>CM065802.1:155855964-157105964 GCA_033398695.1 Orobanche coerulescens | reverse complement strand
TAACTGTTGGAGCAAGATTATCGGTATCTTCACCGTTTTGAGATAGGCGCCGAGTATATATAAGAGTTATGAAACTTTATGCTTTGCGGAAGCAATTTAAAGGGCAGAAATTAAACGACACAAGATTTATTTCGATCAATTGTGCCTACATCCTGTAACACACCGCACTAACTGCCTAAATTACACTATCTTATATCATATTAGTACTTATAAATTACGGTGAAATTTCGACAGATTTTCCCCTAAACTAGTACCTATCCCAAACCTGTGACACAAAAACCAACACAAGTATCATACAGAGACATCTAGTCTCAATCCGAATCAAACTCATGACATCAATATCCCCGTAGCTATAACTACAAGAGATTAGTAAACCACAAAACTTCGAGCTTCCCAAATCACTTATTTATTTTACATTACGATATTTAAACAACCTCACAGGTTAACCAAACATACTAAGTGAACTTAAAGTACCCATCACACCATCAACGACACTCGAACATATGAGTACATTACTGCAATACATATTTATAAAGTAAGGTTCACAAACAAGAACAGAAATATGTTAAGCCCATGGTTAAGCCCGACAGGTCGTCATCCATGTACGTCGACCCTCAAAGAACAAAGTGGAACTCCAACTCATCCAGCGAGGGAACATACTCAAGCATCAGAATTACCTACAATGCATAAACTACGTGAGCTAAAGCCCAATAAGTAGAAATCATGCATGTTATGTATCATGTCTGATGCAAAATATGACATATGATTATCGATGAGAATCTCACAAAATCATTTTCTTATCCTTGGTTCCGTTGAACCACGTACTAAGCACCGAAATGAACTCAATATCATATCATATCATGAGGCATGCATCTACCATGCCAGACATATAACACATGCATCTACCACACCAAATATATCGTGAGAACATGCATCTACCATGTATCACACATGATATAAGCACGCATCTACCGTGCTAAACGTATCGTAAAAGCATGCATCTACCATGCCTCGGTGCTCTAGCAGCGGCCAACAAAATATTTTTCTTTTCTTTCTTTCCATGATCGTACCATGCATGCAGACACTAGTGACTATCCTGTTATGCATGCATATGGAGATACTAATGGATGTTATGATCATGTAAGGTGCAACCAAACACTTTAAGCATAATAAAGATCAATCATCCAATACAATACACTCTCAAGATATCATCAAGTTTACAAACAATACTATGTTTATGCATTGTAGTTGCAGATGGATTTATACTTACCTTGATCGGGTAATACCCTTACGTTTATACCAATAGGGGGTGGTTGGGATGATATATCTTCAGAACCTGTTTCAAGGAATGTATTTAAAGGATTTGCATACCACACGCAATGTTTAACTCTGTTCATATCGAAAGGGTTTACCACTTCGCATAACCGGTGTTCTACATACTATATATTGGTTTATCGATGTATACCAGCCCATTAACCAATCGATTTTGGACTTATAATTCATTAATAAATCTATTAGTCTCTGTTTATAAAGTTCATTCAACTCTCACATCTCAAAACACTTGATTAAGAGAGTTTATCAAAGTCTTGTCATAATCAGATTTTGTTTTGCTTATAACCACTATAATATAAGTTGAATTTGCACCAATTTTTGACATAATATCCCTAAGATACTTAAGAATAAGTATAATGAAACTCCTTACCCTATAACATACGGATCAAGTAACATATACTATTAATTCCAAAAGGTGGCAGAATTGATTCCTTTATTGCCTTAGTGAGTTTTAAGCCTTATAAATCCATATTAAACACAAGGGTTTGCCATGTATGAATTCTTAACATCATTATAACATGTATAAGAACATATACAAGCTCTCACACCTTCGAAATAGCTAAGAAACATAGCAAGAATAAGGAAGAAACAAAGGAAACTCACCTTGATTGTCAAAGGAATTGAGGTGTTGATGTTTTTGATGATTTCTTCTTGAATTTTTGGTGATTTTTCGAAGTGGGGAGCTTCTTATTCATGTACAGACTGTAAATGAGGGTTGAGGGTCGGATTTATCCATCAAACAAGTGTCTTAAGTCGGTTATGAAGGTGAAATGTCCAAAATACCCTCGAATGACTACTAGAGACTAGGTTTGAAATAATTGATCGATTCAAGTAGTTATGATCCGGTTCTTGGAGTGTTTGAACCGGTTCCTAGTAGATATTGACCTCATTTAGGGTATTGCTGATCTTTAAAATGATTTAGTAGAATTTTAAGGTGTATTTTTATTGCTTAAACTCGATTACCCATGCGAACAATGTTGAAAATGCTAGTGAAGGACTTTATTGTCAAACTTTCTAAAACTTCACAAATGAGACACTGTAGGTAAGAATGGAAGGAATCATTTATAAAAATATAATTAATATGATAAACTAAAAGATAAGTTCAATTCCTACCGTAGTTGGAACGAATGAGGTATAGACAGATCACAGTATTTTACAGACGTTATCAGATACAATCATAAATTGTATCCTATTAGGTGTTGACAAGAGTCAAAGGCACTTGACACGTGTTAGTTTATTGAATGATGGTTATCCACTTGAATCGTCAATTTAAAGTGACCCACTACATGCGCCGACTAAAATCTCGAGGTAAGCTAGTTAACCTCCGATATACACGTCAGTGACACCTTTATAACTTCTAGGCTTACCAGGTGTACTTAGAGTTTTATAAGCTCTTTACATATATTTTATTTTCGTATTAGAAATACTATGAATAACGTAACTTAGTTCCGTAACATATGCCACGATAGTGTTTTAGACTTTAGTTCAAATGTTTAGCATATTTCTATGTAGTGAAATTAACTATAAGATCAAATGAACCATGAAACATCAAGTAATCCAAATAACACATAATTAACAAGTTATGCATGAATTATATTGACCAAGTGAGTAATGTTAGGCTTGGGTATCACATCCTCCCCTGCTTTTAAAAATTTCGTCCCCGAAATTCAACTTACCTGAAAAGATCAGGGTATTTAGCCCTCATTTCATCTTCTCTCTCCCAAGTGGCTTCTTCTACGAGTTGATTTCTCCACAACACTTTGACTAATGGTGCCTCTTTATTTCTGAGTTTTTTTACTTCTCTTAGTAAGATTTGTACCGGTATCTCCTTGTAACTCAAATCTGCCTCCAGCTCAACTGGTTCATTCTTGAGAATGTGGGATGGATTCGCAATGTATTTTCTTAGTAGAGAAACGTGAAATACATTGTGTATCTGAGACATTGATGCTGGCAACTCTAGTCGATAAGCCACTTCACCAACCCGCTCAGTAATAGGAAATGGCCCAATATATCTTGGACTCAGTTTTCCTTTCTTACCAAATCTCATTATTCCCTTCATTGGAGAAACCTTCAGGAATACTCGATCACCCACGGCAAATTCCAGTGCTCTCCTTCTGGTATCTGCATAACTCTTTTGTCTGCTTTGAGCCGTTCTCATTCTTTCTCTGATTAGTGAAACTGCTTCTGTCATTTCTTGAATCATATTAGGACCTAAAACTCTTCCTTCACCAACCTCATCCCAATCTGCTGGTGATCGACACTTCCGGCCATACAAAGCTTCATAAGGAGCCATTCCAATTGTACTCTGATAACTGTTATTGTAGGAGAATTCAATTAGGGGTAAATATTTGCTCCACTGGCCTTGAAAGTCCATAACACAGGATCTGAGCATATCTTCAAGAGTTTGTATAGTTCTTTCTGATTGCCCATCCGACTGTGGATGATAAGCACTAAAAGACAAGTGGGTACCAAATGCTCTATGCAGGCTCTTCCAAAAAGCTGATACAAATCGTGAATCTCTGTCCGATACAATAGATAATGGAACCCCATGTAGCCTCACTATTTCCTGTATGTAGAGTTGAGCATAACAATCGATGGAGTATGTCGTACAAACTGGGAGAAAGTGAGCAGATTTTGTCAATCTATCAACTATAACCCAGATAGAATTGTTTCCTTTAACCGTTCTTGGTAAACCTATCACAAAATCCATCGTAATGTCCTCCCACTTCCATTTTGGAACAAATAAAGGTTTTAAGGTTCCTGCTGGTCTTTGATGCTCAGCTTTTACCTTTTGACATGTTAGGCATTGCTCCACATATTGCGCAATATCTTCTTTCATACCTGGCCACCAATAGTGTAGTTTCAAGTCTCTGTACATTTTGGTTGCTCCTGGATGTACTGAATATGGTGTTGAGTGCGCCTCTAGTAATATTTCTTTGCGAACATCTTCAAAATTAGGCACACATAAACGATTTCTAAATCGAATAATACCATCTTCTGACAATTGGAAATCTGACGAGGTTCCTAATTTAATGTTCTTCTTTATTTTCTCTAACTCTTGATCCTCTTTCTGGCCTTGCTGATTTCTATCTATTAAAGTATGTTGAAGGGTTAGTGCTGACAATTTTGCTTCTAGCCATCCATGTTGGATAATTTCTACATCCATAATCATCAAATCGTGTAATTCTGGCTTCTGGATCAAGGTCATGGCCGCAATGGATTGTGCTGATTTTCTGCTTAGGGCATCTGCTACTACATTAGCTTTACCAGGGTGGTAGTTGATGACACAATCATAGTCTTTAACAAGTTCTAACCATCTCCGCTGTCTCATATTTAATTATTTCTGAATGAATAAATATTTCAGGCTCTTGTGATCAGTATAAATTTCACAACGTTCTCCATATAGGTAATGCCTCCATATTTTAAGTGCAAACACCACTGCAGCAAGTTCTAAATCATGTGTCGGGTAGTTCTTTTCATACTCCTTCAGTTGTCTAGATGAATATGCTATTACTTTACCATTCTGCATCAATACACAACACAGACCATTCTTTGAAGCATCACTGTAGACTTTAAAACTTCCAGTTCCCATTGGAATGGTCAAGATCGGTGCTGATGTCAACCGCCTCTTCAGTTCTTGAAAGCTTTGCTCGCATGATTCTGTCCACTTGAAGGAAACATTCTTTCCAGTCAATTGTGTTAATGGAGAGGCAATCTTAGAGAATCCCTCTACAAATCGACGGTAATATCCAGCTAAACAAAGAAAGCTTTGTACTTTTGTAGAATTTGTGGGTTGCGGCCAGTTATTGATTGATTCAACTTTGCTTGGGTCTACTGAAATCCCTGCTCCAGATATAACATGCCCCAAGAATACCACTCGGTCTAACCAGAATTCACACTTTTTTAAACTTAGCATATAATTGTTTCTGTTTTAAGACTTCTAAAACTTTCCTTAGATGCACTGTATGGTCTTCTTTGGTCTTCGAATATATGAGAATATCATTAATAAACACGATAACAAACTTATCCAAGAAGTCTTTAAACACTCTATTCATTAAATCCATAAATGCTGCTGGGGCATTTGTTAGGCCAAACGGCATCACCAAAAACTCATAGTGTCCGTACCTCGTACTGAATGCCGTTTTTAGGATGTCCTCTTCCTTTATCTTCAATTGATGGTACCCTGATCGCAGATCAATTTTGGAAAAGATAGATGCGCCTTGAAGTTGATCAAACAAGTCATCAATTCGAGGTAAAGGATACTTGTTCTTGATCGTAACTTTGTTGAGCTCTCGATAGTCTATACACATCCTCAAGGAACCATCCTTCTTACGAACAAACAATATTGGCGCTCCCCATGGTGAATAACTAGGCCTAATGAGGCCTTTATCTAACAACTCTTGCAACTGGGTCTTTAATTCCTTTAATTCAGCTGGTGCCATTCTGTATGGTGACTTTGATATTGGTGCCGTTCCCGGCTGTAAGTTAATCACAAACTCTATTTTACAATGTGGTGGCAGTCCCGGTAGATCATCAGGAAACACTTCAGGGTATTGTTTCACCACTGGTACTTCATTGACGTTCGAGAAATCCTGTTTTTCAATGCTCATTACACTAACTACATAGCCTTCAGAACCACTGTTTAATAAACGTTGTGCCTTCATTGCCGAGATTACTGGAAATCTTAAATTCTTACTAACCCCGACAAAATAAAAAGGTTCTTCCCCAGGTGGTTGTAGTGTCACAATCTTTCTCCGACAGTCAACAGTAGCATGATATTTTGATAACCAATCCATACCCAAGATTATGTCATAGTCATTCATGTCCAAAACGATTAAATCAGCATAGAGTTCCCTATTTTCGATAGGAATACTACACGCTTGTATGATCTTATTTGTTTGTTTTGGATCTCCAGAGGGGGTAACTACATTATAACCTACCTCAATTGTTTATAGTACTCTACCCAGCCTTCTCACATACTCGGTAGATGCAAATGAATGTGTAGCACCAGGATCAAATAATACTGATGCTGAAATACCAAAGATAAGAAGGTTACCTGTGATAATAGACAGATTAGCTTCAGCATCTTCTCTGGTTATAGTGTAAACTCTAGCTGGTACCCTTTCCTGCGCTTTAGCTTTTGTCTTGTTTGGGCAAACGTTCGCCATATGTCCAGGTTGTCCACATGAAAAGCATACTTTAGAACCCAATAAGCAAACTCCACTATGTTGTTTTCCATAATTAGGGCATGCCAGTAATGGTACAAAGGGTCTACCCTCTTTAGACTTCATGCGCTTACTTGGTCCTCCTTGTTCCTGCCCCTTTTTAGATGGAAAATCTGCCTCTGGATTCTGTGATTGAGGTGGCCTCTTCTTTTCATTCTTAAACCAGCGTTGGCCTTGTCGTTGGGCAAATTGCCGCCGAACCTCTTGTGCTTGTCGAATCCTCAGTTCTGCCTATTCTGCGACCAATGCTCTCTCAGCAATTATTGAATAAGTCATCCCTTGAATTCCTGCCATGCTGACATCTCTGTATAGCTCTGGTCTCAAGCCTTCAAGGAACCTCTCCACTTTCAGTGCTTCCATGCTAACCATATGCTCAGCAAACCTAGACAAAGATTTCGAACTTACAGATGTAGTCCAAACCATCATGCTTCCTTGTTTCAACAGTATAAATTCGTTCATCTTCATTGCACGAACAGAGTCAGAAAGTACTTATTTCTGAAGAGTTCCTTGAACTTAGCCCAAGTCATTGTTGCCACATTTTCAATAGCGCTTATCGTATCCCACCAATGACCTGCACTGCCCCGTAACATGAAGGATGCACAAAGTACCTTGTTCTCTTCAGAAACCTTGCTATACTGGAACATGTTTTCTATAGTCCTTAGCCAATCTTCTGCTTATGTAGGATCCACTGCGCTCTCAAATGTCGGTGGATTCAACTTCCTGAACCTTCCTCCATCTAATTCAACTTGTTCTACTCGAGGTGGCGGTCGATTCCTGTCATCTCCCTGCTGTCCTCGCATGTCTCTTCGTTGGATGAGTTGTTGGATTTGTTGAGATTGCCTTTCTACTAGTTCAGTCAATCGACCAATGATCATATCACGATCAGAACTTGTGGATGTCATTTCTGTGTCTTGTGTTCTACCCCCATCACTGCCTTCAATTCTTGTTCTCGGCATTATTTTCTATTTATGACTGAGCCCTATATCATATGGTCAATATAATTCATGAAATATGAGTGCATACAAATAAAATAACACTTACTGGATTTGTTGTGTTCCACATGCTCTAAGCTCGTGTACATGGACAGTCTACAGGGCACAAACCGGGCTCCGATACCACCTGTAACACACCGCACTAACTGCCTAACTTACACTATCTTATATCATATTAGTACTTATAAATTACGGTGAAATTTCGACAGAGTTTCCCCTAAACTAGTACCTATCCCAAACCTGTGACATAAAAACCAACACAAGTATCATACAGAGACATATAGTCTCAATCCGAATCAAACTCATGACATCAATATCCCCGTAGCTATAACTACAAGAGATTAATAAACCACAAAACTTCGAGCTTCCCAAATCACTTATTTATTTTACATTACGATATTTAAACAACCTCACAGGTTAACCAAACATACTAAGTGAACTTAAAGTACCCATCACACCATCAACGACACTCGAACATATGAGTACATTACTGCAATACATATTTATAAAGTAAGGTTCACAAACAAGAACGGAAATATGTTAAGCCCATGGTTAAGCCCGACAGGTCGTCATCCATGTACGTCGACCCTCAGCAATAGTGGAACTCCAACTCATCCAGCGAGGGAACATACTCAAGCATCAGAATTACCTACAATGCATAAACTACGTGAGCTAAAGCCCAATAAGTAGAAATCATGCATGTTATGTATCATGTCTGATGCAAAATATGACATATGATTATCGATGAGAATCTCACAAAATCATTTTCTTATCCTTGGGTCCGTTGAACCACGTACTAAGCACCGAAATGAACTCAATATCATATCATATCATGAGGCATGCATCTACCATGCCAGACATATAACACATGCATCTACCACACCAAATATATCGTGAGAACATGCATCTACCATGTCTCACACATGATATAAGCACGCATCTACCGTGCTAAACGTATCGTAAAAGCATGCATCTACCATGCCTCGGTGCTCTAGCAGCGGCCAACAAAATATTTTTCTTTTCTTTCTTTCCATGATCGTACCATGCATGCAGACACTAGTGACTATCCTGTTATGCATGCATATGGAGATACTAATGGATGTTATGATCATGTAAGGTGCAACCAAACACTTTAAGCATAATAAAGATCAATCATCCAATACAATACACTCTCAAGATATCATCAAGTTTACAAACAATACTATGTTTATGCATTGTAGTTGCAGATGGATTTCTACTTACCTTGATCGGGTAATACCCTTACGTTTATACCAATAGGGGGTGGTTGGGATGATATATCTTCAGAACCTGTTTCAAGGAATGTATTTAAAGGATTTGCATACCACACGCAATGTTTAACTCTGTTCATATCGAAAGGGTTTACCACTTCGCATAACCGGTGTTCTACATACTATATATCGGTTTATCGATGTATACCAGCCCATTAACCAATCGATTTTGGACTTATAATTCATTAATAAATCTATTAGTCTCTGTTTATAAAGTTCATTCAACTCTCACATCTTAAAATTTCAAGGTTTTATAACAAACACTTGATTAAGAGAGTTTATCAAAGTCTTGTCATAATCAGATTTTGTTTTGCCTATAACCACTATAATTTAAGTTGAATTTGCACCAATTTTTGACATAATATCCCTAAGATACTTAAGAATAAGTATAATGAAACTCCTTACCCTGAAACATACGGATCAAGTAACATATACTATTAATTCCAAAAGGTGGCAGAATTGATTCCTTTATTGCCTTAGTGAGTTTTAAGCCTTATAAATCCATATTAAACACAAGGGTTTGCCATGGCTGAATTCTTAACATCATTATAACATGTATAAGAACATATGCAAGCTCTCACACCTTCGAAATAGCTAAGAAACATAGCAAGAATAAGGAAGAAACAAAGGAAACTCACCTTGATTGTCAAAGGAATTGAGGTGTTGATGTTTTTGATGATTTCTTCTTGAATTTTTGGTGATTTTTCGAAGTGGTGAGCTTCTTATTCATGTACAGACTGTAAATGAGGGTTGAGGGTCGGATTTATCCATCAAACAAGTGTCTTAATTCGGTTATGAAGGTGAAATGTCCAAAATACACTCGAATGACTACTAGAGACTAGGTTTGAAATAATTGATCGATTCAAGTAGTTATGATCCGGTTCTTGGAGTGTTTGAACCGGTTCCTAGTATATATTGACCTCATTTAGGGTATTGATGATCTTTAAAATGATCTATTTGAAGTTTAGGGTGTATTTTTATTGCTTAAACTCGATTACCCATGCGAACAATGTTGAAAATGCTAGTGAAGGACTTTATTGTCAAACTTTCTAAAACTTCACAAATGAGACACTGTAGGTAAGAATGGAAGGAATCATTTATAAAAATATAATTAATATGATAAACTAAAATATAAGTTCAATTCCTACCGCAGTTGGAACGAATGAGGTATAGACATATCACAGTATTTTACAGACGTTATCAGATACAATCATAAATTGTATCCTATTTGGTATTGACAAGAGTCAAAGGCACTTGACACGTGTTAGTTTATTGAATGATGGTTATCCACTTGAATCGTCAATTTAAAGTGACCCACTACACGCGCCGACTAAAATCTCGAGGTAAGCTAGTTAACCTCCGATAGACATGTCAGTGACACCTTTATAACTTCTAGGCTTACCACGTGTACTTAGAGTTTTATAAGCTCTTTACACATATTTTATTTTCGTATTAGAAATACTATGAATAACGTAACTTAGTTCCGTAACATATGCCACGATAGTGTTTTAGACTTTAGTTCAAATGTTTAGCATATTTCTATGTAGTGAAATTAACTATAAGATCAAATGAACCATGAAACATCAAGTAATCCAAATAACACATAATTAACAAGTTATGCATGAATCATATTGACCAAGTGAGTAATGTTAGGCTTGGGTATCACACATCCTCTCTCCGTATCTTTTTCTATAGGATAAAGATCAACCTCTGCGCCTCTCTTCTATCAGTCGAGGGATTATCGTTACAATCTCATCTTCTATCAGTTCGAGATAAACCGTAACACACTTGTCTTTTTGTCGGTCCAAGTTAAACCATTTTCCTTTTCTATCGGATAAGGAATCAACCTATCTAGCTTTCTATGGGTACTAGACTAACCTCACATGGATATAGATTGCGATTCTAATAATGCCAGATCCTTGATCTTAATAACACCTAATCTAATCTTATCCTTTCTTTTTCCTCTCATGTATGTTTTCGTGTATAACACTCAAACACTTATCAATATAAGCACAATTACAACAACGAAAGTATATATAATAATATGAGACTTGTATATCTTTTTGTTCAGAGTAGTTGTATATAATTGGTACCAAATGGTTTGGTATTTATAGGCTCAAAGGTTCAACTAGACATTGCTCACTGCTGTCTCATTACGTACGTTACGTACTAACCATTACGTACGTTATATATGTTATGTACGTTAGCCACTTTCACTAACGTACGTTAAGCTTCATTCAGATCAGTCCAGTAGCTTGGTTTCTTTCATTACATACATTATCCTCTCCCTCTTACATACGTTATCATAAGTCTTGGATAGTCATTGATATGATGTTGTATGCCATGACGTCACAACGGTCATATAGTTTGAATTCTGATTCAAACTCTTCATTACGTACGTTAAGCACAATGTGTTAGGTATGTTAAGCTTGGATTGTTACGTATGTTATTCTGATTCTGTTGCGTACGTTAACTTCAAGCTGAACTCGTCTGTCCTTCAGGTGACTTCTCATTTTGTATGTTATACCATGTATATTACGTACGTTAGCTTCGTTATATTGAACTTCTTTGCTTTTCAGACCGGTTCGAGCGCCTTTGACTTCTTTGTTGATGTGTTTTTCTTAACAAAAAAACTTAATTATGAATGTATAGAATAAAATATTTCAACAATCTCCCCCTTTTTGATGATTACAAAACAACACTCTTCAATAGGATAAACCTGCAAAATATAAAAATATATAAGCAGATCAAAATTTTCGGCTTTGTCCATTTTGTTAGTTTCCATCTCCCATCATTTCTTTTTCTCCTTTTCAACTTCTTCTCATTTTTCAACTTCTTCTTTTCCTTTTTTTTATTTTGTTTCTGTTAGGAATACTTGTTAGATTTTGATGATGTCATCCCTATATTGTTAATTATTCAAATGTATGCATCTAAGTACTTGGCATTGTAAAGAAGAACCAAAAGAGTATCTTCTATAGGCCTTAAAAAGTTAGGCTAAGTCTTGATCAAATGTTGATCAGTAGAAATCGACTAAGTATAGAACTGCCACTTATCAGAGAAGTTTACAGGCAAGGTCATTATCAGAGAAGTTTTGGTCAACGCAAAATATCCAAGAGGTTTGACCAAAACCAAGATGCAGTTAAGTTCTGAGAAGACACTACATCAGACAAGTTTTGATCAGTGCAGAATATCATAGAGGTTTGACCAAAACCTATATGCGGTCGAGTTATCAGACGATAAATGGTCAACATAAATATTAGGTGAAGTTTGACCACCAGATCAGAGAATATACATTAGTTCAGAGAACTTTATCTCAGAGAACTTCTACCAAGATATATCAGAGAAGTTTACATCAGAGAAGTATTAACCGCACATTAGACAGGTTTGACCAAGAGATATCAGATAAATTCTCAGTCAAGATATATCAGCCAAGTAACTCAGTCCACATCAGCAAGCTTTGAAAGTCAACATTAACGGAAAGCCACATGCAGACATAAGGAGACAAACTGGAAAGATTCCTAGAAAGCTAGGAATAAAATATTCCTTGAGATCCGCGTTCGGAAGACCTATGATTATTCTAATCAAGAATAACGGTGCTAACAAAGAAAGTCTTACAAACGGTCAGAAATGAAAAGGGAGTCAAGTCGTTCAACAGAATGATAAAGATAAATAAAGAAGTCCACTATTCAACAGACGGATTTGATACAAGAGATGCAACGATTATTAAGGAAGCTCAAATGATCGTTCTATAAACATCTGAAGATATGAATTGAGCAAAGTACGATGCAAACTATACTTACAAGCAATCAAAACAAAGAAAGAAAATCAAACAAATAGCACCGTGAAGAGCGAGCTTAAACAGTCATATTCTGAGAAGCTCTTTAGTTGGAGAAGACAAAAACTATTGTCTTAAAAGTTTGAGTACGGGGTTGCTTTCTTGAACGAGGTTCTTGAAAGTAAAGAGACTGTAAATGCATCTACGGGTTCTTGATTGGAAGGTGATAGACATCTCAAGAGTTGTTGAGGCATCCACGGGTGTTCGATCAAGAGTTGCTAGGCAGTCAAGAGAGTTACAACGGCCACGGGTTTCCACTAGTTGGAAGCTGTTGTAACAAGGAAGAAATTTAGTGTAACCTTTATCACTGGTTGACAGTTATAGTGAATTTATCTCCAACTAGTTTGAGAGAAATGGACTAGTAGAGGATTACACCACCTCTGAAACCAATATAAGTGCTTGCGTGATTTACTGCTTTAAACATCATACATAACTGCTGCATACATATTTACTATTCCATTAGAAAGTTATCTGCAGTCAATACCTGTTATTTGTATTATTATCTGCTGTGTCTTCCGTATTATCTGTCTGCAGTCGACTAAAGTCATCTGCACTTAACCACAGTTGAGAAACTCACCTGAGATTTAGGAAAGAGTTTAATAAGTCTATTCACCCCCCTCCTAGACTTATTCCTGAGGACTTGTGACCTACAAGTGGTATCAGAGAGGTTGGTTCAAATTTTAAAGAACCAGATCCATAACATATATATTAATCTCTCATTTAGAATGGAACACATGCAACACATGCACTCTAGATTACCTGTATTCTCTGTAGATGAATATGACTTATGGGAAATCAGAATGCAGGCTCATCTGTCATCCATTCATGATGACATGTGGTGTATCATTGAGGAAGAACCCTTCATATTTGAGAAGGATAATACTCCAGAAGAAATTGATGTTGGGAAGCCAGAGAAGATTCCTAAGAAGAGAACCGAGATGACCCCTGAAGAAAGAAAGCTGGCCAACCTAGACAACCGGGCTAGAGATGTGTTGTACCAGACTCTTGATAAAGCAACCATGGTCAAGATCAAGAATCGGAAGAATACTAAAGAAATTTGGGACACATTAGCTGTAATATGTGAGGGAACCGAGCTGATAAAGGAAAATAAGTTGTCAATTGCCACTCATAAGTTCGAAAACTTCAATATTAAGAATGGTGAATCAATTGACCAACTGGACAAAAGATTCACTGATATCATAAATGAAATAAAATCCCTTTGAAAGACATATGGCAACAGGGAGATGGCCCTAAATGTTTTAAGATCTCTCAATCCTGAATGGAGCATGAAGATTGTGGCCATCAAAGAATCAAAGGATCTCAACAAAATAAAGATCCAGGAGCTGTTTTCTGATCTGAAGGCATATGAGTTCGAGATGCCCTGTTCATCATCTAATGAACCAGGTGAAAAAGGAATAGCATTTGCAGCAGAATCACCTGCAAAGAGCCTAGCTGAAGCCAGTCCTCTGAATTTTGAAGAAGAAATGGCTTTCATCATGTACAGGTTCAGTAATTTCAGAAAGAACTATTCCAAATACAAGAAGAATTACTAGGACAATCCAAGGAGCAACCAAAAGGCATGAAACTAGAAAGTGGAATGCTATAATTGCCATAAAGTCGGACACATTCAGTTTGACTATCTAGAACTCAAGAGAGATGAAGGCAAGAACGAAGTGGGCAGAAAGGAGGACAAAAGAAATGATCTCATTGGAGAATATCAGATTGAAGAAAGAGTAGAATCAAGTGCTGGATTCTTTTCTGATGATGATGATGAATACAACGGTCTGATGGCCAACCTAGATGATGAAGAGGTAACATCGAAACCCTCATTTTCTAATAATGACAGCTCAGACATATCTCAAGATATTGACTTACATGAATTTGTCAACCAGATCCTTAAAGACTTTGAAAAAAATAAAATCTACACACAACCGAGAAAACACAGCTGCAAGATGAGAATAGGCAGCTCAAAAATAACTTTGAAACTCATCCTAGAGTTAACAAAAATCAAATCTGAATTTGAAAAACAGGATGAAAACAAATTGAAAAACCGATTTGATTATACTACAACTGAGATTAAAAGGCTAACTGTTTTAAACAGTGAGAAATCAGCTGCACTTGCTCATGTCAAACCTGAGTTTGCCAAACTGACATAGCTAAGTAAGACACAAGATAAGGAAATAACATCCTTAAAGGCATCTATAACCTTGGATGAACTGTGTATGAACAAGAGGCCACTTTATTTAGTATCAGACCTTGGATATGACCCCAACACTCCCGCTAGTTCAAAAACCACCTTTGTCAAGGGAGAAACTATAATATATGCAATTTCGATTTTTGGTAATTTTCTTTTTTTGGCAGAAGTCCATCTTAGTGACTCTATTTTAACCATTTCGTCATTTCGAGAATGATTAATTCTACACTTTTTGTCATCCGAGTTCGTTTCGGTGTCATTTTGTTTAGTTCCGTGTTCTTAAGCGACTTTACCACGTATGAGTTCGACTTTATAAAATCACCATCAATTATTGGAAACTCCAAATGTTCTTAATCTCTTCAGTATTATAGAGCATCAAGTTAGCTTTCCAATGGTTCAAACGGTGAGTCAATCGGAGTTCGGACGAATGAGTTATGGTCGAAATAGCTAAGACTACACAGTGTGCCTAGCGCGGCTGTACCGCGGGCCACGGCCCTCTGCTGGCTGGGTCGCGGCACTAAACGGCTGCTACTCGAATTTTGGCCGCGGGCCGCGGCACACTCAGTCCGGGCCGCGGCACGCAAGTCAGATTAGCCATATTTCAGCAGGATTTTGGGAGAGGGTTTCATTTCCTCTCCTCTCTTCTTCTTCCTCTCATTTTGAGCGATTGTTTGGGCGATTTGTCTTATAGATATCATCCTCCTCAAGTTCTTGGTGTGGGTTAACAACATCAATTCATGTTCTTCGTCATTAATCCAAGGTATTTTCTTGATTCTCTGGAGTTGACCTTTTTGGGAGTTTTGTTCTTGATTTCATTTTCCATCCGATTTTGATAAATCGATTGATGTTAGATGTTGTTATTAAATATGTTTTATGGATTGTATATCCATATCTTTAGTCCGCTTCAACCCGAAGGATGATTTCGGTGTTCTTGAGGTGTAGTGAACATTTGATGTTCGATCAAATGTTCGAATGTGTTTTCCTTCGATAGTTTATTGTGATCTCCGTTGTTTTTGGTCTTGATCCTCGTCATAATCATGTTTTTTTTTGTTTCTTCTGGAGGATTGTAGGTGCTCGAGGATTCCGAGTTGAATCCCGTTTGGTGATTGGTAATTCGTGTGGTGTTATCCTCGTAGTATTCGCGGTGCTATCGTGTTCTTGATAGTGTTCGGGAGTTCGAGGTTGTTCGACCGCATCCCATCTGTCGTCTCGTTGCGATCGTGGTTTCGAGACCAGTACCTTGATATATGAATTATAACTACGTGAAATCATTGTTGCCGAAGTGTGTGATTTATATATATTTATATGTTAAATATATATGTGTGTATAACGATATACGTATGTATATATATATATATACGGGTGATTAACACTGATACTAGTTGATGTACTCAACTTGGATTAAAGTACGAACCATATTTATAGAGATAATATAGTAAGGTTTGTGTATTCGGTTGAGTTGCGATATAAGGATATATGTGTAGTGTTGGTTGATTTTGCCGAAGACTTATTGTGCTGAGTCTTGATTGATAAAGTGCGTGTTGTTGTTTATTTGTCTGATCGTGGACTGACGGATAAATTGTGTGAATTGGTGTACTGATTTAATAATTATTGCAACGATTGACTGTGTGCTTGATAATTGAAACAATGTGAATACTTGTTGTGAGAGACGTCCTATCCAAGAGCCTCTGAGGGCAAGGCATGTACTCCGGCCTGGTGTACGCTGCAATGAGCGGCTCCATATGGTTGGTGAATGCCGATGCTTAACCTAATGCGTGATCAAGGGGCGGCTCTTGCGGGAGTGAACGCCGGCGCGGTGACATATTGAAGGGGAGGCCAACATAGTGGAGTGAACGCCAGTGCACAGGTGATGCAATGGAAGCGCCTGGCAGGCTTATTGGTAACGGATATTTGAGTGACAGCTAAGACCCCGTTACTGAATGATTTTCGTATTTCAAAGTTCCTCCAACTCGTTTTAAAATGTTGGTCTTGATATAGACCGCTATTTGTGTTTCTGAAAGTTTGGGTCAACTTGTTTTAAACGTTGGTATCAGGGTTAATTAACCAAGGATATTTGACGAGATCTCCGAGGGTTAATTAATCAAGGGTCTTGAGCAGGATTTGTCGAATGAGAGGCTAGGTCTTTGATTGTATTGTGATGATATTCTGTGTATTGGGCCGAGGACCCCGTGAGATGTCGAGATCTTTGATCTTGTGGTGTTATTCTTTGGATTGGGTCGAGAACCCCGTGAGATGTTGTAATGATCCGCTTGTGATAGTGTTCTATAAATTGGGTTGAGGACCCCGAATAATGTTGAAACGGTTTTCTTGTAAATTGTTTTCCATATGATGGGTCAAGGACCCGAGAGCTTTTGAAGTTATTTTCGAAAAGTATTCCCATTCGATTTTCAAAACCCCAAGACATCACGAGTCAATAATAACGTTTCCAAACTATCTTACCAAAATATTTTCCTTTTGAAAAAGGGGTTTTTCAAACTAGATGTTTTGACTCATTGGGCTTGTTTAAAGTTTCATTAGTGTTATGATTCGTAAAGAGAATATGGCTATGTGATTATCTTTCACCTTGTTGTAAGCGAGTGCTTTTCTGTGTTGACTATGGGAATGCGTGGTTTATGTTAAGGCTTCACCGCTGTTGAATTTTGTGTTGATATTGTTCGTAGATCTTGTATATTATGTACTTGCACTAGCAAAATAGTGGAATTTTGCTAACCCCCGAGTAATCGGGGGGTGGATGTCTGTATTGCATTCAGGTTTTGGGGAGCATAACACAGGGTTGGAATGAAGGATGATGGAAGATGATCGATACTAATCACATGAGGACCCGTACGTTGTTGTATTTGTTCAGTTGTACTTTATTTTCCGCTGCAGTATTCTTTCCCCGTTGTTACAGGAGTGTGTTTCGACCCCTGCGTGGGCATGTATTGAGATGGAGTTGCATGTATTTAGAAAGACCAAACCGGTCTACTGAGTCTTTTTAGCCTTAAAGGCATTGTTGAGTTGTTCGATTTTGTTACCAGCCTGGTAGATCCTTGAGTAAAGATTCTACGGCGTGTAATATCCCTGAGCGGATTGGGGGTGTTACATAAATGGTATCGGAGCTTAGGTTGTGGAAACCTAGGCTGTCGGGTCAAGTTATGTGTGTTGAGTTTTGTCTCGTCGGATTTTATCTGACTAAGTCGTGTCGCGACGCGTCGTCTGAGTTTGTTGGTCGTGATTAGTATCATGGGGCGATCATCATCTTCGTGCGACCTGTGGATGTAAGTGTCCCTTCTTTGTGTTGTGCCTCGTGTGACACGAGTTACTGGTATGATTTGGAATCCTTATGTAGATTTTTGGTTCCGTGATATGTGTTTATTCGGCTCTCATATTTTGTTTATATGAGGAGTGTTGTCGCTGTTTATGTCTTTTCAATTATTGTTTTTATCCGCTGTTAATGATTTTCAAAATGATTTGCTCGTTTTGCAAGTATTTTTAATAAACCTTTGGGCTTAATATGGAATGGTGATGTAATTGTCTGTGCTTTGCTCACCTCGGGAGGGTCCGACGAGGCCTTGAGGGAATCTATGACTTCACTTTGAATTCACGAGTTTGATTCGCTAGCCAGCTCGGGAGGGTCCCTATAGGCCTCGAGTGGGACCAGTGGCTTCATCCCGGTCCTAGGAAAATTGATTATCGACTTTTTGTTTTCCGGTAGAAGACATGTATTGTCTTGATTTTGAACGATTTGATGCGTGTACTATGATGTTTAAACGAATGTTGTTACATGTAAGTTTTTGGGCATTCTAGCCTACTAGATTTTTGAAAACCTTGAGTATCTTAGAAAATAAATTTCGAGACGTACTTTTAAATGGATTATATTTTCGAGGCGCCTACTAGCGCAACTATATGTTTCAAAATTCTTCTACTTTGAGGACCAAAATATTTATAGATATTTCAGTAATTTAGAAACGCATTTGCTTAGACTCGAAGGTCGAATATTACTGAAAGATTTTTTTTTCACTTAAAAGAAAAGTGTCCTCATTTTTATCAAATACAAGATGGTTTTTCAAGGTCTCGATAATGATGTTTGTACTATTTTTTGAAAGGTGATACTCAAGATCAATCGGTGTTTCCAAATTATTTTCAAAAAGGTGGTTTTCATTTTTAAAACCTATCATTCCTGTTTGCGGTTTGGGAATGTATGTTTGTTGTTTTGCGATGTTATGTTCAATTATATCTAGCATTTGTATATTCGGTATGCCGAGCCGAGGTGTTTCAACCGTGATGTGCCGGGGGCATGCACGTACAAATTATCCTTCTCGTCAGTAACTCAATTCAAGTGCGGACTCGAGGGACACAAAATCCAGTTTTGCGAATTGGTTACCTAGTCTTCCGGGGTACGAGCTTCAGCACAGATATCAGGATCGGCTCTGAGAGGCCCATGAAAGATGTTTCTGTCGGTTGCTTTTTTTGTTGTTACCTTGCTTCCATTGTTGTGAGTTGAGGGGACAACGTTTCTTTTATAAGAGGTCGAATGTAATACCCGTATTGTTTTTAACTTCTGCATTTTTTTCTTTCTCAATTCTATCGACTCGCTCGTATTCGTTGATACTTTTTGAACTTGTTTGGTATCTCGGTTGCCATTGTTCAAACGGGTTGTGACCTTGTTTCGGATCAATCTGGTTATCGTTGTGACTTTTCCGAGTTCGGTTCGATTCTTGTGAACCTTGTCCGAAATTAACGTCCTTTAGTTTCTACAAGTTATGTTTATATCTTTAGTTGAAATGTGAACTTCGGAGTCATTGTTCGACCGCCGTTATTCAATCATTGTTGTTCGATCATTGTTGCTCGATCATTGTTGTTCGATCGTTAGTGTTCGATCACTGTTGTTCGGTCGTTGGTGTTCGATCATTGTTGCTCGATCATTGTTGTTCGATCATTATTGTTCGATCATTTTTGTTCAATCGTGGTTGTCCGATTGTTGCTGTCTGGTCTCGTACTGCGAAGAATTGTCGTTCACCGCTAGTCAACTGCTTTGAGTATGGCCAGGTGGGTCACCGAGCCGTGCATTGCGAGACGGTAGCTGAGAGATTTGGGGATCGAGGTTGCGTCTCTGCTCCGAAAGGACATGGAGATGCCTAGTGTGGTTTTTGAGGATTTTGGCATAGTCCGAACTGTTTATGGTTGTCCTTGTGGATCGTTTTGTGTTTATTTTCTGTTTTCTTGACTGTGCATGTTTTCTTATATTGGTGCTTCTTTCTTTGTGATTGTTTGGATAATTGACTCGATTGTACTATCTGTTTGATGACGCTTGTCACTTGTTGGTTTTATTATGTCTCTGTCTGTGGCGTTGTGATGGTCGTCGTGGAGCGTGTTTTCACGCCATATGTTTCTTTGCGTTGCTTGTAACGTTTTGCCGTTGGGCGTAAGTTTTCGATTCTTGTGTATCTCGTTGAGTGTTCCTGATGGCATATTGCTTCTCCCTACTTGTTTTAAGTTTCGGGACGAAACTTCTTTTAAGGAGGGTAGTATGTAATATCCGCAATTTTGATTTCCGGTAATTTTCTTTTTTTGGCAGAACTCCATCTTAGCGACTCTTTTATGACCGTTTCGTCATTCCGGGAATGATTAATTCTACACTTTTTGTCATCCGAGTTCGTTTTGGTGCCGTTTTGTTGAGTTCCGTATTCTTAAGCAACTTTTCCACGTATGAGTTCGAATTTATAAAATCACCATCAATTCTTGGAAACTCCAAAAGTTCTTAATCTTTTCAGTATTATAGAGCATCAAGTTAGCTTTCCAATGGTTCAAACGGTGAGTCAATCGGAGTCCATACGAAGGAGTTATTGTCAAAATATCTAAGACTACACAGTGAGCCTGGGGCGGCTGTACCGCGGGCCGCGGCCCTCTGCTGGCCGGGCCGCGGCACTAAACGGGCTGCTACTCGAATTTTGTCCGCGGGACGCGGCACACTCAGTCCGAGCCGCGGCACGCGAGTCAGATTAGCCCTATTTCAGCAGGATTTTGGGAGAGGGTTTCATTTCCTCTCCTCTCTTCTTCTTCCTCTCGTTTTGGGTGATTGTTGGACGATTTGTCTTAGAGATATCATCCTCCTCAAGTTCTTGGTGTGGATTAACAACATAAATTCGTGTTCTTCGTTATTAATACAAGGTTCACAAGGAAGCCACCTAGACATGAGACTAGGCAATGGCTAAGGCAAAAGCAGTAGTCAAAATATTATGCCAACTTTTACCAAAGACTCCCCAAAAACAGATTTCAAAATGGGAGAGACAAATGGAAACCTGAAGGTTATCCAAACTTTCAAAATGAACATGTGTGGAGACCCCATCGAGTTAACAAATGGTCTCAGCCAAGATTTAAAAATGGCCCACACCACAGATTTTATGAGGCATATCTAGTACACAATCCTAACCAAAGATATAGACCCGGACAGCACACACCTTATAGGGGCAATCAACATAACTTCCATAATCCAAGGAGAAACCAATTCTCCAGTAAACCTACTAACCCCAAAGGACCCACATAAATTGGGTTACCTAAATCTCTGCTTGTCTGATTGCAGAAAAGGTGGAAGGACTACTACCACATCTCCTCAAGCTCAACAATAGGAGGTGAAGAATGGTTTGTAGATTCTGAGTGCTCAAGGCACATGACAGGGAATAAGAAGGTGCTCTCAAACTACATCAAAGAAAGAGGTCTAGGTGTAACCTTTGGAGATAGCTCTAGAGGTCAGACAAAAGAATTTGGAGAGCTGCACAAAGGAAACATAACCATATCCAAAGTACATTATGTCAAAGGACTCAAATACAACCTTTTGAGCATAAGTCAATTCTGTGATGAAAAGAAACTAATAGTCTTCACCATTTGGAAATGCATGGTGATTAATATCCTATCTGGAGACGTGAAGCTACAAGGATTCAAAAGAAGATATGTCTACATGATAGACAGGAATACAGGCACTCCAAACACCTGTTTTCTATCTAAGACAATTGATGAAAATGGATGGCTATGACACAAGAGATTATGTCACATGAACTTTAAATCCATCAACAAAATAAGCTCTCAAAAGCTGGTCAAAGGGCTTCCAGAAGAAGTATTCAAGAAATAAGCTCTCTGTGATGCATGTCAGAAAGGAAAGCAGACCAGAGCATCATTCAAACCAGTTCAGCCTACCACTCTAACCACCAGAGTTTTAGATCTACTTCATATGGATCTATTTGGCCCCATCAAGCCAAGGACAATGAGTGCAAGGAAGCATGCCCTAGTAGTAGTAGATGACTACTCAATGTACACATGGGTTGCTTTTCTCTATAAAAAGAGTGAAACATTATCAAAGTTACCTGAGCTGCTGAGGAAGATTCAGAATGAGAAATCTCTCTCCATCATCAAGATCAGATCCGATAGAGGTGGAGAATTTCTCAAAAAGACAATCACTGAATACAGTGATCAGAATGGAATCCAGCATGAAGTTTCTGCCGCAAGAACACCACAGCAAAATAGTGTTGCTGAAAGAAGAAACAGAACCTTGAAGGAAGCTGCCAGGTCAATGATTACTGAAGCTGACCTGCCAAAGAGGTTATGAGCCGAAGCTGTCAACACAACATGCCATAATCAAAATAGGAGTATGATTGTAGGGAGACATGGCAAAACTCCTTATGAGGTTTAGAATGGCAGAACATCAGTTGTTGTATATTTTCATATATTTAGTTGTAAGTGTTTCATCCACAATAATGGTAAAACCCAACTAAATGCCTTTGATGCTAAAACTGATGATGGTCTCTTTATGGGATACTCACAAATAAGCAAGGCATACAGAGTATTTAACAAAAGAACATTAGTTGTAGAAAAAACACCTCATATTGGGTTTGATGAGTTGTTGAGTATAGGAAACAGGTGGAATCAATTGAGAAAAAGCTCAAATACGTCACCCTAGAAGAAGTCCTCATTTATGACACAGGATTGATGAACTCACCTGCAGACCAGCCAGAAGACCCAACTGCAGAGCAGTCTGAAGACTTAACTGCAGATTAGAGAGGATCCAGAAACCTAGCTGATCCAACTGTAGCTGACAAAGACGCATCTGCAGAGCAGACAGGACCCCCATCTGCAGATGACAAGGCCGTAGCTGATCCAATTGTAGATCAAGAAGGCGAGAACCAAGCTGATGAAGTCCAACAAAGAAACTCAACAGGGGGAACAAACCCTGAAGAAGATATCCCCAAATGGCTCAGAGATCATCCTATTCAACAGATAATTGGTAACCTAACTGATTGAGTCAGAACAAGACAATCTACAGAACCAGCAGGAACGGCTATGTTCTCATGTTTGATGTCTCAAATGAAACCCAAGACAACAGATCAAGTACTGGAGGACTACTCATGGATAATTGCAATGCAAGAAGAGCTCGACCAGATGGAAAGAAACAATGTCTGGGAACTAACAGACAGACCAGGTCACAAGAAAGTCATAGGCACCAAATGGGTGTATAAAAACAAATGTGATGAAGATGGAACTGTTGTTAGGAATAAAGCCAGACTCGTTGCAAAAGTATATGCTCAATGTGAAGAAATATATTTTGATGAAACATATGTTCCTGTATCAAGAGTGGAAGCTATCAGACTATTCCTTGCATATGCAGCATTCGAGGATTTTGAAGTCTACAAAATGGATGTAAAAAGTGCTTTTCTCAATGGAATCCTAGAAGAAGAAGTTTATGTGGAGCAACACCCATATTTGTCAAATGAGACAAAGTATACAAGCTTTTGAAGGCTCTATATAGACTCAAGCAAGCACCAAGAGCATGGTAGGAGACACTATCTGTGTTTCTGGAGAAGAATGGATTCAACAAAGGAAAGGTGGACAAGACCCTCTTTAGAGTGGAACATGAAGACCACATATTGCTTGTTCAAATATATGTGGATGACATCATATTTGGCTCAACCAATCCTGAGCTATGTGAAAAAATCTCAAGTCTCATGCAAGGAGAATTTGAGATGAATATGCTGGGAAAGCTAAATTTCCTTCTTGGTTTGCAAGTCAAGCAAATGGATAACGGAATCTTCATCAATCAAGCTAAATTTACAAGGGATTTAATCAAAAGATTTGGCATGGATTCAGCCAAACCAGCAAGAGTACCAATGAGCAGATCCCTACACCTTGATGCAGATAAAGGAGGCATTTCAGTAGATCCAACCCACTACAGAGGACTTATTGGATCACTTCTATACCTCACTGCAAGCAAGCCTGACATTTCATATGCAGTGGGAGTATGTGCAAGATTTTAGTCAAAGCCAAAGCAGTCTCACTAGGAAGCAGCAAAGAGGATAATCAGATAGGTTAAATCCACGATCAATGTTGGATTATGGTATCCCAAGGATGATAATTTTGAGTTATCAGGCTACTCAGATGCACACTTTGCAGGATGAAAAATTGACAGGAAAATCACCAGTGGAACGTGTCAATTACTAGGAACCAGACTAATATCATGGTTCAACAAGAAGTAGGTATCCAACTCAATTTCCACAACCGAGTCAGAATATCTAGCTGCAGGCAGCTGTTGTGCACAAATTCTATGGATCAGACAACAGATAAGGGACTACAACATCATAGCAAATGAAGTTCCAATATGGTGTGACAAAAACAGTGCAATTGCAATAACAAACAATCCAGTATTGCACTCAAGAACAAAGCACATAGATGTCAAACATCATTTCATCCGACACCATGTGCTAAACAAGAGAGTTAGAGTGGAAAGAGTCCGCACGGAGTTCCACATTGCTAACATATTCACAAAACCTTTACCAGAAGAAAGGTTTCTGGAGCTAAGAAGGGAACTTGGATTACTAGACTGGGAATCTAGTACAGAAGAAGGAAAGGCTACTTGATGCAAAAAGCTACCTGATGTGAGACCAGACGAGAGCGCTACCTGATGCAGAAAGCTACCTGATGTGAAGATCAGACGAGAGAGCTACCTGATACATAAAGCTACTTGATGCAGAGACCATACGAGAAAGCTACCTGATCAGACCAGACAAACAAAAGTTAGATGACATCAACCACAGGCGACACAACTTACATGATGCAGTTTCTTATAACTATAATGCAGTAAACTTATAACTATGATGCATTAAACCCAGGTGCATCACCGTTATGAAATTTGGTGCATTATAGTTATAACTAATTTTTATAACTGTGATGCACCAAAATAAAATGGTGCATCATAGTTATAAAATTTTGGCGGGAAAAAAAAAATTGGCCCCAAAAAAAAAATTTTGGCGGGAATTTTTTTTTCGGGGTGGGGGTGGGGTGGGGTGGGGTGGGGTGGGGTGGGGGTGGGGGTGGGGGTGGGGGTGGGGTGGGGGTGACACATGTCATATGATGTGTCATATGATGTGGAATGGGGATGACACATGTCACTCCCACAATCCTTCCTACACTTCACTCCCACAATCCTTCCTACACTTTTTATTATAAGACCCTTTTTAGAATAACCCCATCCTATATATATATATATATATATATATATATATATATATGTGTGTGTGTGTGTGTGTGTGTGTGTGTGTGTGTGTGTGTGTTGTGTGGACTGTATATATTATATATGTTTACTGGTGGGTGGGTGTGTGCTGGTGTGAGGGTGTTGTGTGTTGTATGTATGATAATCAGATAATGATAATCAATAGCAGCATTTCACAACAAAATACACGATTTGATAACACCGTACCACATAATATATAGATGATAATTCATAGTATATCCGACGTTGTCTTTCTCTTTTAGCACATAAACCCCAAAGTCGCGACCAAGGGTCACGGAAGTATCTACACGGAGATACTCTGGAACGTAGGTGCCATTTTATGTCTTATCCCTCAACACATTACCACACGAGTACCATTTAGGTTTTACCCCCAACATATCGGCCCAATCATAACATAATTTCTAGAGAAAGACAATCGTTCGGCATTCATCACGTAACGGCACATTCATGTCTTCTGAATATTGTAAATATAATTAACATAATCCGAGCAAGGTTTCACTTGCCTTAATTCTGATGGTAAGTGCCTTACGACAATTTGAACTTCCACGACCGATCGAGTTCAACCTAATCACATATCCCTTGAATAACATTTCGTAAGGATAATGGCGAATAAAACTAGTTTCCCTTTCAATTTCCTAACCGAATTCTTAACTAGTTCGATTTTGCAAAGCTAATATCATGATTCTAAGCTCACTAGAAAGACGCATTATTACATTATTCAATTCTTTGATTATCGATTGTTATAATAATTTGCTTAACAATATTGTCCCCAACATTGCTTCGGTTGTCAACAATCGACTATAGTAAAATCGAATTCCATTATCTACTAATTTAATTCTCTACTCCGAGTTCTCAATTAGGTTGGTTACCATTTTACACAATGATTTCAACGGTCGATTCTTAATGATGGTAATACTATCAAGCTCGATTCCACCTAGTTGAATTAACATTTGATAATTATACTAGCAAGTTGGGTTTCAACGAGTTTAGCATATGGTGATAGGATTCCTAACACAATTTTGTTAAAGTCGATGTTTCCAAGGTCGATTTGAAATGTGAAATTCGCATATGATTATTACAACAAGATACATGAATCAATGGCCCGAGAATGAAATATATTTACTACGATAGTTTTGATTACTACAAGTTCATCTGGTTTGATTGTCTATGAAAATTAAGCAACAAAACTACCCAAATATCCGTAACCCAATTGTCATAACAACAACATCGAAAAATAACTTCGAGGATTTGCTTAACTTACCTTAATAGACGAAGAACAATGAAGAACGATGATGAACCAACAAAGAACAATGAGGAGGAATGAAGAATGGACCGATCGACCTTGATAACCTTCTCCGGAGCTTGAGTAATCATCTCATCTATGTCAATAAAGTGTTTGAAAGGCTAAGAATCGTCCAAGGGGGGATGGGGAATGTTTTTAGGAGGCTGCTCGAGTGTTTAGGCCGAAGGAAATGAAAGAGGAGGTGTTAATTTATAACACACGATTTCATTTAACGCACGCTAACACTTAAGGGTTTACGTACGTAAAGAGCATTACGTACGTAATGTCTTCCAATTAACATATGTAATGGTCGATCAGAAGCTACTGCTTGGACTGCCTCATCTATAACGTAGGGGATTATAACGTACGTAAGCAGCCTTAGAATAGCGTACGTTAAGCTCGACAATTAACGTACGTTACCAGCAGTTGACTCGTTTGTCTTCTAGCCCACCGAAAGCACCCAATCCGTGTCAAAAAGAAAAATTCTGGTCGGAATACCAATTATCGCCTTACATACATAATCTAGTCGTTTTAACATATGTAATGCTGTGGATCTAACGTACACTATGCATGTCATCTAGCGTACGCTAGTCAGTTAGTCCCTTAGTCATTTTATCGCTTTTAACCATCTTGTGGTGACTATATTTTCACTCGTCAATAGTTCTTTGGGGAACAAGACGTTGGCTACTGTCATATTCGCACCGATAATCGTTCAACGGCATCAAGGTATGTCACCTCCGTTCCATTCACATCACACAACTGTATCACAATAGCACTTTAATGAAACCACATAATATAAGAAGACAACATCGCAAATGATAGAAATTGCATTATAATTTATGAAGTTCGCGGTAATTAAAGCATGAAATACCCGTGGTATTACACGGAGATGATGAGAAATCTCACCGAGATGTTTGGTCATCAGAACCGGGCAGCTAGGCAAAATGTAATGAGGGTGTTGATGACAACCCAAATGTCTGAAGGGACTCCAGTAATAGATCATGTTCTGAAAATGATGTCTCATTTGAACTAACTGAGCATAATGGGGGCTACCATTGATGCGAAGTCGCAGGTTGATATTATCTTGGGCAGCTTAGTAAGAAGCTTTGAGCAATTCCACCTTAACTACAATATGAACCGTAGGACATACTTTGGTGGAACTTTTGACAGAGCTTCAATCTACTGAAGGTCTCCTCAAACAAGGTTATCATCAAATTCTGGCGGCAACCGGCACTACTTCTTCAAAACCTAAATGGGGAAAGAAGAAAAAGCAGGTTGGCCCAAAGCAAGTGGCAACCATCAAAGCTAAGGTCAAGGCTCCTCAATCCAAGGCTCCTCATTCCGAGGCAAACAAAAAGCTGTGGGGCAATGCTATAAGTGCGGTCTGAAGGGGTATTTCAAGAGTGACTGCGCTAAGAAGGTACATCTCATGCACTAGTAGTCAAAACATGTTTGGGCGCCTGTTCTATCAATTCGTGGATAGTAGATTCGGGCGCCACTGATCATGTTTGTTATGACTCGCAGGGGTTCCAAGTAACCAAAGTGCTTAGTGCGGATGAGATTACTATGAACTGGGGCGACTATTCCAGGCTGAAGGCTGTTGCAGTAGGAGTCATGCAGTTGAAAGTTAATGATCGGATTCTAGTCCTAAATAATGTATTATTGGTACCTGATTTTAGAATGAATTTAGTTACGGTTTCTAAATTGCGTTGTGATGGATATTCAGTTTATTTTGTCGATAAAGCAGTTATTAAAAGAAATGGTGAATATATTTGCACAAGTACTTATAATGAAGGACTTTACATCATTAATGCTGCACAAACTCCCTTGCATAATTATAAATCACTTAATTCTTTAAGTAATCCTAATAAAAGAAAAGAACCTTCGAGCATAAATCCAATATATTTGTGGCATTTTCGATTGGGTCATATTAACCTTAGAAGGATTCAAAGATTGGTGAGCGATGGCCCATTAGATTCACTCCAAGTTGAGTCATTTCCAATTTGCGAATCCTGTCTGGAAGGTAAAATGACTAAAAGGGTTTTCCAAAGCAAAGGAAATCGTGCACAAAATGTGCTGGAGTTGGTTCATATCAATGTATGTGGTCCAATGAACATCCAGTCTAGGGGTGATTTCGAATACTTCATCACGTTTATAGATGATTTTGAGATAGGGATACATCTATATGATGCGACGTAATTCTGAATCTTTTGATAAGTTCAAAGAATTCAAGGCTAAAACAGAGAAGCGTCATAGACAGAGTATCAAGCCACCACGATCTGATCGTAGTGGCGAATACCTTAGTGGAGAGTTTTTGGATGTCCTGGCACATGAGAGGATTACTTCCCAGCTCACTGCGCGTGGTACACCACAACAAAATGGTGTTGCTGAACGAAGGAATCGTACTTTATTAGAGATGATTAGGTCAATGATGAGTTATTGTGATTTGCCTATTTCGTTTTGGGGATACGCCTTGGAAACAGCGGCATACATTCTAAACTCGGCACCTTCAAAATCAGTTCCAAAAACACCCACATTGTAACACCCCCAAAACCGTATGGGAATATTACACGCCGTATATCCTTCCCACGAGGATCTACCAGGCTGAACATCACAAAACGACCAAGTTTTTGCCCGGTTGGGGCAAACGGTACAATAATACGGACCGTTAAGGTCAACTATAAACAACTACATGGACCGATGAGGTCGTATGACTGACACAAATAGAAAAATACAACCCTTTACAATGAATACCCACGCAGGGGTAAAGATACAAAATAGCGAAAGTTTGACTATAACTCGTTCGATACAACATAACTGGACCAAACTCCCAACTCATGATTAGTATTATAGCTCTTCACTTCCTGTGCCGATCCTGTGATTGCTCCCCTAAACCTGCCTGTACCTGGACACAAAACAGACATCCACCCCCTGATTACTCAGGGTTAGTAAAACTCCAATATTTTACTAGTGCAAGTATAATAGTATACAAAATTTATCAAGTAAAAGCAATCACGAATGAAGTACGACAATCAATTGTCAAAACATTCCCGAGAGATTTTAATGTTTAGAAAACAAACTCAATTCGTTAAAAACGAATCATCATCTTGGGCGACGTTGAAAGTAAAGAACCCTTTTAGGACCTCAAGTCTGAAATTGTAAACCTTTTTCAAAACATTAGGGTCTCAACCCAAATCTCGTCTCACATTAGAAAAGTTTATAACATGGAAAACCTTTTTGTACGTTGCGTCCTTAGTTACAAAACCATTTCAAATCCATTGGTTCTCGGCCCTAAGCCATCTTCCGTAAAACAACCTTTTGAAACACTTGACTTCATAACAAATTATTATTCCAAAAATAACTTCCATATCAGTCCATAAATCGCTAGGGTTCACCAACCCAAAAATAGTTTCACTGCGATCGATGATTATCCATGTTCCGCCCCTCAAGTTACGAAACCCTATATTCCTCGTCGGACATACCTAGGTGGATTATCTCAGCTCAGCATTTATTTCTGCAACAAACAATGATTATCCGTGTTCCGCCCCTCAAGGCACGAAACCCTATACCCCCCGTCAGACATCCCTAGGTGGATAACCTCACGTGCGCGATCCGCCCCTCAAGGTACGAATCCCCATATGCCCCATCGGACATCCCTGGGTGAACATTACAATCTTTCGCACTCATATGTATGATCCGACGATTATCCGTGTTTCGCCCCTCAAGGCACGAAACCCTATATACCCCGTCTGACATCCCTAGGTTGGATAATCTCAGCCCAGCATGGCTTTCCACATATACACACAATCAACATCACAACAGCCATCACGAATGGTACACGTTCAATCATGCCACAAGGTGCACAAATAACGCATCATCACACAATGATTCTCAATATATCACAATACACACCTAAATGTATAATCCAATGAACACAACTTTACCGTCAACATATTCACGACCGAAACAATCAACCACATAATATATTCATCAATCCCAACTCGTCACAGTACATATCACAAGTATAATAAACTAACTAGATCATCACAATTGATATAATACCACAACAAGGGATGGTCGAATACAATCAACAAATAACTAGACATCCATTACTCAACTTCAATTCGCAAGATATAAATTGTATAGACAAGAATACTTGCCTCGATAATCATTAACGAAACTCCGATGAACACGGCTCACCTGAAACAGTCCCGAAACCTACAACCCCTACAAGACACAACAAAAACATGATCACAATGAGGTTCAAGACCAACAATAACTGAAATCACGCCAAACTATCGAGCAAAACTCATTGGAACATTTAATCGAACATTAAATGTTCAATAATTCCCAAGAACACTCGAATCGTCAATCGAGTTAAACAAACTCGAGATATGTATATCCAATCCATAGAACACGATTATTAATATCATACTACACCAACCGATTCATCAAAATCGGACTAGGATCGAAATCAAGAACAAATATCCAAAAAGTCAACCTGAAGAAAAATCAAGAATTTACCTCGATTCAACAAAGAGGAAGGATTACACGTTGATATGATCACCTAGAGACTTCCCAAAACACATTATGATGAAGTAGAATCGACCAATACCTCGAACCCTAGTTCACCCGATCACCCGTCGCGAGAAGAAGTAAAGAAATGGGTGAAATGAGGTGAGAAAACCCGCCTGTCCCGTTTTATACTAACAGAGACGCACGACCATCACACACGACCAATGCTCGTGCATTAGGCCACTGCCCAACAACAAACAACACGCACGAGTAGCACGCACGAGCACCTGCTCGTGTGGCCTGCTCGTGCGTCCCTGTCCTTGGCCAGACTACACTATCTGGTGCACTGGATGCACACGAGCATCACGCACGAGCATCTGCTCGTGTGGACTGCTCGTGTGCTACACTAAGGGACCAATGTCGAGCCCGACACGGATCTGAAAGCACCCAAAACATAACCAACTCGAGAGGGGACATTAACAAGGGGTCACAACACCCTCAAAGAGGCGAAAAGACAACAGAGTACAATATGCCATGTCACACATGCATATACACTACCTATATGACCTACACAACATCAAGTCATATTCGACGAACACCACGACACGGTCCATCATACCGCCCATAATAAAGAGAAATTCCGAATAATCATCAACGGAACAAAATAATCGACACAAACGACAAATAATTCAAAATAATCGGAAACAAAAATCTCGAGTATTACACTCTACCCCACTAAAAATAAGTTTCATCCCAAAACTTAAAACAATGGCCGCCAAGAATAAAATAAGCAAGTAGCAAGAAAACAACTGTCAATGATCTCCACTAGTCGATCTCGACATCAGTGTTGAAGCTTGAATCCGAAACGCACCGAATACTCCCTCCCAGTACTGGACTCGATGCACTTCGTGTCCACCATTATAGTAAGTCATCGAAGGCTTCTTACAATACACGAACTAATCAACAACAACATCATCATAATCTCGAGTTAAACACAAGATTAATCAACATACCTCCTGAAAATGAAGAACAACCTCAACCCTTCAAGAATCCACTCAATCTTCAAGCTCCTAAGCTCCAATCCAAGTTAGGAAGCTCCATAGCAAGTTGGAAGGGGTTGGAATACACTAAGGGATGCAGAGGGATGACTTCTAGGGAGAGAAATCGAAAATAGATCGTGAAGAAATGAAAGACGAAGCATGTCTTTATGATCTGCAATTCGCATTATGGCCGCTATACAACCCACTTAACGTACGTTATACGTCTAACGTACATTATCACCTCTACGTAGTGTACGTTTGTCCTGCATAACTTGCTGCCTCAAAATGAAACATGCATTATGTACGTTATAGCATAAGCATTACGTAAGTAATGCCCGTTGACTTGGTTGCCTCTAAAAGCCAAATATTTGGATCATGCATGGCCCTGCACGCCGAAAATCAGATGCAATCTAATACCCATTGTTACGTATGTAACCTTCTCGGTGTAACTTACGCAAGCCTCAATACATAGCATACGTAATGCTATACATATAGCGTACGCTATGGCTAGTATACTTAGCCAAAAATAATCAACACTCACCAAACAACTGTAACACCCCAAACTAGGCGGATATTACAGTGCCGTGGACCCCCGACTGGGACCCACCAGGCGAATGAAAATTAATGAATTAAAAAATATAATTGTAGTACCGAACCACAATATATCATCAATCACTCTGATGAGGAGTTTCATTACAACACACCCAAGATAATACAGAATACATGTATATTTTATATGAAAATAAAATATACAACACTGAATGAAATGAATATCCAAACGGAAGTCTGCAGCGGAAATAAAATAAAGAAAGCACAAGTGAATGAAAAGGACTGGGGCCCCTTACTAGTATCACTGGGACTCCTCGTCGTTAACGTTCTCTTCCCGTGCTTTAGCCTTGCCATGACCTGAAAACAACATCCCCCAACGGGGTCAGTTACACAGAATAACAATCCTCAAGAGTTGAATAAACACAATCATGATATATCTTAATTATGAAATGACGCTGAAGAGAGGCATCATAGTACGCCCGTAATGGTATGTGCAAGTGCACAAGACGAGTGTCCGGACACACCCGTCCTTGTAGCTAATTAGTCTCATAGAGGTACATTACCGTGTGCACAGTCCAATGTGTCGGTGAACCCAACACATGACCATCACGTGGCCGACTAAAAATTCCACACATCCCCACCTGGCCACGCAATATGAACCCAAAGGGTCATATGGGCAAGAAATGACCATGAAGAATGATAATGAATAAGAATCCGACAAAGTCAAGGATGACTCACCGAGGTGAAGTGATAGTGAAATAAATGATAGCTCAATGAAATGATTGGAACCGTCGTTCCTCGTGAATGAAGTGATTAATTGACAATTACAAGTCTCAATACAGTTAATACATTATGAGTGAATTATGATTATGAATGACAACAACGAAAGGAATGAAAATCCTTTTAACCGAGTAAGAATTAACTTACACAACCGGTGTAGAATGTCCTTCCCCGAACAAACATCCTACAATGAGATGTCGGTCGCTCGAACAACCTTGAATGACATGATTACCAACAAACACTCAATATACGAATCAAACACGATTATAACCAACTTAAACGTCGATACAACAATATCCAAACTCATTGAGGCATTCTAGCGAACACTTAGCAAATACACATCCTTTGATAATATCCAATATCGAAACCAACTCCAAAATGAGTATTTTAAACCAACAAAACACCTTCAATGATATCAATAATCCCATAGGAAACCACAAATCGAGTTAACGACAACATCTAATCGAAAACCCCCAAATATCAAAGTCAACTCTAATGTGTTCTTGAATCAAACCCCAAAAAATTCATGAAATCCAAATATATGCCATAAAATCCGTAGGAATACATTTATCCAAGGTAGATAATCCATATCTAACATATTCCAACAACAATCCAAGCTTACACGAAGAAATCGGAAGGAAAATGCCCAAAATCCGAAATTCTAGATCCAAGAGATTATTACCTTGATTACATGTGATGGGGATGATGAAATGATGATTAATCCGAATGATAAGCTTGAAGATGATGATTTGGGAATTCAGCTCAACTCTCCAACTCGCCCGAAATCGCCCAAAACCACCGAAGGAATGAAGTGAGATGATGAAATGACGAAATAGACTGCACTGTCCAATATATACTGTCCCTAGATTAGCGTGCGCTAGCTCTTGTGCGTAGCTTGCACTAACGGGTGTAATGGGTAGTCCAGTACCCTCTGTTCGCAACGGTAGCGTGCGCTATGTAACTTTTGTAGCGTGCGCTACAACCATATACTTAGCCTACGTTAACTCAAAATGTTAGCGTGCGCTAACAAATTATCTGATGCCCAGTATTGAAGTCCAGAACCTCCTGTTTTCTGATCTGTTCGCGGTAGCGCGCGCTACACACAAGATTCAGCGTGCACTACTGACCCCGATTAGCGTACGCTAATATCTACTCGTAACGTACGCTAGGATCCAATTCAGTCCAGTAGCCACTGGACTCTGCCTGATCCGACCTTAGCGCGCGCTACACCGACTGCATAGCGTGCGCTACTCCGACCTACTAGCGCGCGCTACTTACCATTCGTAGCGTGCACTACTTACAACCCAACTGCATTCCAGTGCCCTCTGGACTACCTGCTTGAACTACACTAGCGTGCGCTAGTGTTGAGAGGTAGCGTGCGCTACCCGAACTCAATTAGCGCGCGCTAACGAGAGTTCATAGCGTGCGCTACTCCTCACACACAGCACACTATGAAGATGACAATGATGATAAACACGGCACGATTTTCCAACTAGATTGATGATGAATGACGATTGATACACGATATAATTACTCTGAACGATGAATACAATGATTGAATATGAGTGACAAATGATCATTAATGAATGAAAATTACTGAGTGACAATTACTGAACGATAAATACTGAATGATAATGACTAAATTACAACCAGATATTACATACACCCCCCTTAAAAGAGTTTCGTCCCCGAAACTAAGGGTCAAACAACTCGGGATAACTCTCCCGCATACTATCCTCAGTTTCCCAAGTAGCCTCTTCGACTCCGTGTCTAGACCACTGATTTTTAACCAAAGGAATCGTCTTGTTCCTCAAATGTTTCATTCGCCTCTCTAATACTCGTATAGGACTCTCCTCATATGAATGATCATCAACGATCTCGATTTCGTCGAACTGAAGTATGTGACTCGGGTCGGCAACATACTTCCGTAACTGAGAGACGTGAAACACATTATGAATTCGGCTCAACGCCGAAGGTAAGGCCAATCGATAAGCTAACTCGCCTACCCGATCCAAAATCTCAAACGGTCTAATGAATCTCGGACTCAACTTTCCCCTCTTCCCAAAACGGAAGATACCTCGACTCGGGGATACCTTGACCAAAACATGGTCACTCGTCTCGAACTCTAATGGCCGACGACGGTTGTCTGCATAAGATTTCTGTCGACTCTGAGCGGTCAACAAACGACTCCTGATCAAAGTTACCTTCTCACGGGCGGCAATAAGCATATTGGGCTCGGTGCCGATTGATTCCGATAAGTCATCCCAACACAAAGGAGATCGACAACGACAACCATACAAGGCCTCGTAAGGTGCCATCTTAATCGAAGCATGCCAACTATTATTGTACGTGAACTTGATCAACGGTAGTTGGGCTTCCCAATCATCTTTCCATTCGAGAACGCATGCCCTCAACATGTCCTCTAAAGTATGAATAGTCCTCTCTGATTGTCCGTCGGACTGAGGATGAAAAGCTGTACTGAGATTAAGCTGAGTTCCCATAACACGATGAACTGATTTCCAAAAATGAGACATGAATCGTCCGTCACGATCGGAAACGATACTTTTAGGAGTACCTTGCAGTCTCACTATTTCTTTGATGAATAACTCGGCAAGTCTCTCGGGACCCACATATCATTAATCTCAAGGAAATGAGCTGACTTAGTCAAACGATCTACAATTACCCAAATTGTATTCATGCCACGACGACTCGTCGGCAAACTCGTGATGAAGTCCATTGAAATATCTTCCCACTTCCACTCTAGAATAGGGAGAGGTTTCAGCATACCCGCCGGTCGCTGATGTTCTATCTTGACTTGCTGACAGGTTAAGCATCTCGAAACAAATTCCGCGGCTTCTAGCTTCATATTACTCCACCAGTAATTTTGTTTCAAGTCTTTGTACATCTTGCTAGACCCCGGATGAATGGAATAAGGGGTAGCATGAGCTTCTCTCAAAATCGAGTTTTTCAACTCGTCATTCGCCGATACGCACAACCAATTCTTAAATCGCAAAAGTCCATCCTCGTGGACCACAAACCCAGGGGCTTTCCCTTGAGTCACATCATTTCGAATGCGTAACAAAAATGGGTCCGAACCCTGATTCTCCCTGATCGCCTCCTCGAGTGGCGATGAAATCTCTAACGTACAAAGTTGCCCTTGTACTCGCTGTGACTAGACCTCGATCTCGGGTCTCAGAAATTCCTGCTGCAGTTCCTTCTGAACTGTTAATCGAGCAAGCATCTGCTCCTGAACGGGCTTACGACTCAAGGCGTCGGCGACAACGTTCGCCTTGCCCGGGTGGTAAAGTGTCTCAATATCATAATCTTTGATTAGTTACAACCACCATCTCTGTCGCATATTTAACTCCTTCTGAGTAAATATATACTTTGAACTCTTATGATCGGTGAATATATGACAGGTAACGCCATAAAGATAATGACACCAAATCTTCAATGCGAATACCACGGCTGCTAGCTCCAGGTCGTGGGTCGGATAATTAACCTCGTAAGGTCTCAATTGCCATGAAGCATAAGCAATAACTTTCCCGTTCTGCATTAGTACACATCCGAGACCCTGTCCAGACGCATCACTATAAACCACAAATCCTTCCATCCCTTGCGGTAAAAAAAGGACAGGTGCTGAAATTAACCGGATCTTGAGTTCCTCAAAACTCTATTGACATGCGTCGGACCACGTGTATTTCTTATATTTCCGCAAAAGGTTCATCATGGGTTGGGTGATTTTAGAAAATCCTTCTACAAATCGCCGATAATAACCAGCTAATCCGAGGAAACTTTGGATTTCCTTAACATTCTTCGGAGGTTGCCAATATCGGATAGCCTCTGTCTTCTGAGGGTCGACACGAACTCCGTCTGATGAAATTACATGTCTGAGAAACATCACTTCGGACATCCAGAACTCACATTTAGAAAACTTCCCATAAAGTTGCTCACATCTCAACACGTCGAGCACCTGATGAAGGTGAAACTCGTGCTCCTCCCGGTCACGAGAATAAATTAAATTGTCATCAATGAAGACAACCACGAACTGATCCAAATAGTTGATGAAAACCCGATTCATTAATTCCATGAATACTGCAGGTGCATTAGTTAACCCAAACGGCAATACCACGAACTCATAATGACCATAGTGTGTTCGAAACGCTGTCCGTGCGATATCCAACTCTCTAATTCGCAACTGATGATATCCAGATCGTAAGTCGATCTTGGAAAATACTGAAGCTCCCTGAAGTTGATCCAAAAGATCATCGATACGGGGTAGAGGATATTATTCTTGATCGTCACCCGGTTCAATTCCCGGTAATTAATACACAAGCGGAACGAACCATCCTTCTTCTTGACAAATAACACTGGTGCTCCCCACGGGGACGCACTCGGTCGAATATAACCCTTCTCGATCAAATCCTCTAATTGATTCTTCAACTCCTGCATTTCGGTCGGGGCCATCCGGTACGGTGCCTTCGATATTGGGGATGTACCGGGCTCCAACTCAATCGTGAATTCCACATCTCTCTGTGGAGGCAAACCAGGTAACTCGTCTGGAAATACATCGGCATATTCGCTCACTACAGGTATATCCATCAACATTACTGATGGTTTCTCGGTCTTGGTCATATAGCACCAATAACCGACACACCCCTGACTGAGTAATTTCACTGCTTTCATCAAGTTGATGACTCTCCCGGAATAGCTGGGATTACCTCCCTGAAATACACATTCGACTCCATCGTCTGAAATGATAGTGACCATACGCTTACGGACACTAATGACGGCATCGTGACGATCCATCCAATCAATACCCAGGATGACGTCGTCCCTCAGTAAATCTACCACGATTAGGTATGCTAACCAAACACGGCCATGAAGCTGAATCGGACAATCCTTAATGTAATATCCGCAATTTTCGATTTTCGGTAAATTTCTTTTTTTGGCCGGAGTCCATTTTGATGACTCGCTCATGACTGTTTCATCATTCTGAGAATGATTAATTCTACACTTTTTGATATCCGAGTTCGTTTCCATGTCGTTTTGTTGAATTCCGTGTTCTTTAGCGACTTTTCCACGTATGAGTTCGACTTGGTTAAATCACCATTAATTCTTGGAAACTACAAAGATTCTGAATATTTTCAATATTATAGAGCATCAAGTTAGCTTCCCAATGGTTCAAACGGTGAGTTAATCGGAGTCCGGACGAAGGAGTTATGGTCGAAATAGCTAAGACTGCACGATGTGCCTTTTTGGTGTTGGAGTGGACTGTACCGTGTGCCGCGGCACACTTCAGATGGGCCGCGGCACTAAGCCAGTGCTGGGCAGTTTTTTTTGGCCGTGGGCCGCAGCACACTTCTCCTGTGCCGCGGCACACAGGGCTGATTAGCCTATTTACGCGGATTTTGTGAGATGAATGCTCATTTCATCTCTTCCTTCATTCTTCCTCCTCTTGGGCGATCTTGTGGGCGATTTTTGGGTGTTTTTGCATCATCAATTCCATAGAACTTCATATTCTTCAAGTTCTTGGTGTGGATTAATAACACCAAAAATTGTTCTTCATCATTAATCCAAGGTAAATTCCTACTTTTGGGTGAATTGGGAGTTTTTGTTCGTTTTGTCCGATTTAACTGTAAACTTAGATTTGTGATGTATTGATGATTAATTAGATGTATTCTATCATTTCCATTGTTATTCCATTGTTGGATCGTATCGATTCATTGTTTTGGTGGAGTTCTTGACCGACGCCTTGAAGGTGTCCGGTAAAATATCATAGAGGGGTTTTCGGGCGTTCTACGATTATTCTTCCTCGTATGATCGATGATTTATTGATTATATGTTGTTAGGGTCTAGTTTCTTGTGAAGAAACCAAGTTGAACCCTTCCGTTCGTTGTCGTCTTCCTTTTCGAAAGCATCGGGCATTTCGAAGCTTTCCGGTTGAGCCGTGTTCGTCGGGATACTTGCGTGCCGATTTCGAGGCAAGTATCTTGCCCATACATTTCATGTTTCGTTGATATAATTCTTGATAAATGATTTTATGCGAAATCCAATGTTTAATGAATGTAAAGAGGGATTGGTATGTTCTTGATAAATGTTGTCTTTCAACGATAATTCGTATACTTCGTGAATATGTGTTCTCGGAATATGTGTGTTGGTTTTGTATGTTGAAAGATAATATGATCTCTTCGAGTGAGTTAATAGACCGTAATCCTTTGCCGGGGATTACGTATTGTTGTTGTGTACTTGTTCGGTAAGAACGTAATGTGTGTGATGGGATAACTTATGGTTGTGGTTTGATTATGTACGTATATGTGCTTGTAGTCACGTGACTGCGGTTACGGTGACATGTGATTTGATATAGTTTCCCTGTGGGTTATTCACTCGGGTTTGTTCTACGGGAGCATCTGAGGTCCGTGGCTTGCTAGCACAGGACGCGAATAATCTGTGGAAACAGGTTGTTATGGTATGATCGGGTCGTGGACCCCACTTGTTGATATCGAATTTATGGTTTGGGAAAATGAATTTTGGGCTGTGTCCCTAAATGTTTTTGAAAGGCCTGAGAATTCTTAAATCCCAATGTATTCAAAACTCCCGAGGTCATAAAATGTTTTTCACAAGATGTATATCGGGTTTACCCTATCTTTCGATTTAATCGTTTGATTAAGTGATTCACCTCGGGAAGTATGTTTATGATTAACATGTTTCGTGGAGTATGATATGTATGGCTCGTTTTCGTATTTTATACTTGCACTAGCAAAACAGTGGAGTTTGCTAACCCCCGAGTATTCGGGGGGTGGATGTCTGTTTTTGCATTCAGGTTTGGGAGCATAACATAGTGTCGGCACGAAGGATGATGAAAGATGAACGATACTAATCACACGAGGACCCGTTTGATGTTATATTGGTTTAGTTTTATTTTATTTCCGCTGCAGTATTCTTTCCCCGATGTATGGGAGTGTGTTGTATTCGACCCCTGCATGGGCATGTATTGTAATTGAGTTGTATGTATTTATTGAAAGACCAAATCGGTCTACTGAGTCATTTTAGCCTTAAAGGCATTGATGAGTTGTTCGGTTTCGTTACCAGCCTGGTAGAACCTTGAGGAAAGGTTCTACGGCGTGTAATATCCCTGAGCGGATTGGGGGTGTTACATAAATGGTATCGGAGCAAGGTTGTGGAAACCTAGGCTGTCGGGTTTAGTGGTGTCTGTTGAGTTTTATCTCGTTGGATTTTGTCTGACTGAGTCGTGTCGCGACGCGTGGTCTGAGTTTGTTGGTCGTGATTAGTATCGTGGGGCGATCATCATCTTCGTGCGACTTGTGGATGTAAGCCTCCCTTCTTCGTGATTGTGCCTCGTGTGACACGAGCTATTTTTATGATTGTTTGTTAAGTGACGGAATCCTCTTATGGATTTTGATTTCTTGATACGTGACTATTTGACTCTCATATTTTGTTCATGTGAGGAGTAGTGTTGCTGGATTGTGCATGCTGAACTGTATTTCTTTTATCCGCTGCGTGAGTTTTTTTTTCAAATGGCTTTCGGATTTATGCCAACTGAGTTTAATTTCGAAAACCGATTCCCTTAACCGAGTTTTTGGCATTATGGCCTTGATCATTTTGGCGAAATTCTTATGACGGTATTTAATATTTTGTAAATGGCTTTTGTGAGTTTTTGAAATATTACCGTCCTTGGCCTTTTTGGCGTTTTTGTAAATGATTTTTAGCCTGGTGAGTTCCGGCGTGGGACCCACGGCGCTATAATGTTTCGTGTAATTACCCGAAAATTTTGAGTATTCTAGCCATTGAATTATCCTTGAAAAACTTGAGTATCTTAGAAAATAAATTTCGAGACGTACTTTCAAAATGAATTATTTTCTCGTGGTACATCCAAGGTGCCACAATATGTTTCAAAATTCTTCTACCGCGAGGACCCAAAATGTTTTGAGATATTTTCAATGTTTTATAAACACTTTTACTTAAACCCGAGGGTCGAATATTTCTGAAAGTTTTTCACCAAAAGGAAAGTGTCCTCATTTTTGTTCAAACGCAAGATGATTTTCAAAGTCTCAACAATGATGTCTGTCCAACTTTTTGTAAAGTGATACTCAAGATCAACTAGTGTTTCCAAAATTTTTCTTTCAAAAGGTGGTTGTTTCGTGATGTTTAGTAACTGTATGCTGGATATCTTTCGGACCGTTGAGGTCGCCGAACGATACCGTCATTGCTGGGATGTTTGTATGTGTGTCGCTTTACGATGGAAATCGTTGTAAGTGTTGCATGTTATGATTTCCTGTTGTGATGAGTGGTTGCTTATTCAGTATGCCGAGGGGCAGAGGTCGTGGTCATGGCGACTGGATGCGTGACCGGGATCATGCTACCGGTGATGGTATTGGTATTGGTGTTGCTACTATTTTGCAGCAGGTAGCTACACAGATGACTCAGTTGACTCAGGCAGTTCAGCGCGTTACAGAGGTGACCCAGAACACTGGCGCAAATCAGTGGCTTCGGGAGGTGATTAGTATGAACCCCCCTCGATTTGCCGGTGTTGCAGATGCATTGGGCTGGGATGGTTGGCTTTTCCAGTTGGGAAAGATATTTTAGGCTGTCGATTGTCCTGAAGAGCGGAAGGTACCTATTGCGCAGTACCTTCTTGATAAAGATGCCGCTAATTGGTGGGAAGCTGTTAAGCCTCGTGATCGTGATGTCACGTGGGCGGAGTTCCAGGCATTGATGAAAGCTGAGTTCTGCCCGAAACCGATTAGAGAGCAGAGGATTCATGAATTTCATTTGGCAGAGCCGCAAGATATTTCAGTGTCACATGCTATAATCGACTATACCAAACAACTCAGTTATGTGCGAGATCGGGTGAGAACCGAGGAAGAGAGGATCTTTCATTTTGACAGACGAATGAAGCCAGAGATTCACGAGTATATGTCAGGACTCACTTGCACTTCGTTGAGGGACTACCAAGATCGAGTCTTGGCCCGTGAACTAGCTTCGTTATCATCGGAGCGTGTGCCCGAGTCAAAGAAGCAGAGGAAGTCCGATGACCTGGTGGACAGTGCAGGAGATGGTGGTTCTAGTTCGCAATGTCGTAGTCTTTCTGCTGTGAAGCTCTGTCGCTCGTTACGTGGGACTAAGAGTTCCAAGTCGTCTGCTTTGACTCCTGGTAAAGCCAGGAGGTGTTTTAACTGCAATGTGGCGGGGCATGTCCGTGCACATTGTCCTTCTCCGATAGTAACGTGTTACAAGTGTGGGCTTGAGAGACACCGGGTTCAGTTTTGCGAGTTAGTTGCCAAACCTTCCGAGGCATGGACTTGAGCACTAATATCAGGACCGACTCCGAGGAGTCCCTGAGGAGCGTGGTCTATCAGTTGTATGTTATGTTATTTCCTTACCTTGTTGTTTCGAATTTCGAAAATTAACTTCTATTCGAAGTGGATTGGATTTTGAACTTCTGTATTTTCGAATCTGTCGCCTCGTTTATGTTCGTTGACATTTTCTGAGCTTGCCTTGTCCCTTGTTTTTATTGATCGAACGAGTGTGGTATTGTTTCGGGATGACTCGTTTGTCGTTGTGACTTTTCAATTGCTATCCCCTTTCCTGTGGATCTTATGGGAATGCACGTCTTGTTGTTCTCACCAGATCATTCTGGAGTTGTTGCTCGAATTTTATTATCCTTCGTGTTTCGGACATGATTGTTCGATTTTTGTTGTCTCGATCGTTTGTTTGTTCGGTTTTTGTTCTCGTTTCGTGATTGTTGAGCGTTCAGGCTCCTTCCTAATTCCCTTAAGTTCGGGAAATTAGTCTCGTTTCCGATCTTCAAACCCTTGTGCGGTGGAATTCCGTATTTGTTCAGCGATTGGCTCGCATTTTGATTGATGTACCATTGGGTTGGTCAATCGTATTGATTTTCATTCGTTGTGTTTTGTGATTGTTCGGATAATTGACTTGATTGTATTATCCATTTGATGACGCTTGTCACTTGTTGGTTTTATTATGTCTCTATCGGTGGCGTTGTGTTGGTCGTCGTGGAGCGTGTTTTCACGCCGTATGTTCCCTTGCGTTTCTTGCAGCGTTTCGCCGTCGGGCGCGAGTTTTCGGTTTTTGGGTATCTCGTCGAGTTTTCCTGACAGTGGATATTGCTTCTCCCTACTTATTTTAAGTTTCGGGACGAAACTTCTTTTAAGGAGGGTAGAATGTAATATCCGCAATTTTCGATTTTCGGTAAATTTCTTTTTTCGGCCGGAGTCCATTTTGATGACTCTCTCATGACTGTTTCATCATTTTGAGAATGATTAATTCTACACTTTTTGACATCCGAGTTCGTTTCAGTGTCGTTTTGTTGAATTCCGTGTTCTTTAGCGACTTTTCCACGTATGAGTTCGACTTGGTTAAATCACCATTAATTCTTGGAAACTCCAAAGATTCTTAATCTTTGAAATATTATAGAGCATCAAGTTAGCTTCCCAATGGTTCAAACGATGAGTTATTCGGAGTCCGGACGAAGGAGTTATGGTCGAAAGAGCTAAGACTGCACGATGTGCCTTTTTGGTGTTGGAGTGGACTGTACTGTGTGCCGAGGCACACTTCGGCTGGGCCGCGGCACTAAGCCAGTGCTAGGCAGTTTTTTTTTGGCCATGGGCCGCGGCACACTTGTCCTGTGCCGCGGCACACAGGGCAGATTAGCCTATTTACGCGGATTTTGTGAGATGAATGCTCATTTCATCTCTTCCTTCATTCCTCCTCCTCTTGGGCGATCTTGTGGGAGATTTTTGGGCGTTTTTGCATCATCAATTCCAGAGAACTTCATATTCTTCAAGTTCTTGGTGTGGATGAATAACACCAACAATTGTTCTTCATCATTAATCCAAGGTAAATTCCTACTTTTGGGTGAATTGGGGGTTTTTGTTCGTTTTGTCCGATTTAACCGTAATAACTTAGATTTGTGATGTATTGATGATTAATTAGATGTATTCTATCATTTACCTTGTTATTCCATGGTTGGATCGTATCGATTCGTTGTTTTGGTCGAGTTCTTGACCGACGCCTTGAAGGTGTCCGGTAAAATGTCATAGAGGGGTTTTCGGGCGTTCTACGATTATTCTTCATCGTATGATCGATGATTTATTGATTATATGTTGTTAGGGTCTAGTTTCTTGTGAAGAAACCAAGTTGAACCCTTCCGTTCTTTGTCGTCTTCCTTTTCGAAAGCATCGGGCGTTTCGAAGCTTTCCGGTTGAGCCGTGTTCGTCGGGATACTTGCGTGCCGATTTCGAGGCAAGTATCTTACCCATACATTTCATGTTTCGTTGATATAATTCTTGATAAATGATTTTATGCTAAATCCAATGTTTAATGAACGTAAAGAGGGATTGGTATGTTCTTGATAAATGTTGTCTTTCAACGATAATTCGTATACTTCGTGAATATGTGTTCTCGGAATATGTGTGTTGGTTTTGTATGTTGAAAGATAATATGATCTCTTCGAGTGAGTTAATAGACCGTAATCCTTTGTCGGGGATTATATATTGTTATTGTGTACTTGTTCGGTAAGAACGTAATGTGTGTGAAATTAGTTGTTACTCCTTGAAAGGAGGTTGTGACGCTTAATGTTGTTTGGCTTCATAAGTGATTATTGTTGTGTGCTTGATGCATGTGATGTGCCTCCTGGTATGATTGTTGAATCTCCGGGATCCATACTTGCTAGTATGGGTCTGGCGTGACCGTAGGGTTATCCAAATCGGGTATGTCTTGCGGGGACTCCGAGGTTCGTGGCTTGTTAGCCTGATGCCGAGATAACTTGTGGGGTTATCATCGGGTATGTCTTGCGGGGACTCCGAGGTTCGTGGCTTGTTAGCACGATGCCGGGATAACTTATGGTTGTGGTTTGATTATGTACGTATATGTGCTTGTAGTCACGTGACTGCGGTTACGGTGACATGTGATTTGATATAGTTTCCCTGTGGGTTATTCACTCGGGTTTGTTCTACGGGAGCATCTGAGGTCCGTGGCTTGCTAGCACAGGACGCGAATAATCTGTGGAAACAGGTTGTTATGGTATGATCGGGTCGTGGACCCCACTTGTTGATATCGAATTTATGGTTTGGGAAAATGACTTTTGGGCTGTGTCCCTAAATGTTTTTGAAAGGCCTGAGAATTCTTAAATCCCAATGTATTCAAACCTCCCGAGGTCGTAAAATGTTTTTCACAAGATGTATATCGGGTTTACCCTATCTTTCGATTTAATCATTTGATTAAGTGATTCACCTCGGGAACTATGTTTATGATTAACATGTTTCGTGGAGTATGATATGTATGGCTCGTTTTCGTATTTTATACTTGCACTAGCAAAACAGTGGAGTTTTGCTAACCCCCGAGTATTCGGGGGGTGGATGTCTGTTTTTGCATTCAGGTTTTGGAGCATAACACAGGGTCGGCACGAAGGATGATGAAAGATGAACGATACTAATCACACGAGGACCCGTTTGATGTTATATTGGTTTAGTTGTATTTTATTTCCGCTGTAGTATTCTTTCCCCGATATATGGGAGTGTGTTTTATTCGACCCCTGCGTGGGCATGTATTGTAATTGAGTTGCATGTATTTATTGAAAGACCAAATCGGTCTACTGAGTCATTTTAGCCTTAAAGGTATTGATGAGTTGTTCGGTTTTGTTAGCAGCCTGGTAGAACCTTGAGGAAAGGTTCTACGGCATGTAATATCCCTGAGCGGATTGGGGGTTTTACACTTAATCTCATGATTCCCGATAATTCTTCTACCATCAGGTAGACCAATGACATAAGGCTCACAACTAGTAGCACTACCCGGGCGTAGTATACTCAAACATGACTCGGAAATGAATGAATGCGATGCACCAGTATCAAAAAGGGTACACATAGGTTGAGATAGAATATCGAGTGTACTTGAGATCATCTGGGCCTCTGGATCGTCGGTCTTCTTCATCTCATAAATTCGGGGCTTGCCGACCCCCGAACCGGACGCTCCCGTCTGATAGATCTTGGCTCTGCCTTTATTTTCTCCTGTCATATTGAACGACGCGGACTGAGTGGCCTGATTCTGCACCGCTGAATGTCTCGGGGCCTGAGATGATGCCGGAGTAGGTTTGGAGTCCCTTCGGCAAAAACGGGCCTTATGCCCAGCGATCCCACAGTTATGGCACGTGACAGTCTGCCTCGGACACTTGGTGCTGAAATGACTCTGTTCTTCACAGTTGAAACAGGTGATGGCCGAACTGGCCGCTCGTGACTGAGATTCCGCGGGTCTAGGCACCATATGAGGCCGCTCAGAAAAAGTAGAGCCCGCATGAGGTTTCTGGAAAGTGGCCTGACTGCCGTCAGACTGATTACGATTCTTTGACTTCTTGTCAGCAGATGAAGGTTGTTGCTTAGCAATCTCCTTAGCAGTAAGCTCATAAGTAAGAGATTTCTCAATGAATTCGGCCAGAGTGGTGCAATTGTGATTAAGCAACTGCATCCGCATACGAGGCTTCAACCTCTTGCTGAAATATTTGATCTTGTCCGCCTCAGAGTGAATAACGGACGAGGCGAAAGGAAGTAGCTCCTGGAATTTCTCGGCGATGGCGAGAACATCATCGTCCGCTGAGAGGTCAGGAGTGAGTAATTCTGACAATTTGGCCTCCCTGAGTGGGGCCGGATAATACCTCTCCATCATGAGAGTCCTGAATTGATCCCAAGTACAAGATCCGTCGGTGGGCTTCAACGATAACCACCATGAATGTGCACCCTTACCAAGATAGTAATCCACAACTGAAACTTTGTGCCCTTCGGGACACTCCACCATAGCAAACAACTTCTCGAAATGCTCAAGCCAGTGAACAACATCCGTCGGATCAGATGAGCCCTCAAAAGTAGGTGGCCTCTGGCAAGAGATGTCACCAATGATACTGCTTACACACCTCTCTTGCCCCTGAGGTGGCGGCGGAGGAGCCTGTTGATTCTGAGTAGTTGAGTTCTGCATCGTCTCCATGAGGCGTGCCATTTGAGTCATCTGGGCCATCATGCCCTGCATAAAAGCGAGTGGATCAACCCAAACACCTTCTGATTGAGCTGTGTCCCGGGTACGACTCCCTGACAGTGAGTGATCATTTTTGGGTGAATGAGTGGCAGCGTCGCTGCTCGATGAATTTGCATTATTCCTCGCGTTCGCGTGTGTATTCACATGAGCTCTTGGGTTTCGGCCCGCACCACGACCTCTTCCCCCGCGTCCTGCGCCAGCTCTTTCCATACTGAAGTGGAAAGTCATATGATAATTATATATCTCGCATGAATATCACATTATGATTACGTTATGAAATGATGAAAATGAGCATACGCGCTCAAACACAATGATTACATGAATGATCAAATGAGGTGACATGATTATCTGATGAAATTCTTGAAATGATTATCTTGAACAAGTTAGCAAGATTAATGATATGATCCTCAAGATCAACAACTGAACAATGAAATGAACTGAGTGATTAATGAATTAACATGATCGACTTGATCACAAATGAAAATGATGAATGAGGATTGATGACTGTTGAATGATGAATAAGTGATTCTTATTGCCAGAAATTATACCATGGCGTCAGAAATCTTACTGTTGTTTGGTCTGAGGGGCTCGGCTCTTGCACAGGTCACACGTGACGCGAAAGTCCAATGATACTAGTCTGACGAATGATGATTTCAAATGAGACATGACTCGGAAGTTTGTATTCAAAACCACGCTCCGATACCAACTCTGTAACACCCCAAACTAGGCGGATATTACAGTGCCGTGGACCCCCGACTGGGACCCACCAGGCGAATGAAAATTAATGAATTAAATAATATAATTGTAGTACCGAACCACAATATATCATCAATCACTCCGATCAGGAGTTTCATTACAACACCCCCAAGATAATATAGAATACATGTATATTTTATATGAAGATAAAATATACAACACTGAATGAAATAAATATCCAAACGGAAGTCTACAGCGGAAATAAAATAAAGAAAGCACGAGTGAATGAAAAGGACTGGGCCCCCTACTAGTATCACTGGGACTCCTCGCCGTCAATGTTCTCTTCCCATGCTTTAGCCTTGCCATGACCTGAAAACAACATCCCCCAACGGGGTCAGTTACACAGAACAACAATCCTCAAGAGTTGAATAAACACAATCATGATATATCTTAATTATTAAATGACGCTGAGAGAGGCATCATAATACGCCCGTAATGGTATGTGCAAGTGCACAAGATGAGTGTCCGGACACACCCGTCCTTGTACCTAATTAGTCTCACGGAGGTACATTACCGTGTGCACAGTCCAATGTGTCGGTGAACCCAACACATGGCCATCACGTGGCCGACTAAAAATTCCACACATCCCCACCCGACCACGCAATATGAACCCAGAGGGTCATATGGGCAAGAAATGACCATGAAGAATGATAATGAATAACAATCCGACAAAGTCAAGGATGACTCATCGAGGTGAAGTGATAGTGAAATGAATGATAGCTCAATGAAATGATTGGAACTGTCGTTCCTTGTGAATGAAGTGATTAATTGACAATTACAAGTCTCAATATGGTTAATACATTATGTGTGAATTATAATTATGAATGAACAACAACGAAAGGAATGAAAATCCTTTTAACCGAGTAAGAATTAACTTACACAACCGGCGTAGAATGTCCTTCCCCGAACAAACGTCCTACAATGAGATGTCGGTCGCTCGAACAACCTTGAATGACATGATTACCAACAAACACTCAATATACGAATCAAACACGATTATAACCAACTTAAACGTCGATACAACAATATCTAAACTCATTGAGGCATTATAGCGAACACTTAGCAAACACACATCCTTTGATAATATCCAATCTCGAAAATATCGAAACCAACTCGAAAATGAGTATTTCAAACCAACAAAACACCTTCAATGATATCAATAATCCCATAGGAAACCACAAATAGAGTTAACGACAACATCTAATCGAAAACCCCTAAATATCAAAGTCAACTCTAATGTGTTCTTCAATCAAACCCCAAAAAATTCATGAAATCTAAATATATGCCATAAATCCGTAAGAATACATTTAACCAAGGTAGATAATCCATATCTAACATATTCCGACAACAATCCAAGCTTACACGAAGAAATTGGAAGGAAAATGCCCAAAATCCGAAATTCTAGATCCAAGAGATTATTACCTTGATTAGATGTGATGGGGATGATAAAATGATGATTAATACGAATGATAAGCTTGAAGATGATGATTTGTGGATTCAGCTCGAAGAAAACTCTCCAAATCGCCCGAAATCACCCAAAACCGCCGAAGGAATGAAGTGAGATGATGAAATGACGAAATGGACTGCACTGTCCAATATATACTGTCCCCAGATTAGCGTGCGCTAGCTCTTCTGCGTAGCGTGTGCTAACGTGTGTACTGGGCAGTCCAGTACCCTCTGTTCGCAACGGTAGCGTGCACTACATACCTTTTGTAGCGTGCGCTACAACCATATACTTAGCGTACGTTAACTCAAAATGTTAGCGTGCGCTAAAAAATTATCTGATGCCCAGTACTGAAGTCCAGAACCCCCTGTTCTCTGATCTGATCGTGGTAGCGTGCGCTACACACAAGATTCAGCATGCGCTACCGACTCCGATTAGCATACACTAATATCTACTCGTAGCGTACGCTAGGAATTAATCCAATTCAGTCTAGTAGCCACTGGACTCTGCCTGATCCGACCTTAGCGCGCGCTACACCGACTCCGACCTACTAGCGCGTGCTACTTACCATTCGTAGCGTGCGCTACTTACAACCCAACTGCAGTCCAGTGCCCTCTGGACTGCCTGCTTGAACTACACTAGCGTGCGCTAGTGTTGAGAGGTAGCATGCGCTACCCGAACTCAATTAGGGCGCGCTAACGAGAGTATGTAGCGTTCGCTACTCCTCACACATTGCACACTGTGAAGATGACAATGATGATAAACACGGCACGATTTTCCAACTATATTGATGATGAATGACAATTGATACACAATACAATTACTCTGAACGGTGAATACAATGATTGAATATGAGTGACAGATGATCATTAATGAGTGAAAATTACTGAGTGACAATTACTGAACGATAAATACTGAATGAATGTGACTGAACTACAACCGGATATTACAGCAACATCCAATCGGAAAATACAATACTGGCTACAAGTATAAATATTTTGATTCCGAAATATCCCAATACAATATACATTGCATGAGTCAAATTTAACAGCTCTTGTACAGTTCCAAATAAATACGTACAACCCAACAGTAAAAATGAAAAAAATATCCCCGGGTATTACACATTAGGGATGGTTGTATGGGATACTGGTGTCATGCTACGAGAGTTGAGAATGAGAAGTTAGAATTTTATTCGATGTGTGGTAAACGAGTTTCCAGATATTTTTCCAGATGATTTGCCAGGACTACCACCAGAATGGGAGATTGAGTTCACGGTTGATTTAGAACCGAGTGTAGCCCCGATTTCTAAGGCATTATACCGTATGACACCTTCAGGAATGCAGGAACTGAAAAGTCAGTAAGGGGAATTGTTAGAGAAGGGATATATTAGACCTAGCGTCTCGCCTTGGGGTGCGCCGGTCTTGTTTGTGAGGAAAAAACAAGATATCCTTTACCTTTTATTGATGATTTATTTGATCAGTTATAGGGAGATATGGTGTTTTCGAAGATCGATTTGAGATCTGGGTACTACCAGCTTCGAATGAGGATTCCAATATCCCTAAGACTGCTTTTCGTACGAGGTACGGACATTACGAGTTTGTGGTTATGCCGTTCGGTCTAACCAATGCACCGACAGTATTTATGAAGCTGATGAATAAGATATTTATCGAGCATCTCGATAAGTGGGTAGTCATTTTTATAGATGATATCCTAGTCTATTCTCATGATGACGAGGAACACGCCCAGCATTTGCGACTAGTGTTGGAGATTTTGAGAGCTCAGCGTCCTTATGCAAAGTTCTTGAAGTGTGAGTTTTGGCTGAAGAAAGTTATGTTTCTCGGGCATGTGGTTTCAGCTAAAGGGGTTCATGTACATCCCCAGAAGATCGAGGCAGTGTTACATTGGGCACCGCCTGTTGTGTCACGATTTATTCATCCCGACAGGCGATCGACTATAAGGCCGAGCGACCAAGTCAACTCCTGTCAAACCCTGACTAGCTCTCCAAGTCGAAGATATCAAACCACCATCAGGTACCTGGCGATCGACTCCCAGGGCGATCGCCCTTTGGCAGCTGGCGATCTGCTCTACTAACCGGCTAAGGGCAATCGACCTGCGCCCCGAGCGGAGACGATCGTCCGTCAAAACCATCAAGGCCTGGATCTCAGGAAAGCACCCACGTGCAGATCCACCAAAGGCGCTGACGAGATCTTCGCCAGCAGAAAAGATCTTTTGCTGACAGACAAGACATTTGACCAAAGCCTGTCACCTACCCCACCTACCGGCATGTGCGCCGAAAGTTGTCAGTAGGGCCGCATGTGACTAACTCAGGACGCGTGTAAGCTCCCCATTGGACCGAGTAGTTGACTGCCAACAACTCCTGCAGGCTTTGAAGGGACAGGCCTATGTGCTAAAAGACGATCGCCCGATTATTATATTACAGTAAAGGCGATCGCCCGGCGTATCCAAGCCCTATAAATAGAGAACCTCCTCCTACTGGAAAAGGGTTCTCGCCTGAATTCATTTGAACCAACGGCTCGAATTCACTCTACGGTTCCCGATTCATCGAATATACGGTTCGGAATTCATTTGACTTACGTCCGAAATACATTCCACCAAAAGTTCACATTCTCTGACATTCCGATACATCCACGGAAACACTGAAGAACATACATATCACCAAGCTCCCGGCTATCTCACCGGAATCCATCTCAGGACTTCTCTCTCCAAATCTCTCGTCCAGAAGACGATCGGCAGAAGCAGCAAGTCTCCACTAGATAGATTCCAAGGGATTCACAAGCCCAGAAGCCTAAACATCCAGCTATATACTCGCCGTGAGAGGCGGTCGATCTCTCACCACCGCGACTGTTCATCACCTTTGTTACAAGAACTCACAGAGCATCAAATCTGGTTCTTCCGGCAATCTACACGCTCACTAGCTAAGATAACAAGAAACTTTACACTCAATGTAATTGTATTCTTACATTAGTACTTGTATCCCCGAATATCGGTATTAATAATATCTCGCGAGAGCATTCAAGCCCGGGACTAACAACCCCGGCAAATCTTGTGTTATTTATCTTTCTCATGGAAGTGCTCTTGCATTTGTTTGCTATCCCATCCATTCCAGCAATATCTATCTCCAGATAATATTTTGGGTAGCAACAATTGGCGCTAGAAGAAGGGGATCTAACCCTCAAACTTTTATTTCTACCGTCCCGAAGAACACTCACTGTTCTCGGGGCATATACTTGAAGTGACACTCACTGCGCTTCAAAGAAAACCTTCAGAATCATGACATCCGCCGGTACATCAAAGCAAGCTACTCTCCGAACCGCCGGACACCATTTCCCGGCTCAGTCCGAACCCCAGCCGACGGCAGGGGGAAGCCGCGGCAATGCGAGACTCTCGATCCCGCATCCGAGAGATGGCCCCAACCTCTCACTCGATCAGTTCCAAACCGAGGAACAGATTGAGGAGGCTATGGCCATCCTGGAGGAGCGACGGAGAGCATGCGCGCCGCCCGCGATAACTCCCTCGATCATCCGCCGCATGGGAAAACGGAAATTCAATGGGCTACTGAACGAGCGATCGTCAAAAGCCCCAACTCGCGAGGAAAGGCCCTCGCACGACCGGACGGATCCATATTCGATCGCTTGGGACGCGACCCATCCCGGCGACCGGGGCACTCTATTTCCAACCTTGAAAAGACGGAATCCGAATCCGTCCCCCAGAGTTCGGCCTACTCACCTCACGGCCGAACGCATGTCGCCATCCGACTCCCGCCCGATCGCTGTGGACTCGTACTCAATCGCCTCGGCTCGCTCCGATCGCGAGCCGCTAAGCCAAAGCACGGCGATGGCCGCCATGCAACGTCGGCTCGACGAGATGAGAGCACTCTTGACACCTGGGCAAGCACCAAAGAAGAAGATCGCCGGCCGACCGAGCCACTCGCGGTCCACATCGAGCTTGCCCCATACAACCAACGATCGCTCCTCCTAAAACACCTCGTATAAGGGGAGATCGGACCTTAAACCCACCCGAGTAAATTCCGAATTTACATGACCGGGTGTGGGGCATCCGATGCAACCAAGTGCCGGATCTTCCCCGACATTGGGCTTAGCCGCCCATAAGTGGTACGTCTCACTACCACCACGATCGGTCACCTCTTTTAAGAAATCGGATGACTTCACGTCATACTTCGCCAAAGCAAGGTCGCCAGACGAGAAGGCCCCAGCCGCATGATAAAAATCAAGCGGGGAAGGACGAAATCGACGCAGATTACATCGACCGGGTAGACGAAATCATCCTCACCGCGAACCCGTCGGTGATGAGCTCGCTCTCTACTCGGTCATGGGGGATTCCACGGTCACTCTCACATGTTCGACATCTCTCCAAGGATATTCCCCAACTTACACGATCTTCCGCGCTAAAGCCGCCAACTTCTGGCCAGCAAAGGCTACTCACCCTCCGCTTAGACGAGGAAACGCCACCTCTTGCCCGTAAGATAGCGATCGCCAAAGCAAAGAAGGCGATCGCCAAGACACCCGAGATCTCAAGGCTTTCGAGGACATGGAAGCCCATCTCCTCCATACGTTCAATGTAACTCCGCACATATCTTCTATGCCATCAAGGGGCACGAAGAGCTCAAAAGCCAAAGGCGATAAGGGACCACGGTCACCGACAACAATCAATATTGTGCCTACCACAAGAGTCCGCCACGGACCAACAATTGCCGCGACCTCCTCAAGCGCCTCGAGACTGCTCGAGGAGGGCAAGTCGATGCCTTATTGGTTTAGCCGAAGCCCCCGCCTATCTCTATAGACGATCGTCCGAGTCGAACGCAAAACAGGCTGGAAAGCTCATACGAGCCGACCCCTAGATCAACCTCGACGACCATCTCTGTATGCTTCAATCAAGAGAAGGAGACCACGGAAGTCATCCCGATCTCCCTCCTTATTCAAGAAACCGGAGGACTCGATCGCCATCTACAGTTCACCATATAACATGATGGACTAAGGCACGAGATCGCCTCCCCCGCACAACGTACACCGTCGAAGATCGACATCTACATGACGATCCAAGGTGAAAGAGTGCACATGGTCCCGTGGTCGATGGAACCGACTGCTTAGGCCATGCAAGGTCCCTTTAGGCCAAGATCGCCCGCCCTTCGTTTAAATACGAGGCCGGCGTAGTCTGAGGGCCCTCCAAAATAAATCAGTGGACACGATCGCTCGCCCTCAAAGGTTCATCATCTAACATGGTGAACCCGGACAACGCGACGTGCCACAACCCCGTCTCAACGTACACCGTCGAGGTCGGCCATCTCCATGGCTGGCCGAGGTGGAAGCAGAGCTAATAAGCCGCGGGCGTGGAGTTGATTCATCCGACGCTGCCCCGCGCAAGGACTCCTCTAGACCGAGACCGCACGCCCTTCGTTTAAATACGAGGCGAGGCGCAGCCTAACGGAGGACCCTCATAATAAAGTGAGTCGCGAGACACTCAATGTCTTCGCGCATCAAGACATGATCAAGGAGTCGGTCCATCGAACTCCGCGATCGTGCACGGTTCCTCAAGATGGACGACCGTCCCCGAGGATTCGACAAAGTTAAAGACCGCTCACTCAAGGAATTATTTTCATCCCCTTACTTCCATTAAGTGAATAAAAACAAGGGGCAAGAAGAGTGCGGACTACCTACACGACGATCGTCGCTATTCAACCACATACGGAGATCGTCATTTTTTCAGATGTAGTGCAGCGATCGAAATTGTTGTAAAAAAAGTTATCTTTATGAGCTTATCAATTCATTTGGAACTACCCTCGCAACGATCTCTCCTCACACATTTGTACAAAGTCAAACAAAGACTTAAAAATAACCATTCATTCAAGTGATAAGTCAGAAAGACAAATGCTCATTCCATTACTTGAAAAAATAAAGTACACGATCGCCCGAAGGCCTAAGTGCTACAAAAAGAAAACTACAAAGCTATAAGTAAGCTAAAAGCGTCAAATAAGGAAGCGCCTCAGGCCCCTGCCGGGCCTTCGCCATCAGCATTCGGCGCGGTCCCCTCATCTTCCGGAGCATCGGGATGAGCAAGACTGTCTGGAGACGGATACCAGCTCAAATCCACGCCGATGTCCGCCAGGTCCAAGATCGGCAAGGAGAAAGCCGAATTGAGAGGATGCTCCAATGCATATGACTTGAACTTCTCGGCAAGAGGACCGACCTCCAAGCCTCCCTTCTTAGCCGCTCGGATCGAGTCGGCGAATGCCAAATAATAGGCGAACTCGCTGACATACTCCAAGTTTTGGAAGGGATCGGCCTTGGTCGCCTCAACCTCTCCTCTCAGCTCGGCCATCGCTGCGCAATCCTGAGCTCGGCCTCCTCGCAGCAACCTTCTCTTTCGCTCCGCCACTGGGTCACCCGAGCGATCGTCACCTTCTCGCGATCGGCCTCCTCAAGAACATTCCTCGCCCGGACGGCACTCTGCATCCGGTCCCGAAACCGGCCGACCGCCATTCGAATTTCTCGCCTCCTTCTTCTCCAGCTCAAGCTCATGGCTCGCCCGCTGGCCGCCTCCAAGGAGTCCTTCTCCATCGCCGCGATCTTGTCGCAAACTCGGCGTTCTCTTTCCGAGCGCCTCAAGATCCTCCCCAAGGCGAATAGTGGAGGGCCGCCTCAAACTCCCCGAGCACTGACGGCCATGGTCGCCGTCTCAAGAGAAAGGGCGACAACAAAGATCCATCGAACTCGACGATCGCAAATGGCGATCGCATCCAGATCGATTGTCCACGCCTTCGGCAAAGCGTATGTACTTGCTCACATAGGGAGGAATGTCGCAGAATGGCGAGGAGATCGACTCGCCAGAAATCCACGACCATCGGTGGACAATACGGGTCTCGCGCGACGGATCCTCGCACCAAAACACCAAGGTTAATACAACTCCTACGCAGATGTAATTGTCAACACGTAAATGCTATCTACCTCTCGGCCTTCTCGATCCCGACCGAAAACGGTTTCTCGAGGAGTTTCGCATCCGCGATCGCCGTCTCCCGCAGAAAAGCCGCAGAGGGCGGCTCGCGCTCCGGAGCAACGATGGTGATCGGAGGCGCGGCGATCGGCCCTTCATCGCCCGGGGCAGGAAACGAAGTTTCTTGCGGCCTCGGCCTCTTGCGATTCGCCCGAAGCCCCTCCTCCGGAATTTCCTCCTCAACCTCGACCTGCGCTACGCGAGGCTCCGGCTCCGCACGAGGCTCCGCCTCCGGAACTATAGGCAATGCGACGGGTGGAACCCGAGTCGACCTCTTCGCGTGAAGACGGCCTAGGACTCCTGGGTTCGACATAGCGATCTCCGCCGGAGGCTCCAAAAAGCGAGGGAAACGAACCTCTGCAGTTAAAGACGATCGACTAACGGTCAGACACTATCTTCAAATAAGGCGATCGCCTAGAAATTGAAGATCGCAGGACCACATACCTGGCACCGCGAGATGTCTCGGGAAGCGGAATAGTCGAGCCGACAACCAGCGACTCTCCTTGTTGATCCGAGTGGCGTCTAGGTCGTCGTCCGACAAGCTCCTAATTCGCTCCCAAACAACGAGGAAGTCGAAAGGCGCCTCGATCGCCGAATATGAAAGCATGCAAAATGAAATCAAATTAGATCACCCAAAACGCATCCAAACGAAGGGAGAGTCTAAACCCCACCGGATTTCTCTCCGAAATTCGATGGGGATCTCCAGCCGCTCAGGTTGTCGCTCGCCGAAGCTCTCCACTTGCCGCCGACCCGTAACCACTTCGCCCGATCGCCCGTATCTTATTCGAACTCCATGAAACACCCGGCCAGATCGGCCTTGAAGATCGTAAACGCCTACCAACCCTCTATGATCCGTCAGTTTAAACAAATGGTACAACTCCAACGCCGACGGAGACAGTACAGCGGTGACCGCCGAATAGGGTGAAAGTGCATATGATTTGGAGACAGGCGTTCGGCGTCAGCTGAAGTGGCGCCACATTCCAAGCTGCCAAAAGATGGGAGACCGCAAAGGACAGAGGGAAGCGAAAACCGGCCTCCATAACGGCCTCACTAACTGCGACCATACCCATCGGAGGCTGGTCGGCTCGTTCATTCTCGCGGGCGCGAACACGTCCACATCGAAGGAACATGGAATCTTGTCCTCCAGACGGCGGATCTCTCTCGACGCCGAGCTCCGTATTGGCGAGCGACCACAACGATCGGCTGCACGACACGTCTGCGACCGCTTGGGAGCACATAGGGATAAGCGACCGAATATCCCACGAAATCGAATCGCGGAGTAGGACCGCCAATTTATCCATTATTTCAAAGAAAGGCCCTATAGGCCGTCAAAATCACTATGTTGCTCCCGGTAAGCCCCGATCGCGGATCTCTCTCGATCTGCGATCGTCTCTCCTCGGCCCGACTCCCTAGCAACATCGGCCTCATTGAACAAAGCCTCAACTTCAGCCGGGTCGATTCCGGCTCGAATGGCTTCACCGCCGTCTCCAGTGGAAGACGGAAGAAGTTTCTCCCCGGGCACCGATGTCCCGTGGCGTAACTAGTTCCCGCTCCAAACGACGATGAGGTTCCGGCCATTTTCAGAGTTAGAAAGGAAGAGAAGGATTTTTCTTACCCTAAAGTGAAATCGATCGACGATCGGCGCTTAGATCTTCGTAAAATTCGGCGGCAGGACCTTCTTTCTCCAATGCGTACGCGTGAGTAAGACTGCAGCCCCGCGCCCCCTTTTATAGGAGAAAGCAGGGACCCGATTGCAATAAAGGAAAACCTCGGGGTCGGATCTCAAACGGCGCACCAGTTGACCCTCGAGACCCGCGTACGCGTCTTTTCGAGACGCGTCGAGGAGTCATTAATGACCGTTGGCGTCCTCAATAGGAGCCCGACACGTGCGAGGAGACTTTTCAACGCCCGTTGTTTTTCCCCGCGCACTTGCCGCCAACCAGTCGTCCAAATCCAGTATATCACCAAAGACGATCGCCAGTTCCATTAAACACGAAGTCGCTCGTCAATAGTTCAGCGATCGCCAAGAGAGCCACCTCACCCCACGTTTCCAACGTATGAGCGAGCTGGGGGGCAATTGTTGTGTCACGATTTATTCATCCCGACAGGCGATCGACTATAAGGCCGAGCGACCAAGTCAACTCCTGTCAAACCCTGACTAGCTCGCCAAGTCGAAGATATCAAACCACCATCAGGTACCTGGCGATCGACTCCCAGGGCGATCGCCCTTTGGCAGCTGGCGATCTGCTCTACTAACCGACTAAGGGCAATCGACCTGCGCCCCGAGCGGAGACGATCGTCCGTCAAAACCATCAAGGCCTGGATCTCAGGAAAGCACCCACGTGCAGATCCACCAAAGGCGCTGACGAGATCTTCGCCAGCAGAAAAGATCTTTTGCTGACAGACAAGACATTTGACCAAAGCCTGTCACCTACCCCACCTACCGGCATGTGCGCCGAAAGTTGTCAGTAGGGCCGCATGTGACTAACTCAGGACGCGTGTAAGCTCCCCATTGGACCGAGTAGTTGACTGCCAACAACTCCTGCAGGCTTTGAAGGGACAGGCCCATGTGCTAAAAGACGATCGCCCGATTATTATATTACAGTAAAGGCGATCGCCCGGCGTATCCAAGCCCTATAAATAGAGAACCTCCTCTTACTGGAAAAGGGTTCTCAGTTCGGAATTCATTTGAACCAACAGCTCGGAATTCACTCTACAGTTCCCAGTTCACTGAATATACGGTTCGGAATTCATTTGACTTACGTCCGAAATACATTCCACCAAAAGTTCACATTCTCTGACATTCCGATACATCCACGGAAACACTGAAGAACATACATATCACCAAGCTCCCGGCTATCTCACCGGAATCCATCTCAGGACTTCTCTCTCCAAATCTCTCGTCCAGAAGACGATCGGCAGAAGCAGCAAGTCTCCACTAGATAGATTCCAAGGGATTCACAAGCCCAGAAGCCTAAACATCCAGCTATATACTCGCCGTGAGAGGCGGTCGATCTCTCACCACCGCGGCTGTTCATCACCTTTGTTACAAGAACTCACAGAGCATCAAATCTGGTTCTTCCGGCAATCTACACGCTCACTAGCTAAGATAACAAGAAACTTTACACTCAATGTAATTGTATTCTTACATTAGTACTTGTATCCCCGAATATCGGTATTAATAATATCTCGCGAGAGCATTCAAGCCCGGGACTAACAACCCCGGCAAATCTTGTGTTATTTATCTTTCTCACGGAAGTGCTCTTGCATTTGTTTGCTATCCCATCCATTCCAACAATATCTATATCCGGATAATATTTTGGGTAGCAACACCGCCTAAGAACGTGAAGGAGGTTCGTAGCTTTTTGGGACTTGCTAGGTATTATAGAATGTTCGTCGAGGGGTTCTCTAAACTGGCTCGATCGCTTACTCAGTTACTCCAGATGTCCGAGAAGTTCGAATGGAATGACGAGAGGCAACAGAGTTTCGAGGAACTGAAAATGCATTTGACTACGGTGCCGGTGTTAGCCTTGCCTCAAGGGAACGGTGGGTTTTTGATTTATAGTGATGCTTCAGGCCAGGGACTCGGGTGTGTTCTCATGCAGCGTGATAGGACTATAGCTTTTGCGTCGTGGCAGAAACCGTACGAAATGAATTACCCTACTCATGACTTGGAGTTGGCTGCAGTGGTGTTTGCACTGAAGATCTGGCACCACTATCTATACGGTTCTCTGTGCCGGATTTATACCGATCATAAGAGCTTGAAATAGATTTTTAGCCAGAAAGAACTGAAAATGAGACAGCGTCGTTGGTTAGAACTAATAAAGGACTACGACTTGGATATCCTTTATCATCCGGGAAAAGCCAATGTCGTGGCAGACGCGTTGAGTCCGAAACCGGTATCACTCCAGATGCTTGAGGTTCTCACACCACAAGCGAGGATTCAACAGGATCTTATTGAACAGGGAATCGAAATATGGATTCAGCAGGTGCAGGGTCAGTTGTGTTCCCTCGAGATTACTTCATCTTTGGTTTATGATATCAAAGGGGAGCAAATGAATGACCCGGTGATTAGTTAACTGAAGGTTGATGCAGAAAAAGGGAAAGCCCCCGGCTTTATGGTTCATGAGGACGGTAGTTTGAGATTTCAAGGGAGACTCTGTGTTCTGAATGATTTAGACTTGAGACAAAAAATACTTCGAGAAGCTCATGCTACTCCTTACTCTATTCACCCTGGAACTAGTAAGATGTATAAAGACCTTAAAAAGAATTTCTTGTGGAATAATATGAAGAAGGATGTCACGGAGTTTGTAGCACGGTGTTTGTGTTAGAGATATGCCCTCGAATGCCACTCAGAGGATGAGAGAGTGAGAGCATATGTATTGTAATTATGAAAATTTAACAAGGCAATAATTATTTCTATATTATTGTATATCACTAGCATTGTGATTTGATATATAGAATAATAGTCCTTGCATTTGAGAGCAAACATTCTACTCCTTATGGAGATAAGGAGATAAGCACTAGAAGTGTTTAGAGCTCGAATGCTTAACTCGTTCGCAAGTCGATAAAACTTAACTGGGCAATAAGTTTAGACAAGACTTGTATAATGTGTACTTTGACCTGTAGAGTACCGGTATTCACTAAGGGTTAGTGGGAGCACACGTTATAGGTATGCTAGTGAGATTAGTATACTCGAACACGACTCACCTCGATTCGGTCACATGGATATCACTCAGGGATTGTCAATGACTGGATCAAAAGGTTGTGATAGGTATACGTGGACCTTTGACTTGAGGTTTCAGTAGGAGATGTGCTTGTGACATTAAGTTAGTCATTAGAGTAGTTCGATCCAATCGCCGGTGGGTGGGGTCAACCTCGAAATGCAACTTAGTGGGCAAGTAGCGCCTCTACCGAATACCAAGGTAGAATTCTTTCTCCTGTAAGTGAGTAGGTAAATGTCCTATGCGGTTAATGGCAAATGAGATTATAAGTCTTTGGCCAAAGCATTTAGAGCTAGTTGTATTTGATACACGGGAGCTCGACGATCTCAGTTTGCATTAACAAAGCATAGTGTCAAGTTACGATGAGGTTTGACTTTTCCGTGACCCTAATACTTGACCGACATATGATTGAAGGGTTTATACGTATACGGTATTCACGACATAATGGTTTTGGAATGATCCGATCATTCGTTCTTAGTTGGGTTACGATGCAGAAGCACTAGGCGGCTAAGTGTTACCGTACTCCTTGGTTCCTCCCATTGCCGACTAAGACGGACCTACGGAGTCGCGCACAAGGATATTTGATGGATAAATATGTATTTATTATCTCTTCATTAATATTGGATATTAGATATCTAATTTGATTTATTTGATAAATCATGCGGTCTAGTGAATTGAAATTAATTACTGGGTAATTAATTTAATTCATAAATAATTATTTCTTGGAAATATATTATTATAATTTTGTATTTGATAAAATTAATTAATTGGATTAATTAATTAAGTATAAATACATTTGGGATAAAACGAAGTGTATTTAACGGACTAGACACGCGAACGTCCGGTACATGAAGCGAGTGGCTCGGCTCGTTTTCTCACCTAATATCTAGTGGGCCGCCCCCCTCATTTTCCTCCCTTCCTTCCATGTGGTGTGTGTTGTGTGTTTAATTGTTTAATGGGTTGAAGACAAAAGGATGAGATTTCATATCTCATCATTTTGATATCATCCCCATTATATAATGTAATTATCTTCACATTATGTGATGACAAAATATAACAAACATACACACTCAAATTCAGCCGTGAGTTCTTTAGCTAAGGGAGAAAAAAAAATTTATTTCTTTTCTTGTTCATCTTTGAGAGAAAGAAAAGGAAGAAGAGAAGAGAAGAAAAATACCGTATCAATTCCTAGCCGTGTTCTTTGAGAACGAATTGATATTTTATTTTTCCGATCAATATCCGACGCGTAATAACGTAGAGACATTCGGCAATTTCGGTGTTGGATCATTCAACAAGCTACAACGAATTGGATTCGTGTTCGTGTCGGTAACCGGAGAAAGTTTGTTCGGGTTTCACCTTCGAAGATTATATCATCAAAGGACTACGAGGATAAGTATTCTTTGATTCTCTTCCTCGTTGTTTATATTCGTTTATATGATGCTTGATCGGTCCGTTTTTGGGGTTTGGTTTTATCCGGTTGGACCGTTTTATTTTCCGCTGCGTAATTCGATTTTAATTACCGAATCCCAACAGTGGTATCGGAGCAAGGTCTATGCGATCGTATATTCGATATTTGCATTTGGAATGCTTGATTTTTTTTTTTAGTATCATAAAAATTTTAATTGTTGATGTTTAATTGTTCATCTAAAAATTATTTTTCATGATTTTATGTTACAATATAAATCTATTTTTCTTTTGAAAAACTGATTTATTTGTGTAATATAAAAATTAGAAAAATATTATTTTTGGATTCGGGACGAAAAAAATGAGCCGGAAAATTGGCCGGACCCGGCAGCTCGGGGCTGCCGGGACTGCTGGGCTGGGCTGGGCTGGGCTGGCTGGGCTGGGCTGGCTGGGCTGGGCTGGGCTGCTGGGCTGGGCTGGGCAGCCCCTGTCGGGCCGCGGGCTTGGCCCGGGCCTTGTGTTTTCCGACTCCGTTTTTATATTTCGTTCGGTAAATTAATTTTCCGCAAATTAAATTGGATTTAATTTGACTAAAATATAATTATGGTAATTTTATTTTAAGGGAATTAATTTAATGAAATATTTATTTTGTCCGGAGCAAATTAAAATTAACGGTTAAGTGAATTAATTGGATTAATTCTAATTGTTGGATTAATTTTTATTGATTAGATCAATTTTAGATTAATTATTATTGCCATTTATTTTAATGTAATTGTTGCATTAATTTTGAATGAGGATGTAGTTCATGGACCTAGTTTTGAATCGTTTGTTTTGTTCGATTGGGTTGTAAAGGCCGTTTTGAACCTATTTATTTTACTAGTAAATTTGTATAGGATGCAATTTTTCAAATGTAAAATTTATATGTAATGACGAAGACCGGAGGAAGATTCGCTCGAGAAGACGAAGATTCAAGACCGAAGACATGTAATTAGATTACGATGTTTTTGTTCTAGGAACGGTCCACGAACTGCATGTTGTTAGTTTTAGGTTGTGTATGTTTTCATATTGTATGACAAACAAACAAACCGACAAACCGTACTTATAAACGGATTAATGTGCAAAGTGTAACATATAATCGCGTTAATACTCCCACTTACAAACACTAAGTTATAAAGGTTACGAGGTTTCCTACCCTCCGTCAAACTCATGGAAAATTGAAATCTAAACCGGAATATTATTCTTCCGAGTATGTCGGGGTAATATTTTTGGGGAAAGTTGATAAATTCCTAGAGTGCATTAGATGCCTTTGGTTGTGACAAATCAAACCCCTATAAACCGTATGGGTTGCCGGGTAAGATTCAATTGTCAGACTAATAGGAGTTGACAGTTTAAACTTAGATAGTTCAGCGAGCCATAGAAACCGAATGGGTTGAGGGCAAGTGAACTAGGGGTAAAAGAAGATCGAATCATCCATTAGATGGGTTGGTATTAGACACCACTTTATAAAGAATAATAGAATAGAAACCGTATGGGTTGCCCTCTATTAAACTTTGTAAAGAAATCGATCACCACTATGAAGTCACCCAAGACTTCCGGATTTAACATGGGAGTGTATAAATGCCGATAAAATAGTGGGAGCCGAGTTATGAATAAAGAAAGTCCTTAAATTCTTTACTCGGATCATAATTTAATAATCACTAACGAATCTTAAATTATTCTCTGCAGTTAGCAAAACTCTCAATATGACAATGAACCCACTCGCTATACTACTTGAAAAGAACGTCCGATCGTCCGAACTATGTGGATCAAGCCGGAACTTGAGGATTGTCCTAACTATGGAAATGCCGATACGTCTTGGAGGCGGACATCCCAGCGGCTCCTGCAAGAACCCGAGCCAATCAGGAAGATGTCGATGCCCATGAGAAATGGGTAAAAGACGACATAAGAGTGCGAGGGTACATGTTAGGCTCAATGACCAATGAGCTTCAACGTGCCCATGAAAAGATGACATCTTCGAGAGCCATCTTATCGCACCTGGCTGAGCTCTATGGAGAGCATAGCCGAACTGCTAGATATGAGATATCGGGCGCTTATTCGGCGCCGGATGAAGGAAGGAGAGAGGGTTGGGGACCATGTCCTCAAGATGATCTCGATGATTGAGAGATTAGAAGCTCTTGATTTTCAGATGCATGCATCTCTCCAAACTGACCTTATCCTGCAGTCACTTCCTAACTCCTTTTCACAATTTGTCATGAACTTCAACTGCAATGAGATTGCATGTAACTTAGCTGGGCTAATGAACAACCGACGACGCCAGCCTCGGATGAAGACAAAGGGAAAGGAAGTCGCACTTGTGATTTCTTCCGGGACTTGGAAGTCCAAGAATAAGAAGAAAAAGAACACGGCGCTTAGGTCCAATAGCCAAGATCGACAAGGGAAAGGGCAAGGCCCCAATGGTTCAAAAGAGCAAGGGGGCCAAGAAAACGGATGTATGCCTCAATCGCGGTGAGCTAGGCCACCGGAAGAGGTACCGCCCAAAGCTTGACCGTAATGCGCCTTGTGCACGGAACTACCGGTTTTAGAAACAAATTGTTCAGAATCGTATATTCTACTTCTTGGATACTTGATTCCGGTGCGAGTTCTCACATTTGTATAATGAATCAGGATCTGGAACGAAGTAGGAAGCTGGATTCAGGGGAGGTGATGGTCAACGTCGGAAGTGGGCATAGTGTCGAGGCTTCTGATATAGGATCCCTTATATTGGATTTAGAATCTGGTTTTATTCTTACTTTAGATGATGTACTTGTTTTGCCCAAGGGGCACAAAAATATTGTATCAATTCCGGTCATGGACCGAAAGGGATTTCACTTCTTTATTGGAGATGGGTCCTGTCGTATTTATTTTAGAAATAAATTGGTTGGTACTGCTACATTATTAAATGGTTTATACCATTTAAATCTAAAGAATAAAACAACTGTGAACACTATAACTAGGAAGCGTGGTAGGGATGAAACGAACCAAGCACTTAAGTGGCATCTTAGACTTGGTCATATCGGTCAGACCAAGGTTCATAAAATGGAGAAATATGGGCTTATGGGTCTATTGGGATCGGATCCCTATCCAACTTGTGAATCTTGCCTTCAAGGCAAAATGACTAAGTTACCCTTCGCAGGGACTTTTGAAAGAGCTGCTGAAAAACTTGGATTGATCCATACCGACGTCTGTGGCCCTTTTGAAGTGGCACGAGACGGCTTTCAGTATTTCATTACATTCACTGATGACCATACCAGGTATGGATTCGTGTACTTAATGAAACATAAGTCTGAAGCTTTTTATAAATTCAAGGAATTTAAAGCCTTAGTTGAAAATCAAACAGATAACCGTGTTAAGACTCTTCGGTCAAACCGGGGTGGTGAGTACATGAGTACCGAATTTGATGAGTTCTTAAAGGAACTAGGAATAGTGTCACAATTCACACCTCCAGCTACTCCACAATTAAATGGTGTATCAGAAAGAAGGAACCGAACCTTGTTGGACATGGTTCGCTCCATGCTTAACTATACTGATCTACCGATTTATCTGTCGGGTTACGCGCTCCTTACTGCTGTGCATATCTCGAATAGATGTCCTTCCAAATCCGTTCCTAAGACTCCCCACGAGATGTGGAGAGGTAGGAAACCAAGTCTTAATCACATTAGGATTTGGGGATGCCCTGCTTATGTCAAGAAGACTAAAGTAGAAAAATTGGAAACTAGGTCTGTGAAAGGTCGTTTCATAGGATATCCAGGGAATTCCATGGGATATCTATTCTACATGCACGAAGATCATAGGATCATCGTTGCTATACAAGCACACTTCCTGGAAGATCAGTTTATTCAGGAAGGAGGGGCAGGTAGAAATATTTCTTTAGAAGAAATAAAAGAAACACCAAATGAGACACCTATGCAGGATATTAGAACCCAACCTTCTGAAATACAAACACAACCTCGCAAGTCTAGTAGAATTTCTCAATTACCTGAGAGGTATGGCTATCTGCATCAAGAGGAACTGGGTGTCCATGAGATGACAGAAAGTAGTCAAGAGAATGATCCTTCTACATACGACCAAGCGATGGTAGATGTTGACTCCACCAAGTGGCAAGAAGCTATGGAAGCTGAGATAGACTCAATGCATGCTAATCGTGTCCTGACTTTAGTAGATCGTCCTAAAGGCATAGTGCCTATTGGAAACAAATGGATCTATAAAAGAAAGACGATGGAGATGGCAAGGTTGATACCTATAAGGCCGGGCTTGTGGCAAAGGGTTATTCCCAAAGAGAAGGAATCGATTACTTGAGACCTTCTCACCGTAGCTATGATTAAGTCTATTCGCATGATGCTTGCCATAGCACCCACTTAGATTATGAAATATGGCAAATGGATGTGAAAACGGCATTCCTAAATGGATTCCTCGAGGAGGAGATTTACATGGAATGACTAAGGGATTCATATCTCAAACCAATATTCATAAAGTATGCAAACTTCAATGCCATTTATGGATCAAGCAAGCTTCACGGAGTTGGAATCTTCGTTTTAACGAGACAGTCAAAGAGTTTGATTTTGTCCAAAACGAAGAGGAGCCCTGTATTTACAAGAAGGTTAGTGGGAGCAAAATTGCGTTCTTAATACTATATGTAGATGACATTCTACTTATAGGAAACGACGTAGGAATGCTCGATTACGTGAAAGCTTGGCTTTCTAAAGAGTTCTCAATGAAAGACTTGGGAGAAGCTACCTATATTCTGGGTATTCGTCTCTACGGGATAGAGCGAAAAGAATGTTAGGTCTTTCCCAAGCCCTCTATATAGAAAAGATCCTGAAGCGATTTAGGATGGAAGATTCTAAAAGAGGGTTCCTTCCTATGCAACATGGTGCAAAACTTTCCTTAGAGATGTGTCCTCAAAGTGAGGAAGACAGAAAGGAAATGAGTAAGGTGCCCTATGCTTCGGCAGTAGGTAGCCTCATGTATGCTATGATTTGCACTAGACCGGACATTGCCTATGCTGTGAGCGTAGTAAGTCGGTTTCACCAAATCCAGGCAGAACATTGGGCTGCAGAAAGAACATTCTTAAGTACCTAAGGAGGACTAAAGACTTGGTTCTTACATACGGCGGTGGAGAAATTAGAGCGATGGGCTATACAGACTCAGATTTTTCTGGGGACATGGATGCTCGAGATGTCCACATCAGGTATATCTTCACTCGAATGGTGGGGCGTTTCTTGGAGAAGTGCCAAACAAAGTTCGATCGCTATCTCTACATGTCAAGCCGAATACCAGCAGCCACGGAGGTGCTAAAGAAGCTTTTTGGATTAAGAAGTTCACCGAGGAACTTCAAGTGGTTCCTAATGCGGAGAAGCCCGTGACGCTGTTTTGTGACAACGACGGAGTTGCACGTGCTAAGGAGCCTAGGGCTCACCACAATACCAAACATATTGCGAGAAAATATCATTTTGTGAGAGAAATGGTTCAGAAGGAAATGTTATCTTGTAGAGAGTAGACACGGAAATAACGTTGTTGATCCACTTACTAAGCCACTATCTCGAAGGTCTTAGAGAGACATCGGAGAGTATGGGTATTAGATACCATAGTTTGTGGCATTGAGTGCAAGTGGGAGATTGTTAGAGATATGCCCTCGAATGCCACTCAGAGGATGAGAGAGTGAGAGCATATGTATTGTAATTATGAAAATTTAACAAGGCAATAATTATTTCTATATTATTGTATATCACTGGCATTGTGATTTGATATATAGAATAATAGTCCTTGCATTTGAGAGCAAACATTCTACTCCTTATGGAGATAAGGAGATAAGCACTAGAAGTGTTTAGAGCTCGAATGCTTAACTCGTTCGCAAGTCGATAAAACTTAACTGGGCAATAAGTTTAGACAAGACTTGTATAATGTGTACTTTGACCTGTAGAGTACCGGTATTCACTAAGGGTTAGTGGGAGCACACGTTATAGGTATACTAGTGAGATTAGTATACTCGAACACGACTCACCTCGATTAGGTCACATGGATATCACTCAGGGATTGTCAATGACTAGATCGAAAGGTTGTGATAGGTATACGTGGACCTTTGACTTGAGGTTTCAGTAGGAGATGTGCTTGTGACATTAAGTTAGTCATTAGAGTAGTTCGATCCAATCGCCGGTGGGTGGGGTCAACCTCGAAATGCAACTTAGTGGGCAAGTAGCGATCTCTCGAATACCAAGATAGAATTCTTTCTCCCGTAAGTGAGCAGTAAATGTCCTATGCGGTTAAGGGCAAATGAGATTATAAGTCTTTGGCCAAAGCATTTAGAGCTAGTTGTATTTGATACACGAGAGCTCGACGATCTCAGTTTGCATTAACAGAAAGCATAGTGTCAAGTTACAGTAGGGTTTGACTTTTCCGTGACCCTAATACTTGACGGGGACATATGATTGAAGGGTTTATACGTATACGGTATTCACGACATAATGGTTTTGGAATGATCCGATCATTCGTTCTTAGTTGGGTTACGGTACGAAGCACTAGACTGGCTAAGTGTTACCCGTACTCCTTGGTTCCTCCCATTGCCGACTAAGACGGACCTACAGAGTCGCGCACAAGGATATTTGATGGATAAATATGTATTTATTATCTCTTCATTAATATTGGATATTAGATATCTAATTTGATTTATTTGATAAATCATGCGGTCTAGTGAATTGAAATTAATTACTGGGTAATTAATTTAATTCATAAATAATTATTTCTTGGAAATATATTATTATAATTTTGTATTTGATAAAATTAATTAATTGGATTAATTAATTAAGTATAAATACATTTGGGATAAAACGAAGTGTATTTAACGGACTAGACACGCGAACGTCCGGTACATGAACTGAGTGGCTCGGCTCGTTTTCTCACCTAATATCTAGTGGGCCGCCCCCCTCATTTTCCTCCCTTCCTTCCATGTGGTGTGTGTTGTGTGTTTAATTGTTTAATAGGTTGAAGACAAAAGGATGAGATTTCATATCTCATCATTTTGATATCATCCCCATTATATAATGTAATTATCTTCACATTATGTGATGACAAAATATAACAAACATACACACTCAAATTCAGCCGTGAGTTCTTTAGCTAAGGGAGAAAAAAAAAATTTATTTCTTTTCTTGTTCATCTTTGAGAGAAAGAAAAGGAAGAAGAGAAGAGAAGAAAAATACCGTATCAATTCCTAGCCGTGTTCTTTGAGAACGAATTGATATTTTATTTTTCCGATCAATATCCGACGCGTAATAACGTAGAGACATTCGGCAATTTCGGTGTTGGATCATTCAACAAGCTACAACGAATTGGATTCGTGTTCGTGTCGGTAACCGGAGAAAGTTTGTTCGGGTTTCACCTTCGAAGATTATATCATCAAAGGACTACGAGGGTAAGTATTCTTTGATTCTCTTCCTCGTTTATATTTGTTTATATGATGCTTGATCGGTCCGTTTTTGGGGTTTGGTTTTATCCGGTTGGACCGTTTTATTTTCCGCTGCGTAATTCGATTTTAATTACCGAATCCCAACAGTTTGAAGTGCCAACAAGTCAAGATTGAGCAACAGAGACTCGCCGGGCTGTTGAAGCCGCTTCCTATTCCCGAGTGGAAGTGGGAAGATATTTTCATGGATTTTATCACCGGGACACCGAGGATGAAAACTGGAATGAATATGATTTGGGTGATTATCGACCGACTAACCAAATCGGTGCATTTTATTAGTATTAAGGATACATGGGGACCGGAGAAGTTGGCTCGGATATTCAGAGTGGAGATAGTATGGCTACACGGTACACCTAAGACTATCATATCTGATCAGGATGGTCGTTTCATGTCGTATTTTTTGCATTCGGTCCATCAGGCTTTGGGTACCGAATTGAGGTTGAGTACATCTTTACATCCGTAGTCAGACGGTCAGACAGAGCGGACGACTCAGACGTTGGAGGATATGTTGCGGGCGTGTGCCCTAGATTGGAGTAGTGATTGGGAGTTGCATCAGCCGTTGATCGAGTTTACTTACAACAAGTTGGCACGCATCGAACAAAATGGAACCTTATGAAGCATTATATGGTAGGCGGTCTAGGTATCCACTCTGTTGGAATGAGGCCTCGGAGCTAGTGGGAACAGAGCCAGGCATGTTGATGGAAACCAAAGAGAAGATTTCTACCATTCGAGAAAGATTATTGACTTCTCAGAGTCGACAAAAATCCTATGCTGATATTCGTCGTCGACCCTTGGAGTTTGAAGTAGGAGATCATGTTTTACTCAAGGTATCGCCGACGAGAGGGGTTTACCATTTTAGGAAGAAGGGGAAGCTTAGCCCGAGATATATTCGGCCGTTTGAGATTCTAGACAAAGTCGGTGAGCTGGATTATCGGTTGGCGTTACCTCCAGCCTTAGTCACGTTCACAGTGTGTTTCACATTTGTCAGTTTAGAAAGTACGTTCCGGACCCGAGTCATATCATCGATTATAGGGATATTGAAGTAGCGAAAGATGTCACATTTGAAGAAAGGCCGGTGAAGATCCCTGAGCATCATGAAAAGCAACTCCAAAATAAAACCATTCTATTGGTTAAGGTTCAGTGGTCGAAGCATGGAGTTGATGAGGCGACTTGGGAAACCGAAGATAGCATGCGCGCTAAATATCCGAAACTATTTACTTCTTAAGTTTCGAACGAACCTTATTTTTAGAGGGGGAGAATGTAATATCCGTACTTTTTATATTTTTGGTAGTTTCCATTTTGGTGTATTTTCCGTTTTTAGTGACTCGCTTGTAACTGCTTTAACATTTTGAGAATATTAATTCTGCGTATTTTGGCATCCGAGCATGTTTCGAGATTATTGTACTCGACTTTGTGTTTAGTTATAACTTTTTTCAGCTTGTCGGCTCGTTCGGTGCGTTTGCTGTGTGAAATTGTCGTTTCGAGTTTTGAGTTCATTTATTATTGTTAGTCTTGTTGTGAGCTTCGGCACTGTTTTTCATTTCTGTATTGTGGTTTTCAGTAGTTTCGGTTCGTTTTGTAATTTCCTAAAAGTTTAGGGAATTTGCTTTCGTAGTCGTATTACGAACCTTCGGATAATTGAGATCGTGTTTTCTTTTAGCGCTTAAGTTCGTCGTCTCGAACCTTTCAAAAACTTGTTCTAGTTTCGTGTATTCATCGTCTCGTGATTCCGTCGCACTCTTTCTTAGCGAACTGCTCTTAGCAACTGTGCTGGAGTGCCTTACGTACGTTAATTCCAGACCTTTACGTACGTTAAGACCGTTACGTGTTTTAAGGCCTTATCCCTAACGTACGTAATAACCTTCGTGTTTTTGGGCAGGGAGTTCTGCAAATTCATTACGTACGCAAGCGTAAAAAGCTTTACCTACTTTATGAAGATTACGTACGTTAACCATCTATGGATTACGTACGTAAGCCAAACTGGGTTTAAATATCCAGGAGCGGACCGAATTCGCCCATTTCTTCTTTTCTTCCTCTACTCCGCGGCTTGAGCAATTCTTGGGCGATTTTGGTGCGATTTCGAGCCTTCAATTCTCTATGTACAAAGAGCTACGGATTAGTATATTATTATTAAATTTAATTTCTTATATATTTTTAAATATCTCTTTAAAAATTCATAAAATCAATAATTATATAATTTAGTAAATATTTTTTTTCATTTATTTGGTTAGTTTATATTAATTAAATAATATTTTAAAACTAAATAGACTAATTGATTTATTCCCTAATTTCTTTGATCTATTTATAAATAATAATTAAAACCATTGTTTCTACACTTTCAATAATATTTTTTAGTAAGATTATTTCGATTTATTTAATTGATTAGGACTTCAAGTACTTTTTTAATTATATATATTTAACACTTCTTTCGCAATACTCCCAAGCATCTTTCATTTTAGTTGATATGTTTTTTATTGATATACATAATTATAGTGACTAACTAATATAAACTAATTAATTAGTTGAATATATAATATTTACGCGATATTTTAGATTTAAGTTTTTAATATATAGTCCACACTACTATATTAAATTTCTCTTTGTTTGGGATTTATATTTTTAATTAATGAAAATATGAATTATTTTTATAATCTCTGGCTATCATCTTCCTTGGAGATTTGTGATAAATTAACAACGCCATTCCATCTCCTTCGCCTTTGAATCGAGGTAATCTTCTAGAACCCTAGATTTTTTGGGATTTGGGGTTTTCTTCGTGAATTCTCCGATTTAGCCGTAATTAAGGAGTAATTGTGTTGAGTATGAATCATATACTCCCAATACATGCTTTCCTACGAGATTATTGGTGTATACCTGGACTTGTTGAGAATCGAGAGGGTTTTAGTTGCGATTCGCCCTCGTTGAATATATTGTTGGATTACATGTATCGTAGGCAGGGTTTTCGGGCGTTTTTATATTAGAATTCCAAATCGTACTATTGTTGATAGTTGTTTTACGAATCGTTTAGGTTTGGAGTTTCCAAATTCTTCCAACGGTGGTCGTTTACCGTCTCATTTCAGTCGGCCATGTCTCAAAGGAAAGTAATTCTTACGAACTTACTATCTTAAATGTGCAAAGTGGTGTATTTGAGTGATTGAGTGTTTATGTTCACTCCGAGAAGGTCCGACGGGGCTTCGGAGGGATCCACGCATGGTTGGGTCCATGAACTTTTGGGTTAACCATTCCTAGAGGGTCTATCGGGGCCTCGGAGGGATTCGTGCATGGTCGGGTCCATGGTTAATTGGGAGGAAATGTATTTTTGTGATACATTGTAGATTTTGCATTTCCGAAAATTATTATTTTACTTGTTTTCGAAAACCATAGATGCATTGCTTTGATATTGTAAGATGTAAGAATTCGTTTGCATTACTTGTACTAGCTATTCCACGGCTAACCCCATTTTGGGGAAAATATATTTTATGTATTTCAGTGCAAAGAATGCAATCAGAAGAGTGTCGGGGCAGTATGAGGATGAAGGCCAGGTGTGATACTGTGATGTGGTCATCGGGTTTATTTGGTTTGAGATTGGTAATTGGGATTTTGTTTTATTTTTCACAAATTGTTAGATGGTACTCGAGTACTATAGGAGAGTTGTTTTTCTCTTGTCAGTTACATTAAATTGTTGTGTTAATTGTGATTTAAATGTTGTCGTGTGAATTTCATCGGTTAATCCGATAAATGATGGATGGTTTTGATGTGTTCTATTCTGGTTGTCGTATGAATTTAGCCTTGTGAGTTGATGGGATTCACGAAATTGTGACATGTCCTGAATATCTTGGGGGTGTTACAGCTAAGACAGTTTAAGCACGACGAATAGACATGGTGCTGCACCCACCATGTCTTGAATTGTGTTGTGTCAACGAGGTTTCTTATAAATAAGGTTATCAAGCCTTTCTTCCTCATTTTTACTTTAGACCTTAAGCCCCCTCGTCCTTTGAACTGATTCGGGTCATAGTCTAGTGTTTAATTCAGTGTTACAGTCGAGATACGATGTTCTTACCAAACCCTAACCCTAGTTTTCTTATTTTGAAGTTTGATGTCTGATTCTTGTTTATAACTTCGAAGTAATGAATTGTATAGTTTTTTTGGACCATTATTATCAATTCTACCAGAATGGACACCATGTTACTCATTTGTATGAGCTACGTTAGCATTTTAACATTTAAATGTCTGATTAAATGTCGCTATGAGTTTCGACCTGGGTTTCAGATGCCGTTTGGTCTAGAATTAATATTTCTTGTAGTAATTGCATATTTATTATATATTTTTTTACAGTAGAAGTTTAATAAACTACTGATCGAGTCTCTCTTTGTTGAACGCCGCCAATTATTATTGTGCGATCGAGACTTGAGCCTTTGATAATTGAATGGGAAGCTCAAATTTCGTAACTAGCTTCATGATGTCGTCATTAAGGCAAGTTTCATACTTATACACTTTATATTTCGCTATAGATTAAACTTCTGTGATTTAGTTTGCTGTGGATGTGTGCACGGTGTCGTGTGTGTCTCATATTTAGTATTTTGGAGCTGGAGATTTATGTATGACGTACGTATTATGTGTATATGTGAGTGTTTGTGTGTAAATTTGCTAGTCCAGAGAGCAGAAACCCCTACTGCCGCTGCCAAAACCGAGCAGTTAGCGTGCGCTACATCCGATGCTAGCGCGCGCTACCAAGCATATATATCGTGCATTAGATTACGCCTAGCGTGCGCTAACTCCTAGTCCAGAGAGCATAACCCAGCTACTACCTCTGCCAAGCCCGAACTAATAGCGTGCGCTACAGGCGAAACTAGCGTGCGCTACTCGACAAAAATAGCGTGTGTTAGCTTATGCCTAGCGTGCGCTATCTACCTGACTCAAAACATCGATGAAAAGTCCAATCAATACGAACATGTCCCGAAAGGTACGAAACTCTAAAATCAACAACAACATCTCAATATGAGCTTACAAGAGCGATAAAAGTGAAAGGACGTCAAAGCCAATAATTCATAAAAGTACGGGTATTACAGTCTCCCTCTCTAGAAAGAAGTTTCGTCCTGAAACTTAAGAAATAAAAAGTTTGGGGTATTCTAATAACATCTTCTCTTCCGTCTCCCAAGTCGCTTCCTCAATTCCATATCTTGACCATTGTACCTTAACCAATGGAATGGTTTTGTTCCGAACTGCTTTTCACGACATTCAAGGATCTTCACCGGTCTCTCTGAAAAGGTAACATCCTTGGCTACATCAATCTCGCTATAGTCGATAGTATGACTTAGGTCCGGCACGTACTTCCTCAACTGAGAAACATGAAAAACATTAGGGGCATGTGTCAAGGCTGGAGGCAATGCCAAGCGATAAGCTAAATCTCCAACCCTGTCTAAAATTTCGAATGGTCCGATATACCTCAGACTATGTTTCCCCTTTTTCCCAAAATGGGAAACTCCTTTGGTCTGTGACACCTTGAGTAGAACATGACCTCCCACTTCGAATTCCAAAAGTCAACAACGAGTATAAGCATAAGATTTCTGACGGCTCTGGACAGTCAACAACTAGTCTCGGATAATAGAAATCTTCTCCTTAGTTTCCATCAACATATCTTGTTCCGTTACGACTAACTCCGAAGCCTCATCACAACATAATGGCGATCTACACCTCCTACCATAAAGTGCCTCAAATGGTGCCATTTTGATCGACGCATGCCAACTATTATTGTAGGCAAACTCGATCAACGGCAAATGAAGTTCCCAATCATTTCTCCAGTCTAGGGCACATACCCATAACATATCCTTTAACGCCTGGATCGTCCGCTTAGTCTGACCGTCTGAGTGAGGATGAAAAGACGTACTCAAACTCAACATGGTGCCCAAGGCCTGTTGGATTTCTTGCCAAAAATGCGACACAAAACGACCATCTCGATCAGAAACAATAGTTTTAGGGGCACCATGTAATCTCACGATCTCAGCTATAAAGGTCCGCGCCAGTCTCTCTAGTCCCCAAGTATCCTTAATACCCTGAAAGTGTGCAGAATTGGTTAATCGATCAACGATTACCCAAATCATTCATTCCGGATCTAGACCTCGGCATCCCCGTGATAAAATCCATGGAGATATCTTCCCACTTACACTCGGGAATGGGAAGCGGCTTCAACAACCCCGCCGGTCTTTGATGCTCGATTTGACTTGTTGACACGTCAAACATCGCAATACAAACTCGGTGACGTCCTTCTTCATATTATTCCACCAAAAATTGCGCTTCAAGTCTTTGTACATCTTACTCATTGCCGGATGGATTGAGTAAGGCATAACATGGTCTTCTCGAAGAATTCTCTGCCTCAACTCCAGATTATTCGGGACACACAGCCTGCCCTTAAATCTCAAAATTCCATCCTCATGGACCATAAAACCAGGGGATTTTCCCTTAATTACATCTTCCTTCAGTTGGGAAATCATTGGGGTAAGTGTGGATTTGGGGATGGTGACCCCAGAATGGTTGTTTTGGGTAATGATTGGTTGTTCCCACTCCGTGTAGGATATGGGTGTGTTCAACAGTCGGGTATGTTCCTTCGAGATCCATTGTATATGATTTGTGTAATGTTTTGATAATTTTATTCGTCCGTATATCCGTCTCTATGGTTCTGTGTTGATCGTTGGAACTTACCATGTGAGGGTATTCTCGATTATCGTTGATTGTTCATTGGTGATATTGGAGCTTATCATGTTGACGATATCCTCAGTTGTGTTTTGACCTTCGGATGGGTTGTATTGGAGTTTATCATGTCAATGGTATTCTCGATGAATTTGTTGGTTGATCATTGTTAATGATCGTAGGAACGTTCGGATTTTGTGTCAATGTTTCAGGATTAGTTGCCATTGTTTTGGGCAATTGTTTCACAGATGTATCGTGCATTATTGGTTTTTAGCAGATTGGGACTTGATTGTATAATCAGGCAAACAGGATTTTGTTGGGAAGTAAAACGCAGCGGAAGCGAAGTTTGGGAAAGTTGATAATAGCGTTTTACGCATCTACGAGCATTAGATCTATTTAGGCATGCTAATTAATTAATTACTAAGACTAACAAGCAATTTAAATATTATTTATTATTTATTAATTAAATATGTTGATTAATTAAAATATCCTAATCTAGATCCAAGATCATAGGATATTACCTTTTGAAGCGCGTTGGTTACTTCCTTCTTGATCGCCTTGTATTTCTACCTTCAGACCTTCTAGAGTATGATCCGCCTTGATCCGGACGTTGTGTGGGCAATGAACTACCGGATCTTGCTTGGACACCTTATGGATCGGCCGAAACAATATGCCTCACAATTCTCGATTTTATTTTCTTCAAGTAATTCCGATGTGTAGCAAGAATTAAAGTGTTCTCTCAATTGTGGAATCAAAGACACCAGTCAAGATCCACAATTAAACACTTAGAAGAAAAATCGAAATTCCTTGTGTATGAAGAAGCATAAAATCGGCCATCAACCATAATGTCCTATTTATAGGCTCTTGGACTACTACTAGGGATCTAAAGGAGGATTATGGAAGGACTCCCAATTAATTCATCTTACCTTATTAGGACTTTTCCTAATATATGATGAATCAATTAATATCAACTTAGTCCACTAAAAAGTTTGATATTGCACTTCCTACCAATATCCCAAATTACGAAATTGGGCTCCTTATTAAATATATTATTTCCCGTGTTTAAGATATCGAATGTCCATTAATTAATTATAAGCTACTGACAACTTTAATTAATTAATATCTTATCCAAGAGTAGTACCACTCGAACCTTATTATTATATCGAATTAAATCCACCTGCAGGTTTAATATAATAATCATTATCGAGCTCCTCAAGGGGACATCATCAACCCGCACGAGTCGGGACACGATTTCTAGTAATAATAATAATTGTCGTATAAACAATATTATTTCCCAAGATACGAGGCTTATTGAGTCGATCATTTTGACTCTCACCTATGGTAAATCAAAGCAATAATTATTATAAATACACAATTAAATATTATATACTTAGAATTAAGAAATAATAATTATCCGAGATTTACGTTCTTCTTACGATCGATCTGTAAGACACTATCTCACCTCGATCCTGTTCAACGTATACAAATACGCTAATGTATGCTAATAGTCAAGACCAACTATTCTCAAGCATACACTACAACCCTTTATATAATTTGTCTAATAATTATATAGGTTGTGAACTATTATATTATTTTATAAGGCACCAATAATGTGATCTTCCGTGTGACACCAACACACCACATTATCTACAATATAAAATAATTAGACATTTCATTTGCATAACCATAACGTGAATTAATATGCAAACCATGTGATTAAATGTAATTAATATTCTCATAGGTAGTAACAGGGAATTTAGGTAATACAAGCATAAAGTATGCTTTGCAGTATACAATCCTAACAATCTCCCACTTATACTCAAAGCATGCTTTTAAGTATACTACTCTATTACATAGTCTCTCATTTCTCCCACTTATACTCAAAGCAATGCTGCCATACACCGTAATCCCATTCCTTCCACATGCCTTTCAAAAACTTTTGAAGGTAGGCCTTTCGTGAAAGGGTCAGCAAGATTATCTTCCGATGCAACCCTGGCTACAACTACGTCTCCTTCCTTTACGAAGTGTCGTATGATGTGGTACTTGCGGTTGATATGTTTACTTGCCTGATGGGCTCGTGGTTCCCTTGAATTTGTGACTGCACCAGTATTATCACAATAAAGTGTAATACCCTCTGGCAAATCGGGAATCACATCTAAGTCCTGCAGGAAGTACTTGAGCCACACTGCCTCCTTGGCTGCCTCAGAGGCTGCCACATACTCGGCTTCCATGGTAGAGTCTGAGATGCATTTCTGCTTCACACTCCTCCAACTAATGGCTCCACCTCCCAGGCTAAACACATAACCCGAAGTAGACTTGGACTTTTCTTTGTCCGATGAAAAATCTGAGTCAGTGTAACCCACCATAAGCAGGTCGTCTGATTGATATACAAGCATGTACTCCCTAGTCCTTCTCAGGTACTTGAGTATGTGCTTGACAGTAATCCAGTGTCCTGGTCCTGGGTTTAACTGATATCTAGCAGCCATGCCCACGGCATGACAGATATCTGGTCTAGTGCAAAGCATAGCATACATGAGACTTCCCACAGCAGATGCATAAGGGACCATATTCATGTCATCTATCTCCTTTTGTGTCTTAGGACACATGTTCTTAGATAGTTGAATTCCATGTCTGTAAGGTAGAAAACCTTTCTTGGAATTCTCCATGCTAAACCGCTTCAGCACTGTATCGATATAGGATGCCTGGGATAAGCACAACATCCTTTTCTTCCGATCACGAAAGATCCTGATTCCAAGGATGTGTCCTGCTTCTCCTAGATCCTTCATATCGAATCGCCGTATAGCCATACCCGTACGTCTGACAATTCCTTCACGTTGTTTCCAATCAGAAGGATATCGTCTACATACAGTACAAGAAACACCAACACGTTTCCATCGCATTTCTTGTACACACAACTCTCACTCGGACATTGAACGAATCCATATGACTGGACAACTTCGTCAAAACGAGTGTTCCAAGATCTAGATGCTTGCTTAAGTCCATAAATGGATTTCTTAAGTTTGCACACCAAGTGCTCTTCTCCTTTAGCAATGAATCCCTCTGCTTGGCGCATATAGATTTCCTTGTCTAGACTCCCATTCAAGAATGCAGTCTTGACATCCATCTGCCAAATCTCCATATCCAAATGCGCAGCTACAGCTAAAAGAATCCGGATTGACTTAAGCATGGCTACCGGCGAAAAGGTTTCATCATAATCGATACCCTCTTTCTGAGTGTAACCTTTTGCAACAAGCCTCGCTTTGAAGTTTTCAACCTTCCCGTCACGTCCTTTCTTTCGCTTGTAGACCCATTTACTCCCAATGGCTTGTACACCATCAGGTAGCTCTACTAGCTCCCACACTTGATTGGAATCCATAGATCCCATTTCTAATTCCATTGCTTCTTGCCAGGAGTCAGCATCTTTATCTTAGATTGCCTCCTTATAGGTCCAGGGAACTGATTCATCTTCGTCTGGGATTGAGTCTGAAGACTTTCCCACGCCTATGAATCGTTCGGGCTGACGAACAACCCTCCCACTATGACGAGGCAAATCCTGAGTTGGTGTAAAAGTATCAGAATCGATACGTGGTGCAGTGTTAGTTGACGCTTGTACGATTGGTATAGACGGGATCTCGCCTCGATCTTCCAATTATCTCGCTCATGGGCTTGTGACTAATCATATAATCCTCTTCCGTAAATCGGGCATTGGTGCTAACAATGACCTTCCGATCCTGGGACTATAGAACAAGCCACCCTTCGCTCCTTAGGGTATCCTACAAACACTCGCACTTCATACGAGATGCCAATTTATCACTTCCTTATTCAGACATGTGCCGGAGTACCCCAAATCCGAACATGTCCTAGACGGGCTTACGCCCACTCCACGCTTCTGGGTGTTTTGGAACCGATTTCAAGGCACCGGTGTTTAGAATGTACGCCATTGCTTCTAAGGCGTATCCCCAAAATGAAATAGGTAAATCAATAACTCATCATTGATCTAACCATTTCTAAAAGAGTCTTATTCCTTCTTTCACCACACCATTTTGTTGTGGATTTCCACATGAGCTGGGACGAAATCCCCTCATTCGCCAAGAAATCCAAAAACTCTCCACTAAGGTATTCGCCACCACGATCAGATCGTAGCGACTTGATACTCTTCCCATGACGCTTCTCCGTTTCAGCCTTGAAGTCTCTGAACTTGTCAAAGGCTTCAGACTTACGTCGCATCAAGTAGATGTATCCATATCTCGAATAATCATCTATAAACGTGATGAAGTATTCGAAACCACCCCTAGCCTGGATATTCATTGGACCACATACATCCGTATGAACCAATTCTAACACATTCTGAGCACGGTTTCCCTTGGTTTTAAAAACCCTTTTGGTCATCTTACCTTCCAGACAGGATTCACAAATTGGAAATGACTCAACTTGGAGATCATCCAATGGGCCATCATCTACCAATCTTTGAATCCTTCTAAGGTTTACATGTCCTAACCGTAAATGCCACAGATATGTTTGGTTCATGCTTGAAGGTTCTTTTCTCTTTTTAGGTCTAGACAAAGAGTTAAGTGATTTATGCATAGGAGTTTGTGCAGTATTAACAATATATAGTCCATCATTAAAAGTACCTCTGCATATATATTCACCGCTTCTTTTCTTAATAATGGCATCATCATCAAAAGAAACTGAATAACCATCGCATTTTAATTTAGAAACCGAAATTAAATTCATTCTAAAATCCGGTACTAATAATACATTATTGAGAACTAATAATTTATCATTAATCTTCAACTGCACGACTCCCACTACAACAGCCATAAGCCTGGAATAATCGCCCCAGTTGATGGTAATCTCGCCCGCACTAAGCTGCTTGGTTACCTGAAAACCATGCGAGTCAAAGCAAACATGATCAGTGGAGCCTGAATCAACTATCCACGAAGTGGAAGAACAAGCTGCCAAACATGTTTTGACTACTAGTGCAGGAGACATACCTTTCTTAAGAGCAGGGCAGTCCGCTTTAAAATATCCTTTCTGACCGCACTTGTAGCACTTTCCCTTTGGCTTTTTGTTCGCCTCGGGGTGAGGAGACTTGCTTTTCACCTTGAGGGTTGCCACTTGCTTCTGGCCAACCTACTTCTTCTTCTTTCCCCATTTGGGTTTGGAAGAAGTAGCACCGGTTGCCGCAAGAATCTGATGATAACCTTGTTTGAAGAGACCTTCAGCAGACTGAAGCTCTGTCAGAAGTTCCGCCAAACTATATGTCCTACGGTTCATATTGTAGTTAAGGTGGAACTGCTCAAAACTTCTAGGTAAGCTGCCTAAGATAATATCGACCTGCGTTTCCGCATCGATAGTAGCCCCCTCAAGATGCTCGGCCTGCTCAAATGAGACATCATTTTCAGAACATGATCCCTTACTGGAGTCCCTTCAGACATTTGGGTTGTCATCAATACCCTCATAGCATTTTGTCTAGCCGCCCGGTTCTGATGACCAAACATCTCGGTGAGACTTTTCATCATTTCCGCGGCCGAACCCATCGTCTGATGCTTATGTTGCAATACATTTGTCAGTGAAGCCAAAATGTAACAGCGAGCCATCTCATCAGACTTTTTCCATTTTCGGAATTCAGCCAACTCTTCGGGAGTGGCATCCGGTTATGGTTCTATAGGGCTCTCCTCGATTAAGACAAACTTATGCCCCTCAGCAGTCAGGACAATGTCAAGATTTCTTTTCCAATCGGCAAAGTTAGTGCCATCTAGTTTATTTTCTTTGAGAATAACAGCTAGTAGATTGAAAGACATCTGAGAATAAAAATTAAAAAAAAACATCCATCACATAATGCATAGCAAAATATATCGAAAAACCTCAAAAAACAATATATATGCTAGCAACCAACACCTCGAAAAAATCCGCACATGCAAGCCACGATCGTGTGGACGTTTACACACACATTTTTCAAGTAGAGTTTTACGTCTTTAATTTTACTATCTAGTCAAATTACGTTATGACAAGTAAAATTAATAGTTGGTTCCTCTTGGCCATGTATTAATTAACATAGACTCCGATGGGAGCTTATTAATTAATACACCTAAGTGAACACCATAATTTAACATCCTTAAAATATTATCTTTTAAATAATAGTCCTACAGATGGAGAGGTCCTATCATAAAAAGTAATATTTACCTTATGTTATCATTTTGAAATTTAAAACTAGTGAACCTATAATTAGCACATCCGATATGGAGGAAGACTCTAATGTCAACGCGCATGCTAATTACTTCACAATTTAAATTAATTATGGAGGCCAATTTGATTTTATTTAAAATAAAAATCAATTTAATCACTTAGTTATTTTAGCCTAAAGGTTTTTAATTTTCTCGTCCTAACATGGAAGGAAACATATCACGCATACATCCATACATGCCATACATCAAAACAATAAAAAGAACCAAAAATAAAGCATGGATAATTAATTATCCAATTATCATGGTCTTCTTCCTAGAGTAGTTCGACCCAAAAACCGAAAGGTGAGGGTCAACCTCGACATGCATCTTAACGGTCAAGTAGGAGGTTCTACTAAAGACCAAGATAAGATTCTTTCTCCCGTAAGTGAACAGGTATATGTCATATCCAGTAATTGGCAGATGAGATCATAAGTCTTCGACCAAAACATTGGAGCTAGTTGTATTTGATACACGAGAGCGCAATAATCTAGATTTGCATTAACTTAGACATAACATCAGGTACATATAGGGTTTGACTAACCGTTGTAATACCAGATAATTGTCGTGTATTTTCATCTCTATTTGAACCTTGTGGTATTTGATTATGTCGTATAATTAATCGAAGTATGATTTTTCCGTATCCATACTCCAGTATTCATGATCGTACTGTGTAGAGTTTGCTAATTCGTGCATCTGTCTGCATGATATTAGCATACGCTAACTAATGTACCTAGCGTACGCTACTAACCAGAGCTAGCGTACGTTATGTTGTATGCTTAGCGTACACAAGAGGCAGTCAACACCATATTGAGACATGGTCGGTGTGTGGGGCCGGACGGAGATGCAGACGGATTTCCCTTGCATGAACCTGGACACTTCTTATAAAAGTGAAGTCAACGGTGTTTAGCGTACACTACGCGATGTAGTTAACGTATGCTAAGACAAGGACAGAAACATGCAGTAAGGTTCGTAAACTCTACGTATGTTATAATATGAGTTGACATATGTTAAAGGCAGTAGTTAACATACATAATGTTTGATAACATACGCAAGACTAAAGGCAGATTGACGCAGTGAGCTTCGTAACCTGTTAGCCTACGCTAAGGATAAGCGGTAGCGTACGTTAATTGTTATTTTTATAAATGGGACATCACCCATTTAATTTCTTTCATTCATTTTGTTCGAACCTTACCTATCCCCAGGCCTTCCAACCTTATAAAACTATTATATTAGCCTCTCTACTTTGTTGTTGAAGATGTAAGACACCTTGGATTAGTGTTCAAACTTTAGGTGTTTAGTTCTACCGATTGCTTTGTCGTTTTTCTTCGTACTAAGGTATGTTGATGCTATTCCATCCTTGCATTTAAGTTCTTAGGAATGTTATGAACATGCTACTGAGATCATTAGGTTCAATGGATGACTTATTTAACCGAATACCATGTTTAAGGACGTTTGGAATGATTATGCTCAGGTTTTCCCATTGTTAAAAGTATTATAATTCGAGCCTCGTTATGTTGAAGAAGTGGGAGGAAGCTTCTGAGATTGTAAACTTACATTGGATGATGTTTTCGAAATGATCAAAGGACTTATTAATGTTATCACCTTGTTAGATGAATTCAAGAGGATGAATATTGAGGGTTTCGTCATATCTTGTAAGGGTTGGTTGATTAGATAATCTTCATAATAATAGTTAGAATGAAGTTATGATGTTGGTAACAAATGTATCAATCATAGATTAGCCGAACCACATATAAGAATTGATAATCGGGATTAGAGCCTGGAATTGTGATGACATGTTTATCCTTGAATTCGAAGAGGTTGACGACATTTTATCCCAATTAGAATAATTCAATTCGCATGAGATATGTATTCATCGGATGTTTGAATGAAATCGTCCTCATGTAGAATAGCTTACTTGATCATAGTTAAGAACGTTAGATGCCCGCATGTTAGTATGTATATGCAAGTAGAACTCTTCGTTATTTTATTATTGTTTAAGGTTCGAAGCTTGAAAGTGGTTAGATGAATGGACGACCTTCGAGTGTTTCGGTGTTTGTCGAAGTACTTAATCATTGTCAGCATTATAAGGAGAGTACTTTAATTACGTTTTCGTATTAATGTTATTTATGTTGTCGTGCATATGTGTCATTGTCATTTGTCCACCTCGTATTGGTCCGACGGGATCATCTTGGGACCGTGCGCAGGACATTAGATGGGTTTTCCACCTCGTTTGGTCCGACGGGATTATCTTGGGATCTATGCAGCGAATGTTGGATCATCGGATTACCATGTGTATATTGTGATTGTCATATTGTGTAATGCATTGCTAGTCTTCTCATAGGAGAGGCTTGTTGTTGTTGTAGTGCTGTTGATACTGCGTTATTCTTCACGAGTTATCGAATAATATGTTGTTGTATAATTATTGTACTTGTACTAGCATCGTTGTGCTAACCCCTTCAGGGGTGAACATGTGTTTTATGTTCAGGATCTAGAAGAGCTGGAAAACAACCACAGGAGATACATGACGACGGGGGTGCAAAGTGATGTTTACGGTCATGAAAGTCCTTTCAGTGGTGCTGTATTTTTAATAAGTACTCGTCTACTCTGATGCCTTGTGTTGTTTGGATGGTATTATATTGTTTATCGTTCGGTGTTTGTCTTTTTGTTCTTTTGGAACTCGGTATGTAATAATAAATTTTATTGTTGGTACTTAATAATGTTGTTTTAAATTCTTAGCCTAGTAAATCCTTATATAAAAAATTTACGGCCCTGTAATAATCCTAAATATCTCTGGGTGTTACAGAATATGGTGCCGGAGCTTAGATATATGGATATCTTTGCAGTCTGGTTAATTTAGGGTCCAGATGTGTCTTTTGGTTGACTGGCCACGAATAACATCACTGTACCGCCCATGTCTTCATGCGAGCTTTGGTTGTAAGTTTCTTAAAACTCTATTATTGTCCTTTAATGGTATGCCCTTTACGATGATTAAACGTTAGAATGATATTGTTCCTCGTATATTTAGTATGTATACCTACAGTATGTTGAGAAGAGGTCGTGGACGCGGTCGCGGTCGTGGACGCGGACGTGAAATGCTGAGAGGGAAGCTTCACCCCATGCCCCTGATTCACTGTCAAATCAGGCTAACTTCAGTTCTGATGAGCAACAGGAATCCATCAATAATAACCGGTAGCAAACTGGGTAGGCGAATGACAATCCTGCTTCTCCTGACATACTTCGTCAAGTGGCCAACCAGATGACAAAATTTGCTCAAGTGTTGGACAGAATGCAGGCGGCGATAGGTATACAACCAGGGGAGGGACAGCAAGGCATCACAGACTCGGGGTATCGAGGGGCAGATGGTTAAAAGAGCTAGCGAAGATGCATCCACTAAAGTTTGATGGTTTTTTTGAAACACCGACATGGGATCATTGTCTAAGGGAGATGTCCGGATGATCAAAGAACCTCTACCGCCTAATATTTTATGACTAGAGAAGCATCCGAGTGGTGGGAATCTATCCAACCTATGGACCATGATGCTGATTGGGGAGAGTTCAAGATAATGATGGAAGCTCAGTACTGCCCTCGTCCAGTCTGGGAAGCTAAAGTTCAAGAATTCTTCTCCGCACAACCTTCGGACATACCTGTGACTCAAGCGATTAAGATCCTTAATCAGCAACTGGCATTTGTTCGACACCTTATCAAGATCGATGCAGAAATGATGTTTCATTTTGACATGAGGATGAAACCGGAGATACAGAGATATATGTCAAGATTTGAATAAACCACTCTTCGCCAGTGCCAAGATAAATCTCTGGCATATGAGATGAAAGAAGTAGCCATGGAAAAGTTTTCTGATTCTAAGAAGCAGAAAGTCTCTGATGGTTTTGTAGAGCACAAGAATAGTGGGCCCCATAAAGCCCAGTCATCATTTCACTCATTCAGTATGCCCCCGCATCCATTTAGAGGTGGAAATAGTTCCAGGTCGGCGCCCGCTTTTAATAAAGCAGCAAGGAAATGCTTCAATTGTGGCCGACCGGGACATTATCGGCATGACTTCTCACTCCCTTCCGTAATGTGTTATGAATATGGACAAGAAGGACATCGTGCGGTCTTCTGTGGAGATGTTGCTAGATCTTCTGGATCTCATACCTTACAACAGGTCCATAAAGAGACGAGTGTCAATCCAACGCCGCAGAGTGTTCAGCCACATTAGAATTTTGGCCGAGGAAGAGGCATTGGACAGTATGACCGGAAGGAAGCATCAAGTGCTGGATCCTTTCCTCCGCGCTTTTATGAAATGAGGATGGCAGACGGTCAGAATACAGTGGTTGCATCAGGTACGATTCAAATCCTTTCGCAACCAGTTATCATTTTGTTCGATATCGCAGCTACACATTCGTTTATATCACTGTCTTGTGTAAATAGTTTAAAATTTTATTGTTTTCATGAATGTGAGCCTTATATTGTGGGTTTACCGAGTGGGGGAAGAATTATGGGGAATTTAAAAGCTAGAAATTTTCCTGTATCAATCGGAGGCAAAGATTGGCCTTCAAATCTGATCGTGGTAGAGATTCAAGGAGATGACTTGATTCTTGGAGAAGATTGGCTTAACCGTTATGGAGCTTTTATGAACTACTGGAATAGGAATATTTCGCTGATAGCTTAAGATAGTTCCGATTTCTTATTTGAAGGGTGGTGACCAGGAAGCTCAGGGAAAGTGATTAAAGAAATGAAGGTTATCAAACTGCTGAAATAGGATTGTGCTTGATACTGGTGTTATGCAATGAAGAAAGAAGAAGGAATATTAGAAATCTCATCTATTCTTGTTGTAAACGAATTTTTGGATGTATTCCCCGATGAATTACCTGGATTACCTCCATAACGAGATGTAGAGTTTACCATCAAACTGGAACTGGGAGCCACACCTATTTCCAAGGCGCCGTATCGTATGACACCAACTGATATGTACGAGTTGAAGAAGCAACTTGAAGAGCTAATGAACAAATTATATCCAGTCAAGTGTTTCTCCCTAGGGTGCGCCCGTCCTATTCATTCGAAAGAAAGATGGATCACTTCGGTTGTGCATTGACTATCGAGAGCTAAACAAAGTGATGATCAAGAATAAGTCGTTGCCTCGAATTTGTAATGCCCGGATAATTATTGTGTATTTTACCTATAATGGAACTTGTAACGTTTGATTATGTTGTATGCATAATCGAAGATTGGCTTCCCGTATTCGTATCCCTACGGTATTTCCAACATTCTTGCATGCATGGTTCTGCACGTCATAACGTGCGATAGGTGATGATCTTAGCGTACACTACTATGGTAATGTAACATACATTATAGCTTAAGCTTAACGTACGTAAGCTTCGGTCAATTCAAAGATCCAACAAGGGTCGGCGTGTGGGGGCCGGTGAAGATTTGTGAGATGCTCCGCGTGAATCTGTACGGCTTTCCAGCTAAGCAAGTCAATGGTACTTAATGCACGCTAGAGGGAATTATTAACGTACGCTAAATTTATAGTGTTACGTATATAAACTGGTATGATAACGTACATAAGAGAATGCCAGAATCAGTCAGTGAGCTTTGGCCAGAGTATAGCATACGCTAAGGATTGAGTATAGCGTACGCTAGGGCTTTTACGTACGTAATGAATTATAGGTAGCGTACGTAATGGTTAGAGTTCTATTTATCACCCTTAACCCCCAGTTCATTTCTTCCACACTCCATTTCCATTTTTCGCTAGTTGAGAACTATCCAGCACCATATAACTCCCATATCATCGTCCTAGCTTGATTTTGAAGATCATAGACTTGTGTGGATTGGTATTCTAGCTTCCGGTGTTAGATTTTCGTCAAGTGTTCATCGTTGTCTTCTAAAATAAGGTATGTTGATACTTTCCAAACTCTTATTCATGTTCTTGAGGATGTCATGAACATACTACCGAGATTAATAAGTTCCATAGATGACTTTTAACCGAACATCATGTTTTTGGGAGTTGGAATGTTTATGATTTAATTACCTTGTTGAGACCATTATAGCTCGAAACTCGTTATGATGAACAAATAGGAGGAGTATTCTGAAGTTGATAATCTGCATTGAACGGTTTTTTTGGATTGATCAGAGACTTGGTATAGATATCACTTTTGCTAGATGAACTTAGAAGGATAAACATCGAAGGTTTTGTTATATCTTGTAGAGATGAATTGTTAGCCGATGTACAAGATGATAGTTTGAATGTAATAATGATATTGGTAACAACCGTAGATCATTCCGAACTACATTTGAAGATTTATGATCGATATTGGAGTAAATGACGGCATGTTTACCCTGGAAATTCAAGTCATCAAACACCATAGAATCGTTCATTTCCGCTTGAGTCATGTATTTGTGAGCATAACGTATGTTAAGCTTTATGTATTACGTACGTTATATCATCAGGTGAGATAGTCATGTGAGCAGAGAAGAAAACTGTCAAATACATGCTTAGCGTATGTTAGGCTTTGGAGCCAACGTACTCTAACGAACAGAATTAACGTACGTTACCTTCGGTACGTAGCGTACGTTATGATGACAGCTGGCAGGATATCACATTGACAACTTTCGACTATAGTTTAGGATGTTATATGTTCGTATGTTGGTTATATGTCGTAAGATGAACCTTATATTAATCTTTTCTTTAGGGTCCGAGCTTGCAGCGTGTTAGATCGAGGGGGTGACCTTCAAGTGTATTGATATTCGTTGAAGTTTTATTCTTGTCATCAATTTAAGGCAAGTACATTAATTGTTTTACATATTGATGTTATACATATTGTCGTGCATATATGTCGTTGTATGTCCACCTTGTGTTGGTCCCACAGGATCATCGGGGGATCTATACTAGCATGCGCTGGATCATCGGACAGGTTTTTCCACCTCGGGTTGGTCTGACGGGATCATCGGGGGATCTAGGCAGTGAACGCTGGATCATCGAAATTACCATGTGTATGTTGTGATGTTATGTTGTGATTATCATTTGTGTATGATATTTAGGAGTTTCTCATAGGAAGAGACTCACTAGTATTTTGTCATTTGTGTTAGTATTGTTCTTCGTGAATCATTGAATAATATGTTGTGGTATTTGTACTAGCATCGTCGCGCTAACCCCTTCGGGGGTGAACATTTGTTTATGTTCAGGATCCAGGAGAGCAGGAAAACAACCAATGGAACTGCGTGATGACGAGGGTGCAGAGTGATGTTCCGGCCAGGTTTAATTATCTGTTGTTTGTGTTGTTTTAATAAGTACCCGAGTACGTCATTGTTTGTAATGTTAGTTTTGGTTATGTATTAATATTCTTCTTTTGGATGTCTGTATTTTCAGTATTGGCACATAACTGTTGTACCTTATTTCATATATTGGTATCTGTTATTGTCTGTTCTTTTCTTGAGCCTTGTAAATTCTTATGTAAAGGATTTACGGCGCTGTAATATTCCTGAATATATCGGGGGTCTTACAGAATATGGTATCGGAGCTAAGATTATGGATCTCTTGGTCGATGGGTTATAATAGGGGTCGTTTATGTCTTTTGAGATTATCGGCCGCGAATAACATCACTGTACCACTACAAAAAAAACAGTTTTTACCGACGCCAAACGCCGTTGGTAAAACAAAAAATGGCGTCGGTAAAAAATTTACCGACGCCATTACCGACGGCAATCCGCCGTTGGAAAAACGCTCGACGGTAATTTTTACCGACGCCATTACCGACGCCGCTATTTACCGACGCCATTTTTGGCGTTGTTAAATTAAAAATAAAAAAATCTAAAAAAGTCAGGTCAGGACTTAGGCGGGTCACGTCCGGGCTCAGGCGGGTTAGGTCCTGGCTCAGGCGGGTCAGGTTCGGTCAGGTTCAGGCCTGGACGGGTCGGGTCTGGGTCTGGGCGGGTCAGGTTCGGGCTCCATTTAATTTCAAATGGTTGAGAAAGATTTTGGTTTATAAACCACATAAAACACTACTGTTTTTTCGATGTGGGATAGTGTAAAAAATTTACCGACGCCATTTCGGCATCGGTAATGGCGTCGGTAGATACCGGCGTCGTTAATTTAAAAAAATAAAAAAATTACCAACGCCAAAATGGCGTCGGTAAATGGCGTCGGTAAACGGCGTCGTTAATTGTGAAAAAAGAAAAAAAAAATATAATAATAAAAATTTACCAACGACGAAGTGGCATCGGTAAGGGCGTCGGTAAATGGCGTCGGTAAACGGTGTCGTTAATTGTGAAAAAAAAGAAAAAAAATAAGTCTGCGAACCGGTCGTCGGCAATGGCGTCGGTAAATCAATTAAATAACGGGCGTCAGTAATGGCGTCGTTAAATTATAAGTTTAACAACGGCGGGTACGGGCGTCGGTAAATGACGTAGGTAAAAACTGTTTTTTTTTGTAGTGGTCTCCGTGCGGGTGGTGGTTGTAAGTTCCTAAACTCTTTCTCGTCATTCATATGATGTACCTCTGGTACTTGAAATTTGTTTAATATTGTTCTATGTATATTAAGCGTTTATGTTTATAGTATGTTGAGAGGTGGACGTGGACGTGGTCGCGGTCGTGGACACGGGCGAATGCCGAAAAAGAAGCTTCACCTTCAAATCAGGCTAGCCACAGCTCAGGCGAGCCACAGGAATCCACTAACAACGAACCAAAACCTGCTGTTCCTGATTTCCTTCGTTAAGTAGTCAACCAGATGACTCAGTTTGCTGAAGTTGTGGACCGAATGCAGGTAGCAGTTGGATTGCAACAGGGAGAGAGACAGCAAGGAATCCCAGACTTGGGAAATTGAGGAGAATGATGGCTCCAGGAGGTGGCGAAAATGCATCCGCCAAAATTTGACGGTTTCTCGAAGACGCCGGCGTGGGATCACTGGCTAAGGGAGCTGGAGAAAGTATTCGCAGGGATTAACTGTCCAGACGACCGGAGAGTTCCCATAGCCCAGTACTTTCTGACAGGGGAAGCATCTGAATGGTGGGAATCCGTCCTATAGATCATGATGCCGACTGGGGAGAATTTAAATTAATGATGGAAGCTCAGTACTGCCCTAGTCCAGTGAGGGAAGCCAAAGTTCGAGAGTTTTTCTCTGTGCAGCCTTCGGACGTGCCAGTATCTTAGGCGATTAAGACGTTTAACCAGCAGCCGGCATTTGTTCGACACCTGGTCAGGACAGATGCAGAAATGATGATCCATTTCGATATGAGAATGAAACCGGAGATACAGCGGTACATGTCTGGTTTCGAATGTACCACTCTCCGTCAGTATCAGGACAAAGCGTTGGCATATTAGATTAAGGAAGCAGCAATGGAAAAGTTCGCCGAATCCAAGAAACAGGAAGTGTCTGGCAATTTCACGGAACACAAGAGCATTGGGCCCCGCAAGGCCCATTCATCCTCACATTCATTCAAGAAACCTCCACACCCATCCAAGAGCGGAAAGAACTTCGGAGCAGTATCATCCACGACAGATGTGACAAGGAAATGCTTTAACTATAGTCAGACGGGACACTATCGGCGAAATTACCCCCTTCCAGTCGTGACTTGTTTTGATTGTGGTCGAGAGGTACATCGTACGGTGTTCTGTGAAGAAGTTGCAAAATCTTTTAGAGCTCGTACATCACAGCCAGCTCAGAAAGAAGCAAGTGTTCAGCAGACGCAACAGAGTGTCCAGCTACCCCATAGTTTTGGTCGAGGACCAGGTAGAGGACAGTTCGACCGAAGGGGGACATCGAGTGCCGGATCTGTTCCCCCACGTCTATATGAGATGAGGAGGGCAGACGATCAGTATGCTTCTGTCGCATAAGGTATCGTTCAGATCCTTACACAACCAGTTATTGTTTTATTTGATACATGGGCTACACAATCTTTTATATCTTTATCTTGTGTAAATCGTTTGAACATTTATGGTTTTCATAATTGTGAGCCTTATGTCGTGGGTTTACCGAGTGGAGAGAGAATTGTGGGAAACTTAGAAACTAGAGATTTTCCCATAACAATTGGAGGTAGAAATTGGCCCTCAAATCTGATTATGATATAAATGCAAGGAGACGACTTGATACTCGGAGATGATTAGCTTAATCGATATAGAGCTATTGTAAACTACCGGAAGAGGAATATCTTGATGATAGCTGAAGATGGTTCTGAAATACTGTCCGAGGGATGGAGACCAGGAAGCTCAGGAATGTTGATCAAAGCGATAAATGCTATTAAACTGCTAAAACAGGGCTGTAGTGGATACTTGTGTTACGCAATGAAGAAGGAAGACGGAAAAGTAGAACTTTCATCCATTCCTGTTGTGAAAGAATTTCCGGATGTGTTTCTGACGAATTACCTGGACTACCTCTACGACGGGATGTAGATTTCACCATTGAGCTGGAACCAGGAGCTACGCCGATTTCTAAGGTGCCGTATCGTATGGCACCTACTGAGATGTACGAATTTAATAAGCAACTGGAAGAGTTACTGGACAAAGGCTATATTCAGCCAAGCATTTCGCCCTGGGGTGCACCAGTTCTTTTTGTTCGGAAGAAGGATGGATCGCTTCGACTGTGTATTGACTATCGAGAACTGAATAAGATGACGATCAAGAACATCCATTGCCATGGATTGATGATTTCCTTGACTAGTTACAAGGAGTAACAGTGTTTTCTAAGATGGATCTGTGGTCGGTATATCATCAGTTAAGGATTAAGGAATCCGATGTTCCAAAATCAGCGTTCAGAACTCGCTACGGACACTATGAGTTTGTAGTGATTCCGTTTGGTCTCACTAACGCACCTGCTATATTCATGCAATTGATGAATCGATTGTTTATAGAGTATTTGGACAAAATTCGTGGTCGTATTTATTGATGACATTCTGATCTATTCCAAGAGCCCGGAAGAGCATGCACAGCATTTGCAGATCGTTTTAGACCTTTTGAGAAACGAGCAAATGTACGCCATGCTTTCTAAGTGAGAATTTTGCTAAATGAAGTAATGTTCCTCGGTCATGTGGTATCAGTAGAAGGAGTCCGAGTAGATCCCCAGAAAATCGAAGCAATTATGGATTAAAAGTCTCCTAAGAACGTGAAGGAAGTCAGGAGTTTCTTAGGACTTGCTGGGTATTATCGTCGATTTGAGGAAGGGTTTTCCAAAATTACCCGCCCACTTACTCGATTAATGCAGAAAACCCAAAAGTTTGAGTGGAACGAAATGTGCTAGACCAGCTTCGATGAATTGAAGAAGAGATTGATGACGGCACCGATTTTAGCACTCCAACAGGGAACTGGAGGATTCATAGTTTACAGTGACACTTCAAACCAAGGTCTCGGGTGTGTACTAATGCATAACGATAAGGTGATCACCTACGCATCATGACAGTTGAAGCTCTATGAAGTAAATTATCCAACACACGATTTGGAGCTAGCAGCGGTGGTTTTCGCCTTGAAAATTTGGAGACATTATTTGTACGGGACTCACTGTCAGATCTTCACGGTTCATAAAGTCTCCAATACATCTCCAGTCAGAAAGAGTTAATATGCGGCAGGGGAGATGGCTAGAATTGATTGAGGACTATTACTTGGAAATTCTTTATCATCTAGGCAAAGCAAATGTGGTGGCTGATGCACTGAGCCGCAAACCCGTTTATGCGAATGCTAGGGACTCTCACCTCCCAGACCAGCATTCAACGAGACTTGATTTGTGAAGGAATTGAAATATGGTTGCAAAGAGTCAAAGGACAACTCTGTGTGATGGAAATAACTTCATCGTTAACCGAAGAAATCAAATCTAAGCAATTATATGATCCTCTGATGATTCGGTTACATGATGAAGTGAGCAAGGGAAAGGCCCCAGGATTCGTAATTCATGATTATAGAGTTTTGAGATTCCAAAGCTGACTTTGTGTTCCCGATGCCGTTGTTTTGAAGCAGACAATCATGACGGAGGCTCACAGTATGCCCTATTCTATCCACCCGGGCACCAGTAAGATGTATAAGGACCTGAAGCAGAATTTCTGGTGGGGCAACATGAAGAAAGACGTAGCAGATTTCGTCTCGAAATGTTTGATTTGTCAACAGGTTAGGATAGAGCATCAACGACCTGCCGAAATGCTGAAGCCGCTTCCGATTCCTGAATGGAATTGGGATGATATAACAATAGACTTTATCACTAATATGCCGAAGACCAGAACAAGGATGAACATGATTTGGGTGATAGTTGACCATCTAACCAAATCGGCTCATTTTCTGGACATAAAGGACACTTGGGGACCGGAGAAGTTGGCACGAGTGTTTATTGCAGAGATAGTCTGATTACATGGTATGCTGAAGACCATTATTTCTGACCGAGACAGTCACTTCATGTCGCATTTTTGGAAAGCAGTTCATAAGGCTTTGGGAACTGAGCTGAATTTTAGCACAACTTATCATCCGCAGACAGGCGGACAGTCCGAGAGGACTATTCAAACAGTGGAAGACATGCTAAGAGCTTGTGCCTTAGATTGGTCGACTGAGTGGGAAGTTCGTTTACCATTGATTGAATTCACTTACAACAATAGTTGGCATGCTTCCATTAAGATAGCACCTTTTGAAGCATTATACGGGAGGAGATGCAGATCGCCTCAGTGTTGGGATGATTCGTCAGACTTGATCGGGATGGAACCGGAGTCGATTGTAGAGACACAAGAAAAGATAGCTTTGATTCGGGAAGGACTGTTGACCACCCAGAGTCTTCAGAAATCTTATGCAAACGTACGACGTCGCCCATTAGAGTTCAGTACTGGACATCACGTGCTTATAAAGGTCTCTCCTACTCGGGGAATTTTTCGTTTTGGGAAAAGGGGAAAGCTGAGTCCGAGACATATCGTACCATTCGAGATTATTGAAAGAGTTGGAGAGTTGGCGTACAGGTTGGCCTTACCGCCATCGCTGAGTCATGTTCATAATGTGTTCCACATATCTCAGTTATGGAAGTACGTATCAGACCCCAGTCATGTCATTGATTTCGGTGAGATCGAAGTCTCTAAGGATGGAACGTTCGAAGAAAAGCCAATCAAGATACTCGAGAGACGAGTCAAACAATTGAGGAATAAACTGATCTCCTTGGTTAAAGTTCAGTGGACTCGAAATGGAGTCGAAGGAGCAACTTGGAGACTAAAGATAGCTTGAAGTCGATGTACCCAGAATTGTTTTCGTTTTAAGTTTCGGGCCGAAACTTCTTTTTAGAGGGGTAGTATGTAATGCCCGGATAATTATTGTGTATTTTACCTGTAATGGAACTTGTAACGTTTGATTATGTTGTATGACTAATCGAAGATTGGCTTCCCGTATTCGTATCCCTATGTTTTTGGTATTTCCAACATTCTTGCATGCATGGTGCTGCACGTCATAACGTGCGCTAGGTGATGATCTTAGCATACGCTACTATGGTAATGTAACATACGTTATAGCTTAGGCTTAACGTATGTAAGCTTCGGTCAATTCAAAGATCCAACAAGGGTCGGCGTGTAGGGGTCGGTGAAGATTTGTGAGATGCTCCGTGTGAATCTGGACGGCTTTCCAGCTAAGCAAGTCAACGGTACTTAACGCACGCTAGAGGGAATTATTAACGTATGCTAAATTCATAGTGTTACGTATATAAACTGGTATAATTGCGGATTTCTTTTTTTAGACAAAACAATATTTTTTTTTAGTTTCTTCATCCTTTGCATTAGAAGAATAGACTAAAAATTGATATGATTCAACCTCAGACCTATGTAAATGTAACGGATAATAGCGGGGCTCGAGAATTGATGTGTATTCGAATCATAGGAGTTAGTAATCGTCGATATGCTAATATTGGTGACATTATTGTTGCTGTGGTCAAAAAAGCAGTAACAAATATGGCCCTAGAAAAATCAGAAGTAGTTAGAGCTGTAGTTGTTCGTACCTGTAAAGAACTTAAACGTGACGACGGTATAATAATACGATATGATGACAATGCTGCAGTTGTGATTGATCACAAAAAAAATCCAAAAGGAACTCGAATTTTTGGTGCAATTCCCGAGGAATTAAGACAATTAAATTTTACTAAAATTGTTTCATTAGCTTCCGAGGTATTATAAAAAAAGATCATGATATCTTTGAAGTATTTGAAAGAAATATATTAAGAACTAGAGAAATTTGTAGATTGTGTTTCACGTATATATCTTGAAAAATTAATATTCATTAAAAAAATAAAAAACATGTTGATTATATACAATTTTCAGGCACTAATAATTTTAACGTACGTAAGCGAATGCTAGAATCAGTCAGTGAGTTTTGGCCAGACGATAGCGTACGCTAAGGATTGAGTATAGCGTACGCTAGGGCTTTTACGTACGTAATGGATTATAGGTAGCGTACGTAATGGTTAGAGTTATATTTATAACCCTCAACCCCCAGTTCATTTCTTCCCCACTCCATTTCCGTTTTTCGCCAGCTGAGAATAATCCAGCACCATATAACTCCCATATCATCGTCCTAGCTTAATTTTGAAGATCATAGATTTGTGTGGATTGGTACTGAAGCTTCCGGTGTTAGATTTTCGTCAAGTGGTCATCGTTGTCTTCTACAATAAGGTATGTTGATACTTTCCAAACTCTTATTCATGTTCTTGAGGATGTCATGAACATACTACCGAGATTAATAAGTTCCATAGATGACTTTTAACCGAACATCATGTTTTTGGGAGTTGGAATGTTTATGCTTTAATTACCTTGTTGAGAACATTATAGCTCAAACCTCGTTATGATGAACAAATAGGAGGAGTATTCTGAAGTTGATAATCTGCATTGAATGGTGTTTTCGGATTGATCAGAGATTTGGTATTGATATCACTTTTGCTAGATGAACTTATAAGGATGAACATCGAAGTTTTTGTTATATCTTGTAGAGATGAATTGTTAGCCGATGTACAAGATGATAGTTTGAATGTAATAATGATATTGGTAACAAACGTAGATCTTTCCTAACTACATTTTAAGATTTATAATCGATATTGGAGTAAATGACGACCTGTTTACCCTGGAAATTCGAAGTCATCAAACACCGTAGAATCGTTCATTTTCGCTTGAGTCATGTATTTGTAGGCATAACATACGTTAAGCTTTATGCATTGCGTACGTTATATCATCAGGTGAGACAGTCGTCTGAGCAGAGAAGAAAACTGTCCAATACATGCTTAGCATATGTTAGGCTTTGGAGCTTACATACGCTAACGTAGAGAATTAACATACATTACGTTTGGCATGTAGCGTACGTTATGATGACAGCAGGCAGGATATCACATTGCCAACTTTCGACTATAGTTTAGGATGTTAGATGTTTGTACGTTGGTTATATGTCGTATGATGAACCCTATATTATTCTTTTGTTTAGGGTCCGAGCTTGCAGCGTGTTAAATCGAGGGGGTGACCTTCGAGTGTATTGATATTCATCGAATTTTTATTCTTGTCATCAATTTAAGGCAAGTACTTTAATTGTTTTACATATTTATGTTATACATATTTTCATACATATATGTCATTGTTGTATGTCCACCTCGTGTTGGTCCGATGGGATCATCGGGGGATCTATGCAGTGAACGTTGGATCATCAGAATTACCATGTGTATGTTGTGATGTTATGTTGTGATTATCATTTGTGTAAGATATTTAGTAGTTTCTCGTAGGAAGAAACTCGCTAGTATTTTGTCATTTGTGTTAGTATTGTTCTTCGTGAATCATTGAATAATATGTTGTGGTACTTGTACTAGCATCGTTGTGCTTACCCCTTTGGGGGTGAACATTTGTTTATGTTCAGGATCCAGGAGAGCAGGAAAACAATCACTGGAACTGCATGATGATGAGGATGGAGAGTGATGTTCCGGCCGGGTATAATTATCTGTTGTTTGTCACTACAAAAAAAATAGTTTTTACCGACGCGGACCATTCGTTGGTAAAGCAGAAAATGGCATCGGTAAAAAATTTATCGACGCCATTACCGACGGAAATCCGACGTTGGAAAAACGCTCGACGGTAATTTTTACCGACGCCGCTATTTACCGACGCCATTTTTGGCGTTGTTAAATAAAAAATAAAAAAATCTAAAAAAGTCAGGTCAGGACTCAGGCGGGTCACGTCCGGGCTCAGGTGGGGCTCAGGCGGGTTAGGTCCGGGCTCAGGCAGGTTAGGTTCGGTCAGGCTCGGGCCCGGGCAGGTCGGGTCCGGGTCCGGGCGGGTCAGGTTCGGGCTCCATTTAATTTCAAATGGTTGAGAAAGATTTTGGTTTATAAACCACATAAAACACTACTGTTTTTTCGATGTGGGATAGTGTAAAAAATTTACCGACGCCGAAATGGCATCGGTAGATACCGACGTCGGTGAACGGCGTCGTTAATTTAAAAAATATAAAAAAAATAAAAAAAATTACCAACGCCAAAATGGCGTCGGTAAAGGCATCGGTAAACGGCATCGTTAATTGTGAAAAAAGAAAAAAAAAGATAATAATAAAAATTTACCAACGCCGAAGTGGCGTCGGTAAGGGTGTCGGTAAACGGCGTTGTTAATTGTGAAAAAATAGAAAAAAAATAAGTCTGCGAACCTATCGTCGGCAATGGCGTTGGTAAATCAATTAAATAACGGGCGTCAGTAAATTATAAATTTAACAACGGCGGGTACGGGCGTCGGTAAATGGCGTTGGTAAAAACGATTTTTTTGTAGTGTGTGTTGTTTTAATAAGTACTCGAGTACGTCGTCGTTTGTAATGTTAGTTTTGGTTATGTATTAATATTCTTCTTTTGGACTTCTGTATTTTCAGTATTGGCCCAGAACTGTTGTACCTTATTTCAGTTACTTTCATATATTGGTATCTGTTATTGTCTGTTCTTTTCTTCAGCCTTGTAAATTCTTATGTAAAGGATTTACGGCACTGTAATATTCCTGAATATATCAGGGGTGTTACAGAATTGATAATTTGTTTGACCAGTTGCAAGGAGCGACAATATTCTCGAAGATTAATTTTCATGATAATAGTTAGAATGAAGTGATGATGTTGATAACAAATGTATCAATCATAGATTAGCTGAACCGCATATAAGAACTGATAATCGAGATTGGAGTATGGAATTGTGGTGACATGTTTATCCTTGAATTTGAAGACGTCGAAATTTTATCCCTATTAGGATCATTCATTTCGCATAAGACATGTAGAACGACTTACTTGATCATAGTTAAGAACACTAGATGCTCGCGTGTTAGTTATGTATATACAAGTTCAACTCTTTGTTATTTTATTATTGTTTAAGGTTCAAAGCTTGCAAGTGGTTAGACGAAGGGGCGACCTTCGAGTGTTTTGGTGTTTGTCGAAGTACTTAATCATTGTCGGCATTATAAGGAAAGTACTTTAATTATGTTTTCGTATTAATGTTATTCATGTTGTCGTGCATATGTGTCGTTGTCGTTTGTCCACCTCGTGTTGGTCCGACGGGATCATTTTGGGATCTATGCTAGTGTGCACTGGATCATTGGATGGGTTTTCCACCTCGTGTTGGTACGACGGGATTATCTTGGGATCTATGCAGTGAACGCTGGATCATCAGATTACCATGTGTATGGTGTGATTGTCATATTGTGTAATGCAGTGATAGTTTTCTCGTAGGAGAGGCTTGATGTTGTTGTGTTGTTGTTGATACTGCGTTATTCTTCATGAGTTGTCGAATAATATGTTGTTGTATAATTATTGTACTTGTACTAGCATCGTTGTGCTAACCCATTCAGGGGTGGACGTTTGTTTTATGTTCAGGATCCAGAAGAGCTGGAAAACAACCACAAGAGCTACATGGCGACGGGGCTGCAGAGTGCTGTTAACGGTCCAGAGAGTCCTTTCAGTGGTATTGTATTTTTAATAAGTACTCGAGTACGCCGTTGCCTTGTGCTGTTTGGATGGTATTGTATTGTTTACTACTCGGTGTTTGTCTTTTTGTTGTTTGGAAACTTGGTATGTAATAATAAATTTTATTGTTGGTATTTAATAATGTTGTTTTAAATCCTTAGCCTAGTAAATCCTTATATAAAGGATTTACAGCGCTGTAATAATCCTTAATATCTCGGAGTGTTACAACCGTGACCCTATGACTTGATCGGGACATCTTGAAAGAAGGGTTTATACATATACTGTTATTCACGATAGAATGGTTCTTGAATGATCCCTATCATTCGTTCTCAGTAAGGGTATAGTGTAGGCTACCAGGCTGGCTAGGTAGTGCTATAACTCTTTGGTTCCTCCCATTGCTTGCTGAGACGGACCTACTGAGTCACGCATTAGGGAGACGTCAGATAAATTTGAGCTTATTCTCTCTTAATGAATTCTGACATTAGATGTCTAATTTAATTTATTGGATAAATTAAATCGGTTTGGTGAATTAAATTAATTATTGGGTAATTAAATTAATTTATAAATAATTATTTCTTGGAATATTATTTTGATAAATATTAATTAATTAGATTAATTGATTGTATTACTTTTTTTTGAGACGTATCAAGGTGTATCTATCAGGTTGGACACAGGACGGTTCGTTTCACGGACCGAAACGAACCAGCTCTTATTATTCTGAAAATGCCCCCCCCCCCCCATAATTTGTCCCCATATTTTGATTTTATGTGATGTTTTGGTGGGGTTGACAACATATACAGTTGGTGTATATTTTATGTTAAGGATTTTGGTGTTATATGTGGACTTTTCTTAATAAAATCAACACCATCATAATCATCCTCCAACCTTCACATTCAACTAACGGCAGCCCCAAGTGGATGGAGAGAGAGAGAGAGAGAGAGAGAGAGAGAGAGTTTGTTCATTTTATTTCTTCATCATGTGTAAGAGAAAAATTGAAGATAAAAATTGAGAGAAAAATATTTTACATCACTTAGAGTATTTGTAAAATTATAAGTAAGCGAAATATATTTTCTTCTAGCAGTGTTCTAAGAGAACAAGAAAATATAGAAGTTTTCCGGTCATCTTCCGGCGCATGGCTAGTGGAGGCATGACGTCTTCGGTGCTCGGGGATTTTTTAAGAAGGCTTGCAAAATTCGGTTTGTGGCAAACTCTTCACCAATATTTAATCAAAGGACTACAAGGGTATGTTTTCGATTACTTTTTCCTTGTCATTTATATTCGTATATACGTTGCATGATCGGTTCTCTTTAGGGGTTCAGTTTAATATTGTTTTTATTTCCGCTGCGACTTCGGTTCAGGCACTGAATCTCAGTGGTATCAGAGCGAGGTCTTGTGATCGTATATATGATATTTAGCATTTGAAATGCTTGATTCAATATTTTGTGATTTGGAATCACAAAGTTTAATTCGTTGATGTTTAATTGCTCGTCGAAAATTTATTTTTCATGATTTTATGTTTCTATATAAATCTAAATTTTGTATATTAAAACTGATTTATATTTTTAATATTAAAATTAGAAAAATTATATTTTTTAAAATTGGGATGAAATAACGAGCCGGAATAGTCGCCGGACCGGCAACCGATGTTGTAGGAAAGCTGTCGGGCAGGCAACAGCCGAGAGGGCTGCTCCTATCGGCCATGGCCCGGCAGGGGCTGCTGGGCCGCGGGTTGGTGCCGAGACATTTTTGTTTCGACTCTGTTTTATTTTTATGTTTCATTATATTAATTTCCGGCAATTTAAATTGAATTTAATTTGACTAAAATAAAATACTTGGTATTTTTATTTTGAGGAAATTAATTAGTGTCCAATATTTAAAATCGTTCGGATCATATGAACGAATTAAAATGACCATGTTTGTGAATTATATAGATTAATTCTATTAGAGAGTTAATTTTATATATTGGTTGGATCAATATATTAAATACTTATTTAATATGAAATCCATTTATTTAGTATTTATTGGATGAATGCTTGTGAATTGTGATGTAGTTCATGAACTTGGTTTTGAATCATTTGTTTTATTCGATTAGGTAGTAAAGGCCGTTTTGAGCCTATTTATTTTGCTAGAAAATCTTGTATAATAGGATGCAATTTCTCAATGTAAAAATTATATGTTATGACCAAGATCGGAGGAATATCTGTTAAGATGAAGATTCAAGACTCAAGACATATAATTATATTACGTTGTTTGTGTTCTAGAAACGGTCCAGGAACTACATGTTGGTAGCAAGTAGGTTGTGAATGTGCAAAGTATAACATTAATAGCGAAAATTCTCTCATGAGAAAATATTAAGTTTAAAAGGTTTCATGGTTTTTCTTCCCTCCATCGAGCTCTCGGAAAATTATAAATCAAAATCGAATGTGCTATGTTTTCGAGTTATTGGGGTAGTTGTTCGGGGAGGGTCGATAAATTTTGATACTGAATTGGATGCCTTTCGTTGGAGCAAATTTTATCCCTAGAAACCTGTTTGGTTGACGGATAAGATTCAATTATGAAACTGATCAGTGTCAATAGTATAAACTTAACTTGTTCACGAACTATAGAAAATGTATAGGTTGACGAGAGTGAACAAGGGGAAAAAGAAGATCGAATCATTCATTATATGGGTTAGTGTTGGACATCATTTATAAATATTAATAGATCAGAAACCTGTTCGATTGCCCTCTATTAAAATTTATAAAGAACTCGATCACAACTATGAAGTAAAGTGAATAAATACTTCTGGATTTCATAAGGGAGTGTGTCACTTCGATAATAATAGTGGGAGTTGGGTTAAATGAATAGAAAAATCCTTAATTTAAAACTCAGACCATAATCAAATGAGTCACTAATCAGTATGTCATACTTAATGCAGATACACAAAATATCAACACATAAAATGACAATGAACCTTGCAATTCTACTCGAGAAGAACATCTTAACCGGACCAAACCTTGTGAACTAGCTCTGCAATCTGATGATTATCCTCAGTATGGAGACATTGGGATACGTCTATGATCTCTATGATCGATAGATTGGAGGCTCTTGATTTTAGGATGCATGCTTCTCTGCAAACTGACCTTACCCTGCAATATCTTCCTGATTCCTTCTCTCAATTTGTTATGAACTTCAACTGCAATGAAATTGCTTGCAATTTAGCAGGGTTGATGAAATACTCCCTTGACTCCTCCGAGGCTGCCTGGTACTCGGATTGGCAGGAGGAATGTTCAGACGCAATTTTTTTGGAACACATCCAATGTTCTTTACCCGGGTTTGTTTGAAACCGAATAACTACGCTCATAGCGTATGCAATGTCCGATCTCGTACACAACATTGCATACATGAGGCTATCCACAGCCGATGCATAGGGTACCTATATGAACTCCATCATATCCTCCTCACTTTGAGGACACATAGTTTTGGAGAGTTTTAAACCATGTCGTATAGGTAAGAACCCTATTTTAGAATCTTCCATCATAAACCTCTTTAGGATCTTTTTTATATAGAGGGCTTGGAAAAGCCCTAATAATATTTTCGCGTTATACCTATAGATGCGAATACCCAGAAAATAAGAATCATCTCCCAAGTCCTTCATGGAGAATATGTTTGAAAGTCAGGCTTTCAAAGAACTGAGTAGTCCAACGTCGTTTTCTATTAGTAGAATGTCATCTACGTATAATACTAAAAACGTGATATTGCTCCCACTAACCTTCATGTAAACACAAGGCTCATCTTCATTTTGCACAAATTTAAACTCTTTTACTTCTTGGTCAAAATGATGATTCCAACTTCATGAAGCTTGCTTCAGCCCATAAATGGCACGCTAAAGCTTGCAACTTTTATGAATATCTGTAGTGGACACGATGCCTATAGGCTGTTCCATATATATTCACTCTTCGAGGCATCCATTTACAAAAGCTGTCTTCACGTCCATTTGCCACATCTCCTAACATAGTGAGCGGCTATGGCAAGCATCATGTGAATAAACTTAATCATGGCAACTGGTGAGAAGGTTTCCTGATAATTGATTCCTTCTCTTTGGGTCTAACCCCTAGCCACAAGCCTAGCTTTGTAGGCTTCTATATTTCCATCTCCATCACTCTTCCTTTTTAAGATCCATTTATTCCCAATGGGCATTATGCCTTCTGGTGGATCTACCAAAGTCCAGACCTGATTAGCGTGCATTGAGTCTATCTATACTTCCATGGCCTCATGCCATTTACTGAGTCCATATCTACCATCGCTTGTTCGTACGACATAGCATCATCCTTTTGGATACCATCTGTTTGGTGGAGACCCAGTTCCTCCGGATGCATGTAGCCATACCTCTCAGGTAGTCGAGATATCCTACCCAATATATGCGGTGGTACTGGTTGTGTTTCATAAGGTTCGGTTCTTTGTTCTTGCAAAGGTGTCTCTTCTTGAGTTTCAATATTTTCTTACAAAGAAATATTTCTACCTACTCCACCTTCTTGAATGAACTCGTCTTCCAGGAAGTGTGCTTGTAAAGTAACGACGATCCTATGATATTCGGGCATGTTGAACAGATAACCCATTGAATCATATGGGTATCCTATGAAATGTCCTTTAACATACCTAGCTTCTAATTTCCCCACCTTAGTCTTCTTGGCATAAGCGGGGCATCCCCAAATCTTAATATGATCAAAACTTGGTTTCCTACCTCTCCACATCTCATGTGGTATTGTACGAATGGACTTGGAAGGACATCTGTTCAATATATGTGCGGGGGTAAGTAGTGCATATCCCCACAGATAAATTGGTAAATCAATATAGTTAATCATGGATTAGACCATGTCCAACAAGCTTCGGTTCATTGTTTCGAATATACCATTTAATTGAGGAGTTGCTGCTGGTGTAAATTGTGACAATATTCCATGTTTTTTTAAGAACTCGTCAAACTCGATACTCATGTATTTGCCTCCTCAGTCTGACCGAAGTGCCTTAATATGATGACCAATTTAATTTTCAACTAGAGCCTTAAATTCCTTGAATTTCTCAAAGGCTTCGGATTTGTGTTTCATCAAGAACACAAAACCATACCTAGTATGATCATCAGTGAACGTGATGAAGTACTGATATCCATCTCGTGCTGCTTCTAAAGCTCCACATATGTTGGTATGAATCAGTCCAAATTTTTCAGTGGCTCTTTCAAAAGTCCTTGTGAAGGGGGACTTGGTCATTTGCCCTTAAGGCATGATTTACAAGTAGGATTGGGAACAGATCCCAATGGACCCATAAGTCCATCTTTGTCCATCTTATGAATCTCAGTCTGACCAACATGACCAAGTCTAAGATGCCACTTTAATGCTAGGTTATTTTCATCTCTACCAATCTTTCTAGTCATAGTATTCACAACTGTTTTGTTTTGTAGATTTAGATGATAAAGTCCATTCAACAATGTAGTAGAACTAATTAATTTATTTCCAAAATAAATTTTGCAGCTGCCATTGCGAATGAAAAATGAAAACCTTTCCAATCCATAGCCGGAATGGATAAAATATTATTTTACCCATTAGGCAATACCAATACATTATCTAAAGTTAAAACAAAACCAGATTACAAATCCAACAGAAGTGATCCGATATCGGTAGCCACGACACAATATCCTCTTCCGACTGTTATCATCACTTCTCCAGCTCCAAGCCATCTACCTCATTCCAGAACCTGATTCACAATGTAAATATGAGAACTAGCGCGTGAATCCAGAATCCAAGAAGTAGAATAAACAATAGCGGGCTAATTTGTTTTCGGACCTAAAAGTTCTCTACCAGAAGCACCATCAAGCTGAGGACAGTCCTTTCTCCAGTGGCCTAGCACACTGCATTTTAGGCACCTCTCCATTGGCTTTGCCTTACTTGCCTTTAGAACAATTGGGCCTTGCCTTTGCCCTTTCCAACCATAGCTTTAGGCCTCAGCTGCTTCTACTTTTTCTTCTTCTTGTTATTGGACCTCCGAGGCCTTGAAGAGATAAGAAGTGAAACCTCCTTCACCCTCGGTGTCTTCATCTGTGGTTGACAATTTATCTATTAATCCTTCCAGATTGCAAGCAATCTCATTGCAGTTGAAATTCATGACAAACTGTGACAAGGAGTCAGGCAGAGATTGAAGGATGAGATCGGTTTGTAGAGAAGCATGCATCCTAAAATCGAGAGATTTCAATCTCTCGATCATAGAGATCATTTTGAGGACATGGCCCCTAAATTTCTCTCCTTCTTTCATCCTAGCTCCAAATAGCTGCTTTGATATCTCATATCGAGATGTTTGGCTGTGTTCCTCATAGAGTTCGGCCAGATGAGCCAATATCTACCTATCATAAGTCATTGTCTCATGTGCTCTCTACATATCATTATTCATAGAGCCCATCATAAAACCACGGACTCTAACATCATCTTTGACCCACTTCTCATGGGTTTCAACCTCTCTGATTAGCCCTAGTCCAAGTAGGAGCCGGTGGGATATCTGCCTCCAAGCCATATTCCAGCGATTCCATACTGAGGACTATCCTCAAATTTTAGAGCCAGTCGAAAAAGTTTGGTCCAGTTAGGTTATTCTTTTCAAGAAGTATTGCAAGTAGATTCATTATCACTTTGAGATTTTAATTCTGCAGAAAGTAAACCAGATTTAATTAGTGTTATGTGAGTTATGATCCGAGTACTAAGAATAAAGAACTTTTCTATTCATGACTCGGCTAATTTTATCGGAAAAACACACTCCCTTGTGGAAATACGGAAGTCATCAAGTGATCAACTTCTTAGTGGTGATCAGGTTCTTTATGAAATTAATAGAGCGCAATCAATATGGTTTTTGGTCTATTCGTTTCACAAAGTGGTGTCCAACACCAACCCATCTAATGGATGATTTTATCTTTCTTTTACCCTTAGTTCACTTGCCCTCAACCCATATAATTTATATGGCTCGCTGAACTATCTAAGTTTAAACCTTCAACTCCTATCAGTTTGACAATTAAATCTTTCCCAGCAACCCATACGGCTTCTAAGGTTCGATTTGTCACAACCGAAGGCATCTAATGCACTCTGGGAATTTATCGGCCTTAACCAAAATACTATCTCTACATACTCGGAAGAATAGCATTTTGGTTTATGTTTCAATCTCCCAAGAGTTCGACGGAGGGTGGGATACCTTGCACCTTTTCCAACTTAGTGTTAGTTAAGTGTATGTATTTCGCGATTAACATTACACTTTGCACATTAATTCATTTGTATTCGCAGTGTGATATTCATATAATATGAATAAATAAATAACAACCTAGTTGCTACCAATATGTAGTTCACACCTTTTCTAAATATTGGGCCAAGCGAATGATTCAACAAAAACAAGGGGATAAAACTAGTCTTGAATCTCCGTCTTCATGATGGATTGTCTTGGGCCACCATCTTGAAAAAACTATCTATTACATTTGAATAATTTGCATCCTATAGAAATATTCTAGAAAATAAATAAATAGTCCCCAAAGCCGGCCTTTACAACCCCGTCGAATAATAATGATTCAACAACTAAGTCCATGAAGTACATCCCATAACATAAATATGTCAAACATACAACAAGTAATGGTTTGAATGAATCCAATTAATTCAACATTAATCGACAATTTAATTTTGTTTGTAGTAAACACTTAAAAAAAATTCTTTAAAATTTCCCGATCATCAAAACATTTTAAATTTAATGATAAAATAAAATTAAACACAATCTAATATTGGGAAAATTAATTTTCGAAAGTATATTGAAAAATGAGATCTGGTGCCCGACAGCATTCGGCAGCTGTAGGATATAGGGCCCGGCAGCACCCGCATGCTGTAGGATACAGCGCCAGGCAGCGCCCGCAAGCTGTAGGATCTAGCGCCCGGCTGCGCCCGCATGTTGTAAGATACAACGCCCGGCAGTGCCCGCATGCTATAGGATACAGTGCCCGACAGCGCCCGCAGGCTGTAGGGTACAACACCCAGCAGCGCCCGTGTAATATCCGTACTTTTTATTGACTGTTTTACCTTGTCGTTCTTCCTATTTTGTCGCTCTGTAAACAGTTTGAGATGTTGTCGATGTTGATTTAGAGTTTCGTACCTTTTTGGATCATGATCATGTTGACCGGACCTTTCGGCAGTGTTCTGGGACAGGGAGATAGCGCACGCTAGGGCTAGGCTAACGCACGCTATTTCTACTTGAGTAACGCACGCTAGCTTTGAGCCTTAGCGCGCGCTAACGTTCGGAGCATGGCAGAGGCAGTAGCTAATTCTGCTCTCTCGACTAGCAGTCAGCGCACGCTAGGAGTTCGCTAGCGCACGCTATTCATGGTCGGTAGCGCGCGCTAACATAATCTGTAGCGCGTGCTGACATCGACCGTAGTGCACGCTAACGAGCTGAGTTGGCAGAGAAAGTGAGGTATTTCTACTTTCTGGACTAGCAGGTAATGCACGCTAGGCAGCAACTAGCGCACGCTTTAGGCACTGCGTAGCGCGCGCTAATGCCAAGTTGTAGCGCACACTATCGGAGTTGGGCAGTGAACTAGAACTCTTGCAGGACAACAGTTAGCGCACGCTAAGGTGTGGTAGCGCGCGCTAACATCTCAGGTCAGAAGCTACTGGATTACCGGGTGACCCCGTTAGTGCATGCTAGCCCCGATTCTTAGCGCGCGCTAACCTGGCGTTCTATATAAGGGGTAGTCAACCCCTGAAATCTCCATTTTCTTCATTTCTTTACTTTTTCCGACGAGAGCAGTGGGTTGGGCGATTTGGAGCGATTTTGAGGCAATCCTTCTTCATCTATCATCATCTTTGGTTGAATAACAAAGATTACACAACATCTAATCCATGTCTATCTTCCAAAACAAGGTAAATTCCTTAGAACCCTATTTTTTTGGGAATTTTGGGGATTTTCCTAGATTCGTCCGATTTATCCATTTTGGAGCTTGTGATATTTGGGAATATGATGCATCTACGCCGTACCCATGTTTCCGCTATGATTATGTGGATTGTTTTGTACCTTGTTCGGACTTGAGAGGGTTTGGGTGATTTTCAAACCTCTAGATGATTATCCTTGTAGTTTCGTGAATTGTAGGTGGGTTTTGGGAGTTTTTTCATCTGATTTGAGTATGGATTATTGATTATCGTATTCCTTACGAATCGTTTAGGTGCCGGAAGTGCGTTCTTGGACCTATCGAACTTATACTCTTTTCCTTCCGGATTCACGATGTCTTAAAGGCAAGTATATGTTTATGATTGTGCGTTCTCGACTTTGGAAGTAAGATATATGAATTGTATAATTCTTTTATATCCACTCCAGGACGGACCAACGGGTCCTCTGAGGGTTCCGTAGCCTCTGGTGCGGTTCCGAGGTTAATCATGTATGAATTGAATGTGATGCAACGAGATTTAGTTATTCCGGAATACTAGTCTTGTGATGATGAGATAATGATTACATTTACTTTATTGTCAAGGAGTATTGTATTTCATATTCGATATATTTGCACTAGCTATTCGACGGCTAACCCCTTTATGGGGGAAATACCTTTCATGTATTTCAGGATCTAGGAGAGCGGATAGGCATGTACCGGGTCTGTAACACCCCCAAAACCATATGGGAATATTACACGACGTAGACCCCTTTTCACGAGGATCTACCAGGCTATACCTTACAAAATGACCAACTGCTTGCCCGGCCAGGGTCAAACAATAAAATAATACAGACCGTTAAGGTCACATACACGCGAACACACAGACCGATGAGGTCACACAACTCAATCAACAAAATTGACTTATACAACATTACCCACACAGGGGTCGAAACACAATACAGCGGAAGACTGAAATCAACTCGGACAACACAACGAAAATCAAAACAACTCTCAACTCTTGATTAGTATCACAGCTCGTCATCCTCTTGTGCCAATCCTGTGACTGCTCCCCTGAATCTACGTGTACCTGGACGCAAAACAGACATCCACCCCCAGATTTCTCGGGGGTTAGTAAAACTCCACTGTTTTACTAGTGCAAGTATCAAATCATACGAAATGTAACAAGCAAATAATAATCGTGAATCAAATATAATAATCAAGTGTCAAAATATTCCCGGGAGGTTTTCACAAGGAAAGATAAGCTATGAAGCATTCGAAAATAAGATTATCATCTCGGGAATTTTTAGAATTTCAAAACCTTTAAGACCTCAAGTTCTGATGCACAAAAACCTTTCGAAAAACTTTAGGGCCTTAACCCAAATCCTGTTTCATAACTCAGCAGTTTACAATACGAGAACATTTACTCAAGCTTTGAACTCGGTCCAACATTCATTTTCATAAAACTTTTCCTTTCAAAACTTTGATTTGAAAATAATCATGCTCATGACACCGTGATCCACTGTCACGTGTCTCCGTAGGCTCAACAACCCGCACGGACTACACCACGCACAATTAAACAAACATAATCAATTCCGACACCGTGATCCACTGTCACGTGTCTCCGTAGGCTCAACGACCCGCACGGACTACACCACGCACAATTAAACAAACATAATCAATTCCGACACCGTGATCCACTGTCACGTGTCTCCGTAGGCTCAACGACCCGCACGGACTATATCAATCACAACAATCACACACACAGTCCTGACACCGTAGTCCACTGCCACATGTCACCGTAAGCCCCGTCGAGCTCACCCGGTTGGACGTACTGTGTCCGAAACTCATGGTCCACTGCCATGCGTTATCGTAGGCCTCGTCATCAAAGACGATTGGACCTCAGTACCTCACTAAGTTCTGACCCTGTAGTCCACTGCCACGAATCCTCGTAGGTCCCGTCGAACCAACACGAGTGAACTTAGCGGCCACACACATATTCACATTCACATTCACATTACATACAACAATGAGCACAATTAATCAATCACGTTGATCACCACAAAGTCGTACATCACACGCACATAACACAATCTCAACACTCGCAACAACTATCATCAATCAACGACACATAACCAACATAACACACGTTCGGTACACAATGCATTGCACAGCGGCTAACACGTATACCAATATAACACTATTATCACAAAGCCTTCAAATTTCGGAAAATACAAACAACTCAAACGGAACATATTTACGAAGGCAATAAAAATCATCATAAATCTCATACGTGATTACTAGTCGCAAGATACAAGTCGTATAATAAGATACTTGCCTTAATAACCGCTACCGAACGCTCCGAAAAACACGGTTCGACTAGGAAGCTCGAACCCCAAAGAAGGCAACGAATGGAAGGGTTTCGACTCAAGTTCTTCACAAGAAACTCGACCCTAACAACATATAATCAATAAATCATCGATCATACGAGGAAGAATAATCGTAGAACGCCCGAAAACCCCTCTATGACATTTTACCGGACACCTTCAAGGCGTCGATCAAGAACTCGACCAAAACAACGAATGGATACGATCCAACCATGGAATAACAAGGGAAATGATATAATACATCTAAATAATCATCAATCCATCACAATCCTAAGTTAAATCGGATTAAACGGACGAAATCGAACAAAATACCCAAAATCCCCAAAATTAGATTTCTAGAAAATATGACCTGATTCGGTCGATCAAAAGATGTTATAGGACGGATGATTGATGATATGAACTCCAAGACTTCATGGATTGATTGTCCAACAACATCTCTCCATGATTCCTACACCTCCAGCCGCGGAAGAGAAGGACGAGAGTGAGAAAATGGGTGAAAAACCCGACTGCAGTTAAATAGGCTGCTTGCCGGCCGGGTTACGTACGTAACCGGCCAAGGCTTACGTACGTAACCGAGTCACTGCCCCAAATCTGCCGGCCCGTTACGTACGTAACCGGCCAGGGCCTTACGTACGTAACCAGCCTTACGTACGTAACTGCCGAGCACTAACGGCCGTAACTCGGCCAGTGCCGGCCCGGGGCCCAGACTGCCCGGCCATGACTCGGCCGGGGCCAACTCCGACGGCCCGAACGACCCCGAAACCCGAACCTGAATACGAATCGAAGAAACGGTTACGAAGTACTCGCAAAGACGAACTCGAGCACTAAGAGAACACAGGATTCCGACCACCCGAAGGCTCGAAATTCGGCAACAGAATGTAATTACCCCAAACTTTGGGAAATTATGAAAATGGCCCAAAACGTCCGAAAATCACGATACGTCATCGAATAACCAAACCGAGGTTCACAACACGTCTAACAAAGTTAAACGGAGTTACGGGAAACTCGAAAAAGCAGTTTCGAACGAGATTCGCAAGAATCGAACTCAAGTGCGGAAAAGTCGCTAAAAAGCACGGAACTCAACAAAACGACACCGAAACGAACTCGGATGACAAAAAGTGCAGAATTAATCATTCTCAGAATGACGAAACGGCCATGAGGGAGTCGTCAAAACGGACTTTCTCCGAAAAAAAAGAAATTACCGGAAATCGAAATTACGGGTATTACATTCTACCCTCCTTAAAAGAAGTTTCGTCCCGAAACTTAAAACAAGTAGGGAGAGGAAATATAACACCAGGAATATTTCAATGAGAAGCACAAGAATGCGTAACTAACGCCCAACGGTGAAACGTTACAAACAACGCAACGGAATATACGGCGTGAAAACACGCTCCACGACGACCAACACGACGCCACCGGTAGAGACATAATAAAATCAACAAGTGACAAGCATCACCAAACAGATAATACAATCGAGTCGATTAGCTGAACAATCACAAAACACAACGAACAAAAATCAATACGATTGACCAACCCAACGGTTCATCAATCAAAACGCGAGCTAAACGCTGAACAAATACGGAATTCCACCGCCCAAGGGTTGGAAGATCGAAACGAGACTAATTTCTCGAACTTAAGGGAATTACGAAGGAGTCTGAACGTTCAACAGTCACGATACGAGATCAACAAAAACCGATCAATCAAACGATCGAACCACAACGATCGAGACAACAAAAATCGAACAATCACGTTCGAATCACGAAGAACAATAAAATTCAAACAACAACTCCAAGGTTCACATCTCGACTCGGGACAATATATGATCCGGTGAAAACAACAACATGTGCCTTCACATAAGATCCACAGGAAAGGGAATAGAAATTGAAAAGTCACAACGACAAACGAGTTATTCCGAAACAATACCACGCTCGTTCGATCAACAAAAGCAAGGGGCAGGACAAGCTCAGAAAATGTCAACGAACATAAACGAGTCGACAGAGTTGAAAATACAGAAGTTCAAAATCCGATCCACTTCGAATAAAAGAACTAATAGAACCAAAAGATGTTACTTCCGAACAAGGTTCACAAGAATCGAACCGGACTCGGAAATGTCACAATGATAACCAGATTGACCCAAAACAAGATCACATCTCGTTCGAACGACGAAACCAAAATACATAACAAGTCCAGAATGTATCAACGAACATGAGCGAGTTGATAGACCTGAGAAAGAGGAAATGCAGAAGTCCAAAAACAATACGGGTATTACATTCGACCTCTTATAAAAGAAATGTCGTCCCCACAACTCACAACAACGGAAACAAGGTAACAACACAAAAAGCAACCAACAGAAAAATCTCCCATGGGCCTCTCAGAGCCGATTCTGATCTGTACTGAAGTTCGCGCCCCGAAAGACTCGGAACCCAACTCGCAAAACTGGATCCTGTGATGATAAAAATAATTGGTACGTGCATGCCCCCGGCACACCACGGTTGAAACACCTCGGCTCGGCATACGGAAAATACAACTGCTAGGTACAATGGAATATAACGCCGCAAAACAACAAACCGGAGATGCCAACTTGGCATAAAATATCAACACATACTAAAATCACAACAACCACAGCATTGTTCGATGATTACAACAGCCCGAACGATAGCCAGCACACAATCACAAACCTCATGAACAATCACCCATGTGCATAAACGCACAAAAATCCAAGCTTTAACAACTCACACTCGTGCGACAACACGCAAATCACCACGAGGCGATAAACAGTAAACACCAGTTCACACCTCTCACAGAGGGCTAGTACAATAATTGCGTGGCAACGCCTCGACGTTCATGCCACCAATTCGATCATACTCGGGAGCAACATCAAAACGACAAAGCAAAAGTCATACATACATTCCCAAACGCAAACGGGAATTGATAGGTTTTAAAAAAAGAAATAAAAACCACCTTTTGAAAATAATTTAGAAAAACACCGGTTGATCTTGAGTATCACCTTTCAAAAAAAAGTACAAACGTGAAACATCATTATCGAGACTTTGGAAAACCATTTCGCATTTGATAAAAATGAGGACACTTTCTCTTAGTGGAAAACTTTCAGAATATTCGACCCTCGGGTCTAAGTAAAAGTGTTTATAAAACATTGAAAAATATCTCAAAACATTTTGGTCCCGAGGTAGAAGAATTCTGAAACATAACGTGGCACCTTGGAAGTACCACGAGAAAACAATTCATTTTAAACGTACGTCTCGAAATTTATTTTTAGGATACTCAAGGTTTTCAAAGATAATTCAATGGGCTAGAATGCCCAAAAATCTCAGGTAATTACACGGAACATTATAGCGCTGTGGGTCCCGCGCCGGAACCCACCATGATAAAAACCATTTACAAAAACGCCAAAAGGGCCGATGACGGTAATATTTCAAAACCTCACAAAATCCATTTAAAAAATACTAATACCGTCATAAGAATTTCGCCAAAACGATCAAGGCCATAATGCCAAAAACTCGGTTAAGGGAATCGATTTTCAAAATAAAACTCAGTCGGTAAAATACCGAAAGCCATTACAAAAGAACTCACGCAGCGGATAAAAAAAATACAGTCCAACATGCACAATCCAATTGAATACGTCTCACAGCATCTAGTTTAAACATATAACAAAACCATTCCTCGAAGTTTCTCACGAACTCAATCGTCGATACCTTTTCGAAATCCATCAAGGTTTACAACTTTCACACCATACCACACCACCCGGTGGTTCAAAGATAAAACAATAATGTGCTCAGTTCTATACACATACTATATGCCACAAGTACTAAACACAACTATATTACACAATACTGTGTAAATAAAATCATGCACCGCAATTAACTCACTAAGATAAAATCGAGATACACAGGTACTTCGCATAAAAGAGGAGACTTACATCCACAAAGTCGCACGGAGGTGATGCGCCCACGATACTAATATCGTCCGACAACATAACCGACACGTTGTGACTACGCACAACTCAATTTGTCACTGACGACTCGAACGACAAGACAACACATTACTCGACAAATCACGACTTGACTCGACCCAACAGCCTAGGTTTCCGCAACCAAAGCTCTGATACCATAAATGTAACACCCCCAAAACCATATGGGAATATTACACGCCGTAGACCCCTTTTCACGAGGATCTACCAGACTATACCTTACAAAATGACCAACTGCTTGCCCGGCCAGGGTCAAACAATAAAATAATACAGACCGTTAAGGTCACTTACATGCGAACACACAGACCGATGAGGTCACACAACTCAATCAACAAAATTTACTTATACAACATTACCCACACAGGGGTCGAAACACAATACAGCGGAAGACTGAAATCAACTCGGACAACACAACGAAAATCAAAACAACTCTCAACTCTTGATTAGTATCGCAGCTCGTCATCCTCTTGTGCCAATCCTATGACTGCTCCCCTGAATCTACATGTACCTGGACGCAAAATAGATATCCACCCCCCAATTTCTCGGGGGTTAGTAAAACTCCACTGTTTTACTAGTGCAAGTATCAAGTCATACGAAATGTAACAAGCAAATAATAATCGTGAATCAAATATAATAATCAAGTATCAAAATATTCCCGGGAGGTTTTCACAAGGAAAGATGAGCTATGAAGCATTCGAAAATAAGATTATCATCTCGGGAATTTTTAGAATTTCAAAACCTTTAAGACCTCAAGTCCTGATTCACAAAAACCTTTCGAAAAACTTTAGGGCCTTAACCCACATCCTGTTTCATAACTCAGCAGTTTACAATACGGGAACATTTACTCAAGCTTAGAACTCGGTCCAACATTCATTTTCATAAAACTTTTCCTTTCAAAACTTTGATTTGAAAATAATCATGCTCATGACACCGTGATCCACTGTCACGTGTCTCCGTAGGCTCAAAAACCCGCACGGACTACACCACGCACAATTAAACAAACATAATCAATTCTGACACCGTGATCCACTGTCACGTGTTTCCGTAAGCTCAATGACCCGCACGGACTACACCACGCACAATTAAACAAACATAATCAATTCCGACACCGTGATCCACTGTCACGTGTCTCCGTAGGCTCAACGACCCGCACGAACTATATCAATCACAACAATCACACACACAGTCCTGACACCGTAGTCCACTGCCACGTGTCACCGTAAGCCCTGTCGAGCTCACCTGGTTGGACGTACTGTGTCCGAAACTCATGGTCCACTGCCATGCATTATCGTAGGCCTCGTCAGACCAGCACGATTGGACCTCAGTATCTCACTAAGTTCTGACCCTGTAGTCCACTGCCACGAATCCTCGTAGGTCCCGTCGAACCAACACGAGTGAACTTAGCGGCCACACACATATTCACATTCACATTCACATTACATACAACAATGAGCACAATTAATCAATCACGTTGATCACCACAAAATCGTACATCACACGCACATAACACAATCTCAACACTCGCAACAACTGTCATCAATCAACGACACATAACCAACATAACACACGTTCGGTACACAATGCATTGCACAGCGGCTAACACGTGTACCAATATAACACTATTATCACAAAGCCTTCAAATTTCGGAAAACACAAACAACTCAAACGGAACATATTTACGAAGGGAAGCAAAATCATCATAAATCTCATACGTGATTACTAGTCGCAAGATACAAGTCGTATAATAAGATACTTGCCTTAATAACCGCTACCGAACGCTCCGAAGAACACGGTTCGACCGGGAAGCTCGAACCCCAAAGAAGGCAACGAACGGAAGGGTTTCGACTCAAGTTCTTCACAAGAAACTCGACCCTAACAACATATAATCAATAAATCATCGATCATACGAGGAAGAATAATCGTAGAACGCCCGAAAACCCCTCTATGACATTTTACCGGACACCTTCAAGGCGTCGATCAAGAACTCGACCAAAACAACGAATCGATACGATCCAACCATGGAATAACAAGGGAAATGATATAATACATCTAAATAATCATCAATCCATCACAATCCTAAGTTAAATCAGATTAAACGGACGAAATCGAACAAAATACCCAAAATCCCCAAAATTAGATTTCTAGAAAATCTGACCTGATTCGGTCGATCAAAAGATGTTATAGGACGGATGATTGATGATATGAACTCCAAGATATCATGGATTGATTGTCCAACAACATCTCTCCATGATTCCTACACCTCCAGCCGCGGAAGAGAAGGACGAGAGTGAGAAAATGGGTGAAAAACCCGACTGCAGGGCCTTAAATAGGTTGCCTGCCGGCCGGGTTACGTACGTAACCGGCCAAGGCTTACGTACGTAACTGAGTCACTGCCCCAAATCGGTCGGCCCATTACGTACGTAACCGGCCAGGGACTTACGTACGTAACTGGCCTTACGTACGTAACTGCCGAGCACTAACGGCCGTAACTCGGCCACTGCCGGCCCGGGGCCCAGACTGCCCGGCCATGACTCGGCTCGGGCCAACTCTGACGGCCCGAACGACCCCGAAACCCGAACCTGAATACGAATCGAAGATACGGTTACGAAGTACTCGCAAAGACGAACTCAAGCACTAAGAGAACACACGATTCGGACCACCCGAAGGCTCGAAATTCGGCAACGGAAAGTAATTACCCTAAACTTTGGGAAATTACGAAAATGGCCCAAAACGTCCGAAAATCACGATACGTGATCGAATAACCAAACCGAAGTTCACAACACGTCTAACAAAGTTAAACGGACTTACAGGAAACTCAAGCAATGGTTTGAGCGAGATTCGCAAGAATCGAACTCAAGTGCGGAAAAGTCGCCAAAAAGCACGGAACTCAACAAAACGACACCGAAACGAACTCGGATGACAAAAAGTGCAGAATTAATCATTCTCAGAATGACGAAAAGGCCATGAGGGAGTTGTCAAAACGGACTTTCGCCGAAAAAAGAAATTACCGGAAATCGAAATTACGGGTATTACAGGGTCGGCATGAAGATGATGGGCAAGTGTGATGTTGTGTCCTGTCTTTGGTTATGTTTTGTATTTCCTCCATTCAGCGTTGTTGTACTTGAATGGTTTTTGAATACTCGAGTACTATTTTCAGTTTCCTTGATGTTCCGGCTGGTGTTGCCGTGTTATTGAATTGAGATGTGTTGTATTTGGATGTATATTGGATATGGTTTGTATACCATTTTTATTGTCCTTCATTTCATTGTATTGGACCTCCTCAGTCTGAGTCATGTGTTCCGCGTGTAAATAGCCTTGTGGGTCCCATGGCGAGGCTCACAGCGCTGTAATATACCCTGAATAACTTGGGGGTGTTACAGAATATGGTATCAGAGCTTAGGTTTATGGATACCTAGGCTACTGGCAGAAGGAAAACTACCCTCGCAAATAAAGCTGAAAGAAAGATACATGAAGGGTGATCAACCCACTCATCTGCAAGACTGGATTCTCGCCTATGATGTGATTCTAGACGGAAGAAGTCTCCACCAGGATCGGGGAAAAGACTCCCTAGCCAACTGGTGGAAAGGGACCGAGTATGATCCCATCTAAAGATAATCCAGACAGCAACATTACCGTAGATAAAACATCTTGCTGTATTTGCATCTCCTTGTTTTCCCAATGTAATTTCAATTTCAGAATAGCACTGTAATGATTTATTGTTATCAATAAATATACTTGACTGATCTCAAAATATTACAGCTCGTGATCTCTATTTGACGTATGATTGTGCTATATTGAAATTATTTGCCAAGTATAAAATTTGCTAAGTCTAATGCTATAAGAACTTGTATACGAACGGTTCATAGATTAAGTTGTATTCAATTAAACTAGGTGTAATATTGTGCCTACAAGATAATCATAATTTATGTTGTAATATACTTAGTCTTGTAGGATTTAAAATTTTAGAACATTCCTGCGAGCTGTTCAAATTCTAGTATAGGCCTCGAAGATCATATCATCATACAGAAGACTTGAAGATGGCCTGTGTTTTTAAATGAGTTTTGGCATTATCAAAAAGAGAGAAATTGTTGGGATAAAAATACCTTAAGTATTTTGATAAGTTCATCCTACAACCTGATCCTACAACATCTTCATACATCACTCAAAAGACCGATATGCCTACAGAAAAAAAAAATGTAGCTTACAGCGAAAAGGACTGTTGGCTACAGCAGTCATTGTAGGCATTTTACTTAGACCTTGAAACCATAGTGAAATAAGTCATTCTTTATTCATATGCATTTAGTGCTGACAAGACAACCTTTAATGCAGCCGAAAAGACTATAGACTGAAGAGAATTTAAAGAAGGCCAAAGGGAATGTCTGAAGTATTAAATGCTAAATAAATTAATTCAAACAATCGGCAAGCTGCCAATCTGATGTGTCCACATCTCACCAATCGGCCAACGACTATATTTATAATGGATTTATTTCCAAGGTTATAAATAGCTCAATCTAGAGGACACTCACTTACTGATTGATCAAGCAAAGCACTTATTATCTTTACGAGCAATCAATTTTTTCAAGACTACAATGTTCATCTTATTTGAAGAAATAGTCAGTTCTCAACTGAGAACAACACACTACAGCAAGGACCTTCAAGGCAACAACTACTGTTCTGATACTTGGAATACCAAACTTATATGTTGAGTACATTAGCCTGTGGGGACTAATTCGAACCTTTTTGACTTGTGTGATATGAAGAGAGTTTGGGACCAAACTTCAATCTGTTTGAGAAGAAGTTAATTCAAGGAATCCTATGACCAATCTGTCTGAATGACCTGAAGCTACAGTTAGCTGTATCAATCTGTGTGAACAATACTATTAAGAAAAATAATACCCCATGTGTTCTGACAAATGTATCCTACATCCTGTCCCTATAATGATCTTCATACATCACCCAAAAAAATGTATTCCTACAGTTAGTGAAGATTCCAGCATACAACAAGAAGATTGTTGGCTACATCAGAGAAGTTGTAGGTATTTTACTTAAGAAAAATAATACACTCCAATAAGATTTGGACTTGTACCTTTAAGCTGTTGTGAGATAAGTCATTCTTTATTCACAAAGTATTCATAGTTTAAAAGTGCATTTAAATCTGTCAGGACGGAATTTAATGCGGCCAAAAATATTGTGGACTGAAGAGCATTTAATGCGAATAAAAAAATGTCTAAAGCATTAAAATAGGATATCTTAATTCAAACATTCTGCAAGATGCCAATATGATCTGTCCATATATCACCAACCGGCCAATGATTATATTTGTAACAGATCTCTTTCCAAGGTTATAAATATCCCAAGCAAGAGGACATTGCTCACTTACTGATTGGTCGATAATCTGAAGCATTTATTATCTATAAAGAGCAGTCTATTTCTTCAAGCCTACAGTGCATATGTTTGACTGAAGAAATACTAAGTCCTCAACTGAGAACAACACATTACAGCAAAGACTTTCATAGCCTACAACTGTTGTTCTGATACTTCTGATTCCAAAACTTATTGTTGAGATCACTAGCACTATGTGGACTAAGTAAGAACTATTCCAATCTGTGTGGGACGTGTTAAGAATACTTGTTAGATTTTGATGTTGTCATCATTGTATTTGTTTATTCAAATGTATGGTTTAAATTACTTGCAAAATGTAAGGAAGAACCAGGTGAGTATCTTTCATAGGCCAAATTGTGTTAAGTTAGATACTTGGCAAAATGTAAAGAAGAACCAAATGAGTATCTTCTATAGGCCATAAAAATAAGCTAAGTACAAATAAGTATCTATTAGCCGAGTCTTGGTCAACTCAACTGTTCAGATAAGGTTGACCACAGACGAGCTATATCAGGCAACCCTTATCAGAGAAGTTCGGGTCAACAATTAAATCAGCGAAGTTGGACCAGACTGCAGTCAAGAAGGAAAGTCAACGTCATCTGAAGTATGACCATCATATCAGTCAAGTTCAATCAGGTCAGAAGACTTCAGATAAGTCGGCACATCAGAGAAGTCGACATCAAAGAAGGTTGACTGCACATCAGATAGTTTGATCACAGAGAGATCAGTTAAGTGATCAGCCAACTAAACCTATCCACGTCAGCATGCGTTGAATAGTCAATATTTATGGAAAGTCACATGCGGGCGATAAGGGACAGACTGTAGAGATTCCTGGATGGATAGGATTTAAATAAATCATCCAGAACCACCTCTGAAGGCTTTATTCATAATAAAATCAAAATATTCGGCGCCATCACATGGAAGTCTTCACAACGGTCGGAAATGGATTAAAATATGGGAATCCAGCCTTGCAACATTCCGAAAGAAAAACAAAGAAGTCTATTTCTCCAACGGATAGATTTGTTACAGATTTGCAACGGCGATGAAGAAATGCTCATAGGATCGACACCTATATATACCCGAAGATTTGAAGTTGAGCAGTACGATGCGAACTATACTTTCAAGCGATCAAAGCAATCTAAGCAAACAGAAATCTATGGCATCGTGAACAGCAGTGTTCTCATTCATATTCGAAGAAAGCTCTTAGTTGGAGAAGACAAAACACTCTTGTCTTAAAACCCGAGTAAGGGGTACTTCACTGGTTGAAGTTTCGCGACTGATAGACATCCATGGATTTGAAGATCAAGTGGTGCTAGGCAGTCAGAGAGGAGTTGCAACGATAGGATTTCCACTGGTTGGAAGTTGTTGTAGCTAAGTTGTAGAATCACTGTAATATTTATCATTGGTTGAGAATTATAGTGGATTCATCCCCAACTGGTTTGGAGAAAGTGGATTAGTAGAGGATTACCCCACCTCTGAGACCACTATAAATTGCCTGCGTACTTTACTGTTTTAGCATCATACTTAATTACTGCATTCATACTTAACTGTTCCATTAGATATTTGATTTCGTCATCAGTTGGCTTTTACATACATATCAGCTGAGAAACTCATCCTTTGTGAAAAGAGTTTCAATAAGTCTATTAACCCCCCTAGACTTATTCCTGGACGACTTGTGACCTACAAGTGGTATCGGAGTGGTTGGTTCATTTATTTCCAGAACCAGATCCATATATATTGCATATATTATATCTCTCATTTAGAATGGAACACATGCATTCTATACTACCTGTGTTTTTAGTTGACGAGTATGATCTTTGGAAGATAAGGATGCAGGCACACTTATCTTCTATCCATGATGACATGTGGTGCATTATTGAGGATGGTCCTTTCATATTTGAGAAGGACAACACATCTGAGGAGATTAGAGCTGGAAAGCCAGAAAAGATCCCCAAGAAGAGGATGGAGCTGATCATTGAAGAAAGGAATCTGGACAACATTGACAACTGGGCCAGATATGTGCTATACCAAACCCTTCACAAATCAACTATGGTCAAGATCAAGAACTGCCAAAATGCCAAGGAGATTTGGGATACCCTTGCAGTGATGTGTGAAGGTACAGAACTGATAAAAGAAAACAAGTTGTCAATCGCCACTCAGAAGTTTGACAACTTTAAAATGAAGACTGGGGAATCACATAGACCAAGTGGGCACAAGGTTCACAGAGATCATCAACTCCCTCGGAAAAACTTATGGCAACAGGGAGATGGCCTTGAAAGTATTAAGATCTCTTATCCCCGAATGGAGTATGAAGGCGGTGGCCATGAGGGAATCCAAAGACCTCAATAAAATAAAAAATCAAGAATTATTCTCTGACCTGAAGGCTTATTAATTCGAACTTCCAAGTTCATCATCAAACGAGCCTGTAGAGAAGGAAATAGCATTTGCAGCGGAGTCCCCCGCCAAGAGCCTTTATGATGTAAAACCTACAAATCCACTCGATTTTGAGAAAGAAATGGCGTTTATCATGCAAAGATTCAGTAATTTCCGAAAGAATTACTCCAAATATAAGAAGAATTATAAAGAGAATACAAGGAGAAATCAAAAGGCTGGAAGCTGGAAGGTGGAGTGTTATAATTGCCACAAGACAGGACACATCCAAATCGACTGTCCTGATCTCAAGAAGGACGAGAGAAAGAAGGAGGTGAGCAGAAAAGAAGGCCGAAGGAAGGCCCTCATTGGAGAAGACCAAGAGCGAGTAGAATCAAGCAGCAGATTTTTCTCTGATGATGATGAAAAATATGATTGTCTGATGACCAACCTAGCTGATGAAGAGGTAACATCTAAACCCTCAGTTTCAAATAATAACAGCTCAGACATGTCACAAGACATGGACTTACACGAGTCTGTAAATCAGCTTCTCAAAGATTTTGAGAAATTAAAATCTTCACACCAATCTGTATCAGCCGAGAGGACGCAGCTGCAAGATGAGAATGGGCAGCTGAAAAATGATTTTGAAAAACTCAGCCTAGAATTAAATAAAACCAAAGATGATCTTGAAAAATAGGCTGCAGACAACTCTACAAACCAGGCTGATAATACCACGGCTAAAATAAAACGATTAACTATTTTGAATAGTGAAAAATCAGCTGCACTTGCTCATGTCAAAGCTGAGTTTACTAAACTAACTCAGCTAAGTAAAACTCAGGCGAAGGAAATAACCTCCCTGAAGGTATCTCTAACCCTGGATGAATTTTGTACGAATAAAAGGCCATTAAATTCCAGATCAGGCCTTGGATATGACCCCCACACTCCCTCTAGTTCTAAAACCACTTTCATCAAGGGAGAAACAATTGTCTCATCTGCTGAGCCAATATACAAACCTGTATTTCAAAATAGGCAGCATCCAAGTCACATGTCTAGGCTCAGCCAAGGTATACAAGGCAGCCACCTAGACATGAGACTAGGCAGTGGCTAAGGCAGAAGCAGCAGCCCAGACAACATGCCCATTATTTTCAAAGACTCCCCAAAAATAGATTTCAAAATGGGAGGGGCAAATGGAAATCTCAAGGTTATCCAAATTTTCAAACTGAACAGATGTGGAGACCCCAAAGATTTTATAAATGGTCTCAGCCTAGATTTAGAAATGACAAACATCAATTTTATGAGGCATATCAAGTACATAGTCCTAACCGAGGATACAAGTCCAGACAATACACACCTTTTAGGGGTAATAACAGCAACTTTCACAATCCCAGGAGAAACCAGTTCTCCAGGAAACCAACTAACCCCCAAGGACCACACAGATCTGGGTACCTAAATCTCTGCTTGTCTAATTGCAGAAAAGGTGGAAGGACTACTACCACATCTCCACAAACTCAAACATTGGAGGTGAAGAATGGTTTGTAGATTTCGGATGCTCAAGGCACATGACCGTGAACAAGAAGGTGCTGTCAAAATACACCAAAGAAAGAGGTCCATACGTAACCTTTGGAGATAGCTCTAGAGGTCAGACTAAAGTTTTGGAGAGCTGCACAGAGGAAACATCACCATATCCAAAGTTCATTATGTCAAAGGACTCAAGCATAATCTTTTGAGGATAAGTCAGTTTTGTGATGAGAAGAATCTAGTAGTCTTCACCATTTGGAAATGCATGGTGATAGATATCCTATCTGGAGAAGTGAAGCTACAAGGATTCAGAAGGAGAGATGTCTATATGATAGATTGGAACACAGGAACTCCTAATGCCTGTTTTCTATCTAAGACAATAGCTGAGAATGGATGGATGTGGCACAAGAGACTATGTCACCTAAATTTCAAAGCCATGAACAAGATAAGTTCTCAGAAGCTGGTCAGAGGACTTCCAGAAGAAGTATTCAAGAAGGAATCTCTCTGTGATGCGTGTTAGAAAGGGAAGCAAACAAGAGCATCATTCAAGCCAGTTCAACCTACCACTCTCACAACAAGGATTTTAGATCTACTTCACATGGATCTATTTGGTCCCATCAAGCCACGGACCTTAAGTGGCAGAAAGCACGCTCTAGTAGTAGTAGATGACGACTCAAGATACATATGGGTTGTTTTTCTCTATAAAAAGAGTAAAACACTAACCAAGTTACCTGAGCTGCTAAGGAGGATCCAGAATGAGAAATCTCTCTCAATCATCAAGATCAGATCAGATAGAGGACGAGAATTTATCAACAAGGCAATCACTGATTACAGTGATCAGAATGGAATCCAGCATGAAGTCTTTGCAGCTAGGACCCCTCAGCAGAATGGTGTTGCTAAAAGAAGGAACAGAACCTTGAAGGAAGTTGCCAGGTCCATGATTGCAGAAGCTGACCTGCCCAAGAGGTTTTGGGCTAAAGCTATCAACGCCGCATGTCACACTCAGAACAAGAGTATGATAGTAGGGAGACATGGCAAAACTCCCTATGAGGTTTGGAATGGCAGAACACCAACTGTTGCTTATTTTCATATTTTTGTTTCTAAGTGTTTCATCCACAACGGTAAAACCTAACTAAATGCCTTTGATGCTAAAACTGATGATGGTCTCTTTATGGGATACTCACAAAGAAGCAAGGCATATAGAGTTTTTAATAAAAGAACCTTAGTTCTGGAGGAAACACCTCATGTTGTATTTGATGAAACTACTACTGAGTATAGGAAAAAGGTGGAGCTAATAGAGAATAAGCTCAAATCTGCCACCCTAGAAGAAGTCATTGTCCATGACACAAGAATGGTGGGCTCACGTGCACACCAGATTAAAGACCTAACTGCAGATCAGATAGGACCACAAAACCTACCTGATCCAATTGCTGCTGATGAAGACCAATCTGTAGCTGATAAAGACCCATCTGCAGATCAGACAGAATCCCCACCTGCAGATGACAAGACAGTAGCTGATCCAGTTGCAGACCAAGGAGATCAGAACCAAGATGATGCAGAGAGAGAAGAAACCCCACCAAAGCAAATCTACAGGGGGAACAGACCCTAAAGAAGAAGACATTCCTAAGTGGCTCAATGATCATCCTATCCAACAGATCATTGGGAAGCTAACTGATGGATTCAAGACAAGACAGTCTACTCTACCCGTAGGAATGGCAATGTTTTCATGCTTTATGTCTCAAATAGAACCCAAGACAACAGAGCAAGCCCTGGAAGACTACTCATGGATCAATGCAATGCAATACGAGCTTAAACAGATGGAAAGGAACAATGTTTGGGAACTAACAGACAGACCGGATCATAATAAGGTTATTGGCACCAAATGGGTGTACAAGAACAAATGCGATGAAGATGGAGCTGTTGTTAGGAATAAAGCCAGGCTTGTTGCTAAAGGCTATGAACAATGTGAAGGAATAGATTTTGATGAAATCTGTGCACCTGTTGCAAGACTAGAAGCCATCAGACTATTCCTTGCATATGCTGCATTCAAATATTTTATAGTCTACCAGATGGATGTAAAAAGTGCCTTTCTTAATGGAATTCTAGAAGAAGAAGTCTATGTGGAGCAACCCCCTGGATTTGTCAAAAGAGACAAAGTCTACAAGCTTTTGAAAGCTCTCTATAGACTCAAGCAGGCACCAAGAGCATGGTATGAAACATTATCTGTGTTTCTTGAGAAGAACGATTTCAGCAAAGGCAAGGTGGACAAGATCACCCTATTCAAAGTGGAGCATGAAGACCACATATTATTAGTTCAAATATATGTGGATGATATCATATTTGGCTCAACCAATCTAGAGCTATGTGAGAAGTTCTCAAATCTCATGCAAGGAGAGTTTCAGATGAGCATGATGGGAAAGCTTAATTTTTTTCTAGGACTGCAAGTTAAGCAGATGGAAAATGGAATTTTCATCAACCAAGCCAAATACACCAGAGATTTAATCAAGAGATTTGGAATGGAATCGTCCAAATCAGCAAAAATTCCTATGAGCACAAGCACACACCTAGATGCAGATGAAGAAGGCATATCAGTGGATTCAACCCACTACAGTGGACTCATTGGATCACTTCTTTATCTGACTGCAAGTAGGCCAGACATTTCATATGCTGTAGGAGTATGTGCATGATTTCTGTCCAAACCCAAGCAGTCACACCTGGAATCAGCTAAGAGGATCATTAAATATCTTAAGTCTACCATTAATGTCGGTTTATGGTATCCTAAATATAAATAATTTGAGCTGTCAGGATATTCAGATGCAGATTTCGCAGGATGTAAAATTAACAGGAAAGGCACTAGTGGAACGTGCAAATTCCTAGGAACCAGGCTTATATCCTGGTTTAGCAAGAAGCAGATATCTAACTCTATCTCAACAACAAAGTCAGAATACCTAGTTGCAGGTAGCTGTTGTGCCCAGATATTGTGGATCAGACAACAACTAAGGGATTACAACATAATTGCAAATGAAGTCCCAATTTGGTGTGACAATAATAGTGCAATTGCAATCACCAACAACCCAGTATTGCACTCAAGGACGAAGCACATTGATGTCAAACATCACTTCATAAGATATCATGTGCTTAACAAGATATTCAGAGTAGAAAGAGTCAGCACAGAATACCAGACTGCTGACATATTCACCAAACCTTTACCAGAAGAAGGGTTTTTGGAGCTGAGCAGGGAACTTGGTTTACTAGATTGGGAATCTAGTACAGACGAGAAAGCTACCTGAAGACCAGGTCAGACGAGCAAAAGAAGTTACCTGATCAGACCAGACGAAAAGGCGAAGGACAGAATAAGCTGACCACAGATATCAAATCCTACCTGAAGCAGACAAGAAGAGTTACCTGATGCAGAGCAGTTAAACAGTCCAACAGTCAAACAGTCAACTAGCTAAGTTCTCTAATTTTGACCGACTCCTAAATATTTTATTATTATTTATTTACACGTGGCAAGCTCACGTTCACATGCTTACACGTTGGCACTCTTGCACGCGTACACATTCACACGACCCCACTAATACAAATTAAAAATTCCAACCGTCATACGATTTTGAAATTTGAACTGACTCAAAAATAATTTAATATTAAAACGTCGCTTCATTTTCTTTTTAAAGACAGAAAAGTCATTTCACTTTACCTTCTTCAAGCTCACAAACCCTATTTTTCAAAAGAGCAAAAATCCTTTCGAATTTTCATACACTCAGAGAATTTTGTTCTTGTGCAGAAATGGCGTCGTATTTCGAAGGAGTGAATCTTAAGGCGGTGAAGGACCAGATTATTTTATATCTAGTAGTCGATTTCTAAGGTCTACTCGAAACGAATCTGGACAATAATGTGTGCTACCTTATCAGATCGATGAAGCTGAATGGGATTTACCCATTTCTGGACATCGGCCCTAAATACCTTTTCAAAGAGGCTGTTATCCCGTTCTACAAAGAGCTCGTGTTCTGGAATCGGGCATCAGGAGCACAGTCTTTTGAGAGGAGTTTGAAATTACTCCACAGTCAATCGGAAAGGCGTTCGGAATGAAATCCCATGGCATGGCTGTCGAAGACCTGAAACAAAACGCAGCCGACACCTGGCTGAAAATCAAGGCTTACGAGCAGCCATCAAAGCTGAAGCTAACTGCCAAGCGAAGCCATCTAAAGAAAGAATATCGCTATGCGTTGGATATTACCAACAAAATAGTGATGGGCATGGCTGGGAATTATGATCAATTGTCATCAGCCAAATTTATGGTTTTGGAGGCTCTTATTCAAGATGAACCGATCGATTGTTCTGACTACATTTTCAGACAACTGGTGTGAGAGGTAAAAAACTCCAGTGGCTAGACGATGAAAAGAGATTCAAAAACAAACTAGCATTTGGAACGCAGCTTAGTTGGATTTTGAAGCGATTTGGAATGGCGAAGGGAAACCCTGACCCCTTCCACATCAACAAGAGGCTTGGCCACTTAGACCAAGAGACCCTAAGGAGATTAGGTGGAGAGAGAAAAGCAGCTCAATTGCTAAGGGAAATGTCTGTAGAGCCAACTCCCTACAGATACCCATCGAGCTCAGGCGAGTCAGTTGGAGATCAAGCTGCAGCCAGGGATCAACCTGCAGCTCAGTCTGACTCAGATTCAGACGATACCCTAATAGCCATTCATTTCAAGAGGAGGGGACTAGCCCCTGGAGAGCCATCGGTGGTTCACTCTTCACCAGAACCATCCCCCAAGAGGCCCAGGCGATTAGATTTTGAAGAAGAGGAGCAGACAGAATACTTATCTACTCCTGCACCATATCACATGGAGGAAGAGCCTTCTCCCTCCAACCTGGAAACTCAAATGGTTCCTATTCTAACCCCTCATTTCATATCTGAAGAAGAAGAAGCAGGTTTGATTATTCACATCCCAGAAGCAAATTACACTTTCAACCTACTCGAAAACAATTCCTTCAACCTGTCTATAGAACAACTTTTACTGGTAAAACCACATGCTCTCAAACATTCTTTTGTCGATATTTTTGAGGAATGGAAAATTTTCAAATCTGTTCCATTTACTAAACTGCAAGCTTTTATTGAAATGAGTAGCTGGGACTATCCCCAGGCTACGGAGGATCTACTCATACATTTTTACACTGAGTCAGACATAATTTTGATACTCCAGGAAGACTGGTTCATGTCCCATTTTAAAACCAACATGGACCAGCTCATCCACATTATTATGGGAAGTGTTTTTGATGGTACTCTCAATGAGGATGGAGGAGTAGTAGAAAAAGAGATTAGAATTGAAGAGATAGTGGAGGAAGAAAAAGTAGGAGTTGAAAAAGAAGAAAAAGAAGAAAACATCATATTTGAAGAAAAAGAAGAAGAAAAGGAAAAGACAGAAGAAGTTGAAAAACAAACTGAAGAAGAGGAAGTGGAATAGATAGAAGAGTTGGAAGAAGAATAAGGAGAAGAATTTGAAAAAGAAAAAGATGATAATGATGATCATGATGATGAAGGTCATAATGATGATGATGATGACAAGAAAGATGATGAGAATGAAAAGAAGGATGATAAAGAGGACGAGAAGGAAGAAGAGAAAGAAAAAGAGAAAGAGAAAGAGGAAGAAGAGAAGGAAAAGGAGGCAGAAGAAGAAAAAGGAGGCAAAGATGAAGCCAGACCAGATGAGGCTGGGGCACTTGCCCGCTACACCAGCCTAGATGAAGAAGAAGATGACAGATCGGGAACCCAGAGCAGACCCCATCTAATCAGCCACCTGGAGTCTGCAGACAGGTAGGTCAACTGCAAACCTACCTGCAGGCGCAGAAAGCTTCGGTGAGCACTCTCCTCATCCATCACCCATCTCCCCTTTGATGACTGAGCTGATCCACAACATTGTCAAATAATCTATTGAAGAGTTGCTTGCCACAAAAATCTCACCTGACCTGTAGACCATCAATGCCAAAATTGATACTCTACTGGAGAGGAATGTTCCTCAACCTCCTCCTCCTACAAACTCTAGAATGCCCCTTGGCATGTCTGACTGTATGCACCGAGTTGAGCAGCAGTTGACTATACTGGTTGATGCTGGCAAAAAGTGGGAAGGAAGTAAGCAGGGGGAAGTAAGAGAATTATTAGGACAAGTACAGGCTCAGGAGCTCAAATCGAAGAAGAGACAAGATATCCCATTAATTGAAGCTGGGACATCAAGCCAAAAGAGGAAGGAAGTAGCTGATCCTAAGCACACTGAAGATTAGCCTGTAGAGAAGAAGAGGAGAACAAGGCAAGGAGAAGAGCCAAGGTTCGAATGGGAAGGCAAGGAAATGTGGTATGTTGAAGAAATTCTGCCTACAGAATTTATTACTAATTGGGGAGACGCCAAGAAGGAGTTCATAGAGAAGTATTATCTCTGGGAAATACTCCAGGACAAAGAATGCTCTCCTCAACAGTCATTCATCAACTACATGGAGACCAAATGGCCTACTCTTTGGAAGACCACGCTCAAATATGCAGCCCAATGGAATGTTTATCCTATGATCCCTTCATTTAGTGCAGAAGAAGCGCCTACCCATTTGGACAATTAATTAGATGAGCTAATCTTGCAGAAAGAAATCAGAGCTCTCTGTGAGAAAAATAATTACTCAACCACATACGAGCAAGAGTTCGCCTCCCAGATCATCAAAATGAAATATGGTCTGGAACCTTTCTGTAAGAGGCCTATTGGAGCTAAGTTATTTAGGCGTCCTAAGCAAACTATCCGAAGAGGTAGAGGCAAATAGTACTTTCTTTGTAATTCTTGTTTTTGAAAGTACTTGTAATTCTTTTTTTGTATTTGTTTGTTCATTCGAAGCTGATGTACTTGTAAATAAACTCAGAGAAATTACATAAACAGTCATTTGAACGACAACCTCTAGTTGTCTCAAAACAAGACTGATTTTAGTTTGTGTCTTGCACTTATGTGCAGACCTGTTATTCATTTGAATAATTGCTTGAGTTTTTCCATCATCAAAATAGGGGGAATTGTTTAGGAATGCTTGTTAGATTTTGATGATGTCATCATTGTATTTGTTTATTCAAATGTTTGGTTTAAATCACTTGGCAAAATGTAAGGAAGAACCAGATGAGTTTCTTCCATAGGCCAAATTGTGTTAAGTTAGATACTTGGCAAAATGTAAAGAAGAACCAAATGAGTATCTTCTATAGGCCATAAAAATCGGCTAAGTACAAATAAGTATCTATCAGCCGAGTCTTGGTCAACTCAACTATTCAGATACGGTTGACCACAGACGAGCTATATCAGGCAGCCCTTATTAGAGAAGATCTGGTCAACAATTCAATCAGCGAAATTGGACCAGACTGCAGTCAAGAAAGAAAGTCAAACTCATCTGAAGTCTGACCATCAGATCAGTCAAGTTCAATCAGGTTAGAAGACTTCAGACAAGTCGGCACATCATAGAAGTCGACATCAGAGAAGGTTGACTGCACATCAGACCGTTTGACCATAGAGAGATCAGTTAAGTGATCATCCAAGTAAACATGTCCATGTCAGCATGCGTTGAATAGTCAATATTTACGGAAAGTCACATGCGGGCGATAAGGGAGAGACTGGAGAGATTCCTGGAAGGATATGATTTAAATAAATCATCCAGACCCACCTCTGAAGACTTTATTCATATTAAAATTAAAAGTTTGGCGCCATCACATGGAAGTCTTCACAATGGTTGAAAATGGATTAAAATACGGGAATCCAGCCTTGCAACATTCAGAAAGAAAAACAAAGAAGTCTATTTCTCCAATGGACGGATTTGTTACAGATTTGCAATGGCTATGAAGAAATGCTCAAAGGATCGACACCTATATATACCCAAAGATTTAAAGTTGAGCAGTATGATGCGAACTATAATTTCAAGCAATTTAAGCAAACAGAAATCTATAGCATCGTGAAGAGCAGTATTCTCATTCATATTCAAACAAAGCTCTTATATGGAGAAGACAAAACACTCTTGTCTTAAAACCTGAGTAAGGGGTACTTTACTGGTTGAAGTTTCGTGACTGATAGGCATCCAAGGATTTGAAGATCAAGTGGTGATAGGCAGTCAGAGAGGAGTTGCAACGATAGGATTTCCACTAGTTGGAAGTTGTTGTAGCTAAGTTGTAGAATCACTGTAATATTTATCACTGGTTGAGAATTATAGTGGATTCACCTCCAACTGGTTTGGAAAAAGTGGATTAGTAGAGGATTACCCCACCTCTGAGACCACTATAAATTGCCTGCGTACTTTACTATTTTAGCATCATACTTAACTATTGCATTCATACTTAACTGTTAAATTAGATATTTGCTTTCGTCATCAGCTGACTTCCGCATACATATCAGCTGAGAAACTCATCCTTTGTGAAAAAGAGTTTCAATCAGTCTATTCATCCCCCTAGACTTATTCCTGGACGATTTGTGACCTACAGGATGAAGATAGTTCAAAGACGAAGCTTCAATTTATGTGAGATGAAATCAGTCAAAGAAGCCTACATCCAACTAGTGTGACTGGCTGTATCCATATGTGTGAACAATATAGTGATCAGTTTAAGTAAAATCATACAGTTGTGCATGCTTTGATTATAATAAAATATTTACTCATGTGTGGAGGACCTATGGACGTATAGGATTTTACCTCGAACCACATTAAAATTGTGTGTTATTACCTCTTGTATGTACTATCTTATAACTGCCTGTGATTTATCGTATACTTACTCTGAAAATCCTATAATCATCAAGCTATAAGAGACTACCTGATTGCTGTACTTACAAAAACTTGTATTAAGACTTTCACTCGCATAACAAACTTCTAAGAAGAGTACCGCTTATTTAACCCTCGTTCTAAGCTGTTATTAAAGTATATTGTGACCAATAAGTGGTATCGAAGAGGTTGAGTCTATAAAGAATCAGTCGATTTTTAACCTGAATCAGATCCAAAATCCCTAGATTTCATAAACTACATCTCCTTATCTTTATCATTAATCCTATATTACTGCCATGGATACATCAATGATCAACAAAGGTCTATGTTCTCTATTGATGAGTTTGATGACGGGAAAAGATCACGATGAAAGCCCATCTAGCTACCATGAACGAAGAGATGATCTTCGTGATACAGAAAGGACCATTCACCATTATGAATGTCAACCCAGCTGTAAGGCTGGAAGGCCAACCCCATGCGGAAATGCTCGAGAAGGAAATGGAACTGTGGACAATTGACGAACACAATTGAGCAAATCTGGATAATGTTGCTAAGAATGCACTATTTTTCACCTTCAACAAAGGAACATTCTCGAAGATAAAGAGCTATAAGATATCTAAAGAAATCTGGGGAAAACTCAAAATTGTAATATCCGCATTTTTCTTTCCCTTGTATTTTCATTTTTGGTGTATTTCTCGATCATAGTGACCCTAGTGTATCTTTCAGTGTATCCTTCCTGTCATCTGTTGAACTGTATTATCGTTATTGTTGTGTGGAACCGCCGTTTCGGGGTTGCCATGGATCCATTTCATGTTATTGGTTCCCAAATATTGATTCCTATTGCTTTTATTCTCTTCCCGGATCATTTTTCATCATTTTAGGACCCAAAGGGGGTGTGGGCCGCGGCACAAGGTGTGTGCGCCGCGGCACACACATTTCTCCAGTTGTTGGCCGAGCGGACTGTACTGTGTGCCGCGGCACACCCGTCCGGGGCCGTGGCACACTGCCGAGTCAGTGCCGCGGCACACCCGTCCGGGCCGCGGCACACTCGTGTGGCATTTTCGACCAAAACCCGACTGTACCGGGTGTCGCGGCACACGCCGGCTCGGCCGCGGCACACTGCCGAACCCTGGGAGTAGTTTTTGGGCTTCTGCAGCGGCACACAATGCGGTCAACCCTATAATTGCTTTGTTTTTGAGCGAGAGCAGCTCATTTCTTCCTTCTTCTTCTATTTACGTGAGAGAGAGAGCTTGAAGAGAGAACCCTTCATCATCAATCCCTTGAGTATTCACTTTTCACCATTTTCATTCAGTTGTGAAGCCCGGATAGTCGATCTAACGCGTGTTCTATGGATCATAATACTTGAATCTTCAAAGGTAATATCTCTTGGAACCCTACCTTTTGGATAATTGGGGATTTTGGGGTTTTTGTCCGATTCTTTTCGTTTTGTTGGTGGATTCTTGATGAATACGATTAATATTGTTAGTATCATTAACTTTCCTATGGATTCATGGTATATTTTGTGGTTTTTACGGAATCGAGAGGGTTTGGTTGTGGTCCGCCCTCGTTGTTATTTTTGTACGAATATACATGAATCGTAGGCAGGTTCTCGGGTGTATTCCATTTCCGTATTCGTCTAGAGTTGGTTGTGATTATGTTCTTCAAATCGTTAGGTTCGGTTCCGTTGGTTCTTAGTGTTCGTTGGTGATTATCCTTTCCGTTCGTTGCGTCATCAATTACTCAAGGCAAGTATTTTTGGAAACCTTTATGCTTAACGTGGAATGGTAATGTATTTTGTGTGTGAATTGCTCACCTCGGGTTGGTCCGACGGGATCACAGAGAGAATCGAAAGGGCTGAGTCCTGGATTCATGAGTTTGTTTAGCTAGCCAGCTCGGGAGGGTCCTTAGAGGCCTCGGGCGGGATCTATGATATTACTCTGTTCCCAAGGCGATGCACGTGCGTGTTTTGTTTTATAATGTGGCCAGCTCGGGAGGGTCCTTAGAGGCCTCGGGCGGGATCTATGATATTACTCTGTTCCCAAGGCAAATTGTTTGACTGTTTGTTTCCGGAAAAGACATGTCTGGTTTTGGTTTTTGAAATGATTTTGGTGCATTGTACTATGAAATGTGTAAGTGATTGGTTTGCCTTGATTACTTGTACTAGCGTAATTGCTAACCCCTTTGGGGACCCGTTTTGGGGAAATTCTTGTTATGGATTTCAGGTTATGATTATCCGGACGAGCGAGCACCGGGACAGTACGAGGATGTTTGCCAGGGTCGTTGACATGTGCATTTGGGTCTTCTTATTTTCTTTCGTTTACTTCGATTTGGTTGTTCCCATTTTTATAAACTTATAGATTGTGCTCGCGAGTACTTAGGCTTTTCATTTTAAACTCCGTTTTGTATCATTTTAAATTGTTACATTATTGGATAATGCTTATGTCACCGGTTGCTCCGGGCGTATCTTTATATGTCATATTACTAAAATGTGTGTCCTCGCTAACCGAATGGTTAGTCGAGTGGGGTTCTTCTTGTTGTAGCCTGGTGGGTCCCAGTTAGGGTTCCACGGCACTGTAACATACTCCGAATATCTCGGGGCGTTACAGAAAATGGTATCAGAGCTCTAGGTTTATGGATACCTAGGCTTGTTGGTTATTTGGGTCTAGTCGTGATTTGTTTTGCACATTGTTACACCGCTGCCAGCATCTCAGTACTTCCAGTGCTCGTAAGTTTTCTTATTCGGCCTTTCTGTTTCTTGCATTATATTTCCACTTTCAAATTGTAGTTGCTTTTCCTCCCTTACTCATCATCAATATACTTCTGTTATCCCTTAACACCAGTATGGATGCCGGAGTAAATCGTGGTCGTGGTCGTGGTCGTGGTCGTGGACGCGGCCGAGGACGTGGGGCAGCCGGCGGGGCGGCCACGTCGCATTCTTCGGGAGCCGGCAGTACCGGTGACCGTCACAGTCATGCTTCTTCTCAGGAGCGCGCCGATCTTGGTATTGCGGCTGTTATGCAGCAAATGGTTAACCAGATGGCGGCGATAGCTCAAGTGGTTCAAAACCCCAATCAGGCCCATGCTAATCGGGGTGGAGCGGATCGCTGGCTTCAGGATGTCATCAAGATGCATCCTCCTCAGTTCTCGAGAGCTTCGGACCCGATCGGCTGGGAGGGGTGGATCAAGGAGATATCTAAGGTCTTCGTTGCCACTAACTGTCCCGAGGACCGTAGAGTCCCTATTGCTCAATACTTTCTCACAGGGGACGCTACGGATTGGTGGGAGGCCGTTGGGCCCAAAGACCATGTGGCTTCGTGGGCCGAATTTCAGGAATTGATGGAGACCAAATATTGCCCGTGGCCGGTCAGACAGGCTCGAGTGCATGCCTTTTATGATGCTCAACCACGGGATATCCCCGTATCTCAAGCTATTGCCGATTTTAATAAGGAGTTGGGTTATGTGAAGATCCAAGTTGTCGAAGAGAGCGACAAAATTTTCCATTTTTCCAGGAGGATGAAACTGTCCATTCGGGACTATATGTCTGGACTCGTCTGCACTACTTTGAAGGATTATCAGAGTAGGGCCCTCGCTTATGATATGTCGGTGACAGCTAGTGATATGGCTCGTGAGAGTAAGAAGCAGAGGTCGGTCAGAAATTTTTCTGGTCCCAAGAGTGGAGGCCAGCAGAAATCTCAGGCTGCAAATATTTCTACGGGCGGTTCGGATCGTTTCTCTGGGAGCTTTCGGGGTGCCGCCGGAACCTCCGCTCGTGAACCCACATGCTTTAACTGTGGTGTGTAGGGCCACAGGAACCGGCAGTGTCCTCGTCCGCAATTTACTTGTCATACTTGTGGACAGTTGGGCCACAAGGCCCTCTTTTGTGAACAAATCAAACAGCTTCGCGGCGCCCGTTCTTCTCACCCAGCACCTATGGAACCGAGTGTGAACCAGGGCTCATTTGCTCTACCGCCTCCACCGAGTGTCGGCCATGGTAGAGGCCGGGGTCAGCCCGCTAGAGGAGGAGCTTCCAGTGTCGGCTCTGCCTAGCCGCGTATCTATGAGATGAGGAGGGCCAATGATCCAGCAGCTACTGTGGCGACAGGTACCGTTCATATCCATTCCCATCCTGTCAGTGTGCTTTTTGATTCGGGTGCTACACATTCATTCATTTCTCTAGAGTGTGTACGCCGTTTGAGTCTCGACTGCTTGTCACCTTGCGAGTCTTTCATCGTTAAACTTCCTAGCGGTAATAGGATCGTTGGCGATCGAGAGGTCCGATACTGTTCTGTGTTTATTTGTGAGAGAGCCTGGCTCTCTAATCTTATTGTTGTTGATATTGAGCGTGAGGAACTGATTCTCGGGGATGATTGGCTCGAGCGGCATGGTGCAATCATGAACTACCGCACGAGGATCATTACCATGCTAGCCGAGGACGGCACCGAACATTCTTTCGCGGGGCGAAAGAGAAACCAGAAGTTCGTTATTAACGCCTAGAAGGCGATGAGACTCCTGCGAAAGGGGTGTACTGGTTATTGGTGTTACGCCCTGAAGGCGGAGGATGGTAGAGTCGAGCTTTCATCGATTCCAGTCGTTAGTGAGTTTCCTGATGTATTTCCTGACGAGTTACTGGGATTGCCACCGGATCGTGAGGTCGAGTTTGCTATTGAGTTAGAGCCGGGCGCGGCTCCTATTTCTAAGGCTCCGTATCGCATGGCACCTTCAGAGATGTCAGAGTTGAAGAAACAGTTGAGTGAGCTTCTTGAGTCGGGATATGTTCGACCGAGCGCCTCACCTTGGGGTGCACCGGTCCTATTTGTGCGGAAGAAGGATGGTTCACTGCGTTTGTGTATCGACTATCGCGAACTAAACAAGGTGACCATCAAGAACAAGTATCCTTTGCCGAGAATTGATGACTTGTTCGATCAGTTGCAGGGAGCCGCGGTATTCTCGAAGATTGATTTGAGATCGGGGTACTATCAGCTCCGGGTGAGGGAGTCCGATGTGCCGAAAACAGCTTTTCGGACGAGATACGGACACTATGAGTTTATAGTTATGCCTTTCGGGTTAACTAATGCGCCGGCGGTGTTCATGCAATTGATGAACAAAGTTTTTATCGAGTATTTGGATAAGTATGTCGTCATCTTCATTGACGATATTCTTATCTATTCGAGGAATGAGGAAGAGCATGCCCATCATTTGTGGATAGTGTTAGACATTTTGAGGACCGAGCAACTCTATGCGAAGTTCTCAAAATGTGAGTTCTGGATGAAGGAAGTGATGTTTTTGGGTCACGTGATTTCAGCCGAGGGAGTTCGTGTGGACCCGCAGAAAATTGAGGCAGTGTTGGATTGGGCACCGCCCACGAATGTGAAGGAGGTCCGTAGTTTCTTGGGATTGGCTGGCTACTACCGTAGGTTCGTCGAGGGTTTCTCGAAACTAGCTCGGCCACTTACACAGTTGCTCCAGAAATCCGAGAAATTCGTCTGGAATGACGAGAGGCAGTCCAGTTTTGAGGAGCTGAAGAAGCGTTTGATCTCAGCCCCGGTTTTAGCATTGCCATGTGGCAACAAGGGTTTTGCCGTTTATAGCGATGCTTCGGGTCAGGGTCTTGGGTGCGTATTGATGCAGCACGGCAAGACCATCGCTTATGCGTCGAGACAGTTGAGGCCATATGAACTTAACTAACCTACTCACGATTTGGAGTTAGCGGCGGTTGTCTTTGTGCTCAAGATTTGGCGTCACTATCTTTCCGGCTCTGCATGTCAGATTTTTACCGACCATAAAAGTCTGAAGTACATATTTACTCAGCGGGAGTTGAATATGAGACAGAGGAGGTGGTTAGAGCTGATTAAGGATTATGACCTCGAAATCCTTTATCATCCGGGCAAGGCGAACGCCGTGGCCGACGCCTTGAGTCGGAAACCGATTGCGTTGCGAACGCTTGAGGTCCTTACGTCTCAGTCTGAGCTTCGGCGGGCTTTGATCGAATTAGATGTTGAGGTTTTATTGCCGGGAGCCATCGGGCAACTTTGTGCCTTAGAGATTTCGTCGTCTTTGATCGATGAAATTAAGCTGAAGCAGTTAGAGGATCCGATGATTACTCAAATCCGAGAGAACGTTCTTAAAGGAAAGTCTCCTGGGTTTGTGATTCACGAGGATGGTGTTTTGAGATTCCAGAGTCGGCTTTGTGTGCCGAACGACTTAGAGTTGAGACAGAGTATTCTGCGCGAGGCCCATGCTACACCTTACTCCGTTCATCCTGGTTCGAGTAAGATGTACAAGGACTTAAAGAGGAATTTCTGGTGGAATGATATGAAAGAAGAGGACGCACAGTTTGTGGCGATATGTTTGACTTATCAGCAGGTCAAAATCGAGCATCAGCGACCGGCTGGATTATTGCAGTCACTTCCCGTTCCAGAATGGAAATGGGAAGATATATTGATGGATTTCATTACGAGTTTGCCGAGATCGAGGTCGGGCATGAATATGGTTTGGGTGATTGTTGATCGCCTGACCAAATCGGCACATTTTCTGGGCATCAAGGATACTTGGGGCCCAAAGAAGTTGGCTCGTGTGTTTATTGCGCAGATTGTGAAGCTTCATGGTACTCTGAAGTCTATTGTTTCGGATCTTGATGGCCGCTTTATATCGCATTTCTGGCAGGCGGTGCATAAGGCATTGGGCACTCGTTTGCGTTTGAGTACCTCTTTTCATCCCCAATCATATGGACAGTCGGAACGCACTATCCAGACATTCGAGGATATGTTGCGTGCTTGTGCTCTCGACTGGAGTAGCAACTGGGAGGAGCATTTGCCATTAATCGAATTCACGTACAACAATAGTTGGCACGCGTCGATTCGGATGGCACCATATGAGGCACTCTATGGGCGGCGATGTCGATCACCGATTTGTTGGAATGAGGCGTCCGATTTAGTCGGGACCGAGCCGGATGTCGTTTTAGAGACGAGGCGGAAGATAGAATTAATTCGGGAACGGATGTTGACTGCCCAGAGTCGACAGAAGTCATATGCCGATGTCCGTCGTCGACCTTTAGAATTCGAGGTGGGAGACCACGTTTTGCTAAAGGTGTCACCGACGAGAGGAGTTTTTCGCTTCGGGAAGAAAGGGAAGTTGAGTCCGAGATTTATTGGACCCTTTGAGATTCTTGAGCGAGTCGGTGATTTGGCATATCGTTTGGCGCTACCTCCGGCCTTGAGTCGCGTTCATAACGTCTTCCATGTTTCTCAACTAAGGAAATATGTCCCGGATCCTAGTCATATCATCGATTATGGTGAGATCGATATTGCCGAAGATTTTACCTTCGAGGAACGTCCCTTAAAGATTTTGGAGCATCGTGAGAAACGACTGAGGCATAAGACCATTCCCTTAGTCAAGGTGCAGTGGTCGAGACACGGTGTCGAGGAGACAACTTGGGAAACCGAGGATAGCATGCGTGCTAGGTACCCTGAGTTGTTTGTTTCTTAAGTTTCGGGACGAAACTTATTTTTAGAGGGGTAGAATGTAATATCCGCATTTTTCTTTCCCTTGTATTTTCATTTTTGGTGTATTTCTCGATCGTAGTGACCCTCGTGTATCTTTCAGTGTATCCTTCCTGTCATCTGTTGAACTGTATTCTCGTTATTGTTGTGCGGAACCGCCGTTTCGGGGTTGCCGTGGATCCATTTCGTGTTATTGGTTCCCAAATATTGATTCCTATTGCTTTTATTCTCTTCTCGGATCATTTTTCATCATTTTAGGACCCAAAGGGGGTGTGGGCCACGGCACAAGGTGTGTGCGCCGCGGCACACACATTTCTCCAGTTGTTGGCCGAGCGGACTGTACTGTGTGCCGCGGCACACTAGTCCGGGGCCGTGGCACGCTGCCGAGTCAGTGCCGCGGCACATCCGTCCGGGCCCCGGCACACTCGTGTGGCATTTTCGACCAAAACCCGACTGTATCGGGTGCCGAGGCACATGCCGGCCGGGCCGCGGCACACTGCCGAACCCTGGGAGTAGTTTTTGGGCTTGTGCCGCGGCACACCTCGGCTGAGCCGCGGCACACAATGCGGTCAACCCTATAATTACGTTGTTTTTGAGCGAGAGCAGCTCATTTCTTCCTTCTTCTTCCATTTACGCGAGAGAGAGAGAGCTTGAAGAGAGAACCCTTCATCATCAATCCCTTGAGTATTCACTTTTCACCATTTTCATTCGGTTGTGAAGCCCGGATAGTCGATCTAACGCGTGTTCTACGGATCATAATACTTGAATCTTCAAAGGTAATATCTCTTGGAACCCTACCTTTTGGATAATTGGGAATTTGGGGGGTTTTTGTCCGATTCTTTCCGTTTTGTTGGTGGATTCTTGATGAATACGATTAATATTGTTAGTATCATTAACTTTCCTACGGATTCATGGTATATTTTGTGGTTTTTATGAAATCGAGAGGGTTTGGTTGTGGTCCGCCCTCGTTGTTATTTTTGTACGAATATACATGAATCGTAGGCGGGTTCTCGGGTGTGTTCCATTTCCGTATTCGTCTAAAGTTGGTTGTGATTATGTTCTTCAAATCGTTAGGTTCGGTTCCGTTGGTTCTTAGCGTTCGTCGGTGATTATCCTTTCCGTTCGTTGCGTCATCAATTACTCAAGGCAAGTATTTTTGGAAACCTTTATGCTTAACGTGGAATGGTAATGTATTTTGTGTGTGAATTGCTCACCTCGGGGTCTAAGTGCAAATAGGTGAAATCTCGAGGGCTGGATCGCAACCGTCATAGTGGGGACGCATTAAATGCTTCCCTCGAATCCCGCGGACGCGTCTTTTCGAGGGCACGCCAGGCGACAAAGTCTGACAAACCGTCGGACTCCCCCAACAGTAGCGCGACGCGTGTCCTTGCGATTTTTCGAGAGCCCGCCTTCATTTCCTGCTACTCCCAGCGCAAAAAGAGATCGTCCAAAGTTGAAAGCAGATCGCCTGATCGTCTAAACATCGGCGATCGCCAACAGTGCCACCTCACCCCGTTCAACATCGAGGCGAGCTGGGGGCAATTGTTGTGCGGCGATTAATACGCCTCGTTAGGCGATCGGCATCACGATCAGAGAAGCCAATCATAGAAGACATGCTCGGGGCAAACACCTGGAAATCGGCACATACGGCGATCGTCTTTTGATACCCAGCGATCGTCTTTTGATGACTGGCGATCGTCTTTGATGTCTAAACCAGAGACGATCATCTCGTGCCGGGTATGGATCCAACATCCGTCAAAGTCGTCGAAGACCGAATCTTGGACGGTGGCCCACGTGCAGATCCACAAAGGGCGCCGACAGATAGGACATTTGACCACAGCCTGTCACCTACCTCACCTACCGACAAGGCCGACGAAAGGTACAAAGTGGGTCCTCCCCGGACAGCGACTCAAGACGCGTGCTGGCTTCCCATTGGTTCGCCTAGCTGGCCACCAGCAGCGACCTCGGACCTCAAGGGAACAGGCCTACGTGACGGGACGATCGGCCATCTTATTATATTATAGAAAACGGCGGTCGCCCGCGATCGCCTGAGGGGTCCCAACTATCTTGTCCCCTATAAATAGAGAACTCACTGCAGTGGCCAAAAGGAGGCGAATTTACTGTGAATTCAGTGCAAAATACACACAAAAAGAGAATCAAAGACTCTTCTGGCAACCACTTATACATTCATAGTGATATTCAAACACATTTATCATATATCCCAAGCAAGAACTCACAGATCCACCTATCTGGTTCTTCCGGCAATCTACGCGCTCTAAAGCCTAGATAACTAGAAGTCTTTACACTCCTTGTAATAGATTCTAACATTAATACTTGTATTCGACAGTATATTTATTAATAACATCTCGCGAGAGCATTCAAGCCCGGGATTAACAACCCCGGCAAATCTTGTGTCATCTATTTTCTCACGGAAGTGTTCTCGCATTTGTTTGTTACTCGATCATTCCAGCAATACTATCTCCAGATAATATTTTGGGTAACAACAATATCTAACATATTTCAACACAATATCGATTTAACACGAAGAGATCGAAACCAAAACACCCAAGATCCGAAATTCTAGATCCAAGAATCATTACCTTGATTCGGAGTGATGAAACTGATTAGATGATGATTAATCCAACTTAGGAGCTTGAAGATGATGCTAGATGATTGCAGCTCGAAAAGACCTTTCCGAATCGCCCAAGCTCCTCCGAAATGGTTGAGAAATGAAGAAATGACGAAGGTTGGACTGAACTGTCTTATTTATACTGTCCCAACTTAGCGCACGCTATGACCTGATATTTAGCGTGCGCTAGCGGTTTACTGGGCAGTCCAGTGAGCTATGAAATGCCTCGTTAGCATGCGCTACGACTTGGTAGCGTGCGCTAACACCTTACCGATAGCGTGTGTTATCCCAGATTGTTAGCGTACGCTAACTGATGTCTGATATTCAAAAACTGAAGTCCAGAACCTACTGTCCTCTGTCTTGCACGCGTTAGCGTGCGCTACTAATGTGACTTAGCATGCGTTACCAGCACAATTAGCGTACGCTACTTACCACTCGTAGCGTGCGCTATGAATTTCCCAAATCAGCCCAGTACCTTCTGGACTGTCTGCCCCACTTGCGCTAGTGTGCGCTAATACTGAATCATAGCGTGCGTTACCTGCACCCCATTAGCGCGCGCTAACCAGAATGTGTAGCGTGCGCTACCTCTCAAACTGAAAATTAAAACATGATGATGATGATGACAATAATCTCGGCTCGATCTCAAACAGTGATGATCCCAAAATAATTCGAATGGTGAACATAGTTGACTGAATATGACTGATGAACGATTATTACTGAGTGAAAAAAATTCTGAGTGACAATTACTGAATGATAATAAATGAATTCACAACCGGGTATTACAACTGAGAGAGGCCTTTCTCCGATACCATACTGTAACGCCCTGGCTTTCTTAATTAAAAAAAACGTAACACAGCTCATTTTTCCTTAAAATTTTTTTATATAAATTCGGAGTATTTGCGGAAGCGTTTTATTCAGTAAATCCTCAATAAAACTCGTTTATTCAAACATCAGTACAATTTTACAAAAACATGGGAAATTAATTATTCGGACATAGTCCGTTGAAATTACGTTTCTTGAAGAACATCAAGTGTTTCGTAAAAATAATAACAATGCAACATCTTTTATTCTTTATAATTTCATCATGTTGGGAGTATGTATTCATCTTCTGCTTGTCCCGTTCGTCGATTCCTTAGCCTGAAAAACATAAATGACGAGGTGTGAGTACGCGAGCATACTCAGTGAGATTAAACCCTTATAAATCGTCAAAATCATGTTGTGTAATGCACATAAAACATTCTTATCTGTGTGAGACTCATCTCAGATTTCTTTCATTCTTTTGACCCCTCGCGGGTCGTCATGTTACACGAAACAACGATGACCGTAACATATTAAAACAGTATAACCTCACCTCGTTTGCTGAAATCTTGAAATATCTTCCTTTGAATTTGGCTCGGTTGTCCTTCTTGGATCCCGGATACGCTTCTCCTAGCACTTGAAAATACTTTTTCATATTTCCGGCCATAAATTCTTGATGTAAAATCTGAAATCTCTTTGAGGACTTTTATCAAACACCTTTGAAAAACTGTCAGATTTGAGCTATCTGTTTGATCGGGATTTTTGTGGCTTTTATAGATGTTGTAAGGAAAATATGTTTCGGGCGTTTTAAATTAGAGGTTCACAGCTTCAAAATGATATATGATATGTACAAAAACACGTCCGGGAACATATATAAATAAGGGCTCAAAGTCGGTTAAAAATCAACCATACCCGGACAGCTGGAAGCCTTATCCTGACAGCTGGCCGAGAAGCTTCTGTCGGTCGTGACCGACCTTATCCGGACAGCTGGACAGACTTATCCGGATAGTGGTCGAGAAGCTTCTGTCGGTCGTGACCGACCTTATCCGGAAAGCTGGACAGCCTTATCCGGATAGTGGCCTAGAATCTTCTGTCGGCCATGACCGTGATTGCCGATCAGCGTGTCCGTGATGGCAAGCAAATGTCCGTCAACTTGGCTCACCGGTTCGACCCCTTCCCGATGTCCAAATTCGATTTTCCGACTGCTAGGACTCGTAGGAGTTAAATATTCGATATGCTCGGAACGGATTTTCGATAATATGAAAATAATAATTTAATATTATTTTTGCAGTATAAGTGTTCTGTAATGAAATTTTATCGTATCAAAATCGTCGGAACTTTTCGAAATCACTTTCATAAATTCTAAAAATGATCCTTATAATTTATTTTGAAATATTTTCTTTTTAAATCTTTCATTTTATGCTAGGAACGTATCGGCCCAAGTATCGGACAACCTGTAAATATTAAAAAATTAAAATCCATGATCGTTAGCAAAATAAATAGCATTTAAATAAGTATTGGGGCGTTACAATTCCTGTAAATCTGAGGTCAAGTTCCTCAAGTGTTTCAGTTGGTTTCATTTCAAAAGAGTCGAATTGCTGAGTTAATTTTGAAATTTTGTTTTCTTTTGAGAGCTCAGTTCCCTCACAAATTAACTTGAGTTTATCCCAGATATCCTTGGCTGTTTTACAGCTCTTTACCTTTGAGAACGTGCCTTTATCAAGATTGACAAATAACGCGTTCTTAGCAACATTATCGAGGTTGGCACATTTCCGATCATCTGTCGTCCATTAATCGCGCTCTTTCTCGAGCATCTCTGCATGAGCCTGGCCTTCAATCCTTGGGGCCGGATTTACCTTCATGATTTTTATGGGGCCATCCTGTATAACAAAAATCATCTCTTCGTGCATTGCGGCAAGACAAGCCTCCATCCTAATTCTCCAATTGTCAAATTTGTTAATAGAAAACATAGGGACTTTATTGATCATTGATGTATCCATATGAGAATATAGGAAAGAAAAAGACTGTTTTACAAAAATAAGTGATTTAAGGATCTGATTCGATCAAAAATACGACTGATTCTTTTTAGAACCAACCACTCCGATACCACTTGTTGGCCACTAAGTATACAGAATACAACTTAGAAAGTATTTTAAGCAACAAGTTGTATGATTTTCAAGTTTTAGTGCGTAGAGGAAGTCTTGTAAAAAGTAAGTTGCTGTAAATACAGCAACTGGATATGAAGTGTATACTTAAAATAATCACAGTTAATAAAACAGTAAATGCAGAAGGTAATAGACACAGTAATTAAAGTGGTTCGAGGTAAACCCCTCTACGTCCACTAGTCCTCCACACAGGAGTGAAAATGTTTATTATAAATACTGTGTACACAACTACATATTTATAATCAAACCTATCAATGGACCGTTCACACAGATTGATACAATGATCGAAGCTTTCAACCGTTCACACAGATTGGTTTAGGCTTCTACTTGACTAACTTCTTCACACACAATTCCGAAGCTTTGTCTCTTCAAAGCAAGTCCGTCACACACAGTTCAGGAAAAGCAAGGCTATCTCAGTCCACACAGGGGTGATGGGTTTGTTCAAAGAAAGAACGATGGTTTGAACAACAACTTGACTTTTTTGAGTTTTTGCTGATGATGTGTTGTTCAAGGTTGAGCACTTGGATATTTCTTCTCTCAGAATATGCAGTATACTTGAAGAAATATGTTTGCTCAGATATATTCGTGTAAGTGCTTGTTGTTATTGTTAGGAGTATGCCCTCGAATGCCACTCAGGGGATGTTGAGTGAGGGCATTGTACTTGTAATTATGTAAATCATTAATATAAGGCAATGTATTTTTCTTTATTTACTGGCAGTTACTGGCATTCCTAACTCGTAAATATACATATAGAAACTAGTCCGTGTATTTGAGAGCAAAACGTTCCACTCCTTATTGGATAAGGGGGTCGGCACTGGAAAGGTTTAGAGCTAAAATACTTAATCGTTCGCAAGTCGATGAAACTTGACTGGGCGTTAAGTTTATGTGAAAACTTGTATGGCGTGATCTTTGACATGGAGAGTGCCTATCGAACACTAGTAGTTAGTGGGAGCACACGTTATAGGTATGTTAATTGGATTAGTATACTCGAACCGACTCACCCTCGATTCGTCACACGAATTTCACTCTGGGACAGTCAATGACGGAATCGAAAGGTTGTGATAGGTATTCGTGAACCTTCGACTTGAGGATTTAGTAGGGATGTGCTTGTGACGTTAAGATTTTCATTAGAGCAGTTCGACCCTATAAACCGGGAGGTGGGGGTTAACCTCGACGTGCATCTTAACGGGCAAGTGGTAGGTCCTACTGAATACCAAGATAGAATTCTTTCTCCCGTTAGTGAGCGGGTTATATGTCCTATGCGGTTATTGGTAGATGAGATCATAAGTATTTGGCCAAAGCATTGCAGCTAGATGTATTGGATACACGAGAGCTCAATGATCTCGATTTGCATTAATGCATGTGTAACACCCCCAATCCGCTCAGGGGTATTACACGCCGTAGAACCTTTCCTCAAGGATCTACCAGGCTGGTAACAACATATAACAACTCAACCATGCCTTTAAGGCTAAAATGACTCAGTAGACCGATTTGGTCTTTCAATAAATACATACAACTCAAATACAACTCATGCCCACGCATGGGTCAAAACACAACCACACCCGTACAACGGGAAAAATATAGCAGCGGAAAATAAAATACAACTGAACCAATACACGATATACGGTTCCTCGTGTGATTAGTATCGATCATCTTTCATCATCCTTCGTGCCGACCCTGTGTTATGCTCCAAAACCTGAATGCAAAAACAGACATCCACCCCCCGAATACTCGGGGGTTAGCAAAACTCCACTGTTTTGCTAGTGCAAGAACAAAGTGCAAATACGAGCCATACAATTCACATTCCATGAATAACAATAACCAGGAATCCTCAAAGATCCAAACGAAATGAAAAGTACTTCCCGAGGCAAGCGTTTGAGAAGACATTTTAAAATCGAAAGATCATAAATCAATGGAAATAATTTATAAAACGGTTTAGAATGACATCGAGAGTTTTAATAGAAAACAGTTTAGGATTATCAAATCCTACTTTTCAAAATCCAAAAGACAAAAGGGGTCACCGCCCCAAAGGTTTACTTTCTGAATAATGACATTTACCAAACTATTGGGATTTTAGCCCCAAAATCATAAAATGACTTTTACAAAAACCATTGGGATTTTAGCCCCAAATCTCATCAACTCACAGTACAAAAGAACGACCACAAGGTTCGTCTCCCAACATCAAAATCCACAAATAGAGGATTTAAAACAAACAACAAAGTACTCTAGTGCCATCCTAGCTAAGTAAGCCAAACGAACAACTTACCTCTTACACACTTAGTCGATGCATGCAATCATGAAAACCATTCAAAAGCACTCATTTCCGGAAATGCCATAGTCAAATCACATTTGTAAAATGCACCACAATTAACCGTGGATCCACCCCTCCGTGGACCCCTACCGAGACCCCGTCGGATCTAACCCATAGTGGTTAAAAGCAAGCTTGCGGATCCACCCCTCCGTGGACCCCTACTGAGACCCCGTCGGATCTAACCCATAGTGAGCATACACACACACGTTACTCATGCAATACTAATATGCTAAGAATGTAAGTTCATCAAGAATACTTACTAGAGATGGCCACTAATCCGACACCATTATCAAACTCTTCCAAAACACAATAACAAGATTAAATACGGAATACACGATTCCATAACTTTAAACAATAGGGCTATCATCAAAGCCTTCAACGTTCAAAATGATCAAATCATAATCAATTCCCAAACACACCGTTCACAAAACACACACGCATTTTGAAAGAGAACCTTTAACGAGGCCAAATCGAAATCTTGTGAAACTTCATTTCAAACAACCAAACAAACACACCAAGACGATCACCGATCATCATATCCATAAAATAAGAAAAGTATGGGCAAGGTACTTGCCTCGAATAACCACAACGCGGAGAATCGGCCGAAGTAGGTTGGCACGAACCGACTACGAACTCGCCGACTCCACCGAACGACAATCCACAACAATGAACTATGAATGAAAACAATAAGAACGAAAATGAATTCCAAAGTACGACCCAAAGCCGCTGAATTCAAAGAACAAATGACGAAAGTTCAAGGATTTCCCCCAAAACGGCCAAGAACACGATTCGTCCCGACAAAACACGAAAATGGAATTCCAAGTTGAAATATGGATATACAATCCATAGAATGTGTTTAACAACATCATTTAACCACAATCGATCCATCAAAAACGGATGAAAAACGAGATCGAGAACAAATCCCCCAAAAAGTCAATTCGAAGGAAATCAAGAAATATACTTCGATTCGACGAAGAACAATGGATTAAATGATGTTAAACACAAGAATACTACCAAGATTAATCATACCCATCATGAATTAATCAACAACACGGAACGAATCGGACAAAAATGCAAAAAACCCCAAATTCACGAAATTAGGGTTCTAAGGTAAGATTACCTTGATTCGCTGGATCAAAGGATGATAACGGATGATTGATTGATGTTATGAACTCAAGAAATTCGTGTATTTGTTGTTAAACAACATGGCTTCGTCACCCTCGAATCGCCAGCCGCGGATAGAAGAGGAAGGAAGTGAGAAATGAATGAAAATGTGACTGCTCTGTCACATTTATACTGGGCCGGAACTAGCGTGCGCTAGCCTTCCCGGACTAGCGTGCGCTATCGGCCGGTATCGGATGAGTACCCTCGGCCAGGGCCTGCACGACTCGGCACCACCGACCAAACCTGCCGACCAAACCTGCCGACCGACTCCCGCTAGCGTGCGCTACGGCCGAAATCCTGCGCGCGCTAGCCGACCTTTCCAGTAACCTCTGGACTAAAAAGTTCGTCCAGGTAACGTACGCTAGTCGGCCGACAGCGTGCGCTACCCCTGCTGGTTAGCGTGCGCTACGACCGACAGTAGCGTGCGCTACCTGCCGATCTGGCCGAGTCCGTAACCTCGTAACCCCACCGCCTGCACCCGATAGCGTGCGTTAGGCGGCGAGAAGCGTCGCTACACTGCCGGTTAGCGCGCGCCCTTCCGGCCAGAAGGCAGGCCGCGCCGGTTCGCGCACTGTCCGGCCGGTGCCTGCAATCGTCCGGCCGCCCCGAACCGTCCGGCCGCACTGCGACCACCAGTGGCTCGGCGACTCGATTTCCAAAACGCACGGAATGAACACGGCGAAAAGTTCGCGGGCGACATCCGTAACACCCCGATATATTCGGGAATATTACAGCCGTAAATCCTTTACATAAGGATTTACAAGGTCAAGAATTTAAATGACATTAAAAGGTACTAACGAATGGAAATAACGAATTACGATACAGATTCGACCAAGTACTAAAAATAATACAATTGTTCAACAGAACTTAATAATACATTACCAAATTCAAATTCATCATAGATGACTTCGTACTCAGTACTTATTGAAATAACCAATAAACAATGCACAAATAAACCGGCGAAACATCACTCTGCACCCTCGTCATGCGCCCGGTGGTTGTTTTTACGCTCTCTGGATCTTGAACATAAACAAAATGTTCACCCCGAAGGGGTTAGCACAACGATTCTAGTACAAGTACCACAACATATTATTCATATCTCACGAAGAATAATAACGTAAACGACAAAAATACCAACGAGTCTTCTCCTACGAAACTCAAAAATGACATACACAATCGATAATCACAACATGATATCATAACATACACATGGTAATTCCGTCGATCCAGCGTTCATTGCCTAGAACCGACGATGATCCAGTCTGTCGAACCCGTGTTGGGAAAACACGTCCGATGATCCAACAAGACGCTAGCATAGATCCCCCGATGATCCCGTCGGACCAACACGAGGTGGACATACAACAACGACATACATGCACGACAATATGTATAACATCAATACATAAAACAATTAAAGTACTTGCCTCGATTTGAAGACAAGAACAATACTTCCACGAAAACGAACACTCGAAGGTTGTCCTCCTCAATCAATCACGTAACAAGATCAAACCTTAACAAAAGAAATGATATAGGATTTATCTCACATCGTACGAATGTTTAACAATTCGATTTACGGCCAAAAGTTCATAAAATGTAATATGCCTGAACTGCTTAGCGCACGCTAAGTACTCTGTGTAGCGTGCGTTAAGTCTGCTCGATAGCGCACGCAAACAACAAAGCCTAGCGTACGCTAACTATGCATGGTCAGTACTTCACTGATCAGTCGACTGACTCGTCTGATGGTCTAGCATACGTTACGTACCAAACGTAGCGTACGCTAACTCGTGCTCGATAGCGCATGTTAATCTTCATAGCATAGCGTGCACTATCTGTGCATGGCAGTTTACTGCTGAGCAGTAAACTGTTCTCATCATGATCAAAACAATGAAATCTTCCGTGATAATTCATGTTACCTCCATGAATATCATGTACACACGATTATGAATGATCTTACGGATAATGACAACTTCGGATTCAAGGATATGCATACCAATATAAAACCATATTCTATTTCGACTACAAATCTTCATACAACAATTCGAAAGGCTTTACGGTTGATATCAACACCTTTATATCCATCAAAATTATCATGCTGTAGCTGTTTAACATTCCATCTATACTAGATAAATCCTTCCCTGATCAATCCCTTAGATTCATCTAACAATGATGATGTTAAAGTCAAGTCCATGATTATTATGAAGTCATCTACTAGATTCGGATTACCAATGATAGAAGCTTCCTCTACTTGTTCAATGTAATAAGATTCGAATCATGATGATCATAATCAAGGTACTTAAGGCTTATTCATCTCAATATTCCAAACATGATGTACTTTGGATAATTCACTTATGAAAATCAATATCTCGTTAATATGATCATCCAATTCTTTAGAATCCAACTCTAAGTCTGGAGATAGGTTGAACATACCTTAATATGATGAAAATCACTGAACCGTAAGGTAGAATCTGACTCCGGTTGGTTGTATGCCACTCCAAGGTGCTATTCCACTTCAATGATTACTCCCAAGTGATAACCAATATACAAACACCAACAAGATGTGTTCTAAATGTGTAGAAGGGTTATTTCAGCTCTCTAGCCTCTCAAGAATCCAGAATGGATGAGTAAAATGTAAGCCAAAACGGATTGTTGTCCCATTTATAATATTCTGCATTTTAACAAGTTAGCGCACGCTACTAAGCTTTCCTTAGCGTGCGCTAATAAGAGTTGACTTCAGAACTGTCCAGGTTCACCCGCGGGAATCTTATCCGGACCCATGTCCCGGCTGGCGCATGTGCTAGCCGTCCCGCTCAATAATTGAGTTCTTAGCGCACGCAACTCCTACCTGCATAGCGTGCGCTAGTAGTAGCCCGATAGCGCGCGTTAAGCTACATTGTTAGCGTGCGCTATCACGAGTTTGCATGAGAAATTTTGCATGTTTCTATACTTATGTACAATGATATCAATGCAAGAAATATCATACTCCAATAATCAAAACCACAAATCCAAATAATACAGGGTTTGAATACAGATGGTATACACCGTAATAAATCCGGATATTACATACTCTCCTACTAAAAAGGAGTTTCGTCCCGAAACTCAAGACGAAAATAACTCGGGATATCTAGACTTCATATCAGCTTCCGTTTCCCAGGTGGCTTCTTCCATTCCGTGATGTGACCATTGAACTTTGACCAAAACGATTGGTTTGTTCCTCAGCTGCTTAACTCGACTCTCGAGTATCTTGACCGATCTTTCTTCAAACGTCCCATCCTGCGCGACTTCGATCTCGCCGAAATCAATGATATGACTGGGATCTGGTATATACCTCCGTAACTGGGATACGTGGAACACGTTATGAACATGTCACAATGACGACGGCAATGCCAATCTGTATGCCAACTCCCCAACTCTCTCGAGGATCTCAAATGGTCCGATATATCTCGGACTCAGCTTTCCTTTCCTTCTGAAACGAAAGATTCCCCGAGTAGGAGAAACCTTCAAAAGTACGTGGTCTCCAGTATTGAACTCCAATGGGCGACGGCGTACGTCTGCGTAAGATTTCTGGCGACTCTGGGCGGTCAATAGCCTTTTACGAATCAAGGCTATCTTCTCTCGAGTCTGCACGATCAACTCTGGTTCTGTTCCGATCAAGTCCGATGAATCGTCCCAGCATAGGGGCGATCTGCATCTCCTCCCGTATAATGCCTCAAATGGTGCCATCTTAATGGAAGCATGCCAACTATTGTTGTAGGTAAATTCAATCAATGGTAGATGAACTTCCCAATCGTTTGACCAATCTAAGGCACAGGCCCTTAGCATGTCTTCCACCGTTTGAATAGTCCTCTCGGATTGTCCGTCAGTCTGCGGGTGATAAGCTGTACTGAAGTTCAATTCGGTCCCCAAGGCCTTATGAACTGCTTTCCAGAAGTGAGACACAAAACGACCGTCTCGATCAGAAACAATGGTCTTCGGCGTACCATGCAATCGAACTATTTCCGAAATAAATACTCGTGCCAACCTCTCTGGTCCCCACGTATCCTTAATGCCTAGAAAATGAGCTGATTTGGTTAAACGATCAACTATCACCCAAATCATGTTCATTCCTGTCCTGGTTCTCGGCATATTAGTGATAAAATCCATCGATATGTCCTCCCACTTCCATTCAGGAATTGGGAGCGGCTTCAACATTCCAGCAGGCCGTTGATGCTCGATCTTAACCTGCTGACAAGTCAAGCATTTAGAAACATAGTCCGCTACATCTTTCTTCATGTTGCCCCACCAAAAATTCTGCTTGAAGTCCTTATACATTTTACTGGTGCCCGGGTGGATAGAATAGGGCGAACTGTGAGCTTCCTTCATAATCGTTTGTTTCAGAACATCATCATTGGGAACGCAGAGTCGGTTCTGAAATCTCAAAACTCCATCATCATGAATTATGAATCCGAGGGCCTTTCCTTTGATCACTTCATCACGTAACCGAATCATCAGAGGATCATCTGCCTGTCTAGATTTGATTCCTTCGGTTAATGATGAAGTTATGTCCATCACGCACAGTTGTCCTTGGACTCTTTGTAACCACACTTCAATTCCTTCACGAATCATCTCTCGTTGAAGGCTAAGTTGGGAGGTTAGCGTCTCCAGCATCTGAATAGAAACAGGCTTGCGGCTAAGTGCATCGGCCACTACATTTGCTTTGCCTGGATGATACAAAATCTCCAAGTCATAGTCCTTAATCAGCTCTAACCATCTTCTTTGCCGCTTGTTCAACTCTTTCTGACTGAATATGTACTTGAGACTCTTATGATCCGTAAAGATCTGACAGTGAGTCCCGTACAGATAATGCCTCTAGATCTTCAAAGCAAAAACTACTGCTGCTAGCTCCAAATCATGTGTTGGGTAATTCACTTCATAAGGTTTCAGCTGTCGCGACGCATAAGCGATCACCTTATCATTCTGCATCAATACGCACCCAAGTCCTTGGTTCAAAGCATCACTGTAAACTATAAATCCTCCAGTTCCCTGTGGAAGTGATAGAATCGGTGCAGTTGTCAATCTCTTCTTCAATTCATCAAAGTTAATCTGACACAACTCATTCCACTCAAACTTTTGAGTTTTCTGTAGGAGTCGAGTAAGTGGGCGGGAGATTCTAGAAAACCCTTCCACGAATCGACGATAATATCCAGCAAGTCCTAAGAAGCTTCGGACTTCTTTCACGTTCTTTGGAGGCTTCCAATCCATAATTGCTTCGATCTTCTGAGGATCTACTCGGACTCCTTCAGCTGACACCACATGGCCGAGGAACATTACTTCTTTTATCCAGAATTCACACTTAGAAAGTTTGGCGTACAATTGCTCGCTTCTCAAAAGTTCCAATACAATTCGCAAATGTTGCGCATGTTCTTCCGGGCTCTTAGAATACACCAGAATGTCATCAATGAACACGACCACAAATTTATCCAAAAATTCAATGAACACACGGTTCATCAATTGCATAAATACAACAGGTGCGTTAGTGAGACCAAACGGCATCACTACAAACTCATAATGTCCGTAGCGAGTTCTGAACGCTGATTTCGGAACATCAGATTCCTTAATCCTCAGCTGATGATATCCTGATCCCAGATCGATTTTAGAAAATACTGTTTCCCCTTGCAACTGGTCAAACAGATCATCAATCCGTGGCAACGGATACTTGTTCTTAATCGTCATTTTGTTCAGCTCTCGGTAGTCAATACACAGTCGAAGCGATCCATCCTTCTTTCGGACAAAAAGAACTGGCGCTCCCTGTGGTGAAACGCTTTGAATATAGCCCTTGTCCAGTAACTCCTCCAGCTGCTTCTTCAGTTCGTACATCTCAGTAGGTGCCATACGATACGGCGCCTTAGAAATTGGTGTAGCTCCGGGTTCCAGCTCAATGGTAAATTCTACATCCCTTCGTGGAGGTAGCCCAGGTAACTCGTCAGGAAATACATCTGGAAATTCGTTCACAACAGGAATGGATGAAAGTTCCACAATTTCGTCTTCTTTCTTAATTGCATAGAACCAGTACCCGATACAGCCCTGTTTCAACAATTTGACAGCTTTCATCGCCTTGATCAATTTTCCTGAGCTTCCCGGTTTCCACCCCTCAAACAATATTTCGGAACCATCGTCAGCGATCAGCGAGATATTCCTCCTTTGGTAGTTTACAATTGCTCCATACCGATTAAGCCAATCGTCTCCGAGTATCAGGTCGTCTCCTTGCATTTCTATCACGATCAGATTTGAGAGCCACTCTCTGCCTCCAAATGATACAGGGAAATTTCTAGTTTCTAAGTTTCCGACAATCCTCTCTCCACTCGGTAAACCAACAACATAAGGTTCACAAGTATGAAAACTGGAAATATTCAAACGATTTACACAAGACAAGGATATATAAGAATGTGTAGCTCCTGTATCGAATAAAACGCTAACTGGCTGGGAAAGGATCTGGACAGTACCTGATGCGACAGCAGCATCCTGATCGTCTGTCCTCCTCATCTCGTACAGACGTGGGGGAGCAGATCCGGCACTCGATGTCCCCTTTCGGTCCCATTGTCCTCTGCCTCGTCCGCGGCCAAAATTCTGAGGCATCTGAACACTTTGCTGCGTCTGTTGGATACTGGCTTCCTTCTGGACTGGCTGTGGTGTACGGGCTCTAAAAGACTTTGCAGCCTCTTCACAAAACACTGCCCGATGTCCCTCTCGTCCACAATCAAAACAAGTCACGGCAGGAAGGGGGCAATTCCGTCGATAGTGCCCCGTCTGGGCGCAGTTAAAGCATTTCCTGGTAACATCAGTAATAGTTGATGTCGCTCCGAAGTTCTTTCCGCTCCTAACTGGGTGCGGAGGTTTCTTGAAAGAGTGAAAGGATGACTGGGCCTTACGGGGCCCGCTGTTCTTGTGCTCTGTAAAAGTACCAGAGACTTTCTGTTTCTTGGATTCCGAAAATTTCTCCATAGCTGCTTCCTTGATCTCATACGCCAACGCCTTATCCTGGTATTGACGGAGTGTGGTACATTCAAATCCGGACATGTACCTCTGGATTTCTGGTTTCATCCTCATATCGAAATGGATCATCATTTCTGCATCTGTTCTGACCAGATGTCGAACAAATGCCAGCTACTGGTTAGACGTCTTAATTGCCTGGGATACTGGCACATCAGAAGGCTGAGCGGAGAAAAACTCCCGAATTTTGGCTTCCCTCACAGGACGAGGGCAATACTGAGCTTCCATCATCAATCTAAACTATGTCCAATCGGCATCATGGTCTACAGGCCGGATGGCTTCCCACCATTCGGACGCTTCCCCTATCAGAAAATATTGAGCGATAGAGGCTCTCCTATTGCCAGGCGATTAATTCGGCAAAGATTTTCTCCAGTTCCTTCAACCAATGGTCCTGTGGGAGTCTCGACTACTGTCGAATTTGGGTGGTTGCATCTTCGGCACCTCTTGCGACCACCGGTCACCTCGATTTCCCATGTCCGGGATCCCTTGCCATCTCTCTCCCTGCTGTAGTCCCACCGCCACTTGCATTCGGTCTACGACTTGGGCGAACTGAGTCATCTGGTTCACCACTTGACGAAGGATCTCTGGCACAGAAGGATCTGGTTCGTTATTAATAGATTGTTGCGGCTCGCCTGAGCTATGACTGGCCTGGTTAGAAGGCGACGCTTCCCTTTCAGCATTTCTTCGTCCGCGTCCACGACCGCGACCACGTCCACGTCCGCCTCTCAACATACTGTAAGCATAAATACTCAATATACATGAAACAACATCGTTCTAATATTCGAGTATAAAGAGACACAATATGTAAAGAACGAGATAGAGTTTAGGAACTTACAACCACCGTTCGCATGAAGACGTAGGCAGTGCAGTGATGTCATTCACGGCCGGTTACCTCAAAAGACATAAATGACCCCTATTTTAACCCAACGGCCAAGATATCCATAATCTTAGCTCCGATACCATATTCTGTAGCACCCCCGATATATTCAGGAATATTACAGCGCCGTAAATCCTTTACATAAGGATTTACAAGGATGAAGAATTTAAACAGACATTAAAAGGTACTAACGAATGGAAATAACGGAATTACGATACAACAGTTCTGACCAAGTACTAAAAATAATACAATTGTTCAACAGGAACTTAATAGTACATTACCAAATTCAAATTCATCATAGATGACTTCGTACTCGAGTACTTATTGAAATAACCAATAAACAACAGACAAATAAACCCGGCCGAAACATCACTCTGCACCCTCGTCGTCATGCAGTTCCAGTGGTTGTTTTTCCGCTCTCCTGGATCCTGAACATAAACAAAATGTTCACCCCCGAAGGGGTTAGCACAACGATGCTAGTACAAGTACCACAACATATTATTCATATCTCACGAAGAATAATAACGTAAACGACAAAAATACCAACGAGTCTTCTCCTACGAGAAACTCAAAAATGACGTACACAACTGATAATCACAACATGATATCATAACATACACATGGTAATTACGTCGATCCAGCGTTCACTGCCTAGAACCCACGATGATCCCGTCAGACCAACCCGTGGTGGAAATACCCGTCCGATGATCCAGCGCACGCTAGCATAGATCCCCCGATGATCCCGTCGGACCAACACGAGTTGGACATACAACAACGACATACATGCACGACAATATGTATAACATCAATACATAAAACAATTAAAGTACTTGCCTCGATTTGAAGACAAGAACAATACTTCCACGAAAACGAACACTCGAAGGTCGTCCTCCTCAATCAATCACGTAACAAGATCAAACCTTAACAAAAGAAATTATATAGGATTTATCTCACGTCGTACGAATGTTTAACAATTCGATTTACGGCCAAAAGTTCATAAAATGTAATATGCCTGAACTGATTAGCGCACGCTAAGTACTCTGTGTAGCGTGCGTTAAGTCTGCTCGATAGCGCACGCAAACAACAAAGCCTAGCGTATGCTAACTATGCATGGTCAGTACTTCACTGATCAGTCGACTGACTCGTCTGATGGTCTAGCGTACGTTACGTACCAAACGTAGCGTATGCTAACTCGTGCTCGATAGCGCACGTTAATCTTCATAGCATAGCGTGCGCTATCTGTGCATGGCAGTTTACTGCTCAGCAGTAAACCGTTCTCATCATGATAAAAACAATGAAATCTTCCGTGATAATTCATGTTACCTCCATGAATATCATGTACACACGATTATGAATGATCTTACGGATAATGACAACTTCGGATTCAAGGATATGCATACCAATATAAAACCATATTCCATTTCGACTACAAATCTTCCTACGACAATTCGAAAGGCTTTACGGTTGATATCAACACCTTTATATCCATCAAAATTATCATGCTGTAGCTGTTTAACATTCCATCTATACTAGATAAATCCTTTCGTGATCAATCCCTTAGATTCATCTAACAATAATGATGTTAAAGTCAAGTCCATGATTATTATGAAGTCATCTACTAGATTCGGATTACCAATGATAGAAGTTTCCTCTACTTGTTCAATGTAATAAGATTCGAATCATGATGATCATAATCAAGGTACTTAAGGCTTATTCATCTCAATATTCCAAACATGATGTACTTTGGATAATTCACTTATGAAAATCAATATCTCGTTAATATGATCATCCAATTCTTTAGAATCCAACTCTAAGTCTGGAGATAGGTTGAACATACCTTAATATGATGAAAATCACTGAACCGTAAGGTAGAATCCGACTCCGGTTGGTTGTATGCCACTCCAAGGTGCTATTCCACTTCAATGATTACTCCCAAGTGATAACCAATATACAAACACCAACAAGATGTGTTCTAAATGTGTAGAAGGGTTATTTCAGCTCTCTGGCCTCTCAAGAATGCAGAATGGACGAGTAAAATGTAAGCCAAAACGGATTGTTGTCCCATTTATAATATTCTGCATTTTAACAAGTTAGCGCACGCTACTAAGCTTTCCTTAGCGTGCGCTAATAAGAGTTGACTTCAGAACTGTCCAGGTTCACCCGCGGGAATCTTATCCGGATCCATGTCCCGGCTGGCGCATGTGCTAGCCGTCCCGCTCAATAATTGAGTTCTTAACGCACGCAACTCCTACCTGCATAGCGTGCGCTAGTAGTAGCCCGATAGCGCACGTTAAGCTACATTCTTAGCGTGCGCTATCACGAGTTTGCATGAGAAATTTTGCATGTTTCTATACTTATGTACAATGATATCAATGCAAGAAATATCATACTCCAATAATCAAAACCACAAATCCGAATAATACAGGGTTTGAATACAGATGAAATACACCGTAATAAATCCGGATATTACAACATCAACGACCCGAAATGAAAACATAATACAATAATTAATCATACGCGACCAAGAAACGGGTCGAGACAATAATTACAGATACGGATACCCGTAACTTTCAAGAAATTACAAAATGGCCCAAAACGCCCGAAAATCACGATACGTGATCGAATAACCAAACCGATGTTCACAACACGTCTAACAAAGTTAAACGGACTTACGGGAAACTCAAACGATAGCTTGAGCGAGATTCGCAAGAATCGAACTCAAGTGCGGAAAAGTCGCTAAAAAGCACGGAACTCAACAAAACGACACCGAAACGAACTCAGATGTCAAAAAGTGTAGAATTAATCATTCTCAGAATGACGAAACGGTCATGAGTTAGTCGTCAAAACGGACTTCTGCCGAAAAAAAGAAATTACCAGAAATCGAAATTACGGGTATTACATTCTACCCTCCTTAAAAGAAGTTTCGTCCCGAAACTTAAAATAAGTAGGGAGAAGCAATATCCCCGGCCAGGAAAACTCGACGAGATACGCAAAAACCGAAAACTCACGCCCGACGGCGAAACGCTGCAAGAGACGCAAAGAGACATACGGCGTGAAAACACGCTCCACGACGACCAACACAACGTCGCCGTTAGGAATATAATAAAACCAACAAATGACAAGTGTCATCAAACGGATAATATAGTCAAGTCAATTATCCGAACAATCACAAAACACAACGAACGAAAATCAATATGATTGACCGACCCAACGGTACATCAATCAAAACGCGAGCCAAACGCTGAACAAATACGGAATTCCATTGCCCAAGGGTTGGAAGATCGAAAACGAGACTAATTTCCCGAACTTAAGGGAATTAGGAAGGAGCCTGAACGCTCAACAATCACAAAACGAGAACAAAAACCGAACAAACAAACGATCGAGACAACAAAAATCGAACAATCATGTCCGAAACACAAAGGATAATAAAACTCAAACAACAACTCCCAGGATGATCTGGTGAGAACTACAAGACATGCATTCCCATAAGATCCACAGGAAAGGGAATAATGATTGAAAAGTCACAACGACAAACGAGTTATTCCAAAACAATACCACACTCGTTCGATCAACAAAAGCAAGGGGCAGGACAAGCTCAGGAATCTCAACGAACATAAATGAGTCGACGAAGTCAAAAACACAAGAGTTCCAAATCCGATCTACTTCGAATAAAAGAACTAATAGAACTAGATGATGTCACTCCTGAACAAGGTTCACAAGAATAGAACCGAACTCGAAGAAGTCATAGTGATAACCAGGTCGACCCACAACAAGATCACAGTTCGTTCGGACGATGAAACCGAAATACAGAACAAGTTCATAAAGTGTCAACGAACATGAGCGAATCGATGGATTGGAGAAAGAGAAAATACAGAAGTCAAAATAGTACGGTATTACCTCCAACCTCGTCCACGAAATTCACAAAAATGGGAGCAAGGTAACAAGACATTAAACAACCGACACATAACGGAACGATCACCGATGCACACGGTCATACCAAACCAAGCTCTAACAGCTCGCACATGCGCGATAATGCAGAAATCACCACGAGATGGTAACATTCAATACCAACATCCCACCTCTCACGGAGGGCTAACACAACAATTGTGTGGAAAATGACTCAACGCTCACACCGCCAATTCGATCATACTCGGGAGCAAACATCAAAATGACAATGCGAACATCATACATACATACCCAGCCCTCAAACGGGAATGGATAGGTTTTAAAAAAAAACGAAAACCTCATTTTAAAAATAATTTAGAAGAACACCGGTTGATCTTGAGTATCACCTTTCAAAAAGTACAAACGTGAAACATCGTTATCGAGACATTGGAGAACCATTTCGCATTTGATAAAAATGAGGACACTTTCTCTTAGTGAAAACTTTCAAAATATTTGACCCTCGGGTCTAAATAAAAGTGTTTCTAAAACATTGAAAATATCTCAAAGCATTTTGGTCCTCGAAGTAGAAAATTTTTGAAATATATTGTGGCACCTTGGATGTACCACAAGAAAATAACTCATTTGAAAAGTATGTCTCGAAATTTATTTTTCTAAGATGCTCAAGGTTTTCAAAAAAATCCAATAGGCCAGAATGCCCAAAACTCACACATATCGACGTCCACTAAAACAACTCCTAGTACACGCATCAAAACGTTTAAAATCAAGACAATACATGTCTTTAAACGGAAATAAACGATAAAATACCACAGTTGAAGACCGCCTATGATTCAGAACAAAACCACTGACCCCATTCAAGGCCTCTAAGGACCCTCCCGCACTGGCTAGTGAACAAGTCGAACGCGTATAAGCACAAAGCCTCCACAAGAGAACTTGTAAAACGTGCAAATCGATTCGAAAATAATCAGTAACGGACAAAAACAATAATAAAAAGACATCACAAGCGACGACACTCCTCGTATAAATAAAATACGAGAGTTGACTAAATACATATCGTGAAATCGAAATTCACATAAGGATTCCATTACTTAACAAATAATCATAAAAATAGCTCGTGTCACACGAGGCACAACACAAAGAAGGGAGACTTACTTCCACAGGTCGCACGAAGATGATGATCGCCCCACGATACTAATCACGACAAACAAACTCAAACGACGCGTCGCGACACGACTCAGTAAGATAAAATCCGACGAAACAAGACTCAAACAACACGACTTGACCCGACAGCCTAGGTTTCCTCAATCTAATCTACGATACCATTTCTGTAACACCCCAATCCGCTCAGGGGTATTACACGCCGTAGAACCTTTCCTCAAGGATCTACCAGGCTGGTAACAACATATAACAACTCAACCATGCCTTTAAGGCTAAAATGACTCAGTAGACCGATTTGGTCTTTAAATAAATACATACAACTCAAATACAACTCATACCCACGCAGGGGTCAAAACACAACCACACTCGTACAATGGTAAAAATATAGCAGCGGCAAATAAAATACAACTGAACCAATACACGATATACGGTTCCTCATGTGATTAGTATCGATCATCTTTCATCATCCTTCGTGCCGACCCTGTGTTATGCTCCAAAACCTGAATGCAAAAACAGACATCCACCCCCCAAATACTCGGGAGTTAGCAAAACTCCACTGTTTTGCTAGTGCAAGAACAAAGTGCAAATACGAGCCATACAATTCACATTCCACGAATAACAATAACCAGGAATCCTCAAAGATCCAAACGAAATGAAAAGTACTTCCCGAGGCAAGCGTTTGAGAAGACATTTCAAAATCGAAAGATCATAAATCAATGGAAATAATTTATTAAACGGTTTAGAATGCCATCGAGAGTTTTAATAGAAAACAATTTAGGATTATCAAATCCTACTTTTCAAAATCCAAAAGACAAAAGGGGTCACCGCCCCAAAGGTTTACTTTCCGAAAAATGACATTTACCAAACCGTTGGGATTTTAGCCCCAAATCCATAAAATGACTTTTACAAAAACCATTGGGATTTTAGCCCCAAATCTCATCAACTCACAGTACAAAAGAACGACCACAAGGTTCGTCTCCCAACATCAAAATCCACAAATAAAGGATTTAAAACAAACAACAAAGTACTCTAGTGCCATCCTAGCTAAGTAAGCCAAACGAACAACTTACCTCTTACACACTTAGTCGATGCATGCAATCATGAAAACCATTCAAAAGCACTCATTTCCGGAAATGCCATAGTCAAATCACATTTGTAAAATGCACCACAATTAACCGTGGATCCACCCCTCCGTGGACCCCTACCGAGACCCCGTCGGATCTAACCCATAGTGAGCATACACACACATACGTTACTCATGCAATACTAATATGTTAAGAATGTAAGTTCATCAAGAATACTTACTAGAGATGGCCACTAATCCGTCACCATTATCAAACTCTTCAAAAACACAATAACAAGATTAAATACGGAATACACGGTTCCATAACTTTAAACAACAGGGCTATCATCAAAGCCTTCAACGTTCAAAATGATCAAATCATAATCAATTCCCAAACACACCGTTCACAAAACACACACGCGTTTTGAAAGAGAACCTTTAACGAGGCCAAACCGAAATCTTTTGAAACTTCATTTCAAACAACCAAACAAACACACCAAGACGATCACCGATCATCATATCCATAAAATAAGAAATGTATGGGAAAGGTACTTGCCTCGAATAACCAGAACGCGGAGAATCGACCGAAGTAGGTTGGCACGAACCGACTACGAACTCGCCGACTCCACCGAACGAAAATCCACAACAATGAACTACGAACGAAAACAATAACAACGAAAATGAATTCCAAAGTACGACCCAAAGCCGCTGAATTCAAAGAACAAATGATGAAAGTTCAAGGATTTCCCCCAAAACGGCCAAGAACACGATTCGTCCCGACAAAACACGAAAACGGAATTCCAAGTTGAAATATGGATATACAATCCATAGAATGTGTTTAACAACATCATTTAACCACAATCGATCCATCAAAAACGGATGAAAAACGAGATCGAGAACAAATCCCCTAAAAAGTCAATTCGAAGGAAATCAAGAAATATACTTCGATTCGACAAAGAACAATGGATTAAATGATGTTAAACACAAGAATAATACCAAGATTAATCATACCCATCATGAATTAATCAACAAAACGGAACGAATCGGACAAAAATGCAAAAACCCCCAAATTCACGAAATTAGGGTTCTAAGGTAAGATTACCTTGATTCGCTGGATCAAAGGATGATAACGGATGATTGATTGATGTTATGAACTCAAGAAATTCGTGGATTTGTTGTTAAACAATATGGCTTCTGTTAGGACTATGCCCTCGAATGCCACTCAGAGGTTGTTGAGTGAGGGCATTGTACTTGTAATTATGTAAACCATTTATATAAGGCAAATGAATGTTTCTTTATTTACTGGTAGTTACTGGCATTTCTAACTCGTAAATAAACATATAGAAACTAGTCCGTGTATTTGAGAGCAAAACGTTCCACTCCTTATTGGATAAGGGGGTCGGCACTGGAAAGGTTTATAGCTCAAATACTTAATCGTTCGCAAGTCGATGAAACTTGACTGGGCGTTAAGTTTATGTGAAGACTTGTATGACGTGTTCTTTGACATGGAGAGTGCCTGTCGAACACTAATGGTTAGTGGGAGCACACGTTATAGGTATGCTAATTAGATTAGTATACTCGAACCGACTCACCCTCGATTCGTCACACGGATTTCACTCCGGGACAGTCAATGACGGAATCGAAAGGTTGTGATAGGTATTCGTGAACCTTTGACTTGAGGATTTAGTAGGGATGTGCTTGTGACGTCAAGATTTTCATTAGAGTAGTTCGACCCTGTAAACCGGAAGGCGGGGGTCAACCTCGACGTGCATCTTGACGGGCAAGTAGCATGTCCTACTGAATACCAAGATAGAATTCTTTCTCCCGTTAGTGAGCGGGTTATATGTCCTTTGCGGTTATCGCGATGAGATCATAAGTCTTTGGCCAAAGCATTGGAGCTAGCTGTATTAGATACACGAGAGCTCGATGATCTCGATTTGCATTAACGCATGCATAGCGTCAAGTACAGATAGGGTTTGACTGACCGTGACCCTATAACTTGATCGGGATATTTGAAAGAAGGGTTTATACGTATACTGGTATTCACGACAGAATGGTTCTTGAATGATCCCAATCATTCGTTCTCAGTCGGGGTACAGTGTAGGCCACCAGGCTGGCTAGGTGGTGCTACTACTCTTTGGTTCCTCCCATTGCTGACTGAGACGGACCTACCGAGTCGCGCATTAAGATTGACGACGGAATGAATTAAGCTAATTCTCTCATTATGAATATTAGATATTGGATATCTAATTTGGGACATTGGATGTTTAAATCGATTTACGGCTTAATGGATTAAATATATCACTAGGTGATTAATTTAATTCATGAATATAATTATTTCTTGGAGAAATTAATTATGTTATTTTGTATTTGATATGTTTAATTAATTGGATTAATTAATCGATACAAATACATCAGAACGGAATCGTAGTTTATCTGTTTGGACTCACGGGAGTCCGAAACGAACCGAACTCATCCGTTTCTGCATGGTAGCCACCCCCCTAATTTCCACCCACTTTCCTCTTGTCTTGTTGTTTTCATTTTATATGAAAAAGATGACTTTGTGGGGTTTTGATTCTCATAATAATGAGATGTATCATGTGAAGAGTTGAATAAATGAAGAAGACATCTCTCACTTGAGATTCCAAGCCTTCCTACGTGAGTGAGATTGAGAGAGAGAGAGAAAAACCATTTTCTCAATTATCTTCATCTTCTTCATTCATTTTCTTCTTCATTTTTCTTGGAGAAAAATTGAGAGAAAATCATATAGAGAGAGTAAGATTAAAACACTTAGAGTGTAGTAATCTTTACATATATAGCTTCATCACTTAGCTCTAGCCGTATCCTCGGAGGATAGCAAGGTAATCGTCGTTCCGGTTGTTTCTCCGGCGCGTGGCAAGTAGAGACGCGGTGCTTTCGGCGTTGGATCGTTCAAGAGCTTGGGGAATAGCTCAAGAGAAGGTTACCATTTAATCAATGGACTTCGAGGGTTAGTTTCTTACGACTCTTGCTTTTCGTTTATATATTCGTATATACGTAGCTCGATCGATCCTCGTAGGGATTCGGATCGAATTAATTTTCGTTTTACCGCTTCACTGGCCTTCGTTTTAGGCACCGAATCCCAACAGTGGTATCGGAGCGTAGGTCTTGTGATCGTATATACGATATTGGCATTTGGAATGCTTGATTAGATGGTGAATGATTTGGAATCATTTTAGTCATAATCGTGGTATATATTTTTACGTTCGTTGTAGTTATATTTTTCGTAAGTTTATGTCTAAATATAAATCTTAATTTCTTGGAAATATGATTTATATTGAAGATATGAATGTTAAAAAATATTGATATTGGATATCCGGTCGAAAATCGAGCTCCGAATCGTCGTCGGACGATTTTTCGGACAAAGGGCGTGAAGGCGCCAGGTGACTCGGCCGTGTCAGTGACACGGGCCGTGTCCGCGATCCCCGTGACACCGCCAGCGGACTGACCGTGTCGAGACACGGGCCGTGCCGGCACCGCCGAGCGTGACTCGGCCATGCCAGCCTGTCACGGAAGCCGCGAGGGTGACTCGGCCAGCACTTTTTCGCCTTGTCGATTTTTCGTGTATTCTTGAAAATTAATCTCCCGCATGTTAAATTGGATTTAATATGATTAAAATGATTTATGGTATTTCATTTTATAAGGGAAATTTGATTAATTGGAATATTTATGGTCGACCGAATTATTTTGAATGTTATCATATTACCGATTGTGTGAATCGATTTGATCGGTTCGTATTGTTGATTGGATCAATGTATCTCTACGTTTTCCATTTATTTAGTATTTATTGGATGAATGCTTTTGAATGGGGATGTGGTTCGTGGACTTAGTTTTGAATCGTTCGTTTTATTCGATAGGGTTGTAAAGGCCGTTTTGAGCCTATTTATTTTACTAGAAAATTTTGTATCTAGGATGCAATTTTCAATGTAAAATTTATATGTAATGACGAAGACCGGAGGAAGATCCATTTCGAGAAGACGAAGATTCAAGACGAAGACTTGTAATTAGATTACGGAGTTTTTGTTTTCTAGGAACGGTCCATGAACCACATGTTGGTAGCAACTAGGTTGTGAATGGTTGTTTCATATTGTATGAATGCCACAAACGCGCTTAAACTATTAATGTGCAAAGTCTAACGTTAATGGCGATAATTCTCCCACAACAAATAATTAAGTTTATAAGGTTTCAAGGTTTTCCTTCCCTCCATCGAGTTTTCGGGAAATTGAAATCCAAACCGGATTTGCTATGCTTCCGAGTTATCGGGGTAGTCGTTCGGGGAGGACGGATAAATTACCGGGAGCGCATTGGATGCCTTCGGTTGGAGCAAATTTTATCCCTAGAAACCTGATAGGTTACCGGATAAGATTCAATTGTGAAACTGATTTGCGTCGATGGTATAAACTTAACTTGTTCACGAACCATAGAAACCGTATAGTGTAACACCCCAAACTAGGCGGATATTACAGTGCCGTGGATCCCCGACTGGGACCCACCAGGCAAATGAAAATGAATGAATTACACAGGATAAATGTAGTACCGAACCACATTACAACAGTAATTACTCTGATGAGGAGTTTAGTTACACACACCAGGACAATACTGAATACTAGTGTATTTTATATGAAGATAAAATACACAACACTGAATGAAACGGAGTATCCAAATGAAAATCTGCAGCGGAAGATAAATGACAACAATATGAATGACTGAAAGATCGGGGCCCCCTACTAGTATCACAGGACTCGACGTCAGCGTGTTCTCCCCGTGCTTTTGCCTTGCCAAGACCTGAAAAACAAAATCCCCAAACGGGGTCAGTTACAAAGAACAACAATCCTCAAGGGTTGAAAATACACAATCATGATTATATCTGAAGTTATGAAATATCCTGTCGAAGCATACGCAATCAAACATGCTATATGAATCAACTAACATTACGGCTCAAAGGGTGGTGCCACACTACGCCCGGGATGGAAATGTGTCCGTGCACAAGCCACCAACGAGTATCGATCGAATACACGTGTGGTCTTGTACCTAATCAGTCTCACGAGGCATATGACTCGTGTGCACAGTCCAATGTGAGGCCAACAACCCACACACGACTTAAACGTGCCCGACATGAAAATCCAACACATACCAACCGGCACGCCAGTATGACCCGGAATGCCACGATATAACAAAAGTGACATCGAAAATGAATAATGACTCACCGAGATGGAATGATAGTGAAATAAATGACAGCTCAATGAAATGATTGGAACCGTCGTTCCTTATGACTGAAGTGATTAATTGACAATAACAAGTTTGATACGGTTAATACAATGATGAATGAGTTATGATTATGAATGAACAACAACAAAAGGGATGAATATCCTTTTAACCGAGTAAGAATTAACTTACACAACACCAGTGACAATTATCCTTCCACGAACAACGTCCTAATTGAGATATCGGTCGCTCGAACAACCTTGAATAATACAATTACCAACAATCTGTTCAATATACGAATCAAAAACGAATATAACGAACTCAAAACGTCGATACGACTAAACCAAGTCCATTGAGGCATTAAATCAAACACGTTGCGGCCAAACTCCGATTGTTTACAATCAAACCTCAATATACCAATATCAAATCCCCCAAGAAGTGTTTCAAACCAAAAAAACATCTTCAATACGATTAATAATCCAAAACGAATATCCAAAAACGTGATTATAACGACAATTAATCGACAACCCCCAATTCCAACTCGATATTCAAAGTGTTCTTGAATAATCCCTCAATAATCCAATGAATCATTATACAAACTCATAATCATATACAGATCCCTTCATATAACATGATTATAACGTCCAAAACATCATATCTCAACACAAAATTGAAACCCAAGATGTTGAAGAAATTACCTCTTGAAGATCCAACCACTTCGATCCGATGAACACGAGTTAAATCGAGTATCCGAGCTTCCCAAATGAATGAGGATGATGAAAATCTAACACTCAAGTGATTGAGGATGGAAAAATCCCTCTCTCAAGTCTCTCTTTCGGAACAAAATGAAGAAAGAATGAAAAATGATGAAAAAGTCCCGGCCAGCCCTATATAAACTGCCGGAAGTTACGGCCGTAACTCGGCCCTCTTACGGCCGTAACATTCCAGGTCAACGGCCTTACGGCCGTAACCGGACAACTCGTACAGCCGTAACTCGGCTTCGTCCGAAAGCCTGCCGACAGACTTACGGCCGTAACCGCTCCTGAGTTACGGGCGTAACCCGCCTTCGTCAAAAACATCCGCCGACATCCTTACGGCCGTACCCGCACACCTTACGGCCGTAACTCGGATGATACGGCCGTATCCGGCCAAGCTTACGGGCGTAAGCCCTCTTCTTCGAAAATGACCAGGCACCTAGCCTGCAGCGTACGGCCATATCCGGCCAAGCCTTACGGCCGTATCTCCCTCGCCTTACGGCCATATGATGAAACCCTTACGGCCGTAACTCGCCTTCGGCCAAAAATGTCTGGGCACCCTGCTCGACACGTACGGCCGTAACCGGCCAGCCTTACGGCCGTACTGCCCAACTTATGGCCGTATGCCGAAATCCTTATGGCCGTAAGTCCTGCTTGGCCGAAATGACCCGGAAACAACGAACGTCGATTACGGCTGTATGCGACACTCCTTACGGCCGTAACTCGTTGCTGGACAAGATGAAATTCCGACAACTCCGATTCCTTGCTACGATTGATGAATGATTCGACATACCATACGTTTGTGAACGCGAACAAGTCCAACACATGTCAAAAATGATACTTCCAGCACAAGACTACCAATCACGATGATAATGATAATACTCCCGCTCTGACACTCAAACGGAGATGAAATGACGATCGGTAACTGATACACGGTTACAACATGCCAAATGAACGCAAATGAATGAATCATGAATGATGAGCGATCATTAATGAGTGAAAATTACTGAGTAATAATTACAGACTGATAATTATTGAATGGTAAAGAATAAGTTACAACCGGGTATTACATACTCCCCCCCTTAAAAAGAGTTTCGTCCCCGAAACTAAGGGTCAAACAACTCGGGATAACTCCCCCGAATACTCTCCTTGGTTTCCCAAGTGGCCTCTTCGACTCCGTGTCTAGACCACTGAAACTTAACCAAAGGAATCGCCTTATTCCTCAACTGTTTGATTTGCCGCTCTAACACTCGTATGGGACGCTCCTCATACGAATGATCATCGCGATCTCGATTTCGTGGAACTGAAGTATGTGACTCGGGTCGGCAACCTATTTCCGTAGCTGAGAGACGTGAAACACATTACGAATTCGGCTCAACGCCAGAGGTAAAGCTAATCGATAAGCTAACTCGCCTATTCGATCCAGAATCTCAAACGGTCCAATGAATCTCGGACTCAACTTTCCCCTCTTCCCAAAACGGAAGATATTACGACTTGGGATTACCTTGACCAAAACATGGTCACCCATCTCGAACTCTAATGGTCGAGGACGATTACCTGCATATGATTCATGTCGACTCCGAGCGGTCAACAACGACTCCTGATCAAAGCTACCTTCTCACGGGCGGCTATAAGCATATAGGGCTCGGTGCCGATTGATTCTGTTGGGTTGTCCCAACACAAGGGAGATCGACAACGACGACCGTACCAGGCCTCGTAAGGTGCTACCTGAAACGAAGAGTGCCAACTATTATTGTACGTGAATTCGATCAACGGTAGTTGGGCTTCCCAATTGTCTTCTAAATCGAGGACGCATGCCCTCAACATGTCCTCCGATGTCTGAATAGTCCTCTCTGATTGTCCGTCGGACTGAGGATGAAAAACGGTAACGAGATTAAGCTGAGTTCCCATAGCACGATGAACTGATTTCCAAAATGAGACACAAATCGTCCGTCACGATCAGAAACGATACTCTTAGGGGTACCATGCAATCTCACTATCTCTTTGATGAATAGATGGGTAAGTCTCTCGGGACCCCACGTATCCTTAATCTCAAGGAAAAGAGCTGATTTAGTTAAGCAATCCGCGATCACTCAGATCGTATTTATGCCAAGACGACTCGTCGGCAACTCGTGATGAAATCCATATAAATGTCTTCCCACTTTCATTCTGGAATAGGGAGCGGTATCAGCATACTCGCCGGTCGCTGATGTTCCATCTTGACTTGCTGATAGGCTAAACATCTCGAAGCAAATTCCGCGACTTCTCGTTTCATATTACTCCACCAGAAATTTTGTTTCAAGTCTTTGCACATCTTGCTAGACCCCCGGATGAACCGGATAAGGGGTAGCATGAGCTTCTCTCAAGATCGAGTTTTTCAACTCATCATTCGCCGGTACGCACAACCGATTCTTAAATCTCAAGAGTCCATCCTTGTGGACCACAAATCCAGGGGCTTTCCCCTGTGCCTCATCCTCGCGGATGAGCAACAAAATGAATCTGAACCCTGATTCTCCCTGATTTCCTTCTCAAGTGATGATGAAATCTCTAACATACAAAGTCAGTCTGAACTCGCCAAGCCGGACCTCGATCTCGGGTCTAAGGAATTCCTGCTGAAGCTCCTTCTAAACTGTTAAACGAGCAAGCATATGCTCTTGAACGGACTTATGACTCAAGGCGTCGGCGACAACGTTCGCCTTTCCCGGGTGGTAAAGGATCTCGATATCAAAATATTTGATTAGTTCCAACCACCGCCTCTGTCGCATATTTAACTCCTTGTGAGTAAATATATACTTCAACTCTTGAGATTGGTGAAGATCTGACAGGTGATGCCATAAAGGTAACGACGCCAAATTTCCAACGCGAAAACCACGGTCGCTAGCTCCGGCTGTGGGTTGGATAATTAACCAGCTAATCTGAGGAAACTTCGGATTTACTTAACATCTTTCGGAGGTTGCCAATCTCGGATAGCCGCCGTCTTCTGAGGGTCGACACGAACTCTGTCAGATGAAATTACATGCCCGAGAAAAGTCACTTCGGACATCCAGAACTCACATTTGGAAAACTTTCCATAAAGTTGCTCTCGTCTCAACACGTCGAGAACATGATGAAGATGAACCTCGTGTTCCTCTCGGCTACGAGAATAAATCAAAATGTCATCTATGAAGACAACAACAAACTGATCTAAAAGGTCGATGAAAACCCGATTCATTAACTCCATGAATACTGCATGTGCAATAGTTAGCCCGAACGGCATAACTACGAACTCATAATGACCATAGCGTGTACGAAACGCTGTCCTTGCGATATCCGACTCTCGATTCCGCAACTGGTGATATCCAGATCTTAAGTCGATCTTGGAAAATACTGAAGCTTCCTGAAGTTGATCTAAAAGATCATCAATACGGGGTAAGGGATACTAATCTTGATCATCTCCCTGTTCAACTCTTGGTAATTAATACACACACGAGACGAGCCATCCTTCTCCTTGACAGATCACACTGGTGCTCCTCACGGGGACGCAATCGGTCGGAGATAACCTTTCTCGAACTATTCCTCAAGTTGAATCTTCAACTCCTGCATTCTGGTCGGGGCCATCCGATACGGTGCCTTCGATAAAGGGGACGTACCGGCTCCAACTCACTCCTGAATTCCCCTACTCTATGTGAAGGCAACCAGATAACTCGTATGGAAATACATCGTCAATCGATGACAATGATACCACGAATGATTGAACATTTCGATTGCCCTAGAATGGTCAATCGATAAAAAGTGATACCAATAATGATTGAACAACTCGATTGCCTTAGAAAGGCCAATCGATGAAAATGATACAATGAATGTTTGAATAACTCGATTGCCTTAGAAAGGCCAATCGATGAAAATGATACAATGAATGATTGAATGACTCGATTGTCTTAGAAAGGCCAATCGATGGAAATGATGCAATAAATGATTGAATAACTCGATTGCCTTAGAAAGGCCAATCGATGGAAATGATACAATGAATGATTGAATAACTCGATTGCCTTAGAAAGGCCAATCGATGAAAATGATACAATGAATGATTGAATAGCTCGATTGCCTTAGAAAGGCCAATCGATGAAAATGATACAATGAATGATTGAATAGCTCGATTGCGGAATTTCTCTACTTTCGTCATAATAATACTTCTTTTGGAACAACGGGGATTACTTCCCTGAAGCACACATTCGACAACCAACGACGGAAAGATAGCGACCAAACGCTAACAAACACTGAGGATAGTATCAAGATGATCAAACCAACTAATACCGAAAATTACATCGTCCTAAGATAAATTCACCACGATTAGATCCATCAACCAATCGCGGTCCTTAAGCTTAATTCGGTATGATTTCCGAAAAAAATCTTCCATCGTCAGGTAGACCGATGGTATTAGGTCCACAAGCAATAGGACTATCCTAAAATAAGTCTATTCAAACATGATTCGAAAATGAATGAATGCGGTGCACCAGTATCCAAAAAGGTACACCCAGGTTGAAATAAAATTACGAGTATACCTAGGGTCATTCGGGCCACCGGATCGTCGATCCTCCTCATCACATGAATCTGGGACTTGCCGGCCCCCGAACCGGACGTTCCTGTCTGATAAATATGAGCCCCAACTCTATTTGCTTCCATTGTCTTAAACGATGTTGACAAAGCAGTCTGATTCTGAAACGCTGATTGCTTCGGGGCCTGAGATGCCGCCGGAGCCGACTTGGAGTCCTTTCGGCAAAAACGGGCCTTATGCCCAAAATTCCCACAATTATAGTACGTGATAGACGGTTTCAGACACTCAGTGCTGAAATGACCTGGCGTTCCACAATTGAAACAGGTGATGGCCGAACTGGCCGCTTGGGACTGAGATACCGCACGATTATGCGCCGTAGGAGGTCGCTCAGAAACGATAGGACTCACACGAGGTTTCTTGAAGGTTGACTGACCGCCTTCGGGTTGATTATGCTTCGTTGATTTCTTGCTGACAGATGAAGGTTGTTGTTCAGCACTTTCCTTAGCAGCCGGCTCATACGGGAGAGTTCTCTCGATTAATCCGGCCAGAGTGGCGCAATGATGATTGAGCAACTGCACATGGGTCATCATGGCCTGCATAAAAGTGAGTGTATCAACCCGAACATCTTCTGATCGAGCCGAGTCCTGGGCATGATTTCCCGACAGCGAGTGATTATTTCCCGGGTTTCGGCCCGCACCGCGGCCTCTCCCTATTCATCCTCTGACAGCTCTCCCCATACTGAAGTATGAAGGTCGCATAATGATTATATTTCCCGCATGATTATCACTTATGATTATGTCATGAGATGATGAAAATGAGTATACATGCTCTAATTTAGTGATTATATGAATGATTTACTGAAGTGACATGATTATCTGATGAAATTCTTGAAATGATTATCTTGAATAACTTAACAAAATTAATAATATGATCATCGGATCGACAAGGAGTAATGAAACGAATTGAGTAATTAATGAATTAACATGATCGTCCTGATCATTAACTGAGTAATGAAATGAATTAAGTGATTAATGAGTTAACGTGATCGTCCTAATCACAATGAATGATGATGTTTGAGGATTGTTAATTGATGAATGATGAATGAATGACTATTGCCAGAAATTATACCATGGCGTTAGAAATCTTACAGTTCTTTCGGTCTGATTGGCTCGGCATTTGCACAGGTCACACGTGACGCGAAAGTCCAATGATACTAGTCTGATGATGATGATTTCAATTGAGACATGACTCGGAAGGTAGTATTCAAAACCACGCTCCGATACCAACTCTGTAACACCCCAAACTAGGCGGATATTACAGTGCCGTGGATCCCCGACTGGGACCCACCAGGCAAATGAAAATGAATGAATTACACAGGATAAATGTAGTACCGAACCACATTACAACAGTAATTACTCCGATGAGGAGTTTAATTACAACACACCAGGACAATACCGAATACTAGTGTATTTTATATGAAGATAAAATACACAACACTGAATGAAACGGAGTATCCAAATGAAAATCTGCAGCGGAAGATAAATGACAATAATATGAATAACTGAAAGATCGGGGGCCCCTACTAGTATCACTGGGACTCCTCGACGTCAGCGTGTTCTCCCCGTGCTTTTGCCTTGCCAAGACCTGAAAAACAAAATCCCCAAACGGGGTCAGTTACAAAGAACAACAATCCTCAAGGGTTGAAAATACACAATCATGATTATATCTGAAGTTATGAAATATCCCGTCGAAGCATACGCAATCAAACATGCTATATGAATCAACTAACATTACGGCTCAAAGGGTGGTGCCACACTACGCCCGGGATGGAAATGTGTCCGTGCACAAGCCACCAACGAGTATCGATCGAATACACGTGTGGTCTTGTACCTAATCAGTCTCACGAGGCATATGACTCGTGTGCACAGTCCAATGTGAGGCCAACAACCAACACACGACTTAAACGTGCCTGACATGAAAATCCAACACATACCAACCGCGCCAAGATGACCGGAATGCCACGATATAACAAAAGTGACATCGAAAATGAATAATGACTCACCGAGATGGAATGATAGTGAAATAAATGACTCAATGAAATGATTGGAACCGTTCCTTATGGTCAAGTGATTAATTGACAATAACAAGTTTGATACGGTTAATACAATGATGAATGAGTTATGATTATGAATGAACAACAACAAAAGGGATGAATATCCTTTTAACCGAGTAAGAATTAACTTACACAACACCGGTGACAATTATCCTTCCACGAACAACGTCCTAATTGAGATATCGGTCGCTCGAACAACCTTGAATAATACAATTACCAACAATCCGTTCAATATACGAATCAAACACGAATATAACGAACTCAAAACGTCAATATGACTAAACCAAGTCCATTGAGGCATTAAATCAAACACGTTGCGGCCAAACTCCGATTGTTTACAATCAAACCTCAATATACCAATATCAAATCCCCCAAGAAGTGTTTCAAACCAACAAAACATCTTCAATACGATTAATAATCCAAAACGAATATCCAAAATCGTGATTATAACGACAATTAATCGAAAACCCCCAATTCCAACTCGATATTCAAAGTGTTCTTGAATAATCCCTCAATAATCCAATGAATCATTATACAAACTCATAATCATATACATATCCCTTCATATAACATGATTATAACGTCCAAAACATCATATCTCAACACAAAATCGAAACCCAAGATGTTGAAGAAATTACCTCTTGAAGATCCAACCACTTCGATCCGATGAATACGAGTTAAATCGAGTATCCGAGCTTCCCAAATGAATGAGGATGATGAAAATCTAACACTCAAGTGATTGAGGATGGAAAAATCCCTCTCTCAAGTCTCTCTCTCGGAACAAAATGAAGAAAGAATGAAAAATGATGAAAAAGTCCCGGCCAGCCCTATATAAACTGCCGGAAGTTACGGCCGTAACTCGGCCCTCTTACGGCCGTAACATTCCAGGTCAACGGCCTTACGGCCGTAACCGGCCAACTCGTACGGCCGTAACTCGGCTTCGTCCGAAAGCCTGCCGACAGACTTACGGCCGTAACCGCTCCTGAGTTACGGGCGTAACCCGCCTTCGTCAAAAACATCCGCCGACATCCTTACGGCCGTACCCGCACACCTTACGGCCGTAACTCGGATGATACGGCCGTATCCGGCCAAGCTTACGGGCGTAAGCCCTCTTCGTCGAAAATGACCAGGCACCTAGCCTGCAGCGTACGGCCGTATCCGGCCAAGCCTTACGGCCGTATCTCCCTCGCCTTACGGCCGTATGCTGAAACCCTTACGGCCGTAACTCGCCTTCGGCCAAAAACGTCTGGGCACCCTGCTCGACACGTACGGCCGTAACCGGCCAGCCTTACGGCCGTACTGCCCAACTTACGGCCGTATGCCGAAATCCTTACGGCCGTAAGTCCTGCTCGGCCGAAATGACCCGAAAACAACGAACGTCGATTACGGCCGTATCCGACACTCCTTACGGCCGTAACTCGTTGCTGGACAAGATGAAATTCCGACAACTCCGATTCCTTGCTACGATTGATGAATGATTCGACATACCATACGTTTGTGAACGCGAACAAGTCCAACACATGTCAAAAATGATACTTCCAGCACAAGACTACCAATCACGATGATAATGATAATACTCCCGCTCTGACACTCAAACGGAGATTAAATGACGATCGGTAACTGATACACGGTTACAACATGCCAAATGAACGCAAATGAATGAATCATGAATGATGAGCGATCATTAATGAGTGAAAATTACTGAGTGATAATTACAGACTGATAATTACTGAATGGTAAAGAATGAGTTACAACCGGGTATTACATATAGGTTGAGGGGAGTGAACAAGGGGAAAAAGAAGATCGAATCATCCATTAGGTGGGTTGGTGTTGGACACCACTTTATGAAAATTAATAGACTAGAAACCTGTTCGGTTGGCCTCTATTAAGATTTATAAAGAACTCGATCACCACTATGAAGTAGAGCGACGATACTTCCGGATATCACATGGGAGTGTGTTATTCCGATAAAAATAGTGGGAGCTGGGTAACAAGAATAGAAAAGACCTTAATTCTATACTCAGAACATAATTTAACAAGTCACTAATTAATCTGTTATACTTAATGCAGACATAACTCAATATGACAATGAATCCACTCGCAATTCTACTCGAAAAGAACACCTTAATGGGACCTAACTTTGTGGATTGGCTCCGCAATATGATGTTTGTCCTCAGTATAGAGGCACTGGGATACGTCTTGGAGACGGACATTCCGGCGCCTCCTGTGCGGACCCGAGCCAATCAGGAAGAGATTGAAAACCACGAAAAGTGGGTTAAGGATGACGTGAAAGTCCGTGCTTATATGATGGCTTCCATGTCTAATGAGCTTCAGAGAGCTCATGAGAAAATGACTTACGCTGCGATTCTATCTCACTTAACCGAACTTTATGGTGAGCACAGCAGAACTGCTAGATATGAGATATCCAAGCAACTGTTCGGTGCAAGGATGAAGGAAGGTGAGAAGGTTGGGGAACACGTCCTCAAAATGATATCCATGATCGAGAGATTGGAAGCTCTTGATTTTAAAATGGATACTTCTCTCCAAACCGACCTTATCCTACAGTCTCTCCCTGATTCCTTCTCACAGTTTGTTATGAACTTCAACTGCAATGAGATTGCATGTAATTTAGCTGGGCTAATGAAAAAACTTGTGACCGCTCAGTCTCAGATGAAGACTCCACGGATGAAGGAGTCTGCTCTTGTGATTTCTTCTGGACCTCGGAGGTCTAAGAACAAGAAGAAAAAGACCAAGAAGCAAACTGGACCACAAGTTAAGGACCTTAAGGGTAAGGGCAAGGCCCCGATGGTTCCAAAGAACAAAAAGAAGAAGGATGCTTGTCTCAAGTGCGGTGAGCTGGGCCACTGGGCTAGAGACTGTCCCATTCTTCATGGCACTTCAGGTACAGAACTTTTAGTTTTGGAAACAAATTGTTCTGCTACTGTATTTTCTACTTCTGATATCTTGGATTCTGGTGCTAGTTCTCATATTTGTACCGTGAATCAGGATCTGGAACAAAGTAGGTAGCTTGGAGCTGGAGAAGTTATGATCACAGTCGGAAGTGGGCATAGTGTCGAGGCGACCGACATAGGATCACTTCTTTTGGGTTTAGAATCCGGCTTTGTTTTGACTTTAGAAGATGTACTTGTTTTTCCCAAGGGGCACAAAAACATTGTATCCATTCCGGTCATGGACCGAAAAGGCTTTTCATTTTTCATTGGTGATGGTTCCTGCAAAATTTATTTTAGAAATAAACTAGTGGGTACTGCTACATTGTTGAATGGATTGTATCATCTAAATCTCAGCAACAAAGTAGTTGTGAATACTATGACTAGAAAACGTGGTAGGGATGAAACCAGTCAAGTTTTGAAATGGCATCTTAGACTTGGTCATGTTGGTCAGACCAAGGTTTACAAGATGGAAAAAGATGGACTTATGGGTCCATTGGGATCGGATCCCTTTCCTACTTGTGAATCTTGCCTTAAAGGCAAAATGACTATGTCCCCCTTCACATGGACTTTTGAAAGAGCCGCTGATAAACTGGGATTAATCCATACCGACGTATGTGGTGCTTTGGAAGCAGCACGTGACGGATATAAATATTTCATTACGTTTACAGATGATCATACTAGGTATGGTTATGTATACTTAATGAAACATAAATCCGAGGCCTTTGAGAAATTCCAGGAATTCAAGGCCCTAGTCGAGAAACAAACTGGTAATCATATCAAAACACTTCGGTCGGACCGAGGTGGCGAGTATATGAGTACGGAGTTTGACGAGTTCCTTAAGGAACATGGAATAGTTTCACAACTAACACCTCTAGGTACTCATCAGTTAAATGGTGTGTCAGAAAGAAGGAACCGGACCCTGTTAAACATGGTCCGTTCCATGCTGGGCTATACTGAGTTGCCGATTTACCTGTGGGGGTATGCACTCCTGACTGCCGCGTATATCTTGAACAGATGTCCTTCTAAATCCGTTCCTAAAACTCCACATGAGATGTGGGAAGGAAGGAAACCAAGTCTTAATCATATTAGGATTTGGGGATGTCCCGCTTATGTCCAGAAGACTAAGGTGGAAAAGTTGGAAGCTAGGTCTGCGAAGGGACGTTTCATTGGATTACCATCTGGGACAATGGGATATCTATTCTACATGCCCGAAGATCGAAGGATCGTTGTTGCTTTACAAGCACACTTCCTGGAAGATGAGTTCATTCAGGAAGGCGGAGCAGGTAGAAGTATTTCTTTAGAAGAATACAATGAAACACCTCGAGAGACACCTGTGCAAGAAACTGGAACCAAACTTTCTGAAACACAAGTACAACCACCTCGTAGGTCTAGTAGGGTGTCTCATTTACCTGATAGGTATGGGCTTGTGCACTTGGAGGAGCTGGGTCTCCATGAGGTTCCAAGTGATAGCCAAGAGACCGACCCGACGACCTATGACCAAGCGATGGTGGATGTAGACTCCGTGAAATGGCGTGAAGCTATGGAAGCTGAGATAGACTCGATGCATGTAAATCAGGTCTGGACTCTAGTAGACCGCCCCAAGGGCATAGTGCCCATTGGGAATAAGTGGATCTACAAGAGAAAGACTGATGGTGATGGCAAGGTTGACGCCTATAAGTCCAGGCTTGTGGCAAAGGGTTATACCCAAAAGGAAGGGATTGATTACCACGATACCTTCTCACCCGTAGCCATGATCAAGTCTATTCGCATGATGCTTGCTATAGCTGCCTACCACGATTATGAGATATGGCAAATGGACGTAAAGATGGCTTTCCTTAATGGATTCCTCGAGGAGGAAATCTATATGGAGCAGCCTAAAGGCTTTGTGTCCGAAGTCGATATTCAGAAAGTGTGCAAGCTTCAGCGTTCCATTTATGGACTGAAGCAAGCGTCGCGTAGTTGGAACCTTCGTTTTGACGAGGCGGTCAAAGAGTTTGACTTCGTGCAAAATGAAGAGGAACCTTGTGTATATAATAAAGTTAGTGGGAGCAAGATCGCATTCTTAATACTATATGTAGATGACATTCTACTAATAGGAAATGATGTGCGAATGCTCAGTTCTGTGAAAGCTTGGCTTTCGAGTAATTTCTCCATGAAAGACTTGGGAGAAGCAACCTATATTCTTGGTATTCAACTCTACCGGGATAGAGCGAAGAGAACAATAGGCCTTTCCCAAGCCCTCTATATAGATAAGATCTTAAAGCGATTTAAGATGGATGATTCTAAAAGAGGGTTCCTACCAATGCAACATGGAATAAAACTCACCTTGAAGATGTGTCCTCAAAGTGAGGAACAACGAAAGGAAATGAGTAATATACCATATGCTTCGGTCGTGGGTAGCCTTATGTATGCTATGTTGTGTACAAGACCTGACATTGCGCATGCTGTAAGCGTGGTGAGTAGGTTTCAGGAAAACCCAGGTAGGGAACATTGGACTGCTGTAAAGAACGTTCTCAAGTACTTGAGAAGAACGAGAGATATGGTTCTTATGTATGGCGGTGGAGATTTGGATGTGGTGGGATTCACTGATTCGGACTTCCAAGGACTGAAGGACGACTCGATGTCCACTTCTGGCTACATATTTACTCTTAATGGAGGAGCAGTATCTTGGCGTAGTGCCAAGCAAAGCGCAACTGCTGATTCCACCTGTCAGGCTGAGTATCAAGCAGCCTCGGAGGCTTCCAAGGAAGGGTTCTGGATTAAGAAGTTTCTAGGAGAACTTCAAATTATACCATGTCTTTGAAATTTGCTGTTCATTTGTCGCGACAATGACGGAGCTGTAGCACAGGCCAAGGAGCCGAGGTTTTACAACAGCACCAAACATATTGAGAGGAAGTATCATCTCGTAAGAGAATTTGTTCGCAAAGGATACATTGTGCTGCATAGAGTAGACTCGGCCGACAACGTCGCCGATCCACTGACCAAGCCACTATCTCAGACTAGCTTGGAGCGTCATCTGGAGAACATGGGTATTAGATTCCATAGTGTGTGGCACTGAGTGCAAGTGGAAGATTGTTAGGAGTATGCCCTCGAATGCCACTCAGAGGTTGTTGAGTGAGGGCATTGTACTTGTAATTATGTAAACCATTTATATAAGGCAAATGAATGTTTCTTTATTTACTGGTAGTTACTGGCATTCCTAACTCGTAAATAAACATATAGAAACTAGTCCGTGTATTTGAGAGCAAAACGTTCCACTCCTTATTGGATAAGGGGGTCGGCACTGGAAAGGTTTATAGCTCAAATACTTAATCGTTCGCAAGTCGATGAAACTTGACTGGGCGTTAAGTTTATGTGAAGATTTGTATGACGTGTTATTTGACATGGAGAGTGCCTGTCGAACACTAATGGTTAGTGGGAGCACAAGTTATAGGTATGCTAATTAGATTAGTATACTCGAACCGACTCACCCTCGATTCGTCACACGGATTTCACTCCGGGACAGTCAATGACGGAATCGAAAGGTTGTGATAGGTATTCGTGAACCTTCGACTTGAGGATTTAGTAGGGATGTGCTTGTGACGTCAAGATTTTCATTAGAGTAGTTCGACCACCTTAAACCGGAAGGCGGGGTCAACCTCGACGTGCATCTTGGACGGCAAGTAGCAGTCCTACGAATACCAAGATAGAATTCTTTCTCCTGTTAGTGAACGGGTTATATGTCCTATGCGGTTATTGGCAGATGAGATCATAAGTCTTTGGCCAAAGCATTGGAGCTAGCTGTATTAGATACACGAGAGCTCGATGATCTCGATTTGCATTAACGCATGTATAGCGTCAAGTACAGATAGGGTTTGACTGACCGTGACCCTATAACTTGATCGGGATATTTGAAAGAAGGGTTTATACGTATACTGGTATTCACGACAGAATGGTTCTTGAATAATCCCAATCATTCGTTCTCAGTCGGGGTACAGTGTAGGCCACCAGGCTGGCTAGGTGGTGCTACTACTATTTGGTTCCTCCCATTGCTGACTGAGACGGACCTACCGAGTCGCGCATTAGGATTGACGACAGAATGAATTAAGCTAATTCTTTCATTATGAATATTAGATATTGGATATCTAATTTGGCACATTGGATGTTTAAATCGATTTGTCGGATAAATTGATTTACGGCTTAATGGATTAAATATATCACTGGGTAATTAATTTAATTCATGAATATAATTATTTCTTGGAGAAATTAATTATGTTATTTTGTATTTGATATGTTTAATTAATTGGATTAATTAATCGATACAAATACATCGGAACGGAATCGTAGTTTATCTGTTTGGACTCACGGGAGTCCGAAACGAACCGCACTCATCCGTTTCTGCATGGTAGCCGCCCCCCTAATTTCCACCCACTTTCCTCTTGTCTTGTTGTTTTCATTTTATATGAAAAAGATGACTTTGTGGGGCTTTGATTCTCATAATAATGAGATGTATCATGTGAAGAGTTGAATAAATGAAGAAGACATCTCTCACTTGAGATTCCAAGCCTTCCTACTTGAGTGAGATTGAGAGAGAGAGAGAAAAACCATTTTCTCAATTATCTTCATCTTCTTCATTCATTTTCTTCTTCATTTTTCTTGGAGAAAAATTGAGAGAAAATCATATAGAGAGAGTAAGATTAAAACAGTTAGAGTGTAGTAATCTTTACATATATAGCTTCATCACTTAGCTCTAGCCGTATCCTCGGAGGATAGCAAGGTGATCGTTGTTCCGGTTGTTTCTCCGGCGCGTGGCAAGTAGAGACGCGGTGCTTTCGGCGTTGGATCGTTCAAGAGCTTGGGGAATAGCTCAAGAGAAGGTTACCATTTAATCAACGGACTTCGAGGGTAAGTTTCTTACGACTCTTGCTTTTCGTTTATATATTCGTATATACGTAGCTCGATCGATCCTCGTAGGGATTCGGATTGAATTAATTTTCGTTTTACCGCTTCCGCTGGGCCTTCGTTTTAGGCACCGAATCCCAACAGCTTCGTCACCCTCGAATCGCCAGCCGCGGATAGAAGAGGAAGGAAGTGAGAAATGAATGAAAATGTGACTGCTCTGTCATATTTATACTGGGCCGGAACTAGCGTGCGCTAGCCTTCCCGGACTAGCGTGCGCTATCGGCCGGTATCGGCCGAGTACCCTCGGCCAGGGCCCGCACGACCCGGCACCACCGACCAAACCTGCCGACCAAACCTGTCGACCGACTCCCGCTAGCGTACGCTACGGTCGGAAGCCTGCGCGCGGTAGCCGACCTGTCCAGTAACCTCTGGACTAAAAAGTTCGTCCAGGTAACGTACGCTAGTCGGCCGACAGCATGCGCTACCCCTGCTGGTTAGCGTGCGCTACGACCGACAGTAGCGTGCGCTACCTGCCGATCTGGCAGTCGAGCTTCGTAACCCCCGCCCGGACCGATAGCGTCGTTAGGCGGCCGATAGCGTGCGCTACACTGCCGGTTAAGCGCGCGCGCGCCTTCCGGCCGTGGCGTGCGCTACGCCGGTTCTGCCGCACCTATTGGCCGGTGCCCGCAATCGTCCGGCGATCCATAACCGTCGCGATGCAGGACCACCAGGGCTCGACGACTCGATTTCCGAAAACGCACGGAACGAACACGACGAAAAGTTCGCGGACGACATCAACGACCTGAAATGAAAACATAATACAATAATTAATCATACGCGACCAAGAAACGGGTCGAGACAACAATTATAGATACGGATACCCGTAACTTTCAAGAAATTACAAAATGGCCCAAAACGCCCGGAAATCACGATACGTGATCGAATAACCAAACCGAAGTTCCCAACACGTCTAACAAAGTTAAACGGACTTACGGGAAACTCGAAGCTGATTTGAGCGAGATTCGCAAGAATCGAACTCAAGTGCGAAAAAGTCGCTAAAAAGCACGGAACTCAACAAAACGACACCGAAACGAACTCGGGTGTCAAAAAGTGTAGAATTAATCATTCTCAGAATGACGAAACGGTCATGAGTGAGTCGTCAAAACGGACTTCCGCCGAATAAAAGAAATTACCGGAAATCGAAATTACGGGTATTACAGCATGCATAGCGTCAAGTACAGATAGGGTTTGACTGACCGTGACCCTATAACTTGATCGGGACATTTGAAAGAAGGGGTTATACGTATACTGGTATTCACGACAGAATGGTTCTTAAATGATCCCATCATTCGTTCTCAGTTGGGGTACAGTGTGTTGTTACCCAAAATATTATCCGGAGATAGTATTGCTGGAATAATCGAGTAACAAACAAATGCGAGAACACTTCCATGAGAAAACAAACGACACAAGATTTGCCGGGGTTGTTAATCCCGGGCTTGAATGCTCTCGCGAGATGTTATTAATAAATATACTGTCGAGTACAAATATTAATGTTAGAATCTATTACAATGAGTGTAAAGACTTCTAGTTATCTAAGCTGTAGAGCGTGTAGATTGCCGGAAGAACCAGATATGTAGATCTGTGAGTTCTTTCTTGGGATGTTTGATATGTGTGTATGAATATCACTATGAATGTATAAGTGGTTGCCAGATGAGTCTTTGATTCTCTTTCTGTGTGTATTTTGCACAGTATTCACGGTGAAAATCGCGTCCCCTTTGGCCACTGCAGTGAGTTCTCTCTTTATAGGGGACAAGGTAGTTGGGACCCCTCAGGCGATCGCGGGCGACCGCCATTTTCTATATTATAATAAGATGGCCGATCGTCCCGTCACGTGGGGCTGTTCTCTTAAAGTGCAGGGCGGCTTGGTGGCAGGTGTGCGAGCGATGGAAAGCCGGCCACGCATCACGGGTCATTTGTCAGGGAGGGCCCACTTTGTACCTTTTGGCGGCCCTGTCAGTAGGTGTGGTAGGTGACAGGCTGGGGTCAAAGGTCCTATCTTTCGGCGCCCTTTGAATATCCGCACATGGGCCACCGTCCAAGATTCGGTCTTCGACGACTTTGATGGATGTTGGATCCATACGTGGCATGAGACGATCGCCTCTGGTTCGCTCATTAAAGACGATCGCCAGATATCAAAAGACGATCGCTGGGTACCAAAAGACGGTCGCCGTATTGTGCTGATCGCTGGGCGTTTGCCCAGAGTAAGTCTTCTATGGTTGGCTTCTCTAATCGTGATGCCGATCGCCTTTCGAGGCGTATTAATCGCCGCACAACACAGTGTAGGCCGCCAGGCTGGCCAGGTGGTGCTACTACTCTTTTGTAACGCCCCAATACTTATTTAAATGCTAACGATCATAGATTTTGATTTTTTTAATATTTACAGGTTGTCCGATACGTGGACCGATATGTTCCTAGCATAGAATGAAAGATTTAAAAAGAAAATATTTCAAAATAAATTATAAGGATCATTTTTAGAATTTGTGAAAGTGATTTCGAAAAGTTCCGACGATTTTGATACGATAAAATTTCATTACAGAACACTTATACTGCAAAAATAATATTAAATTATTATTTTAATGTTATCGAAAATCCGTTCCGAGCATATCGAAGATTTAATTCCTACGAGTCCGGAACAGGTCGGAAAATCGAATTTGGACATCGGGAAGGGGTCGAACCGGCTGAGCCAAGTTGACGGATATTTGCCGGTCACCGCCGAACACGCCGACTGACAACTGCCGGTCATGGCCGATAGAAGCTTCTAGGCCACTATCCGGATAAGGCTGTCCAGCTGTCCGGATAAGGTCGGTCACGACCGACAGAAGCTTCTCGACCACTATCCGGATAAGTCTGTCCATCTGTCCGGATAAGGTCGGTCACGACCGACAGAAGCTTCTCGGCCAGCTGTCCGGATAAGGCTTCCAGCTGTCCCGGTAAAGTTGATTTTCAACCGACTTTGAGCCCTTATTTATATATGTTCCCGGACGTATTTTTGTACATATCATATCTCATTTTGAAGCCAAAAGTACTTCCCGAGGCAAGCGTTTGAGAAGACATTTCAAAATCGAAAGATCATAAATCAATGGAAATAATTTATAAAACGGTTTAGAATGACATCGAGAGTTTTAATAGAAAACAATTTAGGATTATCAAATCATACTTTTCAAAATCCAAAAGACAAAAGGGGTCACCGCCCCAAAGGTTTACTTTCCGAAAAATGACATTTACCAAACCATTGGGATTTTAGCCCCAAATCCATAAAATGACTTTTACAAAAACCATTGGGATTTTAGCCCCAAATCTCATCAACTCACAGTACAAAAGAACGACCACAAGGTTCGTCTCCCAACATCAAAATCCACAAATAAAGGATTTAAAACAAACAACAAAGTACTCTAGTGCCATCCTAGCTAAGTAAGCCAAACGAACAACTTACCTCTTACACACTTAGTCGATGCATGCAATCATGAAAACCATTCAAAAGCACTCATTTCCGGAAATGCCATAGTCAAATCACATTTGTAAAATGCACCACAATTAACCATGGATCCACCCCTCCGTGGACCCCTACCGAGACCCCGTCGGATCTAACCCATAGTGGTTAAAAGCAAGCTCGCGGATCCACCTCTCCGTGGACCCCTACCGAGACCCCGTCGGATCTAACCCATAGTGAGCATACACACACACACGTTACTCATGCAATACTAATATGCTAAGAATGTAAGTTCATCAAGAATACTTACTAGAGATGGCCACTAATCCGACACCATTATCAAACTCTTCAAAAACACAATAACAAGATTAAATACGGAATACACGATTCCATAACTTTAAACAACAGGGCTATCATCAAAGCCTTCAACGTTCAAAATGATCAAATCATAATCAATTCCCAAACACACCGTTCACAAAACACACACGCATTTTGAAAGAGAACCTTTAACGAGGCCAAACCAAAATCTTTTGAAACTTCATTTCAAACAACCAAACAAACACACCAAGACGATCACCGATCATCATATCCATAAAATAAGAAAAGTATGGGCAAGGTACTTGCCTCGAATAACCACAACGGAGAATCGGCCGAAGTAGGTTGGCACGAACCGACTACGAACTCGCCGACTCCACCGAACGACAATCCACAACAATGAACTATGAACGAAAACAATAACAACGAAAATGAATTCCAAAGTACGACCCAAAGCCGCTGAATTCAAAGAACAAATGACGAAAGTTCAAGGATTTCCCCCAAAACGGCCAAGAACACGATTCGTCCCGACAAAACACGAAAACAGAATTCCAAGTTGAAATATGGATATACAATCCATAGAATGTGTTTAACAACATCATTTAACCATAATCGATCCATCAAAAACGGATGAAAAACGAGATCGAGAACAAATCCCCCAAAAAGTCAATTCGAAGGAAATCAAGAAATATACTTCGATTCGACGAAGAACAATGGATTAAATGATGTTAAACACAAGAATACTACCAAGATTAATCATACCCATCATGAATTAATCAACAACATGGAACGAATCGGACAAAAATGCAAAAACCCCCAAATTCACGAAATTAGGGTTCTAAGGTAAGATTACCTTGATTCGCTGGATCAAAGGATGATAACGGATGATTGATTGATGTTATGAACTCAAGAACTTCGTGGATTTGTTGTTAAACAACATGGCTTCGTCACCCTCGAATCGCCAGCCGCGGATAGAAGAGGAAGGAAGTGAGAAATGAATGAAAATGTGACTGCTCTGTCATATTTATACTGGGACAGAACTAGCGTGCACTAGCCTTCCCGGACTAGCGTGCGCTGTCGGCCGGTATCGGCTGAGTACCCTCGGCCAGGGCCCGCACGACCCGGCACCACCGACCAAACCTGCCGACCAAACCTGCCGACCGACTCCCGCTAGCGTGCGCTACGACCGGAAGCCTGCGCGCGCTAGCCGACCTTTCCAGTAACCTCGGGACTAAAAAGTTCGTACAGGTAACGTACGCTAGTTGGCCGACAGCGTGCGCTACCCCTGCTGGTTAGCGTGCGCTAGGACCGACAATAGCGTGCGCTACTGCGATCTGGCCGAGTCGAACCTCGTAACCCCACCGCCCGGACCGATAGCGTCGTTAGGCGGCCGATAGCGTCGCTACACTGCCGGTTAGCGCGCGACCTTCCGGCCGTGGCGTGCGCTACGCCGGTTCTGCACTGTCCGGCCGATGCCCGCAATCGTCCGGCGATCCATAACCGTCAAACCGATGCACTCACCACGGGGCTCGGCGACTCGATTTCCGAAACGCACGAAAGCGAACACGGCGAAAAGTTCGCGGGCGACATCAACGACCGAAATGAAAACATAATACAATAATTAATCATACGCGACCAAGAAACGGGTCGAGACAACAATTACAGATACGGATACCCGTAACTTTCAAGAAATTACAAAATGGCCCAAAACGCCCGGAAATCACGATACGTGATCGAATAACCAAACCGAAGTTCACAACACGTCTAACAAAGTTAAACAGACTTACGGGAAACTCAAAGCAATTTGAGCGAGATTCGCAAGAATCGAACTCAAGTGCGGAAAAGTCGCTAAAAAGCACGGAACTCAACAAAACGACACCGAAACGTACTCGGATGTCAAAAAGTGTAGAATTAATCATTCTCAGAATGACGAAACAGTCATGAGTGAGTCGTCAAAATGGACTTATGCCGAAAAAAAGAAATTACCAGAAATCGAAATTACGGGTATTACATTCTACCCTCCTTAAAAGAAGTTTCGTCCCGAAACTTAAAATAAGTAGGGAGAAGCAATATCCCCTGCCAGGAAAACTCGACGAGATACGCAAAAACCGAAAACTCACGCCCGACGGCGAAACGCTGCAAGAGACGCAAAGAGACATACGGCGTGAAAACACGCTCCACGACGACCAACACAACGTCGCCGTTAGGAATATAATAAAACCAATAAATGACAAGCGTCATCAAACGGATAATATAGTCAAGTCAATTATCCAAACAATCACAAAACACAACGAACGAAAATCAATATGATTGACCGACCCAACGGTACATCAATCAAAACGCGAGCCAAACACTGAACAAATACGGAATTCCATTGCCCAAGGGTTGGAAGATCGAAAACGAGACTAATTTCCCGAACTTAAGGGAATTAGGAAGGAGCCTGAACGCTCAACAATCACAAAACGAGAACAAAAACCGAACAAACAAACGATCGAGACAACAAAAATCGAACAATCATGTCCGAAACACAAAGGATAATAAAACTCAAACAACAACTCCCAGGATGATCTGGTGAGAACTACAAGACATGCATTCCCATAAGATCCACAGGAAAGGGAATAATGATTGAAAAGTCACAACGACAAACGAGTTATTCCAAAACAATACCACACTCGTTCGATCAACAAAAGCAAGGGGCAGGACAAGCTCAGGAATGTCAACGAACATAAATGAGTCGACGAAGTCAAAAACACAAGAGTTCCAAATCCGATCTACTTCGAATAAAAGAACTAATAGAACTAGATGATGTCACTCCTGAACAAGGTTCACAAGAATAGAACCGAACTCGAAAAAGTCATAGTGATAACCAGGTCGACCCACAACAAGATCACAGTTCGTTCGGACGATGAAACCGAAATACAGAACAAGTTCATAAAGTGTCAACGAACATGAGCGAATCGATGGACTGGAGAAAGAGAAAATACAGAAGTCAAAATAGTACGGTATTACCTCCGACCTCGTCCACAAAATTCACAAAAATGGGAGCAAGGTAACAAGACATTAAACAACCGACACATAACGGAACGATCACCGATGCACACGGTCATACCAAACCAAGCTCTAACAGCTCGCACATGCGCGATAATGCAGAAATCACCACGAGATGGCAACATTCAATACCAACATCCCACCTCTCACGGAGGGCTAACACAACAATTATGTGGAAAATGACTCAACGCTCACACCGCCAATTCGATCATACTCGGGAGCAAACATCAAAATGACAATGCGAACATCATACATACATAACCAGCCCTCAAATGGGAATGGATAGGTTTTAAAAAAAACAAAAACCTCATTTTGAAAATAATTTAGAAGAACACCGGTTGATCTTGAGTATCACCTTTCAAAAACTACAAACGTGAAACATCGTTATAGAGACATTGGAGAACCATTTCGCATTTGATAAAAATGAGGACACTTTCTCTTAGTGAAAACTTTCAGAATATTTGACCCTCGGGTCTAAATAAAAGTGGTTCTAAAACATTGAAAATATCTCAAAGCATTTTGGTCCTCGAAGTAGAAATTTTTTGAAATATATTGTGGCACCTTGGATGTACCACAAGAAAATAACTCATTTGAAAAGTATGTCTAGAAATTTATTTTTCTAAGATGCTCAAGGTTTTCAAAAAAATCCAATAGGACAGAATGCCCAAAACTCACACATATCGACGTCCACTAAAACAACTCCTAGTACACGCATCAAAACGTTTAAAATCAAGACAATATATGTCTTTAAACGGAAATAAATGATAAAATACCACAGTTGAAGACCACCTATGATTCAGAACAAAACCACTGACCCAATTCAAGGCCTCTAAGGACCCTCCCGCACTGGCTAGTGAACAAGTCGAACGCGTATAAGCACAAAGCCTCCACAAGAGAACTTGTAAAACGTGCAAATCGATTCGAAAATCATCAGCAACGGACAAAAACAATAATAAAAAGACATCACAAGCGACGACACTCCTCGTATAAATAAAATACGAGAGTCGACTAAATACATATCGTGAAATCAAAATTCACATAAGGATTCCATTACTTAACAAATAATCATAAAAATAGCTCGTGTCACACGAGGCACAACACAAAGAAGGGAGACTTACTTCCACAGGTCGCACGAAGATGATGATCGCCCCACGATACTAATCACGACCAACAAACTCAAACGACGCGTCGCGACACGACTCAGTCAGATAAAATCCGACGAAACAAGACTCAAACAACACGACTTGACCCGACAGCCTAGGTTTCCTCAATCTAATCTACGATACCATTTCTGTAACACCCCCAATCCGCTCAGGGGTATTACACGCCGTAGAAGCTTTCCTCAAGGATCTACCAGGCTGGTAACAACATATAACAACTCAACCATGCCTTTAAGGATAAAATGACTCACTAGACTGATTTGGTATTTCAATAAATTCATACAACTCAAATACAACTCATGCCCACGCAGGGGTCAAAACACAGCCACACCCGTACAACGGGAAAAATATAGCAGCGGAAAATAAAATACAACTGAACCAATACACGATATACGGTTCCTCATGTGATTAGTATCGATCATCTTTCATCATCCTTCGTGCCGACCCTGTGTTATGCTCCAAAACTTGAATGCAAAAACAGACATCCACCCCCCGAATACTCGGGGGTTAGCAAAACTCCACTGTTTTGCTAGTGCAAGAACAAAGTACAAATACGAGCCATACAATTCACATTCCACGAATAACAATAACCAGGAATCCTCAAAGATCCAAACGAAACGAAAAGTACTTCCCGAGGCAAGCGTTTGAGAAGACATTTCAAAATCGAAAGATCATAAATCAATGGAAATAATTTATAAAACGGTTTAGAATGCCATCGAGAGTTTTAATAGAAAACAATTTAGGATTATCAAATCCTACTTTTCAAAATCCAAAAGACAAAAGGGGTCACCGCCCCAAAGGTTTACTTTCCGAAAAATGACATTTACCAAACCGTTGGGATTTTAGCCCCAAATCCATAAAATGACTTTTACAAAAACCATTGGGATTTTAGCCCCAAATCTCATCAACTCACAGTACAAAAGAACGACCACAAGGTTCGTCTCCCAACATCAAAATCCACAAATAAAGGATTTAAAACAAACAACAAAGTACTCTAGTGCCATCCTAGCTAAGTAAGCCAAACGAACAACTTACCTCTTACACACTTAGTCGATGCATGCAATCATGAAAACCATTCAAAAGCACTCATTTCCAGAAATGCCATAGTCAAATCACATTTGTAAAATGCACCACAATTAACCGTGGATCCACCCCTCCGTGGACCCCTACCGAGACCCCGTCGGATTTAACCCATAGTGAGCATACACACACACACACGTTACTCATGCAATACTAATATGCTAAGAATGTAAGTTCATCAAGAATACTTACTACAGATGGCTACTAATCCGACACCATTATCAAACTCTTCAAAAACACAATAACAAGATTAAATACGGAATACACGATTCCATAACTTTAAACAACAGGGCTATCATCAAAGCCTTCAACGTTCAAAATGATCAAATCATAATCAATTCCCAAACACACCGTTCACAAAACACACATGCGTTTTGAAAGAGAACCTTTAACGAGGCCAAATCGAAATCTTTTGAAACTTCATTTCAAACAACCAAACAAACACACCAAGACGATCATCATATCCATAAAATAAGAAAAGTATGGGCAAGGTACTTGCCTCGAATAACCACAACGCGGAGAATCGGCCGAAGTAGGTTGGCACGAACCGACTACGAACTCGCCGACTCCACCGAACGACAATCCACAACAATGAACTACGAACGAAAAAAATAACAACGAAAATGAATTCCAAAGTACGACCCAAAGCCGCTGAATTCAAAGAACAAATGATGAAAGTTCAAGGATTTCCCCCAAAACGGCCAAGAACACGATTTGTCCCGACAAAACACGAAAACGGAATTCCAAGTTGAAATATGGATATACAGTCCATAGAATGTGTTTAACAACATCATTTAACTACAATCAATCCATCAAAAACGGATGAAAAACGAGACCGAGAACAAATTCCCCAAAAAGTCAATTCGAAGGAAATCAAGAAATATACTTCGATTCGACGAAGAACAATGGATTAAATGATGTTAAACACAAGAATACTACCAAGATTAATCATACCCATCATGAATTAATCAACAACACGGAACGAATCGGACAAAAATGCAAAAACCCCCAAATTCACGAAATTAGGGTTCTAAGGTAAGATTACCTTGATTCGCTGGATCAAAGGATGATAACGGATGATTGATTGATGTTATGAACTCAAGAACTTCGTGGATTTGTTGTTAAACAACATGGCTTCATCACCTTAAATGAAAACATAATACAATAATTAATCATACGCGACCAAGAAACGGGTCGAGACAAAAATTACAGATACGGATACCCGTAACTTTCAAGAAATTACAAAATGGCCCAAAACGCCCAGAAATCACGATACGTGATAGAATAACCAAACCGAAGTTCACAACACGTCTAACAAAGTTAAACGGACTTACGGGAAACTCGAAACAGCAGTTTCGAACGAGATTCGCAAGAATCGAACTCAAGTGCGGAAAAGTCGCTAAAAAGCACGGAACTCAACAAAAAGACACCGAAACGAACTCGGATGTCAAAAAGTGTAGAATTAATCATTCTCAGAATGACGAAACGGTCATGAGTGAGTCGTCAAAACGGACTTACGCCGAATAAAAGAAATTACCGGAAATCGAAATTAAGGGTATTACAGCATGCATAGCGTCAAGTACAGATAGGGTTTCACTGACCGTGACCCTATAACTTGATCGGGACATTTGAAAGAAGGGGTTATACGTATACTGGTATTCACGATAGAATGGTTCTTAAATGATCCCATCATTCGTTCTCAGTTGGGGTACAGTGTGTTGTTACCCAAAATATTATCCGGAGATAGTATTGCTGGAATAATCGAGTAACAAACAAATGCGAGAACACTTCCGTGAGAAAAGAAACGACACAAGATTTGCCGGGGTTGTTAATCCCGGGCTTGAATGCTCTCGCGAGATGTTATTAATAAATATAATGTCGAGTACAAATATTAATGTTAGAATCTATTACAATGAGTGTAAAGACTTCTAGTTATCTAAGCTGTAGAGCGTGTAGATTGCCGGAAGAACCAGATATGTAGATCTGTGAGTTCTTGCTTGGGATGTTTGATATGTGTGTATGAATATCCCTATGAATGTATAAGTGGTTGCCAGATGAGTCTTTGATTCTCTTTCTGTGTGTATTTTGCACTGTATTCACGGTGAAAATCGCGACCCCTTTGGCCACTGCAGTGAGTTCTCTATTTATAGGGGACAATGTAGTTGGGACCCCTCAGGCGATCGCGGGCGACCGCCGTTTTCTATATTATAATAAGATGGCCGATCGTCCCGTCAGGTGAGGCTGTTCCCTTAAAGTCTGGGGCCGCTGCTGGTGGCCAGCTGTGCGAGCCAATGGGAAGCCAGCACGCGTCCTGGGTCGCTGTCCGGGGAGGGCCCACTTTGTACCTTTCGACGGCCCTGTCGGTAGGTGTGGTAGGTGACAGGCTGGGGTCAAAGGTCCTATCTGTCGGAGCCCTTTGAAGATCCGCACGTGGGCCACCGTCCAAGATTCGGTCTTCGACGACTTTGATGGATGTTGGATCCATACGTGGCACGAGACGATCGCCTCTGGTTCGCTCATTAAAGACGATCGCCAGATATCAAAAGACGATCGCTGGGTACCAAAATACGGTCGCCGTATTGTGCTGATCGCTGGGCGTTTTCCCAGAGTAAGTCTTCTATGGTTGGCTTCTCTTATCGTGATGCCGATCGCCTTTCGAGGCGTATTAATCGCCGCACAACACAGTGTAGGCCGCCAGGATGGCCAGGTGGTGCTACTACTCTTTTGTAACGCCCCAATACTTATTTTGTAATATCTGCGTTTTCTATTTTCAGTAATTTCTATTTTTGGTGCATATTCGTTTCGGACAACTCGCTTGGCACTGTTTTGTAATTCTGAACCTATTTTGTTCTTGGAGTTTCTCCGCTTAGACGGGTCTCGATAACGTTTTTACGTAATTTCATCTTGTGTTATATTTTGTCTCATGTGTATTCGATTCTCGTTAAACTCGTTCGATTTCATCATTTTCTTACTTCCATGAGCTCGTATGATTGAGTAGAGCATGTTGTGAGTTTCGGATTGTTAATACGACGTTGTACCGTGATTTTCGGTTGTTTGGGACATTTTTGTAATTTCCTAGAAGCTTAGGGAATTTGTTCCTTGTTCGACCTTGGTTGGGTATCTCAGATCGTTTTGGGGTTCCGTACTTCCATTTCGTGTTATTGTTGCCCAAATATCGATTCCTATTGCTTTTATTCTCTTTCCGGATCATTTTTCGTCATTTTGGGACCCGAGTGGGGGTGTGGGCCGCGGCACAAGGATTGTGCGCCGCGGCACACACATCACCCAGTTGTTGGCCGAGCAAACTGTACCGTGTGCCGCGGCATAAGGATTGTGCGCCGCGGCACACAGCCGAGTCAGTGCCGCGGCACACTTGTCCGGGCTGCGGCACACCCGTGTGGCACTTGCCGACCAAAACCTACTGTACCGCGTGCCGCGGCACAGTCCGGCAGGGCCACGGCACATGCCGAGTCTGGGCCGCGGCACACTTCGAATGAGCCGCGGCACAACGAGCGGTCAGCTGATCACTGGGCGCAATTTTTGGCCCTGTGCCGCGGCACACAATGCGGTCAGCGCTATATCAGCGTTTCTTTTCAGCGGCTGCAACTCATTTTTCCTTCCTTCCACCGTACGCGAGAGAGAGAGGGTTGAGAGGGGGATTTTTCTCCATCTACCATTTGATTGTGTGTTTTTCTTCATCTTCATTCGATCGTGTAGCTCGGATTGTGGATCTAGCACGTGTTCTTCGGATTATAGGGCTTGAATCTTCTAGAGGTAAGAACTCCTTTAACCCTAGTATGATTTTGGGGAGGGTTTGGTGGTGATCTTGTGTTTTAATCCGAATTAACCGATGTTGTTGTTAGATTTTGATAGTATACTCGTGACCCTTGGTTTTCTTGTTATTGGTTGGGATGAAATCCCGTTATTACACCGTTGACCGATTCCATTTCCTTATGCGCTCGTGGTGTCCGATGAATTGTCCCAACGGGTAGAACTAGGATGAATTTCTTCGTATTCATGATGTTGAGATTGGTTGTATATCATTATTGTGTTAGGGTTGTATTTGAGAGGATTGTTCAGATCGTAACCTATTCCTTCGTCGTTTCCTTCGCGTCGTATTATCCAAGGCAAGTACATGTATTATATTTCATTATGTGTGTACGGTTTTGATGCGAATGATGCAAACTGGTTTATTGAACGATTGTGTTGGTTACTCTTCCACCTGGGGATGGCATGGGGCCTCTGGGGGCCGATACTAATGGGTACGGCCACGGAAGTGGACTTGGGTGCGTGCGTTGATGTTCTTCCACCTGGGGACGGTTCGACGGGACCTCTGGGGGCCGATACTAATGGGTACGGCCGCGGAAGTGGTTTCTCACCTGGGGACGGTCCGACGGGACTTCTGGGGGCCGATACTAATGGGTACGGTCGCGAGTTACCAAACGTGGATAATTGTGATGTGGAAAGCTTGATAATATATTGATTTGGTGTTAATGTGATATTCCGGAATATTGATTTTAAAAATGATTTTGCTAATGATTTGTTTGCGTTGAATCGTGTACGTATATAATGTTGTGTAATGGTGTACTTGCACTAGCTATTCGAATGCTAACCCCTTAAATAAGGGAAATGCGTCTTATGCATTTCAGGTACCGGGAGGGCTGAAGAGCAAGCACGGGACATGCATGCAAAGGATGGGCTGGCTTGATGATGTGGCTCGAGTCTGCATTTTTATGTTTTGTCATTGCATTGTCGAGTATTGAAGTTAGACTGTCTATTTTGAAACTTAGTTTAAGTCCCCTGCGTGGGCAATGAATTGGTATTTAACCTCTGTTCATGTCTTACGTTAAAAATGTTTTGGCCGAGGCCACGGCCTTATTTTCTTTTGAGTGCATCATTCGGGATTACCTTGTGGTTTATATGTCAAGTGTTAGCCTGGTAGACCTCACGAGGGTTCTACGGCGTGTAATGTCCCAGTTGTGAATTGGGGTGTTACATTTATGGTATCAGAGCCTACGTTTTGCATACCTAGGCTGTCGGTTAATTTTGGGTCTGTTAGTGGCGTCATTTAGAGTCAGTTGTTGAGCCTAATATCATCATGCTATCGTCTTTTCGCGCGACCCGTGGCTGTAAGTCTCCTCGAACTCTTATATTCCTGTAATTCGTTTTCTTGCGTTGTTCGGGATTGTGAATTGTGATACCAATTTTGTCAATTGTGAATCTTTCTGATTTTGTTCTTTTCATTCTTCCTCTAGTATGTTGAGAGGTCGTGGTGGTAGACCAGCTAGGGGACGCGGCCGAGGCCATGGTCGGGGTGCTGATAATGAAGAGGGCTCACTTTCTCAGTCCTCTGCGGACTCAGCCTCTCACTCAGTGCCGTCGGGTAATAATGCCGATGCTGGACACGCTGCATTTCAAAGAAGCTAGTAGCTCATCTTGCTCAGATAGCTCAGGGCGGACGCCAGAATCCACCCCCGACACCTGAAGAGGAGGCTAGTAAATGGCTTCAGACGGTGACTAAGATGCACCCTCCTCGTTTCTCCGGAGCTTCTGACTCCCTCGGTTGGGAGAATTGGCTCTTTAAGTTGTCCAGGACCTTTGATGCTGTAGCTTGTCCTGAAGACAGGAGGGTACATATCGCCCAGTACCTCCTGGATAAGGAAGCTGCGGAATGGTGGGAGGCCGTTGTGCCCAGAGATCGTCGAGCTACTTGGGAGGAATTCAAGGCTGCTATGGAAGCAGAGTATTGTCCGCCGCCAGTCAAGGAGCGTAGAATTGTGGAATTCTTCACCCCTACACCTCAGGATGTGCCTATTTCTCAGGCCATCATTTCTTACAATCAGCAGTTGGGTTTCGTAAGAGATCAAGTGAGAACGGAGGCTGATAAAATCCGTTACTTCAATATGCGCATGAAGCCGCATATCGTGCAGTATGGCACCGCTCATGTGTGCCACTTTGAAGGAATACTGTGATCGCGCTCGCGATCGAGATGGTATCCGGAATCGAGTCGGTTTCGGAAGCTAAGAAGGTAAGACTACCGGGGGTCTCGGCGGTAAAGGTGGACATTTTTCGAGGTCTCGCTCGCTCCTACACCGTGGAAGAGGCCGTTTCATCAGCCGGTGGATCCTGTGGTAACTGCTCACCGGCCTGTGGCACTCAAGGGAGAGTTTGTTTTAATTGCAGTCAGCCCGAGCACGTTATGAAAGATTGCGCATTTCCGTTAGTTGCTTGCTTTACTTGCGGACAGACCGGACATCGGGCAGCTCATTGTGAGAGGTCCACCAGGGCCGCTAGAGTTCCGACTACCACTACCGATCAGAAGGATCACAGTATTCCAGCCACTCATGTTCCGCAGGGTTCGGGTCGTGGCAGGGGTCGGGGCCAGCCGGATTGCCGTGCAGCCTCGAGTTCGGGTTCAGTTCACCCCCGATTTGTATCAGATGAGGCGCATAGAGGAGGCAGACATTCCGGTGGCGTCAGGTACCACTCAGATCCTTACTCATCCACTTTCCGTGCTTTTTGATTTGGGTGCTACCCATTCCTTTATTGCATCGGATTGTGTGAATCGTATTGGCTTTAACTGCTTGTTTGAGTGTGAACCGTTTGTGGTGGGTACGCCTAGCGGGGATCGTATGGTTGGGGACCGGGAAGTTAGGGATTGCCCCGTGAGGATCGGGAGCCGAGATTGGCCCTCGAATCTCATTGTTATAGACCTTAAGGGTGAGGATTTAATCCTCGGGGACGATTGGTTAGAGCGTCACGGTGCTATCATGAACTATCGGACTCGTACCATCTCGATAGTAGCCGAGGACGGCACCGAGCATACCCTCATCGGTCGAAAGCCGGGGAGATCGGGTAGTGTGATTAGCGCCTTAAAGGCAATGAAACTTCTGATCCAGGGTTGTGTCGGCTATTGGTGTTACGCTCTGCAGGCGGAGGATGGTGGAATTGACATGTCGTCAATTCCAGTTGTTTGTGAGTATCCCGATGTTTTCCCAGACGACTTGCCGGGATTACCAACGTAGCGAGAGGTGGAGTTTCCTATCGATCTTGAGCCGAATGCAGCCCCTATTTCTCGAGCACCGCACCGTATGGCACCGTCGTAGATGTTAGAGTTGAAGAATCAGTTGGGAGAATTGTTAGATAAAGGGTATATTCGACCGAGCGCATCGCCTTGGGGTGCGCCCGTACTCTTTGTTAAGAAGAAGGATGGGTCGCTTCGTTTATGCATCGATTATCGAGAATTAAACAAGTTGACCATCAAAAATAAATACCCTTTGCCCCGGATCGACGACTTGTTCGATCAGCTTCAGGGGGCGACGGTCTTTTCGAAGATCGATTTGCGATCGGGTTACTACCAGTTGAGGATTCGGGACATCGATATACCGAAAGCTGCCTTTCGGACGAGATATGGCCATTACGAGTTTGTGGTTATGCCTTTCGGGCTAACTAACGCCCCAGCAGTGTTCATGCAGTTAATGAACAAAGTTTTTATTGAGTATCTAGATAAATTCGTAGTCGTCTTTATTGATGACATTCTGATCTACTCACGGAGTCGTGAGGAGCACGCCTTACATCTCCAGATTGTATTAGACATCTTGAGAGCGGAGCAGTTGTACGCGAAGTTCTATAAGTGTGAGTTTTGGCTCGAGGAAGTGATGTTCCTCGGGCATGTGATTTCAGCAGAGGGAGTTCGGGTAGATCCGCAGAAGATAGAGGCAGTGATGGCTTGGGAGCCGCCTAAGAATGTGAAGGAGGTGAGGAGTTTTCTGGGTCTTGCCGGCTATTACCGTAGATTCGTTGAGGGATTTTCTAAGATCGCTAGACCACTCACTCAGTTGCTCCAAAACTCGAAGTTCGAGTGACCGCATGCATGTGACAGCGGTTTGACGAGTTAAAGAGACGTTTGACCACCGCACCCGTTTTAGCATTGCCTCAGGGGAACGAGGATTTCGTAGTGTATAGAGATGCTTCGGGCCTTGGTCTAGGATGTGTTTTGATGCAGAGAGACAGAGAGATTGCTTATGCGTCCCGCCAATTGAAACCTTATGAGGTAAATTATCCCACGCACGATTTGGAGTTAGCTGCGGTCGTTTTCGCCTTAAAGATATGGAGGCATTATCACAAAGGATCGTCTTTTAAGATGTTTACGGACCACAAGAGTCTGAAGTATATCTTCAGTCAGAAAGAGTTGAATATGAGACAGCGCAGGTGGTTGGAGCTAATTAAAGATTACGACCTCGAGATACTTTACCATCCGGGTAAGGCTAACGTAGTGGCTGATGCGTTGAGCCGGAAGCCGATGGCATTACAGATGTTAGAGGTACTTACACCACAGAGTAGGATCCAGCGAGATTTTATTTGCCAAAATATTGAGGTTTGGGTTCAGAGAGTCCAGGGCCATTTATGTGCGTTAGAGATCACTTCGTCCTTGACTGATGATATCAAGGCGAAATAGTATGATGATCCGTTTTTAGTCCAGTTGAGGGAGGATGTGAGGAAGGGTAAAGCCCCTGGATTTGTGGTTCACGATGATGGAGTTTTGAGGTTTTGCGGCAGACTTTGTGTACCGAGTGTTGTTGAGCTGAGACAGAAGATCTTGAGTGAAGCTCATGCTACACCTTACTCCATACATCCTGGTACGAGTAAAATGTACAAGGATGTGAGGAGCAACTACTGGTGGAGTAATTTGAAGACGGATGCTAGCGAGTTTGTGGCGAAGTGTTTGACCTGTCAGCAGGTTAAGATTGAGAATCAGCGACCCGCGGGGTTGCTACGACCACTTCCCATTCCGGAATGGAAATGGGAAGACATCTCTATGGACTTCATTACCGGGATGCCTAGGACTCGGACCGGAATGAACATGATTTGGGTTATTGTTGATCGAATAACCAAATCAGCTCACTTTCTGAGTATTAAGGATACTTGGGGACCGGAGAGGCTGGCCCGAGTGTTTATTGCGGAGATCGTGAGATTGCATGGGACTCCTAAGGGTATTGTTTCAGATCGTGATGGCCGATTTGTATCACATTTTTGGCAGGCGGTTCATCGAGCTTTGGGGACCGAGTTGAGACTCAGTACGTCTTACCACCCTCAGACTGACGGACAGTCGGAGCGGACGATCCAGACGTTGGAGGATATGTTGAGAGCATGTGCCTTAGATTGGAAGGATGATTGGGAGACACACTTGCCGTTGATCGAGTTCACGTACAACAATAGTTGGCATGCCTCGATCAAAATGGCACCATTCGAAGCGTTGTATGGGAGGAGGTGCAGATCACCGTTGTGTTGGGATGATACGTCCGAGCTAATCGGTACCGAGCCTGACATGATAGTTGAGACGAGGTAGAAGATTACCCTGATTCGTGGTAGATTGTTGGCGGCCCAGAGTCGGCAGAAGTTTTATGCCGATACACGTCGCCGACCGTTGGAGTTTGAGGTGGGAGATCACGTCTTGCTTAAAGTGTCGCCGACACGGGGAGTTTACCGCTTCGGTCGGAGGGGTAAACTTAGTCCAAGATTTATTGGGCCGTTTGAGATTTTAGATAGAGTCGGAGAGCTTGCGTATCGGTTAGGCTTGCCGCCGTCCCTGAGCCACGTGCATAATGTATTTCATGTTTCCCAACTTAGGAAGTACGTATTGGACCCTAGCCATATTATTGATTTTGGAGAGATCGAGTTGGGGCCCGACATTACCTTCGAGGAGAGGCCGATTCAGATCTTAGAGCGTCGAGTGAAACAACTCAGGCACAAAATCATTCCTTTGGTCAAAGTGCAGTGGTCGAGGCATGGATCCGAGGAAGCCACGTGGGAAACGGAGGAGAGTATGAGGTCGAGATACCCCGAGTTATTCGTGTTGTAAGTTTCGGGCCGAAACTTATTTTTAGGGGGAGATAATGTAATATCCGCGTTTTCTATTTTTAGTAATTTCTATTTTTGGTGCATATTCGTTTCGGACAACTCGCTTAGCACTATTTTGTTATTCTGAACCTATTTTGTTCTTGGAGTTTCTCCGCTTAGACGGGTCTCGATAACGTTTTTACGTAATTTCATCTTGTGTTGTATTTTGTCTCATGTGTATTCGATTCTCGTTAAACTCGTTTGATTTCATCATTTTCTTACTTCCATGAGCTCGTATGATTGAGTAGAGCATGTTGTGAGTTTCGGATTGTTAATACGACGTTGTACCGTGATTTTCGGATGTTTGGGCCGTTTTTGTAATTTCCTAGAAGCTTAGGGAATTTGTTCCTTGTTCGACCTTGGTTGGGTATTGTTGTGTCAAGAATTAACACCTTCCGACTGGCGATCGCCTCGGAGGTCGGGCGACCGAGTCACTGCCGAGCGGCCAAGGCAGATCTGCCGACCAGCGACCGGGCGGCCAAGCCTTAACCCAGCGGACAAGCTACATCGGCCATCCGAAGGTCCCAGGACCAGTCCCGGTGCCGAGCGATCGACATCAAATACGATCGCCTCTCGGTACTCTGCGACCGACTCCTGGCGACCGATAAGCGGACGACCATTCCTCGGCACCTGCCGACCGACTCCTGGCGACCGACAAGCGGGCGATCCTCTCTCGGCATCTGCCGACCGACCCTTGGTGACCGACCAATGCCGACCCTCAGCAACTGGCCGATGGCGACCTCTGATGACCAGCTAGAGACGACTGCCTCATGTCGATCAGCACCGATGGCCATCCAGTCGGCAAAGGCCGAACCTTAAGACTGGCACCACGTGCAAGAGCCGAGACAAGATCCGCGAATCTCGGGTCATTGACCACAGCCCGGCAGGATCTTTCCACCAGCCGACAAGCCGCCGAAAGCTGTCAGTAGGGCCGCATGTGACAATTGATTCCGCCGAAAGCTGTCAGTAGGGCCGCAGGTGACAATTGATTCCGCCGAAAGCTGTCAGTAGGGCCGCATGTGACTGACTCCGGACGCGTGCTGGCTCCTTATTGGACCGCCCAGCTGGCGCCAGCCACTGCATTGGACTTTATACGGACTGCCAGCCACTACCTTGGACTTTAGCCCGACAGCCCAGGAGATCGCCCCATTATAATATTGGCCGGAAGGCGATCGCCCGCTAGAGGACAGGACCCGGCAGCCCCTATATATACAAGGCACCCTACACTTGGCCAAAAGGGCTGCCTTATCGCGATTTCAGTATACATTACAGAAGCAAAACATCAAGCACTTGGCTATCTCCAACTCTTGGCAACAGCTATCATTCGGTCTTACTTCTCCCGGCCTCTCTCATCAAGAAGACGATCGGAAGGGACGAAGAACACCGAGCTTCGCTCAAGAGCCGGATTAACAGAGTCTTTTTACACTCATTGTATTTAGATTTCTCTCATTAATACTTGTATCCACGAATATTCGTATTAATATCATCTCGCGAGAGCATTCAAGCCCGGGCCTAACAAACCCGGCAAATCTTGTATTATTCATCTTCTCTCGGAAGTGCTCCCGCAATTGTTGTTTGTTGTCCGTGTTCCAGCAGTATTTAATCTTCGGATAGATATTTTGGGCAACAACAATTGGCGCTAGAAGGAGGGCATCCAACCCTCGAATTTTTATACCTACCGTCCCGAAGAACACTCACTGTTCTCGGGGCAGATACTTGAAGTGACACTCACTCCACTTCAAAGAAATCCTTCTGAAATCATGTCTTCCGCCTCCGCGTCAAAGAAAGCCGCTGACCAGCCGGCCAGACCCCCTGTTCCATCCCAGTCCGAGCCGCAGCCGATGGTGGAAGGCAGCCGCCGCGGTCAGAGACGCTCGATCCCGTCCCGGGACGGAGGCCCGAGCCTCTCGCTCGATCAGTTCCGAACCAATGAACAGATCGAAGAGGCCATAGCCGCCCTTCAGGGGCGACGGAATGCTCTCAACGCACCTCCCGCTATCACCCCCTCGGCCTCCCGCCGGAAGTCCAAGCGGAAGCTCAAGGCGCTACTGGCCGACCGATCGCCAGGAGGCTCTCGTCCGCATGAAGAGGCGCTCGGCAGCCGGGGCACCTCTGTCTTCGACCGCCTGGGCAGCGACCCGACCTGGCGACCGGGGCAATCCGGCCCCAGCTACGAGACGACGGAGTTTGAGTCCGTCACCAGGAGCTCGGCCTACCCGGCTCCCAGAAGTCAACCCAGCCGCCTGGCTCCCGCTCGCCAAATTGCCGAGGTCGACAGCAGCGGAGTCCGGAGATCGGTACACGATCGCCTCGGCTCCCGCTCCCAAAGCCAATCCGCAAGCAACCGAGCCGCGGCGATTGCCGCTTTGCAACGTCAGCTCGACGACGTGAAAGCGCTCCTGCAATCCGGGGCAGGCGCCATGAAGACGATCGCCGAGCCGAGCGAGCCGCTCACGATCGACATCGAGCTCGCCCCGGTGCAGCCCAAGATCGCTCGTCCTCAGACACCCGTGTACCAGGGGCGATCGGACCCCCAAACACACCTGCACAAGTTCAACATCTACATGACCGGGTGTGGGGCATCAGACGCGACCCGGTGCCAAATGTTCCCTCTGACGCTGGACGACCTCGCCCACCGGTGGTACACCTCATTGCCACCTCGGTCCATTGGCTCCTTTAACGAGCTGGCGCACGTCTTCACGGAACACTTCGCCACCAGGGTCGTCCGGCCAGAAGGTCGCCTTCGCATGATGAAAATCAAGCAGGGAGAAGAGGAGTCCGACTCGGACTACATCGACCGGGTTGACATGATCATCCTCAACGGCGAGCCCGTAAGCGATGAGACCGCCCTCTACGCGGTCCTAGGAGGTTTTCAGGGCTTCTCGCCTATGTTCAGGCATCTCACGAAGACCCAACCGACGACCTACGCAGCCTTCCGGGCTAGAGCCGCAGATTTCCTGGCCAGGCAAAGGCTTCTTCTTAGCCTAGGGGTAGAGCGATCGGCGCCCGTGCGACGACCTCCAGTCTCCCAGCCCGATCGCTACTATCCAGCAGAGCCGGAGGACTCGCTCACCGCCTACAGTCCACCATTTTAAATGAGGGACTAACTCCCGCCCGATCGCCGATATCGACCTACGAATAAAGCGATCGGCTGCCGAGCGGCGATCGCCAGTCTTCCGGCCCGATCGCCGATCATCACGCTACATCATCAAGAATCCGTGGACACGATCCCCATTTACATCCAAAGATCTAACATGACGGACTAAGGCATAAGATCGCCTCCACCGCACATCATAAAGCCATGGTCCTCGGGCCGATGGAACCGGCCGCCGCCTGCCATGCAAGGTCCCTTTCGGCCGAGATCGCCCGCCCTTCGTTTAAATACGAGGCCGGCGTAGTCTGAGGGCTCTCCAACATTAATCAGTGGACCCATGCCACAACCCCGTCTCAACGTACACCGTCGAGGTCGGCTATCTCCATGGCTGGCCGAGGTGGAAGCAGAGCTAACAAGCCGCGGGCGTGGAGTTGATTCATCCGACGCTGCCCCGCGCAAGGACTCCTCTAGACCGAGACCGCACGCCCTTCGTTTAAATACGAGGCGAGGCGCAGCCTAACAGATGACCCTCATAATAAAGTGAGTCACGAGACACTCAATGTCTTCGCGCACCAAGACACGGTCATGGAGTCGGTCCATCGATCTCCGCGACTGTGCACGATTCCTCAAAACAAAGCGAAACCACCAAGTTTCCGTGGGGGATCGGCCAATGTTGTTTTTGCAGGTACAAGACCGAAAGATAGCTAGCCAATCGACCATGATAGCCCAAGTCCGAATCCTAAGTCAGCTCAGATCGCCCGTCCTCATCCATACACGATCACCAGCAAGAACCACCTCGCCCCATGTCTTCAACATAGGAGCAAGCTGGGGAGCAATTGTTGTGTCAAGAATTAACACCTTCCGACCGGCGATCGCCTCGGAGGTCGGGCGACCGAGTCACTGCCGAGCGGCCAAGGCAGATCTGCCGACCAGCGACCGGGCGGCCAAGCCTTAACCCAGCGGACAAGCTACATCGGCCATCCGAAGGTCCCAGGACCAGTCCCGGTATCGAGCGATCGACATCAAATACGATCGCCTTTCGGTACTCTGCGACCGACTCCTGACGACCGATAAGCGGACGACCATTCCTCGGCACCTGCCGACCGACTCCTGGCGACCGACAAGCGGGCGATCCTCTCTCGGCATCTGCCGACCGACCCTTGGTGACCGACCAATGCCGACCCTCAGCAACTGGCCGATGGCGACCTCTGATGACCAGCTAGAGACGACCGCCTCATGTCGATCAGCACCGATGGCCATCCAGTCGGCAAAGGCCGAACCTTAAGACTGGCACCACGTGCAAGAGCCGAGACAAGATCCGCGAATCTCGGGTCATTGACCACAGCCTGGCAGGATCTTTCCACCAGCCGACAAGCCGCCGAAAGCTGTCAGTAGGGCCGCATGTGACAATTGATTCCGCCAAAGTCGGCAGGGCCGCATGTGAGACTCCTGACGCGTCCGCTCCTTATTGACCGCCACCGGGCGCGCCACCACTGCATTGGACTTTATACGGACTGCCAGCCACTACCTTGGACTTTAGCCCGACAGCCCAGGAGATCGCCCCATTATAATATTGGCCGGAAGGCGATCGCCCGCTAGAGGACAGGACCCGGCAGCCCCTATATATACAAGGCACCCTGCACTTGGCCAAAAGGGCTGCCTTATCGCGATTTCAGTATACGTTACAGAAGCAAAACATCAAGCACTTGGCTATCTCCAACTCTTAGCAACAGCTATCATTCGGTCTTACTTCTACCGGCCTCTCTCATCAAGAAGACGATCGGAAGGGACGAAGAACACCGAGCTTCGCTCAAGAGCCGGATTAACAGAGTCTTTCTACACTCATTGTATTTAGATTTCTCTCATTAATACTTGTATCCACGAATATTCGTATTAATATCATCTCGCGAGATCATTCAAGCCCGGGCCTAACAAACCCGGCAAATTTTGTATTATTCATCTTCTCTCGGAAGTGCTCCCGCAATTGTTGTTTGTTGTCCGTCTTCCAGCAGTATTTTATCTTCGGATAGATATTTTGGGCAACAACAGGTATCTCAGATCGTTTTGGGGTTCCGTACTTCCATTTCGTGTTATTGTTGCCCAAATATCGATTCCTATTGCTTTTATTCTCTTTCCGGATAATTTTTCGTCATTTTGGGACCCGAGGGGGGGTGTGGGCCGCGGCACAAGGATTGTGCGCCGCGGCACACACATCACCCAGTTGTTGGCCGAGCAAACTGTACCGTGTGCCGCGGCACAAGGATTGTGCGCCGCGGCACACAACCGAGTCAGTGCCGCGGCACACTTGTCCGGGCCGCGGCACACCCGTGTGGCACTTGCCGACCAAAACCTACTGTACCGCGTGCCGCGGCACAGTCCGGCAGGGCCGCGGCACACTTCGAATGAGCCGCGGCACAACGAGCGGTCAGCCGATCACTTAGCTCGGATTGTGGATCTAGCACGTGTTCTTCGGATTATAGGGCTTGAATCTTCTAGAGGTAAGAACTCCTTTAACCCTAGTATGATTTTGGGGAGGGTTTGGTGGTGATCTTGTGTTTTAATCCGAATTAACCGATGTTGTTGTTAGATTTTGATAGTATACTCGTGACCCTTGGTTTTCTTGTTATTGGTTGGGATGAAATTCCGTTATTACACCGTTGACCGATTCCATTTCCTTATGCGCTCGTGGTGTCCGATGAATTGTCCCAAGGGGAAGAACTAGGATGAATTTCTTCGTATTCATGATGTTGAGATTGGTTGTATATCATTATTGTGTTAGGGTCGGATTTGAGAGGATTGTTCGGATCGTAACCTATTCCTTCGTCGTTTCCTTCGTGTCGTATTATACAAGGCAAGTACATGTATTATATTTCATTATGTGTGTACGGTTTTGATGCGAATGATGCAAACTGGTTTATTGAACGATTGTGTTGGTTACTCTTCCACCTGGGGATGGCATGGGGCCTCTGGGGGCCGATACTAATGGGTACGGCCACGGAAGTGGACTTGGGTGCGTGCGTTGATGTTCTTCCACCTGGGGACGGTTCGACGGGACCTCTGGGGGCCAATACTAATGGGTACGGCCGCGGAAGTGGTTTCTCACCTGCGGACGGTCCGACGGGACCTCTGGGGGCCGATACTAATGGGTACGGTCGCGAGTTACCAAACGTGGATAATTGTGATGTGGAAAGCTTGATAATATATTGATTTGGTGTTAATGTGATATTCCGGAATATTGATTTTCAAAATGATTTTGCTAATGATTTGTTTGCATTGAATCGTGTACGTATATAATGTTGTGTAATGGTGTACTTGCACTAGCTATTCGAATGCTAACCCCTTAAATGGGGGAAATGCGTCTTATGCATTTCAGGTACCGGGAGGGCTGAAGAGCAAGCACGGGACATGCATGCAAAGGATGGACTGGCTTGATGATGTGGCTCGAGTCTGCATTTTTATGTTTTGTTATTGCATTGTCGAGTATTGAAGTTAGACTGTCTATTTTGAAACTTGGTTTAAGTCCCCTGCGTGGGCAATGAATTGGTATTTAACCTTTGTTCATGTCTTACGTTAAAAATGTTTTGGCCGAGGCCACGGCCTTATTTACTTTTGAGTGCATCATTCGGGATTACCTTGTGGTTTATATGTCAAGTGTTAGCCTGGTAGACCTCACGAGGGTTCTACGGCGTGTAATGACCCAGTTGTGAATTGGGGTGTTACATATTTAAATGCTAATGATCATAGATTTTGATTTTTTTAATATTTACAGGTTGTCCGATACTTGGACCGATATGTTCCTAGCATAGAATGAAAGATTTAAAAAGAAAATATTTCAAAATAAATTATATGGATCATTTTTAGAAATTGTGAAAGTGATTTCGAAAAGTTCCGACGATTTTGATACGATAAAATTTCATTACAGAACACTTATACTGCAAAAATAATATTAAATTATTATTTTAATGTTATCAAAAATCGGTTCCGAGCATATCTAAGATTTAACTCCGACGAGTCCGGAACAGGTCGTAAAATCGAATTTGGACATCGGGAAGGGGTCGAACCGGCTGAGCCAAGTTGACGGACATTTGCCGGTCACCGCCGAACACGCCGACTGACAACTGCCGGTCATGGCCGACAGAAGCTTCTAGGCCACTATCCGGATAAGGCTGTCCAGCTGTCCGGATAAGGTCGGTCACGACCGACAGAAGCTTCTCGACCACTATCCGGATAAGTCTGTCCATCTGTCCGGATAAGGTCGGTTACGACCAACAGAAGCTTCTGGGCCAGCTGTCCGGATAAGGCTTCCAGCTGTCCGGGTAAGGTTGATTTTCAAGCGAATTTGAGCCCTTATTTATATATGTTCCCGGACGTGTTTTTGTACATATGATATATCATTTTGATGCTGTGAACTTATACTTTAAAACGCCCGAAACATATTTTCCTTCCAAAATTTATAAAAGCCACAAAAATCCCGATCAAACAGATAGATCGAATCTGACAGTTTTTCAAAGGTGTTTGATAAAAGTCCTCAAAGAGATTTCAGATTTTACATCAAGAATTTATGGCCGGAAATATGAAAAAGTATTTTCAAGTGCTAGGAGAAGCGTATACGGGATCCAAGAAGGACAACCGAGCCAAATTCAAAGGAAGATATTTCAAGATTTCAACAAACGAGGTGAGGTTATACTGTTTTAATATGTTACGGTCATCGTTGTGTCGTGTAACATAACGACCCGCGAGGGGTCGAAAGAATGAAAGAAATCCGAGACGAGTCTCACACAGATAAGAATGTTTTATGTGCATTACACAACATGATTTTGACGATTTATAAGGGTTTAATCTCACTGAGTATGCTCGCGTACTCACACCTCGTCATTTATGTTTTTTCAGGCTAAGGAATCGACGAACGGGACAAGCAGAAGATGAATACATACTCCCAACACGATGAAGTTCTAAAGAATAAAAGATGTTGTCGACGTAATTGTTATTATTTTTACGAAACACTTGATGTTCTTCAACAAACGTAATTTCAACGGACTATGTCCGAAGAATTGATTTCCCATGTTCTTGTAAAACTGTACTGATGTTTGAATAAACGACTTTTATTGAAGATTTACTTACTAAAACGCTTCCGCAAATACTCCGGATTTATATAAAATTTTTAAGGAAAAATTGAGCCGTGTAACGTTCTTTTTAGTTAAGAATGCCAGGGCGTTACAGAATGGTATCGGAGACAGGTTTCTCTCAGTACGGTGATATTTGGGGATGAACCAAGCGGAAGCTGGTGAACATGTGACACCCGGGGCCGACGAGGTGTAATACCACCAGTATTACATGCTTTTTCACTTTGGGCGCTCACGTCCATTTCTCCTGTTTGATAAATAAATGTACTCCATTGCAATAAAACATATTTTGTATAATATGGTTGTACGGTATCGCATCTATTATTCGTGTATTGTGATGGTATGATGATTGACGAACTTTCAGTGACATACCTCGATGTCGTTAGGTAATTATCGGTGCGAATATGACGGTGGCCAACGTCTTGTTCCCCGAGAGATTTCCAGACGACATGGAGAGGGAGTCGTGTCATAAGAAATTAATGTGATAATAATTTGGCAAACAAACTGTCCTTTACGTACGTTATACTCCGACTCATTACGCACGCTATATCTCGAGCCATTACGTCGTTAAATATCGCCCTTACGCACGTAACATCGGTCTTCGGTCTTGAACAGAATCTTCGTCTGGTAGTACGCGCGTGCGACCAACTTTCGCATGATTGCGGCAGGCAAGTCAACGAGGTGTTACGACGTTAACCCGCTTTACGCATTTAACGATGTGAGTGAATCGTTCCAGCGAGTTTTTTACGTACGTTAAGTATTTTGCCATAACGTACGTAAAGCCCCTTACGTACGTAAACCTTAAGGCATAACGTACGTAAGGGCAATCTGAGTTTATAAAAGAACACTTTGCCTTTCATTTCTTCCGTCCAAAAAATCATTCTTCTTCCTTGTACACTACTCTCCACCATCATTGAACCAATTCTAACCTCCCAATTCAAGTGCTATCCTATTAGAGTACGATAATCAAGCTTCGGGGAAGGTCTTGAAGGTGTTATCCTCTCGTTCTCCTTCGTCCACCGTCGTTCTTCATCATCTTTTGTCAGTAAAGGTAAGTTTATCCAACCTTGAACTCATTTCAGTATTGTTTAGTAAGTTTTAGTAAACCTCGGATGCCTTGGGTAGCTTAGAACCCTCAGTAATAATCGAACCGGTATATAACTATCGCAATTGTTAATCGATATCCATCAAGCTAGAAATTGGAATGAATAATGGTAGAACTCATAATCATATTGCTAATCACCAACTTCTCGGAATCATCTGGAAGGATTTCATGTATAACCGTATTATCATGTTGAATAAAACCGTTAATGAATCCTTGATGAAGTTACCAACAATTTCTAGCCGAATAGATACCGAAACATGTTAAGATGATGGATTAATCGTTCTAGACTTGCATATTAAGACAACGATGAAATCTTGGTGATTGTTGGTTATCATTAACTAGGAATGTTGTGTTAGAACACTATTGTTTAGCAGAAGGATAACTTATAAAGAATGTTGCCGAACCTAAGAAATTAATGGCACGCATTATGGATAAAAATGGAGAAATTCGATTCCGACATCATAAGCAACTAGGATAGGGTTCTAACAAAGCGGAGGGGGAGGAACGTCGTTGATCATCATTATTATCATAAGATGTTAATCGACAAACATGTAATAGGTCGGATTTCCAAGTGCGATCGTTCAAGCCGTTGCCTTGTCAAGAAATAACTCGTCGGATTTGAGGCAAGTGAATCTTGCTCGACTTTACGTCTTATAATTTTAGACATAGTAAATGTTACTATTGTGGAATGGTTCTCTTACGATTATCTTGTCGGAGTATTCCGAGTAGATACTACCGTGACTCGCCGCGGCCTTGGGAGTTTTCTTGTTGGACCGTGTTGCGGGAAAAAACCTGAATGGTACCCACGTCCGGAGTAGTCCTGTGTAGATACTTCTGTGACCCTTGGTTGCGACCTTGGGAGTTTATGTGCTGATAAGAGGAATAACATGGAACATTCGGTGACAACTTTATTCCTTGAAATTATTAGATTTTACCTTTGAGTTTGGTTTGGATTGTTTCGACCTAGTTCTTGCACGACATGTCGCCGTGTAAATTTGTTGAATTTGTGCAGGACACCCCCGAAGGTTACGGCCAGGCATGAGCTGTGTTGGAAGAAGGCATGTTAATTTCTTAAATAAATTTGAACATTCCACGTTGTGTAATAACCGTATGTTAGGACACTATTTGCTTTTGGTACTTTGGGTTGTACGAAGACTTTCTTAATTACTTCCGTATATTACCACTTTTGAATAAAATATTTTAGAAAATATTTTCAAAAACTTGCCTTGTGGGTCCCTCATGGGATCTACGGCACTGTTGTAATATCCGCAATTTTCGATTTTCGGTAAATTTCTTTTTCGGACGGAGTCCGTTTTGACGACTCTCTCATGACCGTTTCGTCATTTCGAGAATGATTAATTCTGCACTTTTTGTCATCCGAGTTCGTTTCGGTATCGTTTTGTTGAGTTCCGAGCTTTTTAGCAACTTTTCCGCACTTGAGTTCGATTCTTGCGAATCTCATCCGAAACTGTTGTTTCGAGTTTCCCGTAATTTCATTTAATGTTATTATTCATGTTGCGAGCTTTGGTTTGGTGTTTCGATCGCGTATCGTGATTTTCGGACGTTTTGGGCCATTTTCGTAATTTCCCAAAGTTTTGGGTAATTACTTCCGTTGTCGAATTTCGAGCCTTCAGGTGGTCGGAATCGTGTGTTCTCTTAGTGCTCGGATTCGTCTTTGCGAGTACTTCGTAACCGTATCTTCGATTCGTACTCAGGTTCGGGTTTCGGGGTCGTTCGGGCCGTCGGAGTTGGTCCCGGCCGAGTCATGGCCGGGCATGCTCGAGCCAGGCCGGCCCTGGCCGAGTAACGTACGGTAGTGATCGGCAGTTACGTACGTAAGGCCGGTTACGTACGTAAGGCCCTGGCCGGTAACGTACGTAACGTTTCCGGCATTTCCAGGCAGTGAGTTCGGCCATGGCCGGTTACGTACGTAAGCCATGGCCGGTTACGTACGTAACCCGGCCGGCAGTCGGCCTATTTAAGGCCTGGCAGCGTATTTTTCACCCAGTTCCTCATTCCTTTTCTTCCCGTACGCGGCTGTGGGTGTATATATCATGGAGCCATGATGTTGTTCTTTCAATCCATGAAGTCTTGGAGTTCATATCATCAATCATCCATCCTATAACATCCTCCGATCTACCGAATCAGGTCAGATTTCCTAGAAATCTAGTTTTGGGGAATTTGGGTATTTTGGTTGTTTTCGTCCGATTAATCCGATTTAACTTAGGGTTATGATGGATTGATGATAATTTAGATATATTAAATCATTTCCTTTATAATTCCATGGTTGGATCGTATCGATTCGTCGATTTGGTCGAGTTCTTGATCGACGCCTTGAAGGTGTCCGGTAGAATGTCGTAGAGGGGTTTTCGGGCGTTCTACGATTATTCTTCCTCGTATGATCGATGATTTATTGATTATATGTTGTTAGGGTCGAATTCTTGTGAAGAACTCGAGTCGGAACCCTTCCGTTCGTCGTTTTCTTCAAGCTTCTCGATCGTGGGTGTATTCATTGTCTTCGCCGGAGAATTGTAGGTGTTCGAGGTGTCCCGACTGAGCCGTGTTCGTAGGAGTGTCCGGTGTCGATTATCGAGGCAAGTATCTTGCCCATGCATTACGTGTTTTGTGGATATAATGGTTGCTAAGTGTCGATATGTGCTAGATAAATATTTATAACCATTTTTCAAAAGAATCGGTATATTTACCATCATGGTTTTCGTAAAGGTGACCCGTGTGGGTCGGGAATTAATATGCTTAGTTGATTATCTGTGCTAGTTTCGAGTATAGGATCACCTTACTTTCGTGTGATGTCATTATGTATGATTATGGCGTCGGTAAATGTAACGTGTAATTCTCTTGTCAAATTATGTGCTTGGAGTCCCGTGGTTATAGATGAATATGTGAGTTTTTGGTGATATTAGTTGTGTCGTTCGGTGCTGTTGAGATCTTGTGCTCCCTTGTGAATTGATATAGTTCTGGGTCGTGAGCACGTGTTGGATAATTTGGCCATTCTAGCAAGGTACCTCGACTATATATATTTTGTGTGTTTGACCTTTGAGAGTTGTTGGTTTTGTAATCTGTGTGTTGTTACTCTTCCACCTGGGGATGGCATGTGGCCTCTGGGGGACGATACTAATGGGTACGGCCACGGAAGTGGACTTGGGTGCGTGTGTTGATGTTCTTCCACCTGGGGACGGTTCGACGGGACCTCTGGGGGCCGATACTAATGGGTACGGCCGCGGAAGTGGTTTCCCACCTGGGGACGGTCCGACGGGGCCTCTGGGGGCCGATACTAATGGGTACGGCCACGGGTTACCAAGTGTGGTTGCTGTGATATTGATGTTGATGTTTTGTTGATTAATTGTGATATGTCCGGAGTATCACAATGCTTTGCGCTCGGGGTCGAGATACATTATATATCAGGTCTTGGTGCTTGGCTAGAATGGCATAGGAATAATGTGTTATGTGTAATGTGTCCTTGTAAGTGAATTGAAGTGGATGATCGGGTCGTGGACCCTGTGTTTTGTGACCGTAATGGTTGGGTCGTGGACCCCGTGTTTTGTTAACGGATTTGCATTTTGGAAAAAGAACTTTGGGGCTGTGACCCTAAATGACTTTCGAGGAATTAAGAACTTTTCAATTTCAAATGTTTTCAAAACTCCCGAGATTTGGAAGTGTTTTCAAAGTGCTTACTTACATCGTTTCTACTTTCAAGACTTGAACTATTTTTAACTAAATATACCTTGGGAAGTCTTTCGTTGTATTCTCGGAATGTGTTGTGTATGGCTCGTATTTGCACTTTATACTTGCACTAGCGAAATAGTGGAGTTTTGCTAACCCCCGAGTAATCGGGGGGTGGATATCTGTATTGTGTCCAGGTACATGCAGGTTTTCGGGAGCAAGACACAGGATCGGCACGAGGGATGATGAAAGACGAATGATACTAATCACACGAAGGCCAGTTTTGGGTTCAGTTAGTCGGAGTCCATTGTATGGTCTTTTCCGCTGTCTTATTGTTCGTTGTTGCAAGTATTTTACCCTTGCGTGGGTATGAGTCTGGATGAGTTTATGTATTTTTATTTGTAAGTCAGTGTCGAAAGACCAAATCGGTGTATTGATTCGTTATTTTGATTCGTCGGTATGTAATGTAATGTGTTGTTTAGATGTCTAGCCTGGTGGATCCTCGCGGAGAGGGTCTGCGGCGTGTAATATTCCCGGTTCGATCTGGGGATGTTACATTTATGGTATCAGAGCTTAGGTTGAGGAAACCTAGGCTGTCTGGTCGAGTTATGTGTTGTTGAGTCTTGTTTTGTCAGATTTTGTCTGACTGAATCGTGTCGCGACGCGTCGTCTGGGATGTCGGCCGTGATTAGTATCAGGGTGCAGCCATCATCTTCGTGCGGTCTGTGGATGTAAGTCTCCCTACTACATGTTGTACAACGAGCTATACGAGCCTGTATGAAGAATGTAGAAGGTGCATCGTGAGTAAGTGACATATATTTGTTAATTCCCGTTTTGTGCTAGAATGAAGAATGTTATGGCCAAATGTATCCTTGTATGAACTGTTTTTCTTGCAAGAGCAACAACCTTGGAATTTTTAGTTTCGAAGGCTTCCGGGGAGCCACGCAAATTTTTAAAATGTTCTCCAATGGAGGAAAAATTTTGATTTTTGTATGATGACCTCAAGATCGAAAATTTTTAGACTTCAAACTACCGATATTTCATTCTCATCTCATACTATAAGTTTTCAAAACTCGAGTTTTTAACTCAAATAAGGTCTTCAAAATATACTCAAGACGTGACTCTCGTTTGTAACTTTTCGGTTTCATGAATGTTGGTCAGAAGATGCGTATTGATGATGCTCTCGCTGTTGAGCAGTGGTGCCAATTTTATGACTAAAATAGTAACGTGAATGTTGAGTCCATCGGTATGTATGTGTTGAGATAGTCCTCTTTATTGAGAAGTAAAATTTTCGTTTTTGTAGGATGATTTTCTTTTGATGGTTGCTTGTGAGATGTTATAATTATGTGAATCGATGACATTTAGACTCGTATGTTGTTGCTTATTTGTAACCTTCGAGTCTAGTATTACCTCATATATGTTTGCAATCGTGTTGGTGATTAGAGCAGTTAGCACAGGCTTAATACGAGCCTAACGCGCGCTAACGTGGCGTGTTTAGCGCACGTTAATCTTTGTTGTAACGCGCGCTAATCAACCTGGGCAGAGGCTATGGAACCACATTATAGCCGTTAGGTCTAACTTTTGCGGCCAATCACCTGTAGTTGTATTCTCTACGTGGTGTCTAGTGATAACAATCACAGCGTGAATGTGTGTTAAGACTTTTCGTATTGCTAGGTGATATTTGATTGTGTTTGATGAATTGATAAATTATGTCTGCTGTGTGTGTTCAAAAACACTTTCCTGGAAACTTCAAAAAGTTTTGACGGTTCGAGTAATCGGCGGCTCCGTGTATACTTTGAAAATTATTTGGAATTGGCAAGCCGGCCTTGGATTCTCAAATAAAACCTCGATGGTATTTGAAAGAGTTGTTTTAAAGTACATGTAGACATTTTGTAAAATATTACCGTCGTTGATGTTTGTGAAGTGTTGGGAGAATTTTCGAAAATGATTTTTAACGTATTGTTGTACTTTCAAATAATTCGAGTGAATGATTTTCAAAAAATCTTTCACACCATAAAAATATTTTAATTCAAAAACCAATGCGATTTTTATTTTCAAAAATATATAGTGAAAGATGAAAAATCTCACTCGATGTAAAGTTCAAACTCGAATTTGGAAATGTTAGAGTATGTAAGAATGATTTGATGATCTTGCATGGTTAACTTGTTAGTTGCTAACGGTGATGATGATACGTAGGGGCATGATGACTTCAAATGATTTCAAATGAGATGGTTAAAGTATGTTGTTTACAAGTTTTGATGAAACAACCCGAGGTACCAAAAGTACTTTTAAAGTTTATTTTAAATACCATACAAATCCAAGGATTTTCAAAAGATTTCCTTTAAAAGGATACCTCGTGGATTTTCTTTTCGAGTTGTTATTGGTTACCTTATGTGATATGTCGTGCTGAGTTGGTACTTTAGTATAATATTTTGCGAAGCCGTGCAATCGTATTGAGTGGGAATCCGCTTAGTATGCCGATGGGCAGAGGACACAGTCGTGACCACGATACTAATGGCCATGAAGATCGGATGTGGACCAAGAGGATATGGTGGGGAAGGTTGCTATTCCAGCACTTCGTTCTCGTTGTTTAGGTTTCGGGACGAAACCTCTTTTAAAGGTGATATGATGTATTACCCGCATTTTTCTTTCTTTCTCTTCTGTTTCGTCCAACCGTATCGACTCGACTGTGTTCGTTGATGCTTCTGACCTGGTGTTGTTTCTCACCTTTGTCATTCGAGCGAGTTCTGATATTGTCTCAAATTGACCTATATATCGTTGTGACCTTTCCAAGTTCGGAAAATTAGTCTCGTTTTCGATCTTCCAACCCTTAGGCGGTGGAATTGTATTTGTTCAGCGATTGGCTCGCGTTTTGATTGATGTACCGTTGGGTTGGTCAATCGTATTGATTTTCGTCCGTTGTGTTTTGTGATTGTTCGGATAATTGACTTGATTGTATTATCCATTTGATGACGCTTGTTACTTGTTGGTTTTGTTATATCCCTAACAGCGACGTCGTGTTGGTCGTCGTGGAGCGTGTTTTCACGCCGTATATTCCTTTGCGTTGCTTGTAACGTTTCGGCGATGGGCGTAAGTTACGCGTTTCCTTGCGTATCTCGTTGAGTTTTCCTGGCGGGATATTGCTTCTCCCTACTTTTTTTAAGTTTCGGGACGAAACTTCTTTTAAGGAGGGTAGAATGTAATATCCGCAATTTTCGATTTTCGGTAAATTTGTTTTTCGGCCGGAGTCCGTTTTGACGACTCGCTCATGACCGTTTCGTCATTTCGAGAATGATTAATTCTGCACTTTTTGTCATCCGAGTTCGTTTCGGTATCGTTTTGTTGAGTTCCGAGCTTTTTAGCGACTTTTCCGCACTTGAGTTCGATTCTTGCAAATCTCGTCCGAAACTATTGTTTCGAGTTTCCCGTAATTTTATTTAATGTTATTATTCATGTTGCGAGCTTTGGTTTGGTGTTTCGATCGCGTATCGTGATTTTCGGACGTTTTGGGCCATTTTCGTAATTTCCCAAAGTTTTGGGTAATTACTTCTGTTGTCCAATTCTGAGCCTTCGGGTGGTCGGAATCTTGTGTTCTCTTAGTGCTCGGATTCGTCTTTGCGAGTACTTCGTAACCGTATCTTCGATTCGTACTCAGGTTCGGGTTTCGGGGTCGTTCGGGCCATCGGAGTTGGTCCCAGCCGAGTCATGGCCGGGCATGCTCGAGCCAGGCCGGCCCTGGCCGAGTAACGTACGGTAGTGATCGGCGATTCGCACGTAAGGCGATTCGTACGTAAGGCCCTGGCCGGTAACGTACGTAACGTTTCCGGCATTTCCAGGCAGTGAGTTCGGCCATGGCCGGTTACGTACGTAAGCCATGGCCGGTTACGTACGTAACCCGGCCGGCAGTCGACCTATTTAAGGCCTGGCAGCATATTTTTCACCCAGTTCCTCATTCCTTTTCTTCCCGTACGCGGCTGTGGGTGTATATATATCATGGAGCCATGATGTTGTTCTTTCAATCCATGAAGTCTTGGAGTTCATATCATCAATCATCCATCCTATAACATCCTCCGATCTACCGAATCAGGACAGATTTCCTAGAAATCTAGTTTTGGGGAATTTGGGTATTTTGGTTGTTTTCGTCCGATTAATCCGATTTAACTTAGGGTTATTATGGATTGATGATAATTTAGATATATTATATCATTTCCTTTATTATTCCATGGTTGGATCGTATCGATTCGTCGATTTGGTCGAGTTCTTGATCGACGCCTTGAAGGTGTCCGGTAGAATGTCGTATAGGGGTTTTCGGGCGTTCTACGATTATTCTTCCTCGTATGATCGATGATTTATTGATTATATGTTGTTAGGGTCGAATTCTTGTGAAGAACTCGAGTCGGAACCCTTCCGTTCGTCATTTTCTTCAAGCTTCTCGATCGTGGGTGTATTCATTGTCTTCGCCGGAGAATTGTAGGTGTTCGAGGTGTCCCGACTGAGCCGTGTTCGTAGGAGTGTCCTGTGTCGATTATCGAGGCAAGTATCTTGCCCATGCATTATGTGTTTTGTGGATATAATGGTTGCTAAGTGTCGATATGTGCTAAATAAATATTTATAACCATTTTGCAAAAGAATCGGTATATTTACCATCATGGTTTTCGTAAAGGTGACCCGTGTGGGTCGGGAATTAATATGCTTAGTTGATTATGTGTGCTAGTTTCGAGTATAGGATCACCTTACTTTCGTGTGATGTCATTATGTATGATTATGGCGTCGGTAAATGTAACGTGTAATTCTCTTGTCAAATTATGTGCTTGGAGTCCCGTGGTTATGGATGAATATGTGAGTTTTTGGTGATATTAGTTGTGTCGTTCGGTGCTGTTGAGATCTTGTGCTCCCTTGTGAATTGATATAGTTCTGGGTCGTGAGCACGTGTTGGATAATTTGGCCATTCTAGCAAGGTACCTCGACTATATATATTTTGTGTGTTTGACCTTTGAGAGTTGTTGGTTTTGTAATCTGTGAGTTGTTACTCTTCCACCTGGGGATGGCATGTGGCCTCTGGGGGACGATACTAATGGGTACGGCCACGGAAGTGGACTTGGGTGCGTGTGTTGATGTTCTTCCACCTGGGGACGGTTCGACGGGACCTCTGGGGGCCGATACTAATGGGTACGGCCGCGGAAGTGGTTTCCCACCTGGGGACGGTCCGAAGGGGTCTCTGGGGGCCGATACTAATGGGTACGGCCACGGGTTACCAAGTGTGGTTGCTGTGATATTGATGTTGATGTTTTGTTGATTAATTGTGATATGTCCGGAGTATCACAATACTTTGCGCTCGGGGTCGAGATACATTATATATCAGGTCTTGGTGCTTGGCTATAATGGCATATGAATAATGTGTTATGTGTAATGTGTCCTTGTAAGTGAATTGAAGTGGATGATCGGGTCGTGGACCCTGTGTTTTGTGACCGTAATGGTTGGGTCGTGGACCCCGTGTTTTTGTTAACGGATTTGCATTTTGGAAAAAGAACTTTGGGGCTGTGACCCTAAATGACTTTCGAGGAATTAAGAACTTTTCAATTTCAAATGTTTTCAAAACTCCCGAGATTTGGAAGTGTTTTCAAAGTGCTTACTTACATCGTTTCTACTTTCAAGACTTGAACTATTTTTAACTAAATATACCTTGGGAAGTCTTTTGTTGTATTCTCGGAATGTGTTGTGTATGGCTCGTATTTGAACTTTATACTTGCACTAGCGAAACAGTGGAGTTTTGCTAACCCCCGAGTAATCGGGGGGTGGATATCTGTATTGTGTCCAGGTACATGCAGGTTTTCGGGAGCAAGACACAGGATCGGCACGAGGGATGATGAAAGACGAATGATACTAATCACACGAAGGCCAGTTTTGGGTTCAATTAGTCGGAGTCCATTGTATTGTCTTTTCCGCTGTCTTATTGTTTGTTGTTGCAAGTATTTTACCCTTGCGTGGGTATGAGTCTGGATGAGTTTATGTATTTTTATTTGTAAGTCAGTGTCGAAAGACCAAATCGGTGTATTGGTTCGTTATTTTGATTCGTCGGTATGTAATGTAATGTGTTGTTTAGATGTCTAGCCTGGTGGATCCTCGCGGAGAGGGTCTGCGGCGTGTAATATTCCCGGTTCGATCTGGGGATGTTACAACTGTGGCGTCCCGGTTCATTTTGGGGGCGTTACACGAGGGCGGGGAGTGATCGCCGGTGCAATAGAAAAGGGCACGGATAATGAGCGGCTCCGAGAAAGGGGAGTGATCGCCGGTGCAATAAGAAAAAGGGCACGGACAACGAGCGGCTCCTGACAAGGCTTCTAGGCGGAGGGGGACATGACTGGACCAAATTGTCACCAGAACGAGAGGTATTCCAAGACTGTATAGGTATGGGACTATACAGTTAAGGAGGTTTAAAAAAAAAGATTTACTTATACAAAACAAGATATTTTAAAACTTTCTTATTTTTAAAGGTATAACGAATATTATGGCATGATTATATTTTCGGGAGAATATGTGGTTCATCGCTGCTGCCTAACGTCGACTCTGAGGTAATGTTTTCAAGTATAAACTCTTTTATGAAAACTTAAAAATTATGGTATGAATATAGAATGATTGTGTCGGCAAAAGATTTGAAAGGATATGTGAAGTATAAATGTTGTCCGAAAGGAACAAAATATGATTTCAAAGAAAGGTTTCAAAATAATTTTTGCTGACACAATATTTTTAAAGTTTGATACAGATTTTCAAAGTTCTTTACGAAGCTCAATTTCGAGGACGAAATTTTTAAAGAGGGGAGGATATTGTAACGCCCCAATACTTATTTAAATGCTAACGATCAGAGATTTTGATTTTTTTAATATTTACAGGTTGTTCGATACTTGGATCGATATGTTCCTAGCATAGAATGAAAGATTTAAAAAGAAAATATTTCAAAATAAATTATAAGGATCATTTTTAGAATTTGTGAAAGTGATTTCGAAAAGTTCCGACGATTTTGATACGATAAAATTTCATTACAGAACACTTATACTGCAAAAATGATATTAAATTATTATTTTAATGTTATCGAAAATCCGTTCCGAGCATATCGAAGATTTAACTCCGTCGAGTCCGGAACAGGTCGGAAAATCGAATTTGGACATCGGGAAGGGGTCGAACCGGCTGAGCCAAGTTGACGGACATTTGCCGATCACCGCCGGACACGCCGACTGACAACTGCTGGTCATGGCCGACAGAAGCTTCTAGGACACTATCCGGATAAGGCTGTCCAGCTGTCCGAATAAGGTCGGTCACGACCGACAGAAGCTTCTCGACCACTATCCGGATAAGTCTGTCCAGCTGTCCGGATAAGTTCGGTCACGACCGACAGAAGCTTCTCGGCCATCTGTCCGGATAAGGCTTCCAGCTGTCCGGGTAAGGTTGATTTTCAACCGACTTTGAGCTCTTATTTATATATGTTCCCGGACGTGTTTTTGTACAAATCATATATCATTTTGAAGCTGTGAACCTCTACTTTAAAACGCCCTAAACATATTTTCCTTCCAAAATTTATCAAAGCCACAAAAATCCTGATCAAACAGATAGCTCAAATCTGACAGTTTTTTAAAGGTGTTTGATAAAAGTCCTCAAAGAGATTTCAGATTGTACATCAAGAATTTATGGCCGGAAATATGAAAAAGTATTTTCAAGTGCTAGTAGAAGCATATCCGGGATCCAAGAAGGACAACCGAGCCAAATTCAAAGGAAGATATTTCAAGATTTCAGCAAACGAGGTGAGGTTATACTGTTTTAATATGTTACGGTCATCGTTGTGTCGTGTAACATGACGACCCGCGAGGGGTCGAAAGAATGAAAGAAATCCGAGACGAGTCTCACACAGATAAGAATGTTTTATGTGCATTACACAACATGATTTTGACAATTTATAAGGGTTTAATCTCACTGAGTATGCTCGCGTACTCACACCTCGTCATTTATGTTTTTTCAGGCTAAGGAATCGACGAACGAGACAAGCAGAAGATGAATACATACTCCCAACACGATGAAGTTCTAAAGAATAAAAGATGTTGTCGCCGTAATTGTTATTATTTTTACGAAACACTTGATGTTCTTCAACAAACGTAATTTCAACGGACTATGTCCGAATAATTGATTTCCCATGTTTTTGTAAAACTGTACAGATGTTTGAATAAATGAGTTTTATTGAAAATTTACTGACTATAATGCTTCCGCAAATACGCCGAATTTATATAAAAAATTTTAAGGAAAAATTGTGCCGTGTAACGTTCTTTTTAATTGAGAATGTCAGGGCGTTACAGAATGGTATCGGAGACAGGTTTCTCTCAGTACGGTGAGATTTGGGGATGAACCAAGCGGAAGCTGGTGAACATGTGACACCCGGGGCCGACGAGGGCGCGGAGTGATCGCCGGTGCAATAGAAAAGGGCACGGACAATGAGCGGCTCCGAGAAAGGGGAGTGATCTGTAATATCCGTAACTTTCTATTTTTAGCAGTTTCTATTTTTGGTATATGTGTACTTTTATCGACTCGCTTGTAACCGCTTCGACATTTTGAATCTACTTTATTCATGGAGTTTTTCCATTTGGACGAGTTTTGGTGAAGTTTTCACGCGATTTCATTTTATGATATGTTTTGTCGTATGAACGTTCGATTCTCGTATTTTCGTGGTTTCTTAGTTTGTACAAGTTCGTATGATTGGGTTGGTCGTGTTGAGACTTTCGGTTTGCAAATCCGACGTCGTATCGTGATTTTCGGACGCTTGGGTCATTTTCGTAATTTCCTATAAGTTTAGGGAATTTCATATTCGTTGTCGTATTTCGGATTCTCGAGTAGTCGGATTGATGTTTTCTTGTGATGGTTAGACTCGTCATCGAATAGTCTTCGTAGTCGTATTTTTGGTTCGATATAGCGGTGTCCGGGTTTCGTCGTCGTCCGTTTGGACAAAGAAGCCGCCGATCGCTTGTCGATGGGTGTTACGGCCGTAACACCCGTGGTTACGGCCGTAAGTTGGCCATGTTACGGCCGTAAGTGTCCCTATTACGGCCAGAATGACCATTGCTTTAAAGCAGTAGGCGGAGGTCCAAGACCTCATTTTCTATCCTTTCTTTCGTTTTTCTTCACGGGGCGACTCCAGAGGCGACTCCTTCAGTTTTGATCGAAAAATTTTTCGTGTTCCATCACCGTAGAATCGTAGTAGCATATCACCATCAGCGTAATCATCCTCCATCATCCGAATCCGAGGTATTTTCTTCAGGAACCCTAACTTGTATAAATTAGGGGTTTTCCGGGTTTTTCGTGATTGATTCCGAATTGTTCATGTATGTTGCGAAACTTCTTACCGATTGTTGTTATTGGGTCATTCCCAATCCGTTTTTTTCAAATTAATCCGTGAATTATCAATACGGGGAGATTTTGCGTAAACCCTCCCCCGTATCGATTGAACATCTATTGTCGTGAATTGTAATCGGTGTTATGGGAGTATTCCTTTCGATTTTTGATGTCCGTTGGGACTGAGTTATGTTAATTCTTCGTTAGGAACCGTCGTCTTCCACTCGGATCATCCGTAGTCATTTTTCACTTCCGATTCTTCGAAGATGTCATAAAGGAAAGTACTTTACATTTGTTTACATGTTGTAGTATTTGAATTATGGCTATATGTGGTTGTTGTGGGAGGATATGTGTATGTTCACCTAGGGACGGTCCGACGGGGCCTCTAGGGATACGTATTGCCGTGTGTGTGCGTATCACGAACTGTGGTTAACCACCCAGGGATGTCCAACGGGGCTCTGCGGGGTACGGTGGCCGTGAGTCACGTACCAAGGTTAACTTTGAATTGTTTTGGTTGGAGAAAATGTGTTTTGTGCTTGTGCATCGTAAATATTCCGGAATATAAAATGTTTTCTAAAATGATTTTTGGCGCATATATTCATCTGATTAGAATGTACTTCAAATGGATTGTACTTACACTAGCAGTTGTCGCTAACCCCTTAAATGGGGGAAATACTTTTTGTATTTCAGGTATCGATCGTGGGGACAAACGAGCACTTGAGCCGTATGAGGATGATGGGCAAGCATGATACTGACCAGTAGTCATTTGTTGGTGTTCAGTTCTGTCTATTATTTTTGATGTCTTGTTTTGGGACTTTTGTATTATAAAATTGGTTTAAGTACTCGAGTACTTCTTGTTTGAAAATTGTTAATGTTGTGTTCCCGTTTTGGGAAATAGATTGACGTTGGATTCTATTTGTCGAGTTGTAGTCTTTTATTTGGGATTGTCGTTTTATTGGTGATTGTTTGTCGTTGTTGAATGTCCTGTTGGTATGTTAGCCTGGTGGATTCCATAGTGTGGGATCCACGGCGCTGTAATATGCCCTGAATGTCTTGGGGGTGTTACAGAATATGGTATCAGAGCGCTTAGGTTTATGGATACCTAGGCTGTCGGTTATTTGGGTCTAGTCAAGTGTCGTTTTTGGGACAGTATCACTGCTATGCCATCATCTCAGTACACCGGTGCTCGTAAATGTTTCCTAACTTGACTCGTTCCACCGTTCTGTTCTATTACTGTCTTGGTATCTTGTTGCGTTTTACGTTTGAATTGTACTTACCCGCTACTTCTTCAGAATTCCTGCTGGTAGAGGACGCGGACGCGGTCGCGGACGCGGTAGGGGACGTGGCGCAGCCGGTGGGGCGGCCATGTCCGATCACTCAGGAACTGATTCGGCGATGCCTTCTTTGTCGAACAGTGTTCTCCCTAGTTCCGGAGGTCAGCAGGACCAGTCTGCTAGCTCCGGTAATGCACATGAGAATGTTGGAGTGGCCAACATTTTGCAGCAAGTAGCGAACCAGATGACGCTACTGACTCAGGCCGTTCTGGTCGGCCAAGCTAATGCCAACCCGGTTCCGCCTACTGGATCCGGCAATGATAAGTTACTTCAGGACGTGATTCGTATGCGTCCTCCATAGTTTGATGGTGCTTCCGACCCTTCCAGTTGGGAGAATTGGCTATTCGAGATGGAGAAACTATTTGAGGCTGCTAATTGTTCTGAGGAGAGGAAAGTACCCATTGCTCAGTACTTCCTCGCCAAGGAAGCAGCAACGTGGTGGCAAGCGGTGAAACCGCGCGACCGGGAAGCTACGTGGGCAGAGTTTCGGGATCTGATGGAAGACAAATACTGTCCATGGCCAGTGAAAGAGGGGAGGATCCGAGCCTTCTTTGAGACTAAGCCCCAAGATGTTCCTATTTCTCAAGCTTTCAAAGACTACAATCAACAGCTGCATTATGTGAGAAACCAAGTCCGAGATGAGCTTGATAAGATCCGCCACTTTGATATGCGGATGAAACCGAGGGTGCGCCACTACATGTCTGGTCTAGGGTGCACGACTTTGAAAGAGTATCAGAATAAAGCCATGGCTTATGAGATGTCGTTTTCTGCGACAAAGACGGCAACCGGAGGAAAGAAGCAGAAGACCTACGGTCAGTTTTCGGGAGGCAAGTCAGGAGGGTATCCGAAGGCTCCATCTGGTTCGCGAGTCTTTGGGAGTCAGTCGCCATCAGTTGGGCGAGGAAACGGTTCTAGGTCTACTCCTACTGGTTCCGTCCGTGGTCCTACGTGCTTCAACTGTAGTCGTCCGGGCCACATGATGAGTGAGTGTGATAGGCCTCCGATTCAGTGTCTTGCTTGTGGTCGGATGGGTCATCGTGCTAAGTTTTGTACGGATGCGGCTCGAACTCCAGTTACTCAGATATCAGCCCCAGCTGCGGGAGAGCCGAGTGTTAATCAGGCACCGACAGTTCCTCAGCCGCAGCAGAGTTTTGGTAGGGGTCGAGGATGTGGACAGCCTTCTAGAGAGGGAGTTTCTAGTGCGGGATCTGTTCCGCCCCGGGTTTATGAGATGAGACGAGCAGGATACCCAGATGAAACGGTGGCTACAGGTACCGTCCACATTCTTGATCATCCTGTTTCCGTATTGTTCGATTCTGGTGCTACACATTCTTTTATATCTATGGATTGTGTGCGTTGTCTGCATGTTGATTGCCTTGTTGCTTGTGAGCCTTTTGTTGTTAAACTTCCTAGCGGGGATAGCATCGTGGGGGATCGTGAGGTTAGAGATTTTCCAATGAGTATCGCGGGGAGGGTTTGGCCTTCTAATCTAATTGCAGTAGATATTAGAGATGAGGATTTGATTCTGGGTGAGGATTGGCTGGACCGTCATGGGGCGATCATGAATTATAGAACGAGAACCGTTTCGATGTTAGCCTCTGACGGTATCGAGCATTCTTTTGTGGGGCGTAAACGGAGTAGCCAGAGACTTCTGATCAGCGCCTTGAGGGCGGTGAGACTTCTTCGAGGAGGTTGCACGGGCTATTGGTGTTACGCTTTGAGATCGGAAGAAGGGGGAATCGATCTCTCGTCTATTCCGGTAGTATGTGAGTATCCCGACGTTTTTCCACACGAGTTGCCGGGTTTTCCGCCGGACCGAGAAGTTGAGTTTACCGTCGATTTAGAGCCGGGGGTAGCCCCGATTTCTAAGATGCCATACCATATGGCGCCTGCCGAGATGCTTGAGTTAAAGAAACAGTTGGGAGAGTTGCTAGACATGGGATATATTCGACCGAGCGCTTCACCTTAGGGCGCACCGGTCCTGTTTGTGAAGAAGAAGGATAGATCACTTCGTTTGTGTATCGACTACCGAGAGTTGAACAAATTGACCATCAAAAACAAGTATCCGCTCCCGAGGATTGATGACTTGTTTGATCAGTTGCAAGGGGCAACCGTGTTTTCGAAGATTGATTTGAGATCGGGGTATTATCAACTCCGAGTGAAGGATACCGATATTCCAAAGACAGCCTTTCGGACGAGATACGGTCACTACGAGTTTGTGGTTATGCCTTTTAGGCTAACCAACACCCCAGCCGTGTTCATGCAGCTTATGAACAAAGTCTTTATCGATTACCTCGATAAATGTGTAGTCGCCTTTATCGACGATATTCTGATTTACTCGAGGAGTGAGGAGGAGCACGCCCGTCATTTGCATATCGTGTTATACATTTTGAGAACTCAGCATCTTTTTGCAAAGTTCTCAAAGTGTGAGTTTTGGTTACGGGAGGTTATGTTTCTCGGTCATGTGATCTCGGCTGAGGGTGTTCGTGTGGACCCACATAAGGTAGAGGCAGTGTTGGCTTGGGCGCCGCCCAAGAACGTGAAGGAGGTCTGCAGTTTTCTGGGATTAGCCGGGTATTACCGTAGATTCGTCGAGGGGTTCTCTAAGCTCGCTCGACCGCTGACTCAGTTATTACAGAAGTCAGAGAAGTTTGTGTGGACCGATGAGAGGCATAATAGTTTTGAGGAGTTGAAGAAGCGGTTGACGACCGCTCCTGTTTTGGCTTTACCGAGTGGTAATGAGGGTTTCTCAGTTTTTAGTGATGCTTCGGGCCAAGGGCTCGGATGTGTACTTATGCAGCACGAGAGGATGATTGCCTATGCTTCCCGTCAGTTGAAACCGTATGAATTGAATTACCCTACGCACGATCTTGAGTTGGCCGCAGTCGTATTTGCGTTGAAGATCTATCGTCATTACTTGTATGGCTCGTCGTGTCAGATTTTCACCGATCACAAGAGCCTGAAGTACATTTTTACGCAGAAAGAGCTTAATACGAGACAGAGGATATGGTTGGAGTTGATTAAGGATTACGATCTTGAAATCCTTTATCATCCGGGCAAGGCTAATGTGGTAGCAGATGCCTTGAGCCAGAAATCGGTATCGCTTCGGGCACTTGAGTCACTTACGGCCCAGTCGGGACTTCAGCGAGAGTTTATGAGGTTGAGCATTGAGGTTGTACTACCAGAGAGTTCCGGATAGTTGCGTACTCTTGAGGTTTCTTCATCTCTAGTCGATGACATTAAATCGGGACAGTTGGGGGACCCGATGTGTATTCAGCTCTGAGAGAGTGTAGGAAAGGGGAAAGCCCCGGGATTCGTTATTCATGACGACGGTGTGTTGAGATTCCGAGGTCGGTTGTGTGTTCCGAACGACTCGGGATTGAGACAGAGTATTATGCGAGAGGCTCATGCATCACCTTACTCAGTCCATCCGGGCTCGAGTAAAATGTATAAAGATCTGAGGAAATTTTTTGGTGGAACGATATGAAGAAGGAGGTAGTTCAGTTTGTGGCTAAGTGTTTGACTTGTCAGCAAGTCAAGATTGAGCATCAGCGGCCAGCCGGGTTATTGAAACCACTTCCCGTTCCGGAATGGAAGTGGGAGGATATCTCTATGGATTTTGTCACGGGTTTGCCGAGGACGAAGACTGGTATGAATATGGTGTGGGTGATTGTAGACCGACTAACTAAGTCGGCACATTTTCTGGGCATCAAGGATACTTGGGGTCCAGAAAAGTTGGCTCGTGTTTTTATCGCACAGATAGTGAGACTTCATGGTACGCCGAGGACCATTACTTCAGACAGAGATGGCCGATTTGTATCGCATTTTTGGCAAAGTGTACATAAGGCATTGGGGACACGATACGTTTGAGCACTTCTTTCCATCCCTGCATCGATGGGATCCGAACGTACCATTCAGACGTTCGAGGATTTGTTGCGCGCGTGTGCGTTAGACTGGAGTAGTAACTGGGAGGAGCATTTGGCCTTAATTGAGTTTACTTATAACAATAGCTGGCACGCGTCGATTAAGATGGCACCGTATGAGGCACTTTATGGACGACGTTGCCGATCGCCGAAATGTTGGGATGAGCCGTCCGATCTAGTTGGTACCGAGCCAGACCTTGTGTTAGAGATGAGGGAGAAAGTTGAATTGATTAGAAAGAGAATGTTGGCTGCTCAGAGTCGACAAAAGTCTTATGCGGATGTTAGGCATCGACCTTTGGAGTTCGAGGTGGGAGATCATGTTCTGTTGAGGGTATCCCCAACGAAGGGAGTTTTCCGTTTTGGGAAAAAGGGGAAGCTTAGTCCGAGGTATATTGGGTAATTCGAGATATTGGAGAGAGTTGGTGAGTTGGCATACCGTTTAGCTTTGCCTCCGTCGTTGAGTCATGCTCATAGCGTATTTCACGTCTCCCAGCTGAGGAAGTATCTTCCGGACCCATCCCACATTATTGATTTTGGAGACGTGGAGATCGAGAAGGATGTTACGTTTGAGGAGAGACCCATCAAGATTTTGGAGCGTCGAGACAAACAGTTAAGGCACAAAACTATTCCTTTGGTTAAGGTGCAATGGTCGAGACACGGAGTAGAAGAAGCAACGTGGGAGTTAGAGGAGGATATGCGTTCGAGGCACCCCGAGCTTTTCGATTCTTAAGTTTCGGGACGAAACTTTATTTTAGAGGGGGAGAATGTAATATCCGTAACTTTCTATTTTTAGCAGTTTCTGTTTTTGGTATATGTGTACTTTTATCGACTCGCTTGTAACCATTTCGACATTTTGAATCTACTTTATTCATGGAGTTTTTCCATTTGGACGAGTTTTGGTGAAGTTTTCACGCGATCTCATTTTATGATATGTTTTGCCGTATGAACGTTCGATTCTTGTAAAACTCGTTCATTTTCGTGGTTTCTTAGTTTGTACAAGTTCGTATGATTGAGTTGGTTGTGTTGAGACTTTCAGTTTGCAAATCCGACGTCGTATCGTGATTTTCGGACGCTTGGGTCATTTTCGTAATTTCCTATAAGTTTAGGGAATTTCATATTCGTTGTCGTATTTCGGATTCTCGGGTAGTCGGATTGATGTTTTCTTGTGATGGTTAGACTCGTCATCGAATAGTCTTCGTAGTCGTATTTTTTGGTTCGATAGCAGGTCCGGGTTTCGGGGTCGTCCGGAATCGTTTGGACAAAGAATGCCGATCTTCTGTCGAGGGTGTTACGGCCGTAACACCCAGAAGTTACGGCCGTAAGTTGGCCATGTTACGTCCGTAAGTGTCCACTGTTACGTCCGTAACAGCCCGCTGTTTTAAAACAGCGGTCAGAGGTCCAAGACCTCATTTTCTATCCTTTCTTTCGTTTTTCTTCACGGGGCGACTCCAGAGGCGACTCCTTCAGTTTTGATCGAAGAATTTTTCGTGTTCCATCACCGTAGAATCGTAGTAGCATATCACCATCAGCGTAATCATCCTCCATCATCCGAATCCGAGGTATTTTCTTCAGGAACCCTAACTTGTATAAATTGGGGGGTTTTCGGGTTTTTCGTGATTGGTTCCGAATTGTTCATGTATGTTGCGAAACTTCTTACCGATTGTTGTTATTGGGTATTCCCAATCTGTTTTTTTCGAATTAATCCGTGAATTATCAATATGGGGAGATTTTGCGTAAACCCCCGCCCGTATCGATTGAACGTCTATTGTCGTGAATTGTAATCGGGGTTATGGGAGTATTCCTTTCGATTTTTGATGTCCGTTGGGACTGAGTTATGTTAATTCTTCATTAGGAATCGTCGTCTTCCACTTGGATCATCCATAGTCATTTTTCACTTCCGATTCTTCGAAGATGTCACAAAGGCAAGTACTTTACATTTGTTTACATGTTATAGTATTTGAATTATGGCTATGTGTGGTTGTTGTGGGAGGATATGTGTATGTTCACCTAGGGACGGTCCGACGGGGCCTCTAGGGATACGTATTGCCGTGTGTGTGCGTATCACGAACTGTGGTTAACCACCCAGGGATGTCCGACGGGGCTCTGCGGGGTACGGTGGCCGTGAGTCACGTACCAAGGTTAACTTTGAATTGTTTTGGTTGGAGAAAATGTGTTTTGTGCTTGTGCATCGTAAATATTCCGGAATATAAATTGTTTTCTAAAATGATTTTTGGCGCATATATTCATCTGATTAGAATGTACTTCAAATGGATTGTACTTGCACTAGCAGTTGTCGCTAACCCCTTAAATGGGGGAAATACTTTTTGTATTTCAGGTATCGATCGTGGGGACAAACGAGCACTTGAGCCGTATGAGGATGATGGGCAAGCATGATACTGACCAGTAGTCATTTGTTGGTGTTCAGTTCTGTCTATTATTTTTGATGTCTTGTTTTGGGACTTTTGTATTATAAAATTGGTTTAAGTACTCGAGTACTTCTTGCTTGAAAATTGTTAATGTTGTGTTCCCGTTTTGGGAAATGGATTGACGTTGTCGAGTTGTAGTCTTTTATTTGGGATTGTCGTTTTATTGGTGATTGTTTGTCGTTGTTGAATGTCCTGTTGGTATGTTAGCCTGGGGGATTCCATAGTGTGGGGTCTAAGGCGCTGTAATATGCCCTGAATGTCTTGGGGGTGTTACATGATCGCCGGTGCAATAAGAAAAAGGGCACGGACAACGAGCGGCTCCTGACAAGGCTTCTAGGCGGAGGGGGACATGACTGGACCAAATTCTCACCAGAACGAGAGGTATTCCAAGACTGTATAGGTATGGGACTATACAGTTAAGGAGGTTTAAAAAAAAAGATTTACTTATACAAAACAAGATATTTTAAAACTTTCTTATTTTTAAAGGTATAACGAATATTACGGCATGATTATATTTTCGGGAGAATATGTGGTTCATCGCTGCTGCCCAACGTCGACCCTGAGGTAATGTTTTCAAGTATTCACTCTTTTATGAAAACTTAAAAATTATGGTATGAATATAGAATTATTGTGTCGGCAAAAGATTTGAAAGGATATGTGAAGTATAAATGTTGTCCGAAAGGGACAAAATATGATTTCAATGAAAGGTTTCAAAATGATTTTTGCTGACACAATATTTTTAAAGTTTGATACAGATTTTCAAAGTTCTTTACGAAGCTCAATTTCGAGGACGAAATTTTTAAAGGGGGGAGGATATTGTAACGCCCCAATACTTATTTAAATGCTAACGATCATAGATTTTGATTTTTTTAATATTTACAGGTTGTCCGATACTTGGACCGATATGTTCCTAGCATAGAATGAAAGATTACAAAATAAAATATTTCAAAATAAATTATAAGGATCATTTTTAGAATTTGTGAAAGTGATTTCGAAAAGTTCCGACGATTTTGATACGATAAAATTTCATTACAGAACACTTATACTGCAAAAATAATATTAAATTATTATTTTAGTGTTATCGAAAATCCGTTCCGAGCATATCGAAGATTTAATTCCGACGAGTCCGGAACAGGTTGTAAAATCGAATTTCGACATCGGTAAGGGGTCGAACCGGCTGAGCCAAGTTGACGGACATTTGTCGGTCACCGCCGGACACGCCGACTGACAACTGCCGGTCATGGCCGACAGAAGCTTCTAGGCCACTATCCGGATAAGGCTGTCCAGCTGTCCGGATAAGGTCGGTCACGACCGACAGAAGCTTCTCGACCACTATCCGGATAAGTCTGTCCAGCTGTCCGGATAAGGTCGGTCACGACCGACAAAAGCTTCTCGGCCAGCTGTCCGGATAAGGCTTCCAGCTGTCCGGGTAAGGTTGATTTTCAACCGAATTTGAGCCCTTATTTATATATGTTCCCGGACGTGTTTTTGTACATATCATATCTCATTTTAAAGCTGTGAACCTCTACCTTAAAACGCCCGAATTATATTTTCCTTCCAAAATTTATAAAAGCCACAAAAATCCCGATCAAACAGATAGCTCAAATCTGACAGTTTTTCAAAGGTGTTTGATAAAAGTCCTCAAAGAGATTTCAGATTTTACATCAAGAATTTATGGCCGTAAATATGAAAAAGTATTTTCAAGTGCTAGGAGAAGCGTATCCGGGATCCAAGAAGGACAACCGAGCCAAATTCAAAAGATGATATTTCAAGATTTCAGCAAACGAGGTGAGGTTATACTGTTTTAATATGTTACGGTCATCGTTGTGTCGTGTAACATGACGACCCGTGAGAGGTCAAACGAATGAAAGAAATCTGAGATGAGTCTCACACAGATAAGAATGTTTTATGTGCATTACACAACATGATTTTGACGATTTATAAGGGTTTAATCTCACTGAGTATGCTCGCGTACTCACACCTCGTCATTTATGTTTTTTCAGGCTAAGGAATCGACGAACGGGACAAGCAGAAGATGAATACATACTCCCAACACGATGAAGTTCTAAAGAATAAAAGATGTTGTCGACGTAATTGTGATTATTTTTACGAAACACTTGATGTTCTTCAACAAACGTAATTTCAACGGACTATGTCCGAAGAATTGATTTCCCATGTTTTTGTAAAACTGTACTGATGTTTGAATAAACGACTTTTATTGAAGATTTACTTACTAAAACGCTTCCGCAAATACTCCGGATTTATATAAAATTTTTAAGGAAAAATTGAGCCGTGTAACGTTCTTTTTAATTAAGAATGCCAGGGCGTTACAGATGTAACACCCTCAAGGTATTCGAGGTATATTACAGCGCCGTGAATCCCTATATGGGACCCACCAGGCTGAACAGCATCATACCCATCGACTCACAGAAACGACGAAAATAACACCTCGTCATAAAGACGCAAAACAGAATAATCCACCCGGTTCAACCAGTCAAACATAACATCATCATCCAACACAAACATAATAGGCAACAATACAATCCGGACGAACAAGAACTCTCAAGTACTCGAGTACTACTATTAGTTCAAAAAACCACAAAAGATGAAAAGATAAAAGACACCAAGGTGACACTCGTGCACAATCATCACGCACGGCCATCATCCGTGTACTGGTCCAGCGCCCGCTCGTCTCGATGAACCTGACCAGAAATTCATAAAACGAATTTCCCCAAAACGGGTCCCCAAAGGGGTTAGCAATTACGCTAGTACAAGTAACCAAATGAACGTCTTACATCTTACACATATAGTAAATGCATGCAATCAAGAAAACATAGTTCCAAAACACTCATTTCCGGAAATGCCATAATCAAGTCACATTTGTAAAAATGCACCACAATTAACCGTGGATCCACCCCTTCGTGGACCCCTACCGAGACCCCGTCGGATCTAACCCATAGTGGTTAAAAGCAAGCTCGCGGATCCACCCCTCCGTGGACCCCTACCGAGACCCCGTCGGGTCTAACCCATAGTGAGCATACACACACACACACAATTCTCATGCAATACTAATACATTAAGATTGTAAGTTCATAAGGGTACTTGCCTCGATTAATAGACGGTGACAAGAACGGAACGGAAGAATCAAGCACGACCGCGAGGAACCGACGAATGAACCTAACGATTCGAATAACACAATCACAACCACTCCTAAACGATTACGGAAATGGAATACACCCGAAAACCCGCCTACGATTCATGTATATTCGTACAAAAATAACAACGAGGGCGGACCACAACCAAACCCTCTCGATTTTGCAAAACCATGAAAATATACCATGAATCCGTAGGAAAACTAATTATACCAGCAAGATTAATCATATTCATCATGAATCCACCAACAAAACGGAACGGATCGGAAGAAAATCCCAAAACCCCCAAATCGCCCAAAAGTAGGGTTCTAAGAGATTTACCTTGGATTAGGATGAAAGATTCATGTTGATGTTGATATAATACACCAAGAACTTAAGGAAGATGTTGGATGAGTTGATTGGAGGAAGAAATCGCCAAGAATCGCCCGAAATCGCCACGGCCGCGGAAAGGAGGAGGAAATGGAAATAATACGCTCATCTCGGTCAACTCCCTGGTTTATATAGCCAGGGAGTGTTAGTGCGCGCTAATCCTCAAGGTTAGCGTGCGCTAACGGGATAAAAGTACGGGCCAAACAGTTAGCGTCCAATCCAGTAGCCAGACTTCTGGCCGTTAGCGTGCGCTACTCCAAATGTAGCGTGCGCTAATAACCTATTGGTAGCGCGCGCTATCGACCAATAGCGTGTGCTACTTGGGCGTCAGTCGAGTCCAGTGACAAACTGTCCAGAACTCACCTGATCCGTTAGCGTGCGCTACCATACAAGCGTAGCGTGCGCTAACTGGCACCTGACCGGGTTCAGTAGTAAACTGTCCAGTACTGGACACTCACGCTAGTGCACGCTACCGGGTATCATCAGCGTGCGCTAGCCTCCTGACCTTAGCGTGCGCTAGCCTGCGTAGCGTACGCTAATACGCCAATCCAGAAGGCTGGAAAATAGCACTGCCACTCCCAGGGCTTGCTCCCTAGCGCGCGCTATTTAATCACCGTAGCGTGCGCTACTAAGGCCCCTAGCGCGCGCTATGCGAAATGATAGCGTGCGCTAGGTTACGAAATATAAACGGTTCACAACATCGAATATGAACGAAACATCAAACGGAACACCTCAAAGCGCATCAAAACATAGAATGGATCCACGGCAACCCCAAACAATGTTCCGCACAACAATAACGAGTCTCAGATCAATAGATGACGGGAAAGATACACTGTAAGGTACATGAGGGTCACTACGACCGAGAAATACACTGAAAAGGAAAATACAAGGGGAAAGAAAAAATGCGGATATTACTACAGAATGGTATCGGAGACAGGTTTCTCTCAGTACGGTGATATTTGGGGATGAATCAAGCGGAAGCTGGTGAACATGTGACACCCGGGGCCAAGGAGGGCGGGGAGTGATCGCCGGTGCAATAGAAAAGGGCACGGACAATGAGCGGCTCCGAGAAAGGGGAATGATCGCCGGTGCAATAAGAAAAAGGGCACGGACAACGAGCGGCTCCTGACAAGGCTTCTCGGCGGAGGGGGACATGACTGGACCAAATTCTCACCAGAACGAGAGGTATTCCAAGCCTGTATAGGTATGGGACTATACAGTTAAGGAGGTTTAAAAAAAAGATTTACTTATACAAAACAAGATATTTTAAAACTTTCTTATTTTTAAAGGTATAACGAATATTACGGCATGATTATATTTTCGAGAGAATATGTGGTTCATCGCTGCTGCCCAACGTCGACTCTGAGGTAATGTTTTCAAGTATTCACTCTTTTATGAAAACTTAAAAATTATGGTATGAATATAGAATGATTGTGTCGACAAAAGATTTGAAAGGATATGTGAAGTATAAATGTTGTCCGAAAGGGACAAAATATGATTTCAAAGAAAGATTTCAAAATAATTTTTGCTGACACAATATTTTTAAAGGTTGATACAGATTTTCAAAGTTCTTTACGAAGCTCAATTTCGAGGACGAAATTTTTAAAGGGGGGAGGATATTGTAACGCCCCAATACTTATTTAAATGCTAACGATCATAGATTTTGATTTTTTTTTTAATATTTGCAGGTTGTCCGATACTTGGATCGATATGTTCCTAGCATAGAATGAAAGATTTAAAAATAAAATATTTCAAAATAAATTATAAGGATCATTTTTAGAATTTGTAAAAGTGATTTCGAAAAGTTCCGACGATTTTGATACGATAAAATTTCATTACAGAACACTTATACTGCAAAAATAATATTAAATTATTATTTTAATGTTATCGAAAATCCGTTCCGAGCATATCGAAGATTTAACTCCGACGAGTCCGGAACAGGTCGGAAAATCGAATTTGGACATCGGGAAGGGGTCGAACCGGCTGAGCCAAGTTGACGGACATTTGCCGGTCACCGCCGGACACGCCGACTGACAACTGCCGGTCATGGCCGACAGAAGCTTCTAGGCCACTATCCGGATAAGGCTGTCCAGCTGTCCGAATAAGGTCGGTCTGTTAGGAGTATGCCCTCGAATGCCACTCAGAGGTTGTTGAGTGAGGGCATTATACTTGTAATTATGTAAACCATTTATATAAGGCAAATGAATGTTTCTTTTTTTTTACTGGTAGTTACTGGCATTCCTAACTCGTAAATAAACATATAGAAACTAGTACATGTATTTGAGAGCAAAACGTTCCACTCCTTATTGGATAAGGGGGTCGGCACTGGAAAGGTTATAGCTCAAATACTTAATCGTTCGCAAGTCGATGAAACTTGACTGGGCGTTAAGTTTATGTGAAGACTTGTATGACGTGTTCTTTGACATGGAGAGTGCCTGTCGAACACTAATGGTTAGTGGGAGCACACGTTATAGGTATGCTTATTGGATTAGTATACTCGAACCGACTCACCCTCGATTCGTCACATGGATTTCACTCACGGATACCAATGACGGAATCGAAAGGTTGTGATAGGTATTCGTGAACCTTCGACTTGAGGATTTAGTAGGAATGTGCTTGTGACGTCAAGATTTTCATTAGAGTAGTTCGACCCTATAAACCGGAAGGCGGGGGTCAACCTCGACGTGCATCTTGACGGGCAAGTAGCAGGTCCTACTGAATACCAAGATAGAATTCTTTCTCCCGTTAGTGAGCGGGTTATATGTCCTATGCGGTTATTGGCAGATGAGATCATAAGTCTTTGGCCAAAGCATTGGAGCTAGTTGTATTAGATACACGGCTACCGATGATCTCGATTTGCATTAACGCATGCATAGCGTCAAGTACAGATATGGTTTGACTGACCGTGACCCTATAACTTGATCGGGACATTTGAAAGAAGGGTTTATACGTATACTGGTATTCACGACAGAATGGTTCTTGAATGATCCCAATCATTCGTTCTCAGTCGGGGTACAGTGTAGGCCACCAGGCTGGCTAGGTGGTGCTACTACTCTTTGGTTCCTCCCATTGCTGACTGAGACGGACCTACCGAGTCGCGCATTAGGATTGACAACGGAATGAATCGAGCTAATTCTCTCATTATGAATATTAGATATTGGATATCTAATTTTGGAACATTGGATGTTTAAATCGATTTATTGGATAAATTGATTTACGGCCTAATGAATTAAATAAATTACTGGGTGATTAATTTAATTCATGAATATAATTATTTCTTGGAGAAATTAATTATGTTATTTTGTATTTGATATGTTTAATTAATTGGATTAATTAAACGACATAAATACATCGGAACGGAATAGGAGTTTATCTGTTTGGACTCACGGGAGTCCGAAACGAACCGAACTCGACCGTTTTTCTAGCATGGCCAACCCACCACTTATTACCATTTGTGTGTATTGACTTGTCCCCATCATGGTTTTGGAATCTCATGTGATTGAGGGGACAAGTATCATATACATTATATGGGGAATCAAATCATGATATATGTATTTGTTTTCATGTGGGTTGAATAAGAATATATAGAAGACTTTGATCTCTCATCCTTACAACACTTCTTGGCATTTTACGTATCATTGAGTTTGAGAGAGAGAGAGAAAATTGTTTTCTCTTTAGTCATCTTCTTCTTCAACCTTGTTCTTGTTTTTCTTAGAGAAAAATATCAAGACATAAAGAGAGAGTAAGATTAAAACACTTAGAGTGTAGTAATCTTTACATATATAGCTTCATCACCTAGCTCTAGCCGTATCCTCGGAGGATAGCAAGGTGTTGTCATTCCGTTCGTTTCTCCGGCGCGTGGCAAGTAGAGACGCGGTGCTTTCGGCGTTGGATCGTTCAAGAGCTTGGGGAATAGCTCAAGAGAAGGTTACCATTTAATCAACGGACTTCGAGGGTTAGTTTCTTACGACTCTTGCTTTTCGTTTATATATTCGTATATACGTAGCTCGATCGTGTAACACCCCCGGTTTAGCCCGGGAATATTACACGCCGTGGGCCCCACGCCGGAACCCACCAGGCTAAAAACCATTTACAAAAACGACAAGAAGGCCGATGACGGTAGTATTTTCCAAAACTCACAAAATCATTTGAAAACACCAACCACCGTCAAGATAATCAAGGCCAAAAACTCGGTTAAGGGAATCGGTTTTCGAAATCAAACTCAGTTGGCATAAAGTCGAAAGCCATTTGAAAGAACTCACGCAGCGGATAAAAATACAGTCCAAGATACATATACATCAATAATTAATACACAGACAAGATACACGATTCCCCAACAATATGCCATAGCCAGTATCGTCCGGAATCCTCGCCTCACGACCGCTACCATCAAAGTCCTCAATACCTGAAAAACAAGTCCCACAACGGGGTCAGCAATAATGCCCGACAAATAACCGCAAGTACATAAACATAAATATTCACATGCCATGCATCATGAGAATAATAACCTCAACGATAACCTTACCACCTCCGGTAATCCAACGATTCTCGTCAAAATCCCAATATCACGATAATACTATAAAAATCCCAGTATCACAACAATACCGTATAATACCTCAATACCGAATACTTTCTCGTACATAATCCTCTATGTACGATTACCATAAAACATACCTCTATCCGGACTTCCTTCCGGAATGCATACCACAGACCAAGAATAACCAAAATGACATCAACAATATCCGAATACTACAATCTTCCCAAGATTGTCCGAGTATCTCAACAATCATCAACTGTGCATTCTAATCCTTTTAGAACATCACCGAACATTCGTCAATATGCAATACAACATAAAATACTTATGAAATGTAAATGGAATTACTCATCAAAACATTACAACCGAACAAGTAAACACTTGCCTGGATACCAACATGACAAAACCAACACCGAACTCATCGCCCTCGTCTACGAGCTCTTCAGCCCCGACTGGAACGAATCTACGGTCTTCCAACGAAGCACAACGGTTATACCTATTGATTAATCACCCTAGAACAATAATCATGTCAATAATCGGACCAACTCGGTCACAAGGATCATAACATGCTCAATCTGGAATTCAACCTCGTATTATGATCTAGAAATCCATCTCAAAACGGTTTAAACGAATCATCATCTTTAATAATATGAAGAAACATTCGAAGTTCTTAACAAAATCCATAAAATCCCATATAACATCGTTATATGATTATCCAACATGTTCCTCACATGTAATCATCCAAGAAAAACGAACCAATAACAAAGGAATAGGAAGATTACCCGGTTTAGACTGTAATACCCGGTTGTAATTCAGTAATTATCATTCAGTGTTTATCATTCAGTAATTGATACTCAGTAATTTCATTCATTAATGATCAATTGTCACTCATATTCAATCATGGTATTCATCATTCAGAGTAATTGTATCGTGTATCAATCGTCATTCATCACCAATCTGATTGGAGTTTCGTGCCGTGTTTATCATCATTGTCATTTAGTTGCGAGCTGTGCGTGAGGAGTAGCGCACGCTACGTACTCCTTTTAGCGTACGCTAATTGGGTATAGGTAGCGCACGCTACCACTCATCTTTAGCGCACGCTAAGGTTACCCTGGCTGCAGTCCAGAAGGTACTGGACTGCAGGTGAGTTATAAGTAGCGCACGCTACGAATGGTAAGTAGCGCGCGCTAGTGGGTTGTTGTAGCGCACGCTAATATGTGGTGTAGCGCGCGCTAAGGACAGATCAGATTGAGTCCAGTGGCTACTGGACTGCACTGGATTAATTCATAGCGCACGCTATGCGTGATATTTAGCGTACGCAATCGATGTTATAGCGCACGCTAAATAATGGTTGTAGCGCACGCTATCGAGGTCAGATCAGAGGTCAGGCAGTTTCTGGATTCCAATACTGGGCATCAAATTATTCGTTAGCGCACGCTAACTATGAGCATTTGCGTACGCTAGTAGTATGGTCGTAGCGCACGCTACAAAAGGTACGTAGCGCGCGCTACCGTGTTCGGACAGTGGGTACCGACTACTCAAATTACTCGTTAGCGCACGCTATTCATGGAGCTAGCGCACGCTAACCTCGGACCGACTATAAATTGATGCTTTAGTCGACTTCGTCATTTGTCATCTAATTCTCATTCTCTCGTCGGTTCTTGGCGATTTGGGCGATTTAGAGAGTATTCATCAAGGTGTAATCATCAATCATCATCTTCAAGACATTGAGTTGGAGTAATCATCACTTCATCATCTCCAAAACATCGAATCAAAGGTATTAATTTCTTGGATCTAGAATTTCGGATTTTTGGGTTTTCCTTCCGATTTCTTCGTGTGAGCTTGGATTATCATTGGAATATGTTAGATATGGATTATCTAACTTAGATAAATATATTCCTACGGATTTTATGGTTATTTTCGGAATTATTTCAAGAACCCTTGGGGTTGACTTCGGTTAATTGGGGATTTTCCGATTGATGTTGTTGTAATCATGAATTATGGATTCCTAATGGATTATTGATATCATTGAAGTGTTTTGTTGGTTCCAAATACTCAATTTGGTGTTGGTTTCGACATATTCGGGATTGGATTTTTTCGAAGTTGTGTGGTTGATTATGTATTCGTTGGAATGCCCTTTGAGTTGATTATCGTTGTTTTCGACCTTTGGGTTAGTCGTGTTTTGTTGCGTGATACGTGTATTGAACGGTTGTTGGTAATTATTGTTATTCAAGGTTTTTCGAGCGACCGGTTTTCACATAGGACGTTGTTCGTGGACGGACATTCTTCATCGGTATTGAGTAAGTTAATTCTTACTCGGTTAAAAGGATATTCATTCCTTTTGTTGTTGTTCATTCATAATCGTAACTCATTCATCATTGTATTAACCGTATCAAAACTTGTCATTGTCAATTAATCACCTAATTCATAAGGAACGACGGTTCTAATCATTTCATTGAGCTATCATTCATTTCACCATCATTTCATCTTGGTGAGTCATTATTCATTGTCGTTGTCACTTTTGTTATATCGTGGCATTCCGGGTCATACTAGCGTGCTAGTTGGTATGTGTAGGATTTTCATGTCGGGCACATTATAGTCGTGTGTTGGTTGGTGGCCTCACATTGGACTGTGCACACGAGTTGATGGCTTCGTGAGACTGATTAGGTACAAGACCACGCGTGTATTCGATCGATACTCGTTGGTGGCTTGTGCACGGACACATTTCCATCCCCGACGTAGTGTGGCGCCATTCGTTTGAGCCGTACTGATAGTTGATTCATATAGCATGTTTGATTGCGTATGTTTCGACAGGATAATTCATAACTTCAGATATATCATGATTGTGTATTTTCAGCCCTTGAGGATTGTTGTTCTGTATAACTGACCCCGTTGGGGGATATTTGTTTTTCAGGTCATGGCAAGGCTAAAGCACGGGGAGAGCACGGTGACGGCGAGGAGTCTGAGTGATACTAGTAGGGGGCCCCAGTCTTTTCAGTCATTTATGTTTCCTTCATTTATTCCGCCGCAGACATTCCGTTTGAATATTCATTTCACTCAGTGTTGTATATTTTATCTCCATATAAAATATACTTGTATTCAGTATCATCCTGGGTGTGTTGTATGAAACTCCTTATCGGAGTAATTAATTGTGTAATGTGGTTCGGTACTACATTTACCCTGCGTAATTTACTCATTTTCATTAGCCTGGTGGGTCCCAGTCGGGGGTCCACGGCACTGTAATATCCGCCTAGTTTGGGGTGTTACAGAGTTGGTATCGGAGCGTGGTTTTGAATACTACCCTCCAAGTCATGTCTCATTTGAAATCATCGTCATCGGACTAGTATCATTGGACTTTCGCGTCACGTGTGACCTGTGCAAATGCCGAGCCAATCAGACCAAGAACTGTAAGATTTCTGATGCCATGGTATAATTTCTGGCAATAATCATTCATTCATAATTCATCAGTTAACAATCCTCATTCATCATTTTCAATTGTGATCAAGTCGATAATGTTAACTCATTAATCACTCAATTCATTTCATAACTCAGTTGTTGATCTTGAAGATCATATCATCAATCTTGTTAAATTGTTCAAGACAATCAATTTAGTAATTTCATCAGATAATCATGTCACGTCAATTAATCATTCATGTAATCGCTGTATTTGAGCGCGTATGCTCATTTTCATCATTTCATAATATAATCATAATGTGATACTCATGCGAGATATATAATCATCATATGACTTTCCACTTCAGTATGGAAAGGGCTGGCAGAGGACGTGGAGGACGAGGTCGTGGAGCGGGCCGAATCCCGAGAACTCGTGTGAATACACGTGCGAATGCCAGGAACAATGTTAACTCATCGAGCAGTGACGCTGCCACTCATTCACCTGGTCGTGATCATTCACTATCAGGGAGTCGAACCCGGGACACAGCTCAGTCAGAGGGTGTTCGAGTTGACCCACTGGCCTTTATGCAGGGCATGATGGCCCAAATGACGCAGATGGCACAACTAATGGAGGCGATGCATAACTCCACTACTCAAAATCAACAGGCTCCTCCGCCGCCACCTCAGAGGCAAGAGAGGGGTGTAAGCAATATCATTAGCGATATCTCTCGCCAGCGACCACCTACCTTTGAGGGCTCATCTGAGCCGGCGGATATTGTTCATTGGCTTGAGCATTTTGAGAAGTTATTTGCTATGGTGGATTGCCCTGAAGGGCATAAAGTTTCAGTTGCGGCTTACTATCTCGGTAAGAGCGCTCATTCATGGTGTTTATCGTTGAAGCCCACAGACGGATCGTGTACTTGGGATCAGTTCAAAACTCTCATGATGGAGAGGTACTATCCGGACCCACTCAGGGAGGCCAAGTTGTCGGAATTACTCACTCCCGACCTTTCGGCGGATGATGATGTTCTCGCCATCGCCGAAAAATTTCAGGAACTTCTTCCGTTCGCCTCATCTATCATTCACTCAGAGGCGGACAAGATCAAGTATTTCAGCAAGAGACTGAAACCTCGTATGCGGCTACAGTTGCTTAATCATAATTGTGCCACTCTGGCCGAGTTCATTGAGAAAGCTCTCACTTACGAGCTTACGGCTAAGGAAATTTCTAAGCAACAACCCTCATCAGCTAGCAAGAAGTCCAAGAACCGTAATCAGTCTGACGGGAGTCAGGCCACTTTCAAGAAACCACGTGCGGGCTCTACTTTTTCTGAGCGACCTCCCACGGCGTCTAAACCCGTCGAATCTCAGTCACGAGCGGCCAGTTCGGCCATCACCTGTTTCAACTGTGAAGAACATGGTCATTTCAGCACCAAATGTCCGAAGCACTCTGTCACGTGCCACAACTGTGGGATTGCTGGGCATAGGGCCCGTTTTTGCCGAAGGGACTCTAAACCCACTCCGGCGTCATCTCAAGCCCCAGGTCATTCAGCGGTGCAGAATCAGGCCACTTTACCGGCTGCTCAAGACGACAGAGCTAAAGGAGGAGCCAAGAGCTATCGACGGAGCGTCCGGTTCGGGGCCGGCAAGCCCCGAATTTATGAGATGAAGAAGACCGACGATCCGAGGCCCGGATGATCTCGTGTACACTCGATATTCTATCTCAACCTGTGTGTACCCTTTTTGATACCGTGCATCGCATTCATTCATTTCCGAGTCATGTTTGAGTAGACTACGTGCAGGTAGTGCTACTAGTTGTGAGCCTTATGTCATTGGTCTACCCGATGGTAGACGAATTGTCAAGTCGTGAGATTCGTAATTGTCCGATTCGACTTCATGGTCGTGTATGGCGGCCGACCTAATCGTAGTAGAATTGCCGAGGGACGACGTCATCTTGGGTATTGATTGGATGGATCGTCATGATGCCGTCATTAGTGTCCGAAAGCGGTTGGTCACTATCATTTCGCATTTATGGAGTCGAATGTGTGTTTCGTGGAGGTAATCCCTACTGCTCGTAAAGTCATTAATTTGATGAAAGCGGAAGATTACTCAATCAGGATGTGTCGTTATTGGTGCTATATGACCAAAACCGAGAAATCATCGATAATGTTGACGGACATTCCGGTAGTGAAGGAATATGCCGATGTTTTTCCGCACGAGTTACTGGTTTGCCTCCACAGAGGGATGTGGAATTCACGATTGAGTTGGAGCACGCACGCCCCCGATATCGAAGGCACCGCATCGATGGCCCCGACCGAAATGTAGGAATTAAAGAACCAACTTGAGGAATTGTTCGAGAAGGGTTATATTCGACCGAGTGCGTCCCGTGGGGAGCACCGGTTATTTGTCAAGAAGAAGGATGGTTCGTTCCGCTTGTGTATTGATTACCGGAATTGAACCGGTGACGATCAAGAATAAGTACCCTTACCCCGTATTGATGATCTCTTAGATCAACTTCAGGAGCTTCGATTTTCCAAGATCGACTTAAGGTCCGGATATCATCGATTGCGGATCCGAGAGTCGGACATCGCGAGGACGGCGTTTCGAACACGCTATGGTCATTATGAGTTTGTGGTTATGCCGCTCGGTTTGACTAATGCACTGCGGTATTCATGGAGTTAATGAATCGGGTTTTCATCGACTTTTGGATCGGTTGTTGTTGTCTTCATCGACGACATTTTGATTTATTCTCGTGACCGGAGGAACACGAGTTTCACCTTCATCAAGTGCTCGACGTGTTGAGACGAGAACAACTTTATGGGAAGTTCTCCAAATGTGAGTTCGGATGTCCAAGTGACTTTTCTCGGGCATGTAATTTCATCGACGAGTTCGTGTCGATCCTCGAAGACGGAGGCTATTCGAGATTGGCTACCTCCGAAGAATGTTAAGGAAATCCAAGTTTCCTCGGATTAGCGGGTTATTATCGGCGATTTGTGGAGGGATTTTCTAAAATCGCTCAACCCATGACGAACCTTTACGGAAGGATAAGAAATACACGTGGTCCGACGCGTGTCAACAGAGTTTTGAGGAACTCAAGAGCCGGTTAACTTCAAGACTGCCCTTTCTTTACCGCAAGGGACGGAGGGATTTGTGGTCTATAGTGATGCGTCGGACAGGTCTCGGATGTGTACTCATGCGAGAATGGGAAGGTTATTGCTTATGCTTCACGGCAATTGAGACCTTACGAGGTTAATTATCCGACCCACGACACGGAGCTAGCAGTAGTGGTGTTCGCATTGAAAATTTGGCGTCATTATCTTTATGGCGTTACTCGCCGATATTCACCGATCATAAGAGTTTAAAGTATATATTTACTCGAAGGAGTTAAATATGCGGCAGAGACGGTGGTTGGAATTAATCAAAGATTATGATATTGAGATCCTTTACCACCCGGGCAAAGCGAACGTTGTCGCCGACGCCTTGAGTCGTAAGTCCGTTCAGAGCAGATGCTTGCTCGATTAAATTCGAAGGAACTTCAAAGAGAATTTCGAGACCCGAGATCGAGGTCTGGTTACAGCGAGTACAAGGGCAACTTTGTACGTTGGAAATTTCATCGTCACTTGAGGAGGCGATCAGGGAGAATCAGGGTGTGGACCCATTTTTGTTACGCATTCGAGAGGATGTGACTCAGGGGAAAGCCCCCGGATTTGTGGTTCACGAGGATGGACTGCTGCGTTTTAAGAATCGGTTGTGCGTACCGGCGAATGACGAGTTGAAAAACTCGATTTTGAAAGAAGCTCATGCTACCCCTTATTCTGTTCATCCGGGGCTAGCAAGATGTACAAGGACTTGAAACAAAATTACTGGTGGAGTAATATGAAGCGAGAAGTCGCAGAATTTGTTTCGAGATGCTTAACCTGTCAACAAGTTAAGATTGAACATCAGCGACCGGCGGGTATGCTGAAACCTCTTCCTATTCCCGAATGGAAGTGGGAAGACATTTCTATGAATTTCATCACGAGTTTGCCGACGAGTCGTCGTGGCATGAATACTATCTGGGTGATCGTGGACCGCTTAACCAAATCAGCTCATTTCCTTGAAATCAAGGATACGTGGGGTCCCGAGAGACTGGCCCAGTTGTTCATTAAGGAGATAGTGAGATTGCACGGTACTCCTAAAAGTATCGTTTCCGATCGTGACGGACGATTTGTGTCTCATTTTTGGAAATCAGTTCATCGTGCTATGGGAACTCAGCTTAATCTCGCATCGCTTTTCATCCTCGGTCAGACGGACAATCAGAGAGGACTATTCAGACCTTAGAGGACATGTTGAGGGCATGCGTCCTCGATTGGAAAGATGACTGGGAAGCCCAACTACCATTGATCGAGTTCACGTATAATAATAGTTGGCATGCTTCGATTAAGATGGCACCTTACGAGGCCTTGTACGGTCGTCGTTGTCGATCTCCTTTGTGTTGGGATGACCTATCAGAATCAATCGGCACCGAGCCCGATATGCTTATAGCCGCCCGTGAGAAGGTAGCTTTGATCAGAAGTCGTTTGTTGACCGCTCGAGTCGGCGAAATCATATCTTGATAATCGTCGTCGACCGCTAGAGTTCGAGGCGGGTGACCATGTTTTGGTCAAGGTCTCCCCAAGTCGTGGTATCTTCCGTTTTGGGAAGAGGGGCAAGTTGAGTCCGAGATTCATTGGACCGTTTGAGATTCTGGATCGAGTAGGCGAGTTAGCTTACCGATTGGCTTTACCTCCGGCGTTGAGCCGAATTCATAATGTGTTTCACGTATCTCGATTGCGGAAGTATGTTGCCGACCCGAGTCACGTACTTCAGTTCGATGAAATCGAGATTGCCGATGATCATTCATATGAGGAACGTCCTATACGAGTTTTAGAGCGGCGAATCAAGCAGTTGAGGAATAAGACGATTCCTTTGGTAAAAATTCAGTGGTCTAGACACGGAGTCGAAGAGGCTACGTGGGAAACCGAGGATAGTATGCGGGAGAGTTATCCCGAGTTGTTTGACCCTTAGTTTCGGGGACGAAACTCTTTTAAGGGGGGTTGTATGTAATACCCGGTTGTAATTCAGTAATTATCATTCAGTGTTTATCATTCAGTAATTGATACTCAGTAATTTCATTCATTAATGATCAATTGTCACTCATATTCAATCATGGTATTCATCATTCAGAGTAATTGTATCGTGTATCAATCGTCATTCATCACCAATCTGATTGGAGTTTCGTGCCGTGTTTATCATCATTGTCATTTAGTTGCGAGCTGTGCGTGAGGAGTAGCGCACGCTACGTACTCCTTTTAGCGTACGCTAATTGGGTATAGGTAGCGCACGCTACCACTCATCTTTAGCGCACGCTAAGGTTACCCTGGCTGCAGTCCAGAAGGTACTGGACTGCAGGTGAGTTATAAGTAGCGCACGCTACGAATGGTAAGTAGCGCGCGCTAGTGGGTTGTTGTAGCGCATGCTAATATGTGGTGTAGCGCGCGCTAAGGATGATCGATTGAGTCCGGGCTCCGGATCGCACCGATTAATTCATAGCGCACGCTATGCGTGATATTTAGCGTACGCAATCGATGTTATAGCGCACGCTAAACAATGGTTGTAGCGCACGCTATCGAGGTCAGATCAGAGGTCAGGCAGTTTCTGGATTCCAATACTGGGAATCAAATTATTCGTTAGCGCACGCTAACTATGAGCATTTGCGTACGCTAGTAGTATGGTCGTAGCGCACGCTACAAAAGGTACGTAGCGCGCGCTACCGTGTTCGGACAGTGGGTACTGGACTACTCAAATTACTCGTTAGCGCACGCTATTCATAAGGGCTAGCGCACGCTAACCTGGACTGACTATAAATTGGACAGTTTAGTCAGACTTCGTCATTTGTCATCTAATTCTCATTCTCTCGTCGGTTCTTGGCGATTTGGGCGATTTAGAGAGTATTCATCAAGGTGTAATCATCAATCATCATCTTCAAGACTTTGAGTTGGAGTAATCATCACTTCATCATCTCCAAAACATCGAATCAAAGGTATTAATTTCTTGGATCTAGAATTTCGGATTTTTGGGTTTTCCTTCCGATTTCTTCGTGTGAGCTTGGATTATCATTGGAATATGTTAGATATGGATTATCTAACTTGGATAAATATATTCCTACGGATTTTATGGTTATTTTCGGAATTATTTCAAGAACCCTTGGGGTTGACTTCGGTTAATTGGGGATTTTCCGATTGATGTTGTTGTAATCATGAATTATGGATTCCTAATGGATTATTGATATCATTGAAGTGTTTTGTTGGTTCGAAATACTCAATTTGGTGTTGGTTTCGACATATTCGGGATTGGATTTTTTCGAAGTTGTGTGGTTGATTATGTATTCGTTGGAATGCCCTTTGAGTTGATTATCGTTGTTTTCGACCTTTGGGTTAGTCGTGTTTTGTTGCGTGATACGTGTATTGAACGGTTGTTGGTAATTATTGTTATTCAAGGTTTTTCGAGCGACCGGTTTTCACATAGGACGTTGTTCGTGGACGGACATTCTTCATCGGTATTGAGTAAGTTAATTCTTACTCGGTTAAAAGGATATTCATTCCTTTTGTTGTTGTTCATTCATAATCGTAACTCATTCATCATTGTATTAACCGTATCAAAACTTGTCATTGTCAATTAATCACCTCATTCATAAGGAACGATGGTTCTAATCATTTCATTGAGCTATCATTCATTTCACCATCATTTCATCTTGGTGAGTCATTATTCATTGTCGTTGTCACTTTTGTTATATCGTGGCATTCCGGGTCATACTAGCGTGCCGGTTGGTATGTGTAGGATTTTCATGTCGGGCACATTATAGTCGTGTGTTGGTTGGTGGCCTCACATTGGACTGTGCACACGAGTTGATGGCTTCGTGAGACTGATTAGGTACAAGACCACGCGTGTATTCGATCGATACTCGTTGGTGGCTTGTGCACGGACACATTTCCATATCGGACGTAGTGTGGCGCCATTCCTTTGAGCCGTACTGATAGTTGATTCATATAGCATGTTTGATTGCGTATGTTTCGACAGGATAATTCATAACTTCAGATATATCATGATTGTGTATTTTCAACCCTTGAGGATTGTTATTCTGTATAACTGACCCCGTTGGGGGATATTTGTTTTTCAGGTCATGGCAAGGCTAAAGCACGGGGAGAGCACGGTGACGGCGAGGAGTCTCAGTGATACTAGTAGGGGGCCCCAGTCTTTTCATTCATTTATGTTTCCTTCATTTATTCCGCTGCAGACATTCCGTTTGAATATTCATTTCACTCAGTGTTGTATATTTTATCTCCATATAAAATATACTTGTATTGATATCATCACAGGTGTGTTGTATGAAACTCCTTATCGGAGTAATTAATTGTGTAATGTGGTTCGGTACTACATTTACCCTGCGTAATTTACTCATTTTCATTAGCCTGGTGGGTCCCAGTCGGGGGTCCACGGCACTGTAATATCCGCCTAGTTTGGGGTGTTACATAGACGAACCAAAAAGAAGAACACTAGAACTCCATCCAAAGAATCATGAACAACTTGAAGAACAAGGCTTGAATCCAAGCTCTCAATCTTAATCTTGTTAAAGATTATCATTATACAGTGTTTGGGAACCTCAAATAACTCTCAACTCTCTCTCTCCCGAGTGAAGGAAGAAGAATGGACGAAATGCCTTACAATACCCGTCTGTCCCCTTTTATAATAAACATTATTAGCGTGCGCTAACATCTCATATTTAGCGTGCGCTAAAGCCTTAGCGTGCGCTAACTGACTTTGTTAGCGTGCGCTATCGAAGCCTGCAGGCTACCGCCTCGCCAGAACTAGCTTACGACGTAATGCCCATGCATTAACGTCGTAAAACATCATGCCTAGCGACGCAAGTCCTTGACCTTAGCGTGCGCTATCTCAAGTTGACTTGCTACGGATCGTGCCCCCACTTGCCGAAAGCATCCGCGACATCGGGATTCCTTTGACCGTCTGGAATTAGCGTGCGCTAATCATACGGTTTTAGCGTGCGCTAGCTCTACACGACAACCACTCGTTGACCTTATCAGGACACGCGTCGAACATGGCCGGGTCCACCCGCCAAAGCTAAGATTCCATTATTGGCGATCTGATGTTAGCGTCGCAAGCTAACATGCGTTAGCGTGCGCTAATCGAATATAAAATCAACACAGGCCTACCTGTCGGCCACCTTCCGGAACTAACCCAGCAAGTCGTTACGTACGTTAGGGGTCCTCCTTAGCGTACGTAACCGAACCTATTAGCGTACGCTATCAATACTTCGTAGCGTGCGCTACCTGTACCCAGTAGCGTGCGCTAATGAAACACTTATAGCGTGCGCTATCGTTGCTGTGCCTAGCCATATTCACTTATCCTCAACCAATATTTCGACATACCAATCAAACATACGGCACAATGAATACATATACGCATTCAATAACATTATCAAACGTTCACCACGTTCCCAAGCACAAATATCCATCAACGATATCCAACATATAAACGAAAAATATATCCGAAAAATCGGGGTATTACAGATCGATCCTCGTAGGGATTCGGATCGAATTAAATTTCGTTTTACCGCTTCCGCTGGGCCTTCGTTTTAGGCACCGAATCCCAACAGTGGTATCGGAGCGTAGGTCTTGCGATCGTATATACGATATTAGCATTTGGAATGCTCGATTAGATGGTGAATGATTTGGAATCATTTTAGTCATAATCGTGGTATATGTTTTTTACGTTCGTTGTAATTATATTTTTTGTAAGTTTATGTCTAAATATAAATCTTAATTTCTTGGAAATATGATTTATATTGAAGATATGAATGTTGGAGAATATAGATATTGGATATCCGGTCGAAAAACTAGCCCCGAAATGCCGTTGGACGGTCCGGGAGGGGTCCGGAAGTCGGGGGCCGCGCCTGTGGTCAGCGGCCCGGGCGCCATCGGAATGTGGGCCGCGCACACGCCGCGAGGCCGCGGCACGTGGCTGCCGGGCAGCCGCCGGCAGCTGCCGAGCATGATCGGCCATTCCAGCCTCGTCACAAAGATGCCGGCAGTGACTCGGCCATGGCAGGCCATTTTCGCCCCGGCTCGTTTTTTCCGCGTATTCTTGAAAATTAATCTCCCGCATGTTAAATTGGATTTAATATGATTAAAATGATTTATGGTATTTCATTTTATAAGGGAAATTTGATTAATTGGAATATTTATGGTCGACCGAATTATTTTGAACGTTATCATATTACCGATTGTGTGAATCGATTTGATCGGTTCGTATTGTTGATTGGATCAATGTATCTCTACGCTTTCCATTTATATAGTATTTATTGGATGAATGCTTTTTGAATGGGGATGTGGTTCGTGGACTTAGATTTGAATCGTTCGTTTTATTCGATTGGGTTGTAAAGGCCGTTTTGAGCCTATTTATTTTACTAGAAATGTTTGTATCTAGGATGCAATTTTCAATGTAAAATTTATATGTAATGAAGAAGACCGGAGGAAGATCCATTTCGAGAAGACGAAGATTCAAGACGAAGACTTGTAATTAGATTACGAAGTTTTTGTTTTCTAGGAACGGTCCATGAACCACATGTTGGTAGCAACTAGGTTGTGAATGGTTGTTTCATATTGTATGAATGCCAAAAACGTGCTAATATGATTAATGTGCAAAGTGCAACGTAAATCGCGAAAATTCTCCCACAATAAATTATTAAGTTTATAAGGTTTCAAGGTTTTCCTTCCCTCCATCGAGTTTTCGGGAAATTGAAATCCAAACCGGATGTGCTATGCTTCCGAGTTATCGGGGTAGTCGTTCGGGGAGGACGGATAAATTACCGGGAGCGCATTGGATGCCTTTCGGTTGGAGCAAATTTTATCCCTAGAAACCTGATAGGTTGCCGGATAAGATTCAATTGTGAAACTGATTTGCGTCGATGGTATAAACTTAACTTGTTCACGAACCATAGAAACCGTATAGGTTGAGGGGAGTGGACAAGGGGAAAAAGAAGATCGAATCATCCATTAGATGGGTTGGTGTTGGACACCACTTTATGAAAATTAATAGACTAGAAACCATTGGTTGCCCTCTATTAAGATTTATAAAGAACTCGATCACCACTATGAAGTAGAGCGACGATACTTCCGGTTTTCACATGGGAGTGTGTTATTCCGATAAAAATAGTGGGAGCTGGGTAACAAGAATAGAAAAGACCTTAATTCTATACTCAGAACATAATATAACAAGTCACTAATTAATCTGTTATACTTAATGCAGACATAACTCAATATGACAATGAATCCACTCGCAATTCTACTCGAAAAGAACACCTTAATGAGACCTAACTTTGTGGATTGGCTCCGCAATCTGATGATTGTCCTCAGTATAGAGGCATTGGGATACGTCTTGGAGACGGACATTCCGGCGCCTCCTGTGCGGACCCGAGCCAATCAGGAAGAGATTGAAAACCACGAAAAGTGGGTTAAGGATGACGTGAAAGTCCGTGCTTATATGATGGCTTCCATGTCTAATGAGCTTCAGAGAGCTCATGAGAAAATGACTTCTGCTAGGCAGATTCTATCTCACTTAACCGAGCTTTATGGTGAGCACAACAGAACTGCTAGATATGAGATATCCAAGCAACTGTTCGGTGCAAGGATGAAGGAAGGTGAGAAGGTTGGGGAACACATCCTCAAAATGATATCCATGATCGAGAGACTGGAGGCTCTTGATTTTAAAATGGATACTTCTCTCCAAACCGACCTTATCCTACAGTCTCTCCCTGATTCCTTCTCACAGTTTGTTATGAACTTCAACTGTAATGAGATTGCATGTAACTTAGCTGGGCTAATGAACAAACTAGTGACCGCTCAGTCTCAGATGAAGACCCCGCGGATGAAGGAGTCTGCACTTGTGATTTCTTCTGGACTTCGGAAGTCTAAGAATAAGAAGAAAAAGACCAAGAAGCGGACTGGACCACAAGCTAAGGACCTTAAGGGTAAGGGCAAGGCCCCGATGGTTCCAAAGAACAAGAAGAAAAAGGATGCTTGTCTCAAGTGCGGTGAGCTGGGCCACTGGGCTAGAGACTGTCCGATTCTTCATGGCACTTCAGGTACAGAACTTTTAGTTTTGGAAACAAATTGTTCTGCTACTGTATTTTCTACTTCCTGGATACTGGATTCTGGTGCTAGTTCTCATATTTGTACCGTGAATCAGGATCTGGAACAAAGTAGGAAGCTTGGAGCTGGAGAAGTTATGATCACAGTCGGAAGCGGGCATAGTGTCGAGGCAACCGACATAGGATCACTTCTTTTGGGTTTAGAATTCGGCTTTGTTTTGACTTTAGAAGATGTACTTGTTTTGCCCAAGGGGCACAAAAACATTGTATCCATTCCGGTCATGGACCGAAAAGGCTTTTCATTTTTCATTGGTGATGGTTCCTGCAAAATTTATTTTAGAAATAAACTAGTGGGTACTGCTACATTGTTGAATGGATTGTATCATCTAAATCTCAGCAACAAAGTAGTTGTGAATACTATGACTAGAAAACGTGGTAGGGATGAAACCAATCAAGTTTTGAAATGGCATCTTAGACTTGGTCATGTTGGTCAGACCAAGGTTTACAAGATGGAAAAAGATGGACTTATGGGTCCATTGGGATCGGATCCCTTTCGTACTTGTGAATCTTGCCTTAAAGGCAAAATGACTAAGTCCCCCTTCAAAGGGACATTTGAAAGAGCCGCTGATAAGCTGGGATTAATCCATACCGACGTATGTGGTGCTTTGGAAGTAGCACGTGATGGATATCAATATTTCATTACGTGTACAAATGATCATACTAGGTATGGTTATGTATACTTAATGAAACATAAATCTGAGGCCTTTGAGAAATTCCAGGAATTCAAGGCCCTAGTCGAAAAACAAACTGGTAATCATATCAAAGCACTTCGGTCGGACCGAGGTGGCGAGTATATGAGTACGGAGTTTGACGAGTTCCTTAAAGAACATGGAATAGTTTCACAACTAACACCTCCAGGTACTCCTCAGTTAAATGGTGTGTCAGAAAGAAGGAACCGGACCCTGTTGAACATGGTCCGTTCCATGCTGGGCTATACTGACTTGCCGATTTACCTGTGGGGGTATGCACTCCTGACTGCCGCTTACATCTTGAACAGATGTCCTTCCAAATCCATTCCTAAAACTCCACATGAGATGTGGGAAGGAAGGAAACCAAGTCTTAATCATATTAGGATTTGGGGATGTCCCGCTTATGTCAAGAAGACTAAGGTGGAAAAATTGGAAGCTAGGTCTGCGAAGGGACGTTTCATTTAATTCCCGTCTGGGACGATGGGATATCTATTCTACATGCCCGAAGATCGAAGGATCATTGTTGCTTTACAAGCACACTTCCTGGAAGATGAGTTCATTCAGGAAGGCGGAGCAGGTAGAAGTATTTCTTTAGAAGAATACAATGAAACTCCTCGAGAGACACCTGTGCAAGAAACTGGAACCGAACTTTCTGAAACACAAGTACAACCACCTCGTAGGTCTAGTAGGGTGTCTCATTTACCTGATAGGTATGGGCTTGTGCACTTGAAGGAGCTGGGTCTCCATGAGGTTCCAAGTGATAGCCAAGAGACCGACCCGACGACCTATAACCAAGCGATGGTGGATGTAGACTCCGCGAAATGGCGTGAAGCTATGGAAGCTGAGATAGACTCGATGCATGTAAATCAGGTCTGGACTCTAGTAGACCGCCCCAAGGGCATAGTGCCCATTGGGAATAAGTGGATCTACAAGAGAAAAACTGATGGTGATGGCAAGGTTGACGCCTATAAGGCCAGACTTGTGGCAAAGGGTTATACCCAGTGTTGTTGCCCAAAATATTTATCCGAAGATTAATACTGCTGGATGACGGACAACAAACAACAATTGCGGGAGCACTTCCGAGAGAAGATAAATAATACAAGATTTGCCGGGTTTGTTAGGCCCGGGCTTGAATGCTCTCGCGAGATGTTATTAATACAAATATTCGTGGATACAAGTATTAATGAGAGAAATCTAAATACAATGAGTGTAAAAAGACTCTGTTAATCCGGCTCTTGAGCGAAGCTTGGTGTTCTTCGTCCCCGCCGATAATCTGCTGGATGAGATAGGCCGGGAGAAGTAAGACCGAATGATAGCTGTTGCCAAGAGTTGGGGATTAGCCAAGTGCTGTATATTGTTTCTGTGTTGTATGCTCAAATCATGAGGTTGCAGAAGAAGTGTCCAAGTACAGGGTGCCTTGCTTATATAGGGGCAGCCGGGTCCTGTCCTGTAGTGGCCGATCGCCTGCCGGCTAATATAATAAGGTGCCGATCGCCCGCCGGCCAATATAATAATGTGCCGATCTCCTGGGCTGTCGGGCTAAAGTCCAAGTAAGAGGCTGCCACAGCTGGGCGGTCCAGTAAGGGGCCAACACGCGTCCGGAGTCAGTCAACATGCGGGCCTACTGACAAGCTTTCGGCGGCTTGTCGGCTGGTGGAGAGAATCTGCCAGACTGTGGTCAATGGCCCGAGATTCGCGGATCTTGTCTCGGTCCTTGCACGTGGTGCCAGTCTCAAGGTTCGGCCTTCGCCGACTGGATGGCCATCGGCCAGTGGATGGAGGTCGCCAATGATCGGTCTCCAAGGGTAGGTCGGCAAGTGCCGAAGGATGGTCGCCCGACTGTCGGTCGCTAGGAGTAGGTCGCCGAGTACCGAGAGATGATCGTCCATTAGTAGATCGCCAGGAGTCGGTCGCCGAGTATCGAGAGGCAATCGTATCTGAGGTTGATCGCTCGATACCGGGACTTGTCCTGGGACCTTCGGTTGGTCGATACAGCTTGTCCGCTGGGCTAAGGCTCGGTCGCTTGGTCGCTGATCGGCCATTCTGTCTTGGATGATCGGCAGTGACTCGGTCGCCAGTCCTCCTAGTAGATCGCCGGTCGGAAGGTGTTAATTCTTGACACAACACCCAGAAGGAAGGGATCGATTACCACGATACCTTTTCGCCCGTAGCCATGATCAAGTCTATTCGCATGATGCTTGCTATAGCTGCCTACCACGATTATGAGATATGGCAAATGGACGTAAAGACGGCTTTCCTTAATGGATTCCTCGAGGAGGAAATCTATATGGAGCAGCCTAAAGGCTTTGTGTCTGAAGTCGATATTCAGAAAGTGTGCAAGCTTCAGCGTTCCATTTATGGACTGAAGCAAGCGTTGCGTAGTTGGAACCTTCGTTTTGACGAGGCGGTCAAAGAGTTTGACTTCGTGCAAAATGAAGAGGAACCTTGTGTATATAAGAAAGTTAGTGGGAGCAAGATTGCATTCATAGTACTACATGTAGATGACATTCTACTAATAGGAAATGATGTGGGAATGCTCAGTTCTGTGAAAGCTTGGCTTTCGAGTAATTTCTCCATGAAAGACTTGGGAGAAGCAACCTATATTCTTGGTATTCGACTCTACCGGGATAGAGCGAAGAGAACAATAGGCCTTTCCCAAGCCCTCTATATAGATAAGATCTTAAAGCGATTTAAGATGGATGATTCTAAAAGAGGGTTCCTACCGATGCAACATGGAATAAAACTCACCTTGAAGATGTGTCCTCAAAGTGAGGAACAACGCAAGGAAATGAGTAATATACCATATGCTTCGGCCGTGGGTAGCCTTATGTATGCTATGTTGTGTACAAGACCTGACATTGCGCATGCTGTAAGTGTGGTGAGTAGGTTTCAGGCAAACCCAGGTAGGGAACATTGGATCTTTGTAAGAACGTTCTCAAGTACTTGAGAAGAAGCAGAGATATGGTTCTTATGTATGGCGGAGGAGATTTGGATGTGGTGGGATTCAGATTCGGACTTCCAGGGCGAAGGACGACTCGATGTCCACTTCGGCTACATATTTACTCTTAATGGAGGAGCGATATCTTGGCGTAGTGCCAAGCAAAGCGCGATCCGATTCCACTGTCAGGTGAGTATCAAGCGGCCTCGGAGGCTTCCAAGGAAGGGTTCGGATTAAGAAGTTTCTAGGAGAACTTCAAATGATACCATGTGCCGAGTTGCTGTTCATTTGTCTTTGCGACAACGACGGAGCCGTAGCAGCCAAGGAGCCGAGGTTTCGCAATAAAGACCAAACATATTGAGAGGAAGTATCATCTCGTAAGAGAATTTGTTCGCAAGGGATACATTGTCTTTGCATAGAGTAGACTCGGCCGACAACGTCGCCGATCCAGTGACCAAGCCACTATCTCGGACTAGCTCGGGCGTCATCGGAGAACATGGGTATTAGATACCATAGTGTGTGGCATTGAGTGCAAGTGGGAGATTGTTAGGAGTATGCCCTCGAATGCCACTCGGAGGTTGTTGAGTGAGGGCATTATACTTGTAATTATGTAAACCATTTATATAAGGCAAATGAATGTTTCTTTTTCTTGGTAGTTCTTGGCATTCCTAACTCGTAAATAAACATATAGAAACTAGTCCATGTATTTGAGAGCAAAGCGTTCCACTCCTTATTGGATAAGGGGGTCGGCCTTTGGAAAGGTTATAGCTCAAATACTTAATCGTTCATAAGTCGATGAAACTTGGTAGGCGTTAAGTTTATGTGAAGACTTGTATGACGTGTTCTTTGACATGGAGAGTGCTGCCGAACACTAATGGTTAGTGGGAGCACACGTTATAGGTATGCTTATTGGATTAGTATACTCGAACCGACTCACCTCGATTCGTCACATGGATTTCACTCGGGACGATCAATGACGGAATCGAAAGGTTGTGATAGGTATTCGTGAACCTTCGACTTGAGGATTTAGTAGGGATGTGCTTGTGACGTCAAGATTTTCATTAGAGTAGTTCGACCTGTAAACCGGAAGGCGGGGGTCAACCTCGACGTGCATCTTGACGGGCAAGTAGCGAGTCTCCGAATACCAAGATAGAATTCTTTCTCCGTTAGTGAGCGGGTTATATGTCCTATGCGGTTATTGGCGGATGAGATCATAAGTCTTTGGCCAAAGCATTGGAGCTAGTTGTATTAGATACACGACTCGATGATCTCGATTTGCATTAACGCATGCATAGCGTCAAATCTGAGATATGGTTTGGTAGACCGTGACCCTATAACTTGATCGGCACATTTGAAAGAAGGGTTTATACGTATATCGGTATTCACGACAGAATGGTTCTTGAATGATCCCAATCATTCGTTCTCGATCGGGGTACAGTGTAGGCCACCAGTGGCTAGGTGGTGCTACTACTCTTTGGTTCCTCCCATTCCGATCGAGACGGACCTACCGAGTCGCGCATTAGGATTGACAACGGAATGAATCGAGCTAATTCTCTCATTATGAATATTAGATATTGGATATCTAATTTTGGAACATTGGATGTTTAAATCGATTTATTGGATAAATTGATTTACGGCCTAATGAATTAAATAAATTACTGGGTGATTAATTTAATTCATGAATATAATTATTTCTTGGAGAAATTAATTATGTTATTTTGTATTTGATATGTTTAATTAATTGGATTAATTAAACGACATAAATACATCGGAACGGAATAGGAGTTTATCTGTTTGGACTCACGGGAGTCCGAAACGAACCGAACTCGACCGTTTTCTAGCATGGGCCAACCCCCCACTTATTACCATTTGTGTGTATTGACTTGTCCCCATCATGGTTTTGGAATCTCATGTGATTGAGGGGACAAGTATCATATACATTATATGGGGAATCAAATCATGATATATGTATTTGTTTTCATGTGGGTTGAATAAGAATATATAGAAGACTTTGATCTCTCATCCTTACAACACTTCTTGGCATTTTACGTATCATTGAGTTTGAGAGAGAGAGAGAAAATTGTTTTCTCTTTAGTCATCTTCTTCTTCAACCTTGTTCTTGTTTTTCTTAGAGAAAAATATCAAGACATAAAGAGAGAGTAAGATTAAAACACTTAGAGTGTAGTAATCTTTACATATATAGCTTCATCACCTAGCTCTAGCCGTATCCTCGGAGGATAGCAAGGTGTTGTCATTCCGTTCGTTTCTCGTGGCGTGGCAAGTAGAGACGCGGTGCTTTCGGCGTTGGATCGTTCAAGAGCTTGGGGAATAGCTCAAGAGAAGGTTACCATTTAATCAACGGACTTCGAGGGTTAGTTTCTTACGACTCTTGCTTTTCGTTTATATATTCGTATATACGTAGCTCGATCGATCCTCGTAGGGATTCGGATCGAATTAAATTTTGTTTTACCGCTTCCGCTGGGCCTTCGTTTTAGGCACCGAATCCCAACACGGTCATGACCATCAGAAGCTTCTCGACCACTATCCGGATAAGTCTGTCCAGCTGTCCGAATAAGTTCGGTCACGACCGACAGAAGCTTCTCGGCCATCTGTCCGGATAAGGCTTCCAGCTGTCCGGGTAAGGTTGATTTTCAACCGACTTTAAGCCCTTATTTATATATGTTCCCGGACGTGTGTTTGTACATATTATATATCATTTTGAAGCTGTGAACCTCTACTTTAAAACGCCCGAAACATATTTTCCCTACAGAATTTATAAAAGCCACAAAAATCCCGATCAAACAGATAGCTCAAATCTGACAGTTTTTCAAAGAGATTTCAGATTTTACATCAAGAATTTATGGCCGGAAATATGAAAAAGTATTTTCAAGTGCTAGGAGAAGCGTATCCGGGATCCAAGAAGGACAACCGAGCCAAATTCAAAGGAAGATATTTCAAGATTTCAGCAAACGAGGTGAGGTTATACTGTTTTAATATGTTACGGTCATCGTTGTGTCGTGTAACATGACGACCCGCGAGGGGTCGAAAGAATGAAAGAAATCCGAGACGAGTCACACACAGATAAGAATGTTTTATGTGCATTACACAACATGATTTGACGATTTATAAGGGTTTAATCTCCCTGAGTATGCTCGCGTACTCACACCTCGTCATTTATGTTTTTTCAGGATAAGGAATCGACGAACGGGACAAGCAGAAGATGAATACATACTCCCAACACGATGAAGTTCTAAAGAATAAAAGATGTTGTCGCTGTAATTGTTATTATTTTTACGAAACACTTGATGTTCTTCAACAAACGTAATTGCAACGGACTATGTCCGAATAATTGATTTCTCATGTTTTTGTAAAACTGTACTGATGTTTGAATAAACGACTTTTATTGAAGATTTACTTACTAAAACGCTTCCGCAAATACTCCGGATTTATATAAAATTTTTAAGGAAAAATTGAGCCGTGTAACGTTCTTTTTAATTAAGAATGCCAGGGCGTTACAAAATGGTATCGGAGACAGGTTTCTCTCAGTACGGTGAGATTTGGGGATGAACCAAGCGGAAGCTGGTGAACATGTGACACCCGGGGCCGACGAGGGCGGGAAGTGATCGCCGGTGCAATGTAACACCCCCAATCCGCTCAGGGATATTACACGCCGTAGAACCTTTCCTCAAGGATCTACCAGACTGGTAACAACATATAACAACTCAATCATGCCTTTAAGGCTAAAATGACTCAGTAGACCGATTTGGTCTTTCAATAAATAGATACAACTCAAATACAACTCATGCCCACGCAGGGGTCAAAACACAACCACACCCGTACAACGGGAAAAATATAGCAGCGGAAAATAAGGTACAACTGAACCAATAAACAATGTACGGTTCCTCAGGTGATTAGTATCGATCATCTTTCATCATCCTTCGTGCCGACCCTATGTTATGCTCCAAAACCTGAATGCAAAAACAGACATCCACCCCCCGAATACTCGGGGGTTAGCAAAACTCTACTGTTTTGCTAGTGCAAGAACAAAGTGCAAAATACGAGTCATACAATTCACATTCAACGAACGATAATAATCCGAAATCCTCAAAGATTCAAATACAACAAGATGAACACTTCCCGAGGCAAGAGTTTGAGTAAAGACTTCCCAAAATTTCAAGATCAAAATATCAAGGGAAACAATTTATAAAATGATTTGAAATACCATCGAGAGTTTTAATAGAAAACAATTTAGGATTATCAAATCCTACTTTTCAAAATCCAAAAGACAAAAGGGGTCACCGCCCCAAGGGTTACTTTCCGAAAAATGACATTTACCAAACCGTTGGGATTTTAGCCCCAAATCCATAAAATGACTTTTACAAAAAACCATTGGGATTTTAGCCCCAAATCTCATCAACTCACAGTACAAAAGAACGACCACAAGGTTCGTCTCCCAACATCAAAATCCACAAATAAAGGATTTAAAACAAACAACAAAATACTCTAGTGCCATCCTAGCCAAATAAGCCAAACGAACACATACCTCTTACACACTTAGTCGATGCATGCAATCATGAAAACATAGTTCCAAAGCACTCATTTCCGGAAATGCCAATATCAAATCACATTTGCAAAATGCACCACAATTAACCTCGGACCCACAGCTTCGTGGATCCCTACCGAGACCCCGTCGGATCTAACCCGTAGTGGTTAAAAGCAAGCTCGCGGTCCCACAGCTTCGTGGAGCCCTACCAAGACCCCGTCGGATCTAACCCGTAGTGAGCATACACACACACACGTTACTCATGCAATACTAATATGCTAAGAATGTAAGTTCATCAAGAATACTTACTAGAGATGGCCATTTATCCGACAACATTATCAAACTCTTCAAAACACAATAACAAGATTAAACACGGAATACACGATTCCATAACTTTAAACAATAGGGATATCATCAAAGCCTTCAACATTCAAAATAATCAAATCATAATCAATTCCCAAAACACACCGTTCACAAAACACACACACATTTTGAAAGTGAGCCTTTAACGAGGCTAAACCGAATCTTTTGGAAATTCATTTCAAATAACCAAACAAACACACCAAGACGACCACCGATCATCATATCCACAAAACGAGAAGCGTATGAACAAGGTACTTGCCCCGGTCGAATAGCCCCGAACCCCCGAACAATATCAAGAACGCGATAGCACCACGAGTATTATGAGAATAACACCACACGAATCATCAATCACCAAACGGGATTCAACATCGAAATCCTCGAACACCTATAAACCTCCGGAAGGAACAATAACACATGGTTACGACTAGAATCAAGGCCAAAACAACGGAAATCCCAACAAACTATCGAAGGGAAACTCATTGGGACATTTAATCGAACACTAAATGTTCAATAATTCCCAAGAACACTCGAATCGTCAATCGAGTTAAACAAACTCGATATATGGATATACAACCCATAGAACATGATTAATAACATCATACTACACCAACCGATGTATCAAAATCGGGCTAGAATCGAAATCAAGAACAAATTCTCCGAAAAGTCAACTTGAAGGAAAATCGAGAAATATACCTTGATTCGACGAAATACACGGATTGGATGATGATATAATCAACAAGGATATTCCAAAACATCTTGGAATTGAGTAGGATCAACCAAGAACTCCATTTCCCATCGCACCCGTCGCCAGCCGCCGAAAGAAGGAGAAAAATCGAGTAAAAATGAAGTCTGGCCGAGCCCAGGCTATATATAGCCGGCAGGGTTACGGCCGTAACCGGCAGTGCCTTACAGCCGTAACTCGGCCCTTACGTCCGTACTCGGCAGGCCTTACGGACGTAACTGGCATTCGTCAAAAATCAGTCCAGCAACTGTCGGTCACTTACGGCCGTAACTGGCACACATTACGGCCGTAACCGGCCTTCGTCCGGAAGATGCCCAGCGCCCGTACGGCCGTACCCGATCACACTTACGGCTGTAACTGGCACACATTACGGCCGTAACCGGCACCTTACGGCCGTAACTCGGCCAGGCCAGGCCCTGCTCCGGCCGTGACTCGGCCGTGGCCATTCCGACGGCCCGGACGACCCCGAAACCCGAACGTGAGTAAAAATTGGAGATACGGTTACGAAGTACTCGCAAAGACGAATCCAAGTGCTAAGAGAACACACGATTCCGACCACCCGAAGTGTCGGAATTCGACAACAGAAGTAATTACCCTAAACTTTAGGAAATTACAAAAATGGCCCAAAACGCCCGGAAATCACGATACGTGATCGAAACACCGAACCAAAACTCGCAACATGAATAATAACATTAAATGAACTTACGAGAAACTCGAAACAACAGTTTCGGACGAGATTCGCAAGAATCAAGCTCAAGTGCGGAAAAGTCGCCAAAAGACACGGAACTCAACAAAACAATACCGAAACGAACTCGGATGACAAAAAGTGCGGAATTAATCATTCTCGAAATGACGAAATGGTCATGAGCGAGTCGTCAAAACGGACTTCCGCTCAAAAAAAGAAAATTACCGAAATTCGAAATTGCGGATATTACATGCAATAGAAAAGGGCACGGACAATGAGCGGCTCCGAGAAAGGGGAGTGATCGTCGGTGCAATAAGAAAAAGGGCACGGACAACGAGCGGCTCCTGACAAGGCTTCTAGGCGGAGGGGGACATGACTGGACCAAATTCTCACCAGAACGAGAGGTATTCCAAGACTGTATAGGTATGGGACTATATGTAGGTCACAAGTCGTCCAGATACAAGTCTAGAGGGGGGGTGAATAGACTTGTAGAAACTCTTAAACTCTTTTTCACGAAGAGTGAGTTTCTTCAGCTGATAGGTAAACAAATGACTTGGAGTCGTTTGTTCTTTAATATATGCGGAAGTCAGCTGATGACGAATAGAAAGCAACTAATGAAACACTTAACAATGAATACGTGGTTAAAGTATGATGCAATAAAACAGTAAATAACGCAGGCAATTATAGTGGTCTCAGAGGTGGGGTAATCCTCTACTAATCCACTTTTCTCCAAACCAGTTGGAGATGAATTCACTATAATTTTCAACCAGTGATAAATATTACAGTGATTCAAACCACACTACAACAGCTTCCAACCAGTGGAAATCCATGTCGTTGTACACACTTGACTGCCTTGCACCTCTTGATCCTCGATCCTTGGATGCCTTTACAGTCTCTTACTTCAACCAGTGAAGTACCCCGTACTCAGGATTATAGACAAGAGTTTTTTTCTTCTCCAACTAAGAGCTTCTTTAAGTATGAACTCTTAGAACCGCTCTTTTCACGATGCTATTGATTGCTTTAGATTGCTTGATTGCTTTGATCGTTTTAAAGTATGTTTGCACCGGTGATTGCTCAGTTTCAAATCTTCGGATATATTGTAACACCCCCAGAATACGTCCGGAAATGTTACACGCCGTAGGCCCTTCTCACAAGGATCTACCAAGCTAAACTCCACTAGACGACACAATGATCGACCGACCGGGGTCAATCTAAATACAACGCAGACCGACAAGGTCATTAAACAATTCAGAAACTAATAAATTTAATATCTCCATGACAAAGAATAAACTTTCACACAAAAAGGGATGACAACTCCATTTAATAAAGGAAAACCTACACCCGTGCAAGGGTGAGTACTCAACCAAATGGAAAATACCGACCCCGATGGAATAAATGCAAAAGACTCTGACTCTTGTGTGATTAGCATCGTCGTCTTCCATCTCCTTCCAAGCTAATCCGTGTTGCTCCCGATTTGCCAAAACACAGCGCATAACGAGCACCCACCCCGAAAACTCGGGGGTTAGCAAACTGGAATTTTGCTAGTGCAAGTACATAATATACAAGATATACGAACAATAACAACACAAAATTCAACCATCGTGAAGCCTTAACACAAACCATACATTCTCAAGTCAACACAGTATAGCACTCGTATACACAAGGTGAAAAATAATCACATAGTCATATTCTCTATATGGAACATAACGCCAATCAAACTTTGGACGAGCCCAAGGAGTCAAAAGATTAAGTTCGAAAATCCATTTTTATAAAAGGAAAAGTATTTTGATAAGATAGTTTAAAAATATTATTAATGACTCGGGCCGTCTTGGGATTTTGGAAATTTAATGGGAATACCTTTAGAAAATAATTTCAAAAGCTCTCGGGTCCTCGACCCAATTTATAGAACACTGCCACAAACGAAATCATTACAACATCTCACGGGGTTCTCAAACCAATCCAAATAACATCATCACGAGATCAATCATCTCAACATTTCACAGGGTCCTCGACCCAAATCACAGAATAGCACCACAATACAATCGAAGACACAAGCTCTCATTCGACATATCCTGCTCAAGACCCCCGATTAATTAACCCTCGGAGATTTCGTCAAACCTCCTTGGTTAATTAACCCTGATACCAACGCTTCAAAACAAGTTGAAACAAACTTTCAAAAACGCGAATCGCGGTCTATATCAAGACAAACGTTTAAGAGAGAGTTTGAAAGATTTTAGATACGAACATCGTTCGGTAACGGGGTCTTAGCTATCACTCAAATACCCGTAACCAATAAGCCTGCCAGGCGCCTCCCTTGCGCACCTGTGTACCGGCGTTCACTTCCATCATGTTGGCCGCTCATTGAACATGTCACCGCACCGGCGTCACTCCCGCAAGAGCCGCCCCTTGCGCGCGCATTAGGTGACATCGGCGTTCACCACCCATATGGAGCCGCACATTGCAGCATACACCAGGCTAGAGTGCACGCCCCGCCCTCAGAGGTTCCCGGATACGACGTTTCTCACAACAAGTATCCACATTATCACAAACATCAAGCACATGGACAAACGTCACAACAATTTTCAACTCGGTACATCAAGTTACACAATTTTCTCCGCCAGTCCATAACCACACAAATAAACAATAACACGCACGTTATGAATCAAACTCAATCACAATAAGCCTTCAAGCATAACCAACCAACACCGCACATATATCCCTATATTGCGACTCAACCGAATATATATATATATATATAACCTTACTATATTATAAGAGTAAATATAGTTTACCCATCAATCCAAGTCGAGTACGTCATCTAGTGTTAGTATTCATCACTCGTCATTCACCAATATAGGCGCTTATATCAATATATGTATATACATACATATATTTAACATATAAATATATATACATATATAAAACTAGATATATATATATACATACACACATATATATATACACACATTTATACATCCGTATAAATTCATACACTTCGACAACAATAATTTCACGCAGTTCCAATTCGTATATCAAGGTACTTGCCTTGGAAATCTCTCACGAATACTTCAGAAAATGCGGTTGATTGGAGAAATCCGGAACTCCAATGAAAACGGCGATCGGAAAGGCTCAACACTAGATTTTTGTGGGTAATTCGTCCCTAGTATCCTATCATCAAATAAACAACAAATCACACGAGGAAAACATCGCAAAACGACCAATTTTCTCTCTGCGGCATTTTCCCGGACACCTTGAAGGCGTCAAACGAAAGTTCATATAAGCAGCGAATCGGAAATGGTAAAACCGTGGAAAGATGATGAAAATGATAGAATACTACTTAATCTACAATTATCCATCAGAAATATGAGTTAAAGCGATCAAATCGGACAAAATCAACTAAAACCCCCAAAACTAGATTTCTAGAAAATCTGACTGATTCGGTAGATCGGAGGGTGTTATAGGATGGATGATTGATGATATGAACTCCAAAACTTCATGGATTGATTGTCCAACAACATCTCTCCATGATTTACCAAGCTCCAACCGGAAGAGAAGAAAAGAGTGAAAAATGGTGAAGAAAAGCGTCTGCGGGGCCATAAATAAGCACCTTGTGTCTGCGTGGCTCAGCGGAGTGTGCCGCGGCACGAGGCCCAAATATGGCTCCCGGTGGTTGGCGGTGTGCCGCGGCTCGGCGGAGTGTGCCGCGGCACCGTCTGATCAGTTTGGCGAAAAAAATGCCACAGAGTGTCTGCAGCCTGCCCGGCTGTCTGCCGCGGCCAGCTGCTTTCGGCGAGCTAGAAACCGCCGGCCGTGACTTCGGCGAAGTGCCGAGCACTACGGCCGTGACTCGGCGATGCGGCTTTGGCCCAGGTTGCCGGTCATGACTCGGCCGGGACTCAAGCGGCTCGAACGACCCCGAAATCCGAACCTGAATACGAATCGATGATACGGTTACAACGTACTCGCAAAGACGAATCTAATAGCTAAGAGAACACACAATTCCGACCACCCGAAGGCTCGGAATTCAACAATGGAAATAATTACCCAAAACTTTGGGAAATTACGAAAATGGCCCAAAACGTCCGAAAATCACGATACTCAATCGAAACACCAAACCAAAGCTCGCAACATGAATAATAATATCAAATGAACTTACGAGAAACTCGAAACAGCAGTTTCGGACGAGATTCGCAAGAATCGGGCTCAAGTGCGGAAAAGTCGCTAAAAGGCTCAGAGCTCAACAAAACGATACCGAAACGAACTCGGATGACAAAAAGTGCAGAATTAATCATTCTCGAAATGACGAAACGGTCATGAGCGAGTCGTCAAAACGGACTCCGGCCAAAAAAAGAAATTTACCGAAAATCGAAAATTGCGGATATTACATTCTACCCTCCTTAAAAGAAGTTTCGTCCCGAAACTTAAATCAAGTAGGGAGAGGCAATATCCCGCCAGGAAAACTCAACGAGATACACAGGAACCGAAAAAAAATTCGTGCCCAACGGCGAAACGTTACAAGCAACGCAAAGGAATATACGGCGTGAAAACACGCCCCACGACGACTAACGCAACGCCACCGTCCATGTTTCAAACAATAACGAGCAATTAACGATGCATCACATACCACATCACATGCACACATTTAATCGAAGAAACGTACGCTACAACAAGTCGCACCTGACTAAAACGGCTATGCGATAGAAGCAAGTACGGGTAACAATTGAATTACCAACAATGAAAGGTCACACAATACTGAAAATATCAAGAAAAGTACGGGTAACACATTCCCACATACTAAAAAGATATTACGACCCCGAAACTTAGAACAACAAGAGTTGGAAACGTAAAGCAATGAAACGAAATACGATCGAAGTCACGATTGTTTGAAACAGCAACGTTTAAGACATAGTACAAAATCTTCATTCTCCCATGCTAGGATCTTCAGAAGGAAACATAGGGTTTCGGGACACTTCCCGATCACTAGCTCTGCTCTCTCTCGGGCGGCATTCTTTGCCAATTCGGAAGCTGTCTCACAGTGTTTCTCCCGATGACCTTCACACCCACACCGGTAACAAGTCAAGAGTGGAGAGGGACAATTTGCACGAACATGTCCCACAGCGATTCTGATTGAAACATCTTCTCTTCTTACCGCGAGTCACCGTCTTTGGTTTGGGATTTCCAGCGTTCACTCCCGACCGCGAAGATGGCGCTTTCGAACAACGTGAGGGCTTGGGAGCCTTAGTCTCCTCACCGCCCGAAATTTTCCCGATACCCTCGGTCTCTTTGCTTCGCTCGTGGGCTCGATTGCGAGGAGATTTCATAGGATATCGTTTGATCTCGATACTCCTTCAACGTAGCATGGATAGTCGTCGTAAATGCGAACCACCTTGTCGTTTCCACTTCCGTCATCACACTTACGTCGCCAAGGCTCGACATACTAATACGAGATAGTACCATTCGGCATTATCAAATAATCGATTAAATGATACCACCCTTATCAACACAAGGTTTAGTTAACATCTATAGAATAACAGTAATATCGTAAAGCATAGAGTTTTATGAAGTTAACTCCGGTCCTTCGACTAGGATGATCATTATATATATATATATATGTGCTTAATGAAAACAAATTTTTGAAAAAGAGAGCGAGTCACGTTACGCCCAAAGCTTGTAAATCTTGTCCTTTATTTCGAGAGGAAGTTTATACGACTCTAAAATTTATTTTCGAGTGATGTATAAAAGAAAATTGGAAATGAATTGTAACTAATTTGAAGTATTTCAAAAGTGTTGAGTCCCAAATACCACAATTTTGAAAATCTACCCTCTCCTACTAAAACGTTTATTTTGAAAGAATTTTCCACCGAGATACGTGACGAATTGACATGACGACATTAAATCATGGCTTTCCACAACGTTAGAAAATTTCAAAGCACCACTTTAAAATATTCGTGATACTACAGCGCCGTGGGCCCCGTACCGGAACCCACGAGGCAAAAAATCATTTAAAAAAAAATGTTCAAAATGCCAAAAAGGCCGATGTCGGTAATATTCTCAAATACTCACAAAAGTCATTTATAAAATATCAAATACCATCATAAGAATACAATCAAAACGTGCAAAATCAAAATATCAAAACTCGGTTTGCAAGACACCAAGAGCCATCTCAAAATATTCACGCAGCGGATAAATTTAACATTCATAAATTTATTCTAATAAAGTGCAAGAACAAATAAATATGCTCGACTTCCGAAGCATATTACATAACCATTTTTACTCGGACCGCATACGCATGTTATATCTTAAAACAATAATATCACCGACAAGTTCCAATTCCTAGTTCACATTAAACATATTAGCACAATATAATCAAATACGTATATAAGGGGACTTACGATCGGGAGGCTTACCATCACGGATTGCCGGAAGATGATGTCGGAACCACGATACTAATCACAACTCTGATGCGCGCGACTTACACCGGACATGGACTTGACCCAACGGCCTAGGTTTTTCGCAAACCTAAGCTCTGATACCATAAATGTAACTCTGATACCATAAATGTAACACCCCCAGAATACGTCCGGAAATGTTACACGCCGTAGGCCCTTCTCACAAGGATCTACCAAGCTAAACTCCACTAGACTACACAATGATCGACCGACCGGGGTCAATCTAAATACAACGCAGACCGACAAGGTCATTAAACAATTCAGAAACTAATAAATTTAATATCTCCATGACAAAGAATAAACTTTCACACAAAAAGGGATGACAACTCCATTTAATAAAGGAAAACCTACACCCGTGCAAGGGTGAGTACTCAACCAAATGGAAAATACCGACCCCGATGGAATAAATGCAAAAGACTCTGACTCTTGTGTGATTAGCATCGTCGTCTTCCATCTCCTTCCAAGCTAATCCCGTGACTGCTCCTGAGCTGCCAAAACCTGAGCGCATAACAGGCACCCACCCCCCGAAAACTCGGGGGTTAGCAAACTGGAATTTTGCTAGTGCAAGTACATAATATACAAGATATACGAACAATAACAACACAAAATTCAACCATCGTGAAGCCTTAACACAAACCATACATTCTCAAGTCAACACAGTATAGCACTCGTATACACAAGGTGAAAAATAATCACATAGTCATATTCTCTATATGGAACATAACGCCAGTCAAACTTTGGACGAGCCCAAGGAGTCAAAAGATTAAGTTCGAAAATCTATTTTTATAAAAGGAAAAGTATTTTGATAAGATAGTTTAAAAATATTATTAATGACTCGGGCTGTCTTGGGATTTTGGAAATTTAATGGGAATACCTTTAGAAAATAATTTCAAAAGCTCTCGGGTCCTCGACCCAATTTATAGAACACTGCCACAAACGAAATCATTACAACATCTCACGGGGTTCTCAAACCAATCCAAATAACATCATTACGAGATCAATCATCTCAACATTTCACAGGGTCCTCGACCCAAATCACAGAATAGCACCACAATACAATCGAAGACACAAGCTCTCATTCGACATATCCTGCTCAAGACCCCCGATTAATTAACCCTCGGAGATTTCGTCAAACCTCCTTAGTTAATTAACCCTGATACCAACGCTTCAAAACAAGTTGAAACAAACTTTCAAAAACGCGAATCGCGGTCTATATCAAGACAAACGTTTAAGAGAGAGTTTGAAAGATTTTAGATACGAACATCGTTCGGTAACGGGGTCTTAGCTATCACTCAAATACCCGTAACCAATAAGCCTGCCAGGCGCCTCCCTTGCGCACCTATGTACCGGCGTTCACTTCCATCATGTTGGCCGCTCATTGAACATGTCACCGCACCGGCGTCACTCCCGCAAGAGCCGCCCCTTGCGCGCGCATTAGGTGACATCGGCGTTCACCACCCATATGGAGCCGCACATTGCAGCATACACCAGGCCGGAGTGCACGCCCCGCCCTCAGAGGTTCCCGGATACGACGTTTCTCACAACAAGTATCCACATTATCACAAACATCAAGCACATGGACAAACGTCACAACAATTTTCAACTCGGTACATCAAGTTACACAATTTTCTCCAGATCCATAACCACACAAATAAACAATAACACGCACTTAATCAATCCAACTCAATCACAATAAGCCTTCAAGCATAACCAACCAACACCGCACATATATCCCTATATTGCGACTCAACCGAATATATATATATATATATATATATATATATATATATATATATATATATATATATATAACCTTACTATATTATAAGAGTAAATATAGTTTACCCATCAATCCAAGTCGAGTACGTCATCTAGTGTTAGTATTCATCACTCGTCATTCACCAATATAGGCGCTTATATCAATATATGTATATACATACATATATTTAACATATAAATATATATACATATATAAAACTAGATATATATATATATATATATACATACACACACACACACATATATATATATATATATATATATAGATGTCGTTACCCAAAATATTATCCGGAGATAGTATTGCTGGAGTGATCGAGTAACAAACAAACGCGAGAACACTTCCGTGGGAGATTAAATAACACAAGATTTGCCGGGGTTGTTAATCCCGGGCTTGAATGCTCTCGCGAGATGTTATTAATAAATATACTGTCGAGTACAAATATTAATGTTAGAATCTATTACAAGGAGTGTAAAGACTTCTAGTTATCTAGGCTTTAGAGCGCGTAGATTGCTGGAAGAACCAGATAGATGAATCTGTGAGTTCTTGTTTGGGATATATGACGAATGTGTATGAATATCACTAGGAATGTGTTAGTCCTCTCCAAAAGAGCCTTTGATTCTCTCTTTTGTATGTATTTTGCACTTGATTCGCAATTGTCTCACCCCCTTTGGCCGCAGCAGTGAGTCCTCTATTTATAGGGGATAAGGTAGTTGGGATCCTTCAGGCGATCGCGGGCGATCGCCGTTTTCTATATTAAAATAAACGGCCGATCGTCCCGTCACGTGGGCCTGTTCCCTTGAGGTCCGAGGTTGCAGTTGGAGGCCAGCTGGGTGAACCAATGGGAAGCCGGACGCGCTGCAGTCGCCGCTCGAGGAGGGCCCACTTCGTACCTTTCGGCAGCCTTGTCGGTAGGTGTGGTAGGTGACAGGCTGGGGTCAATGATCCTATTCGTCGGTATACTTTGAAGATCCGCGGGTGGGCCATCGTCCAAGATTCGGTCTTCGACGACTTTGACGGATGTTGGATCCCCACGTGGCATGAGACGATTGCCTCTGGTCCGTTCTTTAAAGACGATCGCTGGTTACCAAAAGGTGATCGCTGGTTACCAAAAGGCGATCGCTGGTTACCAAAAGGCGATCGCTGGTTAGCAAAAGACGATCGCCGAATTATGCCGAACTTTAGGTGTTTGTCCTGAGTATGTCTTCCATGGTTGACTTTTCTTGGAGGTCGCCGATCGCCGATCGTGGCGAATTAATCTCCGCACAACAATTGCCCCCCAGCTCGCCTCGATGTTGAAAACACGGGGTGAGGTGGCACTGTTGGCGATCGCCGATGTTTAAACGACCAGCCGATCTGCATTCAAATATGGACCACCTTCTTTCGCGTCGGGAGCAGCGGGAAAGGAAGGCGGGCCTTCCAAAAGTGGCTGGGACACGCGTCGTGCCGCTGTTGGGGGAATCCGACGGTTTGTCAGACCTGTCGGCTGGCATGCCCTCGAAAAGACGCGTATGCGGGATTCGAGGGCCGCATTTAATGCGTTCCCACGTGACGGTTGCGATTCAGCCCCCGAGGTTTCTCCTATTTGCACTTAGGCCCTCGTCCCCTATCTATAAAAAGGGGAGGGCTTCTTCTCCTTCACTTTTTACGCGCCCTTAGTATCCATAGCCGAATCTCTGCAGAAATTTCTGGAGCTTCTGTGTGCCGATCTTCTTCTTTTTTTTCTAGGTAAGAAAAAATTAACCTTCCTCTCCTCTTTATTTTCTAATATGTCGGGAGGACCAAAAACCTTCGAGACCGGAAGTTCTTCCGCTGCCGCCGCGTTGCCTGAACGGGAGGAGGTTCCCGTTAGAGTGGATATGGAGACGGCCGCTGAAGCTATTCGAGCGGGGATTGCACCCGAAGAACTCGAAAAACTTTTCAACGAGGCCGAGGTGGCGAGGACGGCGGCGACGGCGGAGCAGGGGGGCTCGCCGGTGGACGAAGACGATTTGGTGCGGGAGGCCTAGGAAAGAGAGAGCAGATTCGGCCCCGCCTACGTGGCTTTTGCTCAGATGATGGAAACGATCGCTGGACCCTGTCCGGAATTCGATTTCGAGGCTTACACCGCCGCTCACCCCTATGAACATGTGAATCGGACGGTCTTTCAGGCCGCCGTCCCGTCTCCGTGGACTCTCGGACAGATCCGGAGTACGGCGACCAAGAAAGATCTGAGCCGCTGGAGGGCCAAATATCACATCCCCTCTGACGTTTCCCTTCACGTGCCTTTGGAGAATGAGCGCGCCGACCAACCGCCCAAGGGTATGGTCGCCGTCAACGAGATGATTATGGAGGCGGGTCTACAATTCCCGTTGCCATTCGCCGTCTCCTACTTGCTGATCGCCTGGAATTTGGCGCCTCTTCAACTGACGCCGAATGCTTGGTTGCAGATCATCTGCACATTGACCTTGTTTGGCGGTCACCGGTTATTCCGTCACCTTACTGCGCTGGAGATGAATTATTTGTTTAGATTGGCTGCGCAGAAAGGGTCCATCGGCGGCCATCATATCCAGGGCCGACTCGGGAGAGTGGTCCTTGGCGTGCCGAATAAGACCAAGGGCGACCTGGCTAAATGGTGTTGGGTCGGCGGGGCATGGCGATCGGCGTCGAGTGACATGCCGAATGAGGAGTTGGAGATTCCCACCATTTTCCGGGAGAGGAATCCGAGTAAGGATTTGAACTCTCCCCTTGATTGGGCTTATCTTGGACTGATCTAATTTTGTTTTCTTTTTGCAGGACCTCTCGTTCCCGCGATCGGCGATCTTCCATTCGATTTCTTGATCGTTTGGGAGCGGATCCGTGCTTTGCCGAACTCCTTTATTGACGTTCGATCGCTTGGTACCGAAGCTCATCGGTTGGGGGCTCGTTTGTTTCGCTACCCCCGTCACTTGAAAGTTCAAGGTATGAGTTTAATTGGTGCTTCCTTTCTTTGACGATCGTCTCCAAGAGGTCGTTTTGTTTTGTCTAACTTGTTTGTATCTTTTCTTTGACAGAGGCTTATTTTCCCCGAATTGCCGAACCTCCGCCAGAGATAGCTATGTCGGACCTAGGAGTTCTTGGTCGCCTTAAGTTGGGCAAGCAGACGGGTCGCGTCCCTGCGACGACGTCTCACCCTGCCCCGGTGACGAGACCCGCTGAGGCGCCAGTCGCCAAACCGGTGGTCGAGGGAGAGGAACAGCTCAAACGCCGCAAGAGGCGGAGGTCGGAGTCCCCGTCGATCTCTGAGGCGGACGTATCGATTCTCGAGCCTCCGGTCGCTGCGGCTCCCATCTCTGCCATCCCGATGATGGAGCGATCTGGCCCCAAGCCCACGGTCTCTGGACCCCGGTCATCTGGCAGCTCGGCGAAGAAGATGGCGATCGCCGATGCGGAAATATCCCGGGGCAAGCCTTTTTTTGGACGCGATCCCGAGCTGGTCAATAGGTAAGAGTGGGTCAAAAATTTTTCTGAGTTAGGCATTCTGAGCATGGTATGGGCTAACTCCTTGATTTCCTTGGTTTGCGCTGCAGGGTTCGTCTCGCCGACCCGGACGTCGCCCCCATGGTGCTGGACTTTCTGTCGAGCAAGGATCCGCAAGGTTCTCTCGAAGTCCCTGCTTACGTTCGCCAGGCAATCACTTCTCTGCCCAAGGCTTGGACGACCGACCTTGATGCGATCGCTCGTCGGCGATCTGGAGACGCCATGCAGGCGACTGTTGCCCTGGCTCTTCAGACGGCGACGATGGCCGTCCAAGCTGCTCGGGATTTTGAGGGGCGACCCTCCACTGCTCATCTCCATCGCGAACTCGAGAACGCCCGGAATAGAAATATCGAGGATGCCAATCGGATCCGGTCTATGGAGAAAGAGTACGAGGAGACCGCCAAACGGGCTAAGCAGGACGTGGATCAATTGAAGCGAGAGCTGAGCCGCTCCAAGGAGGCTGCCGATCGGTCATGTAATAAGGAGAAGGAAACTCGCCAGAAGCTCGAGGCTTCGCAGGAGGAGGCGACCGGGCTAAAGGCTGCGGTGGATCGGCTCAGTGGTGAGCTGGAGGCGGCGAAGAGAGAGCTGGAGAAAGCCAGGGGCGAGAATGTTGCCAAGGCGGCCGAACTGGCGGAGGTCGAGAAGATGGCGGCGGATTTGAAGGGGCAGCTGAAGGCGATCGAGATCGATCCCTACCTCAACGCCGAGCACGTCGGCGAGTTCGCTTACTACTTGGACTATGCTGACGCTATTCGAGCCGCTAAAAAGGCAGGGGTCGAGACCGGTCCCCTGATGGAAAGCTTCAGATCCTATGTCTCCAAGCATCCTCTGCATCCAGAATTCTCTCTGCCGATCCTTGACTTAGTCGACTTCGGGATCGACTTGAGTTGGTATACCGGCAAACTCATTCATCCCGGGGCCGATGGGGGTGCCCAAGCCGATCCGCAACCCGAGGGCGAAGACCAGCAGGCGGGGCCTTGAGAGGCATTTTTGTTTTTCCTCCGTAACTTGTACTTTTTGTTGTAATGCCTTCGGGCCTCGAAATGTATGAAGCTTTTGTTGTACTTTTATACTGCGTAATGTATTACATGCGATCGCCTTTGATTATTTGCGTGCAATTTTTACGAGTATGTGTATATTTGCTTTCGACTTTTTGTTCGTTTGACCGATCGTCTGAGTGTTGAAAGTGTTGGCATGTTTTGATTTGGAATTCTTACTTGTAATTTTCGTCGGACGACCTCGATCGCCCTGCATGTTTTTGAGCGATCCCGATCGAGTATGGTTCCTCTTTGTTCGATCGTATTTGAGAGTAGCTCGACCTATCCCTGCCCCCTTGTTTTTGTTCACTTATTGTAAGTAAGGAAACAAAGACTAGTCTGTCTGGCGAGCTATCTTCATTTCGCCGATTCTGAAGAGTCATGTATGGTTGGGGTGTTTGATGGACCGATCTCCCCAATCGTGTCTTCGTGTGCGAGGGATATTGTGTATCCTGCTACTCACTTTTCGTGAGGGTCCTCCGTTAGGCTACGCCTGCCTTGTGTTAAAACGAAAGGCGGGTGATCTCGGTCTGGAGGAGTCCTTGCGCGGAGTGTTTGTCGGCTTATTTGACACCACGTCCGCGGCTTGTCAGCTGTGCTTCCACCTTGGCCCGCCATGGAGATGGCGATCCTCGACGGTGTACGTTGAGACGGGGGTAACGGCGCGTTGCATTGTTCGGGTTCACCATGTTAGATGATGTGCCTTGAGAACGTGCGATCGCGCCTACTGATTATTTTGGAGGGTCCTTCGGCTACGTCGGCCTCGTATTTAAACGAAGGGCGGACGATCTCAGCCCAAAGGAACCTTGCATGGGCGAAGCTGTCGGTTCCATCGACCTCCAGGTCCATGGCTGCATTTATTTTACCTAGGATCGTCGGTGATATGCGATGCCTGGTGGGGCGATCGCCATAATAGATGGGATCACAAAAAATCTCATTATATTCCTTGTACATCATTGAAATCGAATACAAATTTATCACTGATAGTATTTTATCAGATGCACGGCGTTCCAGGGGTATTGGTCAGAATCTGTCGGGATGTTCGATTCGTAGGCTCCTTTAGTTAGCCATCTGGATACTCGAAAGGTCCCTCGATTCGGACCAAAGGCGCTGTGTGGGTTTGGATCTTCTTAAGGGCGAGATCGCCCACGAAATCTTCTTTCTCGACCTTTGAATTGAAGAATTTCTCGGCTCTCCTTTTGTGGATTGTGTTCTTCATTTCGAGGTCAGTAGTCTTTCTTCAAGCATGTCTAGGTCGATTCGCGGGCTACATCGTTGTCGGTTGTCATCTCTGTTCGGTTCGATGGGCGAGGACGGCGATCTCCGAAGAATCACCGCTCATTCGAAGGTAAGGGCGAATGGGGTTTCGCCGGTTGAATTGCGGGTCGTCGTTCGGTAGGACCACAAAGCGTCACGGGAGCTCGCTTGCCCATCGTCCTTGCACGGATTGAGTCGTGCTTTGATCGTGTGTTTGAGGATCTTATTCTTGCCTCTACACCGTTCGTTAAATGCGAGGGTGATAGGCGCGAGAGAATAACCTTTTGATTCCCCACTTTTCACGAGAATTGCATGACTTCTAAGCCGTCGAAGCTGTTTCCGTTGTCGGAGATGATGGCACAGGGCAAACCCGAATCGGCATATTACGTTTTCCATATAAACTTGATCACTTGCTCTTGGCGATCTTGTTGGCGGTTCGGCCTCGAACCATTTGGTGAAATAATCGACCCCAACGATGGCGAACTTACACCCCACGGAGCCGTCGGCAAGGGACCTATAAGGTCGATGCCCCATTGCGCAAATGGCGAGGGTGTACATGGAAGTGAGTGTTTGGGTGATAATTTAATGTTGGGGCCCATTATCGACATCTATGACACGATCGGCATAAGCGATCGCATCTTTCGAAGTGATGGCGAGAAAAATCCTTGTGCGGTTGTCTTATGGATGAGGGCTCGCGCCGCGTGGTTTCCGCAAATCCGTCATGGATCTCGGCTAAAGCAGCCGACCTTCCTCCGGTGTAATACACTTGAGGAGGAAGGTGAAAGCTTCGCTTGTAAAGCCGATCGTCGATAGGGTATACAGTGGCAGAAGCCGGAGTTGGCGAGCTTTAATACGGTCGTCGGGACCGTTCCATCCTTTAAGTATTTGACGACGGAGTCATCGATTCTCCTCGGCGGTGGCGACCGTGGTAACCAGTTCTGTCGATCGCCGGCCTTGTTGACTTTGTGATTTGGATATTGGAGAAGTCGGCTGCCCCATCGATGATGCTAGCTTGGAAAGAGCATCGGCACAGGGTGTGCTCTCTCGGGACTTGTTCGATTAGCACTTCTTGAATTTTGTGCACATTTCGGCGACCGGCTCTTGGTATTTGACCATCTTTGCGCGTGCCTCATATTCTCCCTTGACTTGATTTACGACCAAAGGGAGTCCATGAAGATATGGAGGCGGCGAACATCCGGGCGAGGCTAGATCAAGCCCGCCTACGAGCTTCGTATTGACTTCATTGTTGGTCGCGCGAAACGCATACGCACATTTGTAAAACTCGACCGTCGGGGCTAATGAGGACGATCCACCTTTGCTCTCGCATTGGTATTTGAGCCATCCACGTATAATTTCGGGCGGAGTCGGCCGACTGAGTCGGACCGTGAGGAACGTTAATTCCACCACGAAGTCCGCGGAGATTGGCCTTTGATCGCCGTGCGAGGAGCGTAAGTGATACCGTATTAGGCGATCTCCGGCGACCACTTGAGGAGTCGCTCGTTGGTGTCAGTCGGTGCGGGACTTGTCTTAGAGGTAGAGTCGTTAGGACTTCCACTTGGTGATCGAAGAAGTAAGCTCTCGGCTTTCGTACACTCATGACAAGGGCGTGGCGATCTTCTCCAATGGTGTATAACGTGTCTCGGCGTCGTGGGCGCTTTGGCTAACATAGTAGATCGGCAAGTGAGCTTTCCCATCTGCTCGCACTGAGCGGCACTCAGTAGCGACCTCACGATTTGCCAAGTAAAGGAATAATTTTCACCGGATCGGCTTTGCCGAGGATCGGGGTTAGATAGATATTCCTTTATTTTGGCGAATCTTTACTGGCTTTCTTTCGTCCACGCGAACTTCTTGTTCTTGATGGTCGCGAAGAAAGGCTTGCTTTATCGCCGAGCCGTGATATGAAACGGTTGAGGCGGCTAGACAACTTGTGAGGCGTTGCACACCTTGATGTTTCGCGGTTCTGCATGTCAAGGATCGCTTTGTATCTTGGAGGGGTTCGCCTTGATCCCCCTTTGGCTCACTATGTGCCCGGGAACTTCCGGAGCCTACCCGAAGTTGCATTTCTTGGGGTTCAGCTTCATGTTAAACTTCTCAAGGATGGCGAACGTCTCGGCGAGATCGCTGAGGTGATCTTCCTTCTTGAGGCTTTTGACTACGATATCGTCAATGTAGACTTCCATGGTCTTGCCGATCTGATCGGCGAACATCCTGTTGACTAATCGCTGGTAGGTCGCCCCTGCGTTTTCAAGCGAGCGGCATTCGACCCAAAATATATGTCTTTTACATGCGGAAAGATGTGTGTTTTATGTCTTCCTCCGCCATTGGGATTTGATGATATCCGGCAAAGGCATCCATAAACGACATCATTTCGCAACCCGCCGTGCTATCGACCAGGTGATCGATATGAGGCATCGGGAAGTGATCTTTTGGACACGCCGCGTTGAGGTCGGTGAAGTCAATGCATAATCTCCAGGAGCCAGTTGGCTTTTTGACGAGCACCGCGTTGGCGACCCACTGGGGTTCGTCAGTGGCTACTCCGATCAATTTGTTGTTGAGTAACTTCTGGACTTCTATGTCGAGCGCCGCGTATTTCTCGGGACCGAACTTCCTACGCTTCTGGTGAACAGGCTTCATAGCCCGGTCGATCTTCAGATAATGACAAGCGTGTTCGGGACTTATGCCAACCATATCTTGATGCGACCAGGCAAAGACTCTGATGCTCCTACGTAGCAAGTTGATGAGATCCCCTTTTAACTCCTGGTCGATGCTTGCGCCGATCTGTACTTCCCGTTCTGGATGATCTGGGTCCATCGTAACACTTTCTAACTCTTCGACAGGAACGGTCGCCTCTCGTTTGGTACGATCTCCGGACTCGGTCCTAGGATCGATGTCGAGGCTTGGCTCGAAACCGATCCTTGGCTCGATGTCGTCCGTCAATTGATGAGAGATGGCGTCCCCTGAGTCGGGTTGGTACGAAGTGTTTGGCTCGTCGATCTCCATGGGTTGATCGTCGGTCGCTTCAACGTTACATATAGTACGGGAAGTATTGAAAGAAGTAGCAACATAGGAGTAACTCAAACATCTCTTTGCCATTAGCTGATCTCCTTTTACAGTACCGACCGTCCCATCGGCGGTGGGGAATTTGATACAGTAAAAGAAAGATGAGGCGACCGCCTCAAAGGTTTCTAAAAAGGGGCGACCTAGGAACCCATTATAGATGCTGGGCCTATCTATGATTACAAAGCTTAGGTTCCTAGTTATCCTAACCTTGGGATCATAAAAGCATACTAGCTCAACAGAGAGCTTGATCCTCCCGTAGGCTTGGACTGTGTTGTCGCCGAACCCTTGAAGCACGGTGTCGAAAGGCTTGATGAACTTGATTAGGTTGCCGGGTTGGTCTAGGGCGGATTTGAATACGATGTTGCAAAAACTCCCATTGTCGACCAACACGCGATCGACCGTCTTCCCAAGGATGCAAGCGGAGATCACTAGTGCATCCTCTTTGGGACAATGCACTCCTTCACTGTCCTTGTTGGAAAAGGTGATGAGCGCGTCTCTAGAGATGGTCGGTTCCGGAGGTACAACGACGTGGACCCCGGCGAATGCCCTCAGCTCGGCCTTTCGTTTCCTGTTCGACATGGTGGAAACCGGGGAAAGACCCCCGAGGTTTCCACCTCCCGCTTGAAGCATGTTGACCCGGCCGCCAGAGTTGATCGGTGGGACCGAATCATCAGAGTATTCCGGCTCATGCTCGATTCTGGCGACCGGATTGGGAGGAGTTCTCTCGTGTTGCCGGCGTTCGCGCCCTCCGGTCCTTTCCATCCTTGGTTCCGGCTTGGTGACCAAGTTGTCCAATTTGCCTTCCTCAAGCGATCGCGGTACATGCGAGGAGGTCGCGGCATTAGCTAGTGTTGTGGCCGGACTCTTATGATAGGCACAGAATTTGCTACGGTCTAGGTGACCGTGGTCCCTTATTGGCTTTGGCTTGGAAAGCCACTCGCGACCCTTGATCGCGTTGAAGATGTGGGCCGGAGATAAGTTGAGGTTGTGAAGAAGGTGGACCTCTACATCCTCGAAGGCCTTGAACTCGCCAGGCGGCTTGGCGATCGCCTTTCTGGGCTTGGCGACCGCCTTCTTCTGGACATGGGAGGGTGCTTTTCCTTCTTCGGATGGTCCCTCTTCTAAGCGGAGTGAGAGCATCCTCTGTCTGGCCAGGAAACCGGCGGCTTTGTTGCGGAAGATCGAGTAGGTCGGGGGGATATCTTTTGTGAGGTGCCTGAACATGGGCGAGCGTCCGTGGAATCCGCTCATAACTGAGTTGAGAGCGATCTCGTCGCTGACGGGCTCACCGGTGAGGACTATCTCGTCTACCCGGTCGATGTAATCCTCATCCGATTCATCCTTCCCCTGCCTGATTTTCATCATGCGGTGAGGACCTTCCGGGCGAGCGACTTTGGCGGCGAAGTATGACGTGAAGTCGTTCGCTAGCTTCTCAAAGCAATTGATTGAGCGAGATGGTAGTGAGGTGTACCATCTGTGGGCGAGATTGCCCAGAGTTAATGGGAACATACGACATTTCGTCGCATCTGAAGCTCCGCACCCGGTCATGTAGATCCGGAATTTGCTTAAGTGGGTTTCCGGATCCGATTTCCCCTCGTATAAAGGTGTTTGTGGGGGATTGATCGTTGGTTGGACTAGGGCGAGCTCGATCTGAGTCGTGAGTGGTTCGCTTGATCCAATGATCGATCTCCTGGCGCTTGCTTCATTTTCCATGAGCGCCCTCATCTCATCGAGCTGGCGTTGTATGGCGGCTATCGCCGTCGCCTGACTGCTCGCCGATTGACTCTCAGAGCGCGAACCAAGGCGATCGTGTACTGATCCCTTGGCCCCGTGGTGAACGACGATCTCCCTGCCAGAGGGTTCCCTTCTTGGGCGAGCAGGGGCTCGTTGACCGGTCTGTCTCTTGGGAGTCGGATATCTTGAACTCACAGTAAAGGATTCGAGATCGATGTCTCTCATTTGGGGCTGAGTGCCAGTCGCCATGAGGATCGCTCCCTAGGCGGTGAAGACGGAATCGTCCCGCCTCACGAGCCTTCCCCTGCGGCTCGGGGCTTCTGTCGATTTCTCAACATAGATCCCCTTGAGCTTCCGTTTGCTTGCCCGGCGGTTAGCTGACGGGGTGATGGTGGGCGTATCGTGGGCCCTCTGCCGTTCCCTGAGGATGGCTATAGCCTCCTCAATCTGTTCCGATGTCTGGAACTGATCGAGTGAGAGGCTAGAACCGTCCCTCGGGGGCGGGAGTGATAGCCTAGCGTCGCCACGGTCGCCTTCCGCCGTGGGCTGGGATTCGGTCCTCGCCGGAATAAGATTTCCGGCAGACCTCAGGGTGGCCCTCTTGGAGGTTGTTGCTGATGTGATTTTCTGAAGGTTTTTCTATTGAAGAACAGTGAGTGTTTCTTCAAGTATATGTCCGGAGAACAGTGAGTGTTCTTCGAGACGGTAGGAATAAAAATGAAGGTTTAGGGAAGCCCCCTTCCTCTAGCGCCAATTGTCGTTACCCAAAATATTATCCGGAGATAGTATTGCTGGAGTGATCGAGTAACAAACAAATGCGAGAACACTTCCGTGGGAGATTAAATAACACAAGATTTGCCGGTGTTGTTAATCCCGGGCTTGAATGCTCTCGCGAGATGTTATTAATAAATATACTGTCGAGTACAAATATTAATGTTAGAATCTATTACAAGGAGTGTAAAGACTTCTAGTTATCTAGGCTTTAGAGCGCGTAGATTGCTGGAAGAACCAGATAGATGAATCTGTGAGTTCTTGTTTGGGATATATGACGAATGTGTATGAATATCACTAGGAATGTGTTAGTCCTCTCCAAAAGAGCCTTTGATTCTCTCTTTTGTATGTATTTTGCACTTGATTCGCAATTGTCTCACCCCCTTTGGCCGCAGCAGCGAGTCCTCTATTTATAGGGGATAAGGTAGTTGGGATCCTTCAGGCGATCGAGGGCGATCGCCGTTTTCTATATTAAAATAAACGGCCGATCGTCCCGTCACCTGGGCCTGTTCCCTTGAGGTCTGAGGTTGCAGTTGGAGGCCAGTTGGGTGAACCAATGGGAAGCCGACGCAGCGTTGCAGTCATTGTCGAGGAGGGCCCACTTCGTACCTTTCGGCGGCCTTGTCGGTAGGTGTGGTAGGTGACAGGCTGGGGTCAATGATCCTATTCGTCGGTATCCTTTGAAGATCCGCGGGTGGGCCATCGTCCAAGATTCGGTCTTCGACGACTTTGACGGATGTTGGATCCCCACGTGGCATGAGACGATCGCCTCTGGTCCGTTCTTTAAAGACGATCGCTGGTTACCAAAAGGCGATCGCTGGTTACCAAAAGGCGATCGCTGGTTACCAAAAGGCGATCGCTGGTTAGCAAAAGACGATCGCCGAATTATGCCGAACTTTAGGTGTTTGTCCTGAGTATGTCTTCCATGGTTGACTTTTCTTGGACGTCGCCGATCGCCGATCGTGGCGAATTAATCTCCGCACAACAATATACACACATTTATACATCCGTATAAATTTATACACTTCGACAACAATGATTTCACGCAGTTACAATTCGTATATCAAGGTACTTGCCTTGGAAATCTCTCACGAATACTTCAGAAAATGCGGTTGATTGGAGAAATCCGGAACTCCAATGAAAACGGCGATCGGAAAGGCTCAACACTATATTTTTGTGGGGAATTCGTCCCTAGTATCCTATCATCAAATAAACAACAAATCACACGAGGAAAACATCGCAAAACGACCAATTTTCTCTCTGCGGCATTTTCCGGACACCTTGAAGGCGTCAAGCGAAAGTTCATATAAGCATTTAATTGGAAATGGTAGAACCGTGGAAAGATGATGAAAATGATAGAATACTACTTAATCTACAATTATCCATCGAAATATGAGTTAAAGCGATCAAATCGGACAAAATCAACTAAAACCCCAAAAATAGATTTCTAGAAAATCTGACTGATTCGGTAGATCGGAGGGTGTTATAGGATGGATTATTGATGATATGAACTCCAAAACTTCATGGATTGATTGTCCAACAACATCTCTCCATGATTTACCAAGCTCCGGCCGCGGAAGAGAAGAAAACCGAGTGAAAAATGGTCAAGAAAACGTCTGCGGGGCCATAAATAGGCGCAGTGTGCCGCGGCTCGCGGGAGTGTGCCGGGTCACTGGCCCAAATATGGCTCCCAGTGGTCGGCGGTGTGCCGCGGCTCGGCCGGAGTGTGCCGCGGCACCGTCTGATCGGTTTGGCCGAAAAATGCCACGAGTGTCTGCAGCCTGCCCGGCTGTCTGCCGCGGCCACACTTTGCTCGGCGAAGCTGAGCTGCCGGCCGTGACTCGGCGAAGCTGCCGAGCACTACGGCCGTGACTCGGCGATGCGGCCTAGCCAGTTGCCGGTCATGACTTCATTTGGGGCCGACTCGACGGCTCGAACGACCCCGAAATCCGAACCTGAATACGAATCGATGATACGGTTACAACGTACTCGCAAAGACGAATCTAAGAGCTAAGAGAACATACAATTCCGACCACCCGAAGGCTCGGAATTCAACAATGGAAGTAATTACCCAAAACTTTGGGAAATTACGAAAATGGCCCAAAACGTCCGAAAATCACGATACTCGATCGAAACACCAAACCAAAGCTCGCAACATGAATAATAATATCAAATGAACTTACGAGAAACTCGAAACAGCAGTTTCGGACGAGATTCGCAAGAATCGGGCTCAAGTGCGGAAAAGTCGCTAAAAGGCTCAGAGCTCAACAAAACGATACCGAAACGAACTCGGATGACAAAAAGTGCAGAATTAATCATTCTCGAAATGACGAAACGGTCATGAGCGAGTCGTCAAAACGGACTCCAGCCAAAAAAAGAAATTTACCGAAAATCGAAAATTGCGGATATTACATATATATAGGTCACGATCTCTGAGCTTTTTCCTTGTAGCCGTTGCAAATCTTTTGAACAAATCCGTCCGTTGGAGGGAGACTTCTTTGTTTAATCTTTCTGAACGTTGCAAGGCTGGATTCCCATTATTTTATTTTATCTTCCGACCGTTGTGAGGACTTTTGCATGTGAGCGCCGAATCTTTTGAATATAAAACGATTAAAGTCTTCAAGGTGGGTCTGGATGATTTATTTAAATCATATCTCTAGCGGGAATCACTCCAATTTGTCTCTTCACGTTGCATGTGACTTTCCGTAATGCTTGACTTTTCAACTCATGCTGACGTGGACTTGGAGTACTTGGCTGACTTCGAGTAGGCTGATATGCAGCTAACATCTCTGCAGTCAGGACCTCTCGGTTGTTCACTGTTTGTGACTTATCTGATCAGGTGACTTCCCTGAGGTACCTTGGCTGCAGTCTAGTCAAACTTATCTGATAAATTATGTTGACCAGGACTGCTCTGACTCGACTCGACTCGACTGATCCTCTCTGATGAACTTAGCTGTACTCAGTACTTAGCCGATTTTCAGCCTAACTAATTTTTGGCCTACAGAAGATACTCATTTGGTTCTTCTTTACATTTTGCCAAGTTTTATACTTAACATATTTGGCCTATGGAAGATACTCATTTGGTTCTTCCTTACATTTATGCCAAGTAATAAGCATTTGATTTTATATTAATGACATCATCAAAATCTAACAAGTATTCCTAACAAATTCCCCCTATTTTGATGATGGCAAAACTTTAAGTAAGTAATCAAATGACTAAGTCTGCACTTAAGTGCAAGACACAAACTGAAATCAGTCTAATATTGAGACAACTGGAAATTGTCATTCAACAGACTGTTATAAAACTTTTCTGACTGAATTATGATTGAAATTTACAAGAAAGTTTTTACAGGTACAGAAAATAAAAAAAATTACAAGTACAAAGAAATAAAGTCATCTGCCTCTTCCTTTGCCTCTGCAAATAGGCTGTTTGGCAGGTCTGAATGGTTTAGCTCCAATTGGTCTTATCTTGACTGGAGCAAGACCATATTTCCTCTTCACAACAAGAGCTGCAAAGTCTTGTTCTTGCTGTGATGTAAATCTATTCTCAAGACATAACTGCTTGATTTATCTTTGAAGCTCTAGCTCATTTAGCTCATTGTCCAGACGGGTTGGCGCTTCCTCTGCTCTGAATGAGGGAATCATAGGATAAGCATTTTGTTCCTTAGCGTGCTTCTTTAGAATAGTCCAGAGTTTTGGGTAAGCTTCTTCCATGAAATTGATGAAGATCTGCTGTGGGGAGAGATTATCATCCTGGAGTATTTCCGAGACGTAATAATCTATGATGAATTTCTTCTTTGCAGTTCCCCACATGGGCAGGGCTTCATATGGTATAAAATCCTCAACATACCACAGCTCTTTTCCTTCCCATTCTAGAGTAGGCCCAAAGCCTCCTCTAGTCCTCCTTCTCTTTCCTTCAGGCTAGTCAGCCTGGTCATCTGGATCCGCAGCTCCCTTCCTCTTCAGACTTGAGGGTCCTTCAATTTGAAGGACATCTTGCTTCTTCTTTGATCTTATCTCCGCCCTTATCTCTCCTTGATTACTTCCTTCCCCCTGAACTCTCTCTTCCCCCTTTTTGCCAGCATCAACAAGGGTAGCTAATTGCTGCTCCATTCTGCTCATCCAATCAGTCATGCCAAATGGCATTCTGTTGTTGGTAGGGGGAGGGGGCTGAGGAATCTCTCTCTGCAGTAGAGTGTCGATCTTGGCATTGATTGATTAAAGGTCAGGAGTGACCTGAGACGTCAGCAGCTCTCCAATTGTATCTTTGACTATTTGCCTGATCAGCTCAGTCATGGCAGGAGATATCTGAGCTGATGGAGAGTGCTCTCCTGAGCCTTCCGAAAAAGAGCCACTAGACTGCAGGCTTCTGTCTGCAGCTGGTAGTCCAGAGGGGGTTTTCTCCGGGGTCCCTGACCTGGAGTCTTCAGCTAGCTCTGCGTCTAGGGTAGTGTCTGGGCGAGTACCACGATCTATCTGCGGCATTGAGAATAGGCTGCGCTCAGCTGCGGCTCCTTTTCTTCTTCTTTCTCTTCCTCTTTCTCCTGATCCTCCTCCTTCTCTTCTTCTTCCTTTTCTTCAATATTTTCTTCCTCCTCATCCTTTTCTTTTTCATTTTCTTTTTCAGCTCCTGCATCTCCTCCATCATCATTGTCATCATCCTTGTCCTCTTTTTCTCCTTCATCATCATCCTCCTTTTCATCATCCTCCTTTTCTCCATCTTTTTCTACCTCTTCTCCTTCTTCTTCTTCTTCATCAGCCAACTCTTCTGTTTTCTCAATTTCTTCTGACTGTTTTTCAACTAGATTGTTTTCTTCTGTTTTTCTCTCTTCCTGCTTTTCTTTTTCTTCTTCAAAAACCAAATCAACAACTTCTTTATTTCCTTCTCCAATCTACCTCCTCAATTATAATCTCTTTTTCAACTTCCTCCTCCTCCTCTTCTCCAAAAGAACCATCAAAAATGCTAAGCATTATAGAATGGATAAATTGGTCCATGTTTGTTTTAAAATGGGACATGAACCAATTATCCTGGAGGATTAATACTAAGTCTGATTCTTTGCAAAAGTGAATCAGAACCTCCTCAGTGGCTTGGGGATATTCCCAACCACTAGTTGCAATGTAGGTTTGAAGGTTTGAAAATGTCAGAGTTTTGAAAAACTTCCACTCTTCAAAAATATTTACAAAAGAGTGTTTTAATGCTTGTGGCTTAACAAGCTGGAGTTGCTCAATTGATAGGTTGAAAGTATTGTTTTCTATCAGGTTAAAGGTATAATCAGCTTCAGGGATAGAAATTATGAGACCTGCTTCTTCTTCTTCGGAAATGTAGGCTGGGGGGGTGACTACAGGTACAATCCGAGTCTCGAGGGTGCCTGGGGCAGGTAGGTCTTCCAGATGAATTGGTGATCTGGCTGAGGGACTGGCAAGATGTTCAGACTGCTCTTCCTCACTAAAATGCAGTTTCCTTGGCCTCTTGGGAGAGGGTTCTAGTGATGACTGCAGAAGAGAGGGTCCTTCAGGGGCTGGTCCCCTTCTCTTAAATCTGACTGCAATGGGAGTGTCGTCGGACTCGGTGTCAGACTCGACTGCAGTTGCGATATCAGCTGCAGGTCTGTCCGACTCTCCTGATGAATAGTATCTTGGATATGTCCTTGTGTCCGGCAGCTCCTTCAGCATCTGAGCTTCTCTCCCAGTGCCTCCGAATTTCCTCACCTTCTCGTGGTCCATATGACCAAGCCTTTTATTGGGGTGGAAGGGGTCAGTGTTTCCCTTTGCCACACCAGTCTTCTCCAAAAACCAACTTAGCTGCGTTCCAAACGCCAGCTTTGTTTTGAATCTCTTCTCATCGTCAAGCCACTCGACTTTGTTGACCTCTCGCACAAGTTGCCTAAAGATGTAGTCTGCCCAGTCAACTTCTTCTTCCTGAATCAGTGCTCCCAGCACCATAAACATTGACGACGACAGTTGATCATAACTGCCGGCCATCCCCATTATTATTTTGTTGGTAATGTCCAACGCAAAACGGTAAATCCTCTTGAGTTCACTCCTCTTGGCTGTGAATTTCAGTTTTTCCGGGATATTTTCCACCTTAATCTTTTTCCAGGTTTCGGCGGCGGATTGCTTGAGAGCTTCGACCGCTAAACCACGGTGCTTCATTCCGAAGACAGTACGGATCATCTCTCAAGATATGCTGACTGGTATTCCGCCAACTGTGCTATGAATTCCGTCTTGAATCAAATAAGCTTCGCGATAGAACTCGATGACATCCTCTTTGTACAGGTGTTGAGGATTGATGTCTAGAAATGGGTAGATCCCATTGAACTTCATTGCGCGAATCAGATTAAGCATGTCGTAGTCCTCCAGATTGGCTTCCAATAAGCCTTCAAAGTCGACGACCAGCGAGAAAATGATCTGGTCTTTCACCACCTTCAAATTAACTCCTTCGAAAGATGCCATTTCTGCAAGTAAAAGATTTTAGTGTATTTGGTGTTCAAGGATTTTTTGCTCTGAAAAATCTAGGGTTTCTGTAAGCGTAAAGAGTAAAGTGAAAGGTCTTCTTTCCTTATAAAGAAGATGAAAAGACGTTTGTATTAATTTATTATATATTTGAAATGGTGGTACGCCTTTTGATATTCTTTTGAATTTCAAATTTGAATCGGTGGCCCATTTTAAAATTTGACGGTTGATTCTGATTGGCCACCGTGGAGGTCGATTTAATAGGCGATTGACGCGTGTATTAAAATTGCCACTTGGCTTAGGAAAATATATATTTAAATGCCATTCGTTAGCCAAAATTAATATAATAATATTATAACTATGGCAGATAATAATTAAATATTCAGAGGTCAGTTTAGAAAACTTAGCTGGTCTGATTTGTTGACTGTTGACCGCTCTGTATCAGGTGAGTTGACTTCTCGCCTGATATTCTGATCAGCTAGGTTGCTTTGTCCGTCCTTCGTCTTCTTGCCTGCATAAGCTAGGATCTGATTCTTCAGCTGGGGTCCGTCCTTCCTCTGAAATGCTTTAACTTTCTTCAGTACTAGATTCCCAATCTAGTAATCCAAGATCTCTGCTCAGCTCCAGAAATCTTTCTTCTGGCAAGGGTTTAGTGAAGATGTCAGCTATCTGGTAGTCTGTGCTGACTCTTTCAACTCTAACCCTTTTGTTAAGCACATGGTCTCCAATGAAATGGTGCTTAACATCAATGTGCTTCGTCCTTGAGTGCAAAACCGGATTGTTGGTTATTGCAATAGCACTATTGTTGTCACACCAGATAGGAATTTCGTTGGCAATGATATTATAATCCCTTAACTGTTGTCTGATCCATAAAATTTGTGCACAACAGCTACCTGCAGCTAGGTATTCTGACTCTGTAGTGTAGATAGAGTTAGAAACCTGCTTCTTGCTAAACCAGGATATCAATCTGGTTCCTAGGAATTGACACGTTCCACTAGTGCTCTTCCTGTTGATTTTGCATCCTGCGAAATCCGCATATGAGTATCCTGACAGCTCGAAGTTATCATCCTTGGGATACCATAGTCCAACATTGATTGTAGACTTCAGGTATTTTATTATCCTCTTGGCTGCATCTAGGTGTGATAGCTTCGGCCTGGACTGGAATCTTGCACAAACACCAACGGCATATGATATGTCTGGCCTGCTTGCAGTGAGGTACAGAAGAGATCTAATGAGTCCTCTGTAGTGGGTTGAGTCCACTGATATGCCGGCCTCGTCTGCATACAGGTGAGTACTTGTGCTCATAGGAATTCTTTCGGGCTTGGCTGATTCCATTCCATATCTCTTGATAAGGTCTCTGGTATACTTTTCTTGGTTGATGAAAATTCCTTTTTCCATCTGCTTAACTTGTAGTCCGAGAAAGAAGTTAAGCTTTCCCATCATACTCATCTCAAATTCTCCTTGCATGAGGTTGGAGAATTTCTCGCATAGCTCTGGATTGGTTGACCCGAATATGATGTCATCCACATAAATCTGGACTATTAATATGTGGCCTCCGTGCTCCACTCTGAATAGGGTCTTGTCCACCTTTCCTTTGCAAAATCCATTTTTCTCAAGAAACACAGACAGTGTTTCATACCATGCTCTTGGTGCTTGCTTGAGTCCATAAAGAACCTTCAACAGCTTATAGACTTTGTCTCCTTTGACAAAACCTGGGGGTTGCTCTACATAGACTTCTTCTTCTAGAATTCCATTCAGAAAAGCACTCTTTACATCCATCTGATATACTTCAAAGTCTTTGAATGCAGCATATGCGAGGAATAGTCTGATGGCCTCTAATCTTGCAACAGGTGCATAGGTTTCATCAAAATCTATTCCTTCACACTGTGCATAACCTTTTGCTACAAGTCTGGCTTTATTCCTAACAACAGCTCCGTCTTCATCACTCTTGTTTTTATACACCCATTTGGTGCCAATAACTTTCTTGTGATCAGGTATGTCTGTTAGTTCCCAAACTTTGTTTCTTTCCATCTGCTCCAATTCCTCTTGCATGGCATTAATCCATGAATAATCTTCCAAGGCTTGTTCTATAGTCTTGGGTTCAATTTGTGACATAAAACATGAGAACATCGCCATTCCTGCTGGTAGGGTTGACTGTCTCGTCTTAACTCCATCAGTCAACTTTCTGATAATTTGCTGAATTGGGTGATCCTTGAGCCATTTGGGGATATCGTCCTCTTCTGGGTTTGTTCCCCCTGTTGGATTGCCCTGGTGGTTATCTGCATCAGCTAGGTTCTGGTCTGCAACTGGATCAGCTACCGTCTTGTCATCTGCAGGTTGGTTCTAATCTGCAGATGAGTCTTTGTCAGCTACGGCTGGGTCTTCTTCAGCGGCAACTGGATCAGATAGGTTTGGTGATCCTGTCTGATCTGCAGTTGGGTCATCAGGCTGGTCTGCAGGTGAGTCCACCATTCCAGTGTCATGAACAATGACTTCTTCAAGGGTTGCTGACTTGAGCTTGTTCTCAATTAGCTCAACTTGTTTCCTGTACTCAATGGTAGATTCATCAAAAACAACATGGGGTGTTTCCTCCACAACTAAGGTTCTTTTATTAAAAACTCTATATGCCTTGCTTCTTTGTGAATATCCCATAAAGAGACCGTCATCAGTTTTAGCATCAAAGGCATTTAGCTGTGTTTTACCATTGTTGTGGATGAAACACTTACAACTAAAAACATGAAAGTAAGCAACAGTAGGAGTTCTATTATTCCAAACCTCATAGGGAGTTTTGCCATGTCTCCCTACTATCATACTCTGATGCAGGTGTGACAGGTGTGTTGTGAGTTCGGCCAGAACCTTTTGGGCAGTCCGCTTCGCAATCATGGACCTTGCCGCTTCCTTCAGGGTTCTATTCCTTCTTTCAGCAACACCATTCTGTGGGCGTCACAGGCGAAGAGCTCATCTTTGGATCCCATTCGATCATTTGTGATCAGTTATCACCTTGTTGAGAAACTCTCCTCCTCTATCTGATCTGATCTTGATTATGGAAAGGGATTTCTCATTCTGGATCCTTCTCAGCAGCTAAGGTAGCTTGGTCAAGGTTTCACTTTTCTTGTATAGGAAGATAATCCAAGTGTACCTTGAATAATCATCTACTATTACAAGTGCATGCTTTCGGCCGCTCAAAGTCCTTGGCTTGATAGGACCAAATAGATCCATGTGGAGTAGATCTAAGATCCTTGTTGTGAGCGTTGTAGGCTGAACTGGCTTGAACGATGCCTTGGTCTGCTTTCCCTTCTGACATGCATCACAAAGTGCTTCCTTCTTGAATGCTTCATTTGGAAGTCCTCGACCGACACGAGAACTAATCTTGTTGATGGCTTTGAAGTTCAGGTGACATAGTCTTTTGTGCCACATCCATCCATTCTCAGCTACTGTCTTGGATAGAAAACAGGAGTTAGGTGTTCCTGTGTTCCAATCAATCATGTAGACATCTCTTCTTCTGAAACCTTGTAGCTTTATTTCTCCAGATAAGATGTCTATCACCATACACTTCAAGATGGTGAAGACTACTAGGTTCTTCTCGTCACAGAACTGGATTATGCTCATGAGGTTGTACTTGAGTTCTTTGACATAATGAACTTTGGATATCACAATGTTTCCTCGGTGCAGCTCTCCAAAGCCTTTTGTCTGTCCTCTAGAGCTATCTCCAAAGGTTACATCGGGACCTCTTTCTTTGATGTATTTGGACAGCATCTTCTTGTTCCCGGTCATATGCCTCGAGCATCCAGAGTCTACAAACCATTCTTCACCTCCAAAATTTGAGCTTGTGGAGATGTGGTTGTAGTCCTTCCACCTTTTCTGCAATTAGACAAGCAGAGATTTAGGTACCCAAATCTGTGTGGGTCCTTTGGGGTTAGCTGGTTTCCTGGAGAATTGATTTCTCCTTGGATTATAGAAATTGTTATTATTATTATAACCCTCATAAGGTATGTAAGTTCGAGGTCTAAATCTCCTGTTGGAATTATATACCGGATATTCCTCAAAATGTTGATAGTGTGGGCCATTTCTAAATCTAGGCTGAGACCATTTATTAAATCTTTGTGGTCTCCACACTTGTTCATTTTGGTAATTAGGATAACCTTGAGGTTTCCATCTGCCCCTCCCATTATGAAATCTGTTTTTGGGGAGTTGTTGGTAATAGTGGGCATGTTGTGCAGGCCATTGCTTTTGCAGGCCACTGCCTAGTCGCTGTCTAGGTGGTCACTGGTGTAACCCGATTTGCGGCTAGACATTTGACTTGGCTGTTGCCTGTTTTGGAATATTGGTTTATACGTAGGCTCAACAGTCGAAACAATTGTTTCTCCCTTGATAAATTTTCTTTTAGAACTAGAGGGAGTGTGAGGATCATATCCAAGGCCAGATTTGGAATATAGTGGCCTTTTGTTGGTACACAATTCTTCCAGGGTTGAAAACGCCTTCAGGGAGGTTATTTCCTGCGCCTGAGTTTTATTCACCTGTGTCAGCTTAGTAAACTCGTTTTTGGCATGAGTAAGTGCAGCTGATTTTTCTTTAAGTAAAATGGTTAGTCTGTTTATCTCAGCTGTATTAACGTCAGCCTGGTTTTTAAAGTCAGCTGCAGTTATCTCAACCTTATTTAAATCTAGGCTGAGTGTTTCGAAATTATTTTTCAGCTGCCTATTCTCATCTTGCAGCTGAGTCTTCTCTGCTGATACACTTTGGTGTGCAGATTTGAGTGTTTCAAAATCTTTAAATAACTGATTTACCAATTCGTGTAGATCCATATCTTGTGACATGGCTGAGCTATTATTTGAACCGGTGGGTTTAGAGGTTACCTCTTCATCAGCTAGGTTTGCCATCAGGCAGTCATACTCCTCATCTTCATCAGAAAAGAATCCACTTCTTGATTCGACATGCTCCTGGTCTTCTCCGATGAGGGCCTTTCTTCTATCTTCTTTTCTGCCCACCTCCTTCTTGGTTTCGTCCTTCTTGAGCTCAGGACAGTCCATTTGGATGTGTCCTATTTTGTGACAGTTGTAGCATTCTACTTTCCAGCTTCCAAATTACGGTTCCTTCTTGGATTATCCTTATAATTTTTCTTATATTTGGAGTAGTTCTTTCTAAAATTCTTGAACCTTTGCATTATAAACGCCATTTCTTCCTCAAAATCTAGTGGATTTGGAGGTTTCACATCGAATAGGCTCTTGGCGGGGGACTCAGTGCAAATGCGATTCCCTTCTCTGCGAGGCTCGATTGAGGATGAACTTGGAAGCTCGAACTCATAAGCCTTGGATCGAGAAACGACTCCACGAATCTTTATCTTATTCAGGTCCTTGGACTCTCTCATGGCCACGGACTTCATGCTCCATTCGGGGTTGAGAGATCTGAGAACCTTTACTGCCATTTCCCTGTTGCCATAAGTTTTCCCGAGGGAGTTGATCTCATTAATAATCTCAGTGAACCTTGTGTCCACTTGATCTATGGATTCATCATTCTTCATTTTAAAGTTGTCAAATTTTTGGATAGCAATTGACAGCTTGTTTTCCTTGATCAGCTCCGTTCCTTCACACATTAGGGCTAATGTGTCCCATATTTCTTTGGCATTCTTACAGTTCTTGATCTTGACCATGGTGGATTTGTCAAGAGTTTGATATAACACATCTCTGGCCCGGTTATCAAGATTGGCCAGCTTTCTTTCTTCGGGAGTCAGCTCTGTCCTCTTCTTAGGAATCTTCTCTGGCTTCCCTGCTGCGATCTCATCTGCTGTGTTGTCCTTCTCAAAGATGAATGGACCGTCCTCGATGATGCACCACATGTCTTCATGAATTGAAGATAAGTGTGCCTGCATCCTTATCTTCCACAAATCATACTCGTTAACTGAAAACGCAGGGAGTCTAGAGTGCATGTGTTCCATTATAAAGTGAGAGGAAAGATATATATATCTGATATAGATCTGGTTCGTGAAATAAATGAACCAACCTCTCTGATACCACTTGTAGGTCACAAGTCATCCAGATACAAGTCTAGAGGGGGGGGGGTGAATAGACTTGTAGAAACTCTTAAACTCTTTTTCACGAAGAGTGAGTTTCTTCAGCTGATAGGTAAACAAATGACTTGGAGTCGTTTGTTCTTTAATATATGCGGAAGTCAGCTGATGACGAATAGAAAGCAACTAATGAAACACTTAACAATGAATGCAGCAGTTAAAGTATGATGCAATAAAACAGTAAATAACGCAGGCAATTATAGTGGTCTCAGAGGTGGGGTAATCCTCTACTAATCCACTTTTCTCCAAACCAGTTGGATATGAATTCACTATAATTTTCAACCAGTGATAAATATTACAGTGATTCAAACCACACTACAACAGCTTCCAACCAGTGGAAATCCGTGCCGTTGTACACACTTGACTGTCTTGCACCTCTTGATCCTCGATCCTTGGATGCCTTTACAGTCTCTTACTTCAACCAGTGAAGTACCCCGTACTCAGGATTATAGACAAGAGTTTTTGTCTTCTCCAACTAAGAGCTTCTTTAAGTATGAACTCTTAGAACCGCTCTTTTCACGATGCTATTGATTGCTTTAGATTGCTTGATTGCTTTGATCGTTTTAAAGTATGTTCGCACCGGTGATTGCTCAGTTTCAAATCTTCGGATATATATAGGTCACGATCTCTGAGCTTTTTCCTTGTAGCCGTTGCAAATCTTTTGAACAAATCCGTCCGTTGGAGGGAGACTTCTTTGTTTAATCTTTACGAGCGTTGCAAATTTGGATTCCCATTATTTTATTTTATCTTCCGACCGTTGTGAAGACTTACGCATGTGAGCGCCGAATCTTTTGAATATAAAACGATTAAAGTCTTAAAGGTGGTGCGGATGATTTATTTAAATCATATCTCTAGCGGGAATCACTCCAATTTGTCTCTTCACGTTGCATGTGACTTTCCGTAATGCTTGACTTTTCAACTCATGCGCGTGGACTTGAAGTACTTGGTGACTTGAGTAGGTGATATGCGACTAACATCTCTGCTGATCGGGACCTCTCTACATTCCTTTGTTTGTGACTTATCGATCGAGTGACTTCCACTGAGGTACCTTGGGTGATCTAGTCAAACTTATCGATAAATTATGTTGACCAGATTTGCTCACTCGACTCGGTGATCCTCTCTGATGAACTTAGCTGTACTCAGTACTTAGCCGATTTTCAGCCTAACTAATTTTTGGCCTACAGAAGATACTCATTTGGTTCTTCTTTACATTTTGCCAAGTTTTATACTTAACATATTTGGCCTATGGAAGATACTCATTTGGTTCTTCCTTATATTTATGCCAAGTAATAAGCATTTGATTTTATATTAATGACATCATCAAAATCTAACAAGTATTCCTAACACTATACAGTTAAGGAGGTTTAAAAAAAAAAAGATTTACTTATACAAAACAAGATATTTTAAAACTTTCTTATTTTTAAAGGTATAACGAATATTATGGCATGATTATATTTTCGGGAGAATATGTGGTTCATCGCTGCTGCCCAACGTCGACTCTGAGGTAATGTTTTCAAGTATTCACTCTTTTATGAAAACTTAAAAATTATGGTATGAATATAGAATGATTGTGTCGGCAAAAGATTTGAAAGGATATGTGAAGTATAAATGTTGTCCGAAAGGGACAAAATATGATTTCAAAGAAAGGTTTCAAAATAATTTTTGCTGACACAATATTTTTAAAGTTTGATACAGATTTTCAAAGTTCTTTACGAAGCTCAATTTCGAGGACGAAATTTTTAAAGAGGGGAGGATATTTTAACGCCCCAATACTTATTTAAATGCTAACGATCATAGATTTTGATTTTTTTAATATTTACAGGTTGTCCGATACTTGGATCGATATGTTCCTAGCATAGAATGAAAGATTTAAAACGAAAATATTTCAAAATAAATTATAAGGATCATTTTTAGAATTTGTGAAAGTGATTTCGAAAAGTTCCGACGATTTTGATACGATAAAATTTCATTACAGAACACTTATACTGCAAAAATAATATTAAATTATTATTTTAATGTTATCGAAAATCCATTTCAAGCATATCGAAGATTTAACTCCGACGAGTCCGGAACATGTCGGAAAATCGAATTTGGACATCGGGAAGGGGTCGAACCGGCTGAGCCAAGTTGACGGACATTTGCCGGTCACCGCCGGACACGCCCGTGACAAGCTGCCGGTCATGGCGGCGAAGCTTCTAGGCCACTATCCGGATAAGGCTGTCCAGCTGTCCGAATAAGGTCGGTCACGACCGACAGAAGCTTCTCGACCACTATCCGGATAAGTCTGTCCAGCTGTCCGGATAAGTTCAGTCACGATCGACAGAAGCTTCTCGGCCAGCTGTCCGGATAAGGCTTCCAGCTGTCCGGGTAAGGTTGATTTTCAACCGACTTTGAGCCCTTATCTATATATGTTCCCGGACGTGTTTTTGTACATATCATATATCATTTTGAAGCTGTGAACCTCTACTTTAAAACGCCCGAAACATATTTTCTTCCAAAATTTATAAAAGCCACAAAAATCCCGATCAAACAGATAGCTCAAATCTGACAGTTTTTCAAAGGTGTTTAATAAAAGTCCTCAAAGAGATTTCAGATTTTATATCAAGAATTTATGGCCGGAAATATGAAAAAGTATTTTCAAGTGCTAGGAGAAGCGTATCCGGGATCCAAGAAGGACAATCGAGCCAAATTCAAAGGAAGATATTTCAAGATTTCAGCAAATGAGGTGAGGTTATACTGTTTTAATATGTTACGGTCATCGTTGTGTCGTGTAACATGACGACCCGCGAGGGGTCGAAAGAATGAAAGAAATCCGAGACGAGTCTCACACAGATAAGAATGTTTTATGTGCATTACACAACATGATTTTGACGATTTATAAGGGTTTAATCTCACTGAGTAAGCTCGCGTACTCACACCTCGTCATTTATGTTTTTTCAGGCTAAGGAATCGACGAACGGGACAAGCAGAAGATGAATACATACTCCCAACACGATGAAGTTCTAAAGAATAAAAGATGTTGTCGCCGTAATTGTTATTATTTTTACGAAACACTTGATGTTCTTCAACAAACGTAATTTCAACGGACTATGTCCGAATAATTGATTTCCCATGTTTTTGTAAAACTGTACTGATGTTTGAATAAATGAGTTTTATTTAAAATTTACTGACTATATGCTTCCGCAAAAACGCCGAATTTATATAAAAAATTTTAAGGAAAAATTGAGCCGTGTAACGTTCTTTTTAATTAAGAAAGTCAGGGCGTTACATCTTTGGTTCCTCCAATTGCTGACTGAGACGAACCTACCGAGTCGCGCAATAGGATTGACGACGGAATGAATCGAGCTTAATCTCTCATTATGAATATTAGATATTGGATATCTAATTTGGGATATTGGATGTCTAAATTGATTTATTGGATAAATTAATTTATGGCCTAATTAATTAAATAAATTACCGGGTGATTAATTTAATTCATGAATATAATTATTTCTTGGAGAAATTAATTATGTTATTATGTATTTAATATGATTAATTAATTGGATTAATTAATTGATATAAATAGATCGGAACGGAATCAGAGTTTATCTATTTGGACTCTTGGGAGTCCGAAACGAACCGAACTCGTCGGATTCCTTCTAGAGGCCGGCCCCATTTTTGATCTCTTACTTTTAGTCTTTGTCATGCTTTGGTGGGTGAAGACTAATCACCTAAGAGATATGATATCTCTTATAATAAGGATAAAGGGATTGTGTGGGATTTGGAAGTAGAATAAATGAAGACATCTCTCAACCTCTCCTAAGTCATTCCAACCGTGAGTTACACCTTGAGAGAGAGAAAATAGTTTTCTCAATTGTCTTCATTTTGTTCTTCATCTTGTTCTTGAGTTTTCTTGGAGAAAATTCAAGATACATTGAGAGATATATATTATACGTGCAATAATAAAAATCTTCATCACTTGATTCTAGCCGTAACCTTAGAGGTTAATCGGGTGTTGTCATTCCTGTCATTTTTCCAGCGCGTGGCAAGTAGAGACGCGGTGCTTTCGGCTTTGGATCGTTCAAGGGCTTGGAGCGGATTGGATTCGTAGAGATCAAGCAAAGCTTGGGGAATAGCTCAAGAGAAGATTACCATTTAATCAACGGACTTCAAGGGTTAGTTTCTTACAACTCTTGCTTTTCGTTTATATATTCATATATACGTAGCTCGATCGATCCTCGTAGGATTCAGATCGAATTAATTTTCATTTTACCGCTTCCGCTGGGCCTTTATTTTAGGCACCGAATCCCAACAGTGGTATCGGAGCGTAGGTCTTGCGATCCTATATATGATATTAGCATTTGAAATGCTTGATTAGATGGTGAATGATTTGGAATCATTTTAGTCATAATCGTAGTATATGTTTTTCGTTCGTTATAATTGTATTTTTCGTAAGTTTATGTCTAAATATAAATCTTCTATTTCTTATAAATATGATTTATATTGAAGATATGAATGTTGGAGAATATAGATATTGGATATCCGGTCGAAAAACTAGCCCCGAAATGCCGTTGGACGGTCTGGGAGGGGTCCGAAACTCGGGGGACGCGGCCCAGGGCTGTTGCAGCCCACCTGGGCAGGCACTGTACTGGGGGCCGAGGCCCAGACTCAGGGGGTCGCGGCCCAGGTCCGCTGGGCAGCCCTGCATGCTGCCTGGTGGCGTTTTCGAGCGCGGTTCAGCCCATTTCGGACCCGTTTCGGACTTGTTTGCTTCGTGTATTCCTAAAAATGATTTCCCTCATTTTAAATTAGATTTAATATGATTAAAATGATTTATGGTATTTCATTTTATAATGGAAAATTGATTAATTGGAATACTTGTGATCGACCGAATTATTTTGAACGTTTTCATATTACCGAATTGTGCGAATTGATTGGATCGGTTCGTATTGTTGATTGGATCAATATATCTCTATGTTTTCCATTTATTTAGTGTTTATTAGATGAATGCTTTTGAATGGGGATGTGGTTCATAGACTTAGTTTTTGAATCGTTCGTTTTATTCGATTGGGTTGTAAAGGCCGTTTTGAGCCAATTTATTTTACTAGAAAAATTTGTATCTAGGATGCAATTTTTAATGTAAAATTTATATGTAATGACGAAGACCGGAGGAAGATCCTTTTCAAGAAGACGAAGATTCAAGACGAAGACTTGTAATTAGATTATGGAGTTTTTGTTTTCTAGGAACGGTCCATGAACCACATGTTGGTAGCAACTGGGTTGTGAATGGTTGTTTCATATTGTATGAATGCCACAAACGCGCTTAAATGATTAATGTGCAAAGTTTAACGTTAATCTCGAAAATTCTCCCATGATAAATTATTAAGTTTATAAGGTTTCAATATTTTCCTTCCCTCCATCTAGTTTTCGGGAAATTGAAATCCAACGGGTGTGCTATGCTTCCGAGTTATCGGGGTAGTCGTTCGGGGAGGACGGATAAATTACCGGAAGCTCATTCTATGCCTTCGGTTGGAGCAAATTTTATCCCTAGAAACCTGATAGGTTGCCAGATAAGATTCAATTGTGAAACTGATTTGCATCGATGGTATAAACTTAACTTGTTCACAAACCATAGAAACCGTATAGGTTGAGGGGAGTAAACAAGGGGAAAAAGAAGATCGAATCATCCATTAGATGGGTTGGTGTTGGATACCACTTTATGAAAATTAATAGACTAGAAACCTGTTCGGTTGCCCCCTATTAAGATTTATAAAGAACTCGATCACCACTATGAAGTAGTGCGACGATACTTCCGGATTTCACATGGGAGTGTGTTGTTCCGATAAAAATAGTGGGAGCTGGGTAACAAGAATAGAAAAGACCTTAATTCTATACTCAGAACATAATTAAACGAGTCACTAATTAATCTGTTATACTTAATGCAGACATAACTCTCAATATGACAATGAATCCACTCGCAATTCAACTCGAGAAGAACACCCTGATTGGACCTAACTTTGTGGACTGGCTCGGCAATCTGATGATTGTCCTCAGTATAAAGGCACTGGGATACGTCTTGGAGACGGACATTCCGGCGCCTCCTGTGCGGACCAGAGCCAATCAGGAAGAGATTGAAAACCACGAAAAGTGGGTTAAGGATGACATAAAAGTCCGTGCTTAAATAATGGCTTCTATGTCTAATGAGCTTCAGAGAGCTCATGAGAAAATGACTTCTGCTAGGCAGATTCTATCTCACTTAACCGAACTTTATGGTGAGCACAGCAGAACTGCTAGATATGAGATATCCAAGCAATTGTTCAGTGCAAGGATGAAGGAAGGTGAGAAGGTTGGGGAACACGTCCTCAAAATGATATCCATGATCGAGAGATTGGAGGCTCTTGATTTTAAAATGGATACTTCTCTCCAAACCGACCTTATCCTTCAGTCTCTCCCTGATTCCTTCTCACAGTTTGTTATGAACTTCAACTGCAATGAGATTGCATGTAACTTAGCTGGGCTAATGAACAAACTGGTGACCGCTCAGTCTCAGATGAAGACTCCGCGGATGAAGGAGTCTGCCCTTGTGATTTCTTCTGGACTTCGGAAGTCTAAGAATAAGAAGAAAAAGACCAAGAAGCAGACTGGACCACAAGTTAAGGACCTTAAAGGAAAGGGCAAGGCCCCGATGGTTCCAAAAGGCAAGAAGAAGAAAGATACTTGTCTCAAGTGCGGTGAGCTGGGCCACTGGGCTAGAGACTGTCCGATTCTTCATGGCACTTCAGGTACAGAACTTTTAGTTTTGGAAACAAATTGTTCTGCTACTGTATTTTCTACTTCCTGGATTCTGGTGCTAGTTCTCATATTTGTACCGTGAATCGGGATGCGGAACAAAGTAGGAAGCTTGGAGGTGGAGAAGTTATGATCACGGTCGGAAGCGGGCATAGTGTCGAGGCGACCAGGCATAGGATCACTTCTTTTAGGTTTAGAATCCGGCTTTGTTTTGACTTTAGAAGATGTACTTGTTTTGCCCAAGGGGCACAAAAACATTGTATCCATTCCGGTCATGGACCGAAAAGGCTTTTCATTTTTCATTGGTGATGGTTCCTGCAAAATTTATTTCAGAAATAAACTAGTGGGTACTGCTACATTGTTAAATGGATTGTATCTTCTAAATCTCAGCAACAAAGTAGTTGTGAATACTATGACTAGAAAACGTGGTAGGGATGAAACCAATCAAGTTTTGAAATGGCATCTTAGACTTGGTCATGTTGGTCAGACCAAGGTTTACAAGATGGAAAAGGATGGACTTATGGGTCCATTAGGATCGGATCCCTTTCCTACTTGTGAATCTTGCCTTAAAGGTAAAATGACTAAGTCCCCCTTCACAGGGACTTTTGAAAGAGCCGCTGATAAACTGGGATTAATCTATACCGACGTATGTGGTGCTTTGGAAGTAGCACGTGACGGATATCAATATTTCATTACGTTTACGGATGATCATACTAGGTATGGTTATGTATACTTAATGAAACATAAATCCGAGGCCTTTGAGAAATTCCAGGAATTCAAGGCCCTGGTCGAGAAACAAACTGGTAATCATATCAAAGCACTTCGGTCGGACCGAGGAGGCGAGTATATGAGTACGGAGTTTGACGAGTTTCCGTAAGGAACATGGAATAGTTTCACAACTAACACCTCCAAGTACTCCTCAGTTAAATGGTGTGTCAGAAAGAAGGACCCGGACCTTGTTGAACATGGTCCGTTCCATGCTGGGCTATACTGACTTACCGATTTACCTGTGGGGGTATGAACTCCTAACTGCCGCTTACATCTTGAACAGATCTCCTTCCAAATCCGTTCCTAAAACTCCACATGGGATGTGGGAGGGCAGGAAACCAAGTCTTAATCATATTAGGATTTGGGGATGTACCACTTATGTCAAGAAGACTAAGGTGGAGAAGTAGGAAGCTAGGTCCGCGAAGGGACGTTTCATTGGATTCCCGTCTGGGACGATGGGATATCTATTCTACATGCCCGAAGATCGAAAGATTGTTGTTGCTTCACAAGAACACTTCCTGGAAGATGAGTTCATTCAGGAAGGCGGAGCAGGTAGAAGTATTTCTTTAGAAGAATACAATGAAACTCCTCGGGAGACACCTGTGCAAGAAACTGGAACCAAACCTTCTGAAACACAAGTACAACCACCTCGTTGGTCTAGTAGGGTGTCTCATTTACCTGAGAGGTATGGGCTTGTGCACTTGGAGGAACTAGGTCTCCATGAAGTTCCAAGTGATAGCCAAGAGACTGACCCAATGACCTATGACGAAGCAATGGTGGATGTAGACTCCACGAAATGGCGTGAAGCTATGGAAGCTGAGATCGACTCGATGCATGTCAATCAGGTCTGGACTCTAGTAGACCGCCCCAAGGGCATAGTGCCTATTGGGAACAAGTGGATCTACAAGAGAAAGACTGATGGTGATGGCAAGGTTGACGCCTATAAGGCCAGGCTTGTGGCAAAGGGTTATACCCAGAAAGAAGGGATCGATTACCACGATACCTTCTCGCCCGTAGCCCTGATCAAGTCTATTCGCATGATGCTTGCTATAGCTGCCTACCACGATTATGAGATATGGCAAATGGACATAAAGACGGCTTTCCTTAATGGATTCCTCGAGGAGGAAATCTATATGGAGCAGCCTAAAGGCTTTGTGTCCGAAGTCGATATTCAGAAAGTGTGCAAGCTTCAGCGTTCCATTTATGGACTGAAGCAAGTGTCGCGTAGTTGGAACCTTCGTTTTGACGAGGCGGTCAAAGAGTTTGACTTCGTGCAAAATGAAGAGGAACCTTGTGTATACAAGAGGGTTAGTGGGAGCAAGATCGCATTCTTAGTACTATATGTAGATGACATTCTACTAATAGGAAATGATGTGGGAATGCTCAGTTCTGTGAAATCTTGGCTTTCGAGTAATTTCTCCATGAAAGACTTGGGAGAAGCAACCTATATTCTTGGTATTCGGCTCTACCGGGATAGAGCGAAGAGAACAATCGGTCATTCCCAAGCCCTCTATATAGATAAGATCTTAAAGCGATTTAAGATGGATGATTCTAAAAGAGGGTTCCTACCGATGCGACATGGAATAAAACTTTCCTTGAAGATGTGTCCTCAAAGTGAGGAACAACGAAAGGAAATGAGTAATATACCATATGCTTCGGCCGTGGGTAGCCTTATGTATGCTATGTTGTGTACAAGACCTGACATCGCGCATGCTGTAAGCATGGTGAGTAGGTTTCAGGCAAACCCAGGTAGGGAACATTAGACTGTCGTAAAGAACGTTCTCAAGTACTTAAGAAGGACTAGAGATATGGTTCTGATGTATGGCGGTGGAGAATTGGATGTGGTGGGATTCACTGATTCGGACATCCAAGGACTGAAGGACGACTCGATGTCTACTTCTGGCTCCATAGTTACTCTTAATGGAGGAGCAGTATCTTGGCGTAGCGCCAAGCAAAGCGCGACTGCTGATTCCACCTGTCAGGATGAGTATCAAGCAGCCTCGGAGGCTTCCAAGGAAGGGTTCTGGATTAATAAGTTTCTGGGAGAACTTCAAGTGATACCATGTGCTGAGCTGCCTGTTCCGCTGTACTGCAACAACGACGGAGCTGTAGTGCAGGACAAGGAGCCTAGGTTTCACAACAGCACCAAACATATTGAGAGGAAGTATCATCTCGTAAGAGAATTTGTTCGCAAGGGATACATTGAGCTGCACATAGTAGACTCGGCCGACAACGTCGCTGATCCACTGACCAAGCCACTTTCTCAGACTAGCTTGGAGCGTCATCTGGAGAACATAGGTATTAGATACCATAGTGTGTGGGATTGAGTGCAAGTGGGAGATTGTTAGGAGTATGCCCTCGAATCCCACTCAGAGGATGTTGAGTGAGGGCATTGTACTTGTAATTATGTAAATCATTAATATAAGGCAATGGATGTTTCTTTATTTACTGGCAGTTACTGGCATTCCTAACTCGTAAATATACATATTAAAACTAGTCCGTGCATTTGAGAGCAAAACGTTCCACTCCTTATTGGATAAGGGGGTCGGCACTGGAAAGGTTTATAGCTAAAATACTTAATCGTTCGCAAGTCGATGAAACTTGACTGGGCGTTAAGTTTATGTGAAGACTTGTATGGCGTGATCTTTGACATGGAGAGTGCCTATTGAACACTAATGGTTAGTGGGAGCACATGTTATAGGTATGATAATTGGATTAGTATACTCGAACCGACTCACCCTCAATTCGTCACACGGATTTCACTCCGAGACAGTCAATGACAGAATCGAAAGGTTGTGATAGGTATTCGTAAACCTTCGACTTGAGGATTTAGTAGGGATGTGCTTGTGATGTTAAGATTTTCATTAGAGTAGTTCGACCCTATAAACCGGGAGGTGGGGGTAAACCTCGACGTGCATCTTAACGGGCAAGTAGCAGGTCCTACTGAATACCAAGATAGAATTCTTTCTCCCGTTAGTGAGCGGGTTATATGTCCTATGCGGTTATTGGCAGATGAGATCATAAGTCTTTGGCCAAAGCATTGGAGCTAGTTGTATTGGATACACGAGAGCTCAATGATCTCGATTTGCATTAACGCATACATAACGTCAAGTACAGATAGGGTTTGACTGACCGTGACCCTATAACTTGATCGGGACATTTGAAAGAAGGGTTTATACGTATACTGGTATTCACGACAAAATGGTTCTTGAATGATCCCATCATTCGTTCTCAGTTGGGGTACAGTGTAGGCCGCCAGGCTGGCTAGGTGGTGCTACTACTCTTTGGTTCCTCCCATTGCTGAGTGAGACGAACCTACCGAGTCGCGCAATAGAATTGGCGACGGAATGAATCGAGCTTAATCTCTCATTATGAATATTAGATATTGGATATCTAATTTGGGACATTGGATGTCTAAATTGATTTATTGGATAAATTAATTTACGGCCTAATTAATTAAATAAATTACCGGGTGATTAATTTAATTCATGAATATAATTATTTCTTAGAGAAATTAATTATGTTATTATGTATTTAATATGATTAATTAATTGGATTAATTAATCGATATAAATTCATCGGAACGGAATCGGAGTTTATCTGTTTGGACTCTCGGGAGTCCGAAACGAACCGAACTCATCGGATTCCTTCTAGAGGCCGCCCCTATTTTTGATCTCTTACATTTAGTCTTTGTCATGCTTTGGTGGGTGAAGACTAATCACCTAAGAGATATGATATCTCTTATAATAAGGATAAAGGGATTGTGTGGGATTTGGAAGTAGAATAAATGAAGACATCTGTCAACCTCTCATAAGTCATTCTAACCATGAGTTACACCTTGAGAGAGAGAAAATAGTTTTCTCAATTGTCTTCATTTTGTTCTTCATCTTGTTCTTGAGTTTTCTTGGAGAAAATTCAAGATACATTGAGAGATATATATTATACGTGCAATAATAAAAAGCTTCATCACTTGATTCTAGCCGTAAACTTAGAGGTTAATCTGGTGTTGTCATTCCGGTCGTTTTTCCGGCGCGTGGCAAGTAGAGACGCGGTGCTTTCGGCATTGGATCGTTCAAGGGCTTGGACCGGATTGGATTCGTAGAGATCAAGCAAAGCTTGGGGAATATCTCAAGAGAAGATTACCATTTAATCAACGGACTTCAAGGGTTAGTTTCTTACAACTCTTGCTTTTTGTTTATAGGCACCGAATTCCAACAGTTATTACTTCTGTAACTGATCTTCAAACTCTTGGGGATATATATAGCCTTTGAATAGATCCGTTGAGAAAGATCCGTTGAGAAAGATCCGCTCCAACTGGATGGTTGACTTGTATAGACCAAGATCCGGATTTTGCGTTGTTTGAAGATCTCTGTCGGCTTAGTATTTAAATACTTTATCCTTTCAGTGTTTTAAATACCTCTTTTCAAACGGGACATGACTTTAGCGAATAACCAAGATTCCTTTTCAAACGGTCTTCAGTCCCGTTTCGATAGGTATTGAAGATCTCAATACTTTACAGCTTGAATGCTGTATCCATTTGTGCTGTAGGCTATAGTAGAGTGGTCGCTGTATGGAATGTTGCTGTATCAAGAGACAGCTTCCATACTTGGTGCTTTTAGACTATGTTGCTGTATGATGGCATGACGAGAAGTCTTCGATACAGGATCGGCAACTTCGATTTAGACTTCCGATACAGTAGCTTGTTGTATGCTGGATGGGCACTTTATCAAAACACTTTATCAAAACCTCGATACAGGGATTGTTATCCCAACACACTGGCTCGGGATCTGCAGACTTTGCAGCAATTATTTCTTCTGGAGTGGTTGCGCCCTCAGGGCGTTGTACAGCGGGTTGCACAGTAGTTGGGACATCTACAGAGATCGGTGTAATCTCTATATCCTTTGCTTTATAAGCCCTCTTCATCTTCTTCTTCTGCTTCTCTATAGCAAGCGGTGATTTGCTGTGAGATGCACTCCTTTTTATTTTCTTCTCGCCACTTGCAATCCTGTCAATGACATCGCTTGGATTATCAGAGATAGGCATTGTGTTGGCATGGGGTCTGCTTGAGAGTAGACCATCCCTGTTGAAGGCAGTGGGCTTGCTTCCACCTATGAACTTTCCAGGGCCAATTTTCTTGGCGTCATGAGACTATGGTACGCCACATCGAGTGAGAATGTGGTTAAGGATGAGGCCAAAAGACTTCTTCTGAGTGCTCGGCTTGGCGGCCTCTCCTATAACCTCTTCAGAACAATCTGGCACCAGTTTACTCGTTCGCTAGATATGATGGCGACCATCATTCTGAAATGCAGATTTGTGCACATCTCAAATGTGCCAGTTCTCAACAACACGACAACAGAAATCGTGTAAATACATACAGGGCAGGCAAAATCTCTTCTTATGACAAAATGGGTGGACACTCTTATCACAACCGTCACCCGTGAATAGTCCCCAGTAGGCGGTGAGCAGTTCCTCCGGCTCGAAGGTCTCAAGCTCCTTCATTTTTAGGCCATTGGACGGCAGCCTAAAGATGTTTTCCAGAAGTTCACGGTCAATGCAGATCTGAACTCTGCGGACTCAGCATGCTGTATTCCAAGGTGGTACATGCCTTATTTCTTGATCCTTTCCACGACATGTCCCATGCCATCAAGGTCCTCAACCTCAGTTTGAATCCTTTCCATGACAATAGGTTGGATGAAGATATGTCCATCAATGATGTTTTCCCTTTTCTTCATTGACTGAGAGGAAGTCTGAGAAGATGCCATTGATTTGGAGAAAGAGTTTGAAAAATCAAAGAGAATGAATGCAGTAAAGTGCAGAAAGCTATATAGGCTATTTTCTCTTAGACTCGTTTAATATGTAAAAAGCGTAAAGAGTCAAAGGGATCAAGATACAATCCTTTTATAGTGTGTAGGGAAGAATAGGGTTACAAAACAGTGAACGGTCAGATTTAAGGGATGGGTACCGTCTTTTAAAAGAACGAATAGGATGGACTGAGAGTAACTTATACGTCTTATCCTATTTTTGAAATAAAAACGGTCCCAACTCTGACAATTCGACTTCCCTCATTGCATTAAATGGCGGTTCGAATTTATTAAAATTGCAGCATTTGAGATAGTGAAGTCCAGATGTCGTGTAAAGCATTAAATAATAAAATGTTTGAATTCTAAAACAGGGCACGTGGACTTAAACTATTTTTAGTACAAATAGAATAATAATATATATTAATTTATGTCCCATAGTGTATGTACTGTATCCGCGAGTAGTACAACATTCCTCCTTAAAAGGTATATACATGATTCAATCTTACAGCAATGTTTGGATTAATACTATATTCATGGATCGTACTGTATTCCCCCTTAATTAATGCACACGTCAGCTGTAGGAAGGTTTCGTGCCTTATTTTGTCCTACGGTGCTGTCTGACTGTCTGAGTGTACAGTTAATTAACGATGGATACTGTATTCTTGGATCTTACAACATTCTCCCTTAATTGATGAGCAAAGTCAACAAAACTTACAGGGAGTCAGGCTGTAGCATTCCTAATTCTTGTCGAAGCATACATATTCTGGTTGTGCTGAGAGGTTTTGTAAAGATGTCGGCTAACTGGATGTCTGTATGAACTTTCTCGATCCGAACATCCTTATTCTCAACATGATTCCGGATGAAGTGATGTTTCATATCAATATGCTTAGTTCGCGAGTGCAAGACAGGATTGTGCGTTATTGCAATTGCACTCGTGCTATCGCACATGATCGGTGTTTCGTTGACAATGATTCCATAACCTGATAGCTGTTGTTGCATCCAGAGAATCTGCATACAGCAACTTCCAGCAGCATAGTATTTCGATTCAGTTGTAGAAAGCGAGTTTGCCAATTGCTTCTTACTGAACTAGGATACAAGTCTAGGTCCAAGAAAGTTATAAGTAGCGCTTGTACTCTTCCTATCTAGCTTGCAACCACCGAGATCTGAGTCGCTGTACCCAACCAAATCGAATCTACCTTCCTTAGGATGCCACAATCCTGCATCGATTGTTCATTTTACGTACTTAAGGATTCGTTTGGCTGTTGTGAAGTGTGATTCTTTAGGTGCTACTCGATACCGAGCACACACTCCTACAGCAAACTGGATATCGGGTCTGCTAGTTGTTAGGTACAGGAGTGAGCCTATAAACTTCGTGTAGAGTTATTAAGCAACCGTCTTTCCAGCTTCGTCAGCACTAATTTGTACGGAAGTGCTCAGGGGGGTTGACGATGATTTGGAGTCATTCATCCCAAACTTGTTAAGTAGCTCCTTGCTGTACTTCTCCTGGTTAATGAAGATTCCTGTTGGCAGTTGCTTTACTTGCAATCCTAGGAAATAACTAAGTTCCCCCATCATACTCATTTCAAATTTACTTTGCATGATATGAGAGAACCTTTGACATAAAGCAGGGTTAGTGGAACCAAATATAATATCATCTACATATATTTGAACCATTAACAGGACGTCTCTTCCCTGTATCTTAAATAGAGTCTTGTCCACATCACCTTTCACAAATCCATTATTAGTTAGGTATAGGGACAGGGTTTCGTACCATGCTCTAGGTGCTTGCTTAAGTCCATACAGAGCTTTCCGTAGTTTGTATACAAGGTCTCCGCCTTCTGTGTTGACAAACCTTGGTGGTTGTTCAACATATACTTCTACGGAGAGGTCTCCATTCAGGAATGGGCTCTTAACGTCCATTTGATATACTATAAAGCTCTTATGGGCGGCAAAAGCTAAAAATATCCTGATGGCTTCTAGTCTAGCTGTAGGGGCAAATGTCTCATTGTAGTATATGCCTTCTTTCTGTCTGTAGCCTTGTGCGAGTAGATGGGATTTGTTCCTAATAATAAGTCCATTATCATCCTTCTTGTTTCTAAATACCCATTTGGTACCAATTACAGCTTGATGCTTAGGTCTGTGTACTAGATACCATACATTGTTTCTTTAGAAATCATTAAGCTCTTCTTCCATTGAGGAGATCCAGTGAGAATTGTTCAGGGCTTCATTGGTAGAAACAAATTCGGATTGAGCTAGGAATAGAGCTAGGGTGCACATGGCAAGTCTTCTATATTCTGCTTGATATTTCCATATAGGAAATGGAGATTTCTCAGAATCGGGTTCTTCTTGCGCACACAGTACAGTCCCTTGTGTACTCTGTATTATCTTGTGTGTAGTTACTCCAGCATCAATGTTTCTTATGATTAACTCTTGTGGGCGATCTCTCAACCAAATTTTGTCGATTTCTAGTTCGGAATCCCGTACTATACCTTGAGGTGCTGTAGTTTCAGCTTCAGCTTGTACAGCATCAGCTTCAACTACTTCTGGTCTTACAGCTGCAGGGTTGATCTCTAAGGTGACGACAGGCTCTATTGGAGTTGGAGGGTCATTAATGGAGAGTGTTTGGATATTCTGAGTCAGATCTTCTACTCCTGTAGGATCATGGTGAGGTTCATCGAACACCACATGTAAAGAGTCATCGACTGTCAGCTTTATTTTGTTAAAGATTACGAAAGCCTTGCTGATAGAGGAATATCCAACAAATATCCCTTCATCCGACTTCTCGTCGAAGGTTTTGAGTTGGTCGTTCCCGTCATTAAGAACATAACATCTGCATCCAAATATGTGAAAGTATGAAACTAGTGGAGCTTTGTTGTTCCATACTTCGTATGCTGTTTTGTTGTGATGCTTGTTGATAATACAGCGATTTTGTGTATAGCATGCTATATTTGTTGCTTCACCCCAGAACTGCTGTGACAGCTTGCTTGCGGCGATCATGGTTCTTGTTGCTTATTTGAGTGTTCTGTTCTTTCACTCAGCAACACTATTTTTTTGAGGAGCCCGGGCTACTGAGTATTCGTGCAGTATTCTATTGTCCGAACATTATTGCTCTATAAAGCGGTTAGGAAATTCATTACCTTTGTCGGAACAAAATGGACATGATACCCAACCTATTTTCGTTCTGAAGCTTTCTGAGGTGCTCGGGCAGCTTTGTTGTGGTTTCCTTATTTTTGCTCAGAAAGATCGTCCAAGCATACCTGGAATAATCATCAACAATAACTAAACAATATTTCTTACCTCCCAAACTTACTGGGTATACAGGACCGTAGAGATCTATATGTAGCATATCCAGAACTCTGTGAGTGGACAGGTATGATTTGATTTTCATGATGGTTTTGACTTGTTTGACTATCTGATAGGGTCCGCAGATGCTGTCTTTTTTGAATGACACATCGGGCAACCCTCTAACCATTCCCTGTCTGGCGAGCTTGTTGATTGTCTTGAAGTTGATATGAGACATCCTCTTGTGACATAGCCAGCTTTGATGTGCAGTACCTTTGGCAACAAAACATGGAATTGTGGAGCTCGTAGGCTTCCAGTCAGCAATGTACATGTTACCTGACCTACTTCCTGTGAGCACTACTTCTTTGGTCAGAATGCTCTTGACTCTACAGTGATCTATATAGAATTTCACTGAGAATTGTTCGTCACATAACTGGCTAATACTAAGTAGATTGTACTGTAAGCCTTCAACATAAGCTACATCGGTGACTTTGAACTTTCCTACAAGAAGGTTTCCCTTTCCTCTTGTTCTTCCTTTGGATTTGTCACCAAAGCACACTTTTGGACCGCGACCTTCTACAAAATCTCACATCTTGCTTCTATCTCCTGTCATATGCCGAGATCATCCGTTGTCGAAGTACAATATGTCCTTCTCTTTGATGTCCTGTAAGCAAAGAAATTAAGTACATTTAGGTCCCCTTTGATTGTTGGGTCCTTGTACGTTAGAGCCTTTTGGTACCCAAATTTGCCTGACAGTAATTGGCTTGTTGTAGGTTACTTTTGGTTCATTCTTTCGATGTCTACGTGCGGCAGGCACATGGTCGCTGTAACCTTGGTAATTATGATGCATGTAAAATCGAGGGTTATTAGTCCAGTACGAATGCTGTCTTGGAGGTGGAGCCATTTTCTTAGGCCTTAAAACTTGCCTTATGGGTCTCCAGTTGGATTCCCAAAGATGTTGCTGATATTGTGCAGCCACCTGCTTTCTTGATGGATAACGGGGCTCCTGTATCCAATATCTAGGCGCACTGTACTTTTGGAAGTACTGCTGTGCAGGCCTTTGATATTTAGATACAGCCTTCTTTCTAAATGACCGTTGGCGCTTCTGACATGCTCGCGGAACATACTGTTGGTTACGCCTTACAGGTCTGGGTGGCTGAGGTTTCCGCTATTTGTGATATGAACATGGTAGCGGATTCGCAGCCTTTGCTCTACGCGGGGCAACTGTTACCTTTACGGGACTTGGGGTCTCTTCAGGAACAGGAATGGGTTCCACACCCCTGACAGACACTGTACAAGTTTTCCATTTATTGGAGAATGAGTTGTATCCTAAGCCACTTTTATGATGAGCATATAGCCCCGTGCTTAGAATTTCTTCCATTCGTTTAGAGGATTTCTCGAATAATTTAAAGATTGTCTCTAATTCTTCTTATCGTTTCTCGAGAGTTTTCACTTTGGCTTCGAGGAGAGCGAAATCATTTGTCTTGCTCTCATTATGAGACTTGGTCTCATTTAGATCATGGGCAAGTTGATGATTGCTCTCCATGAGTTTTTTAATTGTGACTTTGCTGTTTTCACAATCGATAGATATGTTTTCGTAGTTATTTTAGCAAGTCATTTTCTTCTTTCAGCTCTAAGTTAGAAATTACTAGTTGTATGTTTTCACATTTCAACGTCTCATGGGCCTTTTAAATGTTTTTGAATTCATTCATCATATTTTAAAAGGTATGAGATGCATTTACATGAATAATTGATGTTGACCTTACTTTATCATTGCTGTTTTCGTCGTCCTCTATTTCTTTGGCCATAAAGCACATATAGGCTTTATCTTCGAGCTCATCATCTTACGAGTCACTGTTAGTGACTGACTGAAGACACTCCTCGGATTTGGTTGATGCGGGCGAGGCTTCTGATTCGCCACTCAGGGCCTTGAGCTTGTTTTTCCAAGCACGCCTCCTTTCATCTTTTTCCTGTTGCTCGGCTTCCCGCAACTTTTGGAGTTTAGGGTGCGGACATTTATTTGCATAATGTCCTGGTTTTCTACAATTGTAACACAGATTAGAATCACCAGAAGGAGATTCGGAACATACCTTGTTGAAGGGCTTGGGCCTGAAGGGAGTCTTTCCAGACTGTTTGATGAACTTCTTGAATTTGTGCATAAGAAGAGCCATTTCATCTTGTGACAAGATATCATGATCACTGTCGGCAGTCTTAAGGGCAAATTTGGATGTGCTGGGCATGCTGTGTCTCTTGTTAGATACAGCGGCTAAAGCTGTAGTCTTGGCAGGTGACTCTTCGGCCTTCTCTCTCCTGTCAATATCATACTCGAAAGCATTGATGTCAGAGTAGAGGTCAAAAGTAGAAATGTCATTAAGATTACATGACACACGCATAGCTGTGGTTTTGATGTCCCGTCGGGCAGGGAGTGATCTAATTTTTTTTAAATTTTTCTCCTTTTGGGTATACATTTTACCCAATGTTTCAAGTTCACCGACAATGCCAGTAAATCTGAGGTCAAGCTCCTCAAGAATTTCAGATGATTTCATTTCAAATGATTCAAATTGCAGAGTGAGTTTTGAAATTTTAGTTCCTTTTGAGAGCTCACTTCTCTCACAAATTAACTTGAGTTTCTCCTAGATTTCCTTGGCTATCTTACAGCTCTTTACCTTCGAGAATGTGCCTTTGTCAAGAGTGACAAACAACATATTCTTAGCAACATTGTTGAGGTTCGCACGCTTGCGATCATCAGTTGTCCATTGCACTCGCTCCTTCTCGAGCATTTCAGCATGAGGTTGTCCCTCTATCCTTTCAGTAGGATTGACCTTCATTATTTTGACAGGGCCATCTTGGATGACAAATATCATCTCCTCGTGCATGGCAGCAACATGTGCTTCCATCCTGATTCTCCAATCATCAAATTCGTTAATCGAAAACATAAGAACCTTGTTTATCATTAAGGTATCCATGGAGAATGTAGGAAAGATAAAACTGTTTTAAAAAATAAGTAATTTTAGGATCTGATTAGGTTAAAAATATGACTGATTCTTTTTAGAAACAACCTCTCTGATACCACTTGTTAGCCACTAAATATACAGTATACAGCTTGGAAAAGTGTTAGTACAACAAGCTGTATGATTTTTGAATGTGAGTGCATAGCGGTAGTTCGTTTAAGTTAGTTGTTGTAAATACAGCAACTAGGCTTTCTCCTGTTAGCTTGGTGCATATTGGGTTTTGCAATATATACTTGTATAAATCACAGTTATGAAAACAATAAAGGCAGAAGGTAAATAACACAGAGTTTAAAGTGGTTCGAGGTATGCCCCTCTTCGTCCACTCTTCCTCCACACAGGAGTAAAAATATTTATTATAATCACTATGTACATAACTACATGATTGTAACTAAAACTCCCAATATATCATTCACACAGATTGATAAAAGGGCTGAAGCTGCTCGCCGTTCACACAGATTGGCTAGAGCTTGTTGTTGACTTTCTTCTTCACACACAGTTGGAAGCTTCGTCTACAGTGCTTATTCTTCACACACAATTATGAATGAGCAAGGCTTCTTCAGTCCACACAGGGCTGATGGATTCTCAACGATTATAAGTAGAACACTTTTGAACAGCAGCTTGATCCTTTGATTCACAATAGCTGTCTGCTGTGCTGTTCTTGTTGAGGATAGTATATTTCTTTACTGATTGTATACTTGAAAAATATACTTGCTCTTTATCCTGCGTCGATTGTCCGAGATTTGTCATAGATTATGCGGGAATATGAATATCAAGAGATTCGTGAGTTTCACAGAATGTTTCCAGTGTCTTAAAGTCCTCTAGCTTGGGGCTATTTATAATCTTTGTAAAATCCATCCATTATAAATGTAGCCATTGTTGGTTGGTGAGATGTTGGCGTCTGTCACTTGATTGGCGGCTTGTTGAATATTTAAATTAAAGCAAATTGCATTTAATGCTTGACATCCTTTCTGTCTTCGCATTAAATGCTCTTCAGCATGTTCAGACATGTCTCTCTCCAGCTGCATTAAATGTTGTCCTATCAGCAATAAATGCTACTTTAGCTGTGAATACTTTATGACTAAACAAAGTGTATTTCCCAACAATTTAAAGTATTATTTAATCGGGCCTATCAGATTTGTTTTACTTTTCCCATGTAAAACATCTTACAGCCTTATTGCTGTATCCGATGCAATCAGTCTTTCGCTGTAGCTGTAGGCTAGACTGTGAGATATTTCAATGCTGTATGGAAGCGGCTGTATGGATGTTCCGTACATCTTCCATATTTAGAGACATATTATCTCTCGACTTCTTGAGTCAACTTGTTGTTTGTTGGCAATTATCAAAACAGGATTGTTTATCCCAACACAAACGATAATGCTCTAGTCTTAACAAATATGCCACTCCTCAAATAATGAGAAGGAGATTTAGAAACCATCCTCAAATCATTTGAAAAATCTTCTAACAGGATAGAAGATATCTTAAGCTCAGGCCAACATGTTCATGATAAAAGTGTCTAATGAAACAACCCATTATCCAACTCATATTAACCATCCAGTACGGTCTCTGTCAAAGGGGTTGAAACTATAATAATTCCCCAGACCGGGGAGATGCCAAGAACCGTCCCTGTATCAAAGGACAAAGGCAAGACAATAGTTGTACCATCCATATAGAGAATGAAGGTTATCGTTCCGCCACCAAGTTCTTATCATAAGCAGCGGACAACTCAACCTTATAGACCACCAAGACCGATGACCAAAAGAAGTGGTGCTCATCAAAGATATTATGTTCCATCTGTATACCCACATCATCACAGAAAGAAACAAAGGAATGTTGTACCTCGACACTATTGGCAATATCATTCAAGGCGTATAGAGTCTAAACACTAGGTACAGGAGCTCAGGCGACCCTCACACAAGAAGGTTGCAACTTAGTATCAGCATCAGCACTGGGAAGCCAACTAGAGACAGAGGAGGCTAACTCAGAGGCAAGTGCAAAAAAGAAAGATGGTTCCTCCCTTGATACAACAACTATATAGGAATTGTAACTCTCAGTTTTACCTGAATAACTATCATGCATATAGCCAGTACGTGTTTGACACACTTACACCTCTCAAGAAAGATTTAAACAATTCCTACAGTAAATCAATTAGTGTAAGGCATATTTGGGTACCTAAAGGCAAAACTAACCAAAGACCTAACTAAACAATGGGTACCTAGATCTACTTAATTTATATACAGGATATCAAGAAGGACATCTAGTACTTCGAAAGTGGATGTTCTCAGCACATGATAAGAGATATCAACAAGCTGATGGATTATGTAGAGGGACGAGGGCCAAAGGTTAGGTCCAATGATAAGTCCAAAGGAAGAACAAGAGGGAAGGTACCCTGCTTGTTGGAAAACGAAAGTCACCGACGTGGCCTTTTTGTAAGGACTGGAATATAATCTCTTAAGTGTTAGTCAATTCCGTGACAAACAATTTCAGTCAAGTTCTTCCTTGGCAACTGCAAGGTGGAGGACATCAATCGTCCTCATAGGAACCCATTCAGGTAATAATATATTGCAGATTAGATTTCTAGAGATGGTGTATATATATATATATGGTACATCGAATAAAAGCCGGTTGTGGCACAAAAGGACACATTTAAACTTCAAGAAGATCAACAAGCTTGCAAGGAAGGGAACTATTAGAGGTTTAATAGATATCACCTATCAAAAGAGAACATCTGCAGATCCTATCATAAAGGCAAACAAGTTAAATCCACCCTAAAGAGCAAGTATATTCTTTCATCCCATAGGATCCTGGATTTATTGCCCATTAATTATATGGCCCTGTAGACCTGATCAGCTTCGGAGGTAAAAAAACTATTGCTTGGTTATTGTTGATGATTTCTCCAGGTACATTTGGACGATATATTTAAAGAAGAAAAATAAAGGGATAGTGTCAAAGCTATCAGAACACCGGGGAAAAGCTATAGATAGAAAATGGGATGAGCATTGTATCTATTAGACCCAATAGAGGCACAAAATTCACAAATTGCTTCATAGAGCAAAACTTTGCAGACAATAGAACTCAACATGAGTATTCGGCTGCGTGGTCCGCACAACAAATGGTGTGGCCAAGTGAAAGAACATGACGCTGAAAGAAGCCACCCGGATGATGAATGTCGAGAGAAAGTTACCACAATAATTGTAGGGTGAAGCAACAAATACAGCATACACACAAAACCTCTATCTCATCAACAAGCACCTGAATAAAACTCCCTATGAGGTATGGAACAATAGAACTCCTACTATTGCATATTTCTATATTTTTGGTTGCACGTATTACGTGCTCAGAAATGGAGAGGATCAACTCAAAACCTTCAATAAGAAGTCCGATGAATGAGTATTTGTAGGCTACTCGAATATGAGCAAGGCCTATAGAGTCTTTAATAAAAAGAAAATGACTGTTGAGGGGTCAGTCCATAGCTTTGACGAGCCGCATTGTGATCTACATGAATAGATGGAGTAACTCAAGCCATTCAAACCCTCATTCAGAAAAAATCTCATAGACCCCGGGGGACTCTATCACCTCATTGGACATACTATATGAATCGAAGTAGCTATAAAACCTGAGACTGAGTCTACAACCCAACAGGACACAGCAAGAAATGTAGAGATGGTACCCGACAATTGATGGTTAAGAGATCACCCGCAGGAAGTGGTGATCGATAATGTTGATGTAGGAGTTACAACTAAAAGGAGAACACAAAGCAGTACAGAAGGAAATGTATTTTGCATTTATGAGGATACATAGTCAGAAGCAGATACAACATAGTTCCCTGTATGGAAGACTACAACAGAACTATGAAGACTTCTCATATGCACCACAGTTCAATTCTTAGCGCATGCAGGACCATTATCAACGAATGTAGCTTTCACAAATCCGCATTAGATGAAAGAGGAGCTAAATGGTTTAGAATGGAACAATGTTTGGTACTTAGTTAAAAGACCTATCAAATTGTCATTAGGACAAAATGGGTATTTAGAAATAAGAACGATGAAAATGGACTAGTTTTAAGGAATAAGTTCAGACTAGTCACAAAAGGGTATATGTAGGAAGAAGAAAATGATTATGATGAAACCTTCACCCCTATAGCCAGGCTAGAAGCAAGGGTGATGTTTCTTGCATTTGCAGCTCATGAGAACATTGTCAATAAAATGGATGTTAAAAGCACATTCCTTAATAGAGACCTAGCCAAAGAAGTTTATTTCGAGCAACCGTCAGGTTTTGTCAGAATGGTGACCAAGTCTACAGGATAAAGGAAAGCCTAGTACAAATTTAAGCAGGCACCCAAGAGCATGGTATGACACTTTGTTGTCGTATCGATGTTGTTGACAAGACTTTTTTATAAGATAAAAGAAGGCGAGAACTTATCAATGGTACAAATCTATGTAAAATATATTATTTTCGGTTCAACTAACCAAGATTTGTGCATGAAGTTATCTCATCTAATTCAAAGTAAATTTAAATTAAGTATGATGGGGGAACTTAGTTACTTCATAGGCTTGCAGGTGAAGCAGTTACCTACAGGAATCTTCATCAATCAATAGATGTACAACAAGGAGTTGCTCACAAGCTTTGGAATGAATTCCTAGAAGACCTCGCCAACTCCAATGAGCACTTTCATGCAAATAAGCTCTGATGAAGCTAAAAAGCTGGTAGACCAATCACTCTAAAAGAAGCTAATAGGCTCAGTCTTGTACCTAACACCAAGCAATCACTATATCCCAATTTGTTCTAAGAGTATGTGCATGATATCAAATATCATCGAAAGAATCACACTTCACTATAGCCAAGAGAATCCTTAAGTATGTCGAATGAACAATCGTTGTACTTTTGTGGTATCCCAAGAAATGAGGATTCGACTTAGTAGAATAGAGCGATTCATATATAGGAGACTTCAAACTGGATAGGTAGAGTACAAGTGGAACTTATCACTTTCTTAGACCAAGACTTGGGTCCTGGTTCAGTAGGAAGCAACTTGCTAACTAGCATTCCACAGCTAAATCAGAGTATTATGCTGCTAGAATCTACTGTTTTGTAGATTCTCTGGATGCAACAACAACTATAGGTGTTGCTACCCAAAATATTATCCGGAGATAGATATTGCTGGAATGGATGGGATAGCAAACAAATGCAAGAGCACTTCCGTGAGAAAGATAAATAACACAAGATTTGCCGGGGTTGTTAGTCCCGGGCTTGAATGCTCTCGCGAGATATTATTAATACTAATATTCGGGGATACAAGTACTAATGTAAGAATACAATTACAATGAGTGTAAGGATTCTTGTTATCTTAGCTAGTGAGCGTGTAGATTGCCGGAAGAACCAGATTTGATGCTCTGTGAGTTCTTGTAACAAAGGAGATGAACAGTCGCGGCGGTGAGAGATCGACAGTCTCTCACGGCGAGTATTTAGCTGGATGCTTGGGCTCCTGGGCTTATGAATCCCTTGGAATCTGTCTGGTGGAGACTTGCTGCTCCAGCCGATCGTGTTCTGGACGAGAGATTCGGAGAGAGAAGTCCTGAGATGGATTCCGGTGAGAAAGCCGGGAGCTTGATGATATGTGTGTTCTCAACTGTTGGTGAAATGAGTTTCGAACCGTAGGTCAAATGAATTGGGAACCTTTTTCCAGTAGGAGGAGGTTCTCTATTTATAGGACTTGGGTATGCCGGGCGATCGCCTTTTCTGCATTATAATAATCGGGCGATCGTCCTTTAGCACATGGGCTTGTTCCCTTAAAGTCTGCAGGAGTTGCTGGCAGTCAACTGTACGGTCCAATGGGGAGCTTACACGCGTCCTGAGTTGCTGTCACGGGCGGTCCCACTGACAACTTTCGGCGCGCCTGCCGGTAGGTGAGGTAGGTGACAGGCTGTGGTCAAAGGTCTTGTCTGTCAGCAAAAGATCTTGCCTGTCAGCAAAGATCTTGTCAGCGCCTTTTGTGGATCTGCACGTGGGTACTGTTCTGAGATCCAATCCTCGATGACTTTGACGGGCGATCATCACTGCTCGGGACGTAGGTCGACCGTCCTTGGCCGGATACTAGAGTCGGTCGCCAGCTGCCAAATGGCGATCGCCTTGGGAGTCGATCGCTGGGTACCTGATGGTGGTCTGATATCTTCGATTAGGCGAGCTAGCCAAAGTTTGACTGGAGTTGACTCGGTCGCTCGGACTTATAGTCGATCGCCTGTCGGGATGAATAAATCGTGACACAACAATTGCCCCCCAGCTCGCTCATATGTTGGAAACGTGGGGTGAGGTGGCTCTCTTGGCGATCGCTGAACTTTTGACGAGCGACTTTGCGTTTCACTGAACTGGCGATCGTCTTTGAACCGATACACTCTGAGTTCGGACGACCTGGTTGGCCGCTAAACTGCGCGGGAAAAAGCAATGGGCGTTGAAAAGTCTCCGCGCACGTGCTGGGTTTCTATTGGAGGATGCCAACGGTCATTAATGACTCCTCGGCTGACGCGTCCTTGAAAAGACGCGTACGCGGGTCTCGAGGGGGTCAATTAATGCGTCGTTTGAGATCCGACCCCTGAGGTTTAACCTTATTGCAAACGAGTCCCTGCCTTCTCCTATAAAAGGGCGCGGTGCTGCAGTTTCACACTCACGCATACTTATTGGAGAAAGAAGGACTTGCTGTCGAATTTTCTGAAGATCTTAGTGCCGATCGTCGTTCGATTTCACCTTCGGGTAAGAAAAAAAAATCCTTTTCTCCTTTTCTATCTTTGAGAATGGCCGGAACCTCATCATCACGTGGAGCGGGTACCAGTTCTGCCTCCGGGACATCGACTGTCCGGGGAGAATCTTCTTCCGTCTTCCACCTGGAGACGGAGGCTGAAGCTATTCGGGCCGGAATCGACCCTGCTGAAGTCGAGGCTTTATTCAATGAAGCCGATGTTGCTAAGGAGGCGGCTGCTGAAGAAAGACGATCGCAGATTGAAAGAGATCTGGCGATTAGGGCTTATTGGGAGCAACACAGCGCTTTCGGTCAGGCCTATAAGGCCTTTGCTGAGATAATGGAGAAGTTGGCCGGTCCTACTCCGAGATTCGATTTCCGGGGATACTCGGTCGCCTACCCCTATGTGCTTCCCAAACGGTCGCAGTACCGGGTTGCGCAGCGATCGTTGTGGTCGCTTGGCGGATACGGAGTTCGGCGACCAGAAAGATCCGCCGTCTGGAGGACAAGATTCCATGTTCCTTCAGATGTGGACATGTTCGCGCCGGCGGAGAATGAACGAGCCGACCAGCCTCCGATGGGTATGGTCGCCGTGAATGAGGCGATTATGGAGGTCGGGCTGCGCTTCCCTCTATCCTTTGCTGTCTCCCATCTGTTGGCCGCTTGGAATGTGGCGCCACTTCAGCTGACGCCGAACGCCTGGCTCCAAATTAAGTGCACTCTCACCCTTTTCGTCGGTCGCCGCCTGTACCGCCTCCCATCGCCGTTGGAGATGAACTATTTGTTCAAACTGACGGCTCATAAAGGGTTGGTCGGCGGTTACCACATTCAGGGACGATCTGTTCGGGTTATTCATGGATTCCCGAATAAGATGCGGGGCGATCAGACAAAGTGGTTCTGGGTCGCCGGCAAGTGGAGGGCTTCTGCGAGCGACAATCCCTCGGGAGAGCTGGAGATCCCTACTGAGTTTCGGGAGAGGAATCCCGGTAAGGGTTTAGACTCTCCCTTCGTTCGGATGCGTTTTGGACTGATCTAATTTGATTTCGGTTTTGCAGGTTTTCACATTCCGGCGATCGAGGAGTTGCCTTTTGACTTTCTCGTTGTCTGGGAGCGGATAAGGAGCTTGTCGGACGACGACCTTGACGCCACTCGGATCAATAAGGAGAGTCGTTGGTTGTCGGCTCGACTATTCCGTTTCCCGAGACATCTCTCGGTGCCAGGTATGAGTTTCTGTGACCTTCACTTTCTAGGCGATCGCCTTACTTGAGGACAGTATCTGATTGTTGATCGATCGTCTTAACTGCAGAGGTTCGCTTTCCTCGCTTTTTGGAGCCTCCGACGGAGATCGCCATGTCGAACCCAGGAGTTCTAGTCCGTCTTCGCCATAAGAGGTTGTCTCGGGGCCCCCCCATTGCGTTGCCTATAGTTCCGGAGGCGGAGCCTCGCGTGGAGCCGGTTGTGGCTGAGGAGGAAGTTCCGGAGGAGGGGCTTCGAGCGAATCGCAAGAGGCCGAGGCCGGAAGAAACTTCGGTTCCTGTCCCGGGCGATGAAGTGACGATCGCCGCGCCTCCGATCACCATCGTTGCTCCGGAGAGTGAGCCACCCTCTGCGGCTTTTATACGGGAGATGGCGATCGTGGATGCTGAGACCCCTCGAGGGAAACCATATTTCGGTCGGGATCCCAAGAAGGCTGAGAGGTGGATAGCATTTTTGTGTTGAAAATTGCACCTGCGTAGGAGTTGTATTAACTTTGTTGTTTTGATGCAGGATCCGTCGCGCAGATCCGTCTTGCCCGCCGATGGTCGTGGATTTTCTAGCGAGCCGATCTCCTCGCCATTCCTGCGACATTCCTTCATACGTTAGCAAGGCTGCTTCTGCTCTGCCGAAGGCATGGACGACCGATCTGGATGCGATCGCTCGTCAGCGATCGGGGAGTTCGATGCACGCTGTTCTCGCCCTTTCTCTTCAGACGGCGACCATGGTACATCCAGTGCTCGGGAGTTTGAGGCGGCCTTCCACTATTCGCTGCAGCGGATCTCGAGGCGGCTCGGAAGAGAACGCCGAGTTTCTTTGATAAGATCGCGGCGATGGAGAAGGACTCTCTGGAGGCGGCCAAGCGGCGAGCCATGAGCTTGAGGCGGAGAAGAAGGAAAGCGAGCAATATCGTCGGCGGTTGACCGATTTCGGGACCGGATGCGAGAATGCCGTCCCAGCGCGAAGGTTCTTGAAGAGGAGGCCGATCGCCGAAGGTGACGATCGCTCAGTTGACATTGGCGACGGGCGAGGAAAAAGTTCTGCGAGGAGAGGCGAGGCTGCAGGGTCGCAACAGCGATGGCGGAGGCTGAAAAGGAGAGGTTGAGGCGACCAAGGCTGACCCCTTTCAAAACTTGGAGTTTGTCAGCGAGTTCGCCTATTATTTGGCGTTCGCCGACTCGATCCGAGCAGCTAAGAAGGGAGGTTTGGAGGTCGGGCCTCTTGCCGAGAACTTAAAGGCGTACGCGTTGGAGCATCCTCTCCATTCAGCTTTCTCCTTTCTGATCTTGGACCTTGCGGACATCGGCGTGGATTTGAGCTGGTATCCGTCTCCGGCCAATCTTGCTCATCCCGACGCTCTGGAAGGTGAGGGGACCGCGCCGGATGCTGATGGCGAAGGCGAGCGGGGCTGAGGCACTTCATTTTTGATGTTTTAGCTTATTTCCTTGTAGTTTTGTAGTTTTCTTTTGTAGCATTTAGGCCTTCGGGCGACCGTGTACTCTGATTTTTCAAGTAATGAAATGAACGTTTGGATTTCTGACTTATCACTTGAATGAATGGTTATTTTTGAGTCTTTGTTTGACTTTGTACAAATGTGTGAGGAGAGATCGTTGCGAGGGTAGTTCCAAATGAATTGATAAACTCATAACGATAACTTTTACAACAAATTCGATCGCTGCACAACTTGCTGAAAATGACGACCTCCGTATGTAGTTGAATAGCGACGATCGTCGTATTGGTAGTCCGCACTCTTATTGCCCCTTGTTTTTATTCACTTAGCGGAAGTAAGGGGATGAAAATAATTCGTTGAGTGAGCGGTCTTCAACTTTGTCGAATCCTCGAGGACGGTCGTCCATCTTGAGGAACCGTGCACGATCGCGGAGTTCGATGGACCGACTCCTTGATCATGTCTTGATGCACGAAGCCATTGAGTGTATCGTGACTCACTTTATTATGAGGGTCCTCTGTTAAGCTGTGCCTCGCCTCGTATTTAAACGAAGGGCATGCGGTCTCGGTCTAGAGGAGTCCTTACGCGGGGCAGCGTCGGATGATTCAACTCCACGCCCGCGGCTTGTTTAGCTCTGCTTCCACCTCGGCCCACCATGAAGATGGCGAACCTCGACGGTGTACGTTGAGACGGGGGTTGTGGCACGTCGCATTATCCGGGTTCACCATGTTAGATGATGAACCTTTGAGGGCGAGCGATCGTGTCAAACTGATTAATTTTGGAGGGCCCTCAGGCTACGCCGGCCTCGTATTTAAACGAAGGGCGGGCGATCTTGGCCCAAAGGGACCTTGCATGGCCTAAGCAGTCGGTTCCATCGACCACCAGGACCATGGCTGCACTCTTCCACCTTGGATCGTCATGCGGATGCCGACCTTCGACGGTGTACGTTGTGCGGGGGAGGCGATCTCGTGCCTTAGTCCATCATGTTAGATGGTGAACTGTAGATGGCGATCGAGTCCTCCAGTTTCTTAAATAAGGAGGGAGATCGGGGAGACTTCCGTGGTCTCCTTCTCTTGATTGAAGCATGTAGAGACGATCGCCGAGGTTGATCCAAGGGTCGTCTCGTATGAGCTTTCCAGCCTTCTTTGTGTTCGACTCGGACGATAGTGTCTAGAGGTTGGTAGGGGCTTTGGCTAGGCCAATAAGCTGTCCAACTTGCCTTCCTCGAACAATCTCCAGAGCTGTTTGAGGAGGTCACGGCATTGGTTGGTGCTGTGGCCGGGACTCTTGTGGTAGGCACAGTATTGATTGTTGTCCAGATGACCGTGGTCCCCTATCGCTTTTGGCTTTTTGAGCTCTTCGTGCCCCTTGATGGCAAAGAAAATATATGCCGGAGTTCGGTTGAACGTGTGGAGGAGATGGGCTTCCATGTCCTCGAAGGCCTTGAGATCTCCGGGTGGCTTGGCGATCGCCTTCTTTGCTTTGGCGATCGCTATCTTCTGGGCCGGAGGTGGCGTTTCCTCGCCTAGGTGGAGGGTGAGTAGCATTTGCCTGGCCAGAAAGTTGGCAGCTTTAGCGCGGAAGATCGCGTAAGTTGGGGGAATATCCTTGGAGAGATGTCTAAACATGGGAGAGTGTCCGTGGAATCCCCCCATGACCGAATAGAGAGCGAGCTCGTCACTGACGGGTTCGCCGGTGAGGATGATTTCGTCTACCCAGTCGATGTAATCTGTGTCTGACTCGTCTTTCCCCTGCTTGATTTTTATCATGCGGTGGGGGCCTTCTGGTCTGGCGACCTTGCTGGCGAAGTATGACGTGAAGTCATTCGCCAGTTTCTTAAAGTAGGTGATTGATCGTGGTGGTAGTGAGACGTACCACCTATGGGCCAGCTCGCTCAATGTTAACGGGAAGATCCGGCACTTGGTTGCATCAGATGCCCCACACCCAGTCATGTAGATTTGGAATTTACTCAGGTGGGTTTCGGGGTCCGATATCCCCTCATATAGAGGTGTTTTGGGAGGAGCGATCGTTGGTTGTATGGGGGCAAGCTCGATGTGGACCGCGAGCGGCTCGGTCGGCCCGGCGATCTTTTTGCTGGTGCTTGCCCCAGTGTCCAAGAGTGCTTTCATCTCGTCGAGCTGGCGTTGTATGGCGGCCATCTCCATGGCCTGATTGCTTGCGGCTCGGCGCTCGGAGCGGGAGCCGAGGCGATTGAGTACTGATCCCCTGGCGATCGGGGTGGGAATCAGATGGCTGACCTGTGTTCTCCTGTGAGGCGGGTAGGCCGAACTCCTGGTGACGGATTCGGATTCCGTCTTTTCGTGGTTGGAAACAGAATGCCCCGGTCGCCAGGATGGGTCGCGCCCCAAGCGATTGAATATGGATCCGTCCGGTCGTGCGAGAGCCTTCCCTCGTGAATTGGGCTTTCTGACGATCGCTCGTTCAGTAGCCCGTTGAATTTCCGTTTTCCCATGCGGCGGATGATCGAGGGAGTTATCGCGGGCGACGCGCATGCTCTCCGTCGCTCCTCCAGGATGGCCATAGCCTCCTCGATCTGTTCCTCGGTTTGGAACTGATCGAGTGAGAGGTTGGGGCCATCTCTCGGGAGCGGGATCGAGAGTCTTGTGTTGCTGCGGCTTCCCCCTGTCGTCGGCTGGGGTTCGGATTGAGCCGGGATATGGTGTCCGGCGGTTCGGAGAGCGGCTTTCTTCGATGTACCGGCGGATGTCATGATTCTGAAGGTTTTCTTTGAAGTGCAGTGGGTGTCACTTCAAGTATATGCCCCGAGAACAGTGAGTGTTCTTCGGGACGGTAGAAATAAAAGTTTGAGAGTTAGATGCCCCCCCTTCCTCTAGCGCCAATTGTTGCTACCCAAAATATTATCCGGAGATAGATATTGCTGGAATGGATGGGATAGCAAACAAATGCAAGAGCACTTCCATGAGAAAGATAAATAACACAAGATTTGCCGGGGTTGTTAGTCCCGGACTTGAATGCTCTCGCGAGATATTATTAATACTAATATTCGGGGATACAAGTACTAATGTAAGAATACAATTACAATGAGTGTAAGGATTCTTGTTATCTTAGCTAGTGAGCGTGTAGATTGCCGGAAGAACCAGATTTGATGCTCTGTGAGTTCTTGTAACAAAGGAGATGAACAGCCGCGGCGGTGAGAGATCAACAGTCTCTCACGGCGAGTATTTAGCTGGATGCTTGGGCTCCTGGGCTTATGAATCCCTTGGAATCTGTCTGGTGGAGACTTGCTGCTCCAGCCGATCGTGTTCTGGACGAGAGATTCGGAGAGAGAAGTCCTGAGATGGATTCCGGTGAGAAAGCCGGGAGCTTGATGATATGTGTGTTCTCAACTGTTGGTGAAATGAGTTTCGAACCGTAGGTCAAATGAATTGGGAACCTTTTTCCAGTAGGAGGAGGTTCTCTATTTATAGGACTTGGGTATGCCGGGCGATCGCCTTTTCTGCATTATAATAATCGGGCGATCGTCCTTTAGCACATGGGCTTGTTCCCTTAAAGTCTGCAGGAGTTCTTTGGCGGCAAGTATGCGGACGATGGGGAGCTTACACGCGTCTGAGTTCTTTGTCACGGGCGGTCCCACTGACAACTTTCGGCGCGCCTGCCGGTAGGTGAGGTTGGTGACAGGCTGTGGTCAAAGGTCTTGTCTGTCAGCAAAAGATCTTGCCTGTCAGCGAAGATCTTGTCAGCGCCTTTTATGGATCTGCACGTGGTGTCTTTGTTCGAGATCGATCCTCGATGACTTTGACGGGCGATCATCACTGCTCGGGACGTAGGTCGACCGTCCTTGGCCGGATACTAGAGTCGGTCGCCAGCTGCCAAATGGCGATCGCCTTGGGAGTCGATCGCTGGGTACCTGATGGTGGTCTGATATCTTCGATTACGCGAGCTAGCCAAAGTTTGACTGGAGTTGACTCGGTCGCTCGGACTTATAGTCGATCGCCTGTCGGGATGAATAAATCGTGACACAACAATAGGGATTTGGCATCGAGGCTATAGATTCAATCATATATGCTAGTAAGAGTGCAATCCCAATCATACACAATCCTTTTTTGCAATCAAGGACTAAGCACATTGATATGAAGCATCATTTCGTTAAAAATCATGTCGAGAACAATAATGTCGAGACTAAGAAAGTCTAAAAAGACGATCAGATTGTAGACATTTTCACCACGCATCTTGGTGCAATAAGGTTCTTTATAATAAGCTAGGAATTGGGAATGCTACAGCTTGACTAACCCCTGTAAACAATTAGAACTCATCAATTGAGCGAGAATACTGTAGGATCCATGAGTACAGTAGACTGCCAAGTCATATCTTTACTATATGAAGAAGAGGACCGAGTACCCTTCCTACAGTTGTATTGTACATTAAACAAGGGTAAATACTGTAGGACCCTTGAATACAATGTTCATCACCAACTGTTGTAAAACTGGATCATTGTACAGGAGAATGATGTATTTTCATAGATATAGCAAATAAGTTGTACGATTTCAGTTAATTATTCAATCATATAAAATTATCTATGCTTATACTTTTAAAACTGCTTAATGACCACATGCATCCGCTGAATTTAAAATGCTCAAGTATTTGTTCTCCAAGTGACACATTGACATAAAATCCATGAAATCTGCAATTTGAAATTAAAAATGCTAACAATGCATAATGGAGGTTGTAACGTGTTAGGGTGTGGGACCGACAATCATGCTAAAACTAGATGGATTTGACGTACCAGTTATGTCAAGATGCATCCTATACGTTCATTCAAAAACCATTCTCGTCCATAAATATGACTGTTCACTGTAACATAGCATCCAACACCTATAAACGGGCACTTTTATTGACTTAATCACTCTTTACTGCATTCAAGAAATAATAAGAAATTACAGCAATAGTGCAACACGGAAATTTTTTTTGAAACTTTTTCTTTTTTCTAACTTTATCTTCAATGGCGTCTTCTCAAGCCACCTCTTCCCAATCAATGAAAAAGAAGTATTCCTTCATAATTGATGGTTGTATACTTGCCCATGTGGTCCTTGAAGAAATGATTCGTACTGAGTCGACGGATGAATCATCCATGACTGTTGTTGTAACTAGGGTGAAGTAATTAGGCCTTTATAGGTTGGGAAGCCTCCATGCCGCCAACTATATATGATGAAAGCATAGTTGAGAAATATATTTTGATATGACCTTAAATATGAAAATCCAAAGATGAATATCCTTTAACCTGCATTTCTAACACTATGCAGGGGAAGGAGATCAGTATCAACACAACACTACTTGAAAGGCCATATAAACTATCCAATGATGGTCTTACCATCGAGGAACTTGAAACCTTTGGCAATGACATGGTGGACCAAGAATGGAAGCTTTTTATAGAAAATCAAGTGGCTGACAAACCTCATTTGTCATGCCACAAGAAAAGCTTTGCTCTTTCTTATTTTTATCTTCATGAGTCTTGCTGTGAGGTCCTGGAGCCGAACCATGGCATTTGAAATGTGTACTCGGCTGCGATTCAAACTATTAATGGTGATCATTAGCCGTCAAAAAGTGATTTGGTGCTAGATCCTGTTGCAAAGGATGCATGAAGCTGACAAACCCGACTCTGCGAGGAAATTATTTGGGTTAATCTTTAACTTTATCTCGACCTAATGCTGTGTGCAACAGTCTCCATCAGCTAAGAAGATTCAGGCTGTTAAGTTCCTGGGGGAAACTAAACTAACCATGTATAATAAGGAGACCCGTGTTCATAGTCGCCCTGATCCTGCCATCACGCCCCAATCGAGTGATCCTCGTGATGTAAGTAATAAATCAAAAATATTATGCATGAGAAGAAAAAAAGTCCACTTTAAAAAGAGTGCCATTCCTGATGGCTATCAAGAAGAATAAACAGAAACACAAGTCTCGTCAGGGTACAACTGAATCAGCAACCCCAGCATCAACTCAAGTGGCTACAGTTGCCCTTGAGACAATCCCGACTAAGATAGGTTGTCCCTACAGAGGCCAACTCAATTGAGGCCATTCCAGTACAGTCCACTCCTGCTGAGGCTACAACAGACCCTGAGCCAGCCACGCAATAACTGATGATCAAGTGTTCCTTAAGATTGAAGGAATTGGTGAATTGGTTGCCCCATTGGAGCTGATAACCATATATCCCCATAGGTTACCCACCTTTGTAAATAGCCCATCTCCATATAGGGATCACATCATTTACGGATCCCCAATCCTCCTCTGGTACCCACACCCGTTGAGGATCCCACCCCTTGAGAAACCCAATATATCAAAGGAGTCCCTTACCCAAAAAAACTCATAGATGAAACCTTATTGTCAATGAAGATAGAAGCGGCCATTAAGCACTTCAACATTTACAATGGGTACAAGTTTGTTGATTATGAAGATCTGTTTCATTAGACCGCATGGAAATAGGATGGAGAATTTATTTTACAGGACATCGTAGCGAAAAACATTGATGCCCTGATCAAATTTGGCGATCAATTTTGCCACGATCTCATCATTCAACACTTATACGAGCAAGCAAAAGCTCGTGTTAAAGGCAAAAGACCTAGTCCGGCTGTCATTCAAACTCCGAGCCATCACTCCAATTCTGATTCTGGTAGAGATGATGGTGTTGTGCATATAGGACTCCTCATCATCAACAAAGATGTAATGTCCAGGCCACTCAAGGCCAGGGGAAGTCCGGGCCATCTAGAGATCAGGCCAAGTCTCCTGAACAACCAACTACAAAACCATGCCCACCGAATAGGGCAAGACTCAACGAGACGAATCAATCCTTCATGTACGGTAGATAAAAGCAACAAAGAAGTACTAACTCCTCCTCTCCTTATAGGTAATGATGTGCATATATCTGATCCTATAGATGATGATACAACTCCCCCTTGGAGCACTATAGTCCTCTCAGAACAAGGTGCTTCTTCTCTACCTCCCCAAATTCATGCTCCAAGAGATGCTCAACGCTAATCCCATCTATGAGCCCTTGTCACTCACTCTTTTTATTGAGGATGTTGTACAAGCTCTCTATAATATTAGCAAGGAACTCGACTGGCTCCGAGAGACTGCCCAGGATGAAGTCACCAACCTCCATAGGTCACTGAATGATGTTTACCAGGCATGTCTCCTCGTTCGTGATGCTTTCTGCAGAGCTTTGACCCAATTCACCTCTGTCCAAAATGACGTTCTCCAGAAAGAACATGAAAAGGATGGAGTTGCTTGGGCAACAAGCGTTGCCGCCCCTGAAAGTACGTGATACCCACTTACTAAGCATGATTCAGAAATTGACACCTTGACCAGAGAAGTCACCTCTGCCCAGAACGAAATTCTCCAAAAGAACATGGAAAGGCCGGAGTTGCTCAAGCAACAACTGTTTTCGCCCTTGAAAAGTACAAGAGACCCACTGATTGATCATGATTCATAAATTGATGCCTTAAGCACAATAGTCTTGCATCTCTTTATGGTGGTAAAAGATGTGAATGATACTCAGGCCGAGTCGACTGACCTCCTACACTAGATCCATGAAAAAATCTATGAATTAGATAATGCCAAAAGGGGGAAAGAGTTGAGGAAATCTGCCAGGAAGTGGCGACAGGAGTTGGAAAAGCAGATGGAGGCGAACCTATATGAGACTATAGCCCAAGACATCAGTGGCCTGGATGGACTAGGCATATGACTAGGGGATATAAGATATAAGGTTGGATGATCCAGGCAATCGGTTCATCCTAACATTCCTTGGAGAGAAACCATCAAAAATCCTGTAGACATGTTGCCTACAAATAGGCAACCAAAAGTAAATGAATTGAAATAGTGGAAGAAAATAGATAGGCAACCAAGTACTATTTTTCCATAGACTAAGTTGTGCGAACTTGCCTACAAGCAGTTCATAGACTACATTGCAAGGTGTAAGGAACTTACTGTAAGATTTTACTTGCGAGCTAATCATAGTTCAAGTTGTAAAAACTTAGCAAGTTAGGATCAAATATTCTTAATTTAAGAGCATGCCCACGAACTGTTCATTTTTATACTGACTCATATGAATAAGATCTACTCAGCCCGGAGAGAAGACTTAACATTTGCTAAACGATTTTAGCATGATGGTTTTGGCATTATCAAAAAGGGGGAGATTGTTGCTAGAATTCCCTCTAGTTTTTGATAAGTGCAGCAAAACCACAACATTCATCCTACAGCGGTTCATACAGCGGCATCCAACAGTAAGGAAGCCACATCGTGCTGAAGATTTCCAGTCTACAATAAAAGAACCTAGTTGGCTACAACACTTGTTGTAGGCATTTTACTTAGGGAACGTAAAATGTAAACCCATGAGCATGGAACTTAGATATGAAATCGTTGTGAGTAAAGCAACTTAATATTCACAAAGTATTCATGATTTTGAGAGCATTTAATGGTGAAAGAGGCAACATTAGTGCAGCTGAAGACTGAGGTGTGCAGAGCATTTAATGAAGGGAGAAAGAATACCTAGCACGTTTAGTGCTGGATAAGATTGATTACTAGAATTCAAATATTCAATAACCACCTATGAGAGTAGTCCACATCTCACCATTATGTCAATGGCTACATTTACAATAGACATATTTCCAAGACTATAAATAGACTCAACAAAGGACTTGTTTAAGCACTTGTCACTTTATCATTCTTACGAGCTCAAAGAATGAATCATTTCTATTTAGCCTACAACGACATCTATATAGCAAGGAGATAAGATAAGTCCTCAGCCATCAAACAGCAAACTATAGTGAAGCAATTCGAAGATACAGTTTATTATTCATTAATACTCTACCTTCCTTAAATTTGAGAAGTTAACCCTGTGTGGACTAACGAAGCAAGAACTTTCCGACTTGTGTTTGATGAATCTGCTTAGATGAACCAAGCTTTCAATTAGTGTGAGAATAAAATGAAGTTCAAGACCATCATATGCTAATTCGTTTGAACAACCAAAGCTGTCAAGCCTAGTGTATCAAGCTATGTGAAAGATACAACTCGAGAATCATTTATTTAAAATCATACCTATAGTGTACTTCCTTGACTTTAATAAACAAAACTCTTGTGTATAGAATGCGTAGACGTCAGGAAGTTACCTCAAACGACATTAAATCCATGTCATTTATTGTTTTCATTATTGACATCATACAGCTTGTGGTTTTATAGCATATACTTACTCTGAAAACCCTGCAAGCATCAAGCCTATAGGAGTACACTTGGTTGTTGTATCTATAGAAAAGCCTTTACAGAACTTCCATAATGCAGGAATTTATGAAAATAGGTTTAACTTATTCTCCCCTAAACTGTCCTTTAGGTATATATTATGACCAACAACATGTATGAATTTTAATTGAGTACTGTTTGATTTTCATGTCGAAACCTAGTGTCATTGTTTTGTTGGGTGACCGTGTCGGTTGATTTATCGGGTTGTTTGATCTTGTTGGTCAAATATTATGGTGTTGTTATATGGTATTCGGTTTGGTAGGTCCTTGCAATTAGGGTCTACGAAGTAGAAATAATCCTGATCTGGTAGGGGTGCTATAGTTCGAACATATGCAGGATATTCCAGCAGGTTTTGGTCGGGCTTGATGGAGTATTGGGATATTTTACATGAATGCTGATTTTGATTTCCAAATAAAATTGATTGCAGACTCTTTTATTTACAATTATTCGTGTAATTTGGATTGTAAATTATTCTAAGTTTGTGTGTTTTCTGGACAATTTAGTTCGATATCCCGTGGAAATTGCTCTTTTAAGTTTAAATTGCAAAACCTTTGATGAGTACAAGTTTTCATTTTTCAAACAAACTGGTTTATATTGCGGGTGTGAGTATTTCTCCATAAGCAATATTTATGGTATAATGGTTAATCGGATGCTACCAGGATTCTGAGATATGCATACGTATATCTAAACTAGGAAAACTTAACAGTAAATATAAACCAGATATGGTATTTCTTCACTAATTTTGGTGATCTCTTTTTTCGTGAACTAACTACATCTTTTTCCTCTTGTATAACCAATCAGTACAAGTTCACCTTCTTTATTTATTCTTGATTTTTTGTACCCTATGGATATCTGTCGACCCCAAACCTTAAATTACATATAAAATAGAAAAGATGAAAGAGATTTCAAATGGCGGGGATTAAGATGTACGAGCTGAGGTCGAATCAAAGATAAAGACGCTACTAGCACGGCTGAAAAAGTTGAAGGGGGGCCATCTTTGCTCCATAACACCCCTGAGATATTCTGAGTATGTAACAGCATCGTGAATAGGATCAATGATCAACCATCCAAATCATCAACCTGAGACCCACAAGGCTAGTCTCAAGCACATTCACACTCCGACAATTAAGGTTGTAATAACAATATTCGGTAAGTGCCAGAACAATGGTTAACCATCCAGATCATCCAATAAATGCTACAACAACAAGAAACAATATCCCAATAAATAAATCAAACATACAAAAATCAAAGAAAATACTCGAGTACCAACTAAATAATGTTTGACACAAAATCCAAGAGACATAACTTAATAGGACATAAAACAATACAACAAGGTATCACGCTTGGCCATCGTCGTCGTACGGTCCTGCGCCCATTCGCCTGGTCGCTCCAAACCTGAAATACATGAAACGTATTTTCCCCATATGGGGTTAGTCGTGGAATATCTAGTGTAAATAATCCGAATGAACCATCATATCTTACGCATTAAAGTACATGCATCAATACTTTTATAAGCCAAGATAATGATTTTCGGAAATGCAATATCTAAAACATGTCAAAATAGTAACAAACACTTGTGATTAACCGTGGACACAACCATGCGTGCCGTCGGACCCTCCCAGAGTGGTTAACCCTGAATGATCCCAAAATGCAACGACTCGAGAAATGCGATGAAGCACTTACAAACAGTTTCCCTCGGAGAGTCTAAGTATTAATCAAACATGCGATTCCGACCACCCAAAAATATGGACAAAACGAATACGAAAGCCAATACCCAAAACTTTGAGAAATTACAAAATAGCCCAAATATCCAAAAATCACGATTCAAGCTCAAACAACAACATACAAACCCACAAAACGTCTAAATATATTAAACAAACTTGTAGAAACAACAAAATGATATTTTCAAATAAGATTTACAGGAATCGAACCCAAACGTGGAAAAATCATACTCAAAACTCGTTTGAATGATAAAATATGCCGAATAAAAAAGTTTCAGAATGTCGAAATATTTACAAGCGAGTTGCCGAAAATAAAAATTACCAAAAAATGGGAATTACTAAAAATAGAAAAATTCTCGGATATTACCTTCACCCCAGATAAAAACAAGTTTCGTCCCGAGACTTAGGAAATGAAGAACTCGGGGTACTTATCACGCGTGTTATTGTCAGCTTCCCAAGTTGCTTCCTCGATGCATGCCTCGACCACTGCACCTTAAACAACAGAATGGTTTTGTATCTAGGTTTCTTCTCATGATGCTCCAAGATCTTTATAGGCCGTTCCTCAAATGTAATATCCTTCACAAGTTCAATATCACCAAAATCGATTATATTACTCGATTCCGATACATACTTTCTCAGTTGAAAAACATGAAAAATAATATGGACCTGCATCAACTAACTCAGATGAATTGTCCCAACATAATGGCGACTTGCATCATTGCTCGTAAAGTGCCTCTAATGGTGCCATCTTGATCGATGCATGTCAACAATTATTGTAGGTAAACTCGATCAGTGGAAAATGGAGTTCCTTGCCATTACTCCCATTTAAGCTGTATGCCCAAAGCATTCCTTGCGATGCCTGAATCGTCTGCTCGGTCTAACCGTCTGACTGTGAATGAATACTCGACTTCAATTCGATACCCAAGGTGTGGTGGACCGCCCGCCAGAAATGTGACATAAATTGTTGGGATTTGGTGCACAAAGCGAAGGCACAGCAGAAGCAATATACGAATCTAATTCGATCTGAATACCTAAAGAGGATCGATCAAGCTACGTATATACGAATATAAAACGAATCAAAGTAAGATTCGAAATCATACCCTCGTAGTCTGTTGATTAAATGGTGTACTCCACGTATGCGATTTCCCGATCTTTAGGTGATCTTCCCATGAATATGATTCGTCAAGATCTTAGATGATCCAATACCGAAAACACCGCGTATCTACTTGCCACGCGCCGGAGAAATGATCGTAACGACAACCACCAAATTAACCTCCAAGGATACGGCTAGAATAGGGTGATAGAAGATTTCAAATGTGATTATAACACTTTAAGTGTATAACTCACTATCTCTCAATTAACTCTCGATTTTTCTCCAAGAAAAACTCAAGAAAAATGAAGATGAAGATGAAAACTTGGAGAAGGTTTCTCTCTCTCTTTCTTGCAAATGAACCGTGTGATTCAAAGTGTGGGAGGAGAAATGAAGTCTTCATTTTTATTCTTCAACTCTCAAGACCAAATCACCAACAATGATATCCTATTTGATATTGTCCCATCAATGTCTAATCTCTTCCACAAATTAAGGTGGAGACAAAGACCAAGGAAGGTGAGTAGGTGGGGGTGGCCATCTAGAAGAACCGCACGGGTTTGGTTCATTTCGGTCTCCCGAGAGTCCAAACAAATAAACCCCAATCTGTTCCGATGTATTATATCAATTAATTAATTCAATTAATTAATCATATCAAATACAAAATAAAATAAATAATTTCTCCAAGAAATAATTATATTCATTAATTAAATTAATCACCCACTAATTTATTTAATTCATTAGGCCGTAAATTAATTAATCCAATAAATTAATTTAGACATCCAATGTCCCAAAATTAATTAGACACCCAATGTCTAATAAATTAGATATCCAATATCTAAAATATATATATATATATATATAAAAATAGAGAATAAGCTCGATTCATTTCGTCGTCAATCCTATTGCGCGACTCGGTAGGTCCATCTCAGTTAGCAATGGGAGGAACCAAAGAGTAGTAACACCACCTATCCAGCCTGGCGGCCTACACTGTACCCTAACTGAGAACGAATGATGGGGATTATTCCAAAACCTTTCTGTCTTGAATACCAGTATACGTATAAACCCTTCTTTCAAATGTCTTGATCAAGTTATAGGGTCACGGTCAGTCAAACTCTATCCGTACTTGACGCTATGCATAAGTTAATGCAAATCGAGATCATTGAGCTCTCGTGTATCCGATACAACTAGATTCGATGCTTTGGCCAAAGATTGATGATCTCATCTGCCAATAATCGCATATGACATATTGTAATACCCGTGATTTTCTTTTTCGGTAATTTTTCATTTTTGGCATTTTTCTAGTTTCCAGAACTCGCTTGCGACCGTTTTGACATTTTGATAATGTTTTGTTCTTCGTATTTGGTCATCCGAGTTCGTTTCGATATCGTTTTGTTGAGTTTCGTGTTCTTAAGCGGCTTTTCGGCACTTGAGTTCGATTCTTGCGAATCTCGTCCGAAACTGTTGTTTCGAGTTTCTTGTAAGTTCATTTGATGTTATTATTCATGTTGCGATCTTCATCTTAGTGTTTCGATCGTGTATCGTGTATGTCGGACGTTTTGGGCCATTTTCGTAATTTTCCAAAGTTTGGGGTAATTACTTTCCGTTGTCGAATTTCGAGCCTTCGGGTGGTCAGAATCATGTGTTCTCTTAGTGCTCGAATTCGTCTTTGCGAGTACTTCATAACCGTATCTTCGATTCGTATTCAGGTTCGGGTTTCCGGGTCGTTCGGGCCGTCGGAGTGGGCCCCGGCCGAGTCATGGCCGGGCAGTCTGGGCCCAGGCCGAGTTACGGCCGGTAGTGCTCGGCAGTTACATACGTAAGGCCGGTTACGTACGTAAGACTTGGCCGGTTACGTACGTAACGCTGCCGGCATTTCTAGTCAGTGAGTCGGCCATGGCCGGTTACGTACGTAAGCCATGGCCGGTTACGTACGTAAGGCGGCCGGCAGGCAGCCTATTTAAGGCCCTGCAGACGGGTTTTACGCACATTTTCTCACTCGTTTCATCCTCTTCCGAGGCTGGAGATTTGATAATCATGGAGGGATGTTGTCAGGTGTTAAATCCATGAAGTCTTGGAGTTTATATCATCAATCATCCATCCTATAACATCCTTTGATCGAACGAATCACGTCAGATTTCCTAGAAATCTAGTTTTGGGGAATTTGGGTGTTTTGGTGGTTTTCATCCGTTTAATCCGTTTTAACTTAGGATTGTGATGGATTGATGATTATTTAGATGTATTATATCATTTCTCTTATTATTCCATGGTTGGATCGTATCGATTCGTTATTTTGGTCGAATTCTTAGTTGACGCCTTGAAGGTGTCCGATAAAAGGTCTTAGAGGGGGGAATTGGGCGTTGAATGATTATTATCCATCGTACGATTGTTGATTTATCATTGGTATGACTTAGGGACGAAATCCTTGTGAAGAACTCGAGTCGGAACCCTCCCGTTCGTTGTCTTCTTCGGGGTCCGAGCTTCCCAGTTGAATCGTGTTCTTCGGAGTGTTCGGTAGCGGTCATTAAGTCGAGCTTTCCGTTTCGCGCGTGCGTTGGACTTGAGGCGAGTATCTCGTCTATATTCTTTATACTTTGAGAATGTGATGTGTCGTGAATTTAACGTGGACTCGTTAGTGACGGTATATTTAACCGTAACTTACTTTAAATGAAGATGAGATTTTATGAAGGTAATTACGAACGTAAACTTTAGTTTCAAGAAGAATGATAACTACCTCTTCATGTTATTTTGTGCTTAAAATAAATACTAGAAATGAGTAGTTAACCGAAGAATTGTGGAATCGCGTAATACTTGTATTATTTGCTCATTGGCCTTTTTCCTGAATGATGGTGTGCTGTGAATGTTGTTCCCTTGTTGAAGTTATGATGCGTTAACCTATGTGTTACGTGGTTGCGGTTGTGGTGAATATTATACCTTTGTTCTTGTGTATAGTAGAGAGTTGAGATGTTATCCGGGTAGGGGTCCCGTCGAGGCCTCCGGAGGCGCGTGCTTGCGAGTACGGCCAGACGTACGTTGTGACCATAAGGTTATCAATTCGGGTAGGTCTGGGGAGGGCTCCGAGAATCGGCACTTGCGAGTGCGATGTCATGATGACTTATGGGCGTACTTGAATGATGTTATCCGGGTAGGGTCTGTCGAGGCCTCCGGAGGCGCGTGCTTGCGAGTACGGCCATATGTTACGATTTGACCATAAGGTTATCTAATCGGGTAGGTCTGGAGAGGGCTCCTAGAATCGTCACTTGCGAGTGCGATGTCAAGATAACTTATGGGTGTGTTTGAGTTTATTCTTGATGAGCTAATCTTGGTGGGACCCTTTGGGGCCACAGAGACGTTTTGACAGTTGATTTGATATCTCTGAATTGTTTATGTTTGAATCTTGAATCCCGATTATATTGGTGAATATGGTTTTGGTCTTGAGGTTTGAGTTGAGAATAAAATCATTTGTATGATTTTGAAAGAAAACCTTTTGAAAAGGAAAAACATTCATATTTCAGGATTTTACACTGAGACCCCGAAGTCTCTAAATAATCTCTTACAGTGATTTCTGGAGTAATCCCCATGGTTTGTTTTAAAGGAATAAATTTTCAAAAGACTTTAGATTCGGGGATCGTGTTACTACCTTGTTGAAATGTTATTTTCATAACGGTTGTATTCTTGATGTATAATTGTATAGCTTGGTTACTTGCTAGCGATTCCATCGCTAACCCCTCGTTGGGGTTTTTGTTATTTATTCCAGGTGTTCTAACTGGAGTGTGAGCAACCACAGGATTGACTCGGAGGATGATGCAATGCAGCGATACTAGTCACAGTTGTAGTTTGTCGTCTGTCAGTGATATGTCGGTTTGAGTTCTTGTCATTCTTGAGGGGATGGACATTTTATGTACTATGTGATCGAGTTGTATTTTAGTTTCATGAGATGTACGGTTATGCTGTGTTTTGAGAGACCTAATCGGTCTACGGTATTATGTTTTGGTCAAGTTGACCACATGTTGGTTTTGATTTGTAGTCTCCCGCCTGGTAGCTCCTTGTGGAAAGGGGTCTACGGCGTGTAATATCCCTGAGTGGATTGGGGGTGTTACATAAATGGTATCAGAGCTTAGGTTTGCGAAAACCTAGGCAGTTGGGTCTAGTTGGGTCTTGTCGAGTCGTGTCTTGTCAGAGTCGTGTCTTGTCGTGTCACCCGGGTGAGCAATTGTGAACAAGCATGATCATTGTGATCCGTTGTGATCAATTGTGATTTGCTGTGATTAGTATCGTAGTGCAGCCATCATCTCCGTGCGGCCTGTGGACGTAAGTCTCCTCCTTTATGTGAGGTATTGGTATTTCATGATTTCCTACATGTGCGGTGATTGTGGTTCGTAATTTTGTTTGTGTAATGATGTAAGGTGAAATCTGTGTTTGATACTTGTGTTATATCGTATGTATATTGAACTGAATGTATTGACGGTTGGATATCGGTTGGTGCAATAAAATATGAAAACTGTGAATTTTGACGTGTTCCAGAGAATGTATTGTCGGTAGAGTTCATGAGGAATTCAGATAGGGAGTTTTGACGTATGTTTGAACTTGGTGTTCACGAATTATATTTGGTTGGATTTATAATCTCGTTTGCCGATTGGGCAGGTAGTTTCAGGTTCGATTGGTTTTAAATAGTTGTAATTATATCCGCTGCATGTAGGTTTGCAAACGATTTACTTGATTGTATTTATGAGCTTGAGTATGTTTGTAAAGAACCGATTTTTGAAAATATTTCGATGGTGCAGTCAAACAATAGTTTTGCAGGGATTTTGAAAATAGTTAAACTTTGACAAGTTAGTCTTGTATTTTCAATTGACACCTTCAGACGGTATCTGAAGTAAGCGTTTTAAAGTGATTTGGACATTGTAAATTATTACCGTCATTTTGTTTATGATTGAAAGGATTTTGGGAAAATTTTTGCTAAGATTCGAAAGTTTCGCTTCGAAACGGAATGGGATGCTGATGATTTCAAAAAAAAAAAAATTCAGACTGAGTTGTTTCCACTCTATGAGGAACGACAAGTCTTCTAAAATATTTTTCACACATTTTCAAAAATTTCAAAATAAGAAATCCTTGATCCGTTTCACGAAGAAGCGACAATTACAAACTTTTGTTGTTTGAGAAGGAAATTTCATTTTTATGTATGTTCGGCACTTATGTTTGAGAGATACATGTGTTGACTAATATCATTTCTCATGTTGATGGTATTCGAATTTGTGGTCATTAAACCATTTTTCGTGACTCTTGTTAAAAGGTTTGAACTTTGATAAACTTCGGGAAATTCAGTGCTTTAACTCGAAAATTTTGACTTGAGAATTTCAAAAGTTCAACTGAATAGGGGTGTTCATGATTATTGGTAAATCGATGAGCTTGGTCAACTTTAGTGTGAAGTTTTATGACTATTTTATGAGAGTTTGGTTTTGTTTCAAAAATAGTGATAACAGCTGAGAATGGTTCGAAATTTGATGATACTGTCGTGTATGCGGTGATAGCTGCGCTTGATACCTCAGGCATGTGTTGAATGTTTCGAGTGGTTTACTCATGTGCTTGATTGTAGGGTGTGATGACTTGATAAATGTTGTTGTCGGAAATATTTTTTTCCGAATCTATGAGAATTATCAGATATGAGTTTATTGTGTGAACACTCTATGGTAACTCTTACTAGCAAGAATATTTCTGTGCTTCGCAGTGTGTCTTGTATGGACCCTCTTTTGTGATTGATGTTATGTGTTGTTATGTCTCGTTTTGAACGAACGGTTGTTCAGTTTAGTATGTCGAGGGCCAGAGGACGGGGCCGTGGCAATCCGTTACGCGATCAGGATCATGCTGCCGGTGATGGCGTCAGTATTGGTGTTGCTACCATACTTCAGCAAGTGACAGACCAGATGACTCATTTGACCCAGGCGGTTCAGCGTAACACTACCGTGACCGAGAACGTCGGATCGACTCAGTGGCTTAAATAAGTGGTTCGTATGCGTCCTACCCGTTTTGCGGGCATAAGTGATACTTTGGGCTGGGATGGTTGGGTTTTCCAATTGGAAAAGATTTTCAAGGCGGTTGGTTGTCCATAGGAACGGAGGATTCCTATCGCTCAGTTTCTTATCGATAGTGACGCCGCTAATTGGTGGGAGGCCGTTGAGCCTCAGGATTGTGCCGTTACTTGGGATGAGTTCAAAAAGTTGATGGAAGCAGAGTTATGTCCGGAGCCTATCCGAGAGCAGAGGATCCAAGATTTTTATCTAGCCGATCAGCAGGATGTACCCATGTCGCAGGCTATTATCGATTATAGTCGACAGCTCGCTTACGTGAAGGGGCAGGTGAGGACCGAGGAAGACAAAATCCGTCATTTTGATATGCGGATGAAACCAGAGATTCGACAGTACATGTCGGGTTTCACTTGTGCTACTTTGAGAGAGTATCAGAATCGAGCTATGGCGTACGAGATGGCATCGATATCTACTGGGCCTTTGCATGAGACGAAGAGGCAGAGGATGTCTGGAGATTTTTCGGATTGTGTGGGAGTCAGAACTTCTTCTCGTCGAGTTTCGCGTAGTCCTTCGGTGAAACCTTCATTTTCTTCGTTCGGTGGAACCAAGAGTTCCAAGTCGTCTTCTTTGACTCCTAGTCAGACTGGGAGGTGTTTCAATTGCAACGTTGTGGGTCATGTGCAAGCTAATTGTCCTTCGCAACGGATTACTTGTTATAATTGTGGACTCGAGGGCCACAGAGTTCAGTATTGTGAATTATTCCATGAGGTTTCCTAGAATCGTGTTTCGGCATCGGTATCGGGATCGGTTCGTCGGGACCGTTGAGATTTTGTCGGCCTTGCTTTGTTGTTTGTGACTTCACTTTTTTTTAAGTTTCGGGACGAAACTTTTTTTTAGAGGGGTAGAATGTAATACCCGTGATTTTCTTTTTCGGTAATTTTTCGTTTTTGGCATTTTTCTAGTTTCCAGAACTCGCTTGCGACCGTTTTGACATTTTGATAATGTTTTGTTCTTCGTATTTGGTCATCCGAGTTCGTTTCAATATTATTTTGTTGAGTTTCGTGTTCTTAAGCGGCTTTTCCACACTTGAGTTCGATTCTTGCGAATCTAGTCCGAAACTGTTGTTTCGAGTTTCTTGTAAGTTCATTTGATGTTATTATTCATGTTGTGATCTTCATCTTAGTGTTTCGATCGTGTATCGTGTATTTTGGACGTTTTGGGCTATTTTCGTAATTTCCCAAAGTTTGGGGTAATTACTTTCCGTTGTCGAATTTCGAGCCTTCGGGTGGTCGGAATCATTTGTTCTCTTAGTGCTCGAATTCGTCTTTGCGAGTACTTCGTAACCGTATCTTTGATTTGTATTCAGGTTCGGGTTTCGGGGTCGTTCGGGCCGTCGGAGTGGGCCCCGGCCGAGTCATGGTCGGGCAGTCTAGGCCCAGGCCGAGTTACGGCCGGTAGTTCTCGGCAGTTACGTACGTAAGGCCGGTTATGTACGTAAGACTTGGCCGGTTACGTACGTAACGCTGCCGGCGTTTCTAGTCATTGAGTCGGCCATGGCCGGTTACGTACGTAAGCCATGGCCGGTTACGTACGTAAGGCGACCGGCAGGCAGCCTATTTAAGGCCCTGCAGACGGGTTTTACACACATTTTCTCACTCGTTTCATCCTCTTCCGTGGCTGGAGATTTGATAATCATGGAGGGATGTTGTCAGGTGTTAAATCCATGAAGTCTTGGAGTTTATATCATCAATCATCCATACTATAATATCCTTTGATCGAGCGAATCAGGTCAGATTTCCTAGAAATCTAGTTTTGGGGAATTTGGGTGTTTTGGTGGTTTACATCCGTTTAATCCGTTTTAACTTAGGATTGTGATGGATTGATGATTATTTAGATGTATTGTATCATTTCTCTTGTTATTCCATGGTTGGATCGTATCGATTCGTTATTTTGGTCGAGTTCTTAGTTGACGCCTTGAAGGTGTCCGACAAAAGGTCTTAGAGGGGGGAATTGGGCGTTGAATGATTATTATCCATCGTACGATTGTTGATTTATCATTGGTATGACTTAGGGACGAAATCCTTGTGAAGAACTCGACCCTCCCGTTCGTTGTCTTCTTCGGGGTCCGAGCTTCCCAGTTGAATCGTGTTCTTCGGAGTGTTCGTTAGCAGTCTGTTGTGTCAAGAATTAACACATTCCGACCGGCGATCGACTAGGAGGACGGGCGACCGACTTGCTGCCGATCAACCAAGTCAGATCTTCCGATCAGCGGTCTGGCGACCGAGCCGTAGCCCAGCGGACGAGCTACATCGACCGACCGAAGGCCTCAGGACAAGTCCCGGTATCGAGCGATCGACCTCAAGACGATCGCCTCTCGGTACTCGGCGACCGACCCTGGCGACCTACTACCGAGCGACCCTCTCTCGGCATCTTGCCGACCGAATATTGGCGACCTCCATCCACTGGCCGATGACGACCTCGGATGATCAGCTAGAGACGACCGCTCATGTCGATCACCACCGACGGCCACCCAGTCGGCGAAGGCCGAGCCTCAAGACTGGCACCACGTGCAAGGGCCGAGACAAGATCCGCGAATCTCGGGCCATTGACCAAATCCTGACAGATTCCCTCCACCAGCCGACAGGCCGCCGAAAGCTTGTCAGTAGGGCCACATGTTGACTGACTCCGGACACGTGATGGCTCCTTATTGGACCGCCCAAGCTGTGCCAGCCTCTTCCTTGGACTTTAGCCCGACAGCCAGCATCTTCCTTGGACTTTAGCCCAACAGCCCAGGAAATCGCCCCATTATAATATTGGCCGGCCGGCGGTCGGCACATTATTATATTGGCCGGCGGGCGATCGGCAGATTATTATAATGGCCGGCAGGCGATCGGCCACTACAGGACAGGACCCGGCTGCCCCTATATAAACAAGGCACCCTGCACTTGGACACCCCTCTCAGCTTCCTTCAGCAATATCGCGATTCAAGCACACTATACAGAAGCAAACATCAAGCACTTGGCTAACATCCAACTCTTGGCAACAGCTTTCTTTCGGTCTTACTTCTCCCGGCCTTTTCTCCTCGAGCAGATTATCGGCGGGACGAAGAACACCAAGCTTCGCTCAAGAGCCGGATTAACAGAGTCTTTTTACACTCATTGTATTTAGATTTCTCTCATTAATACTTGTATCCACGAATATTTGTATTAATAACATCTCGCGAGAGCATTCAAGCCCGGGCCTAACAAACCCGGCAAATCTTGTATTATTTATCTTCTCTCGGAAGTGCTCCCGCAATTGTTGTTTGTTGTCCGTCTTCCAGCAGTATTAATCTTCGGATAAATATTTTGGGCAACAACAATTGGCGCTAGAAGAAGGGGGCATCCAACCCTCGATTTTATATACCTACCGTCCCGAAGAACACTCACTGTTCTCGGGCGTATACTGAAGTGACACTCACCGCACTTCAAAGAAATCCTTCGAAATCATGTCTTCGCATCCGCGTCGAAGAAAGCCGACCCGGCCGGCGGACCCCTGTTCCGTCCCGATCGAGCGCGGCCGATGGTGGAAGGTAGCCGCCATGATCGAGACGCTCGATCCGTCCACGGACGGCGGCCCAAGCCTCTCGCTCGATCGGTTCCGAACCAAGGAACAGATCGAAGGGCCCTGCCGTCTACAGGAGCGACGGAGTGCTCTCGACGCGCCTCCAGCTACCGCCCCCCGGTCTCTCGCCGGAAGATCAAGCGGAAGCTCAAGGCACTACTGGCCGAGCAATCGCCAGGAGGCCTACGCCCGCAAGAAGAGGCGCTCGGCAGCCGGGGCACCTCTGTCTTCGATCGCCTGGGCAGTGACCGACTCAGCGGCCGGCGATCCGGCCCGGCTACGAGGCAGCGGAGTTGGTATCCGTCACCAGGAGCTCGGCCTACCCGGCTCCCACGAGACGATCCAGCCACCTGGCTCCCGCTCGCCAAATTCCCGAGGTCGGCAGCAGTGGGGTCCGGAGGTCGGTACACGATCGCCTCGGCCCCCGCTCCCAAAGCCGATCCGCAAGCAGCCGAGCCGCGGCGATCGCCGCAATGCAACGTCAGATCGACGACGTGAAGGCGCTCCTGCAATCCGGGGCAGGCGCCATGAAGACGATCGCCGAGCCGAGCGAGCCGCTCGCGATCGACATCGAGCGCGCCCCCGTACAGCACAGGATCGCTCCCCCGCAAACACCCATGTACGAGGGACGATCGGACCCCCAGACGCACCTAAGGAAGTTCAACATCTACATGACCGGGTGTGGGGCATCAGACGTGACCCGGTGCCGAATGTTCCCTCTGACACTAGACGACCTGGCCCACCGGTGGTACACCTCATTGCCACCTCGGTCCATTGGCTCCTTTAACGAGCTGGCGCACGTCTTCACGGAACACTTCGCCACTAGAGTCGTCCGGCCTGAAGGTCGCCTTCGCATGATGCGAATCAAGCAGGGAGAAGAAGAGTCCGACTCGGACTACATCGACCGGGTAGACGGGATCATCCTCAACGGCGAGCCGTGGCGATGAGACCGCCCTCTACGCGGTCCTAGGAGGATTTCAGGGTTTTTCGCCTATGTTCAGGCATCTCACGAAGAACCAACCTACAACCTACGCAGCCTTCCGGGCTAGAGCCGCAGATTTTCTGGCCAGGCAAAGGTTCCTTCTTAGCCTGTGAGCAGCGCGATCGGCGCCCGGATGACGATCTCCCGCCCGATCGCCGATATCGACCTACGAATAAAGCGATCGGCAGCCGAGCGACGATCGACAGTCTTCCGGCCCGATCGCCGATCATCACGCTACATTATCAGCAACCCGGCGGACACGATCGCCATCTACAGTCCAGCATATAACATGACGGACTAAGGCATAAGATCGCCTCCACCGCACTTCATAAAGCCATGATCCTGGCAGTCGATGGAACCGGCTGCTTCGGCCATGCAAGGTCCCTTTCGGCCGAGATCGCCCGCCCTTCGTTTAAATACGAGGCCGGCGTAGTCGGAGGGCTCTCCAACATTAATCAGTGGACTCATTCCACAACCCCGTCTCAACGTACACCGTCGAGGTCGGCCATCTCCATGGCTGGCCGAGGTGGAAGCAGAGCTAACAAGCCGCGGGCGTGGAGTTGATTCATCCGACGCTGCCCCGCGCAAGGACTCCTCTAGACCGAGACCGCATGCCTTTCGTTTAAATACAAGGCGAGGCGCAGCCTAACAGAGGACCCTCATAATAAAGTGAGTCACGAGGCACTCATTGTCTTCGTGCACCAAGACACGGTCATGGGGTCGGTCCATCGATCTCCGCGACTGTGCACGATTCCTCAAACAAAGCGAAACCACCAAGTTTCCATGGGGGATCGGCCAATGTTGTTTTTTGCAGGTACAAGACCGAAAGATAGCTAAGCCAATCGACCATGATAGCCCAAGTCCGAGTCCTAAGTCACCAGTCACCCGTCCTCATCCATACACGATCACCAAGAAGAACCACCTCGCCCCATGTCTTCAACATAGGAGCAAGTCAGGGCAATTGTTGTGTCAAGAATTAACACATTCCGGCCGTGATCGACTAGGAGGACGGGCGACCGACTTCGCCGATCAACCAAGTCGAATCTGCCGATCGGCGGTGCAGCGACCGTAGCCAGCGGACGAGCTACATCGACCGACCGAAGGCCTCAGGACAAGTCCCGGTATCGAGCGATCGACCTCAAGACGATCGCCTCTCGGTACTCGGCGACCGACCCTGGCGACCTACTACCGAGCGACCCTCTCTCGGCATCTTGCCGACCGACTATTGGCGACCTCCATCCACTGGCCGATGACGACCTCGGATGATCAGCTAGAGACGACCGCTCATGTCGATCACCACCGACGGCCACCCAATCGGCGAAGGCCGAGCCTCAAGACTGGCACCACGTGCAAGGGCCGAGACAAGATCCGCGAATCTCGGGCCATTGACCAAATCCTGACAGATTCCCTCCACCAGCCGACAGGCCGCCGAAAGCTTGTCAGTAGGGCCACATGTTGGCCCGACTCGGACACGTGATGGCTCCTTATTGGACCGCCCAAGGCCGTGACCTCTTCCTTGGACTTTAGCCCGACAAACAAGATCTTCCTTGGACTTTAGCCCAACGGCCAGAAATCGCCCCATTATAATATTGGCCGGCGGTCGGCACATTATTATATTGGCCGGCGCGATCAGCGAATTATTATAATGGCCGTGACGATCGGCCACTACAGACAGACCCGGCCCCTATATAAACAAGGCACCCTGCACTTGGACACCCCTCTCAGCTTCCTTCAGCAATATCGCGATTCAAGCACACTATACAGAAGCAAACATCAAGCACTTGGCTAACATCCAACTCTTGGCAACAGCTTTCTTTCGGTCTTACTTCTCCCGGCCTTTTCTCCTCGAGCAGATTATCGGCGGGACGAAGAACACCAAGCTTCGCTCAAGAGCCGGATTAACAGAGTCTTTTTACACTCATTGTATTTAGATTTCTCTCATTAATACTTGTATCCACGAATATTTGTATTAATAACATCTCGCGAGAGCATTCAAGCCCGGGCCTAACAAACCCGGCAAATCTTGTATTATTTATCTTCTCTCGGAAGTGCTCCCGCAATTGTTGTTTGTTGTCCGTCTTCCAGCAGTATTAATCTTCGGATAAATATTTTGGGCAACAACACAGTCATTTAGTCGAGCTTTCCCGTTGCTCCGCGTGTGTTGGACTTGAGGCGAGTATCTCGTCTATATTCTTTATACTTTGAGAATGTGATGTGTCGTGAATTTAACGTGGACTCGTTAGTGACGGTATATTTAACCGTAACTTACTTTAAATGAAGATGTGATTTTATGAAGGTAATTATGAACGTAAACTTTAGTTTCAAGAAGAATGATAACTACCTCTTCATGTTATTTTGTGCTTAAAATAAATACTAGAAATGAGTAGTTAACCAAAGAATTGTGGAATCGCGTAATACTTGTATTATTTGCTCGTTGGCCTTTTTCCTGAATGATGGTGTGCTGTGAATGTTGTGCCCTTGTTGAAGTTATGATGCGTTAACCTATGTGTTACATGGTTGCGGTTGTGGTGAATATTACACCTTTGTTCTTGTGTATAGTAGAGAGTTGAGATGTTATCCGGGTAGGGGTCCCTTCGAGGCCTCCGGAGGCGCGTGCTTTTGAGTACAGCCAGACGTACGTTGTGACCATAAGATTATCAATTCGGGTAGGTCTGGGGAGGGCTCCGAGAATCGGCACTTGCGAGTGCGATGTCATGATGACTTATGGGCGTACTTGAATGATGTTATCCGGGTAGGGTCCGTCGAGGCCTCCAGAGGCGCGTGCTTGCGAGTACGGCCAGATGTTACGATTTGACCATAAGGTTATCTAATCGGGTAGGTCTGGAGAGGGCTCCGAGAATCGTCACTTGTGAGTGCGATGTCAAGATAACTTATGGGTGTGTTTGAGCTTATTCTTGATGAGCTAATTCGGGTGGGACCCTTCGGGGCCATGGAGGCGTTTTGACTGTTGATTTGATATCTCTGAATTGTTTATGTTTGAATCTTGAATCCCGATTATATTGGTGAATATGGTTTTGGTCTTGAGGTTTGAGTTGAGAATAAAATCATTTGTATGATTTTGAAAGAAAACCTTTTGAAAAGGAAAAACATTCATATTTCAGGATTTTACACTGAGACCCCCGAAGTCTCTAAATAATCTCTTACAGTGATTTCTGGAATAATCCCCATGGTTTGTTTTAAAGGAATAAATTTTCAAAAGACTTTAGATTCGGGGATAGTGTTACTACCTTGTCGAAATGTTATTTTCATAACGGTTGTATTCTTGATGTATAATTGTATAGCTTGGTTACTTGCTAGCGATTCCATCGCTAACCCCTCGTTGGGGATTTTGTTATTTATTCCAGGTGTTCTGACTAGAGTGTGAGCAACCACAGGATTGGCTCGAAGGATGATGCAATGCAGCGATACTAGTCACAGTTGTAGTTTGTCGTCTGTCAGTGATATGTCGGTTTGAGTTCTTGTCATCCTTTACGGGATGGACATTTTATGTACTATGTGATCGAGTTGTATTTTAGTTTCATCAGATGTACGGTTATGCTGTGTTTTGAGAGACCTAATCGGTCTACGGTATTATGTTTTTGTCAAGTTTACCACATGTTGGTTTTGATTTGTAGTCTCCCGCCTGGTAGATCCTTGTGGAAAGGGGTCTACGGCGTGTAATATCCCTGAGTGGATTGGGGGTGTTACACATATAACCCGTTCACTAACAGGAGAAATATTTCTATCTTGGTATTTTGTAGAACCTGCTACTTGCCCGTCAAGACGCACGTCGAGGTTGACCCCACCTTCTGGTTTTCTAGGTCGAACTACTCTAATGAAAATCTTAACATCACAAGCACATCCCAACTAAATCCTCAAGTCGAAGGTTCATGAATACCTATCACGACCTTTCGATTCCGTCATTGACTGTCCCGAATTGAATCCATGTAAAGAATTGAGGGTGAGTCGGTTCGAGTATACTAATCTCATTAGCATACCTATAACGTGTGCTCCCACTAATCATTAGTGTTCGACAAGAACTCCTAAAGTCAAAGAACACGTCATACAAGTCTTTACATAAACTTAACGCCCAGTCAAGTTTCATCGACTTGCGAACGATTAAGTATTTGAGCTATAAACTTTTCCAGTGCCAACCCCCTTATCCAATAAGGAGTGGAATGTTTTGCTCTCAAATACACGGAGTATTTTCTATATATATATATATATATATATATATATATATGTGAGTCAGGAATGCTAGTAAATAAAGAAACAAACAATCGCCTTCTGATAATGATTTTACATAATAACAAGTACAATGCCCACACTTTAACATCCCCTGAGTGGCATTCGAGGGCATACTCCTAAAAATCTCCCACTTAGACTCAATGCCACACACACTATGGTATCTAATATCCATGTTCTCCAGATGACGCTCCAAGCTAATATGAAAAAGTGGCTTGGTTAATCGATCAGCGACGTTGTCGGCTGAGTCTACTTTATACAGCACAATATATCCCTTGCGAACAAATTCTCTCACGAGATGATACTTCCTCTCAATGTGTTTGGTACTGTTGTGAAACCTTGGCTCATTGGACTGTACTACAGCTCCGTCGTTGTCACAGAAAAGTGGAACAGGCAGCTCAGCACGTGGTATCACTTAAAGTTCTCCAAAAAACTTTTTAATCCAAAACCCTTCCTTAGAAGCCTCCAACGCTGCTTGATACTCAGCCTGACTGGTGGAATCAGCAGTCGCGCTTTGCTTAGCGCTACGCCAAGATACTGCTCCTCCATTAAGAGTAAATATGTAGCCAGAAGTAGACATCGAATCGTCTCTCTGTCCTTGGAAGTCTTAATTAGTGAAGCCCATCACATTAAGTTCTCCACCGCCATACATAAGAACCAGATCTCTAGTCCTTCTCAAGTACTTGAGAAAGTTCTTTACAGCAGTCCAATATTCCCTTCCTGGGTTTGCCTGAAACCTACTTACGACGCTCACAGCATGCGCAATGTCCGGTCTCGTACACAACATTACATTCATAAGGCTACCCACGGCCGAAGGATATGGTATATTACTCATTTCCTTTCGTTGTTCCTCACTTTGAGGACACGTCTTCGAGGAGAGTTTTATTCCATGTCGCATCGGTAGGAACCCTCTTTTAGAATCATCCATCTTAAATTGCTTTAAGATTTTATCTATATAGAGGGCTTGGGAAATACCTATCATTCTCTTCACTCTATCCTGGTAGAGGCGAATCCCAAGAATATAGGTAGCTTCTCCCAATTCTTTCATGGAGAACTTACTTGAAAGCCAAGCTTTCACAGAACTGAGCATTCCCACATCATTTCCTATTAGTAGAATGTCATCTACATATATTACTAAGAATGAAATCTTGCTCCCACTAACCCTATTGTATACACAAGGTTCCTCTTCATTTTTCACGAAGTCAAACTCTTTGACTGCCTCATCAAAATGAAGGCTCCAACTACGCGAAGCTTGCTTCAGTCCATAAATGGAATGCTGAAGCTTGCACACTTTATGAATATCGACCTCGGACACAAAGCCTTTAGGCTGCTCCATATAGATTTTCACTTCGAGAAATCCACTGAGGAAAGCCGTCTTTACGCCCATTTTCCATATCTCATAATCGTGGTGGGCAGCTATAGCAAGCATCATTCGAATAGACTTGTTCATAGCTACGGGCGAGAAGGTATCGTTGTAATCGATACCTTGTTTCGGGGTATAACCCTCGACTGCCACAAGCTAGCCTTATAGGTGTCAACCTTGCCATCCCCACCAGTATTTCTCTTGTAGATCCACTTATTCCAATAGGCACCATGCCCTTGGGACGGTCTACTAGAGTCCAGACCTGATTGACATGCATCGAGTCTATCTCAGCCTCCATAGCTTCACGCCATTTCGGGGAGCCTACATGTAATACCATTGGTATTTCATGCTTTAATTACCTTGTACTATGTGATTTCTTATAGTGTGATGTTGCCTTTTATATTATGTGATTTCATTTAAAATGCTATTGCAATACAATTGTGTGATGTTGCAACACCCCCAAGTTATTCAGGGTATATTACAGTGCCGTGAGCCCCTCCGTGGGACCCACAAGGCTATTCATGCGCGGAACTGTAAAATTTGACCGAGAAGGTCTAGATACAACGAAAAGAAGGACAATACAAATGGTATTCAAAACCATAACCAATGAAACCATAGACATCACAACACAATTCAATACCTCGGCAAACACAGGCCGGAACATCAAGAAAAATGGAAAACAATACTCGAGTATTCAATAACCATTCCAGTACAACAACACTGAATGGAAAACTCAAAACATAACCGGAGGAAAGACACAGTATCACTCTTGCCCACCATCTTCATGCCGACCCGATACCCGCCTGTCCGTTCTCCTGGAACCTGAAATACATAAAAAGTATTTCCCCCATAAAGGGGTTAGCCGTCGAATAGCTAGTGCAAGTATATCAAGTATGAAACACAATACTCCTCGACAATAAAGTAAATGTAACCGTCAATTCATCAATTCAAGACTAGTATTCCGGAATAACTAAATCTCATAGCGTCACATCGAGACGTATATGAATGCCGTAGAAACGGTTCGTTCATATCATCCGTCAATACATGTATGAATGCCGTAGAAACGGTTCGTTCATATCATGCCATCAATTCGTATATGAATGCCGTAGAAACGGTTCGTTCATATCATGCCATCAATATATCTATGAATGCCGTAGAAACGGTTCGTTCATATCATACCATCAATATTTCTTACTTTCAAAGTCGAGAACGTACAACCATAAATATATACTTGCCTTAATAACCGCTACCGAATACTCCGAAGAACACGGTTCGACCGGGAAGCTTCGAAACGCCCGATGCTATCGAAAGGAAAGATGACAACGAACGGAAGGGTTCAACTTGGTTTCTTCACAAGAAACTCGACCCTAACAACATATAATCAATAAATCATCGATCATACGAGGAAGAATAATCGTAGAACGCCCGAAAACCCCTCTATGACATTTTACCGGACACCTTCAAGGCGTCGATCCAGAACTCGACCAAAACAACGAATCGATACGATCCAACCATGGAATAATAAAGGAAATGATATAATACATCTAAATAATCATCAATCCATCATAATCCTAAGTTAAATCGGATAAAACGGATGAAATCAACCAAAATACCCAAATTCCCCAAAACTAGATTTCTAGGAAATCGACTGATTCAGTAGATCGGAGGATGTTATAGGATGGATGATTGATGATATGAACTCCAAGACTTCATGGATTGATTGTCCAACAACATCTCTCCATGATTAACCAAGCTCCAAAGCGGAAGAGAAGGAGAAGAAGGAGAAAAATGGCCAAAACCCATTGCGGGGCCTTAAATAGGTGATCGCACAGTGTGCAGCGGCCCGGCCGAAGTGTGCCGCGGCACGGGGCGAATCTGCCCCGGTGATCGGCGGTGTGCCGCGGCCTGGCACAGCTTGCTCGGCCAAATCTGGAGAATGAGAGTGACTTAGCTATTTCGACCATAACTCCCTCGTCTGGACTCCGATTGACTCACCGTTTGAACCATTGGAAAGATAACTCGATGCTTTATAATATTGCAAATATTCAGAATTTTTGGAGTTTTCAAAAATTAATGGTGATCTAACAAAGTCGAACTCATACGTGGAAAAGTCGCTAAAGAACACGGAATTCAACAGAACGACACCGAAACGAACTCGGATGACAAAAAGTGTAGAATTAACCATTCTCAGGATGACGAAACGGTCCCAAGAAATTCGTCAAAATGGACTTTCGCCAAAAAAGAAAAATTACCGGAAATCGAATTTGCGGATATTACATTCTACCCTCCTTAAAAGAAGTTTCGTCCCGAAACTTAAAACAACTAGGGAGAAGCAATATCCCGCCAGGAAAACTCAACGAGATACACAAGAAACGAGTAACTTACGCCCAACGGCGAAACGTTACAAGTAACACACCAATACATTACCCGAAGGTAATCCAAGCCAACGCTGAAGTAAATACGAATCACAATGTCTGAAGGCTCCAACAGCAATACCAATACATCGCAATGGCTTGAAAGCCCCTTAACCGAAGCTGTATATCACGATGGCCTGAAAGACGAACAGCCCAAAGCTGTAAATCATCACAATACAGATCTCAACAAAAAGCAAACCTGACTGTCGGACATACCCCTCGGTGTAAGAACAACCAGTCGCAAATCGTCGGACATATCCAATACAACATGGACTACGAACGACCAACAATAAGGCTCAAGAGGGACATCACAGTACACCCGATCCGGAAATGTGTCCGTGCACATGTCCACCCCGTATACGGAATCTAGAATATACGTGTGACAATGTACCTAATTAGCCCCACGAACTACATCTCGTGTGCACGGTCCATTGCGGAAACATCCACGCATGACCATCATGTGCCGGGCTAAAAATCCTACACATAGCCAATCAGCACGCAGATATGATTCCAGATATGCCACGATACAACATGACAACGAACTCAAAGGATAACATATCCAATACGGATCATACGACTCACCAAGTGAACGATGACACACGAATAATGAAAGATCGACACGACCAACAATATTCAAAACAACCATCCTGGGATCAAAATCCTTAAGGACCGATTAATACGAGCAACAATCACAACACAACAATTCGGGAAATCCTCAACCCTCAACGATCACAAAATTACCAAGTTCACAAGAATAATAGTGTGCTGCCTTGAGTCGGCCAACACGACAATAATAATTCAACGGATGGGAACTATCCTCGACAGTCCCAATTCAATACTTCGATTACCGTAGAATGGCCAATCGATAAAAACGCTACAACGGATGAGAATATTTTTGACAACGGATGGGAATTATCTTTGATAATCCCAATTCAATATATCGATTACCTTTAGAGCGGACAATCGATAACAATTCTACAACGGATGTCTCGGCACCTTTAATCGGTTACCGATAATGAAGATGATAATCGAATACGTCAATGCCTTCAATCGGCCAAAACGACATCAATAGAAGAACACTGATATCAATAACGACGATCACCACAATATCTCAATGGAACATCAGTCACGATATCAATCGATACGTCGATACAGCGAACCGGATATCGACAGTAGCTTTACTAACAAGTATCGCAATGCCTTGAACCGGCCATTTACGAACAACAATAACATTTGGCATAATTTGCCGACGGGTGTCGTATCAAACAATCCCCTGATATCAATACAATCATAAAGAGGCCAAGTCTCGAAATGATACACACATTCATACACCTACACGATAACATTAATCTCATTGATTAGTACAAGTATAAAACTTGCCTCGATATCAATACAACGAACTGTTACCAATTCAGTTGATTTCGTCTTACGAGTTCCTCAGTCCCGAACAGTGTAATCTACGAACTCTTCAACCTCAACCGCAACACAATAGTCTTAATCCATGATCAAACATCATATCTTATTGTAAAACGAAGGATTAATAATCAACAGGTTCGATGACGACCAATATCAACACCACCAAACCACAAACTCAACCATTTCACCATATCTCGACTAATCACAGTCTGAACAATCCAACTCAGACACTTACAAATCCTGTCCACAATACGAGTCGAGATATGATGATCATACCAGCAACCAATTCGGACCAATAATAAGGGTCTAAATGTTCCAAACTCAATTCTTAAATACGAATTGACAAGGTTCCCTTCTCGTAAATCCATCGTTAAAATTTACTTATGACCGTCATCAATTCGAATCATCCGACTGGTTCAAAACAATAGATAATCATATTAAAAATGTTATCAAACAATCCAATCATTCGACTTGAATATTTGCTCCATACGTATGGGCTTCCAAATTCAGAGATGAATAATAGTCTCATCAAACTCATAACCACATTCGTATTCCTATACGAATATTATTTCAAACACATAGTTTAGCTCTAGATATGAATATTCCATATTCATTTTCAAAACATCAACACTTCTTAAAAATTTTCATCACCTCGTATAATTCAAGAGTTCTTCAAGAACATGAAATATCCGAAATCACGTTCAGAACAACATATCCGAGGTATATATCTCCATGTTACCATTTTCTTCATCATGCCATTCATACAACCTCAAGAATCGCAACAAAACCCTTATCATCATACGAAGAAGATCTCAATAATCATATCAACATCCGAAATCTCTTATTACAATTCCAATAAATCTCGTATAACATTATCACATGATACCATAATTGTAACACCCTAGATCCTCCTGGGAATATTACACGCCGTAAACCCTTCTCACAAGGATTTACCAGGCTAAGCACAATTTTCCACGTCCTTTCAAAAATGCCAAAAAGACCGATGACGGTAATATTTTTCAAATACTAAAAAAAATCAATTTCCAAATACCGTCAAAACGATCAAGGCCAAAATGCCAAAAACTCAGTTTAGGGAATCGGTTTTACAAAATAAAATTCAGTTGGCAAAATACCAAAAGCCATTTCAAAATACTCACGCAGCGGATAAAAGTACAATCCAATTTATGCATTTACATTGACATAAGACGAACATCAAAATACACGATTCCCAACATACTCCCACCCAAGTAGTAATCTTAAAAAAAACGAACCACTATCAAAGGGATACGAGGATTACCTTGTATGGACGAACCACGAAGAAGAATAATTGAACTCCATTCCAAGAATCATCAAAAACTTCAAGAATAATACTTAAATCCGAGCTCTCCAATCTTAATCTTGTTTAAGAGAATCATCTCTCAATATTTAGGAACTTCAAGTACTTCCAAAGGCTCTCTCTATTGACTGAAGGAAGGAGAATGGACAAAATGCCTCTCAGCACTCGTCTATCCTCTCTATAAAACACATCACTAGCGCGCGCTAGACCTTATATTTAGCGTGCGCTACAGGACTAGCGTGCGCTATCCTTCCTTGATAGCATGCGCTATCGGGCAGTCCAGAAGCTACTACATTGCTTCGAAATTCATCTAATGTACGTAATGCCCATGCATTAGCGTACGCAAACAGGCATTGACTTGCTACAGTATCGTGCCCCCACATGCCGAAAGCATCCGCGATTACCGGGATTCCTTTGACTGATATGGAATTAGCGTGCGCTAACTCTACACGACAAACATTCGCTGACCTTATCTGGACACGCGTCGAACATGGCTGGGTCCACCCGCCGAAAGCTAAGATTCCATTATTGGCGATCTGATGTTAGCGTGCGCTAACCAACATGTGTTAGCGTGCGCTAACTGAATATAAAAATCAACCTGGGCCTACCTGTCGGCCACCTTCCGGAACTAAACCAGCAAGTCGTTACGTACGTTAGGGGTCCTCCTTAGCGTACGTAACCGAACCTCTTAGCGTGCGCTAAGTATGCACCGTAGCGTACGCTAAGTATATATCTTAGCGCGCGCTAGGCATACCCTGTAGCGTGCGCTAACGTAGCTGTACTTAACCATTTTCCGCTATTCTCGACCAACATCTCGACATACCAAACGATCATACGGCACAATGAATACATATACGCATTCAACAACATTGTCATACGTTCACATCATCCTCAAGCACAATTATCCATCAACGACATCCAACATATAAACGAAAAAAAAAAAATATCCGAAAAATCGGGGTATTACACTCTACCCCCCTTAAAAATAAGTTTCGTCCTCGAAACTTGCAATCACTCGCACAAACAACATTTCAACGGAAATTCAAATTCACCAAGAATTATCGAATAATTCGAACAACATACTTACAAGTCTGTGAAGTCGAAGATCTCCCGTGATACTAACATGCGACTCCTAAACAAAGTGTCAACATAATACCGATACACACCAATATTGCAATTAGCAATTTAACAAAATCTCAAGGAAGAGTTCACGTCCGTGACCACGGCCATGATTCTTCCTACTTTCAGCCAACATTCTGAAGGGCACATACATGCGTAAGTATAATCCAAATTGCACATTCTCGAAGTGACCAATTCCCAAGAATACCAAGCTATAAACGAAACGATTAAGAAAAATACAAGAAGAGTGAGAGGACTTACAAGTACCGGTCGCACTGTGATGATGGCAGAGTAGTGATACTGTGGACAGATGACGACTCAATCGACCCAAAAGACCAACAGCCTAGGTATCCATAAACCTAAGCTCCGATACCATATTCTGTAACACCCCCAAGTTATTCAGGGTATATTACAGCGCCGTGAGCCCCTCCATGGGACCCACAAGGCTATTCATGCGCGGAACTGTAAAATTTGACCGAGAAGGTCTAGATACAACGAAAAGAAGGACAATACAAATGGTATTCAAAACCATAACCAATGAAACCATAGACATCACAACATAATTCAATACCTCGGCAAACACAGGCCGCAACATCAAGAAAAATGGAAAACAATACTCGAGTATTCAATAACCATTCCAGTACAACAACACTGAATGGAAAACTCAAAACATAACCAGAGGAAAGACACAGTATCACTCTTGCCCACCATCTTCATGCCGACTCGATATCCGCCTGTCCGTTCTCCTAGAACCTGAAATACATAAAAAGTATTTCCCCCATAAAGGGGTTAGCCGTCGAATAGCTAGTGGAAGTATATCAAGTATGAAACACAATACTCCTCGACAATAAAGTAAATGTAACCGTCAATTCATCAATTCAAGACTAGTATTCCGGAATAACTAAATCTCATAGCGTCACATCGAGACGTATATGAATGCCGTAGAAACAGTTCGTTCATATAATCCGTCAATACATGTATGAATGCCGTAGAAACGGTTCGTTCATATCATGCCATCAATTCGTATATGAATGCCGTAGAAATGGTTCGTTCATATCATGCCATCAATATATCTATGAATGCCGTAGAAACGGTTCGTTCATATCATACCATCAATATTTCTTACTTTCAAAGTCGAGAACGTACAATCATAAATATATACTTGCCTTAATAACCACTACCGAATACTCCGAAGAACACGGTTCGACCGGGAAGCTTCGAAACGCCCGATGCTATCGAAAGGAAAGATGACAACGAACGGAAGGGTTCAACTTGGTTTCTTCACAAGAAACTCGACCCTAACAACATATAATCAATAAATCATCGATCATACGAGGAAGAATAATCGTAGAACGCCCGAAAACCCCTCTATGACATTTTACCGGACGCCTTCAAGGCGTCGATCCAGAACTCGACCAAAACAACGAATCGATACTATCCAACCATGGAATAATAAAGGAAATGATATAATACATCTAAGTAATCATCAATCCATCATAATCCTAAGTTAAATCGGATAAAACGGATGAAATCAACCAAAATACCCAAATTACCCAAAACTAGATTTCTAGGAAATCGGCACTGGTCAGTAGATCGGAGGATGTTATAGGACGGATGATTTATGATATGAACTCCAAGACTTCATGGATTTATTGTCCAACAACATCTCTCCATGATTAACCAAGCTCCAGTAGCGGAAGAGAAGGAGAAGAAGGAGAAAATGGCCAAAACCCATTGCGGGGCCTTAAATAGGTGGCCACGGTGTGCCGTGGCCCGGCCGAAGTGTGCGCGGCACAGGGCGAATCTGTCCCGGTGATCGGCGGTGTGCCTCGGCCCTGCCGGCATGTGCCGCGGCACAGTACAGGCTGCTCGGCCAATCTGGAGAATGAGAGTGACTTAGTTATTTCGACCATAACTCCCTAAATGCGGACTCGATTGACTCACCGTTTGAACCATTGGAAAGCTAACTCGATGCTTTATAATATTGCAAAGATTCAGAATTTTTGGAGTTTCCAAAAATTAATGGTGATCTAACAAAGTCGAACTCATACGTAGAAAAGTCGCTAAAGAACACGGAATTCAACAGAACGACACCGAAACGAACTCGGATGACAAAAAGTGTAGAATTAATCATTCTCAGGATGACGAAACGGTCCCAAGTAAGTCATTAAAATGGACTTTCGCCAAAAAAGAAAAATTACCGGAAATCGAATTTGCGGATATTACAGATGTGAATATAACGGAGGTGATGTACCTTGACACCGTTGGGTAATCGTCGGTGTAAATATGACGGTGGCCAATGTCTTGTTCCCTGATGAATTGTTGACGAATGAAAAGGTGGTTTCCCCGAGATGGTTAGATTGTGATATATGACTAAGGGACTGAGTGGCTAACGTACGCTATATGATATGCATAACGTACACTAGTTTCGTAACATTACGTACGTTAACATCTCTTGGTTACGTACATAAGGCTTGAATTGGTCTTCTGACCAGAATCTTTCTTTTGACGCGGATTGGGGTACTTTCGATGGGCTAGAAGATAAACGAGTCTACTGCTTGTAGCGTACGCTAATTGCCAAGCTTAAAGTATGCTATGGTCAGGTGTCTTACGTACATTATGACACCCTACGTACGTAATAGGTGGGGGCATTCCAGGCAGTAGCCTCTGGATGGCCTTTATGCACGTTAACTGGAGGGCATTATGTACATAAGACTTTTTACGTACGTAAAGCCTTGAGCTCTAACGTACGTTAACATGGTCGAGTGTTATAAAATAACACTTCCTCCTTCATTTCTCTCAACCAAAAAACTCTTGTAAAGCGTCCTTGAAGCCCTTCCTAGCCCCTTACACAATTCTTGGCCCCCCAAACACTTGCATTAACATAGAGGGGATTACTCAAGCTCCGGAGAAGATTATCTAGGTCAATCGACCCACTATTGGTTCCTCCTTGTGGTTCTTCATTGGATCATCATCATTCCTCATTGTTCTTCCTCTATTAAGGTAAGACTATCAATCCTTGAGTTTACCTCTTCGATATTGTCATTATGTCGATTGCATTATGGGTATTCGGGTAGTTTTGCTAGCTCTCGTAGACAATTTAATCGGACGAACTTGTAGTAATCAAAACTATCATTGTAAGAATATTTCGTTTCCGAACCATTAATTCATGCATCTTGTTGTATTCATCGTATGCAAAAGTCCCATCTCAATCAACCTTGGAAACGTAAAACTCGTCGAATCAATTTTAGGAGAGATTATGTAGGAATCCATCACCGTATGCTAAACTAGTTGTAACCCATTTTTGCCATATGATTATCAACATTAAATTAACTAGGAGGAATCAACTCGATAGTATTATTATCATTGAGAATAAACCATTGAAATCATTGTGTAACACGGTAACCCACCGAATGAAGTACTCGGAATAGAGAATTGAATTAGTAGTTATGGAATACAATTATGCCATGGTCGATTGTTGTCAACCGAAATAATGATTGGAGATAATCATGTTGAGAAAATTGTTATAACAATCGTTAATCATAGAATTGAACAACATAATAATACGTATTGCTTGTGAACTTAGAAACACGATACTAGTTTTGGCGAAATCGAACTAAGTTAAGAATTCGGTTAGGAAATGGAAGGGGAAACTAGTTTATTCGTCAGTATCCATACGAAATGTTACTCGGGGATTATGTGATTAGGTTAAACTCGGTCGGTCGTGGAAGTTCAAGTTGTCGTAAGGCACTTACCGTCGGATTCAAGGCAAGTAAAATCTTGCTCGAGAAGTATTAATTTTAATGAAATATTCGTAATACATGAATGTGCCGTTGTGTGATGAATACCGATGACTGTCTTTATCTAGGAAATGTGTTATGAATGGGCCGATGTGTTGGGGATAAAACCTGAATGGTACCCGTGTGGAAATGTGTTGAGGGATAAGACCTAAAAAGGGCACCCACGTTCCGGGGTATTCCTGTGTGGATACTTCCGTGATCCTTGGTTGCGACCTTGGGGTTTATGTGTTAAAAAGAGAAAGACAATGTCGGTCATACTGTGAATTATCTTCTATCTGTTATGTGGCACAGTGTTGTAAATCGTGTATGTCGTTGCAAAATATTGTTATTGATATTCATTCTATGACCCCGGTTTGTCTGGCATGATTCGTCGTGCCAGGTATATTTGTTGAATATGTGCAGGATTCCCGAGGGGTCCGGTCAGGCTTCAATGGTGTTGGGATAAAAGTTTTGCCGCCGCATATTTTAAATTTTTATTTTCGAAACCTCCGTTTATGTAATAATCGGGCCTTGAATTATGTTTCTTTCAAAACCATTCCGTTTTATGTTATGTAACCGCGGACTCACCGTTTTATAATAATTTCTTTAAAATATCTATTGCCCAAAATAGCCTTGTAGGCCCCACTTGGGATTCACGGCACTGTAATACCTCGGGAAATTTTGGGGTTGTTATAGAAAATTGTATCGGAGCGGTCGGTTCATGTTGTAAAATATTTTGAAAAATTTCTCCTTATTTTCGAAGTTTATCCAAGTCCAACACCCCAAGCGACCGTAACTCCTCATGGCAATGCAGAGTAAGTAGTGCATGTGTTTTCTGTTTGGGTACAACATTTAATTTGCAAGAGATAAATGTGTGTTGAACTGGCCCTTAGATTAATATTGTCTGTAATGGCATGCCTTGGAGCTAGGAGGATAGTAAATGAGGCTCAGGGTTTCGCCGTTAACCAGAACGAGAACAGGAACACTGCTGAGACCGTTCCAGCTGGGGACCAGCCGCCGCTAATTAATCAAAATGATTAGGAGGCATAATGCGAGAATAATAACCCTGGAGCCATGGACCCGGCCTTCATTCAGGCCCTTGCCCAAGCTATTGCCATGGGAATCGCTCAAGTCAGCCAAACAGAACGGATACCAGTCATCAACGTGGAGGAAAACGCAGGGAGAGACGGATGGTTGGGAGAGATGTTGAAGGCTAGGCCGCCATTTTTTGACGGAGCAGGGGAGAAACACGTGGACGACTTGATTTCTGAAATGGAGACCGCTTTCGATGTGATCGGTTGCCCAGAGAGCCGGAAGGTGCCGCTAAGGATTAATCAGCTCCGCTACACTGCTGCTCGCTGGTGGAGAACTTACAAGCCGGAAAACCGAGTAGTCAGGTGGGCCGAATTTGCTCGGCTACTGCGGAGCGAGTACTGTCCACGATCATCCCAAACCGCTCGTACACGAGACTTTTTCAGTGCCGGACCACAGAATTTTCCAGTACCGGAGATCATTCGGGCCTACCATACCGAGCTGAGTTACCTCTCACATATGGTTCCATCAGAGGATCAACGAATCTGTCACCTTGCGCAGAGGTTGCCGTAATATGTCCAATGTTATGCCGCTGGATTCCACTACACGACTCTGAGGGCGTACGAAGACGTAGTCACAGCATATGCCGGTACTGTTGTTAACAATGACACCGGACATAATTCGAAGAAGCAGAAGACATATACTCAGACAGGGAGCACCAACAAGACGAACTCGAGGTCCGTATCTTCCTTTTAAGTCAGCAGTTTCGTATCAATAGAAGGGTGCATCTGATCGGCCTTACCATAAAGACTGCTTCAATTGTGGCGTATCTGGACATACCAAGGACTGGTGTCACAAGTCAGTTACCAAATGTTTCTCTTGAGGAAAGAGTGGACACATGTCTCGTTACTGCTGGCGAGCCAACCCTGCACCGAACTCAACTCCTCATCAGAGTCAACAAGGCTCTGTACAATCTTCCAAGACACCTACTGTTTCCAACTACCGAGCTCCACCCCACCGGACTCAACCACCTCCACACAGTGCCGGTCGAGGTCGTGGTCGCGGTGGTGGCACTTCATCCTTTTCTGAGTCGTTGACGTCCCGTGTATTTGAACTGAGGGCTATGAATGGTCAGTCTGTGCCAGATATATCAGGTACACTTCTTGTTAACGCCCAGCCTGTTCATGTACTATTTGATACTGGAGCCACACATTCATTTATATCTGTGGAATGTGTTGAGCATTTAAATCTTGCTTGTGTGCCTTGTGAATCCTTTACTGTTAAGCTACTCGAGGGTAGTAGAATATGCGGCAATCTAGAAGTTCGAGACTGTCAGATCCGCATCAATGATCATAGTTGGACTGCAAATCTTATGGTTTTCCCGCTTCAGAATGAAGATATCATTTTAGGTATGGACTGGATGCCATTGCACAGAACAATATTGGATACCTACCACTTGACTATTTCCATCATGGCTTGCGACGGTACCACACATGTTATCAAAGGCCGAGAACACTTCAGTACGAAAGGGTCTCTCAGTCTTCTTGCATCTGAAGTCTCCTGTAACTCTCAAGAAATGTACTATTGGTGTTATGTTCTTCAAGAGGATACATCACAACTTTCGGTCGTGAACATCCCGGTGGTGAATGAATTTCCATATGTCTTTCCCGATGAATTACCAGGGCTGCCGCTGCACCGAGAAGTTGATCTCTCCATTGAACTTGAGCTGGGGACGAGTCCTATTTCCAAAGATCCATACAGGATGGCACCGGATGAGATGAAAGAATTGAAGATATAGCTCGAAGATCTGCTGGTGAAGGGATTAATCCGCCCGACCACCTCGCTGTGGGGCGCACCGGTACTCTTTGTTAAAAAGAAGGACAACTCTCTACGCTTGTGCATTGACTACAGAGAACTAAATAAGGTTACTATCAAGAATCATTATCCACTTCCAAGGATCGATGATCTCCTAGATCAATTACAGGGGGCGGTTGTGTTTTTAAATATCGATCTATAGTCCGGATATCACCAATTGAGGATTCGGGAGGAAGATATACCCAAGACTGCATTTCGATCGAGGTATGGACATTACGAGTATATTGTAGTATCATTTGATTTGACCAGTGTCCCAGCCATTTTCATGGAGTTGATGAACAGAGTTTTAATTGATTTCCTCGATAAGTGCGTCGTGGTTTTTATTGTCGCATCCTAATTTATTCTCGAAGCCGATAGGAACACGAATAACATTTGAGACAGGTACTGAGCATGTTGAGGCAACACCAACTTTATGCAAAACTTTCCAAGTGCGAATTCTGGATGCCGTAAGTAATTTTCCTCGGACATGTTGTCTTGGTAGCAGGCGTTAAGGTCGATCGACAAAAGATCGAAATGATAGTGAGTTGGGAACCGCCGAAGCATGTCAAGGAGGTAAGGAGTTTTCTAGGATTAGCAGGTTAATATCAAAGATTCGTCGAGGCCTTTTCCTGTATCGCTAGACCACTAACGAACCTACTGAGGAAAAGTACCAAGTTTATATGGACTACGGACTGTCAGAAGAGCTTTGACAAGCTCAAAAGGAGGCTGACTACTGCTCCAGTGTTAGTGCTACCACAGGGAATGGGACGATTTGTTATATATTCGGATGCATCTAAACATGGACTGGGATGTGTCTTCATGCAGAACGATAGATAGCGAGAGCGAGAAGGAATTCCTTTTGAATATGATGGTTATTATATATGCATCTCGATAACTGAAGCCGTACGAAACAAGTTACCCGACACATGACGTAGAGCTAGCCGTAGTGGTACATGCCCTCAAGATTTGGAGGCACTATCTTTACGGAGTTACTTGCAAGATTTTCACGGACCATAAGAGCCTGAAATATATCTTCACCAGAGGGAATTAAACATGAGACAGAGGTGCTGGTTGGAGCTAATCAAAGACTACAATGTGGAAATCTCCTACCATACTAGGAAGGCCAATGTCGTAGCTGATGCACTTAGTCGGAAAACTACACAAGAAGTAATGTTATCCAACATAACGGTTCAACCCGAACTGCAGCAAGACATCAGGAGAAGGGTACTGAAGTATAGGTACAACACAGGCAAGGACAATTGTGCTCAATCAATATACAATCATCCTTACTAAACGAGATACGTCTATCACGGATGGAGGATCCCGAACTACGTGCGATCGGCGCGAAGATAGAGGAAGGAGATATTTCCGACTATAAGATCTAGGGGGACTTGGTGAGGTTCAAGAATAGGATCTGTATTCCGCCGAATGACGAGCTGAAGCAAACTATACTGCGACAAGCACACTCTACTCCCTACTTCATTCATCCAGGAGCGAGCAAAATTTATAAAGATTTGCGAAAGAGTTTTTGGTGGAAGAATATGAAACAGGAAGTAGCTAGATTCGTCGCCCGATGTATGACGTGCCAACAAGTAAAAATTGAACACCGCAGACCAGTCGGAATCATGCAATCCTTACCCATTCCGGAGTGGAAATGGGAAAGCATATCAATGGATTTTGTTACCAAGTTACCAACGGCGGTGGGAGGAAGGGACTCAATTTGGGTTATCATTGATCGGTTAACAAAATCGGCACATTTTATTCCAATTCAGGAAGCAACCGGAGCAGAACATTTAGCCACTATTTTCATTAGGGAGATCGTGAGGCCGTACGGTATTCCATCATCCATCATATCGGATAGGGACACCAGGTACGTGTCCCGTTTTCGGAAAGTTGTTCATAAAGCTATGGGAACCCGGTTGCATTTTAGCACAACCTATCACCCTCAGACGGATGGACAGACCGAGCGCACGATACAAACCTTGGAAGATATGTTGAGGGCATAAATGTGCTCGATTGGGGTAAGGATTTGGTTAAGAATCTGGGGTTAGTGAAGTTCTCGTACAACAACAGCTGGCATGCGAGCATAGGCATGGCACCATTTGAGGCCCTGTATGGGCGAAGGTGCAAGTCGCCATTATGCTAGGATGATACTTCTGACACCATGGTTACCGAGTTAGAGCTGATCCAGGAATCCATTAAGAAGATCTCTGCTGTTCGAAAACATATGCTAGCAGCGCAGAGCCGGCAGAAATAATATGCTAAAAACCGGTAGCGACCGTTGGAATTTGCAGTCGGGCACCTATGTGAGGTATTCGGCATTTCGGGAAGGGCAAGTTAAGTCCAAGGTTCATAGGCCCATTCAAGATATTGGACCGAGTTGGAAAGCTTGCGTATCGAGTAGCCCTACCGCCGCATTTGAATGGAGTGCATAGTGTCTTTCACATCTCTCAATTAAGGAAGTATGCCTATTATCCGAGTCACAAACTCAATTTCAAATAAGTGGAAATTTCAGATGACGCCACCTTTAGAGAGGTTCCGATCGCTATATTGGATCGGCGTATGAAGATGTTACGAAATTAAGTCATACCCCTTGTGAAGGTTCAGCGGTCGCACCACGGCATGGAAGAAGCAACTTAGGAGACCGAGTCGAGCATGAAGGAGAGTCATCCCGAGTTATTTTCTTAGTTTCAGGATGAAACTATTTTAAGGGGGATGGTAAGTAATACCATGGGTATTTCATGCTTTAATTACCTTGTACTATGTGATTTCTTATAGTGTGATGTTGCCTTTTATATTACATGATAGCATTTAAAATGCTATTGCGATACAATTGTGTGATGTGAATAGAACGGAGGTGACGCCATTGGACAATCGTCATTGCGAATATGATGGTGGCCAACGTCTTGTTCCCCAATGAATTATCGCCTCGAGATGGTTAAAATGTGATATATGACTAAGGGACTGGGTGGCTAACGTACGCTAGATGATATGCATAACATACGCTAGTTTCGTAACATTACATACATTAACATCACTGGGTTATGTACGTAAGGCTTGAATTGGTCTTCTGACCAGAATCTTTCCTTTGACGCGGATGGGTGTACTTTTGGCGGGCTAGAAGACGAACGAGTCAACTGCTTGTAGCATACGCTAATTGCCAAGTTTAACGTAAGCTATGGTCAGGTGTCTTACGTACGTAATAGGTGGGGTCATTCCAGGCAATAGCCTCTGGACGGCCTTTACGCACGTTAACGGGAGGGCATTACGTACGTAAGACTTTTTATGTACGTAAAGCCTTGAGCTCAAACGTCCATTAACATGACCGAATGTTATGAAATAGCACTTCCTCCTTCATTTCTCTCAACCAAAAAACTCTTGTGAAGCGTCCTTGAAGACCTTCCCATCCCCTTACATGATTCTTGGCCCCCAAAACACTTGCATTAATATTAAGGAGGGGATTACTCAAGCTCCGGAGAAGATTATCTAGGTCAATCGATCCATTCTTCGTTCCTCCACATGGTTCTTCATTGGATCGTCATCATTCCTCATTTTTCTTCCGCTATTAAGGTAAGACTATCAATCCTTGAGCTTAACTCTTCGATATTGTCGTTATGCCTATTAGATTACGGGTATTTCGGTAGTTTTGCTAGCTCTCGTAGACAATCTAATCGGACGAACTTGTAGTAATCAAAACTATCATTGTAAGAATATTTCATTTCTGAACCATTAATTCATGCATCTTGTTGTATTCATCGTATGCGAAAGTCCCGTCTCAATCAACCTTGGAAACGTAAAACTTTTCGAATCAATTGTAGGAGAGATTGCGTAGGAATCCGTCACCGTATGCTAAACTAGTTGTAACCCATTTTTGCTATATAATTATCAACGTTAAATTAACTAGGAGGAATCAACTCGATAGTATTATTATCATTGAGAATCAACCATTGAAATCGTTGTGAAAAATGGTAACCCACCGAATGAAGTACTCGGAATAGAGAATTGAATTAGTAGTTATGGAATTCAATTATGCTATGGTCGATTGTTGTCAACTGAAATAATTATTGGAGATAATCTTGTTGAGCAAATTGTTATAAAAATCATTAATCATATAATTGAACAACATAATAATATGTATTGCTTGTGAACTTAGAAACACGATACTAGTTTTGGCGAAATCGAACTAAGTTAAGAATTCGGTTAAGAAAGGGAAGGGAAACTAGTTTGTTCGTTATTATCCGTACGAAATGTTAATCGGGGATTATGTGATTAGGTTACTCGATCAGTCGTGGAAGTTCAAGTTATCGTAAGGCACTTACCGTCGGATTCAAGGCAAGTAAAATCTTGCTCGAGAAGTATTAATTTTATTGAAATATTCGTAATACATGAATGTACCGTTGTGTGATGAATGCCGACAATTGTCTTTCTCTAGGAAATGTGTTATGAATGGGCCAATGTGCTGGGGATAAAACCTGAATGGTACCCGTTTGGAAATGTGTTGAGGGATATGACCTAAAAACGGCACCCGCATTCTGGGGTATTCATGTGTGGATACTTCCGTGACCCTTGGTTGCGACCTTGGGGTTTATGTGTTAAAAAGAGAAAGACAACGTCGGTCATACTGTGAATTATTTTCTATCTGTTATGTGGCACAGTGTTGTAAATTGTGTATGTCGTTTCAAAATATTATTAGTGATATTCATTCTCTGACCCCGGTTTGTCTTACATGATTCGTCGTGCCAGGTAAATTTGTTGAATATGTGCAAGACATTCCCGAGGGGTCCGGTCAGGCTTGAACGGTGTTGGGATAAAAGTTTTACCGCCGCATATTTTAAATTTTGATTTCTGAAACCTCTGGTTATGTAATAATCATGCCTTGAATTATGTTTCTTTCAAAAACATTCTATTTTATGTTATGTAACTGCGGACTCATCGTTTTATAATAATTTCTTTAAAATATCTATTGCCCAAAATAGCCTTGTGGGTCCCACTTGGGATTCACGGCACTGTAATGTCTCGGGAAATTTTGGGGGTGTTGCACACATCCACCATCGCTTGGTCATAGGTCGCAGGGTCGGTCTCTTGGCTATCACCTGGAACCTCATGAAGACCCAGCTCCTCCAGGTGCACAAGGCCATACCTCTCAGGTAATTGAGACACCCTACTAGACCTACGAGGTGGTTGTACTTGCGTTTCAGAAGGTTCGGTTCCAACTTCTTGTATAGGTGTCCTGAGGAGTTTCATTGTATTCTTCCAAAGAAATACGTCTACCTGCTCGCCTTCCTAAATGAACTCATCTTCCAGGAAGTGTGCTTGAAAAGCAACAATGATCTTTCGATCTTCGGGCATGTAGAATAGATAACCCATCGTCCTAGATGGGAGTCTAATGAAACATCCCTTCATGGACCTTGCTTCCAATTTCTCCACCTTATTCTTCTTGACATAGGCGGAACATTCCCAAATCTTAATGTGATTACGACTTGGTTTCCTGCCCTCCGACATCTCATGTGGAGTTTTAGGAACGGACTTGGAAGGACATCTATTCAAGACATAAGGAGCAGTCAGGAGTGCATAGCCCCACAGGTAAATTGGTAAGTCAGTATAGCTAAGCATAGAACGGACCATGTTCAACAAGGTTCGGTTCCTTCTTTCTGACACACCATTTAACTTTGGAGTTCCTGGAGGTGTAAGTTATGATACTATTCCATGCTCCTTAAGGAACTCATCAAACTTTGAACTCATATACTCACCACCTCGGTCCGGCCGAAGTGCTTTGATATGATTACCAGTTTGTTTTTCGACTAGGGCCTTAAGTTCCTGGAATTTCTCAACGGCCTCGGATTTATGTTTGGTGAAGTATACATAACCATACCTAGTATGACTATCAGTAAACGTAATGAAATACTGATATCCCTCATGTGCTGCTTCTAAAGCACCACATACGTCGGTATGGACTAATCCAAGTTTAGCAGCGGCTCTTTCAAAATTCCCTGTGAAGGGGGACTTAGTCATTTTGCCTTTAAAGCAAGATTCACAAGTTGTAAAGGTATCCAATCCCAATGGACCCATAAGTTCATCCTTTTCCATTTTTGTAATACCATGGGTATTTCATGCTCTAATTACGGGTATTTCATGAATTAAAATGTAATTTCTATCATTTGTGATGTTGTGTTCTTATATTATGTGGTTTCATTAAAGTGCTATTGCGATATAATTATGTGATGTTAATGGGATGGAGGTGACGTACCTTGACGCCATTGGGCAATTGTTGGTGCGAATATGATGGTGGCCAACGTCTTGTTCCCCGAGGAATTGTTGACGAGTGAAAAGGGTAGTCACCCCGAGTTGGTTAAAATGTGATAAATGACTAAGGGACTGAGTGACTAACGTATGATAATTGACATGCATAACGGACGTTATTGTTGCAAACATTACATACGTTAACATCGCTTGATTTCATACATAAGGCTAGAAATGGTCTTCCGACCTGAATCTTTCTTTTGACGCGGACTGGGGTACTTTCGGTGGGCTAGAAGACAAACGAATCAACTGCCTGTAACGTATGCTAATTTCCAATCTTAGCGTACGCTATGTTCAGGGGTCTTACATACGTTATGACACCCTACGTATGTAATAGGTAGGGACATTCTAGGCAGTAGCCTCTGGATAGCCTTTACGCACGTTAACTAGAGTACATTATGTACGTAATGCTCCTTGCGTACGTAAAGCCTTGAGCACTAACGTACATTAACGCAATCGAGTGTTATAAAATAACACTTCCACCTTCATTTCCCCCAGCCTTAAAACCCTTGTGAAGCCTCTTTGATGCCTTTCCCAGCCGCTTATACCATTCTTGGCCTCCCAAAACGCTTGTATTAACACAGAGGAAGGGATTACTCAAGCTTCGGAGAAGATTATCTAGGTCAATCGATCCATTCTTCGTTCCTCCTCGTTGTTCTTTGTTGGTTCGTCATCATTCCTCATTGTTCTTCCTCTATTAAGGTATGTCTATCAATCCTTGAGGTTACCTCTTGGATATTGTTGTTATGCCTATTGGATTACAGGTAATTGGGTAGCCTTGTTAGCTCTCGTAGACAATCTACATGGATGAACGTGTAGCAATCAAAACTATCGTTGTAAGTATATTTTGTTTCCGAACCATTAATTTATGTATTTTGTTGTATTAATCTTATGCGAATTCCCATTTCAATCAACCTTGGAAATGTTAACTTGACGAATTAATTGTAGAGAGATTGCTTTAGGAATCCTATCACCATATGCTAAACTCGTTGTAACCCATTTTTGCTAATCATTTTTGCTAATATGATTATCAATGTTAATTAACTAGGAGGAATTAACTCGATAGTATTACCATCATTAAGAATCGACCAATGAAGTCATTGTGTGAAACGGTAACCCACCGAATGGAGAACTCAGAATAGAGGATTGAATTAGTAGTTATGGAATTCAATTGTGCTATAGTCGATTGTTGTCAACCGAAATAATATTGGGGATAATCTTGTTGAGCAAAGTGTTATAACAATCGTTAATCAAAGAGTTGAACAACGTAATAATGCGTATTTCATTTGAACTTAGAAACACGATACTAGTTTTGCGAAATCGAACTAAGTTAAGAATCCGGTTAGGAAAGGGAATGGGAAACTAGTTTCATTCGCCATTATCCATATGAAATGTTAACCGAGAATTATGTGATTAGGTTGAACTCGATCGGACGTGGATGTTATAATTGTTGTAAGGCGCTTATTGTCGGATTTAAGGCAAGTAAAATCTTGCTCGAGAAGTGTTAATTTTATTTACAATATTCGGAATATATGAATGTGCCGTTGTGTGATTAATGCCAAAAGATTGCCTTTGTATATGATTTGTGTTACGAATGGGCCAATGTGTTGGGGATAAAACCCGTGTTGAGGGATAAGACCTAAAATGGCACCCATGTTCCGGAGTATTTCTGTGTAGATACTTTCGTGACCCTTGATTGCGACCTTGGGGCTTATGTGTTAAAAAAGAAAGACAGTGTTGACTATACTGTGAATTATCATCTATATGTTATGTGGTACGGTGCTAATAAATCGTGTATTTCATTGTGCAACACTGTTATTGATTATCATTCTCTGACCCCGGTTCATCTGGCATGATTCGTCGTGCCAAGTAAATTTGTTGAATATGTGCAGGACATTCCCGAGGGTTCCGGTCAGGCTTCAACGGTGTTGGGCTAAACTTCTGTTACCGCATGTTTTAATTTGATTTCCGAAAACTCTGTTTATGTAATAATCATGTTTTGAATTATGCTTCTTTCAAAGACATTCCGTTTCATGCTATGTAACCGTGGATTCGCCATTTTATAATATCTTAATTAAAATATCAATTTCCTAAAATAGCCTTGTGGGTCCACACGGGATTCACGGCACTGTAATGCCCCAGAAATTTTGGGAGTGTTACAGAAAATAGTATTAGAGCCGAAATTTCTTTTTACTTCCGAAACATTTATCCAAGTCCAACGCCCAAAGTGACCATAACTCTTCAGGGGAATGCAGAGTAAGTAGTGTGTGTGTTTTCTGATTGAGTACAACATTTATATTGCAAGAGATAACTGTGTGTTGAACTGGCCCTTAGATTAATATTTTCCGTAATGGCACGCCGTGGAGCTAGAGGACAGTACACGATGCTCAGGGTTCCGCCGTGAACCAGAACGAGGACAGAAACATTGCCGAGACCGTTCCAGCTGGGGACCAACCGCCGCCGGTTAATCAAAACGATCCGTAGGCTGAGCGCCAGAATAACAACCCTGGAGGCATGGACCCGGCTTTCGTTCAAGCCCTCGCCCAGGACATTGCCATGGGGATCGCTCAAGTCAACCAAACATAATGGATACCGGTCATCAACGTGGAGGATAATGCAGGGAGAGACCGATGGCTGGGTGAGATGCTCAAATCTAGACCGCCATTGTTTGACGGCACAGGGGAGAAACACGTGGACGACTGGATTTCCAAAATGGAAACCGCCTTCGAGTAATCGGTTGTCCAGAGAACTGAAAGGTACCGCTCGGGCTCAATCAGCTTCGCGACACTGCTGCCCGCTGTTGGAGAACATACAAGCCGAAAAACCGAGTAGTCGGGTGGGCTGAATTTGTCCGGATATTGAGGAACAAGTACAGCCCTAGATCAGCCCAAACTGCTCGTGCACGAGACTTTTTCAGTGCCGGACCACAGAATTTCCCAATACTGGAGATCATTTGGGCCTACCGTACTAAGTTAAGTTACGTCTCACAGATGGTTCCATCGGAGGATCAACAAATCTATCACCTTGCGCAGAGGTTGCCGAAAGATGTACAACGCTATGCCGCGGGATTCCACTGTACGACTCTGAGGGCATAAGAGGATGTAGTCAAATCATATGTCAGTACTGTTGTTAACACTGACACCGGGCATAATTCGAAGAAGCAGAAGACATCTACTCAGTCAGGGAGTACCAATAAAACGAATTTTAAGTCACCAGTTTCGTACCAACAGAAGGGTGCATCTGATCGGCCTTACCGTAAAAACTGCTTTAATTGTGGTGTATCCAGACATACCAAGGACCAGTGTCACAAGTGGTCTACCAAATGTTTCTCTTGCGGGAAGAGTGGACACATGTCTTGTTACTACTGGCGAGCCAATCCTGCTCAGAACTCAACTCCTCATCAGAGTCAATAAGGCTCTGTGCAATCCTCCAGGATGCCTACCGTTTCCAACTACCGAGCTGCACCCCACCAGACTCAACCACCACCACACGGTGCCGGTCGAGGCCGTGGGCGCGGTGGTGGCACTTCATCCTTTTCTGAGTCATTGCCGTCCCGTGTATTTGAACTGAGGGCTACGAATGGTCAGTCCGCGCCAGCTATCTCAGGTACACTTCCTGTTAACGCCCAGCCTATTCATGTACTATTTGATACTGGAGACACCCATTCATTTATATCTGTGGAATGAGCGTTTAAACCTTGCTTGTGTGCCTTGTGAATCCTTTATTGTTAAACTACCCGAGGGTAGTAGAGTAGGCATCAATCTAGAAGTTCGAGACTGTCATATCCGCATCAATTGGCTGGACTTCAAATATTATGGTTTTACCACTTCAGAATGAAGATATCATTTTAGGTATGGACTGGATGCCCTTGCACAGGACGATATTGGATACCTACCACTTGACTATTTCCATCATGGCTTGGGATGGTACCACGCATGTTATCAAGGGTCGAGAACACTTCGGTACGAAAGGGTCTCTCAACCTTCTTGCATCGGAAGTCCCCTGTAACTCTCTAGAAATGTACTATTGGTGTTATGTTCTCCAAGAGGATACATCACAACTTTCAGTTGTGAACATCCCGGTCGTGAATGAATTTCCAGACGTCTTTCCCGATGAACTACCAGGGCTGCCGCCGCATCGAGAAGTTGATCTCTCCATTGAACTTGAGCCGGGGACGAGACCTATTTCAAAATCTCCTGACAGGATGGCACCGGCCGAGATAAATAATTGAAGATACAGCTCGAAGATCTGCTGGAGAATGGATTGATCTGCCCGAGCACCTCGCCGTGGGGCGCACCGGTACTCTTTGTGAAAAAGAGGAATAACTCTCTTAGCTTGTGCATTTACTACAGAGAATTAAACAAGGTTACTATCAAGAATCATTACCCACTTCCAAGGATCGATGATCTCCTAAATCAATTACAGGGGGCGGTTGTGTTTTCAAAGATCGATCTATGGTCCGGATATCACCAATTGAGGATTCGAGAAGAAGATTTACCCAAGACTGCATTTCGATCAAGGTATGAACATTATGAGTATATCATGGTATCATTCGGTTTGACCAATGCCCCAACCGTTCTCATGGAGTTGATTAACAGAGTTCTAACCAATTTTCTCGATAAGTGTGTCGTGGTTTTTATTGATGACATCCTAATTTATTCTCGAAGCCGACAGGAACACGAAGAACATTTAAGGCAGGTACTGAGCATGTTAAGGCAAAACCAACTTTATGCAAAACTTGCCAAGTGAGAATACTGGATGCCGGAAGAAATTTTCCTCGGACATGTTGTCTCGGAGGAAGACGTTAAAGTCGATCCACAAAAGATCAAAAAAATAATGAGTTGGGAACCGCCGAAGAACGTCAAGGAGGTAAGGAGTTTTATAGGATTAAAAGGTTATTACCGAAGATTCGTTGAGGCCTTTTCCTGCATCGCTCGAACATTAACGAACCTTCTAAGGAAAAGTACCAAGTTTATTTCGACTACGGATTATCAGAAGAGCTTTGATGAACTCAAGATGAGGTTGACTACTGCTCCAGTGTTTGTACTACCGCAGGGCACGGAAGGATTCGTTATATACATGGACGCATCTAAGCATGGGCTGGGGTGTGTTTTCATGCAGAACGGTAGAGTTATTGCGTATGCGTCTCGACAGTTGAAGCCGTACGAAATGAGTTACCCAACGCATGACTTAGAGCTAGCTGCAGTAGTACACGCCCTAAAGATCTGGAGGCATTATCTTTGCGGAGTTACTTGTAAGATTTTCACGGACCATAAGAGCTTGAAATATATCTTCACCCAGAGGGAATTAAAAATGAGACAGAGGTGCTCGTTGGAGATAATCAAAGACTACGATGTGGAAATCTCATATCACCCCGGGAAGGCCAACGTCGTAGCTGATGCACTTAGTCGGAAAACTACACACGAAGTAATGTTATCCAGTCTAACGGTTCAACCCGAACTGCATCAAGACATCAGGAGAAGTGATACTGAAGTATGGGTACACACATGCAAGGACAATTGTGCTCAATCAATATACATCATCCTTACTAAACGAGATACGTCTAACACAGATGGAGGATCCCGAACTACGTGCGATCGGTGCGAGGATCGAGGAAAGAAATGTTTCCGACTACAAGATCCAGGGGGACTTGGTGAGGTTCAAGAATAGGATCTATATTCCACCGAATGACGAGCTGAAGCAAACTATACTGAGAGAAGCACACTCCACTCCCTACTCCATTCACCTAGGAGCGAGCAAAATGTACAAGGATCTGCGAAAGAGTTTTTGGTGGAAGAATATTAAATAGGACGTGGCTAGATTCGTTGCCTGATGTACGACGTGCCAGCAAGTAAAGATTGAACACCACAAACCAGCCGGAATCATGCACTCTTACCCCTTCCGGAGTGGAAATGGGAAAGCATATCAACGGATTTTGTTACCCAGCTACCAGCGGCGGTGGGAGGAAACGACACAATTTGGGTTATTATTGATCGGTTAACGAAATCAGCACATTTTATTCCAATTCAGAAAGCAACCGGAACAGAACATTTAGCCACTATTTTCATCGGGAAGATCGTGAGATGATAAGTGTCATTTTTGTACACTTATCCATGATTTGTATCGATAAAATTCACCCATAATTGAGCGAGTTTACTCGTTTTTTGCTTTTAATGTATTAGTTTTAATAATTTTATTTTTATCGGATGATGATCGGATTAAATAACTGAATTACTCAAGAAACAACATGTTTAATAAATATTCTCTTTGTTGAATTTTGATATATTCATGTTGTAGGGCTTTCCGAGACGAATTCGGCAGTCTTTCCGGATTCAAAATCAGAGTTATATATCAAAAGTTATCATCCGAAGAAGATCTGGGGCAAAAACGCAAAGTCTGAGGAATTCTGGGCTAAAAACGTAACTATCAAAGCTTCAAATGAGCAAATTTACGAAGCCACATTACGGCCGTAACATTCAGGAGTTACGGCCGTAAGTCACCTTAGTTACGGCCGTAACTCCTGAATGTTACGGCCGTAACTCTTGACAGATTGCTATGATTTGTCTAATTTTTTATACTTTTTGTGTATTATTGAGGGGATGGCTGGCATTGATCCGATATAATGTAATAATGTTGTAGTTTTGGAGCTATTAGATGACTTTAGGTGTATAAATAGACCCCTTAGATCCTTCATCATTCATGATTCATCTTATAATTTTCCATTTTCTTGTAAACTTTTCTTTTTGTGTGAAGAACACACTTGTGTTCTTGAGTGATCTTTGTTAGTGTGGTACAACATATGTTGTTCAGAGAGTTTATTGTTTCTATCTCCTTTATCTACTAAGGGAGTTAGGATCAATTCTTTCTCTTGATTCAACTAAACATGACCACCAAAGCTTGTAATATGTGTAATAAACCCTTATTGGGCTACGTTTCTTAAGTTGGGATTATAAACAAGGTTAGTCATGTTATTTATGTTTGTATAAAGATATATTATGAATTACTTATTATTGTGTGTGATTTTCATTGTTTTAACAATCTTTATTTATTTGGCCAATTAATGAAGATATTTATGGTCTTCATATGTTTCGAAAGAAAATATGTTTCATTAGATCAAATGATCTTCACTCTAAGTTTTTCTAGGGGATAGAAATATACCCCTAGTCCTTAGATGATTCTTTGAGTTATTTTCATAAATCCTAATGCTATGTATTGAAGCCAATCAACATAGAAATATAGTGGATTGATTCAATATGTAAGGGACGTTTTATAGTTCGAAAGAGAAACCGTCTTTATAAGGAAAATCGAATCTACACAACATAATAAGTAAATTCATCTTATGATCTCCAATACATCTTTTATAACTAATGACGAACTAAGTTTGTAATCCCAACTATTTCATTTTATCGATAATCAATCTATTATTATTATTGCTATCTTTTTATTTCCTTATAATATTAGAACTATTATTGCAATTTCTTTGCAATTATTAAACCAAACTTTTTAATTGTGTGTTTCACTCATCTTAAGTATCTATAAAAATAGACTAATAGTGTATAATTCAAATTATAACATAACTTCCTTGTGGGATCGATAAACCGGACTCAAAAAGTCCACTTTACTACTTGATACGATATCGTGCACTTGCGATAGTTACACAAAAAGCGTGTCAAGTTTTTGGCGCGCTGTTTGGGAAGTATAAGTTATATTTGAAATCTTACATTATAAACTATTTTTGTAGGTACAAATTTCTCGACGTTGTAACTTAGTACTAAATTGTGTTTGTCCGGTCAAGTGGCGGATAACGGTACTCCGTGACTATTAAAGTCGGATTTTTCAGTTTCCCACAACAACTGATATTTGTATATATTTTTTTAATTATTTTCATTGTCTTTTTATTTTTGTTTTTTTTTATCATGGATGAAACATTGTTTAAAATTGAAAAAAGATTTCCCTTTCTAAGCAAAAATGCAATTTTAAAAATTTACAAGACAAGGCTTGAAAGGATGAGGTTGCTTACGAATAAAAGCATACCTTTTGACATAAGATTCATTATCGAAGCCAAAGTAAGAATAGAAGGTGAATTCACAGAAACACCAACTAGTTTTTACCAGGGCTTGGAAAAAGTTCATATGCCAAGAAACGACAAGTAAAGATTCTAGCCGTTTGCTATAAATGTGCTAGATGGAACTGTAATGCAAAATGTCGATCTTTAGGAATTCCATCTACAAACAGAGAAGATAAAATTCAGTTCATTAATGATGGTCTGAATAAGGAGAATTTAGATAATATCGAAATTTCTCTTGACACGCATCCTAGTGGACTTGTGTATTACAGAATTCAATGTTTGTGGAATAAATTCAAACCAGAATATGAACAACGTCTTGGGAATCTGACGTTAAAAGACCTTGTTTGCCAATTTGTAAGAAAATTGGATGGGAAGCTTCTCCCCGACTCATAGAAGGCGTTTAGGCCGTTTCTGAACGTAAAATCAGAGGAAGATGTGAGCCACAATCACAACTATTGTACATACGCGTAAGTATCTTTTATTTTTGTCGTGTGGTGAGATTTTCTGAATAAAAAATGTGATACGCGATAAAAGCTTTCATTATTATATTGAGTAGTTGAAGCACAATCAAACGCAATCACAAACTTGTTAAACAATTTTTACCTTCTTTTTCTTCTATAAATAAACTTTCTACTGGTTTCTTTCATTCATCCCTCAAACTTGCACTTTTCTCTGTTTCTCTCTAAAATTTTTTTTTTTAAAAATGGAGTCATCATCTTCAACAAAAATTTTACACACTGCATTTTTGGTGGATCTAGTTCTGGAAAAGAGGCATGCTTCATCAAGCACCCACAACTTGGGTCGTACCTTAGGAGAAAATGCATTCATGTAGTTTACGGAGGAGGAAGTCTAGGATTAATGGGACAAGCCTTTTCGCTATATGGAAGGAGTAAGAGTGTTGGGAGTAATCCCAAAACCTCTGGCTGAAAGTAAAATCACCGGGTCAACTATTGGAGATGAGTTTAGATCTGTGAATATGCAAGATCGCATAACTCACATGATAAATAATTCTGGCGCCTTTATCGCCCTTCCCGGTGGTTTTGACACCCTTGAGGAACTTTTTCATTTGGTTACCAGAGCCCAGCTAAATGTTCATCAAAAACCAATAGGAGTGCTTAATGTCAATGGTTTATTTGATGGTTTACTGTCTTTCATCGACTACTCTGCTGAAAAGGGCTTTATTTCCAAGCGTGCAAAACGAATCATAGTCGTTGCAACAACACCAGAAGAACTAATCGAAAAACTCAATGAATTTGTTCCTCAACCAGATCCAGCTCTAGCTAAAATTGTCTGGGTAGAAGATTTTACCGTGAGAAAACGAAAAGTAGATTCATTCCTCTCCCTTTGATAACCCATGTCGGACCCCTTGTATTTTTACTTTACATGCGTGTGTAATAATCGTGCTAAATGATGGCGGCTTAAGGAGTTTCTTCTTGATCTCTTGACGCGCATCTATTCACGATTTATGTATTTTTATTTCATTACTGTAATGTTTATTTCGTGTTTTGCTTTTATAAAAACTTTGATGGCAGCGTAAGGCGACTCTTCGGACTTTCTTGATGCGCATCTAAAAAATTATGATATACTTACGAGTATATTTTATTTTCTTTTGTGTGTGCCTCGTATATTTATTCTCTTGCAGATTCTAAAAGGCGTTAGGCTCGGACATCAACTTTCTTAACAGGAGTATTCGCTTTTCGCATTGATTTTTATTTTATTTTTAAAGCGAGACAGTTTTATTTTCAAGTTTGGGGGTGGTTTGTTTTAGTATTTTGGTGTGTTGTAATTTTGGTGTGGTTTGTTTAATAATTTTGGTGTGTTTTGATTGATTTGGTTATTTGCCTTAATTTTTTTTTTATTATTATATATATATATATATATTTATAGTACTTTGATTTATGAGATTTTTAGATCGGCCATAACACAAATAAATTAGCTATATACAAACTTCTAAAATCGTTTTTACCGGTAAAATATTTGTATATTCCAAAAAATTTTTGAGCCTTAATCTCTCTTTCCAAGACTTGTAATTATCATATAAAATCGAGTCATTCGTTACCTTGAGAAAAGAAGAATCAATTGGTTGATGAAAAATAAAACGAAATTTACTTAATTTGTGGAGTTTTGATTTTTCATGCTTAACTAAAAATGATTTTCTGCAAAAATTCTATTCCCTAAAAAAGGAGTCATTGGTGAAAGAAGCGATACGTTAGCAAATAACGGTGTGAAAGCTATCACCTAAAAAAATAAATGACGAAAAGGAGAAGTGTTGAGCGACATAATGCCTAATTTTGGAAGTCTTAAATTTTGCGAAAAATAAAGGACTAACCATTGTTGGTGCGTAGTAGTCTCAGAAAAATTGGTGAAAAGAGCTACACGTTAGCAAATAACGGTGTGAAAGCTATCACCTTTTTACGAAAGAAAAATAATGAGATAGAAATTGTGTTAGTGAAAAGAGCTACACGTTAGCAAATAACGGTGTGAAAGCTATCACTAAAAGGGATGTAGTTTATGAGCAGATTTGAATTAATTAGCAGCTGAATTTCAATACACTCAATTTTGTGAAAATCACAATATTTGATGACGCCAATGAAATTTTTCTTCATATTGAGTCGAAAAATAAACGAGTGATCGAGAGCAACCATTAAAGGGAGTCGTGTGTATCACGAGTGGGAAAGAAATAATCAACCTATTGGGGGGAAACCTTACATTTTGGAATTACAAAATAAAAACCGTGTTTTAACTTCAAAAATATTAGTAGATTTATTTTGAATCTTGATTCATTTCTATCTACTGTATAAAGCTGGTTGTTGTTTATTAATGGCATTTTGATCTCCTTTTCTCTTTTTATATTTTAATTTATGTGTGTATTAATTTTCTTATTTTTTATTTTTATTTTTATTTTTGGAGTGTGAATAATAAAGAGTCTTGCTCGGGACTAGCAAGAATTCAAGTTTGGGGGTGTGATAAGTGTCATTTTTGTACACTTATCCATGATTTGTATCGATAAAATTCACCCATAATTGATCGAGTTTACTCGTTTTTTGCTTTTAATTTATTAGTTTTAATAATTTTATTTTTATCGGATGATGATCGGATTAAATAACTGAATTACTCAAGAAACAACATGTTTAATAAATATTCTCTTTGTTGAATTTTGATATATTCATGTTGTAGGGCTTTCCGAGACGAATTCGGCAGTCTTTCCGAATTCAAAATCAGAGTTATATATCAAAAGTTATCATCCGAAGAAGATCCGGGGCAAAAACGCAAAGTCTGAGGAATTCTGGGCTAAAAACGTAACTATCAAAGCTTCAAATGAGCAAATTTACGAAGCCACGTTACGGACGTAACATTCAGGAGTTACGGCCGTAAGTCACCTTAGTTACGGCCGTAACTCCTGAATGTTACGGCCGTAACTCTTGACAGATTGCTATGATTTGTCTAATTTTTTATACTTTTTGTGTATTATTGAGGGGATGGCTGGCATTGATCCGATATAATGTAATAATGCTGTAGTTTTGGAGCTATTAGATGACTTTAGGTTTATAAATAGACCCCTTAGATCCTTCATCATTCATGATTCATCTTATAATTTTCCATTTTCTTGTAAACTTTTCTTTTTGTGTGAAGAACACACTTGTGTTCTTGAGTGATCTTTGTCAGTGTGGTACAACATATGTTGTTCAGAGAGTTTATTGTTTCTATCTCCTTTATCTACTAAGGGAGTTAGGATCAATTCTTTCTCTTGATTCAACTAAACATGACCACCAAAGCTTGTAATATGTGTAATAAACCCTTATTGGGCTACGTTTCTTAAGTTGGGATTATAAACAAGGTTAGTCATGTTATTTATGTTTGTATAAAGATATATTATGAATTACTTATTATTGTGTGTGATTTTCATTGTTTTAACAATCTTTATTTATTTGGCCAATTAATGAAGATATTTATGGTCTTCATATGTTTCGAAAGAAAATATGTTTCATTAGATCAAATGATCTTCACTCTAAGTTTTTCTAGGGGATAGAAATATACCCCTAGTCCTTAGATGATTCTTTGAGTTATTTTCATAAATCCTAATGCTATGTATTGAAGCCAATCAACATAGAAATATAGTGGATTGATTCAATATGTAAGGACGTTTATAGTTCGAAGAGAAACCGTCTTTATAAGGAAAATCGAATCTACACAACATAATAAGTAAATTCATCTTATGATCTCCAATACATCTTTTATAACTAATGACGAACTAAGTTTGTAATCCCAACTATTTCATTTTATCGATAATCAATCTATTATTATTATTGCTATCTTTTTATTTCCTTATAATATTAGAACTATTATTGCAATTTCTTTGCAATTATTAAACCAAACTTTTTAATTGTGTGTTTCACTCATCTTAAGTATCTATAAAAATAGACTAATAGTGTATAATTCAAATTATAACATAACTTCCTTGTGGGATCGATAAACCGGACTCAAAAAGTCCACTTTACTACTTGATACGATATCGTGCACTTGCGATAGTTACACAAAAAGTGTGTCATGAGACTGCACGGCATCCCCCGTCCATCATTTTGGATAGGGACACCAGGTACGTGTCCCGTTTTTAGAAAGCCGTCCATAACGCTATTGGGACCCAGTTGCATTTTAGCACAGCCTATCACCCTCATACTGATGGACAGACCGAGCGTATGATACAGACCCTGGAAGATCTGTTGAGGGAATGTGTGCTCGATTGGGGAAGGGGTTGGGTTAAGCATCTCGGGTTAGTAGAGTTTTCATACAACAACAGCTGGCATCCAAGCATAGGCATGGCGCCATTTGAGGCTCTGTACGGACGAAGATGCAAGTCGCCGTTATGCTGGGATGATACTTCTGACACCGTTGCTACCGAGTTAGATCTGATCCAGGAATCCATTAAGAAGATCTCTGTTGTTCAAAAACATATGTTGGTAGTGCAAAACCGGCAGCGACCGTTGGAATTTACGGTCGGGGATCATGTTTGGGTCAAAGTATCGCCTATGAGAGGTATTTGACATTTCGGCCAGAAGGGCAAGTTAAGCCCAAGGTTCTTAGGCCTGTTCCAGATATTGGACCGAGTTAGAAAACTTGCATATCGACTAGCCCTGCCGCCGCATTTGGATGGAGTGCACAATGTCTTTCACGTCTCCCAGTTAAGGAAGTATGTCTATGATCCGATTCACAAACTCAATTTTGAAGAAGTGGGAATTTCTGATGATGCTACTTTTAGAGAAGTGCCGATGAACATCTTGGATCAGCGTATGAAAACGTTACAAAATAAAGTCATACCCCTTGTGAAAGTTCAGTGGTCGCACCACGACATGGAAGAAGCAACTTGGAAGACCAAGTTGAGCATGAGGTAATATCATCTCGAGTTATTTTCTTAGTTTCGGGACGAAACTATTTTAAGGGGATGGTATGTAATACCATGGGTATTTCATGCTCTAATTACGTGCATTTCATGAATTAAAATGTAATTTATATCATTTGCGATGTTGTCTTCTTATATTATGTGGTTTCATTAAAGTGCTATTGCAATATAATTGTGTGATGTGAATGGGACGGAGATGACGTACCTTGACGTCGTTAGACAATTGTCGGTGCGAACATGATGGTGGCCAATGTCTTGTTTCCCGAGGAATTGTTGACGAGTGAAAAGGGTAATCACCCCGAGTTGGTTAAAATGTGATAAATGACTAAGGGACTGAGTGACTAACGTATGCTAATTGACATGCATAACGTACGTTATTGTCGCAAACATTACATACGTTAACATCGCTTGATTACATACATAAGGCTAGAAATGGTCTTCCGACCTGAATCATTCCTTTGATGCGGACTGGGGTACTTTCGGTGGGCTAGAAGACAAACGAATCAACTGCCTGTAACGTATGCTAATTGCCAATCTTAGCGTACGCTATGTTCAGGGGTCTTACATACGTTATGACACCCTACGTATGTAATAGGTAGGGACATTCCAGGCAGTAGCCTCTGGACAGCCTTTACGCACGTTAACTAGAGTATATTACGTATGTAATGCTCCTTACGTATGAAAGCCTTGAGCACTAATGTACGGTAACGCAATCGAGTGTTATAAAATAACACTTCCACCTTCATTTCCCCCAGCCTTAGAACCCTTGTGAAGCCTCCTTGAAGCCTTTCCCATCCCCTTATACGATTCTTGGCCTCCCAAAAGCTTGTATTAACATAGGGGAGGGGGTTACTCAAGCTCCGGATAAGATATCTAGGTCAATCGATCCATTCTTCATTCCTCCTCGTTGTTCTTTGTTGGTTCGTCATCATTCCTCATTGTTCTTCCTCTATTAAGGTAAGTCTATCAATCCTTGAGGTTACCTATTCGATATTGTTGTTATGCCTATTGGATTACGGGTATTTGGGTAGCCTTGTTAGCTCTCATAGGTAATCTAGTCGGATGAACTTGTAGTAATCAAAACTATCGTTGTAAGTATATTTTGTTTCCGAACCATTAATTCATGTATCTTGTTGTATTAATCATATGTGAATACCTATTCAAATCAACCTTGGAAATGTTAGCTTGACGAATCATTTGTAGAGAGATTGCATTAGGAATCCTATCACCATATGCTAAACTCGTTGTAACCCATTTTTGCTAATATGATTATCAGCGTTAATTAACTAGGAGAAATAAACTCAATAGTATTACCATCATTAAGAATCGACCACTGAAGTAGTTGTGCGAAACGGTAACCCACCGAATGTAGAACTCGGAATAGAGGATTGAATTAGTAGTTATGGAATTCAATTGTGCTATAGTCGATTGTTGTCAACCGAAAAAATATTGGGGATAATCTTGTTGAGCAAATTGTTATAACAATCGTTAATCAAAGAGTTGAACAACGTAATAATGTGTATTACTTTTGAACTTAGAAACACAATACTAGTTTTGCGAAATTGAACTAAGTTAAGAATCCGGTTAGTAAAGGGAATGGGAAACTAGTTTATTCATCATTATCCGTACGAAATGTTAATCGGAGATTATGTGATTAGGTTAAACTCGGTCGGTCGTAGAAGTTCAAGTTGTCGTAAGGCACTTACTGTCTGATTCAAGGCAAGTAAAATCTTGCTCGAGAAGTAATAATTTTATTGAAATATTCATAATACATGAATGTGCTGTTGTGTGATGAATGTCGACGATTGTCTTTCTCTATGAAATGTGTTATAAATGGGCCGATGTGTTGGGGATAAAACCTGAATGGTACCCGTGTGGAAATGTGTTGACCTAAAAAGGGCACCCACATTCTGGGGTATTCCTGTGTGGATACTTCCGTGACCCTTGGTTGTGACCTTGGAGTTTATGTGTTAAAAGAGAAAGACAACGTCGGCTATATTGTGAATTATCATCTATATGTTATGTGGTATGGTGTTAATAAATCGTGTATTTCATTATGAAACGTTGTTATTGATTATCATTCTCTGAACCCAGTTCATCTGGTATGATTTGTCGTGCCAAGTAAATTTGTTGAATATGTGCAGGACATTCCCGAGGGTTCCGGTTAGGCTTGAACGGAGTTGGGCTAAAGTTCTGTTACCGCATGTTTTAATTTGATTTCTGAAAACTCTGTTTATGTAATAATCTTGTTTTGAATTATGCTTCTTTCAAAGACATTCCGTTTCATGCTATGTAACTGTGGATTCACCGTTTTATAATATCTTAATTAAAATTTCAATTTCCTAAAATAGCCTTGTGGGTCCCACACGGGATTCACGCACTGTAATGCCCCGGAAATTTTGGGGGTGTTACAATTTTGTAAACCTTGGTCTGATCAACATGACCAAGTCTAAGATGCCATTTCAAGACTTGATTAATTTCATCCCTGCCACGCTTCATAGTCATAGTATTCACAACGACTTTGTTACTTAGGTTTAGATGATACAGTCCATTTAACAATGTAGCAGTGCCTACTGATTAGTTCTAAAATAAATTTTGCAGGAACCATCACCAATGAAAAATGAAAGCCTTTCCGATCCATGACCGGAATGGATATAATGTTTTTATGCCCCTTGGGCAAAACAAGTACATCATCTAATGTTAAAACAAAGCCGGATTCGAAATCCAAAAGAAGTGATCCTATGTCAGTTGCTTCGACACTATGCCTGCTTCCGACAGTAATCATCACTTCCCCAGCTCCAAGCTTCCTACTTTGTTACAGATCCTAATTTACGGTATAAATGTGAGAACTAGCACCTGAATCCAGTATCCAAGAAGTAGAAAATACAGTAGCAGAACAATTTGTTTCCAAAACTAAAAGTTATGTACCTAAAGTGCCATGAAGATCGGACAGTCTCTACCTCAGTGGCCCAGATCACCGCATTTAAGACATGCGTCCTTCTTCTTGCTCTTGGGAACCATTGGGGCCTTGCCCTTACCTTTAAGGTCCTTGATTTGTGGTCTCATCTGCTTCTTGGTCTTTTTCTTCTTGTTCTTGGACCTCCGAGGTCCAGAAGAAATCACAAGGGCAGACTCCTTCACCTGCGGAGTCTTCATCTGAGACTGAGCGGTTTATCAGTTTGTTCATCAACCCTGCTAAATTGCAAGCAATCTCATTGCAGTTGAAATTCATAACAAACTGTGGGAAGGAATCAGGAAAAGAGACTGTAGGATAAGGTCGGTCTGAAGAGAAGTATCCATCTTAAAATCAAGAGCCTCCAATCTCTTGATCATAGAGATCATTTTGAGGACGTGGACCCCAACCTTCTCACCTTCCGTCATCCTAGCACCGAACAGTTGCTTGGATACCTCATATCTAGCAGTTCGACTGTGCTCACCATAAAGCTCGGTTAAGTGAGATAAAATCTGCCTAACAGAAGTCATTTTCTCATGATCTCTCTGAAGCTCATTAGACATAGAAGCCATCATATAGGCACGGACTTTTATGTTATCCTTAACCCACTTTTCGTGGTTTTCAATTTCTTCCTGATTAGCTCTAGTATGCACCGGAGGCGTCGGAATGTCCGTCTCGAAGACGTATCCCAGTGCCTCTATACTGAGGACAATCATCAGGTTGCGGAGTCAGTCCACAAAGTTAGGGCCAATTAAGGTGTTCTTTTCGAGTAGTATAGCGAGTGGGTTCATTGTCATATTGAGAGTTGATATTTGTCTGTATTAACTACGACAGATTTATTAGTGACTCGTTCAGTTATAATTTGAGTATAGAATTAAGGTCTTTTCTATTCTTTTAACCTAGTTCCCACTATTTTTATCGGAATAACACACTCCCATGTGAAATCCAAAAGTATTGTTCGCTTTACTTCATAGTGGTGATCGAGTTCTTTATAAATTTTAATAGAGGGCAACCGAAAAGGTTTCTAGTCTATAAATCCTCATAAAGTGGTGTCCAACACCAACCCATCTAATGGATGATTCGGTCTTCTTTTTTCCCTTGTTCACTCCCCTCAACCTATACAGTTTTTATGGTTCGTGAACAAGTGAAGTTTATACCATCAATGCAAATCAGTTTCACAATTAAATCTTATCCGGCAACCAAATAGGTTTCTAGGGATAAAATTTGCTCCAACCGAAGGCATTCAATGCATTCTCGGTAATTTATTGATCCTCCCCAAACGACTACCCCGATAACTCGGAAGCATAGCACATCCGGTTTGGATTTCAATTTTCCGAAAGCTCGATAGAGGGAAGAAAAACCTTGAAAATTTTTAAACTTAATAATTTGTCGTGGGAGAATTTTCGCGATTAATGTTACACTTTTCACATTAATTCATTTAAGTGCGTTTGTTGCATTCATACCATGTGAATAAAACACACAGCCTAGTTGCTACCAACATGTAGTTCATGGACAGTTCCTAGAACAAAAATATTGTAATCTAATTACTAGTCTTCGGTCTTGAATCTTCGTCTTCTCGAATGGATCTTCCTCCGGTAATTGTCATTACATATACGTTTTACATTTGAAAATTTGCATCCTAAGTACAAATATTTCTAGTAAAGTAAATAGGCTCAAAACGGCCTTTACAACCCAATCGAATAAAACCGAACGATTCAAAACTAGGTCCATGAACCACATCCCCATTCAAAAGCATTCATCCAATAAATACTAAATAAATGGATTGCATATAAATATATCGATCCAACCAATATATATATATATATACAACCAACTATAAATAAAATTGATCCAATCAATTCACATAATCGGTAATATGAAAATGTTCAAAATAATTCGGTCTTCCACAAGTATTCCAATTAATCGATTTTCCCTTATAAAATGAAATACATTAAATCATTTTATTCATATGAAATCCAATTTAACATGCGTGAGATTAATTTTCTGGAACACACGAAAAAATCAAGCCCAAAACAAATCTGGAAGCCTGACACGTTCGAGTCACAATGACAAGGGCCGTGTCAAAACTCACTGGATGGCTGACCCGACCGTGTCAAAGAGTGACACGGCCCGTGTCACCTGACCAGAATACCATGCTTCGTCAAAAAGTCGTCCAACGATGATCCGGGGCTAGATTTTCAACCGGATATCTAATATCAATATTTTCTGACTTTCACATGTTCAATATAAATCACATTTCCCAGAAATTAAAGATTAATATTTAGACATAAATATGCGGAAATATAAATACAACGAATGAAAACATACACCACGATTATGACTATAAATAATTCCAAATCATTCACTATCCAATCAAGCATTCCAAATGCTAAATATCGTATATACGATCGCAAGACCTACTCTCCTATACCACTGTTGGGATTTGGTGCCTAAAACGAAGATGCAGCGGAAGCAATATACGAATCTAATTCGATCCGAATCCCTAAAGATGATCGATCAAGATACGTATATATGAATGTAAAACGAATCAAAGTTATATTCGAAATCATACCCTCGTAGTCCGTTGATTAAATGATGTACTCCACGTATGCGATTTACCAAGCTTTAGGTGATCTTCCCACGAATCCGATTCATCAAGCTCTTGGATGATCCAACGCCGAAAACACCGCGCCTCTACTTGCCATGCGCAGGAGAAACGATCGGAACGACAACCACCCAATTAACTGTTGGGATTCTGGATAAAACGAGTACGCAGCGGAAAATAAAAGAATCTCAAACAGGATCGATCAAGTCACGTATATACGAAAAATAAAAGACGAAGACAAAAGGATCAAAGTCCCATACCTTTAAAGTTTTTGATAATATCTTCATAATTTGACGTTGATCACGATCCCGAGCACGAAATCCCATTGTACCAAACACCGAAAGCTCGATGTCTCTACTTCACATGCGTCAGAAGCTGCCAGGAAAAATCAACGAGACTCCGTTCTCCAAGAAAACGGCTAGGGAAACTCGTAGGAATTTTCTCTCAAATTTTCTCACTATTCTCTCACCTCTAAGATGAAGAATGTAGTCAAGAAAAAGTTTCTCTCTCTCTCTCTCTCTCTCAAGCTCTCTGCCGTATCACTCCAAGTGAAAAAGGGACTAGTGGTGGTATTGAAAAGCATACTCTTATACACCTCACATGACAAGAGATAAGATATTCAATAGTAAAAGAATATTTCCACGTCTCATAAAGGGGAATCATGTGGAAAAATACCACCCACCAACTAGTAAAGTCAACATACTAGGAGGGAGACAAGGGGAGGGGCGGCTAGGAGGAAATTTCCAAGAAACGGGCCGATTCACACGGCTCATGTACTGGACGTTCGTCAAGTGAATCCGTTAAAATACACTCCGTTTTATTTCTAATGTATTTATATCAATTAATTAATCCAATTAATTAATTATATCAAATACAAATATATTTCTCTAAGATATATTATTTATGAATTAAATTAATTACCTAGTAACTTAATTTCAATTCATAAGATCGCTATTTGATTTATCCAATAAATCATAATTAGATATCCAATATCTAATATTAATAGAGAGATGATAAATTCACATTTATCCGTCAACGATGCTGATGCGCGACTCTGTAAGTCCGTCTCAATCGGCATTGGGAGGAACCAATGAGTGTGGGCAGCACTTAGCCAGCCTAGCGGGCCGCACTGTAAACCCCGACTGAGAACGAATGAAGGGATCATTCCAGAACCATTATGTAGTGAATACTATATACGTATAGACCCTTGATCAGATGTCTCGGTCAAGTCTTCGGGTCATGGTAAAGTCAAACCCTACTGTTGACTAGACATTATACATGTGTTAATGCAAATCAAGACCGATTGATTACTAGTATATCTAATACGACTAGATCAGAATGCTTTGGCCAAAGACCTATTATCTTATTTGCAATTAACCGTATAAGACATTCGCCTGCTCACTAACAGGAGATAGAATCCTTTCTTGGCGTACAATAAAGATTGCTACCTGGCCGTATAGTCCGCACTTCGAGGTTGACCCAGCGATTAAGCAAATGGAACTAACTACTCTAAAGACAAACTAAACGTCACAGGCACATCTCTTACTGAACCCTCAGGTCAAAGGTCCACGTATACTATCACAACCTTTCGATTCATCATCGACTCTCCAAGAGTGAATACCGTGTGACTGAATCAAGTATAAGTCGTGTTCGAGTACACTAGTCCCACCAATATACTTATAACTATGCTATCAAGACATGCACATATCCTAGCATAAGTTATACAAGTCTTACTGAAAACTTAATGCCCAATTAAGTTTATCGACTTGGGAACGGTTTACATAAATAAGCTATAAACACTTCCAGTGCATTTTCTCTTATCTAATAACGATAGTGGAATGTTCGTTCTTATATACATGGACTTCACTTCAATGTTTACCAAATCAAGAATGCATTTGAAATACAATAAACAATGAATGAATCATATTGCCTTTTATTGCTAATTCCATAATTACAAATACAATGCCCTTTCTCACTCATCCACTGATTGGTATTCGAGGGCATATTCCTAATAATCTCCCACTTGAACTCAATGCCATACATCATGGTATCCAATACCCATGTTCTTCAGATGTCTTTCCAAGACAGCCTGAGATAACGGCTTAGTCAGCGTGTCAGAGACATTGTCTTCTGAGTCTAATCTTTGCAACGAAACATATCCTTTCTCAACCATCTCACGAATGTTGTGATACTTTCTCTCTATATGCTTGGTGTTGTGGTGAGCCCTAGGCTCCTTGGGTTGGGATGCAGGTCCATCATTATCACAGTAAAGTGATATAGGCAGCTCCGCGTTAGGCATCACTTGAAGTTCTTGCACAAACTTCTGCATCCAAAATGCTTCCTTGCTCGCCTCTGAGGCAGCTTGGTACTCTGCTTGGTAGGTGGAATCAGTAGTAATGCTTTGCTTGGAGCTTCTCCAAGACACTGCTCCTCCATTCAGAGTAAACAAATACCCAGATGTCGACTTAGATTCGTCCTTATCTCCTTGAAAATAAGAATTGGTGAATCCAACCACCTTTAGTTCTCCGCCCTCGTAAGTAAGAACCATATCTTTAGTCCTTCTCAAGTACTTAAGAATATTCTTAACGGCAGTCCAGTTCCCTTCTCGGGTTTGCTTGAAATTAACTTACCACACTCACAACATAGGCTAAGTCCGGTCTCGTACACAACATAGCGTACATGAGGCTACCCAATGCCGAGGCATAGGGTACCTTACTCATCTCTCTTTTGTCTTCCTCACTTTGAGGACACATTTTCTTAGTGAGATGAATTCCATGTGGCATGGAAAGGACCCCTCTTTTAGAAGTATCCATCTTGAATCTACTCAGGATCTTTTCTATATAGAGGGCTTAGGAAAGTCCTATCATTCTTTGCGGTAAATCGTTGTAAAGACTGATCCCTAGAATATAGGAAGCTTATCCCAAGTTTTTTATGGAGAATATTTTAGAAAGCCAAGCTTTCATAGTGTTGAGCATTGCTACGTTATTTCCCACAACTAGAATATCATCTACATATAGTACTAAGAACGTAATGTTGCTCCCACTGACCGTTTTGTGAACACATAGATCCTCCTCATTTTTCATGAAATCAAAGTCCCTGATTGCTTCGTCAAATCGAAGTTTCCTACTCCAACAAGCCTGCTTTAGCCCATAAATGGCTTGTTGCAGCTTACACACCTTATGAATATCAGCTCTAAACACAAAACCCTTAGGCAGTTCCATGTAGATTTCCTCCTCGAGGTATCCATTCAGGAAAGCTATTTTGACGTCCATCTGCCATATCTCATAATCACAATGGGTAGCAATGGCAAGCATCATGCGAATAGACTTGATCATAGCTACGGTCGAGAAGGTATCATGATAATCGATCCCTTTGCCACAAGCCTGGCCTTATAGGCATCAACCTTGTCATCCCATCAGTCTTCCTCTTATAGATCCATTTACTTCCAATAGGCCTCTTTCTAGTTGGTAGATCTACTAGAGTCCAGACCTGATTGGCATGCATCGAGCCTATCTCAGCTTTCATATATTCTTGCCATTTATGAGAGTCCACATCCATATCGCTTGGTCATAGGTGACAGGGTCGTCCTCACAGCTATCAGGTACGTCATGGAGACCCAGTTGCTCTACATGTGTATAGACATACCTCTCAAGTAAGTGAGACACCCTATCAGACCATCGGAGTGGAGGTTGTGTTACAATAGGTTCGGTTCGTGATCCCTGATCAGATGTCTCCTCAGGACTTTCTTTGTGCTCTTCCAGAGAGACATTTATACTCGAGCCACCTTCCTAAATGAATTTATCCTCAAGGAAGTGCGCTTGTTTAGCCACAACGACCCTATGATCTTCAGGCATGTAGAATAGATAACCCATTGAGTCCTTTGGGTATCCAATGAAACGTCCCTTGACACACCTCGCTTGTAGTTTGTCCACCTTAGCCTTCTTGACATAGGCTAGACATCCCCAAATCCTTATGTGATTAAGACTTGGTTTCTTACCCTTCCACATCTCATGCAGAGTGATAGGAACGGATTTGGAAGGACATCTATTAAGGATATAAGTAGTGGTAAATAAGGCGTACCCCCACAGGTAAATTGGTAAATCAGTGTAATTCAACATGGAGTGGACCATGTCTAACAAAGTCCGATTTCTCCTTTCTGAAACACCATTTAACTGTGGGGTTCCTAGAGGCGTGAAATGTGAAACTATTCCATGTTCCTTAAGGAACTCATCAAACTCGGTGCTCATATACTCGCCACTTCGGTCCGATCGAAGTGCTTTGATATGACATCCAGTCTGTTTTTCAACTAGAGCCTTAAATTCTAAAGGCTTCGGATTGTTTCATCAAATACAAAATCCCATACCTAGTATGATAAGTTGTGAACGTTATGAAATATTGATATCCATCTCGGGATGCTTTCAAAGCACCACAAACATCGGTATGTATTAATCTAAGTTTCTCAGCAGCCCTTTCAAAAGTCCCTGTGAAGGGGGACTTAGTCATCTTGCCTCTAAGGCAGGATTCACAAGTTGGATAGTGTTCTTAACCCAATGTACTTAAAAGTCCATCTTTCTCTATTTTATGAACCTTGGTCTGACCAACGTGACCAAGTCTAAGGTTCCATTTAAGAGCTTTATTAGTATCATGCATGCCACGTTTTCTAGTTATAGTGTTCACTGCTGATTTATTTTGTAAGTTCAGATGATATAAACCATTCAACAATGTAGCTGTGCCAACCAATTTATTTCTAGAATAAATTTTACAACTACCATTGCCAATGAAGAATGAAAATCCTTTCCGGTCCATGACTGGAATGAATACAATGTTTTTATGTCCCTTAGGCAAAACAAATACTTCATCTAACGTCAAAATAAAACCGGATTCCAAACCCAGTGGGAGTGATCCAATATCGGTTGCCTCGACCCTTTGTCTGCTTCCGACAGTGACCATCACTTCCCCAGCTTCAAGTTTCCTACTTCGTTCCAGATCCTGATACATAGTACAAATATGAGAAGTTGCACCTGAATCCAGAATCCATGAAGCAGAATATACAATAGCGGAATAATTGGTTTCAAAAACAAAAGTTTCATACCTGATGCGCCATTGATCTTGGTACAAAGCCTACGCCAGTGGCCCAGCTCACCGTATTCAAGACATTTGTCCGTAGATTTGGGACCGACTACCTTCTGAACCTTTAGGGCCTTGCCCTTTCCTTTCTGCACCCCTTTCTTTGGTTTATACTGCTTGTAGGTCTTTTTCTTCTTATTCTTGGACCTCCGAGGCCCAGAAGAAATCACCAGAGCAGCCTCCTTTGGCTTAGTCTTCATGTTAGACTCTGCCGTCACCAGTTTATTCATTGGCCCAGCTAATGTGCATGAAATCTCATTATAGTTGAAATTCATTACAAACTACGTGAAGGAGTCAGGTAGAGATTGAAGGATGAGATCAATCTGAAGGGATATATCCATATGAAAGTTGAGCACCTCGAGCCTCTCAATCATAGATATAATCTTGAGGACGTGGTCTCCCACTTTCTTCCCTTCCTTCATCCTAGTACTGAATAACTGCTTCGATATCTCATATCTAGCAGTCCTACTATGCTCCCCATAAAGTTCGGTCAAGTGTGCGAGAATATGCCTAGAAGAATTCATTTTCCCGTGCGCTCTCTGCAGCTCATTAGTCATTGAGCCCATCATAAAGCCACGGACCAGCACATCATCCTTAACCCATTTTTCATGGGCATCAATATCTTCTTGATTACCCCTAGTCTGGACTGGAGTCGGTGGAATGTCCGCCTCTAAGTCGTATCCCAGAGACTCCATGCTGAGTACAATTATCAGATTCTGCAACCATTCAACAAAATTGGGGACAGTTAGGAGATTATTTTCAAGTAGTATTGCAAGTGGGTTCTTTGCCATTTTTAGAGAGATATTGTTTCGTTTCTCTGCATTGATTTAGACAAGATTGAATTAGTGACTTGTTTTGTTATGACCGAGTATAGAATTTAAGGGCTTGTATAATTCTTGTCTCGGCTCCCACTAATTTTATCGGAATTACACACTCCCATGTTATAACCCGGAAGTCCGGGTTGAGATCGACTTCTTAGTGGTTATCGAGTTCTTTACAAATTTTAACAAACGCAACCTGTCAGGTTTCTTGCCTATTAATGTAATGCCCCGATTTTTCGGATATATTTTTCATTTATATGTTGGATATCGTTGATGGATATTTATGATTGAGAACGTTGTGAACGTTTGATAATGTTATTGAATGCGTATATGTATTCATTGTGCCGTATGTTTGATTGGTATGTCGAGATATTGGTTGAGGATAGCTGAATATGGCTAGGCACAGCAACGATAGCGCACGCTATAAGTGTTTCATTAGCGCACGCTACTGAGTACAGGTAGCGCACGCTACGAAGTATTGATAGCGTACGCTAAGAGGTTCGGTAACGTACGCTAAGGAGGACCCCTAACGTACGTAACGACTTGCTGGGTTAGTTCCGGAAGGTGGCCGACAGGTAGGCCCAGGTTGATTTTTATATTCAGTTAGTGCACGCTAACGCATGTTGGTTAGCGCACGCTAACATCAGATCGCCAATAATGGAATCTTAGCTTTCGGCGGGTGGACCCGGCCATGTTCGACGCGTGTCCAGATAAGGTCAGCGAGTGTTTGTCGTGTAGAGCTAGCGCACGCTAAATCCGTATGATTAGCGCACGCTAATTCCAGATCGATCAAAGGAATCCGTGTCGCGGATGCTTTCGGCATGTGGGGGCACGATACTGTAGCAAGTCAACTTCGGATAGCGCACGCTATGGTCAAGGACTTGCGTACGCTAGGCATGATGTTTTACGTACGTTAATGCATGGGCATTACGTACGTAAGCTAGTTTACGAAACGAGGCAGTAGCCTCTGGGCTTCGATAGCGCACGCTAACAAAGTCAGTTAGCGCACGCTAAGGCGGTAGCGCACGCTAAACATGAGATGTTAGCGCACGCTAATAATGAATATTATAAAAGGGGACAGACGGGTATTGTGAGGCATTTCGTCCATTCTTCTTCCTTCAGTCGGGAGAGAGAGAGTTGGGAGTTATTTGGGATTCCCAAACACTGTATAATGATAATCTTTAACAAAATTAGATTGCGAGCTTGGATTCAAGCCTTGTTCTTCAAGTTGTTCATGATTCTTTGGATGGAGTTCTAGGGTTCTTCTTTTTGGTTCGTCTAAACCAGGTAATCTTCGTATTCCTTTGTTAATGGTTCGTTTTTCTTGGATGATTAAATGTGAGGAACATGTTGGATAATCATATAACGATGTTATATGGGATTTTATGGATTTTGATAAGAACTTCAAATGTTTCTTCATATTATTAAAGATGATGATTCGTTTAAACCGTTTTGAGATGGATTTATGGATCATAATACGAGGTTGAATTCCAGATTGTGCATGTTATGATCCTTGTTACCGAGTTGGTCCGATTATTGACATGATTATTGTTCTAGGGTAATTAATCAATAGGTATAACCGTTGTGCTTCGTTGGAAGGCTGTAGATTCCGTCCAGTCGGGGCTGAAGAGCTCATAGACGAGGGCGATGAGTTCGGTTTTGGTTTTGTCATGTTGGTATCCAGGCAAGTGTTTACTTGTTCGGTTGTAATGTTTTGATGAGTAATTCCATTTACATTTCATAAGTATTTTATGTTGTATTGCATATTGACGAATGTTCAGTGATGTTCTAAAAGGATTAGAATGCACAGTTGATGATTGTTGAGATACTTGGACAATCTTGGGAAGATTGCAGTATTCGGATATTGTTGATGTCATTTTGGATATTCTTGGTCTATGGTATACATTTCGGAAGGAAGTCCGGATAGAGGTATGTTTTGTGGTAATCGTACATAGAAGATTGTGTACGGGAAGGTATTCGGTATTGAGGTATTATGTGGTATTATCGTGATATTGGGATTTTGATGAGAATCGTTGGATTACCGGAAGTGGTAAGGTTATCGTTGAGGTTATTATTCTCATGATGCATGGCATGTGAATATTTATGTTTATGTACTTGTGGTTATTTGTCGGGCATTATTGCTGACCCCGTTGTGGGACTTGTTTTTCAGGTATTGAGAACTTTGATGGTAGCGGTCGTGAAGCGAGGATTCCGGACGATACTGGCTATGGCATATTGTTGGGGAATCGTGTATTTTGTTTGTGTATATCATTATTGATGTATATGTATCTTGGACTGTATTTTTATCCGCTGTGTGAGTTCTTTCAAATGGCTTTCGGTTTTATGCCAACTGAGTTTGATTTCGAAAACCGATTCCCTTAACTGAGTTTTGGCCTTGATTGTCTTGACGGTAGTTGGTGTTTTCAAATGTTTTTGTGAGTTTTGATATAAAATACTACCGTCATCGGCCTTCTTGTCGTTCTTGTAATTGGTTTTTAGCCTGGTGGGTTCCGACGCGGGGCCCACGGCGTGTAATACTCCCGGATGGTTTTGGGGGTGTTACAATTAATTTCTGTAAAGTGGTGTCCAGCACCAACTCGTCCAATGGATGATTCGATCTTCTTTTACCCTTAGTCTTCATGCCCTCAACCTATCAAGTTTCTTGGCAATCCGGACTATCTAAGTCGTTGACCATCAACGTCTGTTGGCCACTAAGTATACTGGATACAGCTTGGAAAGTGTTTTAAACTACAAGCTGTACGGTTTTTAAATCTGAGTGCGTAGCGGAAGTCTTTAATACAGTAAGTTGCCGAGGATACAGCAACTCGGTGTGCAGTGTATACTTAAATAATCACAGTTAATAAAACAATAAAGGCAGAAGGTAAATAACACAATATTTAAGTGGTTCGAGGTCAGCCGCTCTACGTCCACTGGTCCTCCACACAGGAGTAAAAAGTTTATTATAATTACTGCGTACACAACTACATAATTATAACAACACTTAATCAATATATCGTTCACACAGATTGATATAAAGATCTTAGCTTTCAACCGTTCACACAGATTGGTTTGAGCTAACACTTGACTGGCTTCTTCACACACAGTTTTGAAGCTTCGTCTTCTTCAATGCAAGTCCGTCACACACAGTTCGGGAGTAGCAAGGATTCCTCAGTCCACACAGGGCTGATATGAGTTTGTTCAAAGATAGAACAGGGTTTGAACAACAGCTATGACTTTCTGGGCTTTAAGCTGATAATGTGTTGTTCAAGGTTTGAGCACTGTATATCTCTTCTATCTGAATAGCAGAAAGCTTGGGGAGATATGTTTTGCTCTGAATATTTCTTGTAAGCTTTGAACGTCTGTAAGTCGTGAATAATCTATAGATTTTCAGTCATTCTTTCGTTGTTGATGATCTTCAAACTCTGGAGATATATATAGCCTCTGAAATATATCCGTTTGAAATATATCCGTTGGGCAAGATTCTGCGACAACTGATATTTGACTGAGATCCGGATATTGTGGGATTTGAAGATTTTCTGACTTACAGTATTTAAATACTTTATCCTTTAGTATTTAAATACTTCTTTATCAACGGGACTTGAATTCTAGCGAATACTGAAGATTCCTTCTTGTCCTGTTGAGGGCTGTATGGAAGGATTAATGTATAGATAATTCGAGACAGCTTCTATACTTTAGCTTTGCGGGACTCTTTGCTGTATGATCAATATACTGTATTGGAGGGACTACGAGAAGTCTTCGATACAGGTTTGATACTTGATCAGCTTTTCGATACAGCTAGAGGCGGTATCCAGGATTTGGCATATTGTCAAAACATTCTGATAATACGATCGATACAGGGATTGTTTATCCAAACATCATCGATACAGGGTTATTGTTATCCCAACAATTTCCCCCTTTTTGATAATTTGCCAAGTCCTTCCGAGTCTTCTTTTTAAAACCTTATGATGTTATCCAAACATCCTTGATGATGCCAAAACTTTGACACTTAGCGGTTTGAAGTAGGGCAGACTTCTTGGTCTTCTTTCAAATGGTCTGGCCTTCGGCATTTGGCTTAACACTAAGAACTGCTCGCAGGCAAGTTCAGCTTTTATCAAAAGAAAGTTACATTGAAAACTTATGATTGGCGCGCGGGCACAATCTTACATTGTTTTCTAGATGCATACAACTTAAACTATGAACTGTTCGCAGACAAGTTCTTATAGCTTGTGTATGAGATAGGTTTCATAATATGAATACAGTAAGAATAAATAAAGTGACTGTAAACATATAAGAACACAGTAGATTACGAGTTGTAATCTTTCAAGACAGGCAAAAATTTTATTGATATTGAAATGATGAGTACAAAATTTTGCTGTTCGGAAGATAAGATTGCAAAAACTATAATACAAGGAAATTTAGCTTCTATAGTCTTAATGCCTCCATGGTCTTTTGGAAGGGTCATTCTTGGTGTTTCGCCACCAGTTCTGGTGAGCATCCTTGTCTCGATTCTGATAAATTGCACGTCCTTCATAATATTTATCAAAGACTAGGATCCAGTCTTCTGGATGGGTCACCAAGTCACCTTTCTTGTGCTTTGATTTCATCTGCAGCTGTAGCGGGAGTATTCCTTCTTCCATCTTCGTCTTGAATTCCTCTGCGGCTTCCTGCACCGTTTTGCATCTATTGAATAATGGGGAATCCCTGATAAGTACAAAAAAGTATCTTAACAGTTCATTTCTCGTCCATTCTTTGATCTCTGCAGCGGTAGGTTGTCGGTCTGCCGGGAGGTTCATAGATTGCGGCTTTCGGACTAGGCTTTTCCAAGGATACTTAGGATCCTAGAATTCTGGTCTTTCTCCCTGTATCCTCACGTTCGGCGTTGAGATACGGGTTATGTCTGCAGTGATGGAGTCTTCAAACGGAGCTAACAACTCTTTCTCTTGCTGTAACCTCGTTCTCCTAGCGGCTTCCCTTGCTTCTTCCCCCTTTTTGGCATCATCAAGGTATGACACCTTTTCATCAAGACGTTCCAGGATCTCCTGAGCGGCATCCTATTTCATCTCAATATTTGACATTCTCTCAACAAGGGAGGAGAGCACCTGCGACATATCTTTTATATTCTTATCATGGTCTCGCAGTTGGGAACCGGATTCGATCAGAGCAGATGCGGTCTTGGCCTCTGACATGCGGAGTTTCGATTCCTCTTCTCTCAGGATCTGTTCTTGCTTCTCTTGTAGTTGGCTCAAAGCTTGCTTGAAGACATGTGGCAAGACAGTGAAGGATTCGACTACGCGAGAGACTCCATGCTTTAGACCGGTCATTTCTTCAACAGAAGATGTGTGAAGGCAATCAAGAGCCTTTTCTACCGAGTGTAGAGCATTGACTGCGTCCTGAATAAAGACAATTTGGAGGCCAAGAGCACGTAATCACTCTTTTGTTGTTTCGGTGCGGGGAGAGTCTGGCTGGGCAAAGTCCTCGACTCCATTTAACCTTCTCAAATTCACATTAGGGCGTGAATTGAGTTGGACATCCTCAGGTATAGCACCGTCGTCGGATTCTAAGGCGGTTGATGGGGCGGGAGTAACTGTTTCGGGTTTGGCAACAGGGGGTGCGGCATCCTCCTATGTCGAAGGGGTTTCTATAGACATGGATACAGGAGGGACCAATTCCTCCTGGTGTCTCTCAGCATCCGCCTGTTCCGGCAGAGGGACTGATTCCTCTTGCTGGATGGCGCGTGATTCTTCTTCTTCGGCGGCAGCAACGACAGGCTCGGGTTCTTGTTGCGAAACATGTTCTTCCTCCTTGACATGAGGGTCTGAATCCTCATTGTCAGGAACATTGGCTTGCTGTGGCGAAGGGGGCGACTGATGGGTAGATGTCCCTTCATCTTTCTTGGCTTAGGCTTCCTCTCGACTCATCCGCAAACCAGCCTGGAGTGCGTCGTCATCGTCGTCGGAATCAGGATCAGATTTTGGACTGTCGGGAGTTTCCATTGACGAAGCTTTTCCTTTCCTTATAGCTTCAGCCTTATCAAGAAGATGACTCTGAATTATCTCCTTAACGAATAAGTTGTCCCATTGGATCAGGACAGCAATTTCTTGAGTGTCTGTCACTTCCAAAACGAATTTTTCTTCGTTACACCACTCGCTCCAGTTGTACAAAGTTTCGTACGGAGCAAGTCTAAAGCTCTTCCATTGGAGAAACCGCTCGAAATACTATTCAATCTGCACGAAAAGCAGGATCTTGGAAATTATTGTGTCCGGGGATGGACTCAGTACAGCGTCTGGGTTTGCTGTAGGAAGGAGTTCCTCTACAGGTGTGGGATCCTGTATTGGAGAGGGATTCCTTACAGGGGATGGTACCCCGAAGGAAGGTGGATCCTGAATGGGTGTGGAATCCCATATAGGAGAGGTAGCTATTGGCTCCAAACAGGCAGCCGACTCGCTACAGTTTTTTGAGTTGGCAGATGTCCTCGTATCTGTCGTAGCCGCCAAGGGCTCGGGATATACTGTCGATACAGTAGCGGGCATCTCTTCCACAGGGGTTGGGCACTGGGATAGTTGATCAGTGGGTTGCGCCACGATAGGAGCATCCTCGGAGGGTTCTGTAGCTTTAACTTTCGTAAGCCTCCTTAGCTTCCTTTTCGTCTTCTCAACAGCAACTGATGTTTTGCTGTGATATCTTATTCTCTTATTAGAAGATTCAACACTTTGGAACTTAGAAGAAACGTCCCTCGGATCTGCAGACAGTGGCAAATTCCGGATAAAAGGTCTGTTGGCAATCAGGACGCTCTGGTTGAAGGCAGTGGGCCAGACGCCTCCTAAGAATATCCGTGAAATAATCTTCTTTGCTTCAGCGGTTTTCTGAAGTCCGCACTTTGTCAAAACATGGTTTAAGAATAAATCAAACGATTTCTTCTGAGTAGCAGCTTTAGACACCTCTTCCTGCAAACGTTTAAGGATGACCTGACACCAATTGACCTTCTCGCAGGTCATTATAGCGACCATCATCCTGAATCTGAGATTGGTGCACATCTCGAAAGCACATGTATGATTCTCAATAATGCGGCAGCAAAAATCATGTAAATAAACAAACGGTAAACAAAAATTCTTCTTATGGCATGTGGTGTGAACCACTTCCACCGTTGCTAAACCGGTGAACAAGCAATAGTCCTAAGTCAGCAATTCTTGAGACCTAAAGGTCTCAAGTTCTTCCATGGTCAGGCCATCAGATGGTAGCCTGAAGATGTTTTGGAGCAGCTCTCGGTCAACGCGGATCTCCACTCCGCGGATAACGGCTGTGATATCAGCGACATGACCTCCTTGAGCCAGAGGCAGAAAACGAACTACGGCGTTGAGGTAGAATTCCTCAACCAGCTGAGCGTCATAGTTCTCGGCGGTGTGGCTCCCAAGGCGGTAGAGGCCTTGTTGACGGATTCTCGTAGTGACGACCTCCATGGAATCGACGTCATCACTTTCAACGTGAATGCGTTCCATCACGAAAGATCTGGAGAAGATCCGTCCATCAATGAAGTTGAGTGACTTCTTGAGAGCGGTGGAAGATGTCTGAGTAGACACCATTGATGATTTTCAAGTAACGGAAAAAAGATACAAGAAAAATATGCAGTTTAACATAGAAAAATCTTGTAGGCTGAATGCTTGAGTGCTCTTAAAATATGCAGAAGGCGTAAAGAGTCTCAAATGTCATTTACAGTCCTTTTATAGTAGGTGGCGAAGAAGGGTTTTCAGAGAACGAATGGTCAGATTTATGGGATGGGAACCGGTGTTTAAAATGAACGGTCATTATGGACTGAGTGCAACTGGTACACTTATCCATTGATTTTTAAAATAGGAGCGGGTCCTACTTCTGACATTTCATATTACCTTTAATGCCTGAAACGGCGGTATTAAATATTAAACAATTTAAAAACGTCGCGGCTTTTGAGATTCGATTGTCCAGATGTCGTGTAAGGCATTTAATGTAAATGACGTTTGACATGAAAATAGGGCACGTGGACAAAAATTGTTTTTAAAATGAAATATTATAATATATATAATGAATCGAATTCCCATAGTATGTGCTGTATCCGCGATGATACAGCGTTCCCCTTAAAAGGTACATATAGGTTTCAATTCCATACAGCAACTTTTGGATTAATGCTGTATTCATGCTGTCTTCCTATCTAGCTTGCAGCCTCCGAGATCCGAGTCGCTATATCCAACTAAATCGAATCCGCCTTCTTTAAGATACCATAGTCCTACATCGACTGTTCCTTTAATATACTTCAGGATTCGTTTAGCTGTATTGAAGTGTGATTCTTTGGGTGCTACTTGATATATCACACATACTCCTACGACAAACTGGATATCGGGCCTGCTAGACATTAGGTACAGGAGCGAGCCAATAAGCTTCCTGTAGAGTGATTGGTCAACCGGCTTTCTGGCTTCATCAGCACTAATTTGCACGGGAGTGCTCATGGGGGTTGATGATGATTTGGAAGTGTTCATTCCAAATTTGTTGAGAAGCTCCTTCCTGTATTTTTCCTGGTTGATGAAGATCCCTGTAGGAAACTGCTTTACCTGCAAACCTAGGAAATAACTAAGTTCTCCCATCATACTCATTTCAAATTTACTTTGCATGAGATGAGAGAACCTTTGATATAAAGCAAGGTTAGTTGAACCAAATATAATGTCATCTACATAGATTTGAACCATTAGAAGGTCATCGCCTTTCTGTAATTTGAACAAGGTTTTATCCACAGAACCTTTCTCAAATCCATTATCAGTTAGATACTGGGACAGGGTCTCATACCATGCTCTAGGGGCTTGCTTAAGTCCATACAGTGCTTTCCTTAGCCTGTATACTAGATCTATGCGTCTGTGTTGGCAAACCCGGGTGGTTGTTCAACATAAACTTCTTCGGCAAGGTCTCCATTTAGGAATGCACTTTTGACGTCCATTTGGTATACGATGAAGCTCTTATGGGCGGCAAAGGCTAAAAATATCCTAATGGCCTCTAGTCTGGCTACAGGGGCAAACGTTTCATCGTATTCTCTGCCTTCTTCCTATCTATAGCCTTATGCGACTAGCCTTGATTTATTCCTTATAATTAGTCCATTTCGATCCTTCTTGTTTCTAAATACCCATTTGGTTCCAATAACTTATTGATGCGTAGGTCTGGATACAAGATACCATACATTGTTTCTTTCGAAACCGTTAAGCTCTTCTTCCATAGATGTTATCCAATGAGAATTATTGAGAGCTTCTATGGTGGAAACAGGTTCGGACTGGGCTAAGAATACAGCAATAGTGCACATATTGAGTCTTCTAAGCTCGGATTGAGATTTCCATTCAGGGAATGGTGATATCTCAGTATCTGGTTCTTCTTGTGCACACAGTACATTTCCTTGTGTACTATGTATTCTCCTACGAGTAGAAACACCAGCATTAATGTTTCCAATGATCAGCTCTTGCGGGTGATCTCTCAACCATCTTCGGTCGGGTTCTAATTCGGGGTCCTGTACTGTATCTTGAGTTGTTGTAGTTTCGTCTTCAGCTTGTACAGCATCGGCTTCATCTACGTCGATTCTTACAGCTGCGGGGTTGATTTCTAGGTCAACAACAAGTTCTATGGGAGTTGGTGGATCTAAGATGGAAAGTTGTTGGATGTTCTGAGTAACAGCTTCTACTCATGTAGGGTCATGGTGAGGTTTGTCAAACACTACATGAACTGATTCCTCGATCGGCAGCTTCCTTTTATTAAAGATCCTATAAGCTTTGCTAACGGAGGAATATCCTACGAATATTCCTTCATCCGACTTCTCATCAAAGGATCTAAGTTGATCCTTCCCATTGTTCAAAACATAGCACCTGCATCCAAAAATATGAAAATAAGAAACTAACGGAGTTTTGTTGTTCCATACCTCGTATGCTGTTTTGTTGTAGTGCTTGTTGACGATACAGCGGTTTTGAGTGTAGCATGCTGTATTAGTTGCTTCACCCCAGAAACGCTGTGGCAACTTGCTTGCGGAAATCATTGTCCTTGTTGCTTCCTTTAGCGTCCTATTCTTTCGCTCGGCAACACCATTTTTTTTAGGTGTACAGGCAGCTGAGTATTCGTGCTGTATCCCATTTTCCGAACAGTATTGCTCTATAAATCGGTTAGTAAATTCAGTACCTCTGTCAGAACGAATATACACGATACTCGATCCTTTTTCATTTTGAAGCTTTCTCAGGAGCTCGGGCAGCTTTGATGTTGTTTCCTTCTGCTTGCTTAAGAAAATTGTCCAACCATACCTGGAGTAATCATCAACAACAACGAGACAGTATTTCTTACCTCCCAAACTTACCGGGTCTACAGGACCATAGAGATCCATGTGTAGCATTTCCAACACTCTGTGGGTTGAAAGGTAGGATTTGCTCTTCAGGGTGGACTTGATTTGCTTGCCTTTTTGACATGGTCTACAGACACTGTCTTTTTTGAATGATACATTCAGCAATCCTCTAACCAGTCCCTGTCTTGAGAGCTTGTTGATCGTCTTGAAGTTGACGTGAGACATCCTCTTATGCCATAGCCAGCTTAGATCTGCAGTGCCTTTGGCAACTAAACAAGGAATTGTGGAGCTCGTAGGCATCCAGTCAGCAAGGACATCAGGAGAAGTGATACTGAAGTATGGGTACACACATGCAAGAACAATTGTGCTCAATCAATATACATCGTCCTTACTAAATGAGATACGTCTAGCACAGACCGAGGATCCCGAACTACGTGCGATCGGTGCGAGGATCGAGGAAGGAAATGTTTCCGACTACAAGATCTAGGGGGACTTGGTGAGGTTCAAGAATAGGATCTGTATTCCACCGAATGACGAGCTGAAGCAAACTATACTGAGAGAAGCACACTCCACTCCCTACTCCATTCACCTAGGAGCGAGCAAAATGTACAAGGATCTGCGAAAGAGTTTTTGGTGGAAGAATATTAAATAGGAAGTGGCTAGATTCGTTGCCTGATGTACGACGTGCCAACAAGTAAAGATTGAACACCGCAAACCAGCCGGAATCATGCACTCTTACCCATTCCGGGGTGGAAATACTAAAGCATATCAACGGATTTTGTTACCAAGCTACCAGCGGCGATGGGATGAAACGACACAATTTGGGTTATTATTGATCGGTTAACGAAATCAGCACATTTTATTCCAATTCAGAAAACAACCGGAACAGAACATTTAGCCACTATTTTAATCAGGAAGATTGTGAGACTGCACGACATCCCCCGTCCATCATTTTGGATAGGGACACCAGGTACGTGTCCCGTTTTTAGAAAGCCATCCATAACGCTATTGGGACCCAGTTGCATTTTAGCATAGCCTATCACCCTCATACTGATGGACAGACCGAGCGTACGATACAAACCCTAGAAGATCTGTTGAGGGAATGTGTGCTCGATTGGGGAAGGGGTTGGGTTAAGCATCTCGGGTTAGTAGAGTTTTCATACAACAACAGCTGGCACGCGAGCATAGGCATGGCGCCATTTGAGGCTCTGTACGGACAAAGATGCAAGTCGTCGTTATGCTGGGATAATACTTCTGACACCGTTGCTACCGAGTTAGATCTGATCCAGGAATCCATTAAGAAGATCTCTGTTGTTCAAAAACATATGTTAGTAGTGCAAAACCGGCAGCGACCATTGGAATTTATGGTTGGGGATCATGTTTGGGTCAAAGTATCGCCTATGCGAGGTATTCGACATTTCGGACAGAAGGGCAAGTTAAGCCTAAGGTTCGTAGGCCCGTTCCAGATATTGGACCGAGTTAGAAAACTTGCACATCGACTAGCCCTGCCGCTGCATTTGGATTGAGTGCACAATGTCTCACGTATCCCAGTTAAGGAAGTATGTCTATGATCCGATTCACAAACTCAATTTTGAAGAAGTGGGAATTTCTGATGATGCTACTTTTAGAGAAGTGCCGATGAACATCTTGGATCGGCGTATGAAAACGTTACGAAATAAAGCCATACCCCTTGTGAAAGTTCAATGGTCGCACCACGGAATGGAAGAAGCAACTTGGAAGACCAAGTCGAGCATGAGGTAATATCATCTCGAGTTATTTTCTTAGTTTCGGGATGAAACTATTTTAAGGGGATGGTATGTAATACCATGGGTATTTCATGCTCTAATTACGTGCATTTCATGAATTAAAATGTAATTTCTATCATTTGCGATGTTGTCTTCTTATATTATGTGGTTTCATTAAAGTGCTATTGCGATATAATTGTGTGATGTGAATGGGACGGAGATGACATACCTTGACGCCGTTAGACAATTGTCGGTGCGAATATGATGGTGGCCAATGTCTTGTTCCCCGAGGAATTGTTGACGAGTGAAAAGGGTAATCACCCCGAGTTGGTTAAAATGTGATAAATGACTAAGGGACTGAGTGACTAACGTATGCTAATTGACATGCATAACGTACGTTATTGTCGCAAACATTACATACGTTAACATCGCTTGATTACATACATAAGGCTAGAAATGGTCTTCTGACCTGAATCATTCTTTTGACGCGGACTGGGGTACTTTCGGTGGGCTAGAAGACAAACGAATCAACTGCCTGTAACGTACGCTAATTGCCAATCTTAGTGTACGCTATGTTCAGGGGTCTTACATACGTTATGACACCCTACGTATGTAATAGATAGGGACATTCCAGGCAGTAGCCTCTAGACAGCCTTTACGCACGTTAACTAGAGTACATTACGTACGTAATGCTCCTTACGTACAAAAGCTTTGAGCACTAATGTACGTTAACGCAATCGAGTGTTATAAAATAACACTTCCACCTTCAGTTCCCCCAGCCTTAGAACCCTTGTGAAGCCTCCTTGAAGCCTTTCCCAGCCCCTTATACGATTCTTGGCCTCCCAAAACACTTGTATTAACATAGGGGAGGGGGTTACTCAAGCTCCGGATAAGATATCTAGGTCAATCGATCCATTCTTCATTCCTCCTCATTGTTCTTTGTTGGTTCGTCATCATTCCTCATTGTTCTTCCTCTATTAAGGTAAGTCTATCAATCCTTGAGGTTACCTATTCGATATTGTTGTTATGCCTATTGGATTACGGGTATTTGGGTAGCCTTGTTAGCTCTCATAGACAATCTAATCGGATGAACTTGTAGTAATCAAAACTGTCGTTGTAAGTATATTTTGTTTCCGAACCATTAATTCATGTATCGTGTTGTATTAATCAAATGCGAATACCTATTCAAATCAACCTTGGAAATGTTAACTTGACGAATCATTTGTAGAGAGATTGCGTTATGAATCCTGTCACCGTATGCTAAACTCGTTGTAACCCATTTTTGCTAATATGATTATCAACGTTAATTAACTAGGAGAAATCAACTCAATAGTATTACCATCATTAAGAATCGACCATTGAAGTCGTTGTGGGAAACGGTAACCCACCGAATGTAGAACTCGGAATAGAGGATTGAATTAGTAGTTATGTAATTCAATTGTGCTATAGTCGATTGTTGTCAACCGAAAAAATATTGGGGATAATCTTGTTGACCAAATTGTTATAACAATCGTTAATCAAAGAGTTGAACAACGTAATAATGTGTATTACTTTTGAACTTAGAAACACAATACTAGTTTTGCGAAATTAAACTAAGTTAAGAATCCGGTTAGTAAAGGGAATGGGAAACTAGTTTATTCATCATTATCCAAACGAAATGTTAATCGGAGATTATGTGATTAGGTTAAACTCGGTCGGTCGTGGAAGTTCAAGTTGTCGTAAGGCACTTACCGTCTGATTCAAGGCAAGTAAAATCTTGCTCGAGAAGTAATAATTTTATTGAAGTATTCATAATACATGAATGTGTCGTTGTGTGATGAATGTCGACGATTGTCTTTCTCTATGAAATGTGTTATAAATGGGCCGATGTGTTGGGGATAAAACCTGAATGGTACCCGTGTGGAAATGTGTTAAGGGATAAGACCTAAAAAGGGCACCCACATTCTGGGGTATTCCTGTGTGGATACTTCCATGACCCTTGGTTGTGACCTTGGGGTTTATGTGTTAAAAGAGAATGACAGCGTCGGCTATACTGTGAATTATCATCTATATGTTATGTGGTATGGTGTTAATAAATCGTGTATTTCATTATGAAACGCTGTTATTGATTATCATTCTCTGACCCCGGTTCGTCTGGTATGATTTGTCGTGCCAGGTAAATTTGTTGAATATGTGCAGGACATTCCCGAGGGTTCCGGTTAGGCTTGAATGGAGTTGGGCTAAAGTTATGTTACCGCATGTTTTAATTTGATTTCTGAAAACTCTATTTACGTAATAATCGTGTTTTGAATTATGCTTCTTTCAAAGACATTCCGTTTCATGCTATGTAACTGTGCATTCACCATTTTATAATATCTTAATTAAAATTTCAATTTCCTAAAATAGCCTTGTGGGTCCCACACGGGATTCACGCACTGTAATGCCCCAGAAATTTTGGGGGTGTTATAATTTTGTAAACCTTGGTCTGATCAACATGACCAAGTCTAAGATGCCATTTAAAGACTTGAATAATTTCATCCCTGCCACGCTTCATAGTCATAGTATTCACAAAAACGACTTTGTTACTTAGGTTTAGATGATACAGTCCATTTAACAATGTAGCAGTGCCTACTGATTATTTCTAAAATAAATTTTGCATGAACCATCACCAATGAAAAATGAAAGCCTTTCCGATCCATGACCGGAATGGATATAATGTTTTTATGCCCCTTGGGCAAAACAAGTACATCATCTAATGTTAAAACAATGCCAGATTCGAAATGCATTCGAAGTGATCCAATGTCAGTTGCTTCGACACTATGCCTGCTTCCGACAGTAATCATCACTTCCCCAGCTCCAAGCTTCCTACTTTGTTCCAGATCCTAATTTATGGTACAAATGTGAGAACTAGCACCTGAATCCAGTATCCAAGAAGTAGAAAATACAGTAGCAGAACAATTTGTTTCCAAAACTAAAAGTTATGTACCTGAAGTGCCATGGAGATAAGACAGTCTCTACCCCAGTGGCCCAGATCACCGCATTTAAGACATGCGTCCTTCTTCTTCTTGCTCTTGGGAACCATTGGGGACTTGCCCTTACCTTTAAGGTCCTTGATTTGTGGTCTCATCTGCTTCTTGGTCTTTTTCTTCTTGTTCTTGGACCTCCGAGGTCCAGAAGAAATCACAAGGGCAGACTCCTTCACCTGCGGAGTCTCCATCTGAGACTGAGCGGTTTATCAGTTTGTTCATCAACCCTGCTAAATTGCAAGCAATCTCATTGCAGTTGAAATTCATAACAAACTGTGGGAAGGAATCAGGAAAAGAGACTGTAGGATAAGGTCGGTCTGAAGAGAAGTATCCATCTTAAAATCAAGAGCCTCCAATCTCTCGATCATAGAGATCATTTTGAGGACGTGGACCCCAACCTTCTCACCTTCCGTCATCCTAGCACCGAACAGTTGCTTGGATACCTCATATCTAGCAGTTCGACTATGCTCACCATAAAGCTCGGTTAAGTGAGATAAAATCTGCCTAACAGAAGTCATTTTCTCATGATCTCTCTGAAGCTCATTAGACATAGAAGCCATCATATAGGCACGGACTTTTATGTCATCCTTAACCCACTTTTCGTGGTTTTCAATTTCTTCCTGATTAGCTCTAGTCCGCACCGGAGGCGTCAGAATATCCGTCTCGAAGACGTATCCCAGTGCCACTATACTGAGGACAATCATCAGGTTGCGGCGTCAGTCCACAAAGTTAGGGCCAATTAAGGTGTTCTTTTCGAGTAGTATAGCGAGTGGGTTCATTGTCATATTGAGAGTTGATATTTGTTTGTATTAAGTACGACAGATTTATTAGTGACTCGTTCAGTTATAATCTGAGTATAGAATTAAGGTCTTTTCTATTCTTTTAACCTAGTTCCCACTATTTTTATCGGAATAACACACTCCCATGTGAAATCCAAAAGTATTGTTCGCTTTACTTCATAGTGGTGATCGAGTTCTTTATAAATTTTAATAGAGGGCAACCGAAAAGGTTTCTAGTATATTAATCCTCATAAAGTGGTGTCCAACACCAACCCATCTAATGGATGATTCGGTCTTCTTTTTTCCCTTGTTCACTCCCCTCAACCTATACAGTTTTTATGGTTCGTGAACAAGTGAAGTTTATACCATCAATGCAAATCAGTTTCACAATTAAATCTTATCCGGCAACCAAATAGGTTTCTAGGGATAAAATTTGCTCCAACCGAAGGCATCCAATGCGTTCTCGGTAATTTATTGATCCTCCCCAAATGACTACCCCGATAACTCGGAAGTATAGCACATCCGGTTTGGATTTCAATTTTCTGAAAGCTCGATGGAGGGAAGGAAAACCTTGAAAATTTTTAAACTTAATAATTTGTCGTGGGAGAATTTTCGCGATTAATGTTACACTTTCCACATTAATTCATTTAAGTGCGTTTGTTGCATTTATACCATGTGAATAAAACACACAGCCTAGTTGCTACCAACATGTAGTTCATGGACAGTTCCTAGAACAAAAATATTGTAATCTAATTACAAGTCTTCGGTCTTGAATCTTCGTCTTCTCGAACGGATCTTCCTCCGGTAATTGTCATTACATATACGTTTTACATTTGAAAATTTGTATCCTAGGTAGAAATATTTCTAGTAAAGTAAATAGGCTCAAAACGGCCTTTACAACCCAATCGAATAAAACCGAACGATTCAAAACTAGGTCCATGAACCACATCCCCATTCAAAAGCATTCATCCAATAAATACTAAATAAATGGATTGCATATAAATATATCGATCCAACCAATATATATATATATAACCAACTATAAATAAAATTGATCCAATCAATTCACACAATCGGTAATATGAAAATGTTCAAAATAATTCGGTCATCCACAAGTATTCCAATTAATCGATTTTCCCTCATAAAATGAAATACCTTAAATCATTTTATTCATATGAAATCCAATTTAACATGCGTGATATTAATTTTCTGGAACACACGAAAAAATCGAGCCCAAAACAAATCTGGAAGCCTGACACGGTCGAGTCACAATGACAAGGGCCGTGTCAAAACTCACTGGATGGCTGACCCGACCGTGTCAAAGAGTGACACGGCCCGTGTCACCTGTCCAGAATACCATGCTTCGTCAAAAAGTCGTCCAACGATGATCCAGGGCTAGATTTTCAACTGGATATCTAATATCAATATTTTCTGACTTTCACATGTTCAATATAAATCACATTTCCCATAAATTAAAGATTCATATTTAGACATAAATATGCGGAAATATAAATATAACGAACGAAAACATACACCACGATTATGACTATAAATAATTCCAAATCATTCACTATCCAATCAAGCATTCCAAATGCTAAATATCGTATATACGATCGCAAGACCTACTCTCTTATACCACTGTTGGGATTTGGTGCCTAAAACGAAGATGCAACGGAAGCAATATACGAATCTAATTCGATCTGAATCCCTAAAGATGATCGATCAAGATACGTATATATGAATGTAAAACGAATCAAAGTTATATTCGAAATCATACCCTCATAGTCCATTGATTAAATGATGTACTCCACGTATGCGATTTCCCAAGCTTTAGGTGATCTTCCCACGAATCCGATTCGTCAAGCTCTTGGATGATCCAACGCCGAAAACACCGCGCCTCTACTTGCCATGTGCAGGAGAAACGATCGGAACGACAACCACCCGATTAACTGTTGGGATTCTGGATAAAACGAGTACGCAGCGGAAAATAAAAGAATCCCAAACAGGATCGATCAAGTCACGTATATACGAAAAATAAAAGACGAAGACAAAAGGATAAAAGTCCCATACCTTTAAAGTTTTTGATAATATCTTCATAATTTGACATTGATCACGATCCCGATCACGAAATCCCTTTGTACCAAACACCGAAAGCTCGATGTCTCTACTTCACATGCGTCAGAAGCTGCCAGGAAAAATCAACGAGACTCCGTTCTCCAAGAAAATGGCTAGGGAAACTCGTAGGAATTTTCTCTCAATTTTTCTCACTATTCTCTCACCTCTAAGATGAAGAATGAAGTCAAGAGAAAGTTTTTCTCTCTCTCTCCCTCTCTCTCTCTCTCTCTCTCTCTCTCTCTCTCAAGCTCTCTGCCGTATCACTCCAAGTGAAAAAGGGACTAGTGGTGGTGTTGAAAAGCATACTCTTATACACCTCACATGACAAGAGATAAGATATTCAATAGTAAAAGAATATTTCCACGTCTCATAAAGGGGAATCATGTGGAAAAATACCACCCACCAACTAGTAAAGTCAACATACTAGGAGAGAGACAAGGGGAGGGGCAGCTAGGAGGAAATTTCCAAGAAACGGGCCGATTCACACGGCTCATGTACTGGACGTTCGTCAAGTGAATCCGTTAAAATACACTCCGTTTTATTTCTAATGTATTTATATCAATTAATTAATCCAATTAATTAATTATATCATATACAAATATATTTCTCTAAGATATATTATTTTTGAATTAAATTAATTACCTAGTAACTTAATTTCAATTCATAAGATCGCTATTTGATTTATCCAATAAATCATAATTAGATATCCAATATCTAATATTAATAGAGAGATGATAAATTCACATTTATCCATCAACGATACTGATGCGCGACTCTGTAAGTCCGTCTCAGTCGGCATTGGGAGGAACTAATGAGTGCGGGCAGCACTTAGCCAGCCTAGCGGGCCGCACTGTAAACCCCGACTGAGAACGAATGAAGGGATCATTCCAGAACCATTATGTAGTGAATACTATATACGTATAGACCTTTGATCAAATGTCTCGGTCAAGTCTTTGGGTCACGGTAAAGTCAAACCCTACTGTTGACTGGACATTATACATGTGTTAATGCAAATCAAGACCGACTGATTACTAGTATATCTAATACGACTAGATCAGAATGCTTTGTCCAAAGACTTATTATCTTATTTGCAATTAACCGTATAGGACATTCGCCTGCTCAGTAACAGGAGATAGAATCCTTTCTCGGCGTACAATAAAGATTGCTACCTGCCCGTATAGTCCGCACTTCGAGGTTGACCCAGCGATTAAGCAAATGGAACTAACTACTCTAAAGACAAACTAAACGTCATAGGCACATCTCTTACTGAACCCTCAGGTCAAAGGTCCATGTATACTATCACAACCTTTCGATTCGTCATCGACTCTCCAAGAGTGAACCGTATGACTGAATCAAGTATAAGTCGTGTTCGAGTACACTGGTCCCACCAATATACTTATAACTATGCTATCAAGACATGCACATATCCTAACATAAGTTATACAAGTCTTACTGAAAACTTAATGCCCAATTAAGTTTATCGACTTGTGAACGGTTTACGTAAATAAGCTATAAACACTTCCAGTGCATTTTCCCTTATCTAATAACGATAGTGGAATGTTCACTCTTATATACATGGGCTTCACTTCAATGTTTACCAAATCAAGAATGCATTTGAAATACAATAAACAATGAATGAATCATATTTCCTTTTATTGCTAATTCCATAATTACAAGTACAATGCCCTTTCTCACTCATCCACTGATTGGTATTCGAGGGCATATTCCTAACAATCTCCCACTTGCACTCAATGCCATACATCATGGTATCCAATACCCATGTTCTTCAGATGTCTTTCCAAGACAGCCTGAGATAACAGCTTAGTCAGCGGGTCAGAGACATTGTCTTCTGAGTCTACTCTTTGCAACGAAACATATCCTTTCTCAACCATCTCACGAATGTTGTGATACTTTCTCTCTATATGCTTGGTGTTGTGGTGAGCCCTAGGATCCTTAGCTTGGGCTGCAGCTCCATCATTATCACAGTAAAGTGATATAGGCAGCTCCGCGTTAGGCACCACTTGAAGTTCTTGCACAAACTTCTACATCCAAAATGCTTCCTTGCTCGCCTCTGAGGCAGCTTGGTACTCTGCTTGGTAGGTGGAATCAGTAGTAATGCTTTGCTTGGAGCTTCTCCAATACACTACTCCTCCATTCAGAGTAAACAAATACCCAGATGTCGACTTAGATTCATCCTTATCTCCTTGAAAATCAGAATTGGTGAATCCAACCACCTTTAGTTCTCCACCCTCGTAAGTAAGAACCATATCTTTAGTCCTTCTCAAGTACTTAAGAATATTCTTAACGGCACTCCAGTGTTCCCTTCCCGGGTTTGCTTGAAATTAACTTACCACACTCACAGCGTAGGCTAAGTCCGGTCTCGTACACAACATAGCGTACATGAGGCTACCCAATGCCGAGGCATAGAGTACCTTACTCATCTCTCTTTTATCTTCCTCACTTTGAGGACACATTTTCTTAGTGAGATAAATTCCAAGTGGCATGGGAAGGAACCCTCTTTTAGAGGTATCCATCTTGAATCTACTCAGGATCTTTTCTATATAGAGGGCTTAGGAAAGTCCTATCATTCTTTGCGGTATATCTCTATAAAGACTGATCCCTATGTTGGAATATTTATTCCACACATTATTTAATTTGTGTTTTGATGATTAAAGTTTCTAAACAAACAAAACAACATTAAGGCGAAGCAAAACGACGAAGCAGACGAAGACACAAAAAGTTGCAATCTGGACTACTTTAGCGCACGCAAGTCATCACACGTTAGCACATGCTAACGGGAAGTCAACTGCATTCCAGCCAAGTTTCGAAATAAGCTGAAGTGAAGTCAGCTGTTGAGATAGCGCACGCTACACGTTATCATTAACGCACGCTATCGAAGTCTTGTTACCGTTGTGAAGGAATTCAAACACAGAATATCGTATGCAATGAAGTAAGCATTAGCGCACGCTACAAAGTATGAATAGCGCACGCTAAGAAGTTTGAATCAAGTCAATCAGAACGTTGGGAAAAACAGGTCAATGTCAGCATATCAAACGGATACTTTGACAATCCATGCAACGGATATATTGTATTAGCGCATGCTACAATGTGTTATTAACGCACGCTAATACAAAAAGGTTACGTACGTAAGGCAGAAGGCATAACGTACGCTAAAGAAGAAACGAAGTTACTGGACTGAAACTAGGAACAGTCTAGCGCACGCTACAGGCACGCTAAGATATTAGCGCACGCTACCAGAGGAAGGCTAGCGCACGCTAGCAAGTCAAAACAGCCAGCAACGGCTAGTTTATGGGAAATGCCTATAAATACCATCCCTATGGTATTGTTTAAGTACAACAACTTCAAGCAAATGAGATATTCATCTGAGAATCATATACTTACATTGTTGTTGTAATATTGAGCTTATATTGTTAGTTTGAGTGTTTATACATTCAACATTATACACGAGCGAGAAAAAGAAAAGATACGATTTGATTCGGTGTTATTAGAATCAAGGATCCGGTATTGTTAGAATCACAATCGCTATCTTAGTGAGGTTTATCTAGTACCGATAGAAAGCTAGAGTGGTTGACTCCTTATCCAATAGAAAAGGAAAAACGGTTTTACTCGGACCGATCGAAGACGAGCTTGTAACGGTAATCCCTCGACCGATAGAAGAGAGGCGTAGAGGTTTTGATCTTAATCCTAAAAAGGACATAGGCTTCGTTAATAGCCGGACCTCTATAAATCTTTGTTTGATTTATTTTCGCAATTTATATACGCTTCCGCACAAAACGGCGCAAATATTCGATTTTAAACCAACAATTGGTATCAGAGCGGTACTCCATTACGCGTCTTAACATCCGAGGAGAAAAAGATCAAAAATGGTGTTTCAAATGGCTCCAGTCGAAGGCCTTGCTCTCAACCGACCACCATTTTTTGATGGCGTGAACTTCATGACTTGGAAGAAGAAGATGTCAATATTCATTCGAGCTTACGACATCGAACTTTGGAAGGTGATTTTGTCTTGTTCCAAAAATTCCAATGAATTCCAACGGTACGCTTAAAATTTTTGAAGAATATGACGACTCCGATTGGAAAAACGACCATTTCAATTGTAAGGCAACTCAACTTCTTTATTGTGCCTTAAATCCAGAAGAACACAACCGGATATCATCGTGTGATAGTGCCAAAGAAATCTGGAAAATGCATGAGGTAACACACGAAGGTACGTCTCAAGTCAAAGAGACGAAGATAAACATGCTCCTTCATGATTATGAATTATTCCAAATGAAGGACGATGAATCCATCTCGATTATGCTCGATCGATTTTCCGTCATCACTAATGGATTAGCATGTTTCGGAAAATCACTTTCGAGTAGTGAGAAAGTAAAGAAAATTCTCCGATCACTACCTCGAGAATGGGACGGTACGGTTACGGCAATTATGGAATCTAAAGATTTAAGCAATATTTATTTTAGTGCTCTTGTTGGTTCTCTTGTCAACTACGAGATCGTTCTAAAATCTCGGAATGCCAAACCGAAACCAAAGGAGAGGTCGATAGCCTTCAAGGCTAAAATGTCGAAAAACAAAGAAGAAATCCCGGTGGACGAAAGTGATGAAGAAATGGCATATTATTCCAAAAATATTAATAAGTTCCAACACTTATTAAACCGGAGAAAGAAGGACATTCAAGCGGGGGAATCGAAGAAACCCGACAACACTTGTCGATTATGTGGTAAACCATGCCACTTCGCCAAAAACTATCGAGTAAAGCAAAAGGAAGTTTTAATCGCAACATGGAGTGACGAAGATCCCGATGAAGATTTTCTTGACCAAAATAATCTCGCGCTCATGGCCCGGAGTTCATTCGCCGATAGCGACGTCGAAAGTCAAGTAAGTAACTCCTACGACGAACTCTTTGAAGCATTCGAATTATTACATACGGACTATCAAAATGCCTTAAATGAAATTAAATCCCTCAAGTCTAAATATAAAACTTTGGAAGTTGAAAATTCCAAAATACTTGAAAAAGGGAAATTTGTCGAAATTGATCATTCGAAATGCCTTGAAAATGAAAATATTTTGAAAAATGATCTTTTAAAAGTTCAAGATGAACTAAAAATTTTGACAAAGAAATTCTCGTGCGGCAACGATAAATTTGAACAAATGTTATGTGTTCAAAAATATACTTTAAATAAAGAGGGGTTGGGATTCAAACCACGTTCGAAAAATGAATCCGTCAATTTAAAAATACCCCGATGCGAAAAATGTTTGAAAATCGGGCATCACGTTTCAAATTGCAAAAGCCCAAGACGGGCGATAAAAATTAAAAAGATTTGGGTTCCTAAAGGAACAAACATTTCAAATATCGTCTACGTTTCAAAATAAAAACCAACTATAGGTTGGATCCCCAAAAATAAATTTTAACAAATGATATTTTACAAAGGGGGAGAAGGAATATTTTTGAGGGAGAAATAATATTTTCAGGGGGAGCCTATACCCTTATTAATGCATAAATTGGTATCATGCATATTTATACTTCATTTGATATACTCTATTTTTTTACACTTTTTGATGACGGCAAAAAGGGGGAGAAGGAGATGAATTGAGATAAAATCGAAGAAGTCGAAAAGAAAAGAAAAGCATACAAATAGGGGGAGTTGAAAAATTGAAAAACGACGGAGTCGAAAAATAAAGGAGATGTCGGAAAGAAAAGAGAATTGGAGAAACTAACGAAACGATTAAAGCCGAAAACTTTGATTCGTATATATATACATATATTTTATTTTTTTACAGGTTTTATCCAATTCAAGAGTTGTTTTGTAATCATCAAAAAGGGGGATATTGTTGGAATATTTATTCCACACATTATTTAATTTGTGTTTTGATGATTAAAGTTGCTAAACAAACAAAACAACATTAAGGCGAAGCAAAACGACGAAGCAGACGAAGACACAAAAAGTTGCAATCTGGACTGCTTTAGCGCACGCAAGTCATCACACGTTAGCGCACGCTAATGGGAAGTCAACTGCATTCCAGCCAAGTTTCGAAATAAGCTGAAGTGAAGTCAGCTGTTGAGATAGCGCACGCTACACGTTATCATTAACGCACGCTATCGAAGTCTTGTTACCGTTGTGAAGGAATTCAAACACAGAATATCGTATGCAATGAAGTCAGCATTAGCGCACGCTAAGAATTTTGAATCAAGTCAATCAGAACGTTGGGAAAAGTAGGTCAATGTCAGCATATCAAATGGATACTTTGACAATCCATGCAACAAATATATTGTATTAGCGCACGCTACAATGTGTTATTAACGCACGCTAATACAAAAATGTTACGTACGTAAGGCAGAAGGCATAACGTATGCTAAAGAAGAAACAAAGTTACTGGACTGAAACTGGGAACAGTCTAGCGCACGCTACAGGCACGCTAAGATATTAGTGCACGCTACCAGAGGAAGGCTAGCGCATGCTAGCAAGTCAAAACAGCCATCAACGGCTAGTTTATGGGAAATGCCTATAAATACCATCCCTATGGTATTGTTTGAGTACAACAACTTCAAGCAAAAGAGATATTCATCTGAGAATCATATACTTACATTGTTGTTGTAATATTGAGCTTATATTGTTAGTTTGAGTGTTTATACATTCAACATTATACACGAGCGAGAAAAAGAAAAGATACGATTTGATTCGGTGTTATTAGGATCAAGGATCCGGCATTGTTAGAATCACAATCGCTATCTTAGTGAGGTTTATCTAGTACCGATAGAAATCTAGAGTGGTTGACTCCTTATCCAATATAAAACGAAAAACGGTTTTACTCGGACCGATAGAAGACGAGCTTGTAACGGTAATCCCTCGACCGATAGAAGAGAGGTGTACAGGTTTTGATCTTAATCCTAAAGAAAAAGATACATCGAGAGAGGACGTAGGCTTCATTAATAGCCTAACCTCTATAAATCTTTGTGTGATTTATTTCCGCAATTTATTTACGCTTCCGCACAAAACGGCGCAAATATTCGATTTTAAACCAACAATTGGTATCAGAGCGGTACTCCATTACGCGGCTTAACATCCGAGGAGAAAAAGATCAAAAATGGCGTTTCAAATGGCTCCAGTCGAAGGCCTTGCTCTCAACCGACCACCATTTTTTGATGGCGTGAACTTCATGACTTGGAAGAAGAAGATGTCAATATTCATTCGAGCTTACGACATCGAACTTTGGAAGGTGATTTGTCTTGGTCCAAAAATTCCAATGAATTCCAACGGTACGCTTAAAATTTTTGAAGAATATGACGACTCCGATTGGAAAAACGACCATTTCAATTGTAAGGCAACTCAACTTCTTTATTGTGCCTTAAATCCGGAAGAACACAACCGGATATCATCGTGTGATAGTGCCAAAGAAATCTGGAAAATGCTTGAGGTAACACACGAAGGTACGTCTCAAGTCAAAGAGACGAAGATAAACATGCTCCTTCACGATTATGAATTATTCCAAATGAAGGACGATGAATCCATCTCGATTATGCTCGACCGATTTTCGGTCATCACTAATGGATTAGCATGTTTCGGAAAACCACTTTCGAGTAGTGAGAAGGTAAAGAAAATTCTCCGATCACTACCTCGAGAATGGGACGGTACGGTTACGGCAATTATGGAATCTAAAGATTTAAGCAATCTTGATTTTAGTGCTCTTGTTGGTTCTCTTGTCAACTACGAGATCGTTCTAAAATCTCGGAATGCCAAACCGAAACCAAAGGAGAGGTCGATAGCCTTCAAGGCTAAAATGTCGAAAAAGAAAGAAGAAATCCAGGTGGACGAAAGTGATGAAGAAATGGCATATTATGCCAAAAATATTAATAAGTTCCAACACTTATTAAACCGGAGAAAGAAGGACATTCAAGCGGGGGAATCGAAGAAACCCGACAACACTTGTCGATTATGTGGTAAACCAGGCCACTTCGCCAAAAACTGTCAAGTAAAGCAAAGGGAAGTTTTAATCGCAACATGGAGCGACGAAGATCCCGATGAAGATTTTCTTGACCAAAATAATCTCGCGCTCATGGCCCGGAGTTTATTCGCCGATAGCGACGTCGAAAGTCAAGTAAGTAACTCCTACGACAAACTCTTTGAAGCATTCGAATTATTACATACGGACTATCAAAATGCCTTAAATGAAATTAAATTCCTCAAGTCTAAATATAAAACTTTGGAAGTTGAAAATTCCAAAATACTTGAAAAAGGGAAATTTGTCGAAATTGATCATTCGAAATGCCTTGAAAATGAAAATATTTTGAAAAATGATCTTTTAAAAGTTCAAGATGAACTAAAAATTTTGACAAAGAAATTCTCGTGCGGCAACAATAAATTTGAACAAATGTTATGTGTTCAAAAATATACTTTAAATAAAGAGGGGTTGGGATTCAAACCACGTTCGAAAAATGAATCCGTCAATTTCAAAATACCCCGATGCGAAAAATGTTTGAAAATCGGGCATCACATTTCAAATTGCAAAAGCCCAAGACGGACGATAAAAATTAAAAAGATTTGGGTTCCTAAAGGAACAAACATTTCAAATATCGTCTACGTTTCAAAAGAAAAACCAACTATAGGTTGGATCCCCAAAAATAAATTTTAACAAATGATATTTTACAAAGGGGGAGAAGGAATATTTTTGAGGGAGAAATAATATTTTCAGGGGGAGCCTATATCCTTATTAATGCATAAATTGGTATCATGCATATTTATACTTCATTTTATATACTCTATTTTTTTACACTTTTTGATGACGACAAAAAGGGGGAGAAGGAGATGAATTGAGATAAAATCGAAGAAGTCGAAAAGAAAAGAAAAGCATACAAATAGGGGGAGTTGAAAAATTGAAAAACGACGGAGTCGAAAAATAAAGGAGATGTCGAAAAGAAAAGAGAATTGGAGAAACTAACGAAACGATTAAAGCCGAAAACTTTGATTCGTATATATATACATATATTTTATTTTTTTACAGGTTTTATCCAATTCAAGAGTTGTTTCGTAATCATCAAAAAGGGGGAGATTGTTGGAATATTTATTCCACACATTATTTAATTTGTGTTTTGATGATTAAAGTTGCTAAACAAACAAAACAACATTAAGGCGAAGCAAAACGACGAAGCAGACGAAGACACAAAAAGTTGCAATCTGGACTGCTTTAGCGCACGCAAGTCATCACACGTTAGCGCATGCTAACGGGAAGTCAACTGCATTCCAGCCAAGTTTGAAATAAGCTGAAGTGAACTCAGTTGTTGAGATAGCGCACGCTACACGTTATCATTAACGCACACTATCGAAGTCTTGTTACCGTTGTGAAGGAATTCAAACACAGAATATCGTATGCAATGAAGTCAGCATTAGCGCACGCTAAGAAGTTTGAATCAAGTCAATCAGAATGTTGGAAAAAGCAGGTCAATGTCAGCATATCAAACGGATACTTTGACAATCCATGCAACGGATATATTGTATTAGCGCACGCTACAATGTGTTATTAACGCACGCTAATACAAAAAGGTTACGTACGTAAGGCAGAAGGCATAACGTACGCTAAAGAAGAAATGAAGTTACTGGACTGAAACTGAGAACAGTCTAGCGCACGCTACAGGCACGCTAAGATATTAGCGCACGCTACCAGAGGAAGCCTAGCGCACGCTAGTAAGTCAAAACAGCCAGCAACGGTTAGTTTATGGGAAATGCCTATAAATACCATCCCTATGGTATTGTTTGAGTACAACAACTTCAAGCAAACGAGATATTCATCTGAGAATCATATACTTACATTGTTGTTGTAATATTGAGCTTATATTGTTAGTTTGAGTGTTTATACATTCAACATTATACACGAGCGAGAAAAAGAAAAGATACGATTTGATTCGGTGTTATTAGGATCAAGGATCCGGCATTGTTAGAATCACAATCGCTATCTTAGTGAGGTTTATCTAGTATCGATAGAAATCTAGAGTGGTTGACTCCTTATCCAATAGAAAAGGAAAAACGGTTTTACTCGGACCGTTAGAAGACGAGCTTGTAACGGTAATCCCTCGACCGATAGAAGAGAGGCGTAGAGGTTTTGATCTTAATCCTAAAGAAAAAGATACATCGAGAGAGGACGTAGGCTTCGTTAATAGCCAAACCTCTATAAATCTTTGTGTGATTTATTTCCGCAATTTATTTACGCTTCTGCACAAAACGGCGCAAATATTCGATTTTAAACCAACAATTGGTATCAGAGCGGTACTCCATTACGCGGCTTAACATCCGAGGAGAAAAAGATCAAAAATGGCGTTTCAAATGGCTCTAGTCGAAGGCCTTGCTCTCAACCGACCACCATTTTTTGATGGCGTGAACTTCATGACTTGGAATAAGAAGATGTCAATATTCATTCGAGCTTACGACATCGAACTTTGGAAGGTGATTTGTCTTGGTCTAAAAATTCCAATGAATTCCAACGGTCCGCTTAAAATTTTTGAAGAATATGACGACTCCGATTGGAAAAACGACCATTTCAATTGTAAGGCAACTCAACTTATTTATTGTGCCTTAAATCCGGAAGAACACAACCGGATATCATCGTGTGATAGTGCCAAAGAAATCTGGAAAATGCTTGAGGTAACACACGAAGGTACGTCTCAAGTCAAAGAGACGAAGATAAACATGCTCCTTCACGATTATGAATTATTCCAAATGAAGGACGACGAATCCATCTTGATTATGCTCGACCGATTTTCGGTCATCACTAATGGATTAGCATGTTTCGGAAAACCACTTTCGAGTAGTGAGAAAGTAAAGAAAATTCTCCGATTACTACCTCGAGAATGGGACGGTACGGTTACGGCAATTATGGAATCTAAAGATTTAAATAATCTTGATTTTAGTGCTCTTGTTGGTTCTCTTATCAACTACGAGATCATTCTAAAATCTCGGAATGCCAAACCGAAACCAAAGGAGAGGTCGATAGCCTTCAAGGCTAAAATGTCGAAAAAGAAAGAAGAAATCCCGGTGGACGAAAGTGATGAAGAAATGGCATATTATGCCAAAAATATTAATAAGTTCCAACACTTATTAAACCGGAGAAAAAAGGACATTCAAGCGGGGGAATCGAAGAAACTTGACAACACTTGTCGATTATGTGGTAAACCAGGCCACTTCGCCAAAAACTGTCGAGTAAAGCAAAAGGAAGTTTTAATCGCAACATGGAGCGACGAAGATCCCGATGAAGATTTTCTTGACCAAAATAATCTCGCGCTCATGGCCCGGAGTTCATTCGCCGATAGCGACGTCGAAAGTCAAGTAAGTAACTCCTACGACGAACTCTTTGAAGTATTCGAATTATTACATACGGACTATCAAAATGCCTTAAATGAAATTAAATCCCTCAAGTCTAAATATAAAACTTTGGAAGTTGAAAATTCCAAAATACTTGAAAAAGGGAAATTTGTCGAAATTGATCATTCGAAATGCCTTGAAAATGAAAATATTTTGAAAAATAATCTTTTAAAAGTTCAAGATGAACTAAAAATTTTGACAAAGAAATTCTCGTGCGGCAACGATAAATTTGAACAAATGTTATGTGTTCAAAAATATACTTTAAATAAAGAGGGGTTGAGATTCAAACCACGTTCGAAAAATGAATCCGTCAATTTCAAAATACCCCGATGCGAAAAATGTTTGAAAATCAGGCATCACATTTCAAATTGCAAAAGCCCAAGACGGACGATAAAAATTAAAAAGATTTGGGTTCCTAAAGGAACAAACATTTCAAATATCGTCTACGTTTCAAAAGAAAAACCAACTATAGGTTGGATCCCCAAAAATAAATTTTAACAAATGATATTTTACAAAGGGGGGGAAGGAATATTTTTGAGGGAGAAATAATATTTTCAGGGGGAGCCTATACCCTTATTAATGCATAAATTGGTATCATGCATATTTATACTTCATTTGATATACTCTATTTTTTTACACTTTTTGATGACGACAAAAAGGGGGAGAAGGAGATGAATTGAGATAAAATCGAAGAAGTCGAAAAGAAAAGAAAAGCATACAAATAGGGGGAGTTGAAAAATTGAAAAACGACGGAGTCGAAAAATAAAGGAGATGTCGAAAAGAAAAGAGAATTGGAGAAACTAACGAAACGATTAAAGCCAAAAACTTTGATTCGTATATATATACATATATTTTATTTTTTTACAGGTTTTATCCAATTCAAGAGTTATTTTGTAATCATCAAAAAGGGGGAGATTGTTGGAATATTTATTCCACACATTATTTAAATTGTGTTTTGATGATTAAAGTTGCTAAACAAGCAAAACAACATTAAGGCGAAGCAAAACGACGAAGCAGACGAAGACACAAAAAGTTGCAATCTGGACTGCTTTAGTGCACGCAAGTCATCACACGTTAGCGCACGCTAACGGGAAGTCAACTGCATTCCAGCCAAGTTTCGAAATAAGCTGAAGTGAAGTCAGCTGTTGAGATAGCGCACGCTACACGTTATCATTAACGCATGCTATCGAAGTCTTGTTACCGTTGTGAAGGAATTCAAACACAGAAGAAGTCGAAAAGAAAAGAAAAGCATACAAATAGGGGGAGTTGAAAAACGACGGAGTCGAAAAATAAAGGAGATGTCGAAAAGAAAAGAGAATTGGAGAAACTAACGAAACGATTAAAGCCAAAAACTTTGATTCGTATATATATACATATATTTTATTTTTTTACAGGTTTTATCCAATTCAAGAGTTGTTTTATAATCATCAAAAAGGGAGAGGTTGTTGGAATATTTATTCCACACATTATTTAATTTGTGTTTTGATGATTAAAGTTGCTAAACAAACCAAACAACATTAAGGCGAAGCAAAAGGACGAAGCAGACGAAGACACAAAAAGTTGCAATCTGGACTGCTTTAGCGCACGCAAGTCATCCCACGTTAGCGCACGCTAACGGGAAGTCAACTGCATTCCAGCCAAGTTTCGAAATAAGCTGAAGTGAAGTCAGCTGTTGAGATAGCACACGCTACACGTTATCATTAACGCACGCTATCGAAGTCTTGTTACCGTAGTGAAGGAATTCAAACACAGAATATCGTATGCAATGAAGTCAGCATTAGCGCACGCTACAAAGTATGAATAGCGCATGCTAAGAAGTTTGAATCAAGTCAATCAGAATGTTGGGAAAAGTAGGTCAATGTCAGCATATCAAACGGATACTTTGACAATCCATGCAACGGATATATTGTATTAGCGCACGCTACAATGTGTTATTAATGCACGCTAATACAAAAAGGTTACGTACGTAAGGCAGAAGGCATAACGTACGCTAAAGAAGAAACGAAGTTACTGGACTGAAATTGGGAACAGTCTAGCGCACGATACAGGCACGCTAAGATATTAGCGCACGCTACCAGAGGAAGGCTAGCGCACGCTAGCAAGTCAAAACAGCCAGCAACGGCTAGTTTATGGGAAATGCCTATAAATACCATCCCTGTGGTATTGTTTGAGTACAACAACTTCAAGCAAACGAGATATTCATCTGAGAATCATATACTTACATTGTTGTTGTAATATTGAGCTTATATTGTTAGTTTGAGTGTTTATACATTCAACATTATACACGAGCGAGAAAAAGAAAAGATACGATTTGCTTTGGTGTTATTAGGATCAAGGATCCAGCATTTTTAGAATCAAAATCGCTATCTTAGTGAGGTTTATCTAGTACCGATAGAAAGCTAGAGTGGTTGACTCCTTATCCAATAGAAAAGGAAAAACGGTTTTACTCGGACCGATAGAAGACGAGCTTGTAACGGTAATCCCTCGACCGATAGAAGAGAGGCGTAGAGGTTTTGATCTTAATCCTAAAGAAAAAGATACATCGAGAGAGGACGTAGGCTTCGTTAATAGCCGAACCTCTATAAATCTTTGTGTGATTTATTTCCGCAATTTATTTACGCTTCCACACAAAACGGCACAAATATTCGATTTTAAACCAACACCCTAGAATATAGGAAGCTTATCCCAAGTTTTTTATGGAGAACGTTTTAGAAAGCCAAGTTTTCATAGTGTTGAGCATTGCTACGTTATTTCCCACAAGTAGAATATCATCTACATATAGTACTAAGAACGTAATGTTGCTCCCACTGACATTTTTGTGAACATATAGATCCTCCTCATTTTTCATGAAATCAATGTCCCTGATTGCTTCATCAAATCGAAGGTTCCAACTCCAACAAGCCTACTTTAGCCCATAAATGGCTTGTTGCAGCTTACACACCTTATGAATATCAGCTTTAAACACAAAACCCTTAGGCAGTTCCATGTAGATTTCCTCCTCGAGGTATCCATTCAGGAAAGCCATTTTGACGTCCATCTGCCATATCTCATAATCACAATGGGTAGCAATGGCAAGCATCATGCGAATAGACTTGATCATAGCTACGGGTGAGAAGGTATCATGATAATCGATCCCTTTGCCACAAGCCTGGCCTTATAGGCATCAACCTTGTCATCCCATCAGTCTTCCTCTTATAGATCCATTTACTTCCAATAGGCCTCTTTCCAGTTGGTCGATCTACTAGAGTCCAGACCTGATTGGCATGCATCGAGTCTATCTCAGCTTTCATATATTCTTGTCATTTATCAGAGTCCACATCTATATCGCTTGGTCATAGGTGACAGGGTCGTCCTCACAGCTATCAGGTACGTCATGCAGACCAAGTTGCTCTACATGTGTATAGCCATACCTCTCAAGTAAGTGAGACACCCTATCAGACCATCGGAGTGGAGGTTGTGTTACAATAGGTTCGGTTCATGATCCCTGATCAGATGTCTCCTCAGGACTTTCTTTGTGCTCTTCCAAAGAGACATTTATACCCGAGCCACCTTCCTAAATGAATTTATCCTCAAGGAAGTGCGCTTGTTTAGCCACAACGACCCTATGATCTTCAGGCATGTAGAATAGATAACCCATTGAGTCCTTTGGGTATCCAATGAAACGTCCCTTGACGGACCTCGCTTGTAGTTTGTCCACCTTAGCCTTCTTGACACAGGCTGGACATCCCCAAATCCTTATGTGATTAAGACTTGGTTTCTTACCCTTCCACATATCATGCGGAGTGATAGGAACAGATTTGGAAGGACATCTATTAAGGATATAAGCAGTGGTAAGTAAGGCTTACCCCCACAGGTAAATCGGTAAATCAGTGTAATTCAACATGGAGTGGACCATGTCCAACAAAGTCCGATTTCTCCTTTCTGAAACACCATTTAACTGTGGGGTTCCTAGAGGCGTGAAATGTGAAACTATTCCATGTTCCTTAAGGAACTCATCAAACTCGGTGCTCATATACTCGCCACTTCGGTCCGATCGAAGTGCTTTGATATGACATCCATTCTGTTTTTCAACTAGAGCCTTAAATTCTAAAGGCTTCGGATTGTTTTATCAAATACACAATCCCATACCTAGTATGATAAGCTGTGAACGTTATGAAATATTGATATCCATCTCGGGATGCTTCCAAAGCACCACAAACATCGGTATGTATTAACCCAAGTTTCTCAGCAGCCCTTTCAAATGTCCCTGTGAAGAGGGACTTAGTCATCTTGCCTCTAAGGCAGGATTCACAAGTTGGATAGTGTTCTTAACCCAATTTACTTAAAACTCCATATTTCTCCATTTTATGGACCTTGTTATGACCAACGTGACCAAGTCTAACGTTCCATTTAAGAGCTTTATTAGTATCATGCATGCCACGTTTTCTAGTTATAGTGTTCACTGCTGATTTATTTTGTAAGTTCAGATGATATAAACCATTCAACAATGTAGCTGTGCCAACCAATTTATTTCTAAAATAATTTTACAACTACCATTGCCAATGAAGAATGAAAATCCTTTCCGGTCCAAGAATGGAATGAATACAATGTTTTTATGTCCCTTAGGCAAAACAAGTACTTCATATAACGTCAAAATAAAACCGGATTCTAAACCCAGTGGGAGTGATCCAATATCAGTTGCCTCGACCCTTTGTCCGCTTTCGATAGTGACCATCACTTCCCCAGCTTCAAGTTGCCTACTTCGTTCCAGATCCTGATACATAGTACAAATATGAGAAGTTGCACCTGAATCCAGAATCCATGAAGCAGAATATATAGTAGCGGAATAATTGGTTTCAAAAATAAAAAGTTTCGTACCTGATGCGCCATTGATCTTGGTACAAGTCCTACGCCAGTGGCCTAGCTCACCATATTCAAGACATTTGTCCGTAGATTTGGGACCGACTACCTTCTGAACCTTTAGGGCCTTGCCCTTTCCTTTCTGCACCCCTTTCTTTGGTTTATACTGCTTGTAGGTCTTTTTCTTCTTATTCTTGGACCTCCAAGGCCCAGAAGAAATCACCAGAGCAGCCTCCTTTGTCTTAGTCTTCATGTTAGACTCTGCTGTCACCAGTTTATTCATTAGCCCAGCTAATGTGCATGAAATCTCATTACAGTTGAAATTCATTACAAACTGCGTGAAGGAGTCAGGTAGAGATTGAAGGATGAGATCAATCTAAAGGGATATATCCATATGAAAGTTGAGCACCTCGAGCCTCTCAATCATAGATATCATCTTGAGGACGTGGTCTCCCACTTTCTTCCCTTCCTTCATCCTAGTACTGAATAACTGCTTCGATATCTCATATCTAGCAGTCCTACTATGCTCCCCATAAAGTTTGGTCAAGTGTGCGAGAATATGCCTAGAAGAATTCATTTTCCCGTGCGCTCTGTGTAGCTCATTAGTCATTGAGCCCATCATAAAGCCACGGACCAGCACATCATCCTTGACCCATTTTTCATGGGCATGAATATCTTCTTGATTACCCCTAGTCTGGACTGGAGTCGGTGGAATGTCCGCCTCTAAGACGTATCCCAGAGACTCCATGTTGAGTACAATTATCAGATTCCGCAACCATTCAACAAAATTGGGGCCAGTTAGGAGATTATTTTCAAGTAGTATTGCAAGTGGGTTCTTTGCCATTTTTAGAGAGATATTGTTTCGTTTCTCTGCATTGATTTAGACAAGATTGAATTAGTGACTTGTTTTATTATGACCGAGTATAGAATTTAAGGGCTTGTATAATTCTTGTCTCGGCTCCCACTAATTTTATCGGAATTACACACTCCCATGTTATAACCCGGAAGTCCGGGTTGAGATCGACTTCTTAGTGGTGATTGAGTTCTTTACAAATTTTAACAGACGCAACCTGTCAGGTTTCTTTCATATTAATTTCTGTAAAGTGGTGTCCAGCACCAACCCGTCCAATGGATGATTCGATCTTCTTTTACCCTTAGTCTTCATGCCCTCAACCTATCAAGTTTCTTGGCAATCCGGACTATCTAAGCCGTTGACCATCAATGTCTATTGGCCACTAAGTATACTGGATACAGCTTGGAAAGTGTTTTAAACTACAAGCTGTACGGTTTTTAAATCTGAGTGCGTAGCGGAAGTCTTTAATACAGTAAGTTGCTGAGGATACAGCAACTCGGTGTGCACTGTATACTTAAATAATCACAGTTAATAAAACAATAAAGGCAGAAGGTAAATAACACAATATTTAAAGTGGTTCGAGGTCAGCCCCTCTACGTCCAGTGGTCCTCCACACAGGAGTAAAAAGTTTATTATAATTACTGCGTACACAACTACGCAATTATAACAACACTTAATCAATATATCGTTCACACAGATTGATATAAAGATCTTAGCTTTCAACCGTTCACACAGATTGGTTTGAGCTAACACTTGACTGGCTTCTTCACACATAGTTCTGAAGCTTCGTCTTCTGCAATGCAAGTCCATCACACACAGTTCGGGAGTAGCAAGGATTCCTCAGTCCACACAGGGCTGATATGAGTTTGTTCAAAGATAGAACAGGGTTTGAACAACAGCTATGACTTTCTGGGCTTTAAGCTGATAATGTGTTGTTCAAGTTTTGAGCATTGTATATCTCTTCTATCTGAATAGCAGAAAGCTTGGGGAGATATGTTTTGCTCTGAATATTTCTTGTAAGCTTTGAACGTTTGTAAGTCATGAATAATCTATAGATTTTCAGTCGTTCTTTCGTGGTTGATGATCTTCAAACTCTGGAGATATATATAGCCTCTGAAATATATCCATTTGAAATATATCCGTTGGGCAAGATTCTGCGACAACTGATATTTGACTGAGATCCGGATATTGCGGGATTTGAAGATTTTCTGACTTATAGTATTTAAATACTTTATCCTTTAGTATTTAAATACTTATTTATAAACGAGACTTGAATTCTAGCGAATACTGAAGATTCCTTCTTGTCCTGTTGAGGGCTGTATGGAAGGATTACTGTATAGATAATTCGAGACAACTTCCATACTTTAGCTTTGCAGGACTCTTTGTTGTATGATCAATATACTGTATTGGAGGGACTACGAGAAGTCTTCGATACTGGTTTGATACTTGATCAGCTTTTCGATACAGCTAGAGGCGGTATCCAGGATTTGGCATATTGTCAAAACATTCTGACAATACGATCGATACAGGTATTGTTTATCCAAACAGCATCGATACAGGGTTATTGTTATCCCAACAATTTCCCCCTTTTTGATAATTTGCCAAGTCCTTCCGAGTCTTCTTTTTAAAACCTTATGATGTTATCCAAACATCCTTGATGATGCCAAAACTTTGACACGTAGCGGTTTGAAGTAGGGCAGACTTCTTGGTCTTCTTTCAAATGTTCTAGCCTTCGGCATTTGGCTTAACACTAAGAACTGCTTGCAGGCAAGTTCAGCTTTTATCAAAAGAAAGTTACATTGAAAACTTATGATTGGCGCGCGGGCACAATCTTACATTGTTTTCTAGATGCATACAACTTAAACTATGAACTGTTCGCAGACAAGTTCTTATAGCTTGTGTATGAGATAGGTTTCATAATATGAATACAGTAAGAATAAATAAAGTGATTGTAAACATATAAGAACACAGTAGATTACGAGTTGTAATCTTTCAAGACAGGCAAAAATTTTATTGATATTGAAATGATGAGTACAAAATTTTGCTGTTCGGAAGATAAGATTGCAAAAACTATAATACAAGGAAATTTAGCTTCTATAGTCTTAATGCCTCCATGGTCTTTTGGAAGGGTCATTCTTGGTGTTTCGCCACCAGTTCTGGTGAGCGTCCTTGTCTCGATTCTGATAAATTGCACGTCCTTCATAATATTTATCAAAGACTAGGATCCAGTCTTCTGGATGGGTCACCAAGTCACCTTTCTTGTGCTTTGATTTCATCTGCAGCTGTAGCGGAAGTATTCCTTCTTCCAGCTTCGTCTTCAATTCCTCTGCGGCTTCCTGCACCGTTCTGCATCTATTGAATAATGGGAAATCCCTGATAAGTACAAAAAAGTATCTTAACAGTTCATTTCTCCTCCATTCTTTGATCTCTGCAGCGGTAGGTTGTCGGTCTGCCGGGAGGTTCATAGATTGCGGCTTTCGGACTAGGCTTTTCCAAGGATACTTAGGATCCTAGAATTCTGGTCTTTCTCCCTGTATCCTCACGTTCGGCGTTGAGATACAGGCTATGTCTGCAGTGATGGAGTCTTCAAACGGAGCTAACAACTCTTTCTCTTGCTGTAACCTCGTTCTCCTAGCGGCTTCCCTTGCTTCTTCCCCCTTTTTGGAATCATCAAGGTATGACACCTTTTCATCAATACGTTCCAGGATCTCCTGAGCGGCATCCTATTTCGTCTCAATATTTGACATTCTCTCAACAAGGGAGGAGAGCACCTGCGACATATCTTTTATATTCTTGTCATGGGCTCGCAGTTGGGAACCGGATTCGATCAGAGCAGATGCGGTCTTGGCCTCTGACACGCGGAGTTTCGATTCCTCTTCTCTCAGGATCTGTTCTTGCTTCTCTTGTAGTTGGCTCAAAGCTTGCTTGAAGACATGTGGCAAGATAGTGAAGGCTTAGACTACGCGAGAGACTTCATGCTTTAGACCGGTCATTTCTTCAACAGCAGATGTGTGAAGCCAATCAAGAGCCTTTTCTACTGAGTGGAGGCCAAGAGCACGTAATCGCTCTTTTGTTGTTTCGGTGCGGGGAGAATCTGGGTGGGCAAAGTCCTCGACTCCATTTAACCTTCTCAAATTCACATTAGGGTGTGAATTGAGTTGGACATCCTCAGGTATAGCACCGTCGTCGGATTCCAAGGCGGTTGATGGGGCGGAAGTAACTGTTTCGGGTTTGGCAACAGGGGGTGCGTCATCCTCCTGTGTCGAAGGGGTTTCTATAGACATGGATACAGGAGGGACCAATTCCTCCTGGTGTCTCTCAGCATCCGCCTGTTCCGGCAGAGGGACTGATTCCTCTTGCTGGTTGGCGCGTGATTCTTCTTCTTCGGCGGCAGCAGCGACAGGCTCGGGTGCTTGTTGCGAAACATGTTCTTCCTCCTTGACATGAGGGACTGAATCCTCATTGTCAGGAACATTGGCTTACTGTGTCGAAGGGGGCGACTGATGGGTAGATGTCCCTTCATCTTTCTTGGCTTGGGCTTCCTCTCGACTCATCCGCAAACCAGCCTGGAGTGCGTCGTCATCGTCGTCGGAATCAGGATCAGATTTTGGACTGTCGGGAGTTTCCATTGACGAAGCTTTTTCTTTCCTTCTAGCTTCAGCCTTATCAAGCAGATGACTCTCAATTATCTCCTTAACGAATAAGTTGTCCCATTGGATCAGGACAACAATTTCTTGAGTGTCTGTCACTTCCAAAACGAATTTTTCTTCATTACACCACTCGCTCCAGTTGTACAAAGTTTCGTACGTAGCAAGTCTAAAGCTCTTCCATTGGAGAAACCGCTCGAAAGACTGTTCAATCTGCAGGGAAAGCAGGGTCTTGGAAATTATTGTGTCCGGGGATGGACTCAATACAGCGTCTGGGTTTGCTGTAGGAAGGGGTTCCTCTACTGGTGTGGGATCCTGTATTGGAGAGGGATTCCTTACAAGGGATGGTACCCCGAAGGAAGGTGGATCCTGAATGGGTGTGGAATCCCGTATAGGAGAGGTAGCTATTGGCTCAAAACAGGCAGCCGACTCGCCAGAGTTTTTTGAGTTGGCAGATGTCCTCGTATCCGTCGTAGCCGCCAAGAGCTTGGGATATACTGTCGATACAGTAGCGGGCATCTCTTCCACAGGGGTTGGGCCTTGGGGTAGTTGATCAGTGGGTTGCGCCACGATAGGAGCATCCTCGGAGGGTTCTGTAGCATTAACTTTTGTAAGCCTTCTTAGCTTCCTTTTCGGTTTCTCAACAGCAACTGATGTTTTGCTGTGAGATCTTAATCTCTTCTTCGAAGATTCGACACTTTGGAACTTAGAAGAAACGTCCCTTGGATCTGCAGACAGCAGCAAATTCCGGATAAAAGGTCTGTTGGCAATCAGGACGCTCTGGTTGAAGGCAGTGGGCCTGACGCCTCCTAAGAATATCCGTGAAATAATCTTCTTTGCTTCAGCGGTTTGCTGAAGTCCGCACTTCGTCAAAACATGGTTTAAGAATGAACCAAACGATTTCTTCTGAGTAGCAGCTTTAGACACCTCTTCCTGCAAACGTTTAAGGATGACCTGACACCAATTGACCTTCTCGCAGGTCATTATAGCGACCATCATCCTGAATCTGAGATTGGTGCACATCTCGAAAGCACCTGTACGATTCTCAATAATACGGCAGCAAAAATCATGTAAATAAACAAACGGTAAACAAAAATTCTTCTTATGGCACGTGGTGTGAACCACTTCCACCGTTGCTAAACCGGTGAACAAGCCATAGTACTAAGTCAGCAATTCTTGAGACCCAAAGGTCTCAAGTTCTTCCATGGTCAGACCATCAGAGGGTAGCCTGAAGATGTTTTGGAGCAGCTCTCGGTCAACACGGATCTCCACTCCGCGGATAACGGCTGTGATATCAGCGACATGACCTCCTTGAGCCAGAGGCAGAAAACGAACTACGGCGTTGAGGTAGAATTCGTCAACCAGCTGAGCATCATAGTTCTCGGCGGTGTGGCTCCCAAGGCGGTAGAGGCCTTGTTGACGGATTCTCGTAGTGACGACCTCCATGGAATCGACATCATCACTTTCAGCGTGAATGCGTTCCATCACGACAGATCTGGAGAAGATCCGTCCATCGATGAAGTTGAGTGGCTTCTTGAGAGCGGTGGAAGATGTCTGAGTAGACGCCATTGATGATTTTCAAGTAACGGGAAAAAGATACAAGAAAAATATGCAATTTAACATAGAAAAATCTTGTAGGCTGAATGCTTGAGTGTTCTTAAAATATGCAGAAGGCGTAAAGAGTCTCAAATGGCATTTACAGTCCTTTTATAGTAGGCGGCGAAGAAGGGTTTTCAGAGAACGAATGGTCAGATTTATGGGATGGGAACCGGTGTTTAAAATGAATGGTCATGATGGACTGAGTGCAACTGGTACACTTATCCATTGATTTTTAAAATAGGAGCGGGTCCCACTTCTGACATTTCATATTACCCTTAATGCCTGAAACGGCGGTATTAAATATTAAACAATTTGAAAACGTCGCGGCTTTTGAGATTCGATTGTCCAGATGTCGTGTAAGGCATTTATTGTAAATGACGTTTGACATGAAAACAGGGCACGTGGACAAAAATTGTTTTTAAAATGAAATATTATAATATATATAATGAATCGAATTCCCATAGTATGTGCTGTATCCGCGACGATACAGTGTTCCCCTTAAAAGGTACATATAGGTTTCAATTCCATACAGCAACTTTTGGATTAATGCTGTATTCATGCTGTCTTCCTATCTAGCTTGCAGCCTCCGAGATCCGAGTCGCTATATCCAACTAAATCGAATCCGCCTTCTTTAAGATACCATAGTCCTACATCGACTGTTCCTTGAATATACTTCAGGATTCGTTTAGCTGTATTGAAGTGTGATTCTTTGGGTGCTACTTGATATCTCGCACATACTCCTACGGAAAACTAGATATCGGGCCTGCTAGCCGTTAGGTACAGGAGCGAGCCAATAAGCTTCCTGTAGAGTGATTGGTCAACCGCCTTTCCGGCTTCATCAGCACTAATTTGCACGGAAGTGCTCATGGGGGTTGACGATGATTTGGAAGTGTTCATTCCAAATTTGTTGAGAAGCTCCTTGCTGTATTTTTCCTGGTTGATGAAGATCCTTGTAGGCAACTGCTTTACCTGCAAACCTAGGAAATAACTAAGTTCTCCCATCATACTCATTTCAAATTTACTTTGCATGAGATGAGAGAACCTTTTATATAAAGCAAGGTTAGTTGAACCAAATATAATGTCATCTACATAGATTTGAACCATTAGAAGGTCATCGCCTTCTTGTAATTTGAACAAGGTTTTATCCACAGCACCTTACTCAAATCCATTATCAGTTAGATACTGGGACAGGGTCTCATACCATGCTCTAGGGGCTTGCTTAAGTCCATACAGTGCTTTCCTTAGCCTGTATACTAGATCTATGTCGTCTGTGTTGGCAAACCCTGATGGTTGTTCAACATAAACTTCTTCGAAAAGGTCTCCATTTAGGAATGCACTTTTGACGTCCATTTTGTATACGATGAAGCTCTTATGGGCGACAAAGGCTAAAAATATCCTAATGGCCTCTAGTCTGGCTATAGGGGCAAACGTTTCATCGTATTCTATGCCTTCTTCCTGTCTATAGCCTTATGCAACTAGCCTTGATTTATTCCTTATAATTAGTCCATTTCGATCCTTCTTGTTTCTAAATACCCATTTGGTTCCAATAATTGATTGATGCGTAGGTCTGGGTACAAGATACCATACATTGTTTTTTTCGAAACCGTTAAGCTCTTCTTCCATAGATGTTATCCAATGAGAATTATTGAGAGCTTCTATGGTGGAAACAGGTTCGGACTGGGCTAAGAATACAACAATAGTGCACATATTGAGTCTTCTAAGCTCGGATTGAGATTTCCATTCAGGGAATGGTGATATCTCAGTATCTGGTTCTTCTTGTGCACACAGTACATTTCCTTATGTACTCTGTATTCACCTACGAGTAGAAACACCAGCATTAATGTTTCCAATGATCAGCTCTTGCGGGTGATCTCTCAACCATCTTTGGTCGGGTTCTAATTCGGGTCCCGTCTCAGATCTTGAGTTGTCAGAGTTTCACTTCACCAGTACAAGATCGGCTTCATCTATGTCGATTCTTACAGCTGCGGGGTTGATTTCTAGGTCAACAACAGGTTCTATGGGAGTTGGTGGATCTAAGATGGAAAGTTGTTGGATGTTCTGAGTAACAGCTTCTACTCCTGTAGGGTCATGGTGAGGTTCGTCGAACACTACATGAACTGATTCCTCGATCGCCAGCTTCCTTTTATTAAAGATCCTGTAAGCTTTGCTAACGGAGGAATATGCTACAAATATTCCTTCATTCGACTTCTCATCAAAGGATCTAAGTTGATCCTTCCCATTGTTCAAAACATAGCACCTGCATCCAAAAATGTGAAAATACGAAACTAACAGAGTTTTGTTGTTCCATACCTTGTATGCTGTTTTGTTGTGGTGCTTGTTGACGATACAGCGGTTTTGAGTGTAGCATGCTGTATTGGTTGCTTCACCCCAGAAACGATGTGGCAACTTGCTTGCGGAAATCATTGTCCTTGTTGCTTCCTTCAGCGTCCTATTCTTCTGCTCGGCAACACCATTTTGTTGAGCTGTACGGGCGGCTGAGTATTCGTGATGTATCCCATTTTCCGAACAGTATTGCTCTATAAATCGGTTAGTAAATTCAGTACCTCTGTCGGAACGAATGGACACGATACTCGATCCTTTTTCATTTTGAAGCTTTCTCAGGAGCTCGGGCAGCTTTGATGTTGTTTCCTTCTTGTTGCTTAAGAAAATTGTCCAAGCATATCTGGAGTAATCATCAACAACAACGAGACAGTATTTCTTACCTACCAAACTTACCGGGTCTACAGGACCATAGAGATCCATGTGTAGCATTTCCAACACTCTGTGGGTTGAAAGGTAGGATTTGCTCTTCAGGGTGGACTTGATTTGCTTGCCTTTTTGACATGGTCTACAGACACTGTCTTTTTGGAATGATACATTCGGCAATCCTCTAACCAGTCCCTGTCTTGAGAGGTTGTTGATCATCTTGAATTTGACGTGAGACATCCTCTTATTCCATAGCCAGCTTAGATCTGCAGTGCCTTTGGCAACTAAACAAGGAATTGTGGAGCTCGTAGGCATCCAGTCAGCAATATACATATTACCTGATCTGCTTCCTGTGAGCACAACTTCTTTGGTTAGGATGTTCTTGACTCTACAGTGATCTATATAGAATTTCACCGAGAACTGTTTGTCACCGAACTGGATAATACTAAGTAGATTGTACTGTAAGCCTTCAACATGAGCTATATCGGTGACTTTGAATTTTCCGACAAGAAGGTTTCCTTTTCCTCTTGTTCTTCCTTTAGATTTATCACCGAAGCGCACTTTTAGACCGCGACCTTCTATGAAATCTGATAACTTGTTTCTATCTCCTGTCATGTGCCAGGAGCAACCGCTGTCGAAGTACCATATGTCCTTCTCCAAAATGTCCTGTAGCACAAAAATTAGGTAGATTTAGGTCCCCTTTGATTGTTGGGTCCGTGAATGTTAGTGCCTTTTGGTACCCAAATTTTCCTGACAGTAATTGGTTTACTGTAGGTTACATTTGGTACAGATTTGCGGTATCTATGTGGGGCATGTACGTAGTTACTGTATCCATGATAATCATTATGCATGTAAAAATCAGGGTTATTATTATTAATCCTGTGCCGTCTCGGAGGTGGAGCCATTTTCTTTGACCTTACAGCTTGCCTTCTGGGTCTCCAGTTGGATTCCCAACGCTGTTGTTGATACTGTGTGGAAACTTGCTGTCGCGATGAATGACGAGGCTCCTGTATCCAATACCTAGGCGTGCTGTACTGAAAGTACTGCCGTGCGGGCCTTTGGTATTTGGATACAGCCTTCTTTTTGAACGGATGTTGGCGCTGTTGATATGCTCGAGGAGCATGCTGTTGCGTACGCCTTATAGGTTGGAATGGCTTATGATTCCGCTGTCTTTAATAGGATTGCGGGGGCGGAATGGCAGCCTTTGCTTTTCGCGGTGCAGGAGGTTCCTTCACAGGACTAGGAGTATCTTCCGATACAGGAATGTGTTCCACACTCTTGACGAACACAGTACTAGTTTTCCCTTTGTTGGAAAATGAGTATCCTAAGCCACTTTTATCATGAGCATGTTGCCCAGTGCTTAGAATTTCTTCCATTCTTTTAGATGATTTCTCAAAAGATTTCAGAATGGTCTCAAGTTCGCTTTCTCGTTTTTCAAGAGTACTAAATTTTGCTTGAAGTAGAGCAAAATCATTTGTCTTGCTTCCATTTTGAGACTTAGTCTCATTTAGTTCATGAGCAGGTTGATGATTGCTCTCCACGAGTTTTTCATTCTCGACCTTGCTGTTTTCACAATTAATAGACATATTTTTATAATTTATCTTTAGCAAGTCGTTTTCTTCTTTCAGCTCTATGTTGGAAAGTTGAAGCTGAATGTTTTCATTTTTCAAAGTCTCGTGGGCTTTTTGAATATTTTTAAATTCATTCATCATGTTTTCGGAAGTATGCGATGCATTTACTGGAATAATTGAGGTTGAGCTTACCTCATCATCGCTATCTTCTTCTTCCGGAATGTCCTTTGCCATAAAGCACATATATGCCTTATCTTCAAACTCATCGTCAGATGAGTCACTTTCAGTGACTACCTAAAGACATTATTCGGATTTGGATGGTGTGGGGGAAGCTTCTGATTCTCCAATCAGTGCCTTGAGCTTGTTTTTCCAAGCACGTCTTCGTTCATCCCTCTCTTTTTGCTCGGCTTCCAGCAACCTTTGAACTTTGGGATGAGGACATTTGTTTGCATAATGTCCTGGTTTCCTACAATTATAGCACAGGTTAGCGTCACCAGAGGAATTTTCAGTACTTACCTTGTGAACAGGCTTGGGCCTGTAGGGAGTCTTTCCAGACTGTTTGATGAACTTTTTGAATTTGTGCATGAGGAGCGCCATTTCATCTTGTGACAGGATATCGTCGTCGCTGTTAGCATTCTTGTAATTTGGCTTTGATGGGCTGGGCATGCTGTGTCGACGGTTGGATACAGCGGCTAAAGCTGTAGTCCTAGCTGGAGATTCTTCAGCTTTCTCTCTCATGTCTATATCATACTCAAAATCTTTGAGGTCAGAAAAGATATCAAAGGTAGATATTTCACTAAGGTTACATGACACACGCATAGCTGTGGTCTTAATGTCCCATCGGGCAGGGAGAGATCTTAAAATCTTTAAGTTTTTCTCCCTTTGGGTATAAATTTTGCCCAAAGCTTCAAGTTCACCAACAATTCCAGTGAATCTAAGGTCAAGTTCCTCAAGTGTTTCAGTTGGTTTCATTTCAAAAGATTCAAATTGCTGAGTTAATATGGAAATTCTATTTTCTTTTGAGAGCTCAGTTCCCTCACAAATCAACTTGAGTTTATCCCAGATATCCTTGGCTGTTTTACAGCTCTTTACCTTCGAGAATGTGCCTTTGTCAAGGGTGAAAAACAGCGCATTCTTCGCGACATTGTCGAGGTTGGCGCGCTTTCTTTCGTCTATAGTCCATTGATCGCGCTCCTTCTCGAGCATCTCAGCATGGGCTTGGCCTTCAATCCTTACGGTCGGATTTACCTTCATTATCTTGATGGGGTCATCCTGTATAACAAAAATCATCTCTTCGTGCATTGCTTCAAGATGAGCCTCCATCCTGATTCTCCAATCATCAAACTCATTAATAGAGAACATATGAGCTTTGTTGATCATTGATATATCCATACGAGAACGTAGGAATGAAAAGGACTGTTTTATAAAATAAGTGATTTTAGATCTGATTTGATTAAAAAAACGACTAATTCTTTTTTGAATCAACCTCTCTGATACCACTTGTTGGCCACTAAGTATACTGGATACAGGTTGGAAAGTGTTTTAAACTACAAGCTGTACGGTTTTTAAATCTGAGTGTGTAGCGGAAGTCTTTAATATAGTAAGTTACTGAGGATACAGCAACTCGGTGTGCAGTGTATACTTAAATAATCACAGTTAATAAAACAATAAAGGCAGAAGGTAAATAACACAATATTTAAAGTGGTTCGAGGTAAACCCCTCTACGTCCACTGGTCCTCCACACAGGAGTAAAAAGTTTATTATAATTACTGCGTACACAACTACGTAATTATAACAACACTTAATCAATATATCGTTCACACATATTGATATAAAAATCTTAGCTTTCAACCGTTCACACAGATTGGTTTGAGCTAACACTTTACTGGCTTCTTCACACACAGTTCTGAAGCTTCGTCTTCTTCAATGCAAGTCCGTCACACACAATTCAGGAGTAGCAAGGATTCCTCAGCCCACACAGGGCTGATAGGAGTTTGTTCAAAGATAGAATAGGGTTTGAACAACAGCTATGACTTTATGGGCTTTAAGCTGATAATGTGTTGTTCAAGGTTTGAGCACTGTATATCTCTTCTATATGAATAGCAGAAAGCTTTGGGAGATATGTTTTGCTATGAATATTTCTTGTAAGCTTTGAATGTTTGTAAGTCATGAATAATCTATAGATTTTCAGTCGTTCTTTCGTGGTTGATGATCTTCAAACTCTGGAGATATATATAGCCTCTGAAATATATCCGTTTGAAATATATCCGTTGGGCAAGATTCTGCGACAACTGATATTTGACTGAGATCCGGATATTGCGGGATTTGAAGATCTTCTGACTTACAGTATTTAAATACTTTATCCTTTAGTATTTAAATACTTCTTTATCAACAGGACTTGACTTCTAGCGAATACTGAAGATTCCTTCTTGTCCCATTGAGGGCTGTATGGAAGGATTACTGTATAGATATTTCGAGACAGCTTCCATACTTTAGCTTTGCGGGACTCTTTTCTGTATGATCAATATACTGTATTGGAGGGACTACGAGAAGTCTTCGATACAGGTTTGATACTTGATCAGCTTTTCGATACAGCTAGAGGCGGTATCCAGGATTTGGCATATTGTCAAAACATTCTAACAATACGATCGATACAGGGATTGTTTATCCAAACAACATCGATACAGGGTTATTATTATCCCAACAATGTCTATCAGTTTGACTATTGAATCTCGCCCGGCAACCTATCAGGTTTCTAGGGGCGAAATTTATTACCAACCGAAGGCATCTAATGCACTCAAGAATTTTTCAACCTCTACCAAATGTACTACCCCGGTAACTCGAAAGCATAGTACACCGGCTCGGGTATCAATTTTCTATGAGTTTGATGGAGGGTAGGAAACCTCGTAACCTTTTTCAAACTTAGTCTGTTTGTATGTCGGGAGAATTTCGCGATTAATGTCATACTTTGCACACTAATTCATTTATAAACGCGTTTGTTGGTCAATCATTCAAAATGAAAAACAGGAAATAGCAACCTAGTAACTACCAACATGTAGTTCATGGACCGTTCCTAGAACCAAAAACATCGTAATCTAATTACATGTCTCGAGTCTTGAATCTTCGTCCCCTCGAATGGATCTTCCTCTGATCTTCGTCACTACATATAAATTTTACATTAAAAATTGCATCCTAGATACAAATATTCCTAGTAAAATAAATAAGCTCAAAACGGCCTTTACAACCCAATCAAAAAATGATTCAAAAAATAAGTCCATGAACTGCATCCCCATCACATAAATATGTAAAACATATAACAAGTAACGGCAATTGTGTGAATTAATCCAATTAATTCAACAATAATAGACAATTTAATTTTCGTCCGTAGTAAACCCTTAAAATATTAATTTAATGATTTAATACTGGGAAAATCAATTATTCGAAATATACTGAAAAACGAGACCCGTGTTCGACACTGGAAGCCGCCAAGCGGACTGTGCACCCCGTATGCACCAAAGGTTTCTGATGTCAGATGATACAACTCACCACAGATGCAAGACTCGGCGCCGACAAAGGTTTCGGATGTTGTATGTACAGCCTGCCATCAGATGCAAGATCGCCTCAAGATACAGGACCCTCTCGGCATCCTACAGGACCCGCTCGACAGCCTACAGGAACCCGCTCGGAATCCTACAGGACCCTCTCGGCATCCTACAGGAACCCGCTCGGCATCCTACAGGACCCGCTCGGCAGCCTACAAGAACCCGTTCGGCATCCTACATGATCCTCCCGGAATCCTACAGGACCCGCTCGGCAGCCTACAGCACCTGCTCAGCAGCCTACAGGACCTGCTCGGTAGCCTACATGACGTTGTATGATAAATCGTCCGAAGATTGCATACAGCTCATTTTTGGGTAGATTTCTAAAATCCTTGAACGATATAAACCGAATTGATTACATGGATCTGGAGAGCTTGAGTATAAAGCCCAGCCGGGCCTATAAATCAAGACCCTACAAAGCCGAGGAATAAACTTATTAGCTCGGCATAGAGCGCGACGTCGAGGCCCACCTGAATGCCAGGACCATACTCGGCGTGCCTCAGCTCAGGCTTAAGCCAAGACTTAGTTCAAGCGACCAAATTGTTGCGCCGACTCGGCTCAGTGACAAAATAAGCCGAGATCAGTAAATCTACGCTCCTTGTCAGTAGATGAAGGTCCTATCCTTCAAGCACACGGAATCTGATGGAATCCAAGATAGAGACAAATAAATATATCCTTACTTAACAAGGACTCTTCTCCACAAGGAAACTACATTCACAATCCTTATCAGGATTCTACTTCCCATATATAAGAAGTCCAACATCAACACGGACTCAATGACTTTCTCTGCAAGTTAGGGTTGTAATATTCATGCTCATAAAAATAGGTGTCCTCGCACCTAAACTGACACACACGCAGAATTCTTGACTCTCAATACAGTCAATTAATATTATTTCCACCATATATTCAATACGCTTACTCTCACGCCGGAGGGCCTTCGCCGGTGAATTCCCAGCCCAGTTCACGTGTTTTCTTGTGTGTAGGTCCGATCAGGAAGTTCACTCGCCGGAATTATCCGAACCGCTTGGATAAGGGCTGATCTAATACGTTTTGGCAGCATCAGTTTGGTTATGTTGCCGGGAAACATCGAAGAACTTCTTTTGGGTAACCACGCATCATGGCTGATATCCCCCGAGGCGGTCAAGATACCAGTATTACCGCAGGCGACCAGCACCCACTTCCACAGAAAAATCAACAATGCCACTAAGACAACTTTAGCAGAAACCAAGGTGGCAACTATTGGATCTCGAGACTCTGAACCTAGATGGAGAGGGAAAGGAAAGGGTCCAAAAAATCATCATTGAAACCTTGGAGTTTAGGGATAGACCAGAACTGGAACCCGTCGATCGGCTGGAAGAGTTCATTATCAACTCGGACTATCCCGAACAAAAGGTCAAGATAGGGGGACAGCTCCCTCCCAAAGAAAAGAAAGAAATAATTACCCTTCTCAAGAACAACTTGGACGTATTCGCGTGGAAAGTAGAAGACGTGATTTGGGTAAAATATGACATAGCCCTACATTAACTGGAAGTTGATAAGTTCTTCAAACCTGTCAAACAAACAAGAAGAATCTTTGCCAAAGACAAAGAGAAGGCGATCCAGGAAGAAATTGAGAAATTACTCAAAGCAGGCATCATAAGAGAGGCAACTTACCCGCCCTGGTTGGCCAATGTAGTGATGGTCAAAAGGCATAATGGTAAGTGGAGAATGTGTGTGGAATTCACGGACCTCAACAAGTCCTGTCCAAAGGATAGTTATCCCCTCCCAAGGATTGATAAGTTGGTGGACTCTATTGCGGGACATCAAACACTTAGCTTCCTTGACGCTTACTCTGGCTATCATCAAGTCGGAATGGCTGAAGAAGACATTGAGAAGACGGATTTCCAGGCAACTGGTGGAATTTACAGTTATGTGATGATCAGGGCCGGCCCTCCTAGTGGGCTTCATGGGCCATCGCCCAGGGCAGCAAAGCCCAGGGGGCAGCAGAGCCCAAATTTCCCTTGGGTATACCTAGGTTCAGTTTTTTTTTTTGAAAGAAAAAATAAATTATCATTCAATTTTTTGGCTCAAAAGCTGGAGCCAACAACTTACAAATTCAGAGGCTATAATGCCTTCTCCAATTTAGAATGAAAAACTTAAAATTCCCACCTGAAATAATTCAAACACTTTCACCACACCACAATAGAATTAGAAGCCAACTTTTCCAGTCCACTTTAGCTTCATCATATCATCACGAACAGGCGAACAACAACCGACCTTGCATTCTCAAGCCCTCTGCCCTCGTCTCTCATTCTCGCTCTCGCTCTCGCTCTCGCTTGTTCTCGGTGTTCATCAATACTCAGTTCGTCAATCATTACTTCGTGGTTTACTGGTTTTGCTCTCGCTTTTTCTCGGTGCTTGTTGTTTGCTGATTTGAACATCGCCTCTCAGTTCTAGTTATCTATCCTCTCAATTTCTCAGTTCTCCAGGTGTTTTCCTTCTTATTTAATTGAATCTTCATTGTTTATATTTTTTGTTGATTGTGCTAGTGGTTCTGTCATCTGTAATCTGTGTTAGTGTGATTATTAACCGATTAAGTGGTTTATTAGTTATTTGATGTTCACTATCATTATCATTGATTCATTGTTTAAAAACATAAAATATGTTTCTTAGATCACAACAATCGACAGCTCAAAATAAGAAAAGAAAGAAAAAACAACAAGAAATTACTTAACTTTTACAAGGATCATTAAATAAGTTTTTTGTTAAGCAAGAAAAACCTATTGAAAATCCTACCTAAGAGGTTTTTGATAATCCTAATACCAATGATCATGTTGAGGAATGTGTTGATGAAAAACTTATTGATGAAGAACTTGATCCTAATTCTAATGATGATGTGGAAAATCTTGTTGATGAAAAACTTATTGGTGATCCTAATTCTAATGATAATGTGAATCTTGTTGATGATGAACTTGTTGGTGATCCTAAGTGTGATGAAAGGAGTTTTTCAAAATTAAAGCTATTGAAATCATACTTGCGGACTACCATGAGTCAAGGTAGGCTTAACGGGTTAAAAATTTTGAGCATCGAAAGTAAGTTTTTAGCATATAGCTGCGAGAAATCTTAGGGCCTACTTCTCATATCATCCCATCACGGTCTACACAGATGCTCCCCTAAGAAAAATATTGCACAAGATGGACAGCTCGGGCCGACTTCTAAACTGGTCTATTGAGCTGACCGAGTTTGACATTACCTATAAGCCGAGGAAGACTTTACTTGCACAACCCCTGGTTGATTTTCTAGTTGAAACCTCTTTTGCAAGTAAACACGTGCCCGCTGTTCGGAAAAAAAGGCCCTCATGGATACTGAACTCTTCTTCGACCTACCAAGAGACTGCTGGATTTTGTACGCGGATGGGTCTGCTACAAAAGGAAGAAGTGGGGCAGGAGTTGTCCTGGTCAGTCCTAGGAGTGAGCACGTAACTCGAGACTTTGTGTGATTCAAGTTCCCATCTTCAAATAACCAGGCCGAGTATGAGGCCCTTATCTTTAGGATTAAAAAGGCTAAGTTCCTCGGAGCAATGAAGTTGGCTGCTTACAGTGATTCAAAGTTGGTTGTGAAGCAGGTCCAATGAGAGTTCAACACTGAAAACCACATGATGACCAAGTACAACGACCTCGTCCTTGACATAACCAAGGATTTGAAGTTCTGGGAGATAAGGCTAATAGGTCGAGATCACAACAAGGAGGCCGATCTGCTTTCCAAAATGGCTACAGCTGAGAACGTTGTTCCATTGGTCATTTACGCTGACCAGCCAGCATTTGAAAGGATAAAGATCTTGGCCATAGACCACGAAGAGAGAAGCTAGATAGACGACTACAAGGACTACCTGAGAGATGGAAAGCTACTCAAAGATGAATTGGCAGCCAAAATGATTAAAAAGAAGACCACACGGTTCATCGTGTGGAACGGAGTGCTTTACAGAAGATCTTTCACCAAGCCTCTACTTAGATGTGTTCCTCCAAAGTATGCGGAGAACCTGCTTGTCGAGGTCCATAATGGAGTCTGTGGAGGACGCCCGGGGGCCAGGACTTTAGCTGATAAGTTCATAACCCTTAGATATTATTGGCCTAACTTGAGGGAAGATGCCCAGACCTACGTGAAAAAATGCGATAAATGTCAAAGGTACTCTGACCTACCTAAGGTCCCGGCTGTTAAACAAAGCATCATCATACCGACTTGGCCCTTCGATATGTGGGGAGTCGACATTATCGGACCTTTTCCCTTAGCCAAGGGAAGCAATAAATATGTCATAGTAGCCGTAGATTACTTCACCAAGTGGGTCGAAGCTAGAGCCTTAGCAAAAATCACGTAGCAGAACGCCATCAATTTCATACACGATTACATCTAGTGTCGGTTCGGTGTCCCTACCACAATTGTAACGGATAATGGACTTCAATTCTCGGATGCCTTCACTGAAGAGCTTAATAGATTGGGGGTTCAACACAAGAAATCCTCAGTTAGTCATCCTCAGGGAAACTGCCAAGCAGAAGCAGCCAACAAATTGATCTTGACAACCCTCACAAAAAATCTGGAAGGAAGCAAGGGGAAGTGGCTGGACGACCTCCCCCTTGCCCTATGGGAAGTTCGTACAATGACTCGGGGGCCGACTGGGGAAACACCCTTTGCCTTGATGTACGGTTCAGAAGCCTTAGCTCCAGCAGAGATGGCACTCCTGGCATTTAAGGTAACCAACTATGACGAAACGGTCAATGAATATAACAGACTTCTGGATTTGGACTTGCTTGATGAGAAAAAACTAGCTGCATAGCTAAGGATGATTAACTACAAACAAAGGACCAAGGCCTATCACGACAAAAATATTAAGAAAAGGGTGTTCGAAATAGGTGATTGGGTACTGAGAAAAATTGAGTCTACTCACCGAAAGGCTCAACAAAACAAGCTCTCTCCAAATTGGGAAGGCCCTTATATTGTAATCCACGCTATCCGGGAGAGGACCTACATGCTCAAGACACCCGAGGGGAAAGAGCTGAAACACCCATGACACTCAGAGCACTTGAGAAAGTATTACCAATAGAAGAAGTTAAGACGAGCTATCCGTTCACACCTTCGATGTAATGGCCTTTTATCTATCAAAATATGTTTCACCATTCTATCGAGTACTTAATTCGTACATGCTTAGACAATACATAACAATGTCTGAACATTAAAACAAGTCTGGAGCACTAACGCCTGACTTACACATTTAAAGCAACACAACTCTTGCAAAATCAGATGAAAGCCTAGTTCCTATAAAGGCTAAATCATACATAATATGCTTGGTCACAAACACTCCAAGTTAAGATTAAGACATCTAACTCGATAATCAGATCCTAGTTATTGAGAACTAGTCCGCTCAAATTTAAAGATGAGTACATGACACCAGCATGCCGAGTTAAAATTAAGACATCTAACTCGATAATCAGAGCCTAGTTATGAGTTGAATTAGCTGTATCTTTTTTGAAGTTATTTGCGTACCGGGAGTCTGATGTTAAGTTGCTATAAATACAGCAACTTAGTAATCTCATGTTTGCTTGGTGCGTACAGTATTTTTACAATATGTATTCTTAAATCACACAGACAGATAGAAAATAGTAAATGACAGAATGTAAAACACACAGATTTAAGTGGTTCGAGATGAACCCCTCTATGTCCATTGGTCCTCCACACATGAGTAAAATATTTATTAAAATCACAGCATACATAATTATGTGACTTTAACTAAATACGTCGTTGTATCATTCACACAGATTGATACAGCCGACAATAGCTTGGGCCGTTCACACAGATTGGCTTGGCTTCTTCGATTTGCTTCTTCTCACACAGATTGAAGCTTCGTCTTTGATGCTATTCGTCCCACACAGGTAAGAACTAGCAATACTTAGTTTACACAGACTAAGTTAAACTCAACGAAAGGTTTGGTATGACAAGATCAAACAACAGTTGTATGCTTGATGAGCGTTCACTGTAAGGTGTGCTGTTTGCGTTGAGAACTCTGTATATTTCTTATCTTGATGAAGTTGTATGCTCAAGGCAATATACTGCTCGTGTAAGATTGATATTCAGATTGTCAGAGTGTTAAGCGTTATTTGTATTTCACAAAGTTAAGTGAGCAATGTCCTCTTGCTTGGGGCTATTTATAGCCTTGGAAATTGATCCGTTATAAATATAGTCGTTAGCCGTGGTTAGATTGAGACGGCTCTGATTGGCGGCTTCAAAATGTTTAAATTAAAGGCGATTCACATTTATTGCTTCAGACATTCTTTTTGACTAGCATTAAATGCTCTTCAGACTGTAGTCTCTTCGACTGCATTAAATGTTGTCCTATCAGCATTAAATGTTACTTTAACCGTGAATACTTTGTGAATAAATAATGTTGCTTTCACAATGGTTTAAAGTTTTCTTCATTCCTTTTGGATTTATGTTTTACTTTTCCTACTTGAAACACTTATAGCATGCCTTGATGTATCCAACATCTTCCTCTTTTGCTGTTTATGGACGATTATGCTGTAGGAAAGGACTCTAGACTGTGCTGGAAGATCTTTTGTTGTATTAATGGGTTGTATGATGTTCTCCTAACATCTTCCATACTTAGACCGAAATCCTGACTTTGAAGATCTTGATGTATGAGACAATTATCAAAACACAGGGCAAATTATCCCAAAAAATTTCCCCTTTTGGATAATGCCAAAACTTCCTTGATACGGTGAGGCTGTCTTCAAGTCTTCTGTCAAAAGATCTGATCTTTAAGACTTGGTCTAAAAATTTGAACTACTCGCAGGCAAGTTCTAAAATGATAAATCCTACAGTACTAACTTTATTAAACTTAACTTATAATTGGCGCGCAGGCACAATCTTACAGAACACAATCCTAATTGAATACAACTTAATATATGAACTGTTCGCAGATAAGTTCTTACGGCTTTGAGACTTTATTGATGTTTTATACTTGGTAAAACATTTCAACACAAAATATATCGAAGTAAAAATATTAGATCACGAGGTATAATCTTTGGGATAAAAATGATATTTTATTGATAATAGATTACAGTGCTGATGGCACTAAAGGTTACATTGGAAGCGGACATGAAACAGTAATGTGCATAAAAATAGAAGAATTATCCCATATATGACTGATGTCTCCAAATTCTCCGGGAGGGGTCATTTTCGGTTCCCTTCCACCAGTTGACTAGTGCATCTCTTCCTCAATCCCTGTATATATATTTCTGTCTTCTTGGGATGCATCAAAGGAAAGAATCCAGTCTTCTGGATGGGTTAGCCATTCTCCCTTCAGGACTTTGGGTTTCAGTTTAATTTGAAGTGGAAGCTTTCCTTCTGTAAGAAGCCTCGAAAACTCTTTGGTTGCATTCTCCAGCGTCTTAAATTGATTGAATATGGGCAATTCCCTGATGAGAACACAGATGTGTCTCATCAGTTTATTACTTTTCCAAGCCTTTAACTCTTCGGTTGTTGGTTGCCTGTCTGTTGGGAGTTTTGTCTACAGGCTTCTGCACACTATTTTTACACGAGAAGTTAGGATCTTGGAACTCTGGACGAGAACCATATACCCTGTATCCTTTGTTTCCTTGTCCTAGACCTGGTCCGGCTAGTCTTCCAATGGCATAGGTAACACTGTCATCTAGGATAGCCTATATCTCCTTCTATTTCTCTAGGCGCCATCTTATTCCAGCCTCTCGTGCCTCTTCCCCCTTCTGGAAGTATCAAGATCCGAGACCTTTCCATGAATGTCCCGAATGATATCCATTGATTCGGCCTGTTTGGTTTTGAGATCAATGACACAATCCACAGGCTTGCAACTACTGCAGTCAGTTCATCGATCTTTTGATCATGTGCAGTAAATCTCGATCCTATGAATTCAAGGGAGACGACAGTCTTAGCCTCATCAACTCGCATCTTTTCTTGCTCCTGTTTCAGGATTCGCTCCTGTTGCTTCTTCATCTGATTGAGGGCTTGCCATAATGCTATGGGCATGAGGCGGAAATCCTCTTCCACGTCTTGAATAGCCTCCTGTAGCTTAGGGAGCTCGTACTGAGCAGTTGCTATCATCCAATAGAGTTCTTTGCCAACGTCGTACAGGGTCTTGATGGCATCCTGCAGGAAGACAATTTGGCGACCGATGGTTTCAAGATGTTCTATGCGGGCTTCTGTGTGCAGAGAGTTGCGGTGCACGAGCTTGGCATCATAAGGTTCTCCAAGCTATTTGACTACAAAATTGTGACGAGGCCTTTGGGGCTCGTGATCAGAAAAGAGATCTTCATCCGATTTCAATGGGGATCCTGGTTGGAGAGGAGTGGGAACTTGTTGCGGAGCAGGAACCTCGGATGGTTCTTCTTGACTTGATGGAGAGACAGAGGGGGATGATTCCTTCTGTCTCTGATTTGGATTCTATATCTTGTGGTATAGGAAGGACTGGGTCTTCCTGTTAGCTCTCAGCAGCCGCCTATTCTTTATGAGGGACTGATTCCTCCTGTTGGACGACACAGGTCACATCGTCTCTTGTCGGAGGGACTGCATCCTCCTAGCTGGGGGCTTATGGTGGTTGCTTGGAAAACGTTCCTTAGCCATCTACGGCTTTGGACTGAGCAAATTATTTCTCACGAGCCTCCTCATGGATCATCTGCAGACCTGTCTGCAGGTCATCGTCTCTGTCAGAGTCGGAGTGGTCGCTCGGGCTTTTGGGTTTGTCAGCGGACAGAGACTTTACCTTCAGTCTAGTATTTTCCTTTGCCAGAAAATATGAGTGATCAAGTTCTTGGCAAAAGTGATCATCCTAATTGATCAAGACTTCAACTTTTTGGGTGTCTGTGACTTCCAAACAAACAGCTCTTATTCCTTCTAGTCCTCCCAGTTGTACAAGGTGTTGTATGGGGCGACCATGTATGATTTCCATGCCTTGAAGTGCTCATAGGCTTCATCTATATGGACCTAGAGGAGAGTATTGTTAATAATATTTGTTGGGGAGGGACTCCGAACATAAGTGGGTTCTGTTGTCCAGTTCGGATTCTGGACAAGTAGGGAGCCTGTTGAGAAGCGGGATCCCTGACAGAGTGGGGTGCCCTGTTGGTAGAGGGACTCCATACAGGGGTGGGTTCCCTGTTTGGAGTGGTGATTGTCGGATCCAAAGGGGCAGCCGATTCACCAATTCCTTCAAGCTTCATAAAACTTTTGGTCATCTATCATAGCCGTTATAGGCTCAGGACCTGCTGTGGTAGCAGCCATAGTTTCTTCCGTAGGAGTTGCGTCCTGTAGGATTTTTACTGCGGCAGGTGCAGCATGCGGAACTCCCTCAGTGGACGCTGTATCCACCGGGGTTGATGTAGGTATAGTCTCCATCTTTGAAGACTTCTTGGTCTTCTGCTTCTGCTTCTTCACGACAGCTGTAGGTGAGCTGCTGTGGGGAACATTTCTCTTCTTGCTGACAGCCTTCTTCTTGCTGTCAACAAATATGGATTTTGAAGGGAGATAAGCAACATCCCTGGGATCATTAGATGTTGGGAGGGAGAATGGACTGGGCCTGTTGGCGAAAAGTGACTCCTTGTTGAAAACAGATGGCTTCGAGCCACCAAGGAACTTCCCGGCAAGAATTACCGAGTAAAACCCAAGAAGGAGGTTCTCATTGCCACATGGAGTGACGAAGACGAGGACGAAGATTTCATGAAACAAAATAACCTCGCGCTCATGGCCCGGAGTTCATTCGATGATAGCGACATCGAAAGCCAAGTAAGTAACTCTTACGACGAACTTTTTGAAGCATTTGAATTACTGCATACGGACTATCAAAACGCTTTATCCGAGATCAAATCCCTTAAATCTAAATATAAAACATTGGAAATTGAAAATTCCAAAATTCTTGAAAAGGGAAAATTTATCGAGACCGATCATTCTCATTGCGTTGAAAATGAAAATATTTTAAAGGATGATCTTTTAAAAGTTAAAACCGAGCTGAAAAATTTAACAAAGAAATTCTCGTGCGGAAACGAGAAATTTGAACAAATGCTCTCGGTTCAAAAGTATACTTTGAATAAATAGGGGTTGGGATTCAAACCACATTCTAAAAATGAATCCGTAAATTTCAAAATACCCCAATGTGAAAAATGTTTGAAAATTGGGCACCACATTTCGAATTGCAAAAGGCCAAGATGGACGATTAACATTAAAAAGATTTGGATTCCAAAAGGAACCGTTATTCCTAACATCGTCCATATTTCAAAACAAAAAGCAACTCTCGGTTGGATCCCCAAAAATTGATTTTTATCAAATTGGTATTTTACTCAGGGGGAGTAATTTTTTAAACGGATATTTTTGTACTTTTTGCTGATGACAAAAGGGGAGAGAAAAGTGATGAATGAGATAAAAAGCGTCATGGAAGAATGACGAGAAAAATAAACTGCAAAAGGGGGGGAAAATAAAAAGACGAAGAAGTCGAACAATATAGATCCGGTGAAAACAAAAAGGGGAGAGAAAAGTCGAAAAATAAAAAATGACAAGAAGAAGTCGAAAAGGATAAAAAGAAAAGGATGGGAGAACTAACGAAACGATTAAAGCCAAAAACTTTGATTCGTAGAAATATACATATATTTTATTTTTGCAGGTTTAATCCCGTTCAAAGAGTGTTGTTTTGTAATCATCAAAAAGGGGGAGATTGTTGGAATATTTTATTCCATACATTAATTAATAGAGTTTTAATGATTAAGTTGCTAAACAAAACAAAACAATAAAGAGGCGAAGCAAAACAACGAAAGTGATGAAGACGCAAAAAGCTGAACAAAATGCAAAGCTAGCGCACGCTAGACATAAAGGTTAGCACACGCGAACGGGTCCTCTCTGCAGATCAGACGAGTTCAAAGCTACCTGAAGTAAAGTCATCCAATGAAGATAGCGCACACGACACATGAACACTAACGCACGCTATCGAAGGCTATGTACCATTGTGAAGACCTTCAAACACAGAATGAAGTAAGCAGTGACGAAATCATAACGCACGCTAATGATGAGGAATAACGCACGCTAATGTGTTTGAAATCAAGTCAGTCAATCCATTGGGAGATGCTGAACCAAAGTCAGAAAGGAGAACGGTCAGTTTGACAAAATGCATGCAACGGATACTTGAGTTAGCGCACGCTAGAATGCAAAGTTAACGTACGCTAATGTCTGTACTTAACGTACGCAAGTGGAAGAAGATAACATATGTAAATGGAGAAACGAAGCTACTGAAATGAAACTCGAAACAGGCTAGCGCACAATACACGTACGCTAATGAGCCTAGCGCATGCTACAAAGAAGACTAGCGCACGCTAATAAGTCAAAACAGGCTAACGGCTAGTTGAGGCTCCAATGCCTATAAATACCACTTCCTATGGTATTGAACATACAACAACCTTGAGCAAATATTTCATATCTGAGATATCATTGTAATCATTATAGTTGTTGTAATTGTGCTTATATTGATAGTTTGAGTGTTTATACATTCAACACATACATGAGAGGTAAAAGAAAAGATACGATTGGATTCGGTGTTATTAGGATCAAGGATCCGGCATTGTTAGAATCGCAATCGATATCTAAGTGAGGTTTATCTAGTACCCATAGAAAGCTAGAGTGGTTGATTTCTTGTCCAATAGAAAAGGAAAACGGTTTATCGTGGACCGACATAAAGACAAGTACAAGCGGTAATATCTCGACCGATAGAAGAGAGATTGAATGGTTTAACTTGGACCGATAGAATACAAGTTTGTACCAGTTATCCCTCGACCGATAGAAGAGATGTGCACATTATGTCGGCAGAAGGAATCAAAGCTGATCCACAGAAGATCGGTATGGGGATGATTTGGAGTCGCTAAAAAATGTCAACTAAGTTTGGAGTTTCCTTGGATTAGCAGGCTACTAATTCCCCAAAGAACGTCAAGGAAGTCAGGAATTTCCTCGAATTGGCAGGCTACTATCATCAGTTCGTTCAGGAATTCTCAAGCATCGCTCGACACCTGGTAAACCTATTGAGGAAAACTAATAAATTGGTATGGACTAATGACTTTCAGAAGAGTTTTGTTGAAATCAAACAGAGATTTACCACCCCTCCGATATTGGCATTACCCTAGGGCATAGAAGGGTTCGTAACATATGGTGATGCATCTAAGTATCATTTCGGGATGCATTTTGATGCAGAACGATATGGTAATTTTGTACCCTTCTCATCAGTTGAAGTCGCACGAGTTAAACCATATGACACAATCTTGAACTTGCCGTGATTATTCACGCATTTAAGATCCAGAGACACTACTTATATGGGGTGACCTGTCAAATTTTTATAGACCATAAGGGCCTGCAATACATCTTCTCTTAGAAAGAGTTGAATTTGAGACAAAGACGGTGGCTCGAATTAGTCAAATTGATTCGGATGGTGGAAAGTGATTAGTAACTTGAAGAATTCACGCAAGGAATGCACGGTGGTAGTGAATGATGATCTACAGTCGGAATCGGCCCTAACCCCCGCCTGGAATCGCTCAAAGCCGAGAAGGATAGGAAATGAAGGAAAAATGACGAAGTTGACTGCTGGTGTCCTATTTATATTTAACAGACTTAGCGCACGCTACGCACAAGCATTAGCGTGCGCTAGCGGGGCATGGCAGAACAGTCTGCCTACTGTCCTCCCGTTAGCGTACGCAAGCTAACATGGTTAGCGTGCGCTAGTACTAGGGATTAGCGTGCGTTAACACTGATTAGCGTACGCTGCCTGGTCCAGTGTAACACCCCGAGATATTTGGAATATGTTACAGCGCCGTAGACCCCTACATGGGACCTACCAGGCTACAATAGAAAAACTCCACTCGACTAACCATCTTGGTTAGCGAGGATACATAATTAAATAATATGACATATAAAGATACGCCCGGAGCAACCGGCAAAATAAGCATCAACCAACAACGTGACAATTTAAAGCAATACAATACGGAGTTTGAAACAAAAAGCCTAAGTACTCGCGAGTACAATCTATAAGTTTAAAACTGTGGGAACAACCATATCGAAATGGACAAAGGAAATAAATAGACCCAAATGCACATGTCAACGACCCTGGCCAACATCCTCGTACTGTCCTGGTGCTCGTTCGTCCGGGTAATCATAACCTGAAATCCATAACAAGAATTTCCCCAAAACGGGTCCCCAAAGGGGTTAGCAATTACGCTAGTACAAGTAATCAAGGCAAACCAATCGCTTACACATTTCATAGTACATGCAACAATATCATTTCAAAACCAAAACTAGACATGTCTTTTCCGGAAAATATACAGTCCACAATTAGCCTTGAGAACAGGGCGGCAGCATACATTCTCACTCGAGGCCTCACAGGTACCCTCCCGAGTTGGCTACAATTACATAAAAACAAAACCACGCACACGCTATGCCGTGAGAACAGGGCGGCAGCATACATTCTCACTCGAGGCCTCACAAGGACCCTCCCGAGTTGGCTAGCGGTACGAAAACTCGTGAAATCCAGGGCGGCAGCATAGATTTCCCTCCTTGACCCCGTCGGGCCAACACAAGGTGAGTTACACACAAGTAATATACATCACCATTTCATGTTAAGCTTAAAGGTTTCCAAAAATACTTGCCTCGAATTATTGACGACGCGAAGAACGGAAAGGAAAGTCACCGACGAACGCTAGGAACCAATGAAACCGAACCTAACGATTCGAAGAATATAATCACAACCGTTTCTAAATGAATACGGAATTGGAATACACCCGAAAACCCGCCTACGATTCATGTATATTCGTATATAAACAACAACGAGGGCGGACCACAACCAAAACCCTCTCGATTCCGTAAAAATCACGAAATATACCATGAATCCGTAGGGAAACTAAGAATATCAACAAGATTAATCATATTCATCATGAATCCATCAACAAAACGGAACGGATCGGAAGAAAATCCCAAAACCCCCAAATTATCCAAAAGTAGGGTTCTAAGAGATTACCTTGGATTTAGGATGAGAAACACAAGTGGATGATGTTAATCTACACCAAGAATTCAAGCAAAAGAATCTCTGAAGTGATTGGAAGAAGAAAATCGCCTCAAATCGCCTCTGGAGTCGCTCGGCCGCGGAAGAAGGAGAGAAATGAGAAATTGTGTTTATCTCGGTCAACTCCCTGGTTTATATAGCCAGGGAGTGTTAGCGTGCGCTAATCCTCAAGGTTAGCGTGCGCTAACGGGGAAAAATTACGAGCAAAATAGTTAGCGTCGATCCGGTAGCGGACTTTTGGCCGTTAGCGTGCGCTACTCGAAACGTAGCGTGCGCAAACAACCTCTCGGTAGCGCGCGCTATCGACCAATAGCGTGCGCTACCTGGACATTAGTCGAGTCCAGTGGAAAACTGCCTAGAACCCACCTGATACGTTAGCGTGCGCTACCATACAAGCGTAGCGTGCGCTAACTGATCCGTTAGCGTGCGCTACCATACAAGCGTAGCGTGCGCTTCGGCACTGACCGGGTTGATAGTAAAGCATCGATCTGACACTCACGCTAGCGCACGCTACCGGGCATCATCAGCGTGCGCTAGCCCCTCGACATTAGCGTGCGCTAACATATGTAGCGTACGCTAATACGCTAGTCCAGAAGGCTGGAAAAACAGCACTGCCACTCCCAGGGTTACTCGCTAGCGCGCGCTACGAAACAAACGTAGCGTGCGCTACTAAGGGACCCCTAGCGCGCGCTATGCAGAAAAAAATAGCGTGCGCTAGGTATGAAATATGAACGGTTCCAAAACACCGGAAGGTGAACGAAACATCCAACGGAACATCTCAACGGGTTTCATAACATAGAATGGACCCACGGCAACCCCAAAACGGCGGTCCCGCTCACAATAACGGGGATAAAATCCATAGATAATAGAAAAGATACACTGAAAGATACACGAGGGTCACTACTATCGGGAAATACGCCGAAAAAGAAAAATACAATGGGGAAGAAAAATGCGGATATTACATTCTACCCCTCTAAAAACAAGTTTCGTCCCGAAACTTAAGAAACAAACAACTCAGGGTACCTAGCACGCATGCTATCCTCGGTCTCCCACGTTGCCTCCTCGACACCGTGTCTCGACCACTGCACCTTGACCAAAGGGATGGTCTTATGCCTCAGCCGTTTCTCCCGATGTTCTAAAATCTTCAAAGGACGTTCCTCAAAAGTAATATCCTCGGCAACGTCAATCTCCCCATAGTCGATGATGTGACTAGGATCCGGGACATATTTCCTCAGCTGGGAAACATGAAAAACGTTATGAACATGACTCAGGGCCTGGGATAACGCCAAACGGTATGCTAACCCATCGACTCGCTCGAGAATCTCGAAGGGTCCAATAAATCTCGGACTCAACTTCCCCTTCTTCCCGAAACGGAAAACTCCTCTCGTCGGCGACACCTTCAGCAAAACGTGGTCTCCCACCTCGAATTCTAAAGGTCGACGACGGACATCGGCATAAGACTTCTGTCGACTCTGGGCAGTCAACATCCATTCTCGAATTAATTCTATCTTCCGTCTCGTCTCTAAAACGACATCCGGTTCGGTCCCGACCAAATCGGACGCCTCATTCCAACAAATCGGCGATCGACATCGTCGCCCATAAAGTGCCTCATACGGTGCCATCCGAATCGACGCGTGCCAACTATTGTTGTACGTGAATTCGATCAATGGCAAGTGCTCCTCCCAGTCGCTACTCCAATCGAGGGCACAAGCACGCAACATGTCCTCGAATGTTTGGATAGTGCGTTACCGTCCATCCGATCGGGATGAAAAGAGGTACTCAAATGCAAACGGTACCTAACGCCTTATGCACCGCTTTGCCAAAAGTGCGATACAAAGCGGCCATCACGATCTGAAACAATAGACTTGAGTACCGTGAAGTCTCACAATCTAGCGATAAACACACGAGCGATTTCTCCGGGCCCCAAGTGTCCTTGATGCCCAGAAAATGTGCCGACTTGGTCAGACGATCAACAACCACCCATACCATATTCATGCCCGACCTCGATCTCGGCAAACTCGTAACAAAATCCATTGATATATCTTCCCATTTCCATTCTGGAATGGGAAGTGACTGCAATAACCCAGCCGGTCACTGATGTTCGATTTTGACCTGCTGGCAAGTCAAACATCTCGCCACAAACCGTGCGACCTCCTCCTTCATATCATTCCACCAGAAGTTCCTCCTCAGGTCCTTGTACATCTTACTCGAACCAGGATGAACGGAATAGGGTGTGGAATGGGCCTCATGCAAAATACGCTGTCGCAACTCTGGATCGTTCGGCACACAAAGCCGACTCTGGAATCTCAAAACACCATCCTCGTGAATCACAAACCTAGGAGGCTTTCCCTTAAGAACGTTCTCTAGGATTTGAGTAATCATCGGATCCTCTAATTGCTTCAGCTTAATTTCATCGATCAAAGACGATGAAATCTCTAGAGCACAAAGTTGCCCGACAGCTCCAGGCAACAAAACTTCAACATCTAACTCGATCAGAGCCCGCCGAAGCTCAGACTGGGGCATAAGGACCTCAAGCGTTCGCAACGCAATCGGTCTCCGACTCAAGGCGTCGGCCACGACGTTTGCCTTGCCCGGATGATAAAGGATTTCGAGGTCGTAATCCTTAATCAGCTCTAACCATCTCCTCTACCTCATATTCAACTCCCGCTGAGTAAATATGTATTTCAGACTTTTATGATCGGCGAAAATCTGACATGCAGAGCCGAAAAGATAGTGACGCCAAATCTTGAGTGCAAATACAACCGCCGCTAACTCTAAATCGTGAGTAGGGTAGTTAAGCTCATACGGTCTCAACTGTCTCGACGCATAGGCAATGGTCTTGCCGTGCTGCATCAATACGCACCCAAGACCCTGACCCGAAGCATCGCTATAAACGGCGAATCCCTCGTTGCCACATGGCAACGCCAAAACCGGGGCTGAAGTCAAACGCTTCTTCAGCTCCTCGAACTCGACTGCCTCTCATCGGTCCAGACGAACTTCTCGGATTTATGGAGCAACTGTTGTTGCGATATTTCCTACACGCAAGTGCACGTCATCGTTTACAAGTAATAAAGTGATAAGTAGAGTATCGTTCCCACGAGGATTGAATCTCTAACTACCGATGTTTTCGTATTCCAATTTTATCTGAACAATCGAATTTTGGTTTTGCGATTAATACTAAAAGAATTAATAAAAGACTAAGCATAAAACGATAGCTTGAATAAAAGGAATCAAATGATGAATAAGTCTAGGGTTCTGAATCCACCTTAGTTTATCCGAATTTATTCTCGATTATCCGTATTAAATAATTTTCCCAATTTATTGAAGGCGGAGATTGATAATATATTCTACCGCCTCTCCCGAGGTCAATAGATTTATCTAACGGCGACTAACGCACTCTATCCCTAGGTGAATTATCTCGTCGATAGGCAAAAAGCATGAAATCTCCTATGGGCCACGTAGTTCCTATGAGTATATTCCTATCTCACAGAATAAAACGGTTCTCACCAATAGTTCCTCACCAAATCTCCTCTCCCGATTCGAAGTGAATGATTAAATCAATACAACTATTGGCCAGATAATTGCAAGCATTAAACATAATTGGGAAAACTCAATAAAAAGGTAATAAATTGGATAATCTCAATCAATTCGTCAAAACAAAGGTTTCATCAAAACCCTAGGTTAGGGCTTTAGCCTGACATACTAAAAACTAAAAATACAGAATAAATAAACGAAAGCATAAAATTCAAACACAGATGAAGCTCGGATTCCTCCGTTCTTCAGCTCCCGCCTTCTGCCCTTGAATTCTTCTGCTTTCCTCCTCTTCTGCCGTCTCCAAGCTTAAGCTCTCCAAGGTATTAGATTCAATGATTCCCCGATGATTAAATTAGGGTCTTAAACCCTATTTATAGCTCAGCACCTTCAGAAATCGCGTCCGTATTAATCGGTTGAAAACTGGCTTCGAAACGGCCCAAAATCTGCGCAGACGTACCAAACCCGCTAAGTGTGCCGCGGCTCACTAAACCTGTGCCGCGGCACATCGCAAAAAGCTGAATGCCTGGGCGTTAATTTATTCTTGATTGCGGCTCACTGGCTGTGCGCGGCACGCAGTCACTTACTCTGCCCTTCGGCTGATGTCTTCCTGTGCCGCGGCTCAGATTCCTTGTGCCGCGGCTCAGAGTCCAGTTTTTCCGTCTTCGCCCGTTTTGCCTCGTTTTAGCTTTCGGACTTCAATTTCCTGTCAATCATACAAAATCAAGGCATTAAAAGCTCATTTAGATGATTTCACACTCCAAAACACTACAAAATAATGATAAATAAGCGTATAAAAATACGCCTAACAACTGTGTAAGTGGCCGAGCTAGTTTTGAGAAACCCTCGACGAACCTACGGTAGTAGCCAGCCAAACCCAAGAAACTACGGACCTCCTTCACATTTGTGGGCGATGCCCAATCCAACACTGCCTCAATTTTCTGCGGATCCACACGGACTCCCTCGGCTGAAATCACGTGACCCAAAAACATCACTTCCTTCAGCCAGAACTCACATTTCGAGAACTTCGCATAGAGTTGCTCGGTCCTCAAAATGTCTAACACTATCCGCAGATGATGGGCATGCTCTTCCTCATTCCTCGAATAGATAAGAATATCGTCAATGAAGACGACGACTCACTTATCCAAATACTCGATAAAGACTTTGTTCATCAATTGCATGAACACCGTCGGCGCATTAGTTAACCCGAAAGGCATTACAAACTCGTAATGTCCGTATCTCGTCCGAAAAGCTGTTTTCGGCACGTCGGACTCTCTCACCCAAAGCTGATAGTACCCCGATTTCAAATCAATCTTCTAGAATACCGTAGCTCCCTGCAAGTGGTCAAACAAGTCATCGATTCTCGGCAAAGGATACTTGTTCTTGATGGTCACCTTGTTTAGTTCGCGATAGTCGATACACAAACGTAGTGAACCATCCTTCTTCCGCACAAACAGGACCGGTGCGCCCCAAGGCGAGGCACTCGGTCGAACATACCCCGACTCAAGAAGCTCACTCAACTGCTTCTTCAACTCTGCCATCTCTGAAGGTGCCATGCGATACGGCGCCTTCGAAATCGGAGCCGCGCCCGGCTCTAACTCTATAGCAAACTCAACCTCACGATCCGGTGGCAATCCCGGTAACTCGTCAGGAAATACATCAGGAAACTCATTAACGACTGGAATCGACGAAAGCTCGACTCCACCATCCTCCGCCTTCAAGGCATAGCACCAATAACCAGTACACCCCTTTCGCAGGAGACTCATCGCCTTTAAGGCATTAATAACGAACTGTTTCCTCTTTCGCCCTGCGAAAGAGTGTTCGGTGCCGTCCTCGGCTAACATAGTGATGATTCTCGTGCGGTAGTTCATGATCGCGCCATGCCGCTCGAGCCAATCATCCCCGAGAATCAAATCCTCACCCTCGATACCGACGACAATAAGGTTAGAGAGCCAAGCCCTCTCACAAATAATCACAGAACAGTCCCGGACTTCTCGATCACCGACAATTCTATCACCGCTAGGAAGTTTAACGATGAAAGGCTCACAAGGTGACAAGCAGTCGAGACTCAAACGGCGTACACACTCTAGAGAAATGAATGAATGCGTAGCACCCGAATCAAAAAGCATACCGACAGGATGAGAATGGATATGAACGGTACCTGTCGCCACAGTAGCTGCTGGGTCGTCGGCCCTCCTCATCTCGTATATACGCGGCTGGGCGGAGCCGACACTGGAAGCTCCACCCCTAGCAGGCTGACCCCGACCCCTACCTTGGCCGGCACTCGGTGGAGGCGGCGGAGCAAATGAGCCCTGGTTCACACTCGGCTCCAACGGTACTGGTTGGGAAGAACGGGCGCCACGAAGCTGTTTGACCTGCTCACAAAAAGGGGCCCGGTGGCCCAGCTGTCCACAAGTGTGACAAGTAAGCTTCGGACGAGAACACTTCCGGCTCCTATGGCCCTGCACACCACAGTTAAAACATGTGGGTTCACGAGCGGAGGTTCCGGCGGCACCCCGAAAGCTCCCAGAGAAACGAGCCGAACCGCCCGTTGAAATATTTGCAGCTTGAGATTTCTGCTGGCCTCCACCCTTGGGACCAGAAAAATTTCCGACCGACTTCTGCTTCTTGCTCTCACGAGCCAAATCGCTAGCCGTCACCGACATATCATAAGCGAGGGCCCTACTCTGATAATCCTTCAAGGTAGTGCAGACGAGTCCAGACATGTAGTCCCGAATAGGCAGCTTCATCCTCCTGGAAAAATGAAAAAATTTGTCGCTCTCAGTGACAACTTGGGTCTTCACATAACCCAACTCCTTGTTAAAGTCGGCAATGGCCTGAGATACGGGGATATCCCGTGGTTGAGCATCATAGAAAGCATGCACTCGAGCCTGTCTGACCGGCCACGGACAATACTCAGTCTCCATCAACTCCTGAAACTCCGCCCACGAAGCAACATGATCTTTGGGACCGACGGCCTCCCACCAATCTGTAGCATCTCCCGTGAGAAAGTATTGAGCAATAGGGACCTTACGGTCCTCGGGGCAGTTGGTAGCATTGAAGACTTTGGATATCTCCTTGATCCACCCTTCCCAGCCGATCGGGTCCGAAGCTCCCGAAAATTGAGGAGGATGCATCTTGATGACATCCTGAAGCCAGCGATCCGCTCCGCCACGATTAGCATGGGCCTGATCGGGGTTCTGAACCTCCTGTGCTATAGCCGCCATCTGGTTAACCATTTGCTGCATGACAGCCGCAATACCAAGATCGGCGCGCTCCTGAGAAGAAGCATGACTGTGACGGTCGCGATCGCCGGCTCTGAAGAGTGCGACGTGGCCGCCTTGCCAGTGCCCCACGTCCTCGGCCGCGTCCACGGCCACGACCACGACCGCGGTTTCCTCCGGCATCCATACTGGTGTTAAAAGATAACAGGGGCATATCGAGGATGAGTAAGGAAAACCACGATGATAAGCAAAAGAGGGAGAATAACCACAGTTCAAGAAACGGAATACAGTATGTGAAAGCAAAAAATCGGGTAAGGAAACTTACGAGCACTGGAAGTACTGAGATGCCGGCAGCGGTGTGACAATGTGCAAAACAAAACACGACTAGACCCAAATAACCGACAAGCCTAGGTATCCATAAACCTAGATCTCTGATACCATTTTCTGTAACACCCCGAGATATTCGGAATATGTTACAGCACCGTAGACCCCTACATGGGACCTACCAGGCTACAATAGAAAAACTCCACTCGACTAACCATCTTGGTTAGCGAGGATACATAATTAAATAATATGACATATAAAGATACGCCCGGAGCAACCGGCAAAATAAGCATCAACCAACAACGTGACAATTTAAAGCAATACAATACGGAGTTTGAAACAAAAAGCCTAAGTACTCGCGAGTACAATCTATAAGTTTAAAACTGTGGGAACAACCATATCCAAATGGACAAAGGAAATAAATAGACCCAAATGCACATGTCAACGACCCTGGCCAACATCCTCGTACTTTCCTGGTGCTCGTTCGTCCGGGTAATCATAACCTGAAATCCATAACAAGAATTTCCCCAAAACGGGTCCCCAAAGGGGTTAGCAATTACGCTAGTACAAGTAATCAAGGCAAACCAATCGCTTACACATTTCATAGTACATGCAACAATATCATTTCAAAACCAAAACTAGACATGTCTTTTCCGGAAAATATACAGTCCACAATTAGCCTTGAGAACAGGGCGGCAGCATACATTCTCACTCGAGGCCTCACAGGTACCCTCCCGAGTTGGCTACAATTACATAAAAACAAAACCACGCACACGCTATGCCGTGAGAACAGGGCGGCAGCATACATTCTCACTCGAGGCCTCACAAGGACCCTCCCGAGTTGGCTAGCGGTACGAAAACTCGTGAAATCCAGGGCGGCAGCATAGATTTCCCTCCTTGACCCCGTCGGGCCAACACAAGGTGAGTTACACACAAGTAATATACATCACCATTTCATGTTAAGCTTAAAGGTTTCCAAAAATACTTGCCTCGAATTATTGACGACGCGAAGAACGGAAAGGAAAGTCACCGACGAACGCTAGGAACCAATGAAACCGAACCTAACGATTCGAAGAATACAATCACAACCGTTTCTAAATGAATACGGAATTGGAATACACCCGAAAACCCGACTACGATTCATGTATATTCGTATATAAACAACAACGAGGGCGGACCACAACCAAAACCCTCTCGATTTCGTAAAAATCACGAAATATACCATGAATCCATAGGGAAACTAAGAATATCAACAAGATTAATCATATTCATCATGAATCCATCAACAAAACGGAACGGATCGGAAGAAAATCCCAAAACCCCCTAATTATCCAAAAGTAGGGTTCTAAGAGATTACCTTGGATTTAGGATGAGAAACACAAGTGGATGATGTTAATCTACACCAAGAATTCAAGCAAAAGAATCTCTGAAGTGATTGGAAGAAGAAAATCGCCTCAAATCGCCTCTGGAGTCGCTCGGCCGCGGAAGAAGGAGAGAAATGAGAAATTGTGTTTATCTCGGTCAACTCCCTGGTTTATATAGCCAGGGAGTGTTAGCGTGCGCTAATCCTCAAGGTTAGCGTGCGCTAACGGGGAAAAATTACGAGCGAAATAGTTAGCGTCGATCCGGTAGCGGACCTTTGGCCGTTAGCGTGCGCTACTCGAAACGTAGCGTGCGCTAACAACCTCTCGGTAGCGCGCGCTATCGACCAATAGCGTGCGCTACCTGGACATTAGTCGAGTCCAGTGGCAAACTGCCCAGAACCCACCTGATACGTTAGCGTGCACTACCATACAAGCGTAGCGTGCGCTAACTGATCCGTTAGCGTGCGCTACCATACAAGCGTAGCGTGCGCTAACTGGCACCTGACCGGGTTCAGTAGTAAACTGTCCAGTACTGGACACTCACGCTAGCGCACGCTACCGGGCATCATCAGCGTGCGCTAGCCCCTCGACATTAGCGTGCGCTAGCATATGTAGCGTACGCTAATACGCTAGTCCAGAAGGCTGGAAAAACAGCACTGCCACTCCCAGGGTTACTCGCTAGCGCGTGCTACGAAACAAACGTAGCGTGCGCTACTAAGGGACCCCTAGCGCGCGCTATGCAGAAAAAAATAGCGTGCGCTAGGTATGAAATATGAACGGTTCCAAAACACCGGAAGGTGAACGAAACATCCAACGGAACATCTCAACGGGTTTCATAACATAGAATGGACCCACGGCAACCCCAAAACGGCGGTCCCGCTCACAATAACGGGGATAAAATCCATAGATAATAGAAAAGACACACTGAAAGATACACGAGGGTCACTACTATCGGGAAATACGCCGAAAAAGAAAAATACAATGGGGAAGAAAAATGCGGATATTACATCCAGTACCGAAGTACTGAACCCACTGTCCCAGACTGCTGAAATCGTTAGCGCACGCTACGAACCCCAGGTTAGCGTACGCTAACCACACAATGATAGCGCACGCAAGTAAGTCCTGAGTAGCGTGCGCTACTCAGGCAGCAGTTCTGCACATTACACTGCTGCCAACAGCGCAAAAGTGTCGAAAAACGAAGCAAGACCAGAATCCAGAATCATAAACACGTAATAATCAAGATGACAAAGTTGAGCGTTGAAAGAGAATATAATCTCGATCACTAGAGAGTTTGAAACGAAGCAAATAAAGCGAAATTCCCCAAACTTATGAAAATTACAAAAACGGCCCAAGTGCCCGAAAAATCGCGATACAACGTCGGATTAACAAACCGAAAGTTCCAACACGACCAACTCAACCATACAAACTTATACGAATCGAGAAACAACGAAAACGAACAAGTTTTACGAGAATCGAACGCACATGCGGCAAGATATAATTCAAGATGAAATTATGCAAAAACATCCTCGAAACTCGACCAGACGGAAAAACTCCAAGAACAAAATAGATTCATAATTCCAAAACAGTGCTAAGCGAGTTGTCTGAAACGAACATACACCAAAAATAGAAATTACCGAAAATAGAAAACACGGATATTACACTTGTGAACTCAACCACAAGATATTTTTTGGGTCAAAAATCTGAAAATTCAAAGACATGGGTGAAGTGTGAACAAAGAATTAAAAAAATAATATTACAATAGATATTTTGAATTAAATAATCAATTGTATTCTTGAAAATCACCTATAAAAGGACATGTTCATCCATTGCAAAATCACCAATTACCAATTCTCATAATCACCTTCTTGCCAAGAAATAATCATCTTCTTGCTAAGAAATACTCTTTTCTTTTAGCAATATATTTTCCTTAGAACTCTCAATTTTAGTTTGTATTTTATTTTTGGTTTGAAGTTTTTCTTTCATTTAGTTTGTAATTGAAAAGTGCTTGATCAATAAGCACTTAGTATTTTACTTAGTGTTTTACTTTCAATTTTTGTAAGCTTGTAACCTTTGAACAAGTTTGAAGTATATTTCTTGCACTTTGATACATCATATTCAAGTAAGTTTTACCTATTGTCATTAAGTTCTAGTAATTAAAAGTTTCTATATATATTATAATATAATTATTTCTATTATTATTTCTATTATAATTTTAGTATGTATAAACCAATGAGTAGCTAATCTTTCTTCCTAGGGGAAGGGGGATTTCTATTAGGTTATATATTGAGTATTTGATTGATTTAAACTATTTTTAGGACTAATTGGTTTAAATAGAGATTGATCATATCCTATTTTTACTAATAAAACCTTCTTGATTGATTGTTGAGTGAATTGGAAACATATCTTTTCAATCTATCAAATGTTAATCTTGTTATCAACATCTTAAGATTGCGAAAGTGGTTAAGACACCTTTGAATACGAAAGTTATGAGGTGAAAAGTTGATTACTCGATGAACGATCGTTTATCCTAAAAATAGTCAAGTTAGAGAAATGAAAGGACTAATTGGTTTAAATAGAGATTGATCATATCCTATTTCTACTAGTGAAACCTCCTTGATTGATTGTTAAGTGTATTGGAAACACATCTTTTCAATCTATCAAGTGTTAATCTTGTTATCAACATCTTAAAAAAGCAAAAGTGATTAAGACATCTTTGATTATGAAAGTACGGAGGTGAAAAATTGATTACTCGATAAACATTCGTTTTTTCTTTTATATCCATATAAATCAATTCCTATACTTAATTAAATACCTAATTTAATGAACTCGTAATCCCCTAGATTTTATAAATTCCCAACTCATTTTAATTCTATTCATTTTCACTAGTTAAAAATAGTCTAGTTAAAAATAGTCTAGTATAAATAGTCTTAATAAAAATAGTCTTAATATAAATAGTCTAGTATAAATAGTCTTAATAAAAATAGTCTTAATATAAATAGTCTAGTATAAATAGTCTTAATAAAAATAGTCTTAATATAAATAGTCTAGTTAAAAATAGTCTTAATATAAATAGTCTAGTATAAATAGTCTAGTTAAAAATAGTCTTAATATAAATAGTCTAGTATAAATAGTCTTAATAAAAATAGTCTTATATTAAATAGTCTTATTAAAAATCGTTTGGTTTAAAATATAGTGCATTTAATTTAGTTAATATTTAAAAACCCAAAAATATCTTTTTGAATATTTTAGTATTTACTTCTTGCAATTTATACAAAATATTATACGAAGCCCTGTTGGACAATCCTCGAGAGAAAAGACCTTGGTAGAACTTACCACAAACTACTTCTACCTCGTCTATATTTGCGAGCGACTCAAGAACTCCTATTTTTAGGATAAGTTTTTGACCGATCAGTATGCCAAAGCGCTCCGCCAACTGGAACGGATTTCCCTTCCTTGTGGCGGGCTGATTATATTCAGAATTTGTAGTCATAGCTTGAGCGACTCGCACAAGCTCCCGGAGGTTCAGCCCCCCTTCCTCTAGCGCCAATCTGTTGACGTCTGGTTTGGTCAACGTCACGTGTGCTGATTAAGACGAATGAATCGAAGCCACATAGAAAATAAAATAACAAAAAGGAAGGTGTTTGATCACTAAATTTTATTAATAACCTTTTTTTGATAGAGTAGAACGGGCCGGATAATTTATGCCGGTCTATCTGGATGCTTGTTAATTACAAGTCTTATTTTCTTTTTTCTTTTCTCTCTTTTTTCTCTCTCTATATATTTTTTCCACTCTTTTTTGAAAGTCCTTTTATTGTACATTCTCCTGGCATATATATATAGGCAATGTCAGCCATTCGTGAGATGACAGCAGGAAGATTCAGGTGAATATGCTGATGACATTTGTCACAGTGTGGTGACTCCTTCGACATGTGTCACCTTCTTAAGTTTGCTTTGGGAAGGGACATGACAGCCCTTTTTTATTGTCCCGTCTCTGCTGTTTTCGGGCTTTTGGCGATACTTATCATTGCGGCCAGACAACGGGGTCGGCCCTCGAGCTTCCCGCTACTGCGGTCGGTCTTATTCATGATTATGGTTGGAGCGTATTCATATAGGAGTGCTCGGTCATTCAGTGGGATTAAGGTCGGCTCTAATGTCTCTGCCCGGTCCGGTTTTTTGTGAGTCCGAGAGACAATCGGGTCTATGACCGGTTCGGCTCCATGATCTGCTCGGCTAGTCGGCTGCCTGGAGCGCTTAAGTGGATGCCAAGGTGGATCGACTACCAACAGTACCAAAAAAAAAAAAATGAAGTGGGAGATTCCAACTAGGGTTGCAAACGAATCGAATCGAACCGAATACTGAGACATTTTATTCGAATTGGATCAAGTTGACGAATATTCGAATTCGAATTCGATATTTAGTCGAATTCAAAATGCGATTCGTATTCGATTCGTTAAAAAAAATCGAATATTCGAATATTCGATTCGATTCGAAATTCGAAATTATTTCTATATATGTATATTCCAAATAAATTATTTAACTAAAAATAAATATAAAAACTATATTATAAAATAAAATTATATTTAATAAATACATAACATATATATTCTCTGTATATTTATTTTATATAATTAAACTATATTGACTAGCATATATTATGTATTAGAAAACTATATAACTAATATATATATTATATATTACAAATATTACATAAATAAATGAATCGAATATTCGAATACACCGAATCGAATATTGGCATATTTGTATTTGTATTCGAAAAATCTACGAATACAAAAAATTATTCTTATTCAAATTCGATTTTTCCGAATACGAATCGAATAATACGAATACGAATATCGAATCGAATCAAAATTATTCGATTTGTTTGCAACCCTAATTACAACCCGTTCTAATTCAAACTTTTAAATGCCAACATTATTCCATCACGCTATATTTCCAAGATTTACCCCTAACCACCCACCGTTATTTCCATATTACCCCCTTATTTGTATCCCCAAAGACCCCAACCGGGTCCATTCACATTTCTTCTTGGGACCCAAAAACATCAACTCTCCCTCTCCCTGTGTATCTGAAGAAGGCAAGTCCCAATATTTTCAGATCTGAAAATAGGGTTCTCTTTTCCCTGAACATTTTTTGTTGTATATGTCGACGTCTTCTTCAAACTACTGGTGTTACAGATGCAACCAATTCGTAAGGATTTGGAACAATTACTGCGTCAATTGCCCCGATTGCAACGGTGGCTTTGTTGAAGAGATCGAGAATCCCAACGCATCTTCGCTCTCCGACTCCCGAAGACGCCTTTTTCCCACTGCCGACATGTATATGGCCCAAAATTCTGACTCAGGTCTCGGTTCCGGAACGGGATCTGGTTCAGGGTCGGGCTCGAGTCCCAGGCTGAGAAGAATCCGCAGGCATGGAGGAGATCGGTCGCCTTTTAATCCCGTTATCGTTCTTCGTGGGTCCAACGGCAGCGGAGGTGGGGCAGCACCTGGAGGAAGGTTCGAATTGTATTACGACGATGGATCTGGGTCGGGTTTACGGCAGCTACCGGCCAGTATGTCGGAGTTTTTATTAGGGTCTGGCTTTGATAGGTTGCTTGATCAATTGTCTCAAATTGAGGCAAATGGTATTGGGAGAATTGAGAACAACCCGCCTGCGTCCAAGTCTGCCGTCGAGTCTCTGCCCACGGTCGAAATAAATGACCATCATATATCTGTTGAATCTTACTGCGCGGTTTGTAAAGAGGCTTTTGAGTTAGGGACTGAGGCTCGTGAAATGCCCTGCAAGCATTTGTACCATCAAGACTGTATTTTACCCTGGCTTGCGATGACAAATTCGTGTCCGGTTTGTAGACACGAGTTGCCAACTGATAATGAGAATGTTAACGGTGGTCGGGGTGCGATTGAAGCTAATAGAGGAGTGAACGAGGTAGAAAACGATGATGAGACTGTTGGATTGACAATATGGAGATTACCCGGGGGTGGTTTTGCTGTTGGGAGATTTTCTGGAGGGAGGAGGGGCGGAGAGAGGGAGCTGCCGGTGGTGTTCACGGAAGTGGATGGAGGGTTTCCTAATAATGGGGTACCAAGAAGGATTTCTTGGGGTTCAAGAGGTAGTGTATCCAGAGAAAGTAGTGGTGGATTGAGGAGGGTTTTGCATAATTTGTTTGCCTGTTTTGGCAGAGGTGGATCATCTATTTCTACTTCTAACTTGGATTCTAGCACGAGTCGGAGGAGTGGTTCCACATCAAGAAGGCGTAGAGGATGAGGTTTTAAGGTTAATGATGGACATGATGGTTATTTATCAGGTGGGATTTCTAGATATAGAATCGGTGATGGCTGGTGGGAGAACCTTCACCATTATTTGTTTTAAAAAGTTTGGTTACTCTGATTTGATATGGTTGATAACTTAGATGGAGAATATAGGTGGAGAATGTAGACAAGGACATGAAAGAACAATGGAGAATGAACTCCAAAACTGAAAATTTGTTATAATGTTCGGAATGAATTTGGAACTGGTGTAGAACGTATCAAGCTCGTGCCAATTGCTTTGCGCTCTCAAGTGTCACCCCCCCCCCCCCCCCCCCCCCATGTCATATTCTGCAATATGTAGCACCTTTGCAGTACTATGTTAAGTGTGATTTTCAATTTGATTTCTATCATGTTCGTACGAAGCTTAATGGTAAGTCTCTTTATTTTATTATCAGATTCCATGTATTGTTATTTAGTATATAGATTAATTGGATTGTTTTGGTGCATCGAGTGTGTGACATTTCATTGAACTTTTAGTTTATTTTTATATTGAATCTGTTGCACAAACAATATTGACGAAATATGAGTTGGTACAATATTTAATTATACTCCAGTAAATATGTGAGGATTTGTGTATAAGCTGCTGTTACTGTTTCAAACCAGCTTTCACATGATGTTCGTCTTGTTACGAACATTGAAATACAACTTTTCTTGTTTGTATCGATGACTTGTTAAGTATCAGAAGTTTGCATATATAGGGGAGATATTGCCAGAGACTGCCTGGATTAACGACAAATATCGAACATCCTGGTTATGGCATAAACCAATGAATGACAAGTTTGTATTTCCGCTATCTTTTGATTGAATGGTTGATGTATGGCTGAAGGATCTTGAGAAGCATATATGGGAGTTGGACTTGACGAGTTATCAATTTGATTAATCGTAAGTTGTTATTCTTCATTTTTTTGGAGGGGGGATCTTCTGCAGTGCCAACACCGTGTTGTGCACTGCCAGCCATCCGATCAGACACACGCGCACGGGTGTGTGTGTGCGCGTGCGTGTTCCATCCGACGCACAGCAGTGCACAGCATGGTGCTGTGAGATCCCATTTTTCGGTCTGCTTCAAGAGTCGAGGATTAACATGGGTTCATCTATATTGTTATTGAAGCTAGCTTTCACGTATAAAACGTGAATGGTGGTATGTTCAGTTGCACTTTAGCGCTTTACTATTGGGATGTTCATCAAATAAAAAATATGTTATTACTCATTTCGATCGAGATATGTCCCATCAGACTTCATAAATAACTAGTCAAGAAAGCTAAAACAAAGATAAAGTTTCATGACCTCCTTATCCTTAAAGAAGGCACAGCCAGTGCGTGGCTCGTAATGGGAATTAAGAAGTGAGGAAGAAACATACATTCGATAAGAGGGAAGGTGGATTTCCATAAATAACCTAATAAGGCATCATGAAGGGGCATCCCATAGGAATGATTCAGAATCCAAGATAGAAATATATAACAAGAATATTAGCCTTAAATAGTATGCCGCAGACAACACAATGCCACAGTAGAATGAAAATCTAATGAAACAACATAACGAGCCAAATATTAGGAGAAGATACAAAGAATGCCAAAAATAACCCCATTGTAATGACGATGAAAATATCGAGTATAAGCGCATCAAAACAAAAATACAAAAATTAAATAGTTCAAAACATTGTTAACAAGTTTAGTGTTTGGATTTAACTATTTTTTTAGACGAAGACAATACTTAAATGGATTTTTCTCAGAAAAAGTAGACAGTATACTACCTGTATACATGTAATCAAATCTTCACCACTAAATCTTGTCAAAAATGATCATGAACGTTAAATGTTGATAGTACAATTCAGAGGTTGTAGTTTTATAAAATACGAGGCATTCGGACCCGTGCGATGCACCAGCTTTATTTTTTGATAAAAAATTGAACTTTTGCTTATGTCTAAAACTCAAATTTTTTAGACAGTCAATACTTCATCGTAAAAGCACATGTTAGTATTGTAGTCTACGCTTGATTGTAGTGTCAAAAAATCTCTTGTTCATGTGTTTAATTCTTCTTGTTCATGTGTTTCTTGTGAGATAGATGTTTCAGCTAAAGTAGTTTTATTATTTGTTTTCGTTTAGTAAATGCACACTTTATTCCATAATTTTGAGTTTTATGATATAATCCATTATTTGTATATTTGTATTATAAGTAATAGATCGATAAGTCTAATATTTTAAAATCAAAGAAAAAAATTAATTAGTTCATATATGAGATTATTTTTTAAACACACCGACTTATACAATAAGTAATTAAGTTTTTAAAGTAAATGCAATGATAAATTTTTATTGATAGCCAAAATAGCATTTCATTCAAAATATTTCATGTGATTCAACCCTTGTATCATATTCGTATAACTGTATAAGTATTAGTTTTCAGGAAATGATATTTGTTTGTGTTCAGTTTCTCAATAGGTTTTAACATAATATAAATGTAACGTTCATGTGATATCATGATAAAACAACACACTATATTATACATTTGTACTTGCTCTATTATGCGTGATGTTCTATGCGAGATACCACATGTAATAGAATGCTAACTAATATTTGGTGCAATTATATATCTAATTACCTTTGGTAAATACTAAAAGTGACCTTTTTACCATCAAATGAGAATCAGTCATGCATGTCTACAAATTTTATTTCCATGCCATCGTAAGTTCATGTGATATCATGATAAAACAACACACTATATTATACATTTGTACTTTCTCTATTATGCGTGATGTTTTATGCGAGATACCACATGTAATAGCATGCTAACTAATGTTCGGTGCAATTATATATGTAATTACCTCTGGTAAATACTAAAAGTGATATTTTTACCATCAAATGAGAATCAGTCATGCATGTCTGCAAATTTTGTTTCCATGCCATCGTGCAACTACATGAGAGCCGACACTTTTCACCAGTTAGCTAAAAAAGTTGATATTTTTACCATCACATAAAAACATAAAATGTAGACCTCAAATAAGAAGTAAAAATTCACATAAAAAATAAAATATAGACCTCAAATAAGAAGCTAAAATTTAAACCTCAAATAAAAAGGATCGTGTATCGATCTTGACATTTTAGTTGTCATGTCACTTACAACATCCCAACGCATCTATAGGAGAGTCGACAAAGCTCGATTATTGTAGCATAACTTAACAGGTTGGTTCAAAGTAAATAAAGAGACACACTTAGTAATAATAATAATAAAAACAAAAGAAAGCTATTATATAAAAAGTTTTTGGAGTATATAATTCACGTCTTCATTTGTACATCATTCCTACGGTCCTACTGATTGTTTAACATTCATCCCTTAAACACCTTCATGCATGTGAGGCAATCTTCTTCTAGTTTACGACTCAAAAGTTGCGCCATATTGTTCCTTGACGTAAAGTGTTATATTTTCCTGTCAATTCCACATGTTAATAATGTAAAATACATGGTTAAGGTTCTTACCCTCACATGAAACAAATGGATATTGTACGCATATAACTCACCCGAGGCATTGTAATATCCGCAATTTTCGATTTCCGGTAATTTCTTTTTTTTTCGGCCGAAGTCTGTTTTGACGACTCGCTCATGACCGTTTCGTCATTCTGAGAATGATTAATTCTACACTTTTTGACATCCGAGTTTGTTTCGGAGTCGTTTTGTTGAGTTCCGTGCTTTTTAACGACTTTTCCGCACTCGAGTTCGGTTCTTGCGAATCTCGTTCAAATCATTTGAGTTTCCCGTAAGTCCGTTTAACTTTGTTAGACGTGTTGTGAACTTCCGTTTGATTATTCGATCACGTATCGTGATTTCCGGGCGTTTTGGGCCATTTTGTAATTACTTGAAAGTTACGTATCCGTATACGTAATTGTCGCCTCGACCCGTTTCTTGGTCGCGTATGATTGAATATGGTATTACGCTTTCATTTCGAGTCGTTTATGTTGTCCGCGAACTTTTCGCCGTGTTCGTTCGTGCGTTTTCGGAAATCGGGTCGTCGAGCCACAGCGGTGGCGGGGATCGCCGGACGGTGGCGGGGCGCCGGACGATTGCGGGCACCGGCCGACGGTGCGCGAGAACCGCGTAGCGCACGCTTCTGGCCGGAAAGGCTGTCGCGCGCTAACCGAGTGTAGCGCACGCCGCGGTGGCCTAGCGTCTGTGCTCGGGCACAGGCGATGGGGTTTCGAGGTTGGACTCGGTCGGGATCGGCGAGTAGCGCACGCTACGCCGAGCGTAGCGCGCTAGTCGGCAGCGTAGCGCACGCCGGCCGGCTAGCGTCGTTACTGGCCGGGCGATTCGATCCGGTGGCTCTTTGGGCAGTCGGCTAGCGCGAGCTTCCGCCGTAGCGCACGCTAGCGGAGTCAGTCGGCGAGTTTGGTCGGCGGGGTTGGTCGGTGATGCCGGGTCGTGTGGGCCACGGCCGATGGTGCTCGGCCGATCTGGCCGATAGCGCACGCTAGTCCCGGGAAAGGCTAGCGCCGCGCTAGTCCGCGATATAAATATGGTGGCGATCACATTTCACTTCGTTTTTCATTTCCTTCCTTCTCCTTCCGCGAATGGCGATTCATGGGCGACGAAGCCATGTTGTTTAACAACAAAACCATGAAGTTCTGGAGTCCATAACATCAATCGATCGTCCGTTATCAACCTTTGATTCAAATGAATCAAGGTAATCTTCCTTAGAACCCTAATTTCGTGAATTTGGGGATTTTTGCATTTTCGTCCGATTCGTTCCGTGTTGTTGATTAATTCATGATGGGTATGATTAATCTTGATAGTATTCTTGTGTTTAACATCATTTAATCCATTGTTCTTCGTCGAATCAAGTATATTTCTTGATTTCCTTGAATTGACTTTTTGGGGATTTGTCCCGATCTCGTTTTCATCCGCTTTCGATGGATCGATTATGGTTAAATGATGTTGTTAAACATATTCTATGGATTGTATATCCATATTTCAACTTGGAATTCCGTTTTCGGGTTTTGACGGAACGAATCGTGTTCTTGGCCGTTTTGGGGGAAATCCGTGAACTTTCGTCATTCGTTCTTTGAATTCAACGGCTTTGAGTCGTGTTATGGAATTCATTTCATTGTTATTATTTGTCCTTCGTAGTTTATGAACGTGAGTTGGCGTTCGGTGGAGTCGGCGGGTTCGTAGTCGGTTCGGGCCAACCTACTTCGGTCGATTCTCCGCGTTGTTCTTATTTGAGGCAAGTACCTTGTCCATACATTTCTTGTTTCATGGATATGATGATTGGTGATCGTCTTGGTTTGTTTGTTTGTTTGAAATGAGTTTTCAAAAGATTTGGGTAGCCTCGTTAAAGGCCTCTTTCAAAACCGTGTGTGTTTTGTGATTGGTGTGGTTCGTGAACGACTATGTGAATTCTATGTATATGCTTGGTGTTCATGTTGCACTTGGTATTGTGTGTGGACGTATATTATTTCATTTCGGTGCGTTGTGGATTGACGTGGTGTTTTGCTAAGTGTTTGATGCCTCTGGGCGAATTGTTTGAATATCCTTGATGTGATATGTTATTTGTGTGAATGTGTGGATATGGTTGAAGGTCTACGGTGGCACATAGCATGTGATCATGTGGCCAGGATGCAACAAGTGATTGATCCAACCGTGAGAGCCTGAGATAATCTACGATGGCACATGGCATGTGATCATGTGGCCAGGATGCAACAAGCGATTGATCCAACCGTGAGATGTGTGTGATTTGTTTCGCTAGCCAGCTCGGGAGGGTCCTTCGAGGCCTCGAGTGGGATGTCGGTGGTATCATCCCGATCCAAGGCGATGCGCGTGCGTGATTATGTTTCGTTGATTTTACGTCCGTTGAGGACACGTGATGTTGGGCTCTGACCCTGTAAATTGTTGGTGATTTCCTATTTGCGAAAACAAAACCTTTGGGCTGTGACCCTATTGATTTTTGGAAAGAGAAGGATTTTATAATCCTAAATTGTTTTCTATTAAAACTCTCGATGGCATTTTAAACTGTTTTGTAAATTGTTTCCCTTATTTGCGATCTTTCGGTTTTGGAAATGTTTACTCAAACTCTTGCCTCGGGAAGTACTTTTCTTTACGTTTGGATCTTTGAGGATTCCTGATTATTATTGTTCTTGGAACTTGTATTGTATGGCTCGTATTTTTGCACTTGTACTTGCACTAGAAAAACAGTGGAGTTTTGCTAACCCCCGAGTATTCGGGGGGTGGATGTCTATTTTTGCATTCAGGTTTTGGAGCATAGCACAGGGTCGGCACGAAGGATGATGAATGATGAACGATACTAATCACACGAGGATCTGTTGACGTCGTTTTGGTCTAGTTGTATTTTCTTTTCCGCTGCAGTATCTTTTCCCCGTTGTACGGGAGTTTATTGTATTTTGACCCCTGCGTGGGTATGTGTTTGGGATTGAGTTGTATGTATTTGTTGAAAGACCAAATCGGTCTACTGAGTCATTTTAGCCTTAAAGGCGAGGTTTAGATGTTTGATTTTAGTTATCAGCCTGGTAGATCCTCGAGGAGAGGGTCTACGGCGTGTAATATCCCTGAGCGGATTTGGGGGTGTTACATAAATGGTATCGGAGCTTAGGTTGTGGAAACCTAGGCTGTCGGGTCAGTGGTGTCTATCGAGTTTTTGTCTCGTCGGATTTTATCTGACTGAGTCGTGTCGCGACGCGTCGTCTGAGTTTGTTGGTCGTGATTAGTATCGTGGGGCGATCATCATCTTCGTGCGACCTGTGGCTGTAAGTCTCCCTTCTTTGTGTTGTGCCTCGTGTGACACGAGCTATTTTTATGATTTATTTGCTAAGTGACGGAATCCTCTTATGGATTTTGATTTCTTGATACGTGACTATTTGACTCTCATATTTCTTTCATGTGAGGAGTAGTTCTTTGGATTGTGCATGTTGGACTCTATTTCTTTTTTCCGCTGCGTGAGTTCCTTTGTGATAGCTTTCGGTATCTTACCGACTGAATTTTATTTCGAAAATCGATTCCTTTAACCGAGTTGTTGGCCTTGACCGTTTTGACGGTAGTTGGGTGTTTTCAAATGATTTTGTGAGTTTTGATAAGTACTACCGTCATCGACCTTTTTGGGCATTCTTGTAATTGGTTTTTAGCCTGGTGGGTTCCGGCGCGGGACCCACGGCGCTATATTGTTCCTTGTAATTACCTGAAAATTTTGGGGCATTCTAACCCATTGAATTATTTTTGAAAACCTTGAGTATCTTAGAAAATTAAAATTCGAGACGTACTTTTAAAACGAATTATTTTCTTGCGGTGTTTTCAAGGTGTTTTCTAATGCCGCAATACATTTCAAAAAATTTTCGGTTGAGGACCAAAAATATTTTTGAGATATTTTCAAATGCAGTTGCTTAGACCCAAGGGTCGAATATTTTTGAAAGTTTTTCACTAAAGGAAAGGTGTCCTCATTTTTGTTCAAACGCAAGATGATTTTCAAAGTCTCGATAATGGTGTTTGTACTACTTTTTGTAAAATGATACTCAAGATCAACTGTTGTTTCCAAACTGTTTTCAAAAGGTGGTTCTCGTTTTTAAAACCTATCATTCCTGTTTGCGGACCGGAAATGCGTGTATGGTTTTCGAACTTTCGTTACGGTGTCAACCCCGAATTGTGATTGAATTGGTGGCGTGAGCGTCGAGTCGTTCGCCACGCATATGTTTTGTTGGCCCTCTGTGAGAGGTGTGAACTGGTGTTTACTGTTTATCGCCTCGTGGTGATTTGCGTATTGTCGCACTAGTGTGGGTTGTTAAAGCCTGGATTTTTATGCGTTATACACATGGGTGATTGTTTCATGATGTTTGTGATTGTGTGATGGCTGTCGTTCGGGATGTTGTAATCTTCGAATGATGCCGTTGTTGTTGTGATTTTTGTATGCGTTGATATGTCATGCTGAGTTGGCATCTCCGGTATGTTGTTTTGCGGTGTTTTGATCCATTGTATCGAGCATTTATATTTTCGGTATGCCGAGCCGAGGCGTTTCAATCGTGATGTGCCGGGGCATGCACGTGTAAATTGTCCTTCTCGTCGATAACACATTTCAAGTGTGGACTCGAGGGACACCGAATTCAGTTTTGTAAATTGGCTCGAGACTTTCGGAGTTCGCGCTTCAGACAAGTATCGAATCGGCTTTGAGAGGCCTTCGAAGGATGTTTCGTCGGTTGCTTGTTGTGTCGTCACCTTGATTTTGCTGTTGTGAGTTGCGGGCGACCTTCTTTTATAAGAGGTCGAATGTAGTACCGTGTTGTTTTTAGACTTGTATTTTCTCTTTCTCCGATCTATCGATTCGCTCGTGTTCGTTGATCTTTCTCGAACTTGTTTTGTATTTCGGGTTCATCATTCGAGCAGTGTGATCTTGTTTTGGGTCAATCTGGTTATCGTTGTCACTTTCCGAATTCGGTTCGATTCTTGTGAACCTTGTTCGGAAGTAACATCTTTGGTTCTACTAGTTCTTTTATTCGAAGTGGACTGGATCTTGAACTTTTACATTTTCGACTGTCGACTCGTTTATGTTCGTTGACATTTCGAGCTTGTCCTGCTCCTTGCTTTTGTTGATCGAACGAGTGTGGTATTATTTCGAATAACTCGTTTGTCGTTGTGACTTTTCTATTGCTATTCCCTTTCATGTGGATCTTATGTGAATGCATACGTTGTTGTTTTCACCGGATCATATATTGTCTCGAGTCGAGATGTGAACCTTGGAGTTGTTGTTTGAATTTTATTGTTCTTCGTGATTCGAACATGATTGTTCGCTTTTGTTGTCTCGACCGTTGTGGTTCGGTCGTTTGTTTGTTCGGTTTTTGTTCTCGTTTCGTGATTATTAAGCATTCAGACTCCTTCGTAATTCCCTTCAGTTCGGGAAATTAGTTTCGTTTTCGATCTTCCATCCCTTAGGCGGTGGGATTCCGTGTTTGTTCAGCGGTTGACTCGCGTTTTGATTGATGTACCGTTGGGTTGGTCAATCATATTGATTTTCGTTCGTTGTGTTTTGTGATTGTCGGATAATTGACTTGGCTATATTATCCATATGATGACGCTTGTCACTTGTTGGTTTTTATTATATCCCTAACGGCGACGTTGTGTTGGTCGCCGTGGAGCGTGTTTTCACGCCGTATACCCCTTTGCGTTGTTTGTAACATTTCGCCGTTGGGCGTTAGTTACGCATTCTTGTGTATCTCGTTGAGTTTTTCCTAGCGGAATATTTCTTCTCCCTACTTGTTTTAAGTTTCGGGACGAAACTTCTTTTAAGGAGGGTAGAATGTAATATCCGCAATTTTCGATTTCCGGTAATTTCTTTTTTTTCGGCCGAAGTCTGTTTTGACGACTCGCTCATGACCGTTTCGTCATTCTGAGAATGATTAATTCTACACTTTTTGACATCCGAGTTCGTTTCGGAGTCGTTTTGTTGAGTTCCGTGCTTTTTAACGACTTTTCCGCACTCGAGTTCGGTTCTTGCGAATCTCGTTCGAAACTGCTGTTTCGAGTTTTCCGTAAGTCCGTTTAACTTTGTTAGACGTGTTGTGAACTTCCGTTTGATTATTCGATCAGGTATCGTGATTTCCGGGCGTTTTGGGCCATTTTGTAATTTCTTGAAAGTTACGGGTATCCGTATCTGTAATTGTCGTCTCGACCCGTTTATTGGTCGCGTATGATTGAATATGGTATTACGCTTTCATTTCGAGTCGTTTATGTTGTCCGCGAACTTTTCGTCGTGTTTGTTCCGTGCGTTTTCGGAAATCGGGTCGTCGAGCCACAGCGGTGGCGGGGGATCGCCGGACGGTGGCGGAGGCGGCCGGACGATTGCGGGCACCGGCCGGGCAGGTGCGCGAGAACCGCGTAAGCGCACTTCTGGCCGGAAAGGCTGCGCGCTTCGGCAGTGTAGCGCCTGTGCCAGCGTAACGCTTATCTGTGCTCGGGCACAAGCGATGGGGTTTCGAGGTTGGACTCGGTCGGGATCGGCAGTAGCGCACGCTACGCCGAGCGTAGCGCGCTAGTCGGCAGCGTAGCGCACGCTATCGGCCGGCTAGCGTCGTTACTGGCCGGCGATTGATCCGGTGGCTCTTTGGGCAGTCGGCTGCGCGCGAGCTTGGCCGTAGCGCACGCTAGCGGGAGTCAGTCGGCGAGTTTGGTCGGCGGGGTTGGTCGGTGATGCCGGGTCGTGTGGGCCACGGCCGATGGTGCTCGGCGATCTGGCCGATAGCGCACGCTAGTCCGGGAAGGCTAGCGCCGCTAGTCGGCGATATAAATATGGTGGCGATCACATTTCACTTCGTTTTTCATTTCCTTCCTTCTCCGTCCGCGAATGGCGATTCATGGCGGCGAAGCCATGTTGTTTAACAACAAAACCATGAAGTTCTGGAGTCCATAACATCAATCGATCCGTTATCAACCTTTGATTCAATAATCAAGGTAATCTTCCTTAGAACCCTAATTTCGTGAATTTGGGGATTTTTGCATTTTCGTCCGATTCGTTCCGTGTTGTTGATTAATTCATGATGGGTATGATTAATCTTGATAGTATTCTTGTGTTTAACATCATTTAATCCATTGTTCTTCGTCGAATCAAGTATATTTCTTGATTTCCTTGAATTGACTTTTTGGGGGATTTGTCCCGATCTCGTTTTCATCCGTTTTCGATGGATCGATTATGGTTAAATGATGTTGTTAAACATATTCTATGGATTGTATATCCATATTTCAACTTGGAATTCCGTTTTCGGGTTTGACGGAACGAATCGTGTTCTTGGCCGTTTCGGGGAAATCCGTGAACTTTCGTCATTCGTTCTTTGAATTCAACGGCTTTGAGTCGTGTTATGGAATTCATTTCATTGTTATTATTTGTCCTTCGTAGTTTATGAACGTGAGTTGGCGTTCGGTGGAGTCGGCGGGTTCGTAGTCGGTTCGGGCCAACCTACTTGGTCGATTCTCGCGTTGTTCTTATTCGAGGCAAGTACCTTGTCCATACATTTCTTGTTTCATGGATATGATGATTGGTGATCGTCTTGGTTTGTTTGTTTGTTTGAAATGAGTTTTCAAAAGATTTGGTTAGCCTCGTTAAAGGCCTCTTTCAAAACCGTGTGTGTTTTGTGATTGGTGTGGTTCGTGAATGACTATGTGAATTCTATGTATATGCTTGGTGTTCATGTTGCACTTGGTATTGTGTGTGGACGTATATTATTTCATTTCGGTGCGTTGTGGATTGACGTGGTGTTTTGCTAAGTGTTTGATGCCTCAGGCGAATTGTTTGAATATCCTTGATGTGATATGTTATTTGTGTGAATGTGTGGATATGGTTGAAGGTCTACGGTGGCACATGGCATGTGATCATGTGGCGAGGATGCAACAAGTGATTGATCCAACCGTGAGAGCTCGAGATAATCTACGGTGGCACATGGCATGTGATCATGTGGCGAGGATGTAACAAGCGATTGATCCAACCGTGAGATGTGTGTGATTTGTTTCGCTAGCCGGCTCGGGAGGGTCCTTCGAGGCCTCGAGTGAGATGTCGGTGGTATCGTCCGGTCTAGGCGATGCGCGTGCGTGATTATGTTTCGTTGATTTTACGTCCGTTGAGGACACGTGATGTTGGGCTCGACCTGTAAATTGTTGGTGATTTCTATTTGCGAAAACAAAACCTTTGGTGTGACCTATTGATTTTTGGAAAGAGAAGGATTTTATAATCCTAAATTGTTTTCTATTAAAACTCTCGATGGCATTTTAAACTGTTTTGTAAATTGTTTCCCTTATTTGCGATCTTTCGGTTTTGGAAATGTTTACTCAAACTCTTGCCTCGGGAAGTACTTTTCTTTACGTTTGGATCTTTGAGGATTCCTGATTATTATTGTTCTTGGAACTTGTATTGTATGGCTCGTATTTTTGCACTTGTACTTGCACTAGCAAAACAGTGGAGTTTTGCTAACCCCCGAGTATTTGGGGGGTGGATGTCTATTTTTGCATTCAGGTTTTGGAGCATAGCACAGGGTCGGCACGAAGGATGATGAATGATGAACGATACTAATCACACGAGGATCTGTTGACGTCGTTTTGGTCTAGTTATATTTTCTTTTCCGCTGCAGTATCTTTTCCCCGTTGTACGTGAGTTTATTGTATTTTGACCCCTGCGTGGGTATGTGTTTGGGATTGAGTTGTATGTATTTGTTGAAAGACCAAATCGGTCTACTGAGTCATTTTAGCCTTAAAGGCGAGGTTTAGATGTTTGATTTTAGTTATCAGCCTGGTAGATCCTCGAGGAGAGGGTCTACGGCGTGTAATATCCCTGAGCGGATTTGGGGGTGTTACAGGCATATCACCGTATGAGAGCATTGGGTCTTGTAGCTTACCCGTGAAGGAATGTTTTATAGTTGGTGTAAGATGCTATATACAACATTCCTCCGTCAACGAATTTCGTACTCCCATAGCATCGATGGCTTCTTTGTAGACCTTTTATATAGGCACAAATAGATGAATGTAGAAGCATCTTATTAATGCTTCCGTAAGTTGAAAGGGTCTTATTAATGCTTCGGTAATAATATGAAATGAAGTTGAAAGGATTGTGCAAATTAATTGCTTCGGTAATAATATGAAATGAAGTTGAAAGGAATGTGCAAATTAATTGTTTCGGTAATAATATGAAATGAAGTTGAAAGGAATGTGCAAATTAATTAAAAATAGGTTTATTAACTCAACTTTTATATATTAAAATTATGTATTTGATCTGATGACATTTAAACTTTAATACTCCACGTTAATTAGGAGGACTTATTCTTTATATATTATAAGATATGATGCATTTATTATTATTATTATTATTATTATTATTATTATTATATATATATATATGTGTGTGTGTGTGTATAAATATATAATTTCTATAATACCCTTACAATAATAGATTGTATTATCATGATTAATACTGTAGCTGTTCCGGGAATTATTATTCCTGTGATGTGTCTTACCTAATACTGATTATAGATACATAGATGGAAGATTCTAGATCCTTCTAGAGGTAGTAGGATCCTATTAGATGTCTTACCTTATTTAGGAATCCTATGTATGGAAGGACTCTCATTGTAATATCTATATAAAGGTCACTCTATCAGTGTTATGAATACAATTAATTGACTCATATTTACAGTCTTTTACTTTCTCCTGAAACACGTTATGAGCACGTAGTCTTCCAACTGAGCAATTCCGAAAATAATTTCGCCCAAAAATCTTCTGAAAAATCTGAAATTCAAAAAAAAAAAAAATTGCGTCCGAAAATCCCTAGCCGTCGGAATCACGACCTGTGACACCTCCTTCCCCCCTCCTCTGTCGCGATCTGCAGCCCCACTACAAACCTGCCAGGCGCGTCGGACCGACTACAGATCTTCGCCGCAGATCTGGACCGGCCCGAAACCTTTGCCGCCGCCATCAAAGTCTGCCTCGGGGTATTCCACGCCGCCCATCCGTTAGATTTCGAGGAGATAGAGAGAGAAACCGAACAGGCGAAGATCGAAAGAGTCAGCAAGGGAACGCGAGGCATCCTGCTGGCATGCGTCGACTCGAAAACCGTGAGGCGCGTGATGTACACTTCCACCGTCGGAGCTGTGGCCTTCAACGACGAGATTTTCGCTACCGGTGGTTTGGACGTCGTTGATGAAAGCGCCTGGACCGACGTGGTGGTGTCGGCGTTTCTGAAGTTCTCTTTCGTGATAGGACGCGGCGGCGGCGGCGGAAATATTTCCAGGGCGGAGAAGGAGATTTTGTTTATTCCGAAATTGAATAATGATTTATTTTCTAATGCCCATAAGGCAGTTTTGGATTCAGATTTATCCTCTGGTGCTGCTGTTCAAAAGCGGCAGATGAAGGAATTTCCGGAGGAGCAGAAAATCGAAAAAAAAAAGAAAAAAACGTGAGACGAGAATTTCCGCGCGTAAATATTCTGCACAGTGCAGTCGTACTAAAAATATATTTTCCGATACGTTAACCGTCGGATTGGTGTGAAATTTTGACAGCAACTTTGCAACACAAATATCTGTATATTCAACGGTGGAGATCGGATTCTGAGTAATATTGATTACTGAATCTGCCTCCGAACAGAAGCAGATTTTTACGAGGAAATTTGGAGATCCGACCTCATCTAATACCGAACTGCTGCATCGCCGCGCTCGAGTCCTTTTTCGGCCGAATTATCGAGCCCAATAGCTCTATCCGGGCGTTTCTCAACTCTCCATCTTTTCCTAATTAATGATTCATTTGTTCATTAATTTGTACACTTATGAATCTTACCATGTTTATGTTTTACATGAATATAGGAAAATATGTTGCTCATGATGATGTGCAAAATATGGAGAGAAGTCATATTTATTATCCCGTTAAAGGATCGAAGTAAATATGGAACCGAGTACCACGAAAATATTGCTCATATAGAGAGAAGCTCCCGTTCAAGGATCAAAGCAAATATGGAACCAAGTACCCGTAAGATTTTATTAAAGTTCCCGTTTTTTAATTTCTCTCTTTTGGGAATTTTTTTTGGGAATTGGGGAATTGGGTTCTTTATCTCCCACGCTACTTTGCTGTGGATGAGACTATGAGAGGTGGTATCACTCTCGTATGTCGAAGTAAACTGTGTGACGGTCCTGGGGGGGGGTCACGGATAATTGTTGAAAGTCGATATTTGTGGTTGTTGCATACACCACGTTTTGGGTGCGATTTGACGTCTCCATTTTGTCGATTTTAATCCAATAATTGAATAAAATGAATATTGTCGGTAACGGTAAAGTTATGACTTGTTCATGATTAGTCACGGAATTGTGACGTACAAATGGGACAAACATCGATTGCGACAGATATGTCGTGGTTAAAGTCGATTTGTGACGGATTTGTCACGATGAATTGAGCGACCACCACGTTGGTCTTGACCCAATCCATGGAAAACTCCATCTCTCATCCTATTAAAATAAAATATTACCTGTGGGTGTAGTCATGCACCGTCTCCTTGCAATATGATATATGAAAGAATGTACGAGTAATTCTCATGAATTTTAACATGTAAAGCAATGGCATATTGCGGTAAATACATGAATTCGTTGACCTCGATTATAGTTCGTATGACTATAGGTCCGAATACTTTTCTGAGTATTTGTAAAGGCATGTGCCTTATACATTTGACTATGTTTAGTCAATCTCATTGGATGGTCAAGACGAGTTGGTTATGGTATATTCATTATGTCTCATGGTTCAAAATGCTTAATTATGATGCACCGCGTTGCATCCACATAACATGGCTATTATGACGTATACTTGCAAATTTAGAATCAAAATTCTTGGTTGATTTGATGCACTTTGGTGGATTTTGTCTACACCTTTGATCATGACTAGGCGCATCCTCCTTGGTATTTGTTTATGCTTTGAAAGTTCAAACGGAATCAGTGGTTTTTAAACAGCCTTAGCTGTACCGACATTCCTACTTTCTCTACAAGTCTACCAAGTTGGAGTTACCGAAAGGATCATCAGTCGAGATAAGAAATCAAACACCCTGCTGCATTTAAACGCACCTATGGCTGTCATTGCCATGTTTTTGCATTAACACTTATGCCATTGGATATGGTCTCAACCTTGTTTTCTCACTAAACTTGGGAAATACTAAAGCAGCCAATTAAAACATGCACTGTGATCTGAGTTTAATGATCCGTGTGGTTCATAATATATGGATAGAAATATATGGAAGTCTAGTTTCCAGAACATCAGATCGTTCGTCCATAGCCTTTCTAACAAGGGAGTTATCGCTGTTTTAGTGAATAAAGGTCAAGCTGCATGGAATTTTATTTCCAGCGATTGTGCTAACTTTTGTCCCAACCAACTTGGTTCCCATCTTGAATTTGCAAGTGGTCGTATGACACATGTTTTTCAACCTCTTTTTGGCCGAATTTGCCATAGATGATGCAATTTTTGGTATGCATTGTACGCTAAACTATCATCTTTCAAATGTTGAAAAACAGTTTCCTTGGGGAAGCCCAAAATACGCACCCTTATAAGAAGGTCGAGCGTGTGCATGGTAGTGTTACACCATGCTTGTGTCGTAATTTTGCCCCTTAGGCATATAACCTTGCCATGTTATGCACTCAATATGATAGATCATTTTGATCTTATTTGGTATAAAATCTCTATGTTGTTAGAGTGTTCGTTATGCTCATGTTTGTAAAATTTTGCAAGCGAAATTGAGTGCGTATTAAGCTATTTTCAAGGAACACGATATTTTTGGATTTCGGTTTATAAATCCATTGTGACTATGATGACTAGGTCATCACAATCAATGAGTGATATAATGCTCAAGTTGTTGAATGCCGAATGGCATTTTCTAGTCACATATGTTCCGTAACAATTGAACCATGTTATGACTCGATGATATATATGCCAAAGTGTATCACTCATAGCATCTCATTGTGATTTGTGAGAAATAAAATCTTATGCATCACTTGTATTGTATATGTGAAAAGGAAAAATATTCATGAGTCAATATGGTCCGGCTTGCATCGGTTTTTGTAACCAGAAGATGTATTGGGACATTGACACATTTAGGCTTTAATAGTCCGGAGTTTGGACAGTTTGATGATCCATATACCACGGTATTGTCATGGACATCATTTTCTTTGAACAAAGAAACTAGTTGGATCAAAGAAAGTACGTTGGTGGAGTCATGAGCAGAGCTCATGACTGATGATGATATTTATGTCATCCGCGTCTTGTTTTCATAAACATGTGTGACGCCAAAGACCCCCCCAATGATCCTTCTTAGCCATGTTCATTGATTTAAGCCTATTCTTTGGCACGAATAGGAGATGACACCCTCCTATTCTAAAGAGGATAATGCAGCGACTCGCATAAGCATGGTGTTGAGTCCTCCCTTTTCACCGAGTCCTTATACATACATGATCATAAGTATTAGCCTGGGTGGCTTATGATGCTATGATGGTGTTCACAAATGGTCGTACTCAAGTGATAACATTTATATGTTATGTTGTTCCTTTGACAATGATTGATAAGTTGATGAAACCTGAGTTATGGTTGTCCAACTTGCGGACCAGTCATTGTAAAGGTCGGTTCACCCACTTTTTAGATCAAGTCTTAAAGTGAAAATTTAACGAGTACTTCCTAACATCCAAGGCTACCTTCTCACAAAGTTTGGTGCCATTTGGAAGACTTGGAAGGAGGTGAACCACTTAAATGAAGTTTTCACATACCACCCGCCGTCCCAACGACCAGTTCGATGTCATTTCGACCGGTTTTTAACCACAAGGTTGATGGTTTTGGAATCCTAAACTCCCGTTTATACATGCTCACGAAATTTTGAGGTGTTTGGAGCTGGTGAAGGGAGTGAACTCTTCAAGAAAGCACTAGACGTTCGATAAAACCAATGACCTATCATCGGTTCAATCGTTTCTTTATGTTCGATCCCGATGGTGCATGGTGGCGGTTTTGTTGGATTCTCAAGACCAGTAGCTACGGTTATGTAGCATCGGTCAATATGTCATATTCACCTATACCTATCATCATTCAAATGTTTAGTTACGAGTGTAACAGTATGCATTTTGTTAACTGTATTGCGTTAACACTGAAAACCTTTATCGTTCACATGTTCATGTGCCAAAGTGCGTCACCACAACGCATTATGACGGGTTATAAATGATGAATATGACATCCGCTTTCACTCATAGTCCGCTTAAAATATACCTTGGCAGACGATCTCGTAAGTCACTTTGATGAGCCAGTCTTCCCGTCGTTAGGGGGAGATGCGAACGATCATGTTCGAGTAGAACGACTTGGAATTGTCGTAGTTTGTTCCTACTGTGCCTCACCAAGTTCCCTAAAGTGACGAGATTAAATACATGCTGCAAACATGTCTGCAAGGATTGTGTCCGGTCATGGACGTTCGTCATCTATAAATGGTGATATGGTAACACCACAAATTGTGGTAGATTGTGTTACTAGGCTGTGGATCTCATAGAGTATTAGGATGCCACTTGGTTCGATAAATACTCTCGCTAAGAATGTATGCGAGCTTGGTACATGAAACTTGATCATATGATCAAATGAACTCATCCGTCTCATGTGATTCTGGATTATAGTCATCATTGGGGGACGCCTCAATGAATGCCAATCCATAAAGAGTACTCTATGAATAAAGCCGGTACATGAGGACATGGAATGTGAGTTTAATCGAACCATACTTCGTTGAAAATCTACAACGTTGTAGCCTTGGCCTAAAATGGAAACATATGCGACTCCAGTATAAACAAAGTGATAGCCCTTTGTTGAAGTGGTGCCGACACTCCAAAGATAAGATCTATCCATATACTTTGTTAAGACGAGTGAGAGAAGGAGTTAAACTCACCTCAGGGCGCGAGGTTTCTCATGAACGCACTGGAATCGACTACGATGACACGAAACTTAGTTGTGCTATCGTAATGGATGTTATAGCATCCACTATCTTTTCAGTTAGATAGTTTCCCAAAAACTGACGTGCAGCTTGTGGTTAAATCTTATCTTAGTGGGAAACTAAGTTAAGTGATAAAAGGATCTCGTGGTGGATCAGACTCAAATCAAGTGGCTCCTGACCACAGAGCGCGACGACAAGTGATTGTCGGGAACGCATACTAAGTATATACTTGATTTGGAAGAGATATGAAGCTTTTGCGTGTAAAACTAAAGATTTATAGTGATGTACTTTTGTGAGACTAAGAGATTCTGCTAAATCCAAATTTAAGTTTGAAAGGATCTTGGGGACACTTGATGATGCGTATTTATCAATTGGTTTAAGGCAATCTAAGGGACGGTTTCCCTAAGATACGATAAAGTAATGCCTATATGATTCCCAATGACTAGTCGAAGTCATAATAAGATTTGGCTCACTTAAGTGATGATGCAGTCTTAAGAGAAAAGTACGGTATTATGTACTCATGTTTGACTCGATATACTCATTCGTAATAATCCAGTAAAGCCACTGTGATGATGGCCTAGGATGCACTCACGCAATGTTTGTGATTTACAAGAAGCTTGAAGCTCGCTCTATCTCGATAATTGGACACTTGAATATCGATACCCGAATTTGCCCTGAATATATTGGTCTATCTCCCATATGACCTATAGGGTAGCTCACTTGCTGGAAAATGGTGAAATTGGTACCATTGGAAAGGTTTGTGTCTACTTTCCAAGGAAACCAACCATTTGATCATATCCATCATGTTGAGTGATATATGACTATTGTTGCAAAGTAGGACAGGATATGTCCGGTAATTTACTGAGTCAACTTTGATAGAGCTTTGTGATCTGCTCAGGTCGATCTAGGTTACGTACTGTATGTGAATGAAAAGATATGGGTGTCTAGTTTTCATAAGTTCTTACAGTTTCGTTGATACCTATTGAATCGAAGAAGTTATGACTGATTTAGTGCATAGAGGTCAAGACTTTAGAAAACTTGATAAGTCTCTAGCGACTCTGCACTTTGGATGTGTCGCGCTCTTTTTGTTCTTAGACCAAGGTTTGTGTTTTCCCATTGGGTTTTCACTTGGTAAGGTTTTTAACGAGGCGACCTATGAGAACATCCATACAATGATGCGTTGTACTTCTGTTCAACTTAGACCAAGAGGTATTTTTCCCACTGGGTTTTTCCTTGGTATAGTTGTGAGAGCAACTTGGCATCCGACTCCTATGATTTGAGGTACTCATCAGGGGGAGTCGTTATGTATACATCAGGGGAGTATACATGACATGTTATGTTGGTGCGTTGCAATCTTTTCCTCATCAAGCCTTTATTTTTTCCCATGGGGTTTTGTTTTGGCTTGGAATAGGTTTTTACGAAGGCAACATCTTCTGCATCATTGTTGTATTAGTGCTCGACACAGGGGGAGTGTTCCGGGAATTATTATTCCCGTGATGTGTCTTACCTAATACTGATTGTAGATACATAGATGGAAGATTCTAGATCCTTCTAGAGGTAGTAGGATCCTATTAGATGTCTTACCTTATTTAGGAATCCTATGTATGGAATGACTCTCATTGTACTGCCTATATAAAGGCCCCTCTATCAGTGTTATGAATACAATTGATTGACTCATATTTACAGTCTTTTACTTTCTCCTGAAACAGTAGCAAATTAATCATGATTAATATAGTCCTTTCTTTCGTTCTTTAATTTCCAATATCACCTTTTTTAATTGCCTTATAAAATCATTAATTAACTAACAAAATAAAATCAAAACCCAAAAATATATCCCTTACAGCTCCAAGTCTCCTACTGCAAAAAAAAAAAAAAAGTTTCCCCCAATGTTGCGCTGTTAAATTCCAATGGGTAACCTGCTACGTTGCACAAGTGCGGCGGGCGGGTGCGGGTGCGGGTGCGGGGATACGGTTTTTTGAAAATGTTAGGGTGCGTGATGGACAAATTAAATACTCGCAAGTGTACGAATCGCTTTTGTAGGAAGCGGCAAGTAACTCCGAGGTCGATCTCTCGAGAAATTGGAAACGGTTTAAAGTTCGATATTGTTCGGAAAATAGTTGAATGAACAAAAGTACAATAAATTAAAATACATCAATGGTTCGATTGGATTATAATACTAACGCATAAAATTAAAATAAACTAAGTGATAACAACACCAATTTGATCTTCGGATAAATGAGAGATAACAATAATGAGATTGATATGGGAATTTAGAGTCACCGACACACACATAATTAATTATTAGTTCCGATACTCAAATAAATAAGGTTTGGAAATATCGATTGCTCATGATTAAAAGAAATCCGTTTGATGGCGGTAATTCTAAAAATCACGATTGTTCTCAACGAAAATTAAGAGATACTCTTTTGATTGGGATGAATCCCTAACTAACAATCAATTAACCGACTACTTTTGATGAGGTAAATCGTTAAAAGATCGCGCGAAAAAGCTCGAGAACATTCACAATCGTTTCTTTCGGGTCGTTTGATGGCGAACACCGACAAAAACCCTCGATTCGAATAATAATAACAACAATGAAAAAGGTTTGATGATCTAATTCAAAAGTTCTAAAATGAAGAACGAACAAGAGGAACAATCCCAAACTTTTACCCGGAAAATCAAAAGGAACTAACAATCAAAAACATGTGTGTGGCTATATCTAAAAACCCATATGAAATGATTAGCTACACATGATTATTACAACAACAATAATGGAAATTGAAGAACAAAACATGGTAGAAACTTCCCTTGTAAATGCCGAAATCGAAATCCCGATGAAGGTTTGATGATCTTTTTTCAAGAATTCACAACAAAATGATACAAGGAATTATTATATCTCACAAATGTATTTTTCACTCCAAGAACATACAAAGAAGATGATGAAATAATCTCACTTTTTCCTCACTTTTTGGTGTTTTCTCCCTCAATCTTGTGTTTTTCAACCAAGAATATCTTCAACAAGATAAGCATATCCCCTTTTCTAAGGTCTCCAATACCTTTTTTATAAGCCAAAAGACCAAGAAAAGTGCTCCAAATCGTGTAAAATGTCAAAAAAATGGACTTTGCACCGAAAAGTAACCTGACCGTGTCCAACTGCTCTAAAAAATGCAAAAACTCTCTGGACAGCAGACTCGGCCGTGTCCAAGTGTCCCAGAAAATGCAAAAACTCTCTGGACAGTAGACTCGGCCGTGTCCAAGTGTCCCAGAAAATGCAAAACTCTGCGGGCGACGAGACTCGGCCGTGTCCTGTGACACATCCCGTGGTCTAGAAGCCATATCTCCCTCAATACACCTCGGATTTAGCGTATGATATACCGTTGCGAAGCTGATTTCATGCGAAATCCATACATATATAGAACACATCCTGATTCGAAGTAATGAATCTGTAAATTAGAAAATACGACAGGTAGTGCTTCAATCTTCATCGTTTTAGGCCTCGTTCTCGCTCTTGATCGTCATAAACTCCAATATTGGCCATAAAAGCGCATATTTCACCACAATCTTTGTCCGGATACCTAAAAAACAAAAACACAACATACCATGCATAAAAAGGAAAAAACACTTGAAAACAAACGAAAGTGCGACTCGATAGAAGAGAATGAGACGATCAAAAATCGACTCATCAAATCCCCCCCAAACCTAAACTTTGCTTGTCCCCAAGCAAAAAATAAATAAAACACACGACAAAGAAAACGAGAAGGATTGAATAATCAAGTTAATCATCGGGTATACATACAATCAATCGGAAATGTAAAAGTATCGTGAAGTCTCGTAAATCGTCATGAAAGCGTAAACTCACAAATGAATGGATAGCAATGACACTTAATCTAACATTCAAGAAAACAAGTATTAGTAGTCCCTCACGGAATTTTATCGATTCACTCATCTCTCAAGTGTTAAGATAGGTCAATACGCTCAGCTCGATTCGAATGGAAAGTTCTACTATATGCTTCCACTTCTTCTTTTCATCAATCGTATCAATATTCACGAAACACGAGTCATAGGGTCTTACTTTTGGTTGTAACGGGGCTGTGGCTCAGGTTGGGAAAATTTGGCTAGTAGTTACAAGTTCAGTCCAAGTAGAGCATATACGATCCTCACATATATGAAATAAACACTCAAAGCGATCATTCTACTTCAATTCTCCTGTATATATATCTTTTTTTTCTAGGCCTTGTTAAGCACAATTCTTTTGATATTGGCCTATTTCTCACAACCCAACGACTTTCCTTTTGTTTTTCTTAGGCTCACTCCTCTCCTCCCCTATCTTTTCTATCCCACTATTAGGATCACATTTTTTTTTGTGGGGCTTATTATTTTCAGGGGAACGAGAGAGAAGATTCTTGCCTCTATACACCACAAATTTTGCACACCTTCATTTTTCAAATATACCCTCTCATGCTCTTACAAGGACCAATACTTGGGTAAGTTATGGCTTTTGGATATGGAGCTATAAGATGCGGGTTTTTCGAACAAAATTACGGCTAAAGGCTCAACGGGGCTAGCAAAGGATATTGATATGAAATGGTGGGTATTTTAAGATAAGTAGGTTCAAGATAAAAATATGGGCAGCCCTAATCATTTCTCGTGTATGTAAATATCAACACATCATCCGACAGAATCATGCAAGTTCTAAAGAATACAATCCATAAGAAGAGAAATTACACATGAAAGAATTTTACAGCTAAAAGTGAACGGTTCAATTAGGCACAAGAACTCACGGCTTTTGGACTACCATACTCATTCCTTACACATCAAATCAAGTAACCAAAACTATACATTCACACGCAAGGCCAAATAATCAATTAGATTTATAAAACTCCACGAGTCAAGTACAAACACGATTAATCATCCATATACCCAACAGTTAACAAGGTTATTATAATCCAACTACGACATCACGCAAGAAAAAAATAAAGAAAGGAAACAAACATCACGCAAACTAAAAACAAACAAAAATCAAAGAAGTTGCACCCCCCCAAACCTAAACCTTTGCTTGTCCCCAAGCAGAAAGATTAAGTCAGGAAAAATGCGAAAATGCAAATTAAAAAGAAAGAAAATAAAACTACCGGATTAAGAAGTGTGGTTTTTTATCGCGGGGCACCATCCTTTGTGCTCGGGTCTCAACTTTCAATAAGCTAGGGTTGCCAAAAACTTGATGGACAAATTAAATACTCGCAAGTGTACGAATCGCTTTTGTAGGAAGCGGCAAGTAACTCCGAGGTCGATCTCTCGAGAAATTGGAAACGGTTTAAAGTTCGATATTGTTTGGCAAATAGTTGAATGAACAAAAGTACAATAAATTAAAATACATCAATGGTTCAATTGGATTATAATACTAACGCATGAAATTAAAATAAACTAAGTGATAACAACACCAATTTGATCTTCGGATAAATGAGAGATAACAATAATGAGATTGATATGGGAATTTAGAGTCACCGACACACACGTAATTAATTATTAGTTCCGATACTCAAATAAATAAGGTTTGGAATTATCGATTGCTCATGATTAAAAGAAATCCGTTTGATAGCGGTAATTCTAAAAATCACGATTGTTCTCAACGAAAATTAAGAGATACTCTTTTTGATTGGGATGAATCCCTAACTAACAATCAATTAACCGACTACTTTTGATGAGGTAAATCGTTAAAAGATCGCGCGAAAAAGCTCGAGAACATTCACAATCGTTTCTTTCGGGTCGTTTGATGGCGAACACCGATAAAAACCCTCGATTCGAGTAATAATAACAACAATGAAAAAGGTTTGATGATCTAATTCAAAAGTTCTAAAATGAAGAACGAACAAGAGGAACAATCCCAAACTTTTACCCGGAAAATCAAAAGGAACTAACAATCAAAAACATGTGTTGTAACACCCCGAGATATTCGGAATAATTACAGCGCCGTAAACCCTTTAGGTAAGGATTTACAAGGCTAATTTTAAAAGAAGTGTAAATATAAACCAATCGTACAACTGAAGTTCAAATACAGATTTGATTCAACCGATCAAATGAGTTAACTTATACAACCATATCGAAAAGACATTTTTAAAACAGACGTACTCGAGTACTAAGTAGACCAAGAAGACAAATCACAATAACCATAACATCAACCACATCACTGAGCCATTTCATCGTCCTGTCGGTACTGTGGTTGCTTCCCCGCTCCTCGGCTACCTGAACATCAAAACAATGTCCACCCCCGAAGGGGTTAGCAAAACAATGCTAGTACAAGTATCGTAATACATAAATCATCAATGCATCATAAAACATGCAAAATGGACTTCCGCCACCGGAATCCAACGATGTGAATCCTCACGATTCCATCAACACAGTCCAGGGTAATCCAGCGATCTAGCGCCCTTGGTATAGATCCCCATGATGATCCCGTCGGACCAACGCATGGTGGAAAACCCATCCAGCGATCCAGCGCCCTCAGCATAGATCCCCATGATGATCCCGTCGGACCAACGCATGGTGGACATTCGATCCAGCGCCCTCAGCATAGATCCTCATGATCCCCTCGGATCATTTATACCATAAATCAATCAAATATGCATACATATATGCATTTCAATATGTTCATCAATACGAACAAATAACAACGAATACCACGAGAAATTTCAGAAATACATCTCATATTCAACAACATGAACGAAACCACAATCATGATCAAAGTTTCAATATAAATCGAACTCGACATATGATACTTGCCTCGAAAATGGCAAGAATGGAATACTTCAATGATCTCAACACACTCGAAGGCCGCCTCCTCCGATCAGCGTAACAAGCTCGAACCTTAACAAAAGGAAAGATATACAAATCATCTCAAGTCGAACGATGGCCTAGCAATTCGGTCTACGGCCGAAAAGCTCAAAATAAACAATCTGCCTGGACTGCTTAGCATGCCCTACGTACTCTACGTAACGTGCGCTAAGCCGGCCTGTTAGCGTACGCTATCGTATAAGCTTAGCGTGCGCTAGCCACGGACTGACAGTTTGACTCGGCTGATCTCATAACGTATGTTACGTACGTAATCGCGCGTTAACTTAACCCCGATAGCGCACGTTAACTAACGTATGTTAGCGTGCGCTAACCTTGCATGGCAGAATACTGCTAACAGAAAACTGGGTTGAATGGTGATGAACTCATGAATTCTCTGGTGCTAAAACAAGTCATCCTCAAGCATATCATGCTAATAAGGTTTGTGGAAGTTCTATGATTATGAGATACAAATATACGGATAATCATCTCAACATCATAATTCATCTTCGATCTTCAAGAAAATACTCTAAGTTCCGTTCGTCCTACGCTCCAAAACGCATGATTCCAATGTGTAAAACGTAACAACTAGGTAACTCCGTCTACTGATTACAAATAGGTTTGAAGCTTCAGAATATGCTAGGAGTTCAAACACCAAGAGGTTCAATGGTTTATACGGTGAATAAGTATCGAAACATCGAAAATATCCTTCTACGCATGTTGTTCGACTACTTAAGAATCTAACTGACAAGATAAGCATGATCAAACGTCCTTTAGAACACTACTAGTATTGGTGAAGAATCACCTACCTCAAAGTAGTGAAGAACACGGAGGAAATCGAAGCAATCCAACGCCGAAGGCTTGAACACCAATCTCCAACGATGTACGATCTTCAATCACGAGCTAGGGTATTGATATGAAGTGTTTAGGATGAAGGAAGTTATGCTCTAAGTGTAAGAATTCGGGTTATGGGAGAAGAAAGAACTGAAATCACGAATAGGATGTTGTCCTATTTATAAGAAATGGCCATTAGCGCGCGCTAGTCCCTGCTCGTAGCGTGCGCTAACGGCTCACTGACTTAACTGTACTCAACGCTTAGCGCGCGCTATGCACATGCCTGTAGCGTGCGCTAAGGCGTTGACTTGGCTTTTCCCGAAAGCCGTCCAGGTTCATCCCGACAAAATCCGACAGGGGTCCTCGGCCAGATCTCACCTACCGCACGTCTCAATCAAATTGACCACGCATAGCGTGCGCTAATATTCCTTTGTAGCGTGCGCTATTGAGTCCATGTTAGCATACGCTACACATAGCCGATAGCGTGCGCTACATGCGCAGAATTACAATTTTTAAATCACATACATGAAATCATACGCTCGACAACATCGGATTATGAAATATGGAGAATAATACTCAGATCAAGTACAACGATTACAATATCACAAGTTCCAAATACATATCAGAAATCTCGGGTATTACATCCTTCCTCCCTAAAAAGAAGTTTCGTCCCGAAACTTAAGATGAAAACAATTCTGGATATCTAGCCTTCATACTGTCCTCCGTTTCCCAAGTGGCTTCTTCGACTCCATGTCGTGACCATTGTACTTTAACCAAGTGTATTGGTTTATTCCTCAATTGTTTGATCCGGCTCTCAAGTATCTTGATTGGTCTCTCTTCGAAGGTGCCATCATTAGCTATTTCGATCTCGTCGAAATCAATGACGTGACTGGGGTCCGGTACATACTTCCGCAATTGGGATACGTGAAACACATTGTGAACGTGACTCAGCGATGGCGGTAAGGCCAACCTGTATGCTAAATCTCCAATTCTCTCGAGGATCTCGAATGGTCCGATATATCTTGGACTAAGCTTTCCTCTCCTCCCAAAACGGAAAATCCCTCGTGTAGGAGACACATTCAATAGTACATGGTCCCCAGCGTCGAACTCTAGAGGGCGACGACGTATATCTGCATAAGACTTCTGTCGACTCTGGGCAGTCAACAATCTTTCTCGAATCAAAGCTACCTTCTCTTGAGTCTGAATAATCAATTCCGGTTCCGTCCCAATCAAATCCGAAGAATCATCCCAACACAGGGGTGATCGGCATCTTCTCCCGTACAAAGCTTCAAATGGTGCCATCTTAATAGAAGTATGCCAACTATTATTATAGGTGAACTCGATCAAGGGCAAGTGAACTTCCCAATCAGTTGACCAATCTAATGCACAAGCTCTAAGCATGTCCTCTACTGTCTGTATAGTCCTTTCGGACTGACCGTCCGTTTGGGGATGATAAGCCGTGCTAAAATTGAGCTCAGTCCCCAAAGCCCTGTGAACTGCTTTCCAGAAGTGTGACACGAAACGACCATCTCGATCCGAAATAATGGTCTTCGGCGTCCCATGCAATCTGAATATCTCCGCAATAAATACTCGCGCCAATCTTTCGGGTCCCCATGTATCTTTAATCCCTAGGAAATGAGCCGACTTGGTTAGTCGATCAACTACAACCCAAATCATGTTCATTCCCGTTCTAGTCCTTGGCATACTGGTGATGAAATCCATCGAGATGTCCTCCCACTTCCATTCAGGGATCGGAAGCGGCTTTAACATTCCGGCAGGTCGCTGATGTTCGATCTTAACCTGCTGACAAGTCAAGCACTTCGAAACGTGCTACGCTCGTCCTTCTTCATATTCCCCACCGTAAATTTTGTTTTAAATCCTTATACATCTTATGCCGCCCGGTGAATAGAATAGGGCGTCTTTGTGAGCTTCCTTCAGAATAGTCCGTCTCAGATCCTCATCATCGGGAACGCAAAGTCGACTCTGAAATCTCAGAACTCCATCGTCTTGTATCACGAATCCTGGGGCTTTTCCTTTCTTTACTTCATCACATAACCGAAGGATCAGAGAATCGTCCAACTGCTTAGACTTGATCTCCTCGACTAGTGATGAAGTCAGTTCCATCACATAAAGTTGCCCTTGGATTCCTGGTGCCCATACTTCAACCCCTTCACGGATCAGTTCATTTGAATCTTTGGTTTGGGATGTAAGTGCTTCCAACACTCGAAGAGAAACAGGTTTACGGCTCAAAGCATCGGCTACTACGTTTGCTTTCCACGGATGATAGAGAATCTCCAAGTCGTAATCCTTGATTAATTCCAGCCACCTTCTCTGCCTCATGTTTAATTCTTTCTGACTGAAAATGTACTTGAGGCTCTTATGGTCTGTAAAGATCTGACAATGAGTGTCGTACAAATAATGTCGCCAAATTTTCAAGGCAAAGACCACAGCTGCTAGCTCCAGATCGTGAGTCGGGTAATTAACCTCATACGGTTTCAATTGCCGAGAAGCATAAGCAATCACCTTATCCTTTTGCATCAATACACAACCCAGACCCTGATTCGAAGCGTCGCTGTATACCATGAATCCATCAGTTCCATCTGGCAAAGCTAAAATAGGTGCTGTCGTCAGTCTCTTCTTAAGTTCATCAAAACCAGCCTGGCATTTCTCATCCCACTTAAACTTTTGAGTTTTCTGTAACAGCTGAGTGAGCGGACGAGAGATCTTGGAAAATCCCTCTACAAAGCGGCGATAATATCCGGCAAGTCCTAGGAAACTCCGGACTTCTTTCACATTATTAGGAGCTCCCCATTCCAAGATTGCTTCGACTTTCTTCGGGTCCACCTGAACTCCGTCAGCTGATATCACATGCCCAAGGAAAGTTACCTCCTTAAGCCAGAATTCGCATTTAGAAAGCTTTGCATACAGCTGTTCCTTCCTCAAAGTGCTCAAAACCACACGCAAATGTTCGGCATGCTCCTCTGCGTCCTTCGAATATATCAAGATGTCATCAATGAAGACGACCACAAATTTATCCAAGTATTCCAAGAATACCCGATTCATTAATTGCATGAATACCGCAGGAGCATTGGTAAGCCCAAATGGCATTACTATGAATTCATAATGCCCGTACCGGGATGTGAAAGCAGATTTCGGTATATCCGATTCCTTAATTCTCAACTGGTGGTATCCTGATCGCAAGTCAATCTTCGAGAATACTCTTGCCCCTTGCAGTTGATCAAACAAGTCGTCGATCCGAGGTATAGGGTACTTATTCTTGATCATCATCTTGTTGAGCTCCCTGTAATCAATACACAGTCGGAAGGATCCGTCTTTCTTCCGTACAAAGAGAACGGGCGCTCCCCAAGGAGAAACACTAGGTTGGATATAGCCCTTCTGTAACAATTCCTCCAGTTGCTTCTTGAGTTCATACATCTCGGTTGGCGCCATGCGGTATGGTGCCCTGGAAATAGGAGCTGCTCCAGGCTCTAATTCGATAGTGAATTCCACTTCTCTCTGCGAAGGTAACCCAGGTAGTTCGTCAGGAAATACATCTGAGAACTCATTCACAACTGAAATAGATGAGAGATCTACTCCTTCCTCTTTCCTCATGGCATAGCACCAAAGGCCGTGACATCCCTGCTTCAGCAATTTCACGGCTTTCATTGCTTTGATCAATTTTCCCGAGCTTCCTGGTCTCCATCCTCGGAATAAGTGTTCAGATCCGTCATCAGCAATGATAGAAATGACTCTCTCTCGGTAATTCAGAATAGCTCCATAACGGTTGAGCCAATCGTCTCCGAGAATTAAATCGTCACCGTAGATGTCAACCACAATAAGGTTCGATAGCCAATCTCTCCCTCCTATAGTTACTGGAAAATCCCTAGCTTCTAGGGTTCCCACAATTTTCTCTCCACTCGGTAATCCCACAACATATGGTTCACAATCAAATAAGCACGAGATTTTCAAACGATTTACACAGTTCAAAGATATAAAAGAATGCGTAGCTCCCGAATCGAACAAGACACTAACTGGTTGCAAAAGGATCTGAATCGTACCTGATGCAACAGCTGTGTTCTGATCATCCTTCTTCATCTCGTAAATACACGGAGGAACGGACCCAGCGCTGGATGCCTCTCTTTTCCCCCACGTTCTTCTGCGGGAAACCGCTCTGCTGCGTCTGGTTTACACTAGTGTCCTTCGGAACCGGTACAGGAGTGCGAGTACCAAAAGATCGGGTCGCATTCCCACAAAATGTTGCGCGATGTCCTTTCTGTCCACACTCGAAGCAGGTCACAGCAGGCGCGAAACAATCACGTCGAACATGTCCCGCTTTGCCACAGTTATAACACTTCTTCCCTGCGTCAAAAGCGATTGGTGCTGCCGGAACTTCTTTCCACCTCGAGAAGGATGCGGAGGTCTCTCTGGATGAATGAAAAGAGGGTGACCCCTTCGAGGCCCGCTACTCTTATTCTCCGTGAAGTTGCGGACACCTTGTTTCTTTGCTTCCGTCGATTTCTCTCTGCCGCCTCCTTCATATCATAGGCCAACGCCTTGTCACGATCTTTATCGCAAGGTAGTACATTCAAATCCGGACATATATTCTTTGAATTTCCGGCTTCATTCGCATGTCAAAATGGAAAATCCTTTCCGCCTCGGTCCTGACCAAGTGGCGCACGTAAGTCAGCTGGTGATTAAAGGTCTTAATCACGTCCGTCACAGATGCTTCTGAATTTTGTGGTGAGAAAAACTCCCGAAGTCGGGCTTCTCTAACTGGGCGAGGACAATACTGCGCCTCCATCATCAATTTGAATTCCGTCCAGTCAACATTGTGCTCCTCCGGTCGAATGGCCTCCCACCGATCGAAAGCCTCCTGTCGAGAAGATCTTTGGCGGCCAGGAACCTTCCTATCCTTGGGACAGTTAATCCCTGCAAAAATCTTTTCTAATTCTTTCAGCCAGTGATCCCAAGAAAGCGTCTCAGCAGAACCGTCAAATTTCGGAGGGTGCAATTTGATTACTTCGGTAAGCCATCTATCTCCTCGATTATCCACGTTATGCTGCTGTCCCATCGCCGTATGCATGCGATCCACAACTTGAGCAAACTGGTTTATCTGGGCAACCACCTGCTGAAGCACTCCCGGCACGTTAGGATCTGCATTATTATTTGTCGATCCCTGCTGTCCCCCGGAATGGGAATCCGTTCGACTAGCGGTTATCTCTGGGGTAGATACCGACTCTTCTTGTCTCGCATTTCCACGTCCGCGTCCACGACCTCCTCTCAACATACTGTAAACATAAATACTCAATATACAGGGCAAACTTTCTAAAAGGACATCCATCAATGTTCACAAAACATGAATAAAATAAAACGGTAGTATTTGAGATTTAGGAACTTACAACCACGGTCCACACGACGATCTTTGGCTCAGTGATGATGTTCTGACGACCAATAATCAAATAACGTAAACTGACCCAACTAACCCGACTGCCAAGATATCCATGAATCTTAGCTCCGATACCATATTCTGTAACACCCCGAGATATTCGGAATAATTACAGCGCCGTAAACCCTTTAGGTAAGGATTTACAAGGCTAATTTTAAAAGAAGTGTAAATATAAACCAATCGTACAACTGAAGTTCAAATACAGATTTGATTCAACCGATCAAATGAGTTAACTTATACAACCATATCGAAAAGACATTTTTAAAACAGACGTACTCGAGTACTAAGTAGACCAAGAAGACAAATCACAATAACCATAACATCAACCACATCACTGAGCCATTTCATCGTCCTGTCGGTACTGTGGTTGCTTCCCCGCTCCTCGGCTACCTGAACATCAAAACAATGTCCACCCCCGAAGGGGTTAGCAAAACAATGCTAGTACAAGTATCGTAATACATAAATCATCAATGCATCATAAAACATGCAAAATGGACTTCCGCCACCAGAATCCAACGATGCGAATCCTCACGATTCCATCAACACAGTACAGGGTAATCTAGCGATCCAGCGCCCTTGGTATACATCCCCATGATGATCCCGTCGGACCAACGCATGGTGGAAAACCCGTCCAGCGATCCAGCGCCCTCAGCATAGATCCCCATGATGATCCCGTCGGACCAACGCATGGTGGACATTCGATCCAGCGCCCTCAGCATAGATCCTCATGATCCCCTCGGATCATTTATACCATAAATCAATCAACTATGCATACATATATGCATTTCAATATGTTCATCAATACGAACAAATAACAACGAATACCACGAGAAATTTCAGAAATACATCTCATATTCAACAACATGAACGAAACCACAAGCATGATCAAAGTTTCAATATAAATCGAACTCGACATATGATACTTGCCTCGAAAATGGCAAGAATGGAATACTTCAATGATCTCAACACACTCGAAGGCCGCCTCCTCCGATCAGCGTAACAAGCTCGAACCTTAACAAAAAGAAAGATATACAAATCATCTCAAGTCGAACGATGGCCTAGCAATTCGGTCTACGGCCGAAAAGCTCAAAATAAACAATCTGCCTGGACTGCTTAGCGTGCGCTACGTACTCTACGTAACGTGTGCTAAGCCGGCCTGTTAGCGTACGCTAGCCACGGACTGACAGTTTGACTCGGCTGATCTCATAACGTACATTACGTACGTAATCGTGTGTTTACTTAACCCCGATAGCGCACGTTAACTAACGTATGTTAGCGTGCGCTAACCTTGCATGGCAGAATACTGCTAACAGAAAACTGGGTTGAATGGTGATGAACTCATGAATTCTCTGGTGCTAAAACAAGTCATCCTCAAGCATATCATGCTAATAAGGTTTGTGGAAGTTCTATGATTATGAGATACAAATATACGGATAATCATCTCAACATCATAATTCATCTTCGATCTTCAAGAAAATACTCTAAGTTCCGTTCGTCCTACGCTCCAAAACGCATGATTCCAATGTGTAAAACGTAACAACTAGGTAAATCCGTCTACTGATTGCAAATAGGTTTGAAGCTTCAGAATATGCTAGGAGTTCAAACACCAAGAGGTTCAATGGTTTATACGGTGAATAAGTATCGAAACATCGAAAATATCCTTCTACGCATGTTGTTCGACTACTTAAGAATCTAACTGACAAGATAAGCATGATCAAACGTCCTTTAGAACACTACTAGTATTGGTGAAGAATCACCTACCTCAAAGTAGTGAAGAACACGGAGGAAATCGAAGCAATCCAACCCGAAGGCTTGAACACCAATCTCCAACGATGTACGATCTTCAATCACGAGCTAGGGTGTTGATATGAAGTGTTTAGGATGAAGGAAGTTATGCTCTAAGTGTAAGAATTCGGGTTATGGGAGAAGAAAGAACTGAAATCACGAATAGGATGCTGTCCTATTTATAAGAAATGGCCATTAGCGCGCGCTAGTCCCTGCTCGTAGTGTGCGCTAACGGCTCACTGACTTAACTGTACTCAACGCTTAGCGCGCGCTATGCACATGCCTGTAGCGTGCGCTAAGGCGTTGACTTGGCTTTTCCCGAAAGCCATCCAGGTTCATCCCGACAAAATCCGACAGGGGTCCTCGGCCAGATCTCACCTACCGCACGTCTCAATCAAATTGACCACGCATAGCGTGCGCTAATATTCCTTTGTAGCGTGCGCTATTGAGTCCATGTTAGCGTACGCTACACATAGCCGATAGCGTGCGCTACATGCGTAGAATTACAATTTTAAAATCACATACATGAAATCATACGCTCGACAACATCGGATTATGAAATACGGAGAATAATACTCAGATCAAGTACAACGATTACAATATCACAAGTTCCAAATACATATCAGAAATCTCGGGTATTACATGTGTGTGGCTATATCTAAAAACCCATATGAAATGATTAGCTACACATGATTATTACAACAACAATAATGGAAATTGAAGAACAAAACATGGTAGAAACTTCCCTTGTAAATGCCGAAATCGAAATCCCGATGAAGGTTTGATGATCTTTTTTCAAGAATTCACAGCAAAATGATACAAGGAATTATTATATCTCACAAATGTATTTTTCACTCCAAGAACATACAAAGAAGATGATGAAATAATCTCACTTTTTCCTCACTTTTTGGTGTTTTCTCCCTCAATCTTGTGTTTTTCACCCAAGAATATCTTCAACAAGATAAGCATATCCCCTTTTCTAAGGTCTCCAATACCTTTTTTATAAGCCAAAAGACCAAGAAAAGTGCTCCAAATCGTGTAAAATGTCAAAAAAATGGACTTTGCACCGAAAAGTGACCCGACCGTGTCCAACTGCTCTAGAAAATGCATAAACTCTCTGGACAGCAGACTCGGCCGTGTCCAAGTGTCCCAGAAAATGCAAAAACTCTCTGGACAGCAGACTCGGTCGTGTCCAAGTGTCCCAGAAAATGCAAAAACTCTCTGGACAGCAGACTCGGCCGTGTCCTGTGACACATCCCGTGGTCTAGAAGCCATATCTCCCTCAATACACCTCGGATTTAGCGTATGATATACCGTTGCGAATCTGATTTCATGAGAAATCCATACATATATAGAACACATCCTGATTCGAAGTAATGAATCTGGAAATTAGAAAATACGACAGGTAGTGCTTCAATCTTCATCGTTTTAGGCCTCGTTCTCGCTCTTGATCGTCATAAACTCCAATATTGGCCATAAAAGCGCATATTTCACCACAATCTTTGTCCGGATACCTAAAAAACAAAAACACAACATACCATGCACAAAAAGGCAAAAACACTCGAAAACAAACGAAAGTGCGACTCGATAGAAGAGAATGAGACGATCAAAAATCGACTCATCAAATCCCCCCAAACCTAAACTTTGCTTGTCCCCAAGCAAAAAATAAATAAAACACACGACAAAGAAAACGAGAAGGATTGAATAATCAAGTTAATCATCGGGTATACATACAATCAACCGGAAATGTAAAAGTATCGTGAAGTCTCATAAATCGTCATGAAAGCGTAAACTCACAAATGAATGGATAGCAATGACACTTAATCTAACATGCAAGAAAACAAGTATTAGTAGTCCCTCACGGAATTTTATCGATTCACTCATCTCTCAAGTGTTAAGATAGGTCAATACGCTCAGCTCGATTCGAATGGAAAGTTCTACTATATGCTTGCACTTCTTCTTTTCATCAGTCGTATCAATATTCACGAAACACGAGTCATAGGGTCTTACTTTTGGTTGTAACGGGGCTGTGGCTCAGGTTGGGAAAATTTGGCTAGTAGTTACAAGTTCAGTCCAAGTAGAGCATATACGATCCTCACATATATGAAATAAACACTCAAAGCGATCATTCTACTTCAATTCTCCTGTATATATATCTTTTTTTTCTAGGCCTTGTTAAGCACAATTCTTTTGATATTGGCCTATTTCTCACAACCCAACGACTTTCCTTTTGTTTTTCTTAGGCTCACTCTTCTCCTCCCCTATCTTTTCTATCCCACTATTAGGATCACATTTTTTTTTTGTGGGGCTTATTATTTTCAAGGGAACGGGAGAGAAGATTCTTGCCTCTATACACCACAAATTTTGCACACCTTCATTTTTCAAATATACCCTCTCATGCTCTTACAAGGACCAATACTTGGGTAAGTTATGGCTTTTGGATATGGAGCTATAAGATGCGGGTTTTTCGAACAAAATTACGGCTAAAGGCTCAACGGGGCTAGCAAAGGATATTGATATGAAATGGTGGGTATTTTAAGATAAGTAGGTTCAAGACAAAAATATGGGCAGCCCTAATCATTTCTCGTGTATGTAAATATCAACACATCATCCGACAGAATCATGCAAGTTCTAAAGAATACAATCCATAAGAAGAGAAATTACACATGAAAGAATTTTACAGCTAAAAGTGAACGGTTCAATTAGGCACAAAAACTCACGGCTTTTGGACTACCATGCTCATTCCTTACTCGTCAAATCAAGTAACCAAAACTATACATTCACACGCAAGGCCAAATAATCAATTAGATTTATAAAACTCCACGAGTCAAGTACAAACACGATTAATCATCCATATACCCAACAGTTAACAAGGTTATTATAATCCAACTACGACATCACGCAAGAAAAAAATAAAGAAAGGAAACAAACATCACGCAAACTAAAAACAAACAAAAATCAAAGAAGTTGCACCCCCCCAAACCTAAACCTTTGCTTGTCCCCAAGCAGAAAGATTAAGTCAGGAAAAATGCGAAAATGCAAATTAAAAAGAAAGAAAATAAAACTACCGGATTAAGAAGTGTGGTTTTTTATCGTGGGGCACCATCCTTTGTGCTCGGGTCTCAACTTTTAATAAGCTAGGGTTGCCAAAAACTTGATGGACAAATTAAATACTCGCAAGTGTACGAATCGCTTTTGTAGGAAGCGGCAAGTAACTCCGAGGTCGATCTCTCGAGGAATTGGAAACGGTTTAAAGTTCGATATTGTTCGGCAAATAGTTGAATGAACAAAAGTACAATAAATTAAAATACATCAATGGTTCGATTGGATTATAATACTAACGCATGAAATTAAAATAAACTAAGTGATAACAACACCAATTTGATCTTCGGATAAATGAGAGATAACAATAATGAGATTGATATGGGAATTTAGAGTCACCGACACACACGTAATTAATTATTAGTTCCGATACTCAAATAAATAAGGTTTGGAATTATCGATTGCTCATGATTAAAAGAAATCCGTTTGATGGCGGTAATTCTAAAAATCACGATTGTTCTCAACGAAAATTAAGAGATACTCTTTTTGATTGGGATGAATCCCTAACTAACAATCAATTAACCGACTACTTTTGATGAGGTAAATCGTTAAAAGATCGCGCGAAAAAGCTCGAGAACATTCACAATCGTTTCTTTCGGATCGTTTGATGGCGAACACCGACAAAAACCCTCGATTCGAGTAATAATAACAACAATGAAAAAGGTTTGATGATCTAATTCAAAAGTTCTAAAATGAAGAACGAACAAGAGGAACAATCCCAAACTTTTACCCGGAAAATCAAAAGGAACTAACAATCAAAAACATGTGTGTGGTTATATCTAAAAACCCATATGAAATGATTAGCTACACATGATTATTACAACAACAATAATGGAAATTGAAGAACAAAACATGGTAGAAACTTCCCTTGTAAATGCCGAAATCGAAATCCCGATGATGGTTTGATGATCTTCTTTCAAGAATTCACAACAAAATAATACAAGGAATTATTATATCTCAAAAATGTATTTTTCACTCCAAGAATATACAAAGAAGATGATGAAATAATCTCACTTTTTCCTCACTTTTTGGTGTTTTCTCCCTCAATCTTGTGTTTTTCCTCAAGAATATCTCCCACAAGATAAGCATATCCCCTTTTCTAAGGTCTCCAATACCTTTTTTATAAGCCAAAAGACCAAGAAAAGTGCTCCAAATCGTGTAAAATGTCAAAAAAATGGACTTTGCACCGAAAAGTGACCCGACCGTGTCCAACTGCTCTAGAAAATGCAAAAACTCTCTGGACAGCAGACTCGGCCGTGTCCAAGTGTCCCATAAAATGCAAAAACTCTCTGGACAGCAGACTCGGCCGTGTCCTGTGACACATCCCGTGGTCTAGAAGCCATATCTCCCTCAATACACCTCAGAATTTAGCGTATGATATACCGTTGCGAAGCTGATTTCATGAGGAATCCATACATATATAGAACACATTCTGATTCGAAGTAATGAATCTGGAAATTAGAAAATACGACAGGTAGTGCTTCAATCTTCATCATTTTAGGCCTCGTTCTCGCTCTTGATCGTCATAAACTCCAATATTGGCCATAAAAGCGCATATTTCACCACAATCTTCGTCTGGATACCTAAAAAACAAAAACACAACATACCATGTATAAAAAGGCAAAAACACTCGAAAACAAACGAAAGTGCGACTCGATAGAAGAGAATGAGACGATCAAAAATCGACTCATCGGTGCGATACGGTAAGAATACGTCTGTTTATTTTATATTTTATTATATATAACACTTGTTAAATATAAATAACAACAATTCAAATATCACCATAAAACCAATTCAAATACATAAAACAAGTCATACAAAAAACAATTAAAATGGTTTTGAGCAGCGGAGCTTTCTGATACTGTTCGTGAATGCTGCTAAAGGTAAAACTGTAAAAGTAATTACTTACTAAATAATTTACCTTTTCTATTTTAGTTTATTTGATTTACTTTTAAAAATTACAAAAAAAAAAAACCAAAAAAAAAAATCACTCACGCACCCTCCCCACGCACCGGATACGCGTATTCTGTGCAAGGATACGCGAGTCCGATTTTTTTTTTGCACGGATTCGCCATGTGACGAATCCCGTGCGAATCCCACGCAAATCGCACCCGCACTCGCACTCATGCAGTATCCGATACTGCATACTGGTGAATTTTGAAGAATCCGTGCATCATAGGTAACCTGTGAAAGATTGAGTCTAAGGAAATATAGCCAATGGGGTTGCGATGTTTACGGTTTCACCTTTATAAACCAAGGTTCTTGGTTATTCATATGTATGGATTTGGATCAAGTATAAGAATTAGGGTTCTTGATGGATGAATCTATTCGGGATAATAAATGAATGTTTTAATTATGATTACTAATGGATAGTGAAGAAGTTATAAGTGATGTTAATTTATTCATCTGCAATGGTTGTTATTGGTTTTATTGTGATTATTAGTTCGTAATGAAAACAAGTTTTTCCTAGTCATTTTAGCTTTAGTTTTAAACTATTTTTTTTAATTAAAGGTTGTTTCTGTAATTTTTCAGTTTCGAATTTATTATTTATTTCAATTATTTAGTACAATCTAGGTGCCTATGTACATCTAGATAGTATAATCCTTACAAATCTCAAGAAAACCCTATTTAAATTGATGTACAAAATTCTTAAGTAAGAATTATTATGATAATTAAACTAGATAATATATTTCAGATTCATACATAGCCCATGAACAATGTAATGCATTTCATCTCGTTTTCTGTTGGTTTTCGGCTTGCTTTTCCGCCTTGGAGATAGCTCGCCTTTGGTATTTAATGAAAGTCAATTTTCAAAAAAAAAAAATGTAATGCATTTCATAATACAGTCTAGCCTTTAGTTTAAGTTGATTTGGTAAGAACATCTCCACTCGATCTCAACTATAAAGTTGGCAAAATAATTAATTATCTAACAAATTAATTTCATTGATTAATATATTTGATCAGTATATATGCTTAAAAAGTGGAATCAATTAATCTTAGCCTTAGAATGCAGATATTCGCTAATAATTTATTTATACCGACGAATACATATAACAAATATATCTATAATAAATGGAGTAAAAAATAATTACAAAATAAGAGAAAGAGAAATCGTATGTTGAACAAAAAAAATCAACAATCCAGAAATTAAAGATACACCACTAAATATTTAAAAAGGAAATAAACAAATTTTACAAATACCGAAGTGCTTGAACCCTTTTATCTATCGAACTATTTTACAAAGCGGACGGAAGAAGCCAAAAAAAAAATGCATATTCTAAGGTATTTTGATTGTGTTGCTTGCATAGGCGGACCCATACGAGGCATTGTGGTGCACGTGCACCACCCAAAAAAAGATACAAAACGACGTTGCAACCCAAAATATTATTCGGAGATAGATATTGCTGGAATGGATGGATAGCAAACAAATGCAAGAACACTTCCGTGAGAAAGATAAATAACACAAGATTTGCCGGGGTTGTTAGTCCCGGGCTCGAATGCTCTCGCGAGATGTTATTAATACCAATATTCGGGGATACAAGTACTAATGTAAGAATACAATTACAATGAGTGTAAAGATTCTTGTTATCTTAGCTAGTGAGCGTGTAGATTGCCGGAAGAACCAAATTTGATGCTCTGTGAGTTCTTGTAACAAAGGAGATGAACAGTCGCGGCGGTGAGAGATCGACAGTCTCTCACGGCGAGTATTTAGCTGGATGCTTGGCTCCTGGGCTTATGAATCTCTTGGAATCTATCTAGTGGAGACTTGCTGCCTCTGCCGATCGTCTTCTGGACGAGAGATTCGGAGAGAGAAGTCCTGAGATGGATTCCGGCGAGAAAGCAGGGAGCTTGATGGTATGTGTGTTCTACTATATTTCCGTGAATGAATTCGGAATATCAGTGAATGAGTTGTGAACGTAAGTAAATGAGTTCTGAACTGTAGGTCAAATGAATTGGGAACCTTTTTCCAGTAGGAGGAGGTTCTCTATTTATAGGACTTTGATATGCCGGGCGATCGCCTTTTCTGTATTATAATAATCGGGCGATCGTCCTTTAGCACATGGGCTTGTTCCCTTAAAGTCCGATGCCTTGGCGGCAACATTTGTCTGATCGATGGAGAGCCTGCACGCGTCCTGAGTAGCTGTTGCGGGCGGTCCCACTGACAACTTTCGGCGCGCCTGCCGGTAGGTGAGGTAGGTGACAGGCTGTGGTCAAAGGTCTTGTCTGTCAGCAAAGATCTTGTCTGTCAGCGCCTTTTGTGGATCTGCACGTGGGTGCTGTTCTGAGATCCAGTCTTTGATGACTTTGACGGGCGATCATCTCTGCTCGGGGCGTAGGTCGATTGCCCTTAGCCGGTCACTAGAGTCGATCGCCAGATGCCAAAGGGCGATCGCCTTGGGAGTCGATCGCTAGGTACCTGATGGTGGTCTGATATCTTCGATTAGGCGAGCTAGCCATAGTTTGACTGGAGTTGACTTGGTCGCTCGGCCTTATAGTCGATCGCCTGTCGGGATGAATAAATCTTGACACAACAATTGCCCCCCAGCTTGCTCCTATGTTGGAAACGTGGGGTGAGGTGGTTCTCTTGGCGATCGGCCGGCTGTTGACGGCGACTCGTGTTTAATCAATCTGGCGATCGTCTTCGAGCTGATATATCCTGAGTTTGGACGACCTGGTTGGCCGCTAAACTGCGCGGGAAATGGCAATGGGCGTGGAAAAGTCTCCGCGCACGTGTCGGGCTTCTATTGGAGGATATCAACGGTCATTAATGACTCCTCGGCTGACGCGTCCTTGAAAAGACGCGTACGCGGGTCTCGAGGGAGTCAATAAATGCGTCGTTTGAGATCCGACCCCTGAGATTTTCCCTTATTGCAAACGAGTCCCTGCCATCTCCTATAAAAGGGCGCAGTGTTGCAGTTTCATACTCACGCGCACTTACTGGAGAAAGAAGGACTTGCTGAAGATTTTTTTGAAGATCTTAGTGCCGATCGTCGTTCGATTTCACCTTTGGGTAAGAAAAAATCCTTATCTCCTTTCTTTCTTTGAGAATGGCAGGAACGTCATCATCGCATGGAGTGGGTACCAGTTCTGCCGCCGGGACATCGACTGTCCGGGGAGGACCTTCTTCCGACTTCCACCTGGAGACGGTCGCTGAGGCTATTCGGGCCGGAATCGACCCTGCTGAAATCGAGGCTTTATTTAATGAAGCCGACGTCGCTAAGGAGGCGGATGCTGAAGATAGACGGTCGCAGATAGAGAGAGATCTGGCGATTAGGGCTTACTGGGAGCAGCATAGCGCTTTCGGCCGGGCCTATAAGGCCTTTGCTGAGATAATGGAGAAGTTGGCCGGTCCGACTCCGAGATTCGATTTCCGGGGACACTCGGTCGCCTACCCTTATCAGCTTCCCAAACGGTCGCAGTACCGGGTTGCGCAGCGATCTTTGTGGTCGCTTGGCCAAATTCGGAGTTCGACGACCAGGAAAGGTCGTCTGGAGGACGAGGTTCCATGTTCCTTCAGATGTGGACATGTTCGCACCGGCGGAGAATGAGCGAGCCGATCAGCCTCCGATGGGTATGGTCGCTGTGAATGAGGCGATTATAGAGGCCGGGCTGCGCTTCCCTCTATCTTTTGCTGTCTCCCACCTGCTGGCCGCTTGGAACGTGGCGCCACTTCAGCTGACGCCGAACACCTGGCTCCAAATTATCTGCACTCTCACTCTTTTCGGCGGCCACCGCCTGTACCGCCTCCCATCGCCGTTGGAGATGAACCATTTGTTCAAGCTGACGGCTCAGAAAGGGTCGGTCGGCGGTTACCATATTCAGGGCCGATCTGGTCGGGTAATTCACGGAGTCCCGAATAAGATGCGGGGCGATCAGACGAAGTGGTTCTGGGTCGCCGGCAAGTGGAGGGCTTCTGAGAGCGACAATCCTTCGGGCGAGCTGGAGATCACTTCTGAGTTTCGGGAGAGGAATCCCGGTAAGGGTTTAGACTCTCCCTTCGTTCGGATGCGTTTTGGACTGATCTAATTTGATTTCGGTTTTGCAGGTTTTCACATTCCGGCGATCGAGGAGCTGCCCTTTGATTTTCTGGTTGCCTGGGAGCGGATACGGAGCTTGTCGGACGATGACCTTGACGCTAATCGGATCAATAAGGAGAGTCGTTGGTTGTCGGCTCGGCTATTCCGTTTCCCGAGATATCTCTTGGTACCAGGTATGAGTTTCTGCGACCTTCACTTTTAGGCGATCGCCTTACTTGAGGAAAGTATCTAACTGTTGATCGATCGTCTTATCTGTAGAGGTTCGCTTTTCTCGCTTTTTGGAGCCCCCGCCGGAGATCGCCATGTCGAATCCTGGAGTTCTAGGCCGCCTCCGCCACAAGAGGTCGTCTCGGGCCCTACCTGTTGCGTTGCCAATTGTTCCGGAGGCGGAACCTCGCGTGGAGCCGACCGCGGCTGAGGAGGGAGTTCCGGAGGAGGGGCTTCGAGCGAATCGTAAAAGGCCGAGGCCGGAAGAAACTTCGGTTCCTGCCCCTGGCAATGAAGTGCCGATCGCCGCGCCTCCGATCACCGTTGTCGCTCCGGATAATGAGCCGCCCTATGCGGCTTTCATGTTGGAGATGGCGATCGCTGACGCTGAGACTCCTCGAGGGAAACCGTATTTCGGTCGCGACCCCGAGAGGGCTGAGAGGTAGATTGCATTTTTGTGTTGAAACTTGCAATTGCGTAGGAGTTGTATTAACTTTGTTGTATTGATGTAGGATCCGTCGCACAGATCCGTCTTGCCCGCCGATGGTCGTGGATTTCCTAGCGAGTCGATCTCCTCGCCAGTCTTGCGACATCCCTCAATACGTCAGCAAGGCCGTTGCTGCTCTGCCGAAGGCCTGGACGACCGATCTGGATGCGGTCGCTCGTCAGCGATCGGGGAGTACGATGCAGGCTGTTGTCGCCCTTTCTCTCCAGACGGCGACCATGGCTGTCCAGGCTGCTCAGAAGTTCGAGGGGCGACCTTCCACTATTCGCTTGCAGGCGGATCTCGAGGCGGCTCGGAAAGAGAACGCCGAGTTTGCTGATAAGATCGTGGCGATGGAGAAGGACTCTCTGGAGGCGGCCAAGCGGGCGAACCACGAGATTGAGCTGGCGAAGAAGGAAACCGAGTTGTCTCGTCTGGCGGTTGATCGATTTCGGGACCAGATGCTGAATGCCGTCCGGGCGCAGAAGGTTGCTGAGGAGGAGGCCGATCGCCAGAAGGTGACAATAGCTCGGTTGACTAGCGAGCTGGCGGAGTCGAGGGAGAGGGTAGCTGCAAGGGAGGTCGAGCTCCAAGGGTCGCAGCAGGCGATGGCGGAGCTGAAAGGAGAGGTAGAGGCGACCAAGGCTGATCCCTTTCAAAACTTGGAGTTTGTCAGTGAGTTCGCCTATTATTTGGCGTTCGCCGACTCGATCCGAGCAGCTAAGAAGGGAGGTTTGGAGGTCGGGCCTCTTGCTGAGAACTTCAAGGCGTATGCGTTGGAGCATCCTCTCCATCCAGCTTTCTCCTTTCCGATCTTGGATTTTGCGGACATCGGCGTGGATTTGAGTTGGAATCCGACTCCGGCCAATCTTGCTCATCCCGACGCTCCGGAAGATGAGGGGACCGCACCGGATGCTGATGGCGAAGGCAAGGCAGGGGCCTGAGGCACTTCATTTTTGATGTTTTAGCTTATTTCTTTGTAATTTGTAGCTTTCTTTTGTAGCACTTAGGCCTTCGGGCGACCATGTACTCTGATCTTTTCAAGTAATGAAATGAACGTTTGAATTTCTGACTTATCACTTGAATGATTGTTATTTTGAGTCTTTGTTTGACTTTGTACAAATGTGTGAGGAGATATCGTTGCGAGGTAGTTCCAAATGAATTGATAAAGTCATAACGATAACTTTTTACAACAAATTCGATCACTGCACAACATCTGAGAAATGACGATCTCCGTATGTGGTTGAATAGGGACGATCGTCGTATGGGTAGTCCGCACTCTTCCCCCTTGTTTTTATTCACTTAGTGGAAGTAAGGTGATGAAAATAATTCGTTGAGTGAGCGGTCTTTAACTTTGTCGAATCCTCGAGGACGGTCATTCGTCTTGAGGAACCGTGCACAATCGCGGAGTTCGATGGACTGACTCCCTGATCATGTCTTGATGCGCGAAGACATTGAGTGTCTCGTGACTCACTTTATTATGAGGGTCCTCTGTTAGGCTGCGCCTCGCCTAGTATTTAAACGAAGGGCGTGCGGTCTCGGTCTAGAGGAGTCCTTGCGCGGGGCAGCATCGGATGATTCAACTCCACGCCCGCGGCTCGTTTAGCTCTGCTTCCACCTCGGCCCACCATGTGTAATATCCGAGATTTTTATTTTGATTTATTCGAATTTTTTCTTTTCCTTAGACCGGAAATTTCTCGGTTTCCGAGCGTCGGTATTATTTTTCTCGACAATCGATTTTGTGTTTATGGCCATAGGTGGTGATTTGTTGTATGTTAATTTCATTTCGGATCGGTGTTGTTGTCATGGCGTTTCGTCGTGTTCGTTCCGTGCGTTTTTAGGAATCGAGTCGTCGGGCCACGGCAATGCGCCCAGCCGGCAGTTGCGGGAGGAACTGCACGGATCTTTGCATCCGGGACGATTCTGGCGGGAGGCCAAGCTAGCGTCTGTCTGGCCGGACAAGTGCGCTAAACCGCGAGAGTAAGCGCACGCCACTGCCGGAGGTAACGCACGCTAATCGGCCGGCGATCTAGGCACTAAGTGCGGACTTCGGCAGAACCGGCGAGTAGCGCCACCTTCTGACGGACAATGCAGCGCTAACTTTCAGCAGCTAGCGCACGCCGCTAAGCTCGGCCAGCGCCACGCTACTCGGCCGATTAGTCGATAGGTCTGGGCGGGCGATTGCAGCTGCTGCCGATGACTTGCGCACGCTTATCGGCGTGGCGGCCGATAGCGCCACGCTTACCGGACAACCTAGCGCCGCTAGTCGATTACCCGATATATATTTGGCCAAAGCGACCTGTTTCAACACATTTTTTCATTTCATTCTCTTCCTTCCGGCGGAGGTTATGAGAGCGATAAGGCATGTTGTTGAACAACAAAACCACGAAGATCCTGAGTCCATATCATTGATCGATCGATCCATAACATCCTTCAATCGACCGAATCAAGGTTAGTTTTTCCTAAAATCCAAACTTTGGGAAATTTGGGGATCTTGGTAGATTTCGTCCGTTTGAGCCTTATGAACTTAAATTACTGATGGATAATTGTAGATTAAGTTGTATTCTATCATTTTCATCATCTTTCCACGGTTTTACCATTTCCGATTCACAATTATATGAACTTCCGCTTGACGCCTTCAAAGTGTCCGGAAATGCCGCATAGAGGAATTTGGTCGTTTTGTGATGTTTTTCCTCGTATGATTGATTGTTTATTCGATGATAGGATATTAGGGACGATTTCCCTACAAAAATCTGGTGTTGAGCCCTTCCGATCGTTGTTTTCGTTGGAGTTCCGGATTTTGCCAACCGACCGTACTTTCGGAGTATCCGCGAGAGATTACCAAGGCAAGTACCTTGATATACGAATTGTAACTGCGTGAAATCATCGTTGTCGAAGTGTATGAAATTATACGGATATGTATATATATATGTGTGTATATATATATATATGTGTGTATATATATATAGATTTATATATATTTATATGTTAAATATATGTATGTATATACGTATATTGATATATATGCCTATGTCGGTGAACAACGAGTGGTGAATGCTAACACTAGTTGGCGTACTCAACTTGGATTGATGGATGAACTATAGTTATTCATATAATATAGTAAGGTTATATGTATATATACATATATATCTATATATATATATATATTCGGTTGAGTCGCAATACAAGGATATATGTGTAGCGTTGGTTGGTTGTGCTGAAGGCTTATTGTGTTGGATCTTGATTGATAATGTACGTGTTATTGTTTATTGTGTGGTTATGGACTGTCGGATAAATTGTGTGAATTGGTGTATTGATTTGATAATTGTTGAATTGATTGATTGTGTACTTGATGTTTGTAATAATGTGAATACTTGTTGTGAGAGACGTCGTATCAGGGAACCTCTGAGGGCGGGGTGTGTACTCCGGCCTGGTGTACGCTGCAATGTGCGGCTCCATATGTTTGGTGAACACCGGTGTTACCTAATGCGCGTGCAAGGGGCGGCTCTGTCAGGAGTGATCGCCGGCGCGGTGACATGTTCAAGGGGCGGCCAACATAGTGGAGTGAACGCCGGTGCACAGGTGTGCAAGGGAGGCGCCTGGCAGGCTTATTGGTAACGGATATTCGCGTGATAGATAAGACCCGTTCTTCAACAATCCTCGTATTTCAAAGTTCTTTCAACTCTTTTAAAATACTTGGTCTCGATATGAAGTGTGATTCGTGTTTTTGAAAGCTTGTTTCTTATTGTTTTTAAGACGTTGGTATTGGGGTTTATTATCCAAGGATGTTTGACGAAATCTCCGAGGGTTAATTAATCAAGGGTCTTGAGCGGAATTGTCGAATGAGAGGCTGTGCCTTTGATTGTGCTGTGATGATTATTCTGTGCATTGGGTCGAGGACCCCGAATAACGTTGTAATGGTTTTCTTGTAAATTGTTTTCCACATGCTGGGTCGAGGATCCGAGAGTTTTTGAAGTATTTTCTAAAAGTATTCCCATTTGATTTTCAAAACCCCATGATGGCCTGAGTCAATAATAATGGTTTCCAACTTTCGTATCAAAATACTTTTCCTTTTATAAAAAGGGATTTTTCTGACTCCTTGGACTCGTTTAAAGTTTCATTGGCGTTAGGTTCCGTACAGAGAATATGACTATGTGATTATCTTTCACTTTGTGTATGTGATACTATTCTGTGTGGACTATGGGAATGTGTGGTTTATATTAAGGCTTCACGACTGTTGAGATTTGTGTTGTTATTATTCGTATATCTTGTATATTATGTACTTGCACTAGCAAAATTCCGGTTGCTAACCCCGAGTTTTCGGGGTGGGTGCTGTTATGCGCTCGAGTTTTGGCGGCTCGGGAGCAATCACGGGATTGGCTTGGAAGGAGATGGAGGACAATGATACTAATCACACCAGTCGAGTCTTTTCTTTTGTTTCATTCTGGTCGGTATTTCTCTGTCGTTCGAGTATTCACCCTTGCATGGGTGTAGTTTTCATTTATTAAATTGAGTTGTCATTCTTTTCGGTGTTCTAGTTTATTATTGTCATTGTAATATGAATGTCGTTAGTTCTGAATTGGTTAATGACCTTGTCGGTCTGCTTTGTATTTAATTTTGACCCCGGTCGGTCAATCATTGAGTAGTCTTTTGGAGTTTAGCCTGGTAGATCCTCGTGATAAGGGTCTACGGCGTGTGACATTCCCGGTCGTATTCTGGGGGTGTTACATTTATGGTATCGAGCTTAGGTTTGCGAAAAACCTAGGCCGTTGGGTCAAGTCCATGTCTTGTGTAAGTCGCGCGCATCGAGTTGTGATTAGTATCGTGGTTCCGATATCATCTTCCGCAATCTGTGATGGTAAGCCTCCCGATCGTACGTCCCCTTATATACGTATTTGATTATATGGTGCTAACGTGTTTAATGTGAACTAAGGATTTGAAACTTGTTGGTGATATTATTGTTTTAGGATATAACATGCGTATGCGGTCCGAGCAAAATGGTTATGTAATATGTTTGGAAGTCGAGCATATTTATCTGCTTCTACACTTATTAGAATAAACTTATGAATGTTAATTTTATCCGCCGCATGAGTATTTTAAGATGGCTTTTGGTATCTTGCAAACCGATTTTGATATTTTGGTCTTTCACGTTTTGATAGTATTCTTATGATGGTATTTGATATTTTTATAAATGACTTAGTGAGTATTCGAGAATATTACCAACATCGACCTTTTGGCAATTTGAACATTTTTTAAATGATTCTTAGCACAGTGGGTTCCTGGACGGCCCACGACGTCTATAGTATCACGAATATTTTAAAGTGGTGCTTTGAAATTTTCTAACATTGTGAAAAACCATGATTTAATGTTGTCATGTTAAATGGTCACGTATCTCGGAAAAAAAAAAAAAAAAATTCTTTCGAATAAACATTTTGGAAGAAGAGGAAAGATTTTCAAAATTGTGGTATTTGGGACTCAACACTTTTGAAATATTTCAAATTAGTTACAATTCAATTTCCGATTTTTCTTTTATACATCACTCGAAAATAATTTTTAGAGTCGTTATATAAACTTCCTCTTCCGAAATAAAAGACAGTATTTATGAGTCTTGGGCGCAACGTGACTAGCCCTCTTTTCCAAAAATTTATTTTCATTAAGTGCATACATATAATGATCGTCATCGTCGGAGGACTCGAAATTAACTTCATAAAACTTAACGCTTTACGATATTCTATAGATGTTAACTAAACTTTATGTTGATAATTGTGGTATCTTGTGCAACCGATTATTGATAACGTTGACGGTACTATCTGTATTAGTATGTCGGGCCTTGGCGGACGTAAGTGTGATGACGGAAGTGGAAGCGACAAGGTGGTTCGTCGACAACTATTCTTGCTACGGTGAAGGAGTATCAAGATCAAACGATATCCTATGAAATGTCCTTAATGGTCGAGCCCACGAGCGAAACGAAGAGACCGAGGACATCCTGGGAAATTTTTGGGCGATGAAGAGTCTAAGGCTCCCAAACCCCGCGTCGTTCGGACGCGTCGTCTTTGCGGTCGGGAGTGGCTGGGATCCCAAGCCAACATCGGTGACTCTCGGTAAGAAGAGAAGGTGCTTCAACGCAATCGTCGGGGACATGATCGTGCAAATTGTCCCTTTCCACTCTTGACTTATTCTGGTGTGGGTGTGAAGGTCATCGGGAGAAACATTGTGAGACAGTTTCCGAATTGGCAAAGAATGCCGCCCTAAGAGAGAGCAGAACTAGGGACCGGAAGTGTCCGAAATCCTATGTTTCCTTCAAGATCCTAGCATGGGAGAATGAAGATTTTGTACTATGTCTTAATCGTTCTTTGTTTCAAACAATCGTGACTTCGATCGTATTTCGTTTCATTGCTTTACGTTTCCAACTCTTGTTGTTCTAAGTTTCGGGATCATAATGTCCTCTTAGTATGGGGAATGTATTACCCGTACTCTTCTTAGTATTTTCGGTATGGGACGACTTTCGTTGTTGGTAATTCATCTGCGCACCTTTCGACCATTTTAAAGCGCCTTGTACTTGCTAGGTCGGTTCATCGTATTCTGGAACCTTGCACTCGCGCTTTGCTCGTGATGATTTGGGGCCGAGCAAGTAGTTATTTCCTTGATTGTTCCGCTCTCTATTTTAAGTTTCGGACGAAACTTATTTTAAGGGGGTAGAATGTAATATCCGAGATTTTTATTTTGATTTATTCGAATTTTTCTTTTTCTTAGACCGAAATTTCTCGGTTTAGAGCGTCGGTATTATTTTCTCGACAATCGATTTTGTGTTTATGGCCATAGGTGGTGATTTGTTGTATGTTAATTTCATTTCGGATCGGTGTTGTTGTCCGCGAGCCGTTTCGCCGTGTTCGTTCGTGCGTTTTAGGAATCGAGTCGTCGGGCCACGGCAATGCGGCTGGCCGGACGGTTGCGGGAGGAACTGCACGGATCTTTGGCAACCTTGCCAGACGATTCTGCAGGAGACCGGCCTAGCGTCGATACGGCCGGACAAGCTGCGCTAAACCGCAGAGTAGCGCACGCCACCGCCGGAGGTAACGCACGCTAATCGGCCCGGCGATCTAGGCGTAGGGTCCAGACTTCGGCCGTATCAGCGAGTAGCGCACGCTTCTGGCCGACAGCGCGCTAACTTTCAGCAGAAGCGCACGCTCACGGCCGGCCAGCGCCACGCTACTGGCCGGGACAATTAGTCCGATAGGTCTGGGCCGGGCGATTGCGCCGCCGCTGCCGATGACTTGCGACGCTTCTCGGCCGGTGGCCGATAGCGCACGCTACCCGGACAACCTAGCGCACGCTAGTCGATTGCCATATATATTTGACCGAGCACTCTGTTTCAACACATTTTTCATTTCATTCTCTTCCTTCGCGGCCGAGGTTATGAGAGCGATAAGGCATGTTGTTGAACAACAAAACCACGAAGATCCTGAGTCCATATCATTGATCGATCAATCCATAACATCCTTCAATCGACCGAATCAAGGTTAGTTTTTCCTAAAATCCAAACTTTGGGAAATTTGGGGATCTTGGTAGATTTCGTCCGTTTGAGCCTTATGAACTTAAATTACTGATGGATAATTGTAGATTAAGTTGTATTCTATCATTTTCATCATCTTTCCACGGTTTTACCATTTCCGATTCGTCAATTATATGAACTTCCGTTTGACGCCTTCAAAGTGTCCGGGGAAATGCCGCATAGAGGAATTTGGTCGTTTTGTGATGTTTTTCCTCGTATGATTGATTGTTTATTCGATGATAGGATATTAGGGACGATTTCCCTACAAAAATCTGGTGTTGAGCCCTTCCGATCGTTGTTTTCGTTGGAGTTCCGGATTTTGCCAACCGACCGTACTTTCGGAGTATCCGCGAGAGATTACCAAGGCAAGTACCTTGATATACGAATTGTAACTGCGTGAAATCATCGTTGTCGAAGTGTATGAAATTATACGGATATGTATATATATATGTGTGTATATATATATATATGTGTGTATATATATATAGATTTATATATATTTATATGTTAAATATATGTATGTATATACGTATATTGATATATATGCCTATGTCGGTGAACAACGAGTGGTGAATGCTAACACTAGTTGGCGTACTCAACTTGGATTGATGGATGAACTATAGTTATTCATATAATATAGTAAGGTTATATGTATATATACATATATATCTATATATATATATATATTGTTGAGTCGCAATACAAGGATATATGTGTAGCGTTGGTTGGTTGTGCCAAGGCTTATTGTATTGGATCTTGATTGATAATGTACGTGTTATTGTTTATTGTGTGGTTATGGGTATCGGATAAATTGTGTGAATTGGTGTATTGATTTGATAATTGTTGAATTGATTGATTGTGTACTTGACGTTTGTAATAATGTGAATACTTGTTGTGAGAGACGTCGTATCCGGAACCTCCGAGGGCGGGGTGTGTACTCCCCGGTGTACGTGCAATGTGCGGCTCCATATGTTTGGTGAACACCGGTGTTACCTAATGCGCGTGCAAGGCGGCTCTGTCGGGAGTGATCGCGGCGCGGTGACATGTTCAAGGGCGGCCAACATAGTGGAGTGAACGCCGGTGCAGTGTGTGCAAGGGAGGCGCTGGCGAGCTTATTGGTAACGGATATTCGAGTGATAGCTAAGACCCGTATCGAACAATCCTCGTATTTCAAAGTTCTTTCAACTCTTTTAAAATACTGGTCTCGATATAGACGTGATTCGTGTTTTTGAAAGCTTGTTTCAAATTGTTTTTAAGACGTTGGTATTGGGGTTAATTAACCAAGGATGTTTGACGAAATCTCAGGGTTAATTAATCAAGGGTCTTGAGCGGAATTGTCGAATGAGAGGTTGTGCCTTTGATTGTCTTTGTGATGATTATTCTGCATTGGGTCGAGGACCCGAATAACGTTGTAATGGTTTTCTTGTAAATTGTTTTCCACATCGGGTCGAGGATCCGAGAGTTTTTGAAGTATTTTCTAAAAGTATTCCCATTTGATTTTCAAAACCCCATGATGGCACAGTCAATAATAATGTTTTCCAACTTTCTTATCAAAATACTTTTCCTTTTATAAAAGGGATTTTTCGACTCCTTGGACTCGCTTAAAGTTTCATTGGCGTTAGGTTCCGTACGAGAATATGACTATGTGATTATCTTTCACTTTGTGTATGTGATACTATTCTGTGTGGACTATGGGAATGTGTGGTTTATATTAAGGCTTCACATTTGTTGAGATTTGTGTTGTTATTATTCGTATATCTTGTATATTATGTACTTGCACTAGCAAAATTCCGGTTGCTAACCCCGAGTTTTCGGGGGTGGGTGCGTTATGCGCTCGAGTTTTGGCGGCTCGGGAGCGATCACAGATTGGCTTGGAAGGAGATGGAGGACAATGATACTAATCACACCAGTCGAGTCTTTTCTTTTGTTTCATTCTGGTCGGTATTTCTCTGTCGTTCGAGTATTCACCCTTGCATGGGTGTAGTTTTCATTTATTAAATTGAGTTGTCATTCTTTTCGGTGTTCTAGTTTATTATTGTCATTGTAATATGAATGTCGTTAGTTCTGAATTGGTTAATGACCTTGTCGGTCTGCTTTGTATTTAATTTTGACCCCGGTCGGTCAATCATTGAGTAGTCTTTTGGAGTTTAGCCTGGTAGATCCTCGTGATAAGGGTCTACGGCGTGTGACATTCCCGGTCGTATTCTGGGGGTGTTACACCATGAAGATGGCGAACCTCGGCGGTGTACGTTGAGACGGGGGTTGTGGCACGTCGCATTGTCCGGGTTCACCATGTTAGATGATGAACCTTTGAGGGCGAGCGATCGTGTCCACTGATTAATTTTGGAGGGCCCTCAGACTACGCCGTCCTCGTATTTAAACGAAGGGCGGGCGATCTTGGCACAAAGGGACCTTGCATGGCCTAAGCAGTTGGTTCCATCGACCACCAGGACCATGGCTGCACTCTTCCACCTTGGATCGTCATGTAGATGCCGACCTTCGATGGTGTACGTTGTGCGGAGGAGGCGATCTCGTGCCTTAGTCCATCACGTTAGATGGTGAACTGTTGATGGCGAGCGAGTCCTCCAGTTTCATATATGAGGGAGATCGGGGAGAAACTTCCGAGGTTCCCTTCCCTTGATTGAAGCATGTAGAGACGGTCGCCGAGGTTGATCGAGGGGTCGGCTCGTATGAGCTTTCCAGCCTGTTTTGTGTTCGACTCGGACGATCGTGTATAGGGATTGGTAGGGGCTTCGGCTAAGCCAATAAGCTGTCCAACTTGCCCTCCTCGAACAATCTCCAGAGCTGTTTGAGGAGGTCGCGGCATTGGTTGGTGCTGTGGCCGGGACTCTTATGGTAGGCACAATATTGATTGTTGTCCAGGTGACCGTGGTCCCTTATCGCCTTTGGCTTTTTGAGCTTTTCGTGCCCCTTGATGGCATAGGAAATATGTGCCGGAGTTCGGTTGAACGTATGGAGGAGATGGGCTTCCATGTCCTCGAAAGCCTTGAGATCTCCGGGTGGCTTGGCGATCGCCTTCTTTGCTTTGGCGATCGCTATCTTCTGGATAGGAGGTGGCGTTTCCTCGCCTAGGTGGAGGGTGAGTAGCCTTTGCCTGGCCAGAAAGTTGGCAGCTTTAGCGCGGAAGATCGCGTAAGTTGGGGGAATATCCTTGCAGAGATGTCTAAACATGGGAGAGTGACCGTAGAATCCCCCCATGACCGAGAAGAGAGAGAGCTCGTCACTGACGGGTTCGCCGGTGAGGATGATTTCGTCTACTCGGTCGATGTAATCTGCATCGGTTTCGTCTTTCCCCTGCCTGATTTTCATTACGCGGTGGGGGCCTTCTGGTCTGGCGATCTTGTTGGCGAAGTATGACGTGAAGTCATTCGCCAGTTTCTTGAAGGAGGTGATTGATCGTGGTGGTAGTGAGGCGTACCACCTATGGGCCAGCTCGCCCAATGTTAACGGGCAGATCCGGCACTTGGTTGCATCAGATGCCCCACACCCAGTCATGTAGATTCGGAATTTACTCAGGTGGGTTTCGGGGTCCGATCTCCCCTCATACAGAGGTGTTTTGGGAGGAGCGATCGTTGGTTGTATGGGGGCAAGCTCGATGTGGACCGCGAGTGGCTCGGTCGACCCGGTGATCTTTTTGCTGGCGCTTGCCCCAGTGTCCAAGAGTGCTTTCATCTCGTCGAGCTGGCGTTGTATGGCGGCCATCGCCGTGGCCTGGCTGCTTGCGGCTCGACGCTCGGAGCGTGAGCTGAGGCGATCGAGTACTGATCCCCTGGCGATCGGGGCGGGAGTCAGATGGCTGACCTGCGTTCGGCTGTGAGGTGGGTAGGCCAAACTCCTGGTGACGGATTCGGATTCCGTCTTTTCGTGGTTGGAAACAGGATGCCCCGGTCGCCAGGATGGGTCGCGCCCCAAGCGATTGAATATGGATCCGTCCGGTCGTGCGAGAGCCTTTTCTCGCGAATCGGGGCTTTCTGACGGTCGCTCGCTCAGTAGTCCGTTGAATTTCCATTTTCCCATGCGGCGGATGATCGAGGGAGTTATCGCGGGCGCCAAGCCATTGAGTATGAACTTACTGCTAAGGAGATTTCTAAGAAGCAACCGTCGTCTACTAATAAGAGATCAAGGAACCAGAACCAAGATGATGGTAATCAAGGAACATCCAAGAAACCCCAAACTAGATCCAGTTTTTCTGGGTGGCTACCTGTGGCGCCTAAACCAGTGGGATCGCAATCCCAAGCAGCCAGTTCGGCAATTGTGTGCTTAACTGTGGAGAGCAGGGTCACATCAACTCCAAATGTCCGAGGCTGGCTGTTTCATGTCTTACCTGCGGAGTTTCTGGACATCGTGCTCGTTTTTGTAGAGGTGGATTGGTACGTACTCCGATGGCCTCATATGCTCCACTTCAGTCTACAGTCTAGGACCGTGCACCTCCGTCCGCTTCCCACCAGACTACGGGGGCGAACAGAGGAGTAGGTCGTTGGGGTCAAGTTGGTACATCTGGTACTGGGGGTGCAAAGCCCAGAATGTATGAGATGAAGAAGGCCGGTGATACCGAGGCCAGCATGATTGCAGGTACATTCGAGATCCATTCTCAGCCTGTTTATACTCTTTTCGATACTGGCTTCGCATTCTTTTATATATGTGACTTGCTTGAACCGAATACAATTAGATTATATTTTTGAGTGTGAGTCTTATGTGATTGGTCTACCCGATGGTAGAAGAATTGTTGGGGATCGTGAAGTTCAGAACTGTCCGATTCGAATGAGCAATCATGAGTGGTTGTCAGATTTGATTGAGGTTGATTTACTTAAATGTGATGTAATCTTGGTTATCGAATGCATGGATCGTCATGATACCACATTTAGCGTCCGTAAACGGATGGTTAATGTCACTGCTGATGATTGTTTTCAATGTGATTTTAGGGGTGATGATCCCAATCTTTCTAGGAGAATCTGTTGACTCAAAGTATTTTGATGATGATCGTATTCAAAACATTTAACAAAATCTATTTCATCGAGATGCTATATTGAAGGAAAATTATGTTCATAGTGCACGCTACAGTCTCAAAGGTAGCGCATGCTATAGAGGGTTCAAGTCACCTGCAGTTAGGCAAGTTATCTGCAGCCTAGTGGAGTCACCTGATAGATAGCGTATGCAAAGGTCATAATATCAGCGCACGCTAAGCTGTTAGTCTTAGCGCACGCTATCGTCTTTATGTAATGCAAGCTATCGCATCTCAATCAGAGAGGACAATAAGGTCTGGAAATAAAAGAAGGATTTACTGAGCGCACGCTATGGAATATTATCTATGTACACTATTCTAACCCATTAGTGCACGTTACCTAGCAAAGCTTGCGCACGCTACCGGATAACATGTTTGGTAGTCCAGTAGCCACTGGACTCAAAATAAGAAATCACTTACGTACGCTACACAAGGTAATGTACGTTATTGAGGAAAGTATATAGTGCACGCTATTCAGTAATTATTAGCGCACGCTAAATCATTCAAATTTCTACCGTTGGACAAATTACCCATTGGAACGCATGAGTCAAAAGGAGATCCGAGAAATCTGAAAAGTTAATATTAAAATATACTAGCGCACGCTATGTACAACTGGTAGCGTACGCTAAGTATAAATATATCCGTTGGGAAAGAGTCGTTGGGGAGACAAACCGACATAATCTAATGTCAAGATTGAAGACCTGTTGACCAACCGTTAGCGCACGCTACGATGGTATGACTAGCGCACGCAAGTCATATAATTTTACCGTTGGAACAGTTTTATGACCGTTCAGATTGGCCAAGTCAGAGATCGATGGCGCACGCTATGGAGGTATTATTAGCGCATGTTAATAATACAAATATCAAAATTCGAAGAAGGGCTGACACCTATAAATACCCATATCATTTGGGTATCTCATACACAACTTCAAGCATTCAAGCATACAAGCAATCAAAGCATTCTTGAGCTCAGTTTTCTATCTTTTATAGCATTCTAAGTTGTGAGAAGAAAGATACAAAGAGTGATACATCTTGTAATATTTATTATACCTTGTATTCTTTCATTTGGTTGTGAGTGTTGCATCACTCATACGAGAGCTTTAGATAAACGAATTTAGAGTCACTAATCCGGTGTTATTAGGATCTTTGATCCTGCATTATTCGGATTACACTCCAATATTCGTAAAGTGAGGATTATCTACTTCCGATAGAACACTATATAAACAAAGTTTATTTTGAGAGTGGTTGTGCTTGGACCAATAGAAGACAAGCGAGTGTAACGGTTGTTGTACTCGGACTGATCGAAGACGAGTCAAGTGTGTGGTTGTTCTTGAGCCAATAGAAAAAGAAGTCGGAGAGAGGACATAGGCAAGTTGCCGAACCTCTATAAATCTTTGAGTCTTTTACTTTCCGGACTATTTTCTTTTATTCGCGAGAAAGTTCGATATTCCGCATTACCACTATTCAACCCCCCTTCTAGTGGTGAATTTATCTCTCCAGTTGGTATAGGAGCGGGTTTCTTTTTAAGGGTTTAACCACCTAAGGGAAAAGGATCCGCAAATGGCACTTCTTCGACGTTTCCAATTTCATGACATGGAAAAAGAAAATGGCTATATTCGTTCAAGCCTATGATATTGAAATTTGGAAAGTTATTTCACTTGGTCCGAAACTTGCCAAAAAAGAAAATGGATCGTTGAAAAAGTTCGACGAGTTCAACGACGAGGACTGGAGGAACACGCACATCAATTCACGTGCTACTCAACTTCTCTATTGCGCCCTTAATCCCGAAGAACTCAATAGGATATCTTCCTACGAAAGCGCAAAGGAAATTTGGGAAATTCTCGAAGTAACTCATGAGGGAACCACCCAAGTTAAGGAGACTAAAATCAACATGCTTCCTCATGACTACGAACTCTTCCCCATGAAGGATGAGGAAACGATCACCAATATGTTGGATCGATTCTCGGCTATAACCAATGGACTTGCATCATTCGGAAAGCCTCTATCTAGTAGTGACAAAGCTAAGAAAATTCTTCGCTTATTGCCACGTGAATGGGATACCACGGTTACCGCGATCATGGAGTCCAAAGATCTCAACAAGCTCGAGTTTGGTGCCCTCATCAGGTCACTCATCAATTATGAGATCGTTCTCAAGTCTAGAGGTACTAAACCAAAGCCTCATGAAAAGGTAGTCGCATTCAATGTTGATAGCGATGTTGAGGAAGATATTCCCGAGGATGAAGATGACGAGGAACTTGCTCTCTACGCCAAGAACTTTAGAAGGTATAAAAATCTAATTCAACGAAGGCGAAATTTCCTTGGTCGGGATGGTAAGGCGGAACAAAAGAAAAATAGCTATGTTCCTATAAAGAAGTTCGACAATAATTGTCGGAAATGCAGTCAAGCCGGTCACTATGCCCAGGAATGTCGAGGATCCTCTTCAAAGCCTCAAGTCGAAATATTCAAAAAGAAGGAGGTTCTAATCGCGTCTTGGAGTGACGACGAGGAGGAGATTGAAAGATCTCTCGATGCTAATCTTGCATTTATGGCACTCGAATCTGAAAGCAATATCGAGGTAAGCTCTAAACTCAATGATGATGAATATCATAATTTTGATTTTTGCGATTCACAAGAAGTCCATCATGACGATGAGCTATTAAGTGCGTTTGAATCTTTAAACATAGAATACGACGAGATGGTTAAATTAAATATGTCCTTAAAGAGGAAAATAAAATCTTTAGAACTCGAAAAATCCTCTCTTCAAAACAAGGGCAAAACTATTGAGCTCGACCATACCTTGTGCCTTGAAAAGGAAAACGTTTTGAAAATCGAGTTGACGAAAACTCAAAAGGAGCTAAAATATATTTTGAACAAATTTACTCTCGGAAACGAGAAATTCGAAAAGCTCTTATCCATTCAAAAATCTCCATTATTAAAACACGGCCTTGGTTTTGACCTGTTTAAAAGGGAACAATCTCTTATCAACCTTGACAAAATAAAGAAAACCAAAGCCGAGAATTCAAAAACTCCTTTCAAAAAACGAGTTCATGATAACGTTCGTTCAAAGTTAAGAACCATCAAAGTTAAACAAATATGGGTTCCAAAAGGGACAATTGTTCCTAATGATATAAGTATCGTTAACTTTGGAGGACCTAAAAGGGCTTCGGTACCGAAACAACCAAGAAACACTATTTTTGTAGGTACCGACACCAAGGAAAAGCAAGTGATACATTGATAGTGGATGCTCAAGGCACATGTGCGGCTCCGAGGACTTATTTGAAGACCTCGAATATCAAGAACAAGGACATGTGACCTTTGGGGACAATCAAAAGGGAAAAATTAAAGGCATCGGAAAAGTCGGTAAGGAACCTTCTCCCTCTATCAACAAAGTATTATTTGTTGAAGGTTTGCATCACAATTTACTTAGCGTTTCTCAACTTTGTGATGAAGGTTTTAAAATTCTCTTCGAGCAAACTCATTGCACGGCATTTAGAAATAATAAAATTGCATTCATCGGTTTGAGATGTGGAAACATTTATATTGTCGATCTTAATGATAAAAGTTCATTCAATGAAGAGTGCCTTATTACTTTGGATGATAATGCATATTTATGGCATCGTAAATTGGGGCATACATCTCTACCCATTATTTCTATTTTATCGAGACACGATCTTGTCCGTGGTTTACCCAAACTCAAATTTGATCGAAAGCATTTGAGTGAATCATGCATAAAAGGAAAACATAGTCGAGAATATTTCAAACCAAAATTCGAGGTTTCCACTAGCCGTATTCTTGAACTTGTGCATATGGATTTAATTGGACCATCTAGATATGTTAGTCTAAATGGTAAGCTTTACACTTTGGTCATTGTTGATGATTATTTCCGTTTTACTTGGGTTAGATTTATTGCTCATAAAGATGACACATTTTCCGAGTTTTCCAAATGGTGTCGTTTGGTGCAAAATGAGAAAAATCTTTCTATAATTTCAATTCGCACCGATCACGGAGGTGAATTTGATTGCACTCCATTTGAGCTTTTATGTGACAAATATGGTATTAATCATAATTTTTCGGCTCCTAGAACGCCTCAACAAAATGGGGTTGTTGAAAGGAAAAATCGATCTTTGGAGGAAATGTCAAGGACTATGCTTAATGAATACTCTCTTCCACAATACTTTTGGGCCGAAGCAATCTTTACGGCATGTTATGTGATTAACCGTGTTCATGTTCGTAGAACTAACCTTAAAACTCCGTATGAATTATGGAAGGGCAAAAAGCCAAATATATCGTATTTCCATCCTTTTGGTTGCAATGTGTTTATCCTAAATAATGGTAAGGATAACTTGGGGAAATTTGATGCTAAATCCGATTCCGGTATATTTATTGGTTATGCTACAAATAGCAAAGCATATCGTGTTTATAACATTAGAACAAATAAAGTTGAGGAATCCATTCATGTTAAATTCAACGATATGATCTCACCCCCGAGAAAGGTAGAATATTTTGATGATGCAGGTATTTATCCGGACTCTCATCCATCAAACGAAATGGAGAAAATTTCGTAAATCCAAAAGAAGACAATCGAAAGTCTACCGAAAGATTGGAGGCACATCAAATACCATCCAAAAGATCTTGTGATTGGAAACATTGAAGATGGTGTTCAAACCCAAAGGAGAACCATCGATTATATGGCTCATTGTGCTTTCGTATCCGAAATAGCTCCCAAGAATATATCTGAGGCCCTTGATGATGAAAGTTGGGTGATGGCAATGCAAGAGGAGCTTGTACAATTCATGCACAATAATGTATGGAATTTAGTTCCCGCCCCTAAAGATAAAACAATTATCAGAACTAAATGGGTGCACAAAATCAAGAGTGACGAAGACGGTTATCCAATTCGAAATAAATCTCGTTTGGTCGCTCAAGGGTATAATCAAGAGGAAGGTCTTGATTACGAAGAAAGTTTTGCTCCCGTGGCTCAACTCGACGCCATCCGTCTATTATGTGCATTTGCCGCCCACAAAAAGATCAAACTATTTCAAATGGATGTGAAAAGTGCATTCTTGAATGGCTACATTCAAGAAGAAGTCTATGTCAAGCAACCTCCCGATTTTGAAGATCACCAATTTCTGGATCACGACTACAAGCTCAACAAGGCACTCTACGGGTTGAAGCAAGCACCCCGAGCATGGTATGATCGTTTAAGTCAATTTTTAATTGCAAATGATTATAAAAGAGGTAAAGTCGATAATACCTTGTTTGTGAAAATATTGAATAATGATATACTTGTTTGCCAAATCTATGTTGATGACATTGTATTTGGAGCTACTAACGAATCATTGTGCCAAGATTTCTCTAATCTTATGAAAGGAGAGTTCAAGATGAGTATGATGGGAGAATTAACATTCTTCCTCGGGCTTCAAATCAAGCAATGCGAAGATGGAATCTTTATTCATCAAACAAAATACTCAAACGATCTCCTAAAGAAATTCAAAATGGAGAGTAGCAAAGTGATTTCAACGCCAATGTCCTCTTCATTAAAGCTTGAAAAAGATGAAAATGGCAAATCCGTAGATCAAAAATTATATCGAGGTATGATCGGATCTTTTCCATATTTGACTGCTTCTAGGCCAGACATAATATTTGCTACATGCTTATGTGCTCGATTCCAAGCTAATCCCAAGGAATCACATTTAATTGCTTGTAAATGCATTTTTCGTTACTTGAAAGGGACTATCGGACGAGGTCTATGGTATCCCTCTTGATTGGACTTTAATTTGATTGCATATAGTGACGCCGATTTCGGCGGATGCAAAATTGATAAAAAGAGTACTAGTGGTACATGTCATTTCATCGGTTCATGCTTAATATCTTGGGGAAGTAAAAAGCAAACCAGTGTAGCGTTGTCAACAGCTGAGGCCGAATACGTTGCTGCAGGGAGTGCCTGTGCTCAGGTACTATGGATTAAAAATCAACTCCGCGACTACGGCATTTATTTTGAAAATACTCCTATTTTATGTGATAATACTAGTGCAATAAATTTGAGCAAAAATCCTGTGTTGCATAGTAGGACTAAGCATATAGATATTAGACATCACTTTCTACGCGATCATGTGCAAAAGAAAGATATCTGTTTAATATTTGTCGGGATGAAAGATCAACTAGCTGATATCTTTACGAAACCTCTTCCTGAGGAATCATTTAATTCTATTCGTTTGCAACTTGGTATGGGACATCTAGACAATTTTTGAAATTAGTTTTCTACTCGAGAAATCAATATCTTTGAAACATTCCATTCGCTAGCGCGCGCTAGTTTCACCTTTTTAACGCGCACTAGTTTTCCATACCTGTATGTTTTCCCTTCGATAGCGCACGCTAACCTCTTCTCTTCTGCGTATGCTAATTAAAACTCTTCATATTCCGAATTTGCTACTGGACAGTCCAGTGAGCTACCCATATACTCCTAACGTATGCTAAACTTACAATCCTAGCGTACGCTAATTAAACCTGCTCAGTTCACTATATAAACTCTGTTCAGTTCAGAAACACTCTCATCCTCTCATAACGTACGCAAACACACAGATCCCCTTTCAGCAAGAACCCTAGTCGAAAAAATTCGATTCATCCTATCCCGATTCCTTCTTCATTCCTATCACAATCATGTCGAGCAAGGGAAGAAAACTCATGGAGAAGGCTTACAAAAACACAAAACGTACCAGAGAACTAGAATACGATGCATCTCATTTTGTATCTTATATCGCTTTCAAAGTATTTTCGGAAATCCTCCCTCTGGAGAACTGAACCGACTGCTATTTCTTCAATTTCGGCAGTCTTGAACGAGCCAAGGTATATATCCGTGAATTTTTTGAAGCCTTGAGTATTGCTCGATTCGTAGAATGCAAAGAAATTATCTTCCCTTCTTTTGTTCGAGAATTCTATGCTAACTTGCATCTGGGAGATTGTGAGGGTTCCTCTGGTGGCTTAGTGCTCAGTAGCTTGGTTAACGGAACCGTAGTGAAGGTTTCTTCAGAAATTCTTCACGAGCTTTTTGGTTTGTCGTTTGAAGGTTTTACTTATAGTAGGAAGTCTATTGTTGATGAATCAGACGTGACTGAGAAAGATGTTGCCGATTTTCTGTGTTCGAAAGCTGTCATCGAAGTTACCGATGAAGTTTTCGAAAACAACGATTTTGGTATACAAATCCGTTTATTGTTGGTCGCACTTACGAAATGCTTGATGCCTAAAGTGAACACGCAACATAAACTAGTTGGCGTCGATAAGCATGTGGTATACCGGGTGTTGAACGAGGATAAGGTGGATTTCACGGCGATTGTTTTAAATTGGATGAAGGCAAAAGGAGACTCTTTCCGATCCAAACACTATTTGTCAAGAACGCGGAAATCTGGGCTTCCTTTCGGATCAGTTTTGACTATGATTTTCCGGCATTTCAATGTTGACTTGTCGGGCGAGGCATCGATTCTGGTGTCTCGGGGACACGAGATTAGCGACCTCACCCTCAAAGCGATGCATTATGTTGAAACCATAAATAGAGGTTGGGTGTTATTCCCGTATCTTCGAGAAGACGACCAAGTTCCAAAAGGAACGCAAACACCGACTCCGGCCGAACATGTCCTTCATCATGGACCACATACGCTTCGGGAACTACAAACCGGAACATTTGTCCGTCATCCGAAAACCAAAGGCAAGCGACCGATGAAAGACTCCGTCACCGAAAAAGAAGAGAGTGACCTCATTGCTCGGATGCGGAGCATCGAAACCTCACAAGTGGAAATTCGTGAGGATATTCGGTCTCTACGTTCGGAAGTCCGATAAGTTCGTGGGCTGATTTCTGATTTCATTCGATTCACTCACCCGTCATTCCCATTCCCATCTTCTTCATCAGACCAAGCTTCTTAGATTCTAGGAGTTTGATACTCGTTGTAGCAACTTTTATTTCAAATGTTTTTGATGTCTCATGCTTTGAATATCTATGTGTAATGCTTGAACTATCTTTCAATGAAATATGTATTTCTCTTCGTTTGGTTTTCATGTAGTTTGGCATTTGTTGATTATGTGTTTTCGTTTTGGTTCATGGCATTTGGTTGGTATTATGTTTTATACGCAACGACGCAGGGGGAGTTCTTTTTGTTTATGTCAAAAAGGGGTAGAAATACTCCAAAAACCGGAACGTACTAACATATCGAACAAGTTACCTTGATTCGAAATTTTCTTAAAACGTTTTTGCAGGTATAAATTAAATGTTTTGACATCATCAAAAAGGGGGAGATTGTTGACTCAAAGTATTTTGATGATGATCGTATTCAAAACATTTAACAAAATCTATTTCATCGAGATGCTACATTGAAGGAAAATTATGTTCATAGCGCACGCTACAGTCTCAAAGGTAGCGCACGCTATCGAGGGTTCAAGTCACCTGCAGTTAGGCAAGTTATCTGCAGCCTAGTGGAGTCACCTGATGGATAGCGCACGCAAAGGTCATAATATCAGCGCACGCTAAGCTGTTAGTCTTAGTGCACGCTACCGTCTTTATATAACGCACGCTATCGCATCTCAGTCAGAGAGGACAGTAAGGTCTGGAAAGAAAAGAAGGATTTACTCAGCGCACGCTATGGAATATTATCTATGCACGCTATTCTGACCCATTAGCGCACGTTACCTAGCAAAGCTTGCGCACGCTACCGGATAACATGTTTGGTAGTCCAGTAGCCACTGGACTCAAAGTAAGAAAGCACTTACGTATGCTACACAAGGTAACATACGTTACTGAGGAATGTATATAGCGCATGCTATTCAGCAATTATTAGCGCACGCTAAATCATTCAAATTTCTACCGTTGGACAAATTACCCATTGGAACGCAGGAGTCAAAACGAGATCCGAGAAATCTAGAAAGTTAATATTAAAATATACTAGTGCACGCTATGTACAACTGGTAGCGCACACTAAGTATAAATATATCCATTGGGAAATAGTTGTTGGGGAGACAAACCGACATAATCTAATGTCAAGATTGAAGACTTGTTGACCAACCATTAGCGCACGCTACGATGGTATGACTAGCGCACGCAAGTCATATAATTTTACCGTTGGAACAGTTTTATGACCGTTCAGATCGGCCAAGTCAGAGATCGATGGCGCACACTATGGAGGTATTATTAGCGCATGCTAATAATACAAATATCAGAATTCGAAGTAGGGATGACACCTATAAATACCCATATCATTTGGGTATCTCATACACAACTTCAAGCATTCAAGCATACAAGCAATCAAAGCATTCTTGAGCTCAGTTTTCTATCTTTTATTGCATTCTAAGTTGTGAGAAGAAAGATACAAAGAGTGATACATCTTGTAATATTTATTATACCTTGTATTCTTTCATTTGGTTGTGAGTGTTGCATCACTCATACGAGAGCTTTAGAGAAACGAATTTGGAGTCACTAATTCGGTGTTATTAGGATCTTTGATCCGGCATTATTAGGATTACACTCCAATATTCGTAAAGTGAGGATTATCTAGTTCCGATAGAACACTAGATAAACAAAGTTTATTTTGAGAGTGGTTGTGCTTGGACCAATAGAAGACAAGCGGTTGTAACAGTTGTTGTACTCGGACCGATCGAAGACGAGTCAAGTGTGTGGTTGTTCTTGAGCCAATAGAAAAAGAAGTCGGAGAGAGGACGTAGGCAAGTTGCCGAACCTCTATAAATCTTTGAGTCTTTTACTTTCCACACTATTTTCTTTTATTCACGAGAAGTCGATATTCCGCATTACCACTATTCAACCCCCGTTCTAGTGGTGAATTTATCTCTTCAGAATCATCAGTGAAATGAAAGCAGTGAAACTACTTAAACATGGATGTGTTGGTTATTGGTGCTTCATGACCAAAACAGAGGATCGACCACTTGAATTGAATGATATTCAGGTGGTTCGAGACTACCTAAATGTCTTTCTAGATGAATTGCCTACTTTACTGCCACATCGAGAGGTAGAGTTTACCATTGAGTTAGAGCTAGGTACGTCCCTGCTTTTAAAAGCCTCGTATCGTATGGATACGACTGAGATGCAGGAGTTGAAGAATCAACTGGAGGATTTAACTGAAATGATTTATATTCGACCTAGTGCATCCCCTTGGGAGCACCAATGTTATTTGTACAGAAAAACGATGGATCTTTGTGTCTATGTATTAATTACCGTGAGTTGAATAGGGTAACAATCAAGAACAAGTATCATTTGCCTCATATCGTTGATTTATTGGATCAACTTCAAGGTGCAACTATTTTTCCAAGATCGACTTGAGATCCGGTTATATCTGTTGAGGATCCGAGGGTCCGATATTTCTAAGACGGTTTTCACCCCTCGGTATGGGCATTACGAGTTCGTGGTGATTCTATTTGGACTGACCAATGCACCGATGGTATTCATATAACTAATGAATCGAGTGTTAATTGATTATCTGGATCATTCTTTGTGGTCGTTTTCATTGACGACATTTTGATTTATTCCCGTGACCATGAGGAGCATGAATGTCATCTTCGTCAGGTTCTCGACGTGATGAGGCGAGAACAACGTTATGGAAAATTTTCCAAATATGAATTCTGAATGTCTGAGGTTACTTTTTTCGGGCATGTGATATCAGCTAATGGGGAGAGTGTGGACCCACAAAAGACGGGTGCTATCCGAGATTGGCTACCTCTGAAGAATGTAAAGGAAGTCCATAGCTTTCTTGGACTAGCAGGTTATTACAGAAGATTTGTGGAAGGATTCTCCAAGATTGGTCAGCCGCTGAATAATCCATTGTGGAAGTATAATAAGTACACCTGGTCATAGGCATGTCAACATATATTTGATGATCTCAAGAGTTGACTGATATCGGCACCAGTTTTGGTACTACCACAAGGAACAGAGGGATTCGTGGTATATAGTGACGCAGCGAGACAGGGTCTCGGTTGTGTGTTTATGCAGAACGGGAAGGTGATTGCCTATGCATCAAGGCGATTTTAGCCATACGAGGTCAGCTACCTGACCCATGATCTGTAGTTGGCAGCCGTGGTGTTTGCTTTAAAAATCTGGCACCATTACTTGTATGGAGTCACCTGTCAGATTTTTACTGATCACAGGAGTCTGAAATACATTTTTACTTATAAGTATTTGAACATGAGACAGAGGAGGTGGCTAGAATTGATCAAAGATTATGATATTCAGATCCTGTACCACCCAGGAAACGCGAACATAGTTGCGGATGCCTTGATCCATAACACAATACAAGAGCAAATGCTAGCCCGCTTGACAGTCCAGAAGGAACTACCACTAGAATTTGTGAGACTGTGGATTGAGGTCTGGCTACAACGTGTACAAGGGAAACTTTGTACACTTGAGATTCGTCTTACCTTTATGAGTACTATCAGATCAAAACATATTCTAGACCCATTCTTTCGCGGATTCAAAATGAAGCAACTCAGATGAAAGCCCCTGGATTTGTGGTCCACGTGAATAGACCTTTCAAGAATCGATTATGTATACCAGTAGATGAAGAGTTGAAAAACTATATCCTGAAAGAGGCTCATACTAACCCGTACTCCATTCATCCAGGGTCTAGCAAGATGTATAAGGACTTGAAGCAATATTACTTGTGGATTAATATGAAGCGAGAAGTTGCGGAGTTGGTTTCTAGATGTTTAAACTATAGCGACCAGCGGGTATGCTGAAACCACCCCCAATCCCATAATGGAAATGGGAGGACATATTAACGGATTTTATCACAAACTTACCGATGAGTCGTCGAGGTATGACTACGATTTGGGTGATTGTGGATCGTCTTACCAAATCAGCTCACTTCTTGAAAATCAATGGGGTCCCGATAGGTTGGCCCAACTGTTCATTTGAGAGATCATAAGGTTGCACGTAACTTCCAAGAGTATCATATCGGATCGTGACGGACGACTCGTGTCACATTTCTGGAAGGAGGTTTATCGTGTGATGAGTACATAATTGAACTTCAGCACGACATTTCATCCACAGACCGATAGACAGCCTGAGAGGACTATTTAAACTATAGAGGATATGTTGAGAGCTTGTGCTCTCGATTGAAAAGATGATTGGGAAGTCCAACTACCTTTGGTGAAGTTCACCTACAATAGTAGTTGGCATGCTTCAATCAAGATGGCACCCTACGAGGCATTGTATGGCCGTCGTTCCAAATCCCCATATGTTGGGACAACTTGTCTGAGTCTCTGGGTACGGAACCTAATATGTTTTTAGTGGCTCGTGAGAAGATCGCTCTGAGTCATTTGTTAACAGCTCAAAGCCGGCAGAAGTCGTATGCAGATAACCGCCGGCGATCGCTTGAGTTCGATATTGGTGACCATATACTGGTTAAGGTGTCTCCTACCCGAGGTTTTATCTAGTTCGGGAAAAAGGACAAGCTGAGTCTGTGGTATATCAGATTGTTTGAGATTTTGAAACGAGTAGCTGATATAGCCAATCGTTTGGCTTTGCCACCGAAATTAAGTTGAATTCAAAATGTGTTTCATGTGTCCCAATTGAGGAAGTATATTGATGATCCAATCCACATACTTCAGTTTGAAGAAATTGAGATAGCTGATGATCATACACATGAGGAGCATCCTGTATGAATACTTTAGAGAAGGGTCAAACAGTTGAAAAACAAGGCGATTCCCCTGTTGAAGATTCAGTGATCGAGGCACGGAGTTAAGGAGGCTACATGGGAGACCGAGGATAGCATGCAGGAGAGATACCGTGAGTTGTTTACCTCTTAGTTTCGAGGATGAAACTCTTATTAAGGAGGGGAGAATGTAATATCCTACAGTAATTTTTCATTTTTATACTGTTGAATTATACATATTGTACGAGTATCATTTTATTATAATTGGATTTCTATAATGTTTATTATATCGATATATTTCATAATCAAATTATTTTAGGTTTGACATTCGTATTGTTTTGACTGTTAGAAGTTGCATGGTAAGTTGTATTTTTGGCTAAGTACCTTAGACCTAGCATACACTACTATTAGGGCCTAGCGTACCCTATCTAAACGAGCATCACGTACGTTAAGCCTGTTAGATTACATATGTAATCGACGGTATCAGATTGCATCCCAACTTTCAGCGTGTGGGGCCGTGCATGGTTGGAATTTTTAGCTCGTATGAGACAGCCTAGTCAACGGGCATTACGTACGCAACGTCGTTGTGTTAAGCTACGTGATGAGGGTGAGCTTACGAGCATCATTTTTGACAACATATGCAAGGGAATGTGTGATATGAGGCAGTAGCCTCTGGGGGATGTTTACATATTTAAACACTAAGGTGTTAGCGTACGTAAAGGTCATTAAAGTACATTAACCCCTGCAGGTAGTGTACGTTAGAGAAAGTGCAAGTTATAAAGACATGTCTTGTATTTCATTATTGCACGAACCAACTCTGAGTTTCCCCCTAGAGATCATCCTCCTGCCCTCCTAAGTCATTATAATCAGCTTCCATCTTATCTTGGAGCTCATATATTGGATTGGAGAGTAGAAGTTTGAAGAGTGGACTGTGTTCTTGAAGTTTTGGAGTTTATTCTTCATCTTCTAGAGGTATGTTGCTTAATCTTGTGATAATTCTGAAATGATGATAATACTGTTGATGAATACTCCATATGGTATTGAAATATAAGAGTATAACATGATTCTTATTGATTTTATAAATACATAATCATGAACATGATGATTAGGGCCTAATAATGAGTATGTAATTAATGTTTAGAGATACTTATATGTTTTAATCATATTCTAAAAGAATTATACTCAACCTTCTTTATTGATTAACATAATTGGGTATGATTACCTATAGTTTGAGTCTTCTTGAGAGGTTTAACTATTGTAAGAGGAACTAATGATGAATTGGGAGATAATTATCATGGTTTTGATATAGTTAAGTTAAACTTGATGAATTAGTGATTGATGATGTCTTAAGACATCATGTTTAAGTAATAGTAATGTCCTTGTGAAGATATAATGATTCATGGCGTTATTGTCATAATAAGATGATTATTTGAACTTGTTCTTGACAACCCTTATAAGATAGATGATCATGAATGTTGAAGAACATTTTGAACATGTTAATCTGATTATAATGGTGAATTGAGGGTATTGAAGCTAATAAATTAGGGCATTGATATCCATTAGAATAGTTTGAACTATTCGTGTTGAATTCTGGAAGTCGGTTTCCAATGAATTCGACGTCGGTATTGTGAGATTGTGTTATTGAATGAATTGTATTTTGTTCAAGGTTGCTTGTTCGAGTGAGTATTATCTTACCAAATGACGCCATTCATTAGTTTGAGGAAAGACTATACTTCATATCTGGAATTGAGGTAAGTTATCTTGCTTGGTTATAATGATAAATGATTCTTGTGAATGTTATACATTTTATGTATATGTAAAGCTTTATGAATCTATGATTCATATTGAGGTGTTGTTGTTGATCGTATCGATCATTTCATTGTGGGATTGTACTCTCAAGTTCACTACCTTTGATATTGCTGGTCCCGTTGATTCTTGTGTCACTTCGGTGAGTTCCTTGATTCTTGTTGGATACTTGATTACTGGAGTTTTGTTGTCATGTTGTATCGTGACATTTCTGGAATCATATCTGCGTGCCTATTGGTTATGTGTAGGATTTTTAGTCGGGAACATATGGTCATGTGTTGATATTTCCACATTGGACTTTGCACACGAGATGATTACTCTTGAGACTAATTAGGTACATTATCCCACATATATCCTGGATTTCATATACGGGGTGGACATGTGCACATACACATTTCCCGACTAAGCATATTGTGAAGTCTGTCTCGATCTATATTGATTGTTCGTTCATATGCCACGTGTGATTGGGCATGTCCGACGATTTGCGATTGGTTGTTTCATATGCCCTAGGGGTATGTTCAACAGTCGGGTTTGCTTCATTGATATCTATTATATGTGATTTGTATAACATCTTAGGAATTTATTATCATGTATATCTGACCCTGTGTTTAAGCGAAATATTTGTTGTTTGTATTTTAGGTCGAGGGAAGGCCAAGGAACGGGAAGAGCATTGTGACAGGTAGGTGTTTGAAGGATACTAGTTTGGGGGGCCCGAGTCTTCTTTTATCTGGTTCTGATTAAACCGTGTATTTTCATTTCCGCTTTGCAATATTTATTTCAGTCGTATTATTATTTGGCGTATACTCCATCTTTATATGGTTTATACTTGTATTTGAATCACGTGTCGTGGCGATTATAGCTATATGATGTATAAACTCCTCGTCGGAGTGATGGTTAATATTTTGTGGTTTGGTACTATAATTATATTACGATTGATTTGTATATTTGTATCTCTTGGTGGGTCCCAATGTGGGGTCCACAACACTGTAATAGCCGCCATTTTTGGGGTGTTACATTGTTGGTCATGGCATATTTTAATAACATCTTAGAAAGGGGGTTGAATAAGTTGTACTCTTTTACGAAGTTTGTTATGCGTAGCGGAAGTCGTAACACAAGTTGTTGTAAGTACAACAACTAGATAGTATCCTGTAGCTTGATGCTTACAAGGTTTTCAGAGTAAGTATACAATAAACCACATGCAATCATAATAGTAAATACAAGAAGTAATAAATACATAGTTTTAATGTGGTTCGAGGTAAACCCCTCTATGTCCACAGGTCCTCCACATAGGAGTAAATAGTTTAATAAAATTAAATAGTACACAACTATATGATTTCAATCCATTCACACAGATTGGTTGTAGGCTCTTTTGAATGACTTCTTCTCACACAGATTGAAGCTTTGTTTATGAACTCTCTTCGTCCCACATAGGTCGGAATAGTTCTACTTAGTCCACACAGGACTAATTCTCTCAACGATAAGGTTTGGAATCACAAGTATCAGAACAGTAGATGTAGGCTTGGAAGTATTTGTTGTAGTGTGTTGTTGTCAGTTGAGGACTTAGTATTTCTTCACTCAAAGATAAGCATTGTAGGCTTGAAGAAATAGATTGCTTTTTATAGATAATGAATGCTTCGGATTATTGATCAATTAGTAAGTGAGCAATGTCCTCTTGCTAGGGATATCTATAACCTTGAAAATAGATCCGCTATAAATTCCAGGGTAGAAGCCTAACCCCATGCGAAGATGCTTGAGAAGGACAGGGATCAGTGGACAACTGACGAGTACAAGTGAGCAAATATGGACAACATTGCTAAGAATATGTTGTTTGTCACCCTCGATAAAGGCACATTCTCGAAAGTAAAGAGCTATAAGATATCCAAAGAAATCTGGGGAAAACTCAAGATGATATGTGAGGGAATTGAGCTCTCAAAATAAAGTAAAATTTTAAAACTTACTCAATAGTTTGAATCTTTCGAAATCAAATCTACTGAAATTCTTGAGGAACTTGATCTTAGATTCACTGGAAATGTCGGTGAACTTGAAGCTTTGGGTGAAGTGTACATCCAAAAGGAGAAAAATCTCAAAATCTTTAGATCAATCCTTGCCCGATGAGATATTAAGACCATAACTATGTGTGTATCTTGCAATCTTAATGATACATCTAATTTTGACCAATTCTCTAACCTCAAAGCATTTTAGTATGACATTGACAAGAGACAAAAGGCTAAAGAGTCCCCTGCCAAGACTGCAGCACCTGCCGCTGTATCCAACATGAGACACAACTCTACCCTCAGCACATCCAAAGCTGTTGACTCTTGATGATGACATCCTGTCAGTCGAAATGGCATTGCTCATGCACAAGTTCCAGAAATTCATTAAGAAATCCGAAAAGGCTTCCTACAAGCTGAAAACCTTCAACAAGGTGAGTTTCGAGTCCCCACCTTCCGGAGACTCTAATCTATGCTATAATTGCAGGAAGACGGGACACAATACAAATATATATCCTCATCCCAAGATACAGAGGCTACCAGAGACTGAACAACAACAGGAGTATGGAAAGATACGTGTATGGAGAAGTAAGTTGAAGGCACTGATAGGGGAATCAGAATCAACAACCACAACAATAAAAATGGAGGAATACCTATGGGCTGTCACCGACAGTGACTCCTATAATAATGAAATTGAAGATAAAGCTTACATGTGCTTTATGTTAAAAGATGAGGATGATGATGACATTGATGGTGAGGTAAGCTCAACCTCAGTTAACCCTATAAATTCAGCAAATACCTTTGAAAATATGATGAATGAGTTTCAGACCATTCAACAAGCCCATGAGATTCTAAAATAAGAAAACCTACACCTCTCACTTTCTAACCTAGAGGTGAAGGACGAAAATAACTTGCTGAAAATAAATTATGAAAACATGTCCTTAGATTGCGAAAATAGCAATGTCACTCATGAAAAACTCATGAAAAGAAACGATAAACTTATAACTGAACTTAATGAGGTAAAATCACATAATCAATGTAAGACAAATGATTATGCTATACTGGAAGCCAAGACATAGCTTCTCGAGAAACGAGAAGGAGAACTCGAGACCATCCTCAATTCATTTTAAAAAGCACTCTGGAGGATGAAAGACATCCTGAGAACTGGACATCATGTCCATGATAAATGTGGCTTAGGATGCAGCTCGTTCTCCAATAGTGGCAAAACTAGTACGGTATTTGTCAAAGGGGGGAACCTGTCCAAATACCCAAGACCAAGGAAATTCCAAAGGATGCACCTGACTACAAAGAAAAGGCTACAGTTGTACCTTCTCAGAAACCGAAGGCTGCCATTCCACCACCAAGCTCTTATCGCAAGAAGCGGACAAAACAGCCCCATAAGACTGTTAGGCAGAATGCACAATGTCAATAGTATGCTCCTCAAGCATACCAACAATATCGCCAGTAGAGAAGAATCAAGGCTGTATCTATGTACCATCAACATCCTGCACCTCAGTATTATAAACAGTACGCTGCTCCTCAATACTAGGTACAATGACCCTTGCATCTTTCTCGTAAGCAAGATGCGGCGCAGTTCTACCAACAACAACTCTGAGAATCTAATTGGAAACCAAGAAGGCAATCCAGAAGGCAAAGAAACACAGTTCCTCCCCCACACAACAACCTTACTGGAACCAAAGTTCCCAATTTTAAATGCATAATAACACTTCTTACAACGATTACGTGCTTGCCCCATGTAAATCTCTTAAAAGACGACCTAGAAAAACCTACAACAAACCTATAGCTGTCAGGAAAATTTGGATACCTAAAAGCACCAATGATGAAGGACACAAAGAACAAAGGGACCTAAATCTACTTAATTCTTACTTACAGGATATCATGAAGAAAGTCATCCTTTGCCTGGCCAGAAAGTCGGCTGCCTTGACGCGGAAGGTCCCGTAGGTTGGGGGGGTGTCCTTCGTGAGGTGTCTGAACATGGGTGAATGGCCATAGAATCCCCCTAGGACTGAGTAGAGGGCGAGCTCATTGCTAATGGGCTCACCAGTGAGGACTATTTCATCCACCCGGTCGATGTAGTCTTCGTCGGGCTCGTCCTTCCCTTGCCTGATCTTCATCATGCGGTGGGGGCCTTCTGGCCGAGCGACTTTGGCGGCGAAATATGACGTGAAGTTGTTCGCCAGCTTCTCAAAACAGTTAATTGAACGCGGTGGCAGTGAGATGTACCACCTATGGGCAAGATCGCCCAATGTTAATGGGAACATTCGGCACTTCGTCGTGTCCGATGCCCAACATCCGGTCATGTAGATCCGGAACTTGTTCAAGTGGGTCTCAGGGTCTGATCTCCCCTCATATAAAGGTGTTTGAGAAGGAGCGATCTTCGGTTGCACGGGGACAAGCTCGATCTGGACCGCGAGTGGCTCACTTGGTCCGGCGATCGATCTCTTGGCGCCTGCCCCAGTTTATATGAGCGCCTTCATTTTGTCGAGCTGGCGCTGCATTGCGGCCATCGCCGTAGCCTGACTGCTTGCGGTTTGGCTCTCGTAGCGGGAGCCGAGGCGATCATGTACCGATCTCCTGGCCCCATGGTAGGTGACGAGGTCTCTGCCGCCGAGCTCAATTCTTTGGCGAGCGGGAGCCAGACGGCCGGCCTGTCTTCCGGGCATTGGGTACTCTGAACTCCTAGTGACGGATTCGGACTCCGATGTCTCACGGCTGGGGCCTGAATGCCTGGGTCGCCATGAGGGATCACTCCCTAGGCGGCTGAAGACGGAATCGTCCTGCCTTACGAGCGCCTTTTCCTGCAGCTCGGGGCTTTCTGACGATTTCTCGATATATAGCCCCTTGAGCTTCCGCTTGCCCGCACGGCGGATGGCTGATGGAGTAATGGTGGGCGAGTCGCATGCTCTCCGTCGCTCCCTTAGGATAGCCATGGCCTCCTAGATCTGTTCCGCGGTTTGGAATTGATCGAGTGAGAGGCTAGGGCCGTCCCTCGGGGGCGGGAGTGAGAGTCTAGCGTCGCCGCGGTCGCCTTCCGCCATAGGTTGGGACTCGGATTGAGCCAGAATAAGGCGTCCGACAGATCGCAGGGTGGCTCTTTTCGAGGTCGTGGCTGACGTCATGATTCTGAAGGTTTTTCTTTGAAGAACAGTGAGTGTTTCTTCAAGTATATGCTCCGGAGAACAGTGAGTGTTCTTCGAAACGGTCGGGAAGAAAATGAAGGTAGATGACCCTCCTTCTAGCGCCAATTGTTGTTACCCAAAATATTATCCGGAGATGATATGCTGGAATGGACGAGTAACAAACAAAATGCGAGAACACGTCCGTGGGGAAATAAATAACACAAGATTTGCCGGGGTTGTTAGTCCCGGGCTTGAATGCTCTCGCGAGATGTTATTAATATGAATACTTATGAGTACAAATATTAATGTTAGAGTATAATTACAATGAGTGTAAAGAACCTAGTTATCTTAGCTATCGAGTGCTGAAGATTGCCGGAAGAACCAGAGTTGAAGCTCTCTGAGTTCTTGTTACAAAGATGAGGAATTCTCTGTATTGTTTGCTGTGTGTAATCATTTTAGCGTTATCACTGTCACTGTGTTATCGTTGTCACTCTCCTGTTGCCAATGCTGGAGGCCTCCTATTTATAGGAGAAAGGGTTGCTGGGATGTCTCCGTCCACCGCGGGCGATCGCTGTTCCTGCATTTGAATAAGGCGGGCGATCGTCCTAGCACGTGGGACTGTTTCCTTAAAGTCCGCAGCTGCTGCTGGCATCCAGACGCGCGAACCAATGGGGAGGCGACATGTACCTCACGTCGCTGTCTTGGGAGGTCCCACCTAGGACCTTTCGGCGGGTCTGTTGGTAGGTGAGGCCGTCCTTATCACTGACAGCTGCTGATGGGCTGGAGTAGGGCCTGTTCTTGTGGCGCCTTTTGCGGATCTACATGTGGGTCTTCACCCGAGATTCGGTCTTTGCAGATTTTGACGGGTGTCGGATTCACACGTGGCACGGGACGGTCGTCCCCGGTCGGACATTAGAGGCGATCGCCATATGCCAAAAGAAGATTACCTTAGACGTCGATCGCTAGGCGCTTGCCCAGCATTTGTCTTCTTTGGTTGGCTCCCTACCATTATGCCGATCGCCATTGAGGCGTATAAATCGCCGCACAACAATGCAGTCGAACAATCTCTTGGCTATAAGTTCTAGCCAGCTTTTGCAGGCTATCGTCTTTTTTAACCATCACAAATTGCGATGATTTTTGTCAATCTTTCGACGATCACCCAAATTGTGTTATAGCCTCCTTTCTTCGTTGGCAGATCAGTAATGAAGTCCATGGTTATCATTTCCCATTTCCATTCTGGGACTTCTAATGGTAGCAGCAGTCCTCAGGGTCGCTGATGTTCGCCTATGACTCTCTGACATGTGAGGCATCATGCCACGAATTCAGCTACTTGATTTTTCATGTTTACCCACCAAAAATGTCTCTTCAGGTCTCGGTACATCTTGTTACCACCCGAGTGTACCGTATACCTCGAACAATGAGCTTCGTCAAGAATTTTTGTCATGAGTTCCTCATCATGAGGTACGTATATTCGTTCTTTAAAGCATACCATTCCGTCCTAAGAAATTGTAAACTCGGGTCTCTCGCCTTTAATGATATTTTTTTTCAATTCTTGAAATTTCGAATCTTTCTCTTGAGCTACTCGAATGTCGTCTATTAATTTTGGTTTAACTGTAAGGTTGCCGCAGACCAAGCGAGTACCTTCGTGAATGGGTTTTAGGCAGCTTAGTTCCTCAAGAGCTTGCCATTCTCGGACCATTAGTCGGGCCACCCTAGCCTTCCTACTTAAGGCATCAGCCACGACGTTTGCTTTTCCCGGGTGATGTTGAATCTCACAACGGTAATCTACTAAAAGTTCTACCCATCTTCTATGTCGGAGGTTAAGTTCCTTTTGAGAAAATAGGTACTTGAGACTTTTATGGTCCGTAAACACTGTGAATTCAGCACCGTACAAATGGTGTCGCCTTTTCTTTAAGGCAAAGACTATTCCTGCAAGCTCAAGATCATGCGTTGGATAGTTTCTCTCGTGCGTTTTGGGCTCCCTGGAAGCATACACAATTACATTTCTACTTTGCATTAGTATTGCACCAAGGCCTTCCTTCGAGGCATCACTATAGACGACGAATCCATGGGTTCCTTCTGGAAGCGTCATAATCGGTGCGGTAGTAAGCCTCTTCTTGAGTTCTTGAAAACTCGCTTCGGACTTATCTGTCCATTCAAATCTGACTTGTTTTTGGGTAGTCGGGTGAGAGGTCCCGCTATCTCTGAGAAGTCCTTGATGAATTTACGATAGTAACCCGCAAGTCCAAGAAAGCTTCTGATCTCAGTGACATTTTCGGGTCTCTTCTAATCCAGGATAGCTTCAATCTTGGATGGATCTACTGCAATTCCTTCTCCAGAGACAATGTGACCCAAAAACGCCACTTCCCTCATCCAGAATTCGCACTTTCTGTACTTGGCATACAACTTGTGACTCATTAATGTTTCTAACACAAGTCTCAAGTGCTCCTCATGATCTTTCTCCGATTTTGAGTACATGAGTATGTCATCAATAAACATCACTACGAACTGATCAAGATATGGTTGAAATACTCTGTGCATTAAATCCATAAATGCTGCAGGAGCATTCATGAGTCCAAAAGGCATCACTATAAACTCATAGTGTCCATATCTAGTTTGGAATGCGGTTTTAGGAACATCTTCATTTTTAATCTTCAACTGGTAGTATCCTTGTTTAAGAACGAATTTAGAGTATATCGTGGCTCTTTGAAGTTGATCAAACAGCTCATCTATCCTTGGAAGTGGGTACTTATTCTTAATGGTGATGTTGTTGAGTTTGCGGTAATCTATACAATATCTCAATGTCCCATCTTTCTTCTTAACGAACAGTACTGGAGCTCCCCATGGTGATACAATGGGTTGAATAAATCCCACATCGAGTAATTTCTGTAGTTGTACCTTCAACTCTTGTAGCTCCAATGGTGCCATTCGGTATGGTGCTTTTGCTATGGGTGCCTTCCCGAGCATGATCTCTATGTTGAACTCGACCTCTCTATCTTGTGGCAAGGAGGTTAGTTCTTCAGGAAATACATCAGGGTATTTGGACACCACTCGTATGGTTTCTATACCCGTCTTACTCTTGGGTTTGTTGATAATGAAAGCTAGAAACCCGGTTGCCCCTTTGGTAACAGCCTTTCTAGCTTTGACGGATGATATAATAGGTGCTAGGTTGATTCTAGCATTCCCAACCAGTTCCACTACTGGTTTGTTAGATTCACAAAACCTAACCATCTAAGAGTGATAATCTAATTGTGCAAAATGTTTTGACAGCCAATCCATTCCTAGAATGACATCACATTCTAGTATGGGAAGTACTACTATATCCGTGGGAAAGCAGTTACCATTGATCACTATAACACATGCATAGTGCATGCTATCAGTTAATTGACTAATACCCATTGGGGTAGATACTTCAAGGCATATAGGCAGATAGTCTAATTGCACGTTTAGCTTTTCAGAAAATTGTGGTGCCATAACTCGGCCCACTTACGGCCGTAACATCCTAGGTCAACGGCCTTACGGCCATAGCCAGCCATCTCGTACGGCCGTAACTCGGCTTCGTCCAGAAACTGCTGACAGCCATATGGCCGTACCCGCACCTGTCTTACGGGCGTAACTCGCCCTCGTCCGCCGTACCCGCACGCCTTACAGGCGTAACTCGCCCGATACGGCCGTACCCGGCCAAACTTACGGGCGTATGAAGCCTTCATCAAAGCTGCACAGGCACCACCACGTCGCATCGTAACGGCCAAGACTTACGGCCGTACCAGCCTCATCTTACGGCCGTATGCCACAACCCTTACGGCCGTAAGTCCCATTCGTCCAAACTGGCCTGAAATCAACGAACGCCTGTTACGGCCGTATCCAACAATCCTTACGGCCGTAACTCACCTTCGTCCAAAATCACCTTGAGCCAACGAATGCATGTTATGGCTATAATGCCTGAATAGTTACGGCCGTAACTCGCTGCTGGAAGTGACAAAAATCCAACAACTCTGTCTACTCGTTACGAACGGTGAATGATCGACGTGCAATACTTGTATGATTGTAATTAGGTCCAATAACACGTGATAGATGATACTTCCAACACAAGACTATATTCACGATGATTATGATAATACTCTCGTCTCGACTCTCAATCGGAGATGAATGACAATCGGTAACTGATACACGGTTACAAATTGCCAACGATGAATACAAATGAATGAATCAAGAATGATGAGTGATTATTAATGAGTGACCAATACTGATTGATAAATACTGAATAATAATGAATGAATTACAACCAGGTATTACATACTCCCCTCCTTAAAAAGAGTTTCGTCCTCGAAACTAAGGGTCAAACAACTCGGGATAACTCTCCTGCATACTATCCTCGGTTTCCCAAGTAGCCTCCTCGACTCCGTGTCTAGACCACTGAATCTTGACCAAAGGAATCATCTTGTTCCTCAACTGTTTGATTCGCCGCTCTAAAACTCGTATAGGATGCTCCTTATACGAATGATCATCCGCGATCTCGTTTTCGTCGAATTGAAGTATGTGACTCGGGTCGGCAACATACTTCCGCAACTGAGAGACGTGAAACACATTATGAATTCGGCTCAATGCCGGAGGTAAAGCCAATCGATAAGCCAGACTGCCTACTTGATCCAAAATCTCAAACGGTCCGATGAATCTCGGACTCAACTTCCCCCGTTTTCAATCAGAAAATACCTCGACTCGGGGATACCTGACCAACACGTGGTCACCTGTCTCGAACTCTAGTGGTCGACGACGATTATCTGCATATGATTTCTGTCAACTCTGAGCGGTCAACAAACAACTCCTGATCAAAGCTACCTTCTCACGGGCGGCAATAAGCATATCGGGCTCGGTGCCGATTGATTTTGATAAGTCATCCCAACACAAAGGAGATCGACAACGACGACCGTACAAGGCCTCGTAAGGTGCCATCTTAGTCGAAGCATGCCAACTATTATTGTACGTGAACTCAATCAATGGTAGTTGGGCTTCCCAATCATCTTTCCAATCGAGAACACATGCCCTCAACATGTCCTCCAAAGTCTGAATAGTCCTCTCTGATTGTCCGTCACACTGAGGATGAAAAGTTGTGCTGAGATAAAGTTGATTTCCCATAGCACGATGAACTGATTTCCAAAATTGAAACACGAACCGTCCATCACGATCGGAAACGATACTTTTAGGAGTACCGTGCAGTCTCACTATCTCTTTGATGAACAACTGGGCAAGTCTCTCGGGACCACACGTATCCTTAATCTCAAGGAAATGAGCTGATTTAGTTAAGTGGTCCACAATCACCCAGATTGTATTCATGCCACGACAACTCGTCGGCAAACTCGTGATGAAGTCCATAGAAATATCTTCCCACTTCCACGCATACCTGTCGGTCGCTGATGTTCTATCTTGACTTGCTGACAGGTCAAACATCTCAAAACGAATTCCGCGACTTCTCGCTTCATATTACTCCACCAGTAATTTTGTTTCAAGTCTATGTACATCTTGCTAGACCCCGGATGAATGGAGTAAGGGGTAGCATGAGCTTCTCTCAAAATCGAGTTTTTCAACTCGTCATTCACCGGTACGCATAACCGATTCTTGAATCGCAATAGTCCATCCTCGTGGACCACAAATCCAGGGGCTTTCCCCTGAGCCACATCCTCACGGATGCGCAACAATGATGGGTCTGAGCCTTGATTCGCTCTGATTGCCTCCTCAAGTGGCGATGAAATCTCTAACATGCAAAGTTGCCCTTGCACTCGCTGAAGCCATACCTCAATCTCGGGTCTAAGAAATTCCTGCTGAAGCTCCTTCTGAACTGTCAAACGAGCAAGCATTTGCTCCTGAACTGACTTACGACTCAAGGCATCGGCAACCACGTTTGCCTTACCCGGGTGGTACAGGATCTCGATATAATAATCTTCGATTAGTTCCAACCACCGCCTCTGTCGCATATTTAACTCCTTCTGAGTAAATATATACTTCAAACTCTTATGATCGGTGAATATCTGACAGGTGACACCATAAAGATAATGACGTCAAATCTTCAACGCGAAAACCACGGCTACTAGCTCCAGGTCGTGGGTTGGATAATTAACCTCGTAAGGTCTCAATTGCCGTGAAGCATAGGTAATAACCTTCCCATTCTGCATTAATACACATCCGAGACCGTGTCCGGACGCGTCATTATAAACCACGAACCCCTCCGTCCCTTGTAGCAAGGAAAGGACATGTGCTGAAATTAACCGGCTCTTGAGTTCCTCAAAACTCTGCTGACATGCGTTGGACCATGTGTATTTCTTATCCTTTCGCAAAAGGTTCGTCATTGGTTGAGCGATTTTAGAAAATCCTTCCACAAACCGCCGATAATAACCGGCTAGTCCGAGAAAGCTTCGGATTTCCTTAACATTCTTCGGAGGTAACCAATCTCGGATAGCCTCCGTCTTCTGAGGATCAACACGCACACCGTCTGATGAAATTACATGTCCGAGAAACGTCACTTCGGACATCCAGAACTCACACTTGGAAAACTTTCCATAGAGTTGTTCCCGTCTCAACATGTCGAGAACCTGATGAAGGTGAACCTCGTGCTCCTCTCGGTCACGAGAATAAATCAAAATGTCATCAATGAAGACAACCACAAACTGATCCAAAAAGTCGATGAAAACCCGATTCATTAACTCCATGAATACCTCAGGTGCATTAGTTAACCCAAACGGCATTACCACGAACTCATAATGACCATAGCGTGTACGAAATGTTGTCCTTGCGATATCCGACTCTCGAATTCGCAACTGATGATATCCAGATCTCAAGTCGATCTTGGAAAATACTGAAGCTCCCTGAAGTTGATCTAAGAGATCATCAATACGGGGTAGAGGATACTTATTCTTGATCGTCACCCTGTTCAACTCCCGATAATCAATACACAAGCGAAACGAACCATCCTTCTTCTTGACAAACAACACTGGTGCTCCCCATGGGGATGCACTCGGTCGGATATAACCTTTCTCGAACAACTCCTCAAGTTGATTCTTCAATTCCTGCATTTCGGTCGGGGCCATCCGGTACGGTGCCTTCGATATCGGGGACGTACCGGGCTCCAACTCAATCGTGAATTCCACATCTCTCTGTGGAGGCAAACCAGGTAACTCGTCTGGAAATACATCGGCATAATCTCTCACTACCGGAATATCCGCCAACATTATTGGTGATTTCTCGATTTTGGCCATATAGCACCAATAACCAACACACCCCTGACCGAGCAATTTCACTGCTTTCATCAAATTAATGACCTTACCAGAACAGCCGGGATTACCTCCCTGAAAGACACATTCGACCCCATCGTCTGAAATGATAGTGACCATACGCTTACGGACACTAATGATGGCATCGTGATGATCCATCCAATCAATACCCAAGATGACGTCGTCTCTCGGTAAATCCACCATGATTAGGTCTGCTAGCCATACCCGACCATGAAGCTGAATCGGACAATTCTGAACCTCACGATTACCGATAATTCTTCTACCGTCAGGTAGACCAATGACATAAGGCTCATAACTAGTAGCACTACCCAGACGTAGTCTACTCAAACATGACTCGGAAATGAATGAATGCGATGCACCAGTATCAAAAAGGGTACACACAGGTTGAGATAGAATATCGAGTGTACCTGAGATCATCCGGGCCTCCGGATCGTCGGTCTTCTTCATCACATAAATTCGGGGCTTGGCGGCCCCCGAACCGGACACTCCCGCCTGATAGCTCTTAGCTCCGCCTTTGTTTGCTCCCGTCATCTTGAGCAGCCTTGGTAGTGGCACGATTATGAGCAATTTGGCTTCGGGGCCTGAGATGACGCCGGAGTAGGTTTGGAGTCCCTTCAGCAAAAATGGGGCTTATGCCCAACAATCCCACAGTTATGGCATGTGATAGTCTGCCTCGGACACATGGTGCTGACATGACCAAGTTCCCTACAGTTGAATCTGCCTCGGACACATGGTGCTGACATGACCAAGTTCCCTACAGTTGAAACAGGTGATGGCCGAACTGGCCGCTCGGGACTGCGATTCCGCCGGTTTGGGCACCACAGGAGGTCGCTCAGAGAAAGTAGAGCCCGCATGAGGCTTCTTGAAGGTTGTCTGACCGCCTTCAGACTGATTACGATTCTTTGACTTCTTGCTAGCAGATGAAGGTTGCTGCTTAGCAATCTCCTTAGCAGTAAGCTCAGAAGTAAGAGCTTTCTCAATGAATTCGGCCAGAGCGGTGCAATTATGATTAAGTAACTGCATCCGCATATGGGGTTTCAGCCTATTGCTTAAATACTTAATCTTATCCGCCTCGGAGTGAATGATAGATGAGGCGAAAGGAAGAAGTTCCTGAAATTTCTCGGCGATGGCGAGAACATCTTCATCTGCTGAGGGGTCGGGAGTGAGTAGTTCTGATAGCTTGGCCTCTCTGAGTGGGGCCGGATAATACCTCTCCATCATGAGAGTCTTGAATTGATCCCAAGTACATGATCCGTCGGTGGGTTTCAATGATAACCATCATGAATGAGCGCTCTTACCCAGATAGTAAGCCGCAACTGAAACTTTGTGTCCTTCGGGACACTCTACCATAGCAAATAACTTCTCGAAATGTTCGAGCCAGTGAACAATATCCGCCGGTTCAGATGAACCCTCAAAAGTATGTGGCCTTTTGCGAGAGTTGTCGCCAATGATACTGCTCACACTCCTCTCTTACCTCTGAGGTGGCGGCGGAGGATCTTGTTGATTTTGAGTAGCTGAGTTATGCATCATCTCTATCAGTTGTGCCATCTGAGTCATTTGGGCCATCATGCCCTACATAAAAGCTAGTGGATCAACCCGAACACCTTCTGACTGAGCTGTGTCCCGGGTACGACTCCCTGATAGTGAATGATTACGTCCAGGTGAATGAGTGGCAGCATCACTACTCGATGAATTAGCATTATTCCTAGCATTCGCATGTGTATTCACATGGGCTCTCGGGTTTCGGCCCGCACCGCGGCCTCGTCCCCCGCGTCCTCTGCCTGCTCTCTCCATACTGAAGTAGGAAAGTCACATGATAATTATAGCTCACGTATGAATATCACATTATGATTACATCATGAAATGATGAAAATGAGCATACGCGCTCTAACTCAGTGATTATATGAATGATTAACTGAGGTAACATGATTATCTGATGATATTCTTGAAATGATTATCTTGAACAAGTTAACAAGATTAATGATATGATCTTCAAGATCAACAACTGAGTAATGAAATGAACTAAGTGATTAATGAATTAACATGATCAACATGATCAAAATGAAAATGATGTTTGAGGATTGTTGACTGATGAATTATGAATGAATGATTATTGCCAGAAATTATACCATTGCGTTAGAAGTCATACAGTTCTTGGTCTGAGGGGCTCGGCATTTGCACAGGTCACACGTGACGTGAAAGTCCAATGATACTAGTCATATGATGGTGATTTCAAATGAGACATGACTCGGAAGGTAGTATTCAAAACCACGCTCCGATACCAACTCTGTAACACCCCAAACTAGGCGGCTATTACAGTGCCGTGGAACCCCAAATGGGACCCACTAGGCGAATGAAAATTAATGAATTAAATAATATAATTGTAGTACCGAACCACATTATATTACCAAATACTCCGATTAGGAGCTTAAGTACAATACACCAGGACAATACAGAATACTAGTATATTTTATATGAAAATAAAATACACCACCCTGAATAAATAAACATCCCAACAGAATTTTGCAGCGGAAATACAAATGAAGAAAAAAAAACAAGAATGACTGAAAGGACTGGGGCCCCATACTAGTATCACTGGGACTCCTCTCCGTCAACGTTCTCTTCCTGTGCTTTTGCCTTGCCATGTCCTGAAAACAATATCCCCCAACGGGGTCAGTTACACAGAACAACAATCCTCAAGGGTTGAATATACACAATCATGATATATCTCAATTATGAAATATCCTTAGTTATGAATTTAAGATGAAGAGGAGCATCATAGTACGCCCGTAATGTTCTGTGCAAGTGTACAAGACGAGTGCCCGGACACACCCGTCCTTGTACCAAATTAGTCTCACGGAGGTAAACGTTACCGTGTGCACAGTCCAATGTATCGGTGAACTCAACACATGACTATCGTGTGCTCGACTAAAAATTCCACACATCTGCACCCAGCCACGCAATATGAACCCAGAAGGTCACATGATCAAAAGTGACCATGATGATTATCAATGAATAACAATTCGACAGAGTCAAGAATGAATCACCGAGATGAAATAATACTGAAGTGAATGATAGCTCAATGAAATGATTGGAACCGTCGTTCCTCGTGAATGAAGTGATTATTCGACAATTACAAGTCTCAATATGGTTAATACATTATAAATGAGTTATGATTATGAATGAACAACAACGAAAGGAATGAATATCCTTTTAACCGAGTAAGAATTAACTTACTCAACACCGGAGAACAATGTCCTTCCACGAACAAACGTCCTAAATGAGATGTCAGTCGCTCGAACAACCTTGAATAACACAATTACCAACAATCCGTTCAACATACGAATTAAACACGAGTATAACTTACTCAAAACGTCGATACGACTAAACCAAACTCATTGGGGCATTATATCAAACACGTTGTGGCCAATCTTCGATTGTTTACAACCAAACCTTAACTATACCAATATCAAATCCCCAAGAAGTGTTCCAAACCAACAAAACATCTTCAATACAATCAATAATCTAATATGAATGTCCAAATTCGTGATTACAACAACAACTAATCGAAAACCCCCAAATTCTACTCAATATTCAAAGTGTTCTTGAACAACCCTTCAATAATCCAATGAATATTCATACACACTCATAATCATATGTACATCTCTTCATACAACATGATTATAACGTACAAAACATCATATCTCAACGAAAAATCGAAATCCAAGATGTTTGAAGAATATTACCTTTGAAGATCCAAACACTTTGATCCGAAGAATACGCGTTAGATCGACTATCCAAGTTCACAACCGAATGAAGATGATGAAAACCGAGTACCCAAGTGACTGATGATGAAAAATCTCTCCCTCAAGCTCTTTCTCTCTCTCTCTCTCGGAACAAGGTGAAGAAAATGAGAAAATGACCTCAAAAACCCGTCCAGGTCCTTATAAACTGCCAAACGTTATGGCCGTAACTCGGCCTCCTTGCGGCCGTAACATCCCAGGTCAACGGCCTTACGGCCATAGCCAGCCATCTCGTACAGCCGTAACTCGACTTCGTCCAGAAACTGCCGACAGCCATATGGCCGTACCCGCACTTGTCTTACGGGCGTAACTCGCCCTCGTCCAAAACACTTGCCGACAGCCATACGGCCGTACCCGCATGCCTTACAGGCGTAACTCGCCCGATACGGCCGTACCCGGCCAAACTTACGGGCGTATGAAGCCTTCGTCAAAGCGCACTGGGCACCACTGCACGCATCGTCTGGCCGTGGCGGCCAAGACTTACGGCCGTACCAGCCTCATCTTACGGTCGTATGCCGCAACCCTTATGGCCGTAAGTCCCATTCGTCCGAACTGGCCTGAAATCAACGAACGCATGTTACGGCCGTATCCGACAATCCTTACGGTCGTAACTCACCTTCGTCCAAAATCACCTTGAGCCAACGAATGCATGTTATGGCCATAATGCCTGAATAGTTACGGCCGTAACTCGCTGCTGGAAGTGACAAAAATCCGACAACTCCGTCTACTCATTAAGAACGGTGAATGATCGACGTACAATACTTGTATGATTGTAATTAGGTCCAATAACACGAGATAGATGATACTTCCAACACAAGACTATATTCACGATGATTATGATAATACTCTCGTCTCGACTCTCAATCGGAGATGAATGACGATCGGTAACTGATGCACGGTTACAAATTGCCAACGATGAATACAAATGAATGAATCATGAATGATGAGTGATTATTAATGAGTGAAAATTACTGAGTGACCAATACTGATTGATAAATACTGAATGATAATGAATGAATTACAACCGGGTATTACATTATTGTTCCCACGCTTTGCTACAGTAGCTGGTTTATTCATTTGGTTTTCCACTTTCGGGAAATCCTTGATTTGGTCTTGTGTGCTGCCACATTTCAGGCACTTTCCCAACATCTTCCAGCATTCATTAGCTTTATGTCCTTTCTTATCACAATGCGGGCAGGGAGGTGCTGCGTTGTTAGGGACCTGTGTTCTCGTTCTGCTCGGGTTTACCTTATCTCCTGTCTTGCGGAATTTCTGTGGAGATTTCATTGTTGATCCATTCGTCGGTCTCTTAGTATTTCCAGAAAATCGGTTTTGTTGTTGTGCCAGTCTTGCTGTTCCATTCTTAATTCGAGTTGCTGGTTCAACTGCCTTGGCAAATATAGTCAGGCGAACAGTTAGGAGACTCTGCTGAAGTGTGAATCTCAGCCCTCGTGTAAACTTATAAATCTTATCTTTCTGAGTTGACACTTATCCAGAGGCATATTTGGATAACTTATTGAATTGAGCTTCGTATTGCGCGACAGTCGAATACCCTTGCTTCAAATGGTAAAACTCATCTCGCCGAGCTTCTATAGCTGCTGATGAAACGTACTGGGTTACGAGATCAGTTAGGAAGTTGGCCCATGTTCTGACACGATCCTCTCTTATCCAGCGTGCACTAACGACCTTCCACCAATTATGCGCGGCAGCCTCAAGTCTGAATGTCGCCAATGATATGCATTGCTCATCAGTATACTGTGATGCATTAAATATGTTTTCCATTTTCTCCACCCATGATTCCGCTGTAATGTCATCAGGTTCTCCTTTTAAATGTTGGTGGACTGAAGCGTAGAAATCTTTCAAGCATGCGGTCTTGCGCCCCACCAATAGTTTGGTTATTGGCTGCTTGTTGCTGTAGAAAGTTTGTTAGTTGAGTTAAGGCTTGGGAAATAACATCATTTATGGGCCCGCCTTGAGGTGGCGATGGATTGCCAATGTTAGCTTGTTGATTTGGCTGTTCATCACGGTTAACTCATGGACGTCCTCTACGTCTATCAGCCATCTCAACTACAAAATAACTAAGTTAGTGCCAGTCACGGTCTATCCTAGCCAAATATAAAGGCAACCAGGCATGAATAATCATCAAGGTTGTGAACTTCAATGAATATGCTTATGACATATAAGTTACAACGACACTAATACTTCATATAAAGAAAGAATGAAGTTTAATGGATTTTAAAGGAATTACTAAATTTCGTCTATTCCAAGTGAATAGTGACGCGATTTGAAACAACGGAATGGAATTATTCCCATTCATTATGACGAATGTTGAAAGACTGATATGATTTGAGAATACCATAGCCACTCAAGTAGTTGGCGAAAAATTTGAGATCTGAACGAATTTTTCTATCTAAGTAAATAGCGAAGAGTTCGAAAGAATTACATAGGCCTCTAAGTCTCGATTCTATATGTTCACTTTGTCCTAAGTGTAAACCCCATCTATGTCCTAAGAAACTTATCCTGGTTAGCCCGTTGTAATGTCCTTTTTACAAACCAGGCTCCGATACCACTCCTGTCATGCCCCCAAACAATGAGAAGGACGAGGGCGCGACGCATCAGTCGATCATTAGATTAATTGGAATAAATACACGGAACACATAGCGGAAGCTCAATAAAGACAAGATAAAATTCAAGGTAACGATCTTAGCCCGACGATTCTAAGATTCATTAATACAAGAGGATAACATCCGAATTACAAAGTTGCAGCGAAAATAGAACAACAATTTAAAGTGCAGAGTACCACTTGCTTATTACATTCAAGATAACGATAGAAATCTAAGTCTTGGCAGCGGGATGATCTAATTAGTCTCTCCCGCAAGGTCTTCTTCTCCTGCGTCAATCTGCTCACCGTCTGGTTTAAAAGGGAAAATGGTGGAGTGAGACAAAAGCTCTCAGTGAGTGGGTGATCATGTGCAAGTGCAGCTTGTTTTCTTTCAAAGCTTTGAGTGATGCATGTCCAACAATTTGTAAATGATGAAATAGATTTGTCTTAGTTTATCAAAATAATTTGTACAATTTTAGAAACAAGCCTTACTCATTTGCTTAATAACAATAATTATCAAACCCCGTGGATAAAATTAACTTTTCAAATATTCAATCTTGCTAGCAATCAGAAAATCAATCAATCAATCAATCAATCAATCAATCAATCAGTTAGCCTCCGAACTTGCCGAATTGGACTAGGAACCTAGCTTTTCCTTGTGACTCCCAATGTTGGCCGTAGCCTCACTTATAGAGCTTATGCTCTTCACGTTAACCGTGCTTTCTTATTTCTTATCTCGGTAAGACATGTCCTGATCGTGGGTCTTCCTTTCTGGATCATGTCATAATCGCGATTATCCCGCAGTCTAAGACCCAGGTCCCTCAGAACACTCCGCTCCTCGGTTATGGGAATAGGCAACAACGGTAGCCTCGCTCATGAACCGCAGTCGTACTGCTCGATTCAAGACTCGGTCTAACCGTCCGAACTCGATTTGGGATTCTAAAGGTGGCTCCTTCAATTCAAGAGGTGGTCCCCAGATATTAGGTCGTCGCTCTGTTTTGTATGGGTTCAAGAGGTGGCCCCTGTTCTTCGACGTGGCACTTTGTCCCGATCGAGTTCGAGGGCGATCCCGTCCGTGGCACTTTGCTTGTATAGCACTTCGTTCCCGGAGAGTCACAATTATCAGTTAACCGCATCACGGTGTATACACTAACGTACAATTATGGCTACATAGTCAATTAGTAGTAACCCTTAGTATAATTTGATTATACGATGGGATTGGAGTTTATTTGTGGCACGAGCATTTTCGAGATTATGGACTTGGTTGAAGGCCCATTGTTTGGATTAAATATTTTCATGGAGGAGAATCATTCCCCAAATTTAATTTTGGATTTCGAAAATATTATATTGGGTCGTTACGAACTGAGTTCGAACAGCCATGAGATTTCATGGGGGCATAAAGTATAATTATTTGATCCCATAATTAGGAGAGTTCTCATATTTTCAGTTTCGGAACTGATATTTTCGAAATTACGGTTATACCCCGAAATTTGACAAAATTGATTTTTATGACTATAAGGTTTGGATTTCGACGCGGATGGTGACGAAAACTTACGAGGGAATTCATACTTGGAATTCCAGAGTTGAGTGGATTTTCAGTATTTCCAATTTCTGACCAAAATTCCAGAATTCTCAATTTTGCCCCGAATTTATGTCATTTTTTTGACCCCTAAATTAAAATTAGCTCCGATTTTTATAAAATTTGTGTCACAGGCTTCATATTTTCAAGAATATACTATTTGACCGCAACTTTAGTTAATATGTTAGTTTAGCCCCAAAGCTAAAATGACTTCCGAACTTTACGAAATTTTAAAGGTATATCATTTATTTTTAGATGAATCATGTATTCAGTCCATAAAGGTGAAAATTTGTCTTGGTCCCGAAATATTAAAGAATTTATGTTTTGACCCCAAATTTTATCTGAATTATGATTTGTAACCCGTAGACGTCGGAAACGAGTTTCGATTTTTACAAAACTTTATGAACAGAGGCTAAATATATTCTTAAGTCTAATTTTATATTTTAAACCGAATATATAAGAAATTACCTAATAGGCCCATAATTTTTTAAGAAATTACACAATTTTACCTTATGACGATTTTTGACTCGTAGACTTAGGAAATGATTTCCGATTTTTGTGAAATTTTAAAGGTAGATTATTTATCATATAATTGAGTTATATGTTCTGTCCCCAAGTTAGGTTACACACTTATATAAAAAATCTCCATAATTTTCTTTAGTTTTACATAATTACGTTTTATACTCGTTTTGTCAATTCAACTTTTGTTAGGCCACAATTGTTAGGCCACAATTTTGACATCCAAACTCACATACATAATCATATATTACACATAAATCAGTTCAAGGTCAAAATTTTCAGTTTAGTCACATTATTTTAATCATCAATATTTGTTAATTTCTCAACACAAACAAGTCATAAAACATCATGCATGCTTATAACATATGAAGTGCAGAATATATAAACCACATAAAAGAACATGCATCTTCATTTGAAATTATTTTACATATAAATTTGAAACAATTTTTTACACCCACCTTGTTTCTTGATATTGTGAAGGGATCTAAGTCTTTCGGTTAGTTGAAACGATCTCCTCCTTGCCTCTCCTAATTCCGGCCAACACATCATCATACCATGAGTGTTTATTTTATGATAAGCTTTAAGTTAGAACATATGTAAGATAACTTAGGTATATGTTATAGATGTTAAACATAGGAAGTGGACTTTACCTCGTTATGCTTGAACCTTTTTTCCTCTTCCTTCTATTTTCTCTTATTTTCTCCTCTTCCTTTTTTTTTCTCTACCTCTCAGCCTCTCCCCCTCTATATGATGTGCATATTTTTTTATTGTGTGGAGTGTAAAGGTGGCTAGTGTTAAGTGTTTGTATTTATATGGTAATTTTAGGGCTTGGAAAGGTGTGAGGTGCATGGGAAGGTTGGGACATGTGTAATGGGTAGTGAAGGCTTATGAGGACACCTCACATCCTCTTCCACCCCCTTATGGCCGCCCCATATATTATATGTATGTATTTTTTTTATTATTATTATTAAGTGTAGGTTAGTTTATTAGTGTAAAGGATTGGGTTGTTAGATAGTTGGGTTAGGTTTAAAGTTAAAGATGAGTTGGATCAACCTTTGGTCTTGGTCACTAATTGAATTTTCAATTCAATTACTATGGTCCATAAGTGAGTCTATTCATAATTAAGTGTTGGTACATATCCCGATAGGTAAATTAAAACATCACTTTAAACTTCAATTAATATTATTTAATTTATAATATAATTTCGAAATACTTGAGTAAAATAAAATAAAAATAAGTAAATATAGATTACATTGAGCTACGAGGCAAATGTTATTTTTGTAATATCTGTACCTTTCTATTTTTAGCAGTTTCTATTTTTGGTGTATGTCTATTTTTAGCGACTCGCTTGTAACCGTTTCGACGTTTTGAATCTACTTTGTTCTTGGAGTTTTTTCATTTGGACAAGTTTCGGAGATGTTTTTACATAATTCTATTTTATGTTATGTCTTGCCGTATGTACGTTCGATTCTAGTAAAACTCGTTCGTTTTTGTTGTTTCTTTGTTTACATGAGTTTGTATGGTTGAGTTGCTCATGTTGTGAGTTTCGGGTTGTGAATCCGACATTGTATCATGATTTTCGGACATTTGGGCCATTTTGTAATTTTTTATAAGTTTAGGGAATTTTATCCTCTTTGTCGCATTTCGGATTCCCCGGTAATCGGAATTGTATTTTCTTTCAGCGCTTGGCTTCGTCGTCTTGAATATTTCGTGTTTATGCTCTGGTTTCTGGCCTTGCATTGCGTTTCGAGTTCATACCTTTTTGCAGCAGTGTACTAGGCTGAGCAGTACTGAACTGCTACGTGGGTAGCGCACGATACTCGGTATTTCTTGCGTGCACTATCAATGTGCAGTTAGCGCACGCTAACTCGTAGTTATAGCGTGCGTTAGCATTTTCAGCGTCCGGGCAGTGGGGTTCTGGACTCAGAATCCTGAATTCTGACCATCAGGTAGCGCGCGCTAAGCCTTCGTAGCGCACGCTATCGAGTAGCATTTAGCGCGCGCTAAACTTGTCTAGCACATGCTAGCAATGCCGGGCAGCAGCTACTGGACTTCTTGTGATCCCCGTTAGCACGCGCTATCTTTGATGATTAGCGTGCGCTAATTATGTCTTATATATGTAGGACAGCAGCCCCCTTTATCGTCATTTTCCTCCTCTTCTCATCATTTGGGCGATTCCAGCGATTTTTGGGGCGTTTTGTGGAAAATAATCCGTGGAGTTCTATTACAGACCGATTATTGAGTTCTAATCTTAGTACATCATCATCTTAATCCATCTTCTCCACTTTAATCCAAGGTAATTGATCTAGAACCCTAACTTTTATCCATTTTGGAGGGTTTTCGGGTTTCGTTCGTTTAAACTCGAATTATTCGTTTATGTTGTGATATTTCGTATCGATTATTGTTGTTGGGTGATTCCCAATCCATTTCCATAGTGTTTAATCCGTGAGTTATCGATTCGGGGAGGTTTTGTGAAAACCCTCGCCCGTATCGATCATACGTATGTTGTTATAGTCCGTAATCTGGGTTGTGGGCGTATTCCATTGGATTATTGTTATCGTATAGGACTGAGTTGTGTTAACCCTTCGTTTAGGAACGGTCGTGTTCCCTCCGGGTCAATCTTCGTCGTTGTTCGTTCCTGTTTCGTCAAAGATGTCTCAAAGGTAAGTACTTTACATTTGTTTGCATATTCTAGTATTTGAATTATGGCTTTCCGTGTATGTTGTGGATGCATATGTGTATGTTCACCCAGGGATGGTCTGACGCGGACTATGGGGATACGTATTGCCGTGTGTGTGTATCGCGAACTAGGGTTAACCACCCAGGGATGGTCCGATGGGGCCTCTGCGGGGTACGGTGGCCGTGAGTCTCGTACCAACGGTTAACTTGGAAATGTTTTGTTGGAGAAATGTGTTTTGTGCTTGAGCACCGTAATATTCCGGAATATAAATGTTTTCTAAAATGATTTTTGGCGCATATTTCATCTGATTAGAATGGTAGTTCAAATGGATTGTACTTGCACTAGCAGTTGTCGCTAACCCCTTAAATGGGGGAAATACTTTTGTATTTCAGGTACAGGTCATGGAGACGAACGAGCACGCGGGTCGTACGAGGATGATGGGCAAGAGTGATTCTGTTCAGTGGTTGTCCGTTTGGTGTCTTGTCTTTTAAAGTTATTTATTATGTCATTTGCTTAAGTACTCGAGTACTCTCTTCCTTGAATTTGTTATTGTCATGTACCCGTTTTGGGGTGGATTTAATATTGAATGATATTGTTGAGTTCAGTCTTTTGTCTTGAATTATGGATTCGTATGTATGTTGATGATGTTTGTCTTGTGTCGATTGTCGGTTTGGTACGTTAGCCTGGTGGACTCCAAGTGTGGGGTCCACGGCACTGTAATATGCCCCGAACGTCTTGCGGGTGTTACAGAATATGGTATCAGAGCTTAGGTTTATGGATACCTAGGCTGTCGGTTATTTAGGTCTAGTTGAGTGTCTATTTTGAATAGTATCACTACTACGCCATCATCTCAGTACGCCGGTGCTCGTAAGTTTTTCCTAACTCGACTCGTTATGTTATCATGTTCTGTTCCTTTCTCAGTGTCATGTTATGTTTTGTGTTTGAATTATACCTACCCGTTACTTCTTCAGAATGCCTGCCGGTAGAGGACGCGGACACAGTAGGGGACGTGGCGCAGCCGGTGGGGCGACCATGTCCGATAGCTCAGGGGATGGTTTGGCAACATCTTCTTTGTCGAACAGTGTCCCGCTTAATGCCGAAGGCCAGCAGGATCAGTCTGCTAGTTTTGGCAATGCTCATGAGAATATTGGAGTAGCGAATATTTTACAACAAGTAGTGAACCAGATGACGCTACTGACTCAGGCAGTCTTGGTCGGCCAAGCTAATGCTAACCCGGTTCCGCCTACTGGTTCCGGCATCGATAAGCTACTTCAGGACGTGATTCGTATGCGTCCTCGGTAGTTTGATGGTACTTCCGACCCTTCTGGTTGTGAGAGTTGGTTATTCGATATGGAGAAGGTATTCGAGGTGGCTAACTGCTCCGAGGAGAGGAAGGTACCCATTGCTCAGTACTTCCTCGCCAAGGAGGCGGCAACATGGTGGCAGGCAGTGAAACCACATGACCGGGCAGCCACGTGGGAAGAGTTCCGAGAGTTGATAGAGGACGAATATTGTCCTTGGCCGGTAAAAGAAGGGAGGATCCGAGCCTTCTTTGAGGCTAAGCCCCAGGATGTTCCTATTTCACAGGTGATCAAGGACTACAATCAGCAGCTTCATTATGTGAGAAATCAAGTCCGGGATGAGTTAGATAAGATCCGCCACTTTGATATGCGCAAAACAAGTATCCGCTCCCGAGGGTTGATGACTTGTTTGACCAATTGCAAGGAACGGCCGTGTTTTCGAAGATTGATTTGAGATCGAGATATTACCAGCTCCGAGTGAAGGATTCCGATATTCCGAAGACGGCTTTTCGGACGAGATACGGCCACTACGAGTTTGTGGTTATGCCTTTTGGGATAACCAACGCCCTAGCCGTGTTCATGTAGTTAATGAACAAGGTCTTTATCGAATATCTCGATAAGTGTGTAGTCATTTTTATCGATGATATCCTGATTTACTCGAGAAGCGTGGAGGAGCATGCACGTCATCTGCATATAGTGTTGGGAATATTGAGAACTCAGCGCCGTTATGCGAAGTTCTCAAAGTGTGAGTTCTGGTTGCGGGAGGTTATGTTTCTCGATCACGTGATCTCGGCCGAGGTTGTTCGTGTAGACCCACATAAGATAGAGGCAGTGTTGGATTGGGCGCCGCCCAAAAATGTGAAGAAGGTCCGTAGTTTTTTGGGTTTGGCCGGGTATTATCATAGGTTTGTCGAGGGGTTCTCTAAACTCGCTCGACCGCTTACCCAGTTGTTGCAGAAGTCAGAGAAGTTTGTGTGGACTGACGAGAGGCAGAAGAGTTTCGAGGAGTTGAAGAAGTGATTGACGACCGCTCCCGTCTTGGCCTTACCAAGTGGTAATGAGGGTTTCTCAGTTTATAGCGATGCTTCAGGCCAAGGGCTTGGATGTGTACTCATGCAGCATGGGAAGACGATTGCCTATGCTTCCCGTCAGTTAAAGCCGTACGAGTTGAATTGCCCTACCCGCAATCTTGAGTTGGCTGCAGTTGTATTTGCATTGAAGATTTGGCGTCAGTACTTGTATGTGTAATACCCGGTTGTAATTCAGTCATTATCATTCAGTAACTTCATTCGGTAATTGTCACTATGTAATTTTTCACTTGATAATAATCATTCATCCGTCTTCACCGTTCGGAACAACTTCGAGTTGTGTATCGATATTGTTCATTGTTTCAACTTTATTCGAGAATCGAGACAAGAGTATTATCTTGATTGTTGTAATTGATTTATTAGTCGATGTTGACGTTGGAATTCATGTCATTTCAAATCTCTTCATTGTTCAAATCATGTTATTGTTGGACGAACCCTTGTAATCATTGCTTGGAACCACCGTTTTGGGGTTTCCGTACTTCTATTTCGTGTTATTGGTTCCCAAATATCGATTCCTATTGCTTTTATTCTCTTCCCGAGTCATTTTTCTTCATTTTAGGATCCAAGGGGGGTGTGGGCCGCGGCACAAGGAGTGTGCGCCGCGGCACACACATTTTCCAGTTTTTGGCCGAGCGGCTGTCTTGTGCGCGGCACATGCCGACGGGCCGCGGCACCTTTGAAGTCATCGCCGCGGCACACCCATCCGGGCCGCGGCACACTCGTGTTGCATTTTCGGCCAAACCCGTCTGTACCTTGTGCCGCGGCACATGCCGACGGGGCCGCGTCACACTGCCGAGTCACTGCCGCGGCACACCCGTCCGGGCCGCGGCACACTCGTGTTGCATTTTCGGCCAAACCCGTCTGTACCTTGTGCCGCGGCACATGCCGACGCGGCCTGCACACCTTGAAGTCATCGCGCGGCACACTCGTCGTCCAGCAGCGGCCGCCGATCACCGGGGCGATTTGGCCCTGTGCCGCGGCACACTTCGGCTGGGCCGCGGCACACAGTGCAGTCAGCACTATAATTGCGTTTTTTCAGCGAGATTCACTCATTTTTTCCTCATTTCATCCACCATACGAGAGAGAGGGCTTGAGGGGGGAGATTTCCCATCATCTATCACTTGAGTTTTGATTTTCTTCATCTCCTTTCGAATCGTGAAGCCCGGATAGTCGATCTAACGCGTGTTCTTCGAATCAAAGTGCTTGGATCTTCAAAGGTAATTTTCATCAAACCTCTTGGATTTTCAATTTGTGTTGAGATATGATGTTTTGGATGTTAAGATCATGTTGTATGAAGTGATATACGCATGATTATGGATATGTTTGATTACTCATTGGATTATTGAAGGATTATTCAAGAACACTTTGAATATTGAGTTGGATTTTGGGGGTTTTCGGTTAATTGTTGTTGAAATCACGATTTTGGATATTCATAATGGATTATTGATCGTATTGAAGATGTTTTGTTGGTTTGAAACACTTCTTGGGGATTTGATGTTGGTATTATTGAGGCTTGGTTATAAACAATCGAAGTTTGGCCACAAAGTGTTCGATATAATGCCCCAATGAACTTGGTTTAATCGTATCGATGTTTTGAGTTCGTTATATTCGTGTTTGATACGTGTATTGAATGGATTATTGGTAATTGTGTTATTCAAGGTTGTTCGAGCAACCGATATCTCAATTAGGACGTTACTCGTGGAAGTTTTATTCTTGTCAACGAACCGAGGCAAGTACTCTAATTAGAATTGTTTATATTATGACAGTTATGATGTGATTGTATTGTGTAAATGTGTTGTGATTATATGTCCACCATGCGTTGATCCGACGGGAATCATCATGGGAATCTATAGCTGTGTGCGCTGGATCATTGGACAGGTAGTTCCACCATGTGTTGGTCCGACGGGATCATCATGGGAATCTATAGCTGTGTGCGCTGGATCGTTGGAATACCATCAGTATGTTGGAAACTGTTATGATATGATATGTGTTGTTGATATTTTCTCGTTGGAGAAACTTGTTACGATATAATTGTTGATTATATCACTATTGTATGATTATTGTACTTGTACTAGCATCGTTGTGCTAACCCCTGCGGGGGTGAACATTTGTTTATGTTCAGGATCCGAGAGAGCGAAACAACCACCGGAGTGCATGACGAGGGTGCAGTGATGTTCCTAGGGTTTTATTATGCATTGTTTGTTGGTTATTTCAATAAGTACTCGAGTGCGTCGTCAGTTTAAGACGTTTGGATTTTGGTGATGTATTAATAACCCTTCATTGGATAATTGTATTCTCGGTATTGAACAAGACTGTTGTATTTTATTTCAGTAATTTCATAAGTTGGTATTTGTTATTGTCATTTCGCTTCTTCAGCCTTGTAAATTCTTACGTAAAGGATTTACGGCGATGTAATATTCCTGAATATATCGGGGGTGTTACAGAATATGGTATCAGAGCTAAGATTATGGATATCTTGGCCATTGGGTTAAAATAGGGGTCATTTACGTCTTTTGAGGTAACCGGCCGTGAATGACATCACTGTACTGCCTACGTCTTCATGCGAAAGGTGGTTGTAAGTTCCTAAACTCTATCTCGTTATTTACATGTTGTATCTCCTTATACTTGAACATTAGAACGATGTTGTTTCCTGTATATTGAGTATTTATACTTACATTATGTTGAGAGACGGACGTGGACGTGGTCGCGGTAGTGGACGCGGACGAAGGAATGCTGAAAGGGAAGCGTCGCCTTCTAATCAGGCCAGACATATCTCAGGCGAGCCGCAACGATCTATCAATAACGAACCGGAACCTGCTGTACCAGAAATCCTTCGTCAAGTTGTGAACCAAATGACTTAGTTCGCTCAGGTCGTGGACCGAATGCAGGTGGCGGCGGGATTTCAGCAGGGAGATGGACAACAAAGGATTCCAGAAATGGGAAATCGAGGTGTTCAATCATTCATTTTGGAGGATAAAAGGAAAAAATAATAAAAAGAAGACGAACAAGTGTCTTGAACTTCAATAAATTTGTTATACTTCTACATTCATGTGAGTCTGTAACTACTATATATATGATGTATTATCATAAAAATATTTAATATAAATAACGGTATAGTACGGGTTTTTTCGGTATTTAAGTCAAATACCGTACCGTTACCGAACTTTCGGTTTTATAAAAAATAAAAACCATATATGTCGGTTTAAGCGATTTATTGGTTTTTTCGGTACGGTTTTTACAGTGTGGTGTAATTTTTCGGTTTAATCGGTTTTTTTGCACACCCCTAATTGATTGTGAGAGGGATCGTACTTCTTCGTATGGAAGAGCCAATTAAAAGCAGAAGATATTACATAAAGAATGGCATCAAATGAACAACATAGCAAGGTTATCATGTACTATCAATTAAGAGCTTTTGTGTTTTTTTTCAGGTGAATGATCCGTGCAAGGTTGTAATTAATTGTTCTTGAGAGTTCATGCTGTTTGGACAAGTGGATTTTTTATGGCACCGGTGTTGAAACTTTTATTTGGCCATCTCGGTGCTGTAATAGCCTCGAGATATTCGGAGTATGTCACATCACCGTAAATCCCCACTTAGGACTTACCGGGCTAAACTCAATCACATTCACACTTCAACCTTCAAGGTTGTAATATCAATAGTGAATAAATAACAGAATGATAATCAACCATCCGGACCAATCGACAACTACTTCAACCAAATATACAATATCCCAAGAAAACAAAATTCAACATACTATAAAAGAAGGAAAAACTCCTCTAGTACTCAAGTACTAACTAAACAAATGTTCCACTCAAAATAAAAGATAAAATCTAAGAGGGCACAAAATAACTCAGCATATCACGCTTGGCCGTCATCGATGTACTGCCCCCAGTGCCCGCTCGTTCGGTTGCTCTAAACCTGAAATACATATAATCGTATTTCCTCTTAATGGTGCTAGTCGTGTAATATCTAGTGCAAGTTAATACAAATGAACTGTTACACCCTACATATTGAAGTACATGCATCAATGACTTTCCAAAGCCAAGATAATGATTTTGGAGTGCAATATCTAAACATATCACAGTTGTAAAATCGCTCATGATTAACTACAGACCTGGTCAGAGGTTACAGATTCCCCAAGGCCCCGTTGGATCCTCCTGGAGTGGTTAACCCAAATATTGGTTGATTCGGCCAGAGGTTACCGATTCCCCCGAGGCCTCGTGGGACCGTCCTGGGGTAAATATATATTCTCAAACAGATATGCATTACTTTTCAAGTTTAAGATTGTAAGTTCATAGGAAGTACTTGCCTTTAAGATATATCAGGACTAAACGAGAAGGAAAAAGCGCACCAGTGAGACAGACTCGAACCTCTGAACCTAAGCGATTCGTAAAATTAACATCAACACTAATATGAAACTGAAATCATAAATAAAAATGCCTGAAACCCTGCCTACAATTCGTACGATACACAATAAAACACACAGATGGTGGATTTTAACCAAAACCCTCTCGATTTCTCATAAATCGGGAATTTAACCATAATTCTGTAGGGAAAAGCACCTACACGAAATAGATTAAATCATATACAACATGATTCTACAGACATAACGGATTAAAACTGACAATTTATCAACCCCCAAAAAAAAAAAAAAAAAACAAAGCTAGGGTTCTGAAGAATTTGCTTCAATTCGGAAGAGAAAGAAGAAGTTTAATGACATTAATCTACACGGAAACTCGACGATGATGATGATGGAAGATGGATTCCTACTGAACTTTCGTGCCAAAATCACCCAAAGCTCGCCCAAACGTTTAGTCTCGTCGCATGTGAATGAAAAGAGGCATAAATCTGCCTTCTGAAAACTGACGGGCAAATTATAACAGGCAAGATGTTACGGTCGTAATTTTTGTATGTTACAACTGTAACTTAGCCCTTCTTATGGCCGTTATACATATACACTCACGACCTTAATGGTTATGGCCGTAACAATAGGTAATTTACAACCGTAATGGCCTGCTGACAACAATACTGATTTCTAGCCCAGACCCGGAATGATGAGGAAAATGCAACCAGAACTGAAATGATACGAAGCGCTTACGGTGATATCCCGTAAATGAGTCTTAGCGCTAATATAAAATGCGAGTACGATAACCCGAAGGTGCAGAAAAACGAGTTCCAAACTAAGCATCCAAAATATAAAACATATGAAATAGCCCCAAACGATTGAAAATCACGATCCACAGTCAAGCGACAGCTTACAAGTCCACGACACGACTAAAGACGTTAAGCAAAACACAAAAACGACAATTCCATCAATGTATATATTGATAATAAGAATCAACACAAATATGGGAAAATCTTAATAATTCACGAATTACTTCGAAATAGCCCCCAAACTAGCTCGAATGGCAGAAAATACAGAACGAAATAGGTACGAAATGTGAGAAAGAATACAAACGAGTCGCCAAAAATGAGAAAATACAAAAACAAAAAAAATACGGATAATACATTCTTCCCCTCTAACAAAAAGGTTAGTCCTGAAACTTACGAAGTAAAAAGCTCGGGGTGTTTGGCGCGCATGCCCTCTCCGGTCTCACAAAAGCATTAACAAATTATTTAAAACATTCTCGAAATAAAATAATAAACTTTTTTTAACATTAACAAATTATTTAAAACATTCTCGAAATAAAATTATAAATTTTTTTATGACAATTGTAAAATAACGTGCAATTCTCGTATAGAAGACAATTTATCACTTAATTTGATTTATTAAAATTTTAGATTTTAAACAATATACCCCAACAAATTCCCCTACTGCACACTCAACAAGTTATTCTCTTTTTCCCATCTATTACGAAAGTCAAAATAAAAAAAAAAAAAAAAAAGAATAAAGAAAAATTCATTAAAAACCAAAATATTCGATATTGTTGTAAATAAGTCATGTATTTAGTGAATTACTAATATCCATGCTACTCGGGTCAAAGCGTAAGCTAGTGATGCTTTCGGCTACTGGACTTTCACCATCTAGGGTGCAGCAGTCAAGCTGCTTCGCCTAGCAGCACGACGCTTGTATTGCTCTCCCACAACCCCGTTTTAACGGTTTAGGCTGCTCCCATTTCGCTCGTCGCATCTCTGACGACTAATCAACGAACTCTAAATTTTGATTGACCGGTTTCTTGCCCACGTCTACATTACTACAACGAGTCCCCCTGAAACCCTAGATGTGTATCTGTAAATAAAGACATTTGACCTTCATAAGAAATACACACATTATTATTCTCCTCCTCCATTATCTCTTTTTTCATCTCAAGTTTATAACACGTTATCAACACAATACTCTACCAGTCAAATTTTTATTTCTCTCCGATTTTTGAAATTCTCAAAAGAAATCCGCGAGCAAATTTTTTATATTGCGAGACCGCGCTAAAATTGTGATTCCCGCTTCATTCACCGTCGAATCAGCATGAAATTTTTACAGTACCTCTACCAATTCAATGGTGGAGATCGGATTCTGAAATGTATTCCATGAAGAAAAAAGGGTCGAATAGAAGTAGTCTTTTCTTACATTGGTGAGCGGTATTAATTCTATTTACTCCTTCAAAAACTTTCTTGTAAATAATGATTTCGAGAAAAAATATATATTATTTAGTTATTAAATTTTATGTTTCTGTATGCATCATATATAAATAATATATATGATGACCTAGAAATCTATTATCAAATCATATTCTTCTTTGATTCTGGAAGAAACACGATTCAACAATACTTAATAATCCAGAAGATTATTAAGATAAAAGATTCGTTGTAGTTCTTGAAGAAGCACAATGGTATGTCGTCGTATTCTAGTTGAATATGATGTGTTCATGAAGAACACTGTGAGATCTAAGAATTTGTATAAATTCCTAATGAAAAATATAAATTAATATTCCTCAAGAATATTGTAAGTGCTATTGAAGAAGCAGTTACTTTAATTTAATTATTTCGAGCCTTGCTTAATTTTCGTACTATTTTATTTTTCTTTGTATATTCAATTATATCTCTTAAAATTACTGCTCCCGAAGTAGCACAATTAATTATAATATTCTTGAAGAATATTACTATTCTTATTTATACATAACTTATGTGATAATACAATATTCCTGAAGAATATTGATTTGTTACTTATAAATATAATAGCATAATTAAATCATTATGCTCTTGATGTAGCACGATATTATCCGTGAAGGAAAATATAACTTATATCTCAAATAAAAATATAAATATGATTTGAGAATATTCTCGATCGAGATATAAAATATGATATACTCCACAATCATAATCCGATTATACTCTAGCAGTAGCAAGATTAATGGGTGGTTGAATATTCCTATCACATTTACTGATAATTGTCCCCAGAAGTGAATAATATTAAATAATAAATTTTGATATTACATGGCTCAAATATTAATAATACGTATAAGTTATCTCCTCGAGTAGATAATATGAGTAGAAATTATCTTCTGATAAATTGTGTAGAGTTTATCCCTTATAGTGGATATTTATTTATAATTGTATCCATTGGAGTGGATATTATTAATTACTAATGATAAAGACGAGAAAATAATAATCCTAAATAATATATGTCAAATATCTAATTTATCTATTGTGTGGTTTAATATTTTATTATATTTTATGATGGATTATGAGTGTTTATCAATATGATGTAAAATATCATTGATTACATACCTGAAGTATGATTTCAGTTGATCTTCGCTACATAATTTGTGATAAAATGGTCAAATATCCTGACGATATTTGCACCATTAAAATTCTTGGCTTATCTTATTCTTTATTCATTATGGGAAACGAATGCCAAGTTTTTGGGTTAAATAGTGGTGATAATTTATTGTCTCATCAAATTGCAAATATTCATGATATCTTTAGAAATAAATGATATTTTTCGAGTAAATAAAAAAGTAGTGCCGAATTCATTGACAGTCTCTCAAGAACCACAAAATTCTTTCTTAAAGGATTGAAGATTATGCACTATTATCGAATGAACTTATTGAGTTCTAAAATATCAACTGAATTATGTATGACACCGAGATAACAAGTGAGACAAATGACACATACAATTTTCGAAGAAAAGAAATCGGTATTAGAGAAATTAGCAACGTAAATGACATATAAAATTCACCACTTATTAGACCAGAATTCTACTAATCCCAATATTCACAATATCTGCATGTCCAAAATCACATGTTTAATGAAAAAAAATATTTACATCATATTTGTAGTTTATTAAATTATATATTTATATTATGATATATATCGTGAAGATATATTAGTATAATGTTATGATTAATATCATAAAAGTAATGGAAAATGTCCTTAAGTACACTTATACACTTAAAATTGTATTGTTTGAGTTGACCAATTTTTTTCAATATCCTATACACGTTGGATTAATTGCATAACAATCATTGCACTTTCTTCGACAAGAAGAGTAATAACGATAGTTATTACATATAATATTGATGACGATATGTGTATCATTAATAAAGCATAAATATGCAGTTGAGAAAAATAAATACTCTTGAAAGATATAATATTTCTCCGTGAACGAGGAACTACTACTATATTTTAATATTTAAAGATAGAATATTATTAACATCTCTTGAAGTAGATTATCGTATTAAAAATTCAATTAAATAAAGGTTGAGTATATCATAAACTCATTCAAGAACAAAAATATCATTTTCTTTGAAGGAGTACATCGTATTTAGATTTTCATGTACTTCCAATCTCATTCAATATCTACATATAATTCAATTCATGAGTGGTCTTATAAAAATATAACATTATGAGCAATTTTGACTACAAGTCGTGCTTCATATCTCATGTTTGCATGAGTAGTGCTTAAAATTATTGGTAACTCTTCAAGAGTTCGAATCATCGTAATCATATAATATATGATAATAATCAATATTTAATGAACTTTATTCAATGTGCTATATTGAACTGCAGGCCAAATAACAAAGTATTGACATTAATCTGAATCATATTAGATTGTTTTGTCCATCTTGACCAAATATTTCGTTTCCAACATTAATCAACTTAGATCATTATGATATTTATTTGTATCAAGTACTATTGTTAAATCTATTGAGATAGGCTCCACATTTCATTGTAAAAAAATTCATAGAACGTTCGATAATTTAATTCTCTTCAAGAGTATGCTCTTCAAGAGCGACGTCTTCATGACGTTGAATTTTGTCACTAATGTTTAGTTTTTGATCTCCGAAGATATATAATATATTTCTCACCATTTATGTGGGCTAGCCTTAAACTCAATTGTAGTACTTGCATGTGTCTTCCAAGACATCAAAATTTCAGTTGGATTTATTTAAACCCTTCCGGAGTGTATACATATAAGTGATTGCAATTTTTTACTTCAAGTTCATAATAAATAATTTTCTTGATCGGTTGATACATTCCATCACCTAATATCAGAAATGATACTGTCTTATGATATCAATCTTATTCATATCACCCATCAATACTTCATGTATTGTCATAAAGGGGACCATACTCGATATTTTTTTAATATTCCATAAGCGTCATTTTTTAATATTCCATAAGTGTCATAGAGGGGGATATGTACACGGAATTACTAGTCAGAATTAATAATAATGCACTTTATCGATATCAAGTCATAAATTATTCAAATATGTAAACTTTAAGTTTACTCTATTGATGATTTGAGTTCAAACTAAGAATAAAGACAACTGTGTCAACCTCGAATTTGTTCTTGAATGAGTTTATGATATACTCAACCTTTAGATTTGAGTCCAAAATCTAAATATATGTATTCCTTCAAATTGCAAGTCTTTATATAGATTCAAATAGCATAGTTGAATTTGAAATAACTATATTAGTCAATATTATTCGACTAAAGAAAGATATATTAATGACTCAATGTCATATAGATATGAATGATCTTTGATTGATTGGAACTCCAGAAGAGATTCAATTGATATTTGAATATCTGAGAAGATAATTTTAGATCGTATTGAAATATCTTGAATATACCTTGGGTTACAAACACTTGAAAAGTGTATTATTTGTATATCAACTCACTTGTACATAAAAGGTATTAAAGCGATTTACACGAATGAACACGCTCATCAAAATAATTGATTAGTCACATGATCCTAAGGACACCTTTATACCAAATGATGAAGAGATTCATGATCCGGAAGCACCACATCTCAGTGCAATTGTTGCACTCGTATATCTTACTAGTTCTACATGAACTAATATATAATCAAAGCTTAACTCATCATCTAATAGTCAGCATTGAAAAAAGATATTGAAAACTTCAACGTAATCTGCAAAGAAAATGATATTTTTGTTTATATGGTTCTCTGCATCTATAATGCATTGGGAGTGCGTTGAAATAACATTAATCACCCAGTATATCTGAAAGAAGTATGGTCTATAGTAGAAGAATGAAGTTCTCCCAACTATTTGCATAAAGTCAATGCAGTGTTTGGTGAGAAGAATATATGATGAAACATATTTCTTTTCCACTCGTGAGCTATAAGTGATGCGTGATCAGTGCGAGAAACGATATAAAATGATGTTGTCTGATCTGAATTTTCATAAAGAAAATAAATGATGGATTTGCAATTATAGCAGTATAAGTTGGTGATCTAAATTTATTTGAGATTCTTGAAGAGTTCAATAAAACTGCCACTGAAGATCTATGAAGTAAGCCTTACTAGCAACATCTCCCAATATTATGAAATTATTGCAATACATGAAGTAAGTTGAGAATGTGTATGATTGATGATTTTAACCACAACTAATATGAAATCTCCAGAAGAGATGACATATCTCACCAACCTATAAGTTCGAGATTGCAACTTGCACTGAATAAGATACTCGTGCTAATTCGCGGAGTATTTTTGAAATGCCTGAAACATATTTATATAAAAATACGCATTGCACTATTTTTCCCTTAGTTGAGGTTTTATCCCATTGGGTATTCCTAGCAAGATTTTTAACGAGGCAACAAGGATGGCATATTAACATGATAGTGTACTATTTTCCCTTCATTAGAATTTTTCCTACTGGGTTTTTCCTAATAAGGTTTTGACGAGGCATATTCATGGCAGAATGAGGACATTACAGTGATCAATATTAGATCTCAAGATTTAAAGTCAGAATGAGTAGTTATACTCTTTTTTCTTCGATCGAGTTTTTTCCCACAAAGTTTTCTTGACAAGGTTTTGATGAGGCAACACATGGATACTCCTCTAAAAATATTCTGTATGCGAGATACTTACTCTTATGATCACTCCGTTTTTGTCTCATGTGGTTTTACTGATGCGGCACATGAATATTCATACAAGAATGTTCGATATGAAGGGGAGCAAATTCAATTATTACATATTGCTCAGGACTTTTCCTAACAGCAGTATGATGCAGCAAGTTATGCGTGTTACTAATGCCCTTAAATCCTATATGTATACCTATAAATAAAAGTTTTTGGCCCACATAAAAAATACACATATTATTATTCGACTCCTACATTTCTTTTTGTTTTCTATGAGAGTTTATAACAGATACATTGAGTATGTTTGGATGCATTAACTGATAATCTAGCTGATTGTTGATAATCTAGCTGAAAACCAATAATCTAGATTATATCAGATAATTTTGCTGAAAATTGATAATCTAGTTGTAGTATGATAATTTAGATTATTGTATTTAAAAGTGTTTGGCAAAACTAGCTATCATACTAGCTGAAATTTATAAAATGACATAAATGTACATCTTTTATATTTCTTGTTATATTATAATATTACAAAAACAACCTTAATATTTATATATTAACTCTTATGTTGCTTATTATTCTTTGACATTATGCAATATTATTATTTATTTTGTTTTCAACTTCTAATTGTATTTTAGGTTTTTTTTTATGTTATCACTTATATTATTATACAAATTTTATACAAATATTTATTAAAGGTAAAATCGGAATGAAAAAAATAAAAAATATATATATATATATATATATATAAAAAATATACATTACGAGTAAAATCGGAATGAAAAATAAAATCTGGTAGCTTTGGGTTAAAAGCTAAATTCGGAAGCGTTTGAATTTAATCTAGATTAAGATTATAATCTAGATTAAATTAGCATCATTCAAACAAGTTTTGAAGGTCAAATTAGATTATTTGACCAACTTTAATTTAAATTAAGATTATAATCTAGATTAAGCGGTCATCCAAACATACCCATCGTCGATATTTTACCACCACCAACAATCAAACCAAACCAAACCAAACCAAACATACCCAGTATATCCCGCTCAAAGCAGGATCTAGGTACCATGTTCCTACTTAGTTGTTTCTGTGAAGACCCATCGTAATGCGCGCAACAAAGTATGTTTGATTGTACAAAAACAATCGAGATTTACAAAAACAAAGGTTAGTAGTAGACGCTACTCTGTCTGATTCATCCTCAAAAATTTTGAGTCAAAATCGTAATGGCCCAATACACCCAACAATTCCTCAACAGCCTTCTCTCGCAGCGGGGGCCGGCGGCGTTGCCGTACGCGGAGGACATGAAGTGGCACATTCGGCAACATCTCTTGCACCTCACTGAGACCTACCCCTCTCTGCAGCCCAAAACTGCCGTCTTCACCCACAACGACGGCCGCACCGTCAACCTCCTACAAGCGGACGGAACCGTTCCGATGTCTTTCCAAGGCGTCACCTACAACATCCCGGTCATCATCTGGCTCATGGAGTCATACCCCCGCCACGCGCCGCTGGTTTTCGTCAACCCCACCCGCGACATGATCATCAAGCGTCCTCACCCTTTTGTCTCCCCCAACGGCGTCGTTTCTATCCCTTACATACACTCCTGGGTCTTCCCCGCATCCAATTTGGTCGAATTAGTGAGAAATTTGAGCCTTTTTTTCGCCCGTGATCCGCCGCTTTATTCGCAGCGTAGGCCGTCAAACCCTAGCCCTAATTTGAATCCGAGCTATGGTAGCATGAATTCATCTGTGGACTCCACAGTGGCTCGGCCCGCTATACCTCCGAGGGATTATTCCCCCACACCAACTCCTCCGCCACCGTACGGTAGCGGGAGAATAATGGAGGATCCCTCGGAGATTTTCAAGAAAAATGCCATAAATAAGCTTGTGGAGAGTTTAAATGGTGATATTAGAGAGATGAGGAAGACTAAAGAGGGGGAAATGGAAGGTTTTTTGGGGGCACAAGCAGCGCTAAGAAAACGAGAAGAGGAATTACGAAAAGGACTGAAGGAAATGCAAGACGAAAAGGAAGCACTCGAGCAACAGCTACAGGTGATTTTGATGAATACCGATGTATTAGAGGGATGGTTAATAGAAAATGAAGGGAAATTGGGGAGTAATGATGTTAATAGTGTGGATGTGGACAAGGCATTCGAGCCATGTGATGCACTTTCGAAACAGATGTTGGATTGCACAGCATCTGATTTAGCAGTGGAGGATGCTATATATGCATTGGATAAGGCTGTGCAAGAAGGGGCAATACCGTTTGATCAGTACTTGAGAAATGTGAGGCTTTTATCACGTGAGCAGTTTTTCCATCGTGCTACAGCTTCGAAAGTGAGGGCTATTCAGATGCAGACTCAGGTTGCTAGTATGGCTTCCAGGGCTTCACCGCAGCACACATTTGGTTGAGGTTTGTTTTTATTCGTGTCAGTGTAATCATTTTTCTTTTTCAGTTTCCATGTGGTAAAACGACTATATATATATATTGTTTTTATACTTGTTAATTTCCATTTCATATTGTAGAAAACAAGATTTCTTTCATTAGATTTTTTGTATTAATAAGACAAGGGCCGGAGGGCAATAAATCTTATTGTGCAGTTTATAAAGCTGGTGTTCCATAGGCTATTGTATATTGGTGTGCAGTTGTATTTACTACTTTGAGGCACATGGAGTTATGGAATTGTTACTTTGGAGTTCTGATCTCGTCGAACGTGCTAGTTATGTTCCTTTGTTACTATTAGGTATTAATGAGATTATATGCTTACTGATTTGAGGTGCAAATCAAACTAACTTTAGGGTAGCAGTAGAAGTTATGCGTCATTGATAGAAAGAAGTGGCAACAGCCACTCAAGACATACAAAAGGCGAGGGAAAGATGCCTCCAAAACTCAAGCTCTGATCTGGGATGCCTATGATGATATGGAGCCAACTTGGGCGTTGGAGTAATTAATTAAGATCTGATTTTTTTTTTGTTTCTGATGTAGGGTTAATTTAGTACTCCCTCTGTCCCACCGATCTTGGTTCATATTCCTTTTTGGGCCTTCCCAAGATACTTGGTCATTACCTTTTTAAGACACCTTTATCTCTCACAATTTTAAATAATATATATTCATACCATCACTTTATACACTACTTTTCGGCTTTTCTTAAATCCCGTGCCGAAAAGCAAATGCTCAAGATGGGTGGGACGGAGGGAGTAATTTAGTAATTCAACTAATTTAGTTAATTGCTGGGAATAGTCTTCCTTTTTGATTTAGGAGTCTTTTTTAATGCAGAGTTTAGATCCATAAAGGATTAGTTTGAGTCTAGGATTTAGTTTCCTATTTTAATTAAGGAATTGGTTTCTTGGAGGGTTGGGTTTTGTTAGCTATATAAAGTTTGTGAGTGTCCAGTTTATTGACAGTTTTGAGAATAAAGAATTTTCCCAGCAAATATTGCTTTCTTGTGTGAATCCGCGTGATTCAATTGTCTTGGGTGCGCTCAAGAAACCTAGGTACGCCTACGGTTGCCTCGGTGTGAAGCCAGGCTTGTTTTTTATTTTATTTTTGTGCTTAGTAATCATAATCTGGAGCACACGCAGGTTGTTCTGCATCAATTGGTATCAAGAGCCTACGTTAGATCATGACTACTCGTTCTGGAAGACCATACAGAAGGAGCTTTCTAATAACGAGAGGGATGCAATCCTTCTTCAGATCCTGGAGCGACTTGACAATTTATCTATTCGCGTTGACATTATAGAAGGCAGAAATCAGGAAGGTGGAGCTGTGGAAGAGACTCGAGATGAAGCTGTTCCTAATGGTGAAATACCAGCAAATCCAGAAGGTGAACAAGCTGGTCATGAAGATCAGCGAGTTGCCCAGCAAGGAGGAAGGGAAAGAAGAGGTGATCGAGGTCAAGAGGAGGACGTCAACCTGCAAATGATTGGGCTAGAGAATTGTTGGAAAGAGGTCGCTTTGAACCACATGATACGGCTGGAGATATCACGAAGAAAGTACAGACTGATGTCCCAAATTTTGAAGGAAAATTCGATCCCACAGTATTTTTTGATTGGCTTGCTGCACTTGAAGAATACTTTGATTGGTTTGATATGTCGGACGAGCGACAGGTTAGGTTTACAAAGATGAAACTTGTTGGTTTGGCTAAGGTATGGTGGCGTGGAATTGAAGAAAATACAAGGAGATGGGGACAACAACCTATAGGGACATGGCAAGAGATGAAGACAAAGCTCATCGAGAAGTACATGCCTCTAAATTACCAAGACAAGTTGTGCGAACAACTTGTTAATCTGAGGCAAGGTAATTTGAGTGTAACAGAATATATGCAACGATTTGATGAGATTAAAACTCGGAGTCAGATTGTTGAAGATCCTCGTCAAACCCTAGCACGTTTCAAGACCGGGTTAAGAGCAGACTTACGACGAGAGTTGCTTAGGCAACCTGTTTGTGGTGTGGAAGATGCGTTTCAAACAGCGCTTGATTTGGAAGAATACCTTAAACCACTTCCAGCGAGGAAGTTTGGTTCTCAAGTCGGGGAGACAGCAAATAAAAGGTTTGCAGCAACTAATCAGTCACCAAATGGATTGAAATCAAATACAGATGATCGGAAAGGCAAGAACATCATGCCTTCTAAAGGGAGTAGAAAGTATAATGACGGTTGTTTCAAGTGTGGGGAACCAGGTCATATGAGCTACAATTGCCCGAAGAAAAATCTGCATATTGGTGCTGAAATAGAGTCTGAAGAACAGCATCTAGAGGACAACGACGATGGTGGTGACTTCGAGGTTGGGGTATTCAAGGCTGATGATTTAGAGGAGCTAGAGGACGTTTCGTTCTCTGCAGTAGTCAGAGCATCTTAGCAGCCCCTAAAGCTCAAGAGGAAGATTGGCGGTGTACTTCAATCTTTCAAATGTTGGTGCGTTGTGGAACTCAAGCCAAAAAACTCATAATTGATGGCGGTAGCTGTATGAATGTAGTTTCAGCATCAACGGTGGAACGTCTCAAACTTCCTATTGAACCACATCCTCAACCCTATAAAGTTGCTTGGATTGATAATTCAACTATTCCGGTAACTCATCGTTGCCTTATTTCTTTCTCATACAAGAACTATCAAGATTCTGTGTTATGTGATGTGGTCCTTATGAAAGTTGCTCATATTCTACTTGGACGATCTTGGCTCTATGACCGAAAAGTGAAACATTGTGGAGAAAGTAGCACCTATAGCTTTATGCATCAGAATAACTCTGTAACATTGTTCCCTATGGCTGAAGCAGAGATTAACAAACATGAGGAACCTTCACCAAAATGTCCAGTTGGAAATAATAAAAAGTTTCTCCAAATCGTGACAAAGAAATCTTTCTTAAAAGAGAGCAGGGATAGTAATGTGATAATTGTTGTAATAATAAGACGCAACAAGGACTCTAAGGTGGCAACTAGTGAACTGTCTCCAGAAGTTCATAAGCTGTTGAATGACTTTTCAGATGTAGCACCTGAAGAGCTGCCAAATGAGCTTCCTCGTCTGCGCAACATTCAACATGAGATAGATTTTGTGCCGGGATCTTAGTTACCTAACCTTCCAGCATATCACATGAACCCTACCGAACATACAGAGCTTAAGAGACAAGTGGAAGAGAAGGGTTTATTCGTGAAAGCCTCAGCCCATGTGGTGTACCAGCGTTACGCCAAAAAAAGATGGAACCTGGCGTATGTGTGTCGACAGCCGTGTTATTAACAAGATCACTGTCAAATATCGGTTCCCAATTCCTCGACTAGATGATTTGCTGGATACGATGGCTGGTTCGATGGTGTTTTTAAAGATCGATTTGAAAAGTGGGTATCACCAAATCGTGGTCGACTGGGATGAATGGAAGACCGCCTTTAAGACCAAAGATGGACTCTATGAATGGCTTGTCATGCCGTTTGGACTCTCAAATGCACCTAACACATTCATGCGTTTTATGACACAGGTACTTCAGCCTTTTATTGGTCGTTTTTTGGTGGTATACTTCGATGATATCTTAATTTATAGCAAGAACAAGGAAGAACATTTGGATCACCTGCAGCAAGTCATGAGAACTCTTCGCCAAGAAAAGCTTTATGCCAATTGGAAGAAATGTTCATTTATGAGTAACCAGGTAATATTCTTGGGCTTTGTGATTTCTTCTAGAGGCATAGAGGCTGATCCAGAAAAAGTAAAAGCTATTCGTGACTGGCCGATTCCCACCTCAATTAGTGAAGCTCGGAGTTTTCATGGCCTGGCAACATTCTACCGACGTTTCATACACAATTTCAGCAGCATAATGGCGCCAATAACAGATTGCATGAAGCAAGGAGCATTCTGTTGGACAAGGCCATCAGCAAAAGCGTTCAAAGAAATCAAGAACATGATGAGCAATGCTCCTGTATTGCGCTTACCTGACTTCTCAAAGTTGTTTGAAGTAGCTTATGATGCATCTAATGTTGGAATTGGAGGTGTACTAAGTCAAGAAGGCCACCCTATATCATACTTCAGCGAGAAATTGAATGAGGCAAAACAAAGGTACTCTTCATATGATAAGGAATTCTATGCAATAGTGCAAGCATTGCGGTATTAGCGACACTATCTTATCTCCAAGGAGTTTCTACTCTATTCAGACCATGAAGCATTAAAATACATAAATTCCCAAAGAAAGTTGAATCACCGACATGCAAAGTGGGTTTCATTTTTGCAAGAGTACGCATTTGTTATCAAACACAAGGCGGGAGTGGAGAATAAAGCAGCGGATGCGCTTAGTCGAGTGGTGCATCTTCTTTCATCGATGTCAGTGCAAGTAGTAGGCTTTGATTTACTCAAAAGAGATTATCCATTGTGCAGAGATTTCAGCGTTATCTATGCTGAATTGATGTCGGGACAAACCTCAAACCATATAGATTTCTCTTTACATGATGGCTATTTGTTTTGAGGAACCCGCTTATGCTTGCCAAATACTTCTTTACGGGAAGTAGTTTGAGAACTACATTCTGGGGGTGCAGCTGGTCATTTTGGGAGAGACAAGACTATTGCAATGGTGGAAGATCGTTACTATTGGCCAAGCTTAAAGCGTGATGTTGCAAGGGCTGTTTCTAGATGTCGCACTTGCTAGATTTCCAAGGGAAGGAAGAAAAATACTGGTTTGTACACACCCTTACCAATAACACACGAATCATGGAAAGATTTAAGCATGGATTTTGTTCTTGGATTGCCAAAAACATTAAGAGGGCATGACGCAATATTCGTTGTGGTGGATCGCTACTCCAAGATGGCTCACTTTCTCCCGTGCTCTAAAACTTCTGATGCCTTACACATCGCAAAGTTGTTCTTCAGAGAAATTGTTCGACTTCATGAGTTACCTCTTACAATTGTATCTGATCGTGATGTGAAGTTTATGAGTTACTTTTGGCGTACTTTATGGAAATTACTTAATACAAAGTTGAAATTTTCTTCAGCTTTTCATCCTCAAACCGATGGTCAGACCGAGGTTGTTGATCGTAGTTTGGGCAATCTCCTCCGGTGCCTTGTCGGAGATCATGTTTCCTCTTGGGATTTTGTACTTCCTATGGCTGAATTTGCTTACAACAGTTCGGTAAACAAAACAACAGGTCGCAACCCATTTGAAATTGTCACAGGATTACGACCAAGGAAACCTATTGATTTAGTCCCACTACCTGTTGAGGCACGGCCGAGTGCGGAAGCAGAAGAATTTGCTGAACATATCCACTTGCTGCATGATGATGTTAGACGCAGGATTGCAATCAGCAATGAAGGGTACAAAATGCGTGCCAATTTGCACAGGAGATTCGTTGATTTCGGTGAGGGAGATATGGTGATGGTACGGATTAGGCCTGAACGTTATCCTAAAGGTGTATACAAGAAACTTCACTCCAAAAGTGCTGGCCCTTGCAAAATCTTTAAGAAAATCAGCTCTAATGCTTATGTACTTGACTTGCCAACTGATATGGGTATTAGCAATGTGTTCAATGTTGAAGACCTGACTCTGTATTTTGGCCATGACAAGGATGATACAAATGAGCATAACAATGTTCGTTTATCACTAGCTCCAAGAATAGCGGAAGAAATTGAAGATATTGTCGATCAGCAGCTTGTTTCAACTCGAGGAGGTGGTTACCAAAAGTTTCTTGTTAAGTGGAAGCGGCGTCCATTTTCAGAATGCACATGGGTTACCGATCAAGAGTTCCAACATCTTAACCCTAAGCTTTATGACCAGTTTCACGCCTTTAACTCGCCAAAGTTGAGTTCTTTCAAGCCGGAGAGATGATAGAAACAAGTGGCAACAACCACTCAAGACATAAAAAAGGCGAGGGAAAGATGCCTCCAAAACTCAAGCTCTGGGATGCCTATGATGATATGGAGCCGACTTGGGCGTTGGAGTAATTAATTAAGATCTGATTTTTGTTTGTTTCTGATGCAGGGTTAATTTAGTAATTTAGTAATTCAATTAATTTAGTTAATTGCTGGGAATAGTCTTCCTTTTTGATTTAGGAGTTTTTTTTAATGCAGAGTCCATATCCATAAAGGATTAGTTTGAGTCTATGATTTAGTTTCCTATTTTAATTAAGGAATTGGTTTCCTTGGAGGTTTGGGTTGGATTGACTATGGTGGAAACACCCTTAATGGTGAAATATAGAAACCAATTGCATTATTAAGTAATTTCGTTGCATATTTGTTATTATTTGTTGCATCAAGCTGGTCGTTAGTATATGCAACAAATAATGCAATAAAAAAAATACATAAATACATATAATTCTACTCATCTACAGCCGTTAGATCACTAATATCAATGACCTGCAAAAGTTTCTAGATTTCACAAGGTAATTAGTTTTCATATGATCTATTTCCTTGTTACCTATATAAAGTTTGTGAGTGTCCAGTTTTTGAGAATAAAGAATTTTCCCAGCAAATATTGCTTTCTTGTGTGAATCTGCGTGATTCTATTGTCTGGGGTGCGCTCAAGAAACTTAGGTACGCCTACAGTTGCCTCGGTGTGAAGCCAGGCTTGTTTTTTTGTTTTTGTTTTTTTAGTGCTTAGTAATCATAATCTGGAGCACACGCAGATTGTTCTGCATCAGTCATGTAAATGATTTTTATGTGATCGAATTTTGTATGACTTTTATCTTCGTGTTGCCTGTTAGACAACCGCATGCATAGTATTGTCTCCATGGAAGTGAGATGTCGAGGTAAGTTCATGGCGTTGGATTCCTGTGTTGCATGTTAAACCTGACATGAGTCAAACAAGTGCATGAGATGAGATCTTCTCAAAAGGTTAAGAGATAGTACCACATGAGTATTGTTAAGGATCATAACAATGTTGTGGATCACTGAAAGGAATGGAAATCTGGTGCCATTTAGAATTTGGGTATGAGTTTAAATATCCAATTATATGAACAGGGGAAATATATTGTAAAATTCATTGTTCTTTCCAGTGGCTAAAAATTTGTAAGAGTTTTAGTCAATAGTAAATGTTGAATGCTTTTCACTCTTTTAGAATCTTCTTTTTCTCATCTTATCAGTGTTTCAAATAGCGCCTTTTACATGTGTCGCGTTTTTGTTATGTCGTAGCTAGCGTAAATAGCGTAGCGCATAGCGTAAGCTATTCGAGCATGTCAATTATCAATTTTTAAAAATAAAAATATACTTATATTAGCATAGTTGTTAGAGGCGCGCCCGAGGCGCGAGGCGCTAGGGGCGTCAAGGGCAGCGCCTCCTGAAAGGTGAGGCGGGCGCAGGGAGGGAGGCGGGCGCCTTTGTGCGCCTAGCGCGCCTCCGAGGACGCACCGCAGACGCGCCTCTCTCCCATCTTCATTTTCAACCTTTATTAATATTATATATACATTAATAATAATATATATTAGATGTTATATATTAGAGAATTCAAAATTAAGGTTAACCCTAATTTTTTGGCTATTTTTTTTTTATTTCATTTTTTTTGTTTATTCAAAATGATGTTCCGTTGTGTATGATGTTCGCAGATGATATTGTGTTGATTGATGAAACGAAGGTTGGAGTGCAACAGAAATTGGAACTTTGGAGGGATATTTTGGAAGCTCGAGGCTTTAGGCTGAGCGAGTAAGGCATCAATATATGGAGTGTAGGTTTAGCGAAAACTTGATGATAGAGAGGCGGGGATGATCACATTTGATGGGAAAGTTGTTCATGGATCCACTTTCTTTCGGTATCTTGGATCTATTATCCAAAAGGATGGAGAGTTAGATGGCGATGTGGCTCACAGAATAAAGGCAGGGTGGTTGAAGTGGAAGAGTGCCACAGGGGTTTTATGTGATCCTGACATGCCTCATAGATTAAAGGGTAAATTTTACCGCACGGCGAGTGTTGGGCTGTAAATCAGTCACATTTAAAAGATGAATGTGGCAGAGATGCGTATGCTACGATGGATGTGTGGTCATACAAAAAAGGATCGGCTCAGAAATGAGGTGATTAGAGAGAAGGTAAGAGTTGCGTCTATAGAAGACAAGATGATGGAGAATCGATTACGATGGTTTGGTCATGTGAGAAGAAGACCTGTTGATGCCCCAGTGAGAAGGCTAGAAAGTTGGGGAACAAGTAATGTTGTGAAAGGTAGAGGAAGATCCAAGAAAACTTGGATAAAGATGATTGAAAATGATATGCGGTTTCTTGGAATTGGAGAAAGTACGGCGATGGAGAGGCAAATGTGGCGGGAAAGAATACGGATGGTGGATGGAATCTGATTCTTTTTTTTTTAATTTGTATTTTTATTCCTATTTTCTTTTATTCCATGTTATTTTTTAATTTATTTTTCAGGATTTTTCATTTTTTTCTTTTTTTTTTTAACATTCATTCTCTTTTTTTATTTGCTTTTTTCTCTACTTTTTTTCCCTCTTTTTTCCTTTTATGTTATTTATGGAACGATTATTGACGGTTTCAAAGTTTGATTCATGTTAGCCGAGCCCAAATCATTTTGGGATTAAGGCTTAGATGTTATTGTATTTATTGTATAATATAATATGTGATATGATTTGCCATATTTTCAGATTTTTGTATCTAAAGATTCTATTTTCTGTTTTTATGTTTATTTTTCTGTTTTTTTTTTCATTATTTTTTAATTTCTCATTTGATTAATATGTGATGATTTTTCTCATTTGATGAGGAGGTGGAGTTTGATGAGGAGGAGGAGGAAGACGAGTGATAGTTTAATTGAGACTTTAAGAAGTGTTGAACTTAAACATGTCTTTTGTGTGCTGATTTTTGTTGGTTATATGTTGGTTTTTGTTGATTATGTTATTTATTATTGAAGTTAAACCTTATGTTATGGAGTTCTTAGACTTAATTACATGAATTATGTTTTTTTTATTAATTTTTAATTAATTTTGCGCCTCTGTTCAAGAGGCGCTTCTCGGGCGCGCCTCTCGCCTCGGGCGCTAGGACAGCCTTTGCGCCTTTGTGCGCCTCTCGCCTCTAACAACTATGTATATTAGTAAATCAATGAGATAATTAATCATAAAACCATAAAGAAATAAAAATATACTTATACTAGTAAATTATGCACAATACCAAGAGAGGCGTAACTCTTTGAGTTCAGAGATGCACCAAAAATCGCACATCTCAGTCTCAGGCCTTCCACACGTGCGCCAACCTTCTCCTAGGGTTTCATTCCATTTTTTGGCATGTGGATGTTTTATTTGTTAAAGCCGATCAATGTGAAAATAAATTATTTTGTTTGAGTGGATTATTAAAAGACTACTTACTCGGAAAAAATAGGCGTTCACATTTTTTTGCACAAATAGCGCAAGTTTTTGCCTAAACAGCGCAATAGCGTACGCTATAGCGTAAACAGCGCGCTACATGAGCAAAAAGCGCAGGCTATTTGTGCAAAACGCTATTTAGGCCGTGCTACGCCGCGCTAAAGGTCTGTAGCGCGCTACGAATCGCGTTATTTAAAACACTGCATCTGATGCTTTTTTTTTTTCTGTTTCCTATGTGTGGAGATGCTCAAGTTTGGATGAGAAGATGCCAAGGGTTTTTCATGCTTAGTGTGCTTCTGATTTTATCAGTTTCGATATGTTTTGATATTCATTTTTTTTGTTCATGACATGATACATGTATCTCTCTCTCTCTCTCTCTCTCTCTCTCTCTCTCGCTCTCTCTCTCTCTCTCTCTCTCTCTCCCTCCCTCCCTCCCTCCCTCCCTCCCTCCCTCGAACCGTATGCCTCAGCCCCAACCCAGTCTTCACCGCATCATCTTCTTTCCTTTCACCCCAACCCTCAAAGGTTCCAAAATTCTTTCTACAGTAATAGTGTTTATTAGTTGGATTTTTGGATTGGATCAACTAATCAAGAACAGTATACTGCAAGTCTGAAACTGAAATGATGATAAATTTGTATTTTATTGAAACAATATAAACATCTTCCTGTATTTATCACTTGTATTAAATATGAATGGATCCTTAAAAGTTGTTCAGAGAAGTTCATAATGTTTGGAGCTTATATCAGTAGTATTGTTCTGTTTGGTGTTGCTTTGATTAGTTTGACTGCTGAGGCCTTCATATGAGATTATGCTTGCCATGTTACCTGTGTTTAGTTGTGCTAGGGGGCTGTGGTTTCTGATTTTAGCTGCTGATATTGATGCGGTTTATTCGAACAACCTGACCCGATGCAACAGATAAAGTGGTTCATATTTTCGATCTGACCTTTCACTAGCTTGGATTTATGTCTTGAAATGTTATATATATATATATATATATTAATGTATTAACATTTTCATGAACGATATTCATATATTTTATGCATATGCTAATATGGACAATCAATCACACAAACATTAGTGGTTCTGGTTTATTCCTATTTCTTACTTAAATAGTCCTCATTTGATCTAGAAATATATGAATATCATTCATGAAAATGTTAATACATTAATATGTCTTGAAATGTTATATATATATATATATATATATATATTAATGTATTAACATTTTCATGAACGATATTCATATATTTTATGCATATGCTAATATGGACAATCAATCACACAAACATCAGTGGTTCTGGTTTATTCCTATTTCTTACTTAAATAGTCCTTCTCATTTGATCTAGAAATATATGAATATCATTCATGAAAATGTTAATACATTAATGCATTGAAATTTTGATGTACGAAATGCATATATTTCATGCATAATTAGTACAAAACTCATGCATAAATTAAGATCAGAAAATCGCATCTAATATTGATGCTTGCATAGAACGCGCTCCTATATATATATATATATATATATATATCATAATATCCATGGAAATTACTAGAAAAGCCAAAACAATAGACAAAAATAGAAACAATATCAAAACATCGTAATATCCATGGAAACAATATTCAATAAATTATGATAAACTAAAAAAATCTAAGCAAAATTGAAAAAATAAACAAATCACTACACATATAAAAAACAGTCTCTCAAATAGGAAAAAGTGTTGAATATATATATATATATATATATATATATATATATATTATATCACATGCAAGGTACAACCACCGGCTGTTTGGATGATTAAATTAACTAAAGTTTTATTTTAATATATTCAAAACAAACTCTATCAAATATATCTTAAAAACTGTGTTGATGAATTTATGTAGATACTCCGAAACAATCCTGCATTTTCTAAGACGTGCAAGAATTAGGCATTGGTTCTTGTTTTATATGGTTGGCATGTGGGTTCCACTTGACCTGTTCAATAATCAGTTCAATGCTGACATTTGCGTGGATTTTCACCTCCTCTCGCAGTATCTACTATGTTTTTCAAGTATTCTCTAATGCGGATAGAAAGAGATCATTACAAGAACTATCAATTGGAGTCTGTTTGCTGGTGGTTATAGAAAGTATTATACTCACCATCACACTTTATTATTGCGTTTGGTTATATTTTAGCGCGTCCTGTTATTTCTAATAAAATTGGTTGTTAATAACCAAGAGTCTGGTTGTTTACATCCAAAGGGAAGGTGAATTCTGTAATATCATCAAGAGGGAATCTTCTTAATGACCTTGGGTACATAAAAATTGGGGCTAATTAAGAGTTTACGGGTGTATCTCTGAAATATTTGATGACCTTAACAAATTCGGTTAGGTTAACTAATAGTTGAGGCCAATGTAAGACATAAATCAAAATTAGGGAATCAATATGGAGTGTAGTTTCCTCGAAATTTATCTTTTTAATCATCGTATTAAGAAGTTCCAAAGGTTTGATCCCAAAGAATTTGGGTGAACAATGACAATTTATATCTGGGACTCATCGTGGCTCGGGATTTACAACATATGATTAATGGATGTAAAAATGATATTCATGGTCCCATTACTTGCGTATTTATTGTTCATATTTAATTGGTGATGAATATATAAGTGACGAGTGATAAATATGAAGATAATAGCAAGTCCTTCACTTAAGGATGGGTTATTGGTTAGGCCGGACTCCCATTATAACACCCCCAAACCAATCAGAAATATTACAGCCCCGCAGACCCTCTTCGTGAGGATTTATCAAGCTAAATATAGAAAATACAACACAATACATGCCGACATGGCTGAATAACGAACCATTAGACCGATTTGGTCTTTTACTACACCATACACATCAAACATACATTACTCTTTCTCACAACTCATACCCACGCAGGGGTTAGAATACATCGACATTTCCATAGAACAAAAAATACCACCACGAAAAGACAAATAACGGACTTCACTAAATACTCGACACAGGTCTTCATGTGATTAGTATCGTCGCCTTCCATCATCCTTCGTAACGATCCCATGAATTGCTCCCCAGCAACCTGCAAGTACCTGGACGCAATACAGACATCCACCCCCCAAATACTCGGGGGTTAGCAAAACTCCACTGTTTTGCTAGTGCAAGTATAAAACACAAATACAAGCCATACACAACATACTCCAAGAACAATAATAATCGTGAATATACTCCCCGAGATGACTCGCTTGATCAAAACAGTTTGATTTATGAAAAATAGGAATAAAACCATTATACATCTTACAGAACATTTTACGATCTCGGGAGTTTTAAAAATATTTGGGGTTTAAGAATTCTCAAGCCTTTCGAAACACTTAGGGGCACAGCTCGAAAATCATTTATTTCAAAAATACGATTCCAATAGCAAAATACGGGGTCCATGACCCAATCATAACATTCCAAACACAAACACGGGGGTCCACGACTCAAATCATCCACATCATATACTCGCAAGAATAACCCGGCGGAAACTACACCGCAAACATTACCATGACAACAGTCTCACAGTACGACATCAGAGAGCACCACTTTGCAACTTAACCATACGGTCGAACTCGACACACCACAGAGTTACAATACACAGAGCAACCACAGGACTCGCGTACCCATACCAAATTATCACAGCCAAGGGACGACTCACACACACAACACATTTACTGGTGCCATTCCAGTCAAGTACAATACCATTTGAACTGCCATTCTAATCAGATGAACCATACGCCAAAAATCAAAGTTCTCTAACAAAACATTTCAAAGTTAACCGTTGGTACGAGACTCACGGCCACCGCACCCCGCAGAGCCCCGTCCACCCTAGTTCGCGATACGCACACACACGGGAATATGTATCCCTAGAGGCTCCGTCGGACCATCCCTAGGTGAACATACATAATCATCCACAACACCACGGGAAGCCATAGTTCAAATACTAGAATATGCAAACAAATGCTAGGTACTTCGCTAGAATGGCCACTTTGTCGACGTATACTCACAATCAAGGTCACACAACAACAAGCAATACCAATGCCAAACAACACCAAGTTCCCCAACCTCCTTACGAAGGAGTAACAACTAATTTCACACAACGTCACATATTCACCGTGTTGTTGCCCGAAATATTTATCCGAAGATGAAATACTGCTGGAATGGACGGACAACAAACAAGGTTGCGGGAGCACTTCCGAGGGGGTGTGAATAACACAAGATTTGCCGGGTTTGTTAGGCCCGGGCTTGAATGCTCTCGCGAGATGTTATTAATACAAATATTTGTGGATACAAGTATTAATGTGAGAATCTAAGTACAATGAGTGTAAAAAGATCCTATTATCCAGCTCTTGAGCGAAGCTTTGGTGTTCTTGCTCTCGGCCGATCGTCTTCTGTGTGAGAGAGGCTAAGAGAGAAGAAGGAACCGAGAGATAGCTGTTGCCAAGAGTAAGAATGCCAAGTTGTGTGCTGAAATTCGAAGGGAGTTAGCGAGATGGACTTCAGAGAGTAAAAATTCGGTCCTTGTCCAAGTGCAGGCAGACTTCTATATATAGAAATTTGAGATGCCTTGTTTCTGTGAGCGATCGCCTTAGTTCAATATTATAATGGGCGATCGTCTTTAAGTCACATGGGGTATCTGCCTAAAGTCGAAGTCAGCCGGCGGCCAATTTGTGCGGTCCAATAAGGAGCCAGCACGCATCCGGAGTTGCTGTCACGGGCGGTTCTACTGACACCTTTCGGCGGGCCTATCGGCTGGTGGAAAGATGCTGACAGGCTGTGGTCAATGATCCGTGAAATGCGGATCTTGTCTCGGCATTGCACGTGGGTTTTGTCCTGGGCTTCGGCCTTTGCCGAATGGATGATCATCAGTCGGTCACCAGAGGTCGGCATCGGTCTGTCACCAGGGGTCGGTCGACAAGTGCCGAGAGATGATCGTCTCCTAGTCGGCCACCAGGAGTCGATCGCCAAGTGCCGAGAGACGATCGTCTTAGATGTCGATCGCTCGGCACCGGGACTTGTCCTGGGACCTTCGGTCGGCAGTTCTGTATTGTCTGCTCGGCTATGGCTAGGTCGCCCGGTCTCTGGTCGGCAGTTCTCCCTTGGCTACCGGGCTAAGACTAGGTCGCCTGGTCTCTGGTCGGCAGTTCTGCCTTGGCTGCCGGGCTAAGGCTAGGTCGCCTGGTCTCGGAGGTGACCGCCTGTCGAGACATATAATTCTCGACACAACAATTGCCCCCCAGCTTGCTCCGATGTTGAGTACATGGGGCGAGGTGGTTTTTGCTGGCGATCGTGTAGGATGAGGACGGGCGATCCGTTGAGTGGACTCTGGTTTCGGACTTGGGCGATTTGGTCGATTGGCTAGCTATCTTTCGGTCTTGTACCTGCAAAAAACAACATTGGCCGATCCCTCGTAGAATCTTGATTGTTTCGTCGCTGAGGAACCGTGCACAGTCGCGGAGTTCGATGGACCGACTCCATGATCGTGTCTTGTGCGCGAACGACATTGACTGTCTCGTGACTCATTTTATTGTGAGGGTCCTCTGTTAGGCTGCGCCTCGCCTCGTATTTAAACGAAGGGCGTGCGGTCTTGGTCTAGAGGAGTCCTTGCGCGGGGCGTCGTCGGATTAATCAACTCCACTTCCGCGGCTTGTTAGCTCTGCTTCCACCTCGGCCCGCCATGAAGATGGCGCCCTCGACGGTGTACGCTGAGACGGGGGTAGTGGCACGTCGTATTGTCCGGGTTCACCATGTTGGATGATGAACCTTGAGGGCGGGCGATCGTGTCCACTGATTAGTTTTGGAGGGCCCTCAGACTACGCCGGCCTCGTATTTAAACGAAGGGCGGGCGATCTTGGCCCAAAGGGACCTTGCATGGCCGAAGCAGCCGGTTCCATCGACTACCAGGACCATGGATGTACGTTGTGCCGTGGAGGCGATCTTGTGCCTTAGTCCATCATGTTAGATGGTGAACTGTAGATGGCGAACGAGTCCTCCGGTTGTGGTGATGTAGCTCGATAAAGGCGATCAGGCTGGAAGACCGGTGACCGTCGTCCGGCTGCCGATCGCGTTATTCATAAGTTGGTATCGGCGATCGGGCTGGAGATCGTCACTCGGGCGCCGATCGCGCTGCTCATAGGCTAAGAAGAAACCTTTGCCTGGCCTGAAAGTCTGCGGCCTTAGCTCAAAAGATTGCGTAGGTCGAGAGTTGGTCCTTCGTAAGATGCCTGAACATAGGCGAAAGACCATGGAATCCTCCTAGGACCGTGTAGAGGGCGATCTCATCGCTTATGGGCTCGCCGTTGAGGATGATCTCGTCTACCCGGTCGATGTAGTCCGAGTCGGTCTCTTCTTCCCCTTATTTGAGTCGCATCATGCGATGGGGACCTTCTGGCCGAGCGACCCTGGTTCCGAAGTACGCTGTGAAGTCGTTCTCCAGTTGGTTAAAGGAGCCGATGGATCAAGGCGGCAATGAGGTGTACCACCTGTAGGCGAGGTCGTCCAGCGTCAGAGGGAACATTCGGCACCTGGTCGCGTCTGATGCCCCACACCCGGCCATGTAGATGTTGAACTTGCTCCGGTGTGTTTCGGGGTCCGATCTCCCCTCGTACAGAGGTGTTTGAGGAGGAGCGATCTTATGCTGCATGGGGGCGAGCTCGATGTGGACCGCGAGCGGCTCGCTCGGCCCGGCGAACTTGCTCTTGGCGCCTGCCCCAGATTCCAGGAGCGCCTTCATGTCGTCGAGCTGGCGCTGCATCGCGGCCATCGCTGCAGCTCGGTTGCTCGTGGATCGGCTTTTGGAGCGGGAGCTGAGGCGATCGTGTACCGATCGCCTGACTCCGCTGCTGCCGACCTCGGCTCTCTGTCGAGGAGGAGCCAGATGGCTGGTCGGCCTTCTGGGAGTCGGATATGCCGAGCTCCTGGTGACGGACTTGAGCTCCGTCGTCTCGTGGCTGGGGCCGGACTGCCCCGGTCGCCAGGATGGGTCGCTGCCGAGGCGATCGAAAACAGAGGTGCTCCGGCTAGCGAGCGCCTCTTCTTGCGGATGGGAGCCTCCTGGCGATCGCTCGGTCAGCACCGCCTTGAACTTCCGTTTGGTCTTACGGCGGATGGCCGAGGGGGTGATAGCGGGAGGCGCGTCGAGAGCACTCCGTCGCTCCTGTAGGATGGCCATGGCCTCCTCGATTTGTTCCGCAGTTCGGAACTGATCGAGCGAGAGACTTGGGCCGCCCGCCAGGGGCGGGATCGAGTGTCTCGGACCGCGGCGGCTACCCTCCGCCATCGGCTGTGGCTCGGACTGAGATGGAACGAGGCGTCTGGCGGGCTGGCCAGCGGCTTTCTTCGACGAGGAGGCAGAAGTCATGATTCTGAAAGCTTTCTCTGAAGAACAGTGAGTGTTTCTTCAGGTATATGCCCCGGAGAACAGTGAGTGTTCTTCGAGACGGTAGGAATAAAATTGAGGGTTAGATCCTCTTCTTCTAGCGCCAATTGTTGTTGCCCGAAATATTTATCCGAAGATAAAATACTGCTGGAATGGACGGACAACAAACAAGGTTGCAGGAGCACTTCCGAGGGGGTGTGAATAACACAAGATTTGCCGGATTTGTTAGGCCCGGGCTTGAATGCTCTGGCGAGATGTTATTAATACAAATATTCGTGGATACAAGTATTAATGTGAGAATCTAAGTACAATGAGTGTAAAAAGATCCTATTATCCAGCTCTTGAGCGAAGCTTTGGTGTTCTTGCTCTCGGCCGATCGTCTTCTGTGTGAGAGAGGCTAAGAGAGAAGAAGGAACCGAGAGATAGCTGTTGCCAAGAGTAAGAATGCCAAGTTGTGTGCTGAAATCCGAAGGGAGTTAGCGAGATGGACTTCAGAGAGTAAAAATTCGGTCCTTGTCCAAGTGCAGGCAGCCTTCTATATATAGGGGCTGAGATGCCTTGTTTCCTGGCGGGCGATCGCCTTCCGTTCAATATTATAATGGGGCGATCGTCTTTAAGTCACATGGGCTGTCTGCCTAAAGTCCAAGGCTGCTGCCGGCAGCCAGCTGTGCGGTCCAATGAGGAGCCAACACGCGTCCGGAGTTGCTGTCACGGGCGGTCCTACTGACACCTTTCGGCGGGCCTGTCGGCTGGTGGAAAGATGCTGACAGGCTGTGGTCAATGATCCGTGAAATGCGGATCTTGTCTCGGCATTGCACGTGGGTTTTGTCTTGGCCTTCGGCCTTTGCCGACTGGATGATCATCAGTCGGTCACCAGAGGTCGGCATCGGTCGGTCACCAGGGGTCGGTCGACAAGTGCCGAGAGATGATCGTCTGCTAGTCGGCCACCAGGAGTCGATCGCCAAGTGCCGAGAGACGATCGTCTTAGATGTCGATCGCTCGGCACCGGGACTTGTCCTGGGGTCTTGTCTGCTCGGCTATGGCTAGGTCGCCCGGTCTTTGGTCGGCAGCTCTGCCTTGGCTGCCGGGCTAAGACTAGGTCGCCTGGTCTCTGGTCGGCAGTTCTGCCTTGGCTGCCGGGCTAAGGCTAGGTCGCCCGGTCTCGGAGGTGACCGCCTGTCGAGACATATAATTCTCGACACAACACACCGTACAATTACACATCTCAACACACAATCCTCGGCAAATAATTACGGTCTACTAAATCCACTAAAATATGTTTAATATCTTCCAACATACGAAACTAACGCACATATCCCGAAAACACATTAATCCACGAAGCATACGAGTTATCTTTTGAAAGACACAATTATTGAGAACATACCAATCCTTTTAAAAGTTCATTAAAACAACCAAATTGTAATTTTGGTTCCAATACTAACGAATACGTCTACGAAACACGAAATGTATGGACAAGATACTTGCCTCGGATAATTACAAACGCGGAGAATCGACCGAAGTGAGGAGACCCGAACCATCCACGAACCCGCCGACTCCGCCGAATGATAACCCGCGACGATAAACTGCGAATGACAATAACAACAATGAAAATAAATTCCACAGCACGACTCAAAGCCGCCGAATTAGAGGGTCAAATGACGAAACTTCAAGGGTTTCCCCCAAAACGGCCAAGAACATGAATTGACTCGTTAATTCGTGAAAAACGGAATTCCAACCATGGGTTATGATCAACATGACTAGATAACAACAAGGGAACCAACAATTTCGGATTAAAATCACGAAATCAAGATAAACCCCAATTATTCCCGAAATAGGGTTCTATGATGATTACCTCGATTCAAGGGGGAAAAGGATGACTTGATGTTGTTAATCTACACCAAGACCTTGATGATAATGTTGTAGGATGAAAGATTGATGAATTTCCGTGAAGAATCGCCCTGGAATCGCCTCAAGAATCTACCCGTCGCGTGAGGAATGAAAAGAGTAAAACTGTTCTGAAATAACACTGCCCGCTGACTGAAATACAGGCCCTTGTTACGGCCGTTACATCATGTCCATTACGGCCGTAATATGTTGGCCATTACGGCCGTAACATGCTGCATTCTGGCAGCAGATTCCTTCTGTTGCCCGATCAGTTCCGAACAACCTCAAAATGCGACGACTCGAAAGGTGAGACATAGCGCTAATGAAGAGTTCTCAACCACGAATGAAGCGCTAAACAAACATGCGATTCCGACAACTCGAAGGTGGTTAAAAATGAGTATCAAAACAAATACCCAAAACTTTGGGAAATTACAAAACGGCCTGAATGTCCGAAAAATCACGATACATGATCGAATAACCAAACCGAAGTTCACAACACATCTAACAAGGCTAAACGGCCTTGCGGAAAACACGAAACGACAGTTTCGAACGAGATTCGTAAGAATCAAACTCAAATGCGGAAAAGTCGCCAAAAAAGCACGGAACTCAGCAAAGCGATACCGAAACGAACTCAGATATTGAAAAGTACAGAATTAATCATTCTCAGAATGACGGGACGGTCACAAACGAGCCACTAAAACAGACTTCCACTCAAAAAAAGAAAATTACTGAAAATCGATACTGCGGGTATTACATACTACCCCCCTTAAAAGAAGTTTCGTCCCCGAAACTTAAAGCATAGAATGAACAACACAAAACAAACTCAGATAATACACGTTATCCGCTGCCGATGACTTGCAACAGCTCACATACAACACGCAGCTGCTACCATTCATATCGCTATACCAGAACGATAACAAAACACAACGAATAAAAATCAATACGGTTGACCAACCCAAGCAGTACAGCAATCAGAACGCGAGTTAATTACTGAACATATGCAAAATTACCCCACCCAAGGTTTGGAAGGTCGAATACGAAGCTAATTTTCCGAACTTAAGGAAATTACGAAGTGATCTGAACGCTCAAAAGATCACGATACGAGATCAACAAAAATCGGACAACAAACGGTCGGACCACGGCGATTGAGACAATAACGGTCGAACAATCATACTCGAATTACGACGAACAACAAGAATGAAACATCAAATCCAAAGTTCACACCTCGACTCGATACAATAGGTGATCTGGTAAGGACGGCAAGATATGCATTCACATAAGATCCATAGGCATGGAACCAAATTCGGGAAAAGTCACAACGACAAACAGATTAATCCGAAACAATACCACAACTCGTTCGAACAACAAAAAGCAAAGGATAGAACAAGTTCAGAAAATATCAATGAACGCAAACAAATCGATAGAGTCGAAAATACAGAAGTTCAACAATCTGATCCGCCTCTCATAAAAGAGGTTTATCCCCGAAATTCGAAACGACAAAGCAAGGAAATAACATAACGTACAACTAGTAGACTATATCCCTCAGGTGCTCCTCAGAGTCGATCCTGACATCAGTGCTCAAGTCCGTGCCTTGGAAGGCTCGGCGACTAATTCGCAAAACTGAACCCGGTGTCCCTTGAGTCCGCATTTGTAACACGTTACTGGCGGAGAAGGACAATGTGCACGAACATGTCCCGATACATTGCAGTTAAAACACCTCCTAGCTTCACCAGGAGTCAAAGTAGACGTCTTGGAACTCTCAGTCTCATGCATCGAGCGATGAAGCTTCACAGCGGAAAGACTACGACGTTGCAATCCAGAACCACCAACTCCAGTACTAACCACAACGTCATCCAACTTCCTCAGCTTTCTAGTCGGTTCCAGACAAAACCCAGCTTCCAGAAGTTCTCGGAACTCCGCCCACATGACGACACAATTTCGAGGTTTGACAGCTTCCCACCAATGAGCAGCATCTTCGCTAAGAAGGTACTGAGCAATAGGAACCTTTTGATCTTCGGGACAATCAATAGCCTTGAATATCTTTTCCAGCTGAATGAGCCAACCATCCCAAGCCAATGCATCCGCCACACCAACAAATCGAGGAGGTTTCATGCTAACTACTTCTCGGAGCCATAGGTTTTCCCCGATCTTCTGAATCGCATCAGTGTTGCGTTGAACCGCCTGGGTCAACTGAGTCAGCCGTGCTGCTACTTGTTGCAATATGGTAGCAACATCCATACCAATATCGTTCCCGGCAACATCCTCACGATCCCGCTCCTGATCCCCATGGCCATCTGTACCACATTTGCGACCACGACCTCTGCCCATCGGCATATTAATCAAGCAACAACCTAACGTAACGAAAGTCACATAATCACACACAACAATATTACTACACACATGAAATCCACTCATAGGTGATCGACTGCAAAAGTTAGTCCTAACGGCAAAATGCAGTCTAAAACTTTTGCCCAGATACAAAGCGCGCTCCATGACAAGAGATGGCGTGCGCTAACTGCGCAATTTTGGTAATCCATTAATAATCACCTTCCAACAGTACTAGACCGGAGGTTACGAATAAACAACAGCGTACAAATCTAAACGCCAACAGTTCACATACTTATAACATTACACAAATAGCCATCAAAAGTTAACTAACGTTCCAAACCGAATTCCCACCTCTCGGTCCAGAGAACTACCTCGACGAATGCATACCGAACGACTCAGCATTCACGCCACCACTTTAATCACAACTCGGGGCATTATAGCCGAAACAACAACATCATTACCACATACCTTTTTACTGGAATTTTATGAAGTCGAAAAGTTGAAAACGAAAGTCACGTCTCAAGTAAATTTTGATAGACCTCATTTGAGTTTTAGAAATCAAAATTTGAAAATTTGCAATGCAAAATGAAAATAAAATATAAGTAGTTTGAGTTCTCAAAAAAAATTGGTCTCGAGGTCATCATTCGAAAATCAAACTCTTTCCTTTCCTGAAGGATGTTCTAAAATAAAATTTACGTGACTTCACAAAACAGTTAAAGTCTTTAAAATATCACGCTGATAAACCTTCATTGAGTAACCACACCAAAACATTACTCCTGTAAAATGGTTTATACAAGGATATATATATATATATATATATATATATATATATATATATATATATATATACACACACATGCATGCATACATACATACATACATACATACATACATACATACACCGGCACCGCTCTTTATCCCAGCACAATACGAGAATCAACAAGCATGAATTACATATTCACAATTCAAAGTTAAACTCCTCATGATAACACAAAATCACGCAAACTCGTATAACACGAGACACAGCAAAGTAGGGAGACTTACATCCACAGTTCGCACGACGATGATGGCTGCACCTCGATACTAATCACGACCGACACCTCAGACGATGCGTCGCGACACGACTCAGTCAGACAAAATATGATAAGACAAGACAAGACAAGGCCCGACAACACAAAACTCAACCCGACAGCCTAGGTTTCCGCAACCTAAGCTCTGATACCATATTCTATAACACCCCCAAACCAATCGGGAATGTTACAGCGCCTCAGACCCTCTCCGTGAGGATCTACCAGGCTAAATACAGAAAACACAACAACACAATACATGCCGACATGGCTGAATAACGAACCATTAGACCGATTTGGTCTTTTACCACAACATATACATCAAACATACATTACTCTTTCTCACAACTCATACCCACGCAGGGGTTAGAATACATCGACATTTCCATAGAATAGAAAATACCACCACGAAAAGACAAACATCAGGACTTCACTAAATATTCGACACAGGTCTTCATGTGATTAGTATCTTCGCCTTCCATCATCCTTCGTAAAGATCCCGTGAATTGCTCCCCAGCAACCTGCAAGTACCAGGACGCAATACAGACATCCACCCCCCGAATACTCGGGGGTTAGCAAAACTCCACTGTTTTGCTAGTGCACGTACAAAACACAAATACAAGCCATACATAACATACTCCAAGAACAAGTTTGATTTATGAAAAATAGGAATAAAACCATTATACATCTTACAGAACATTTTACGATCTCGGGAGTTTTGAAAACATTTGGGGTTTAAGAATTCTCAAGCCTTTCGAAACACTTAGGGGCACAGCTCAAAAATCATTTATTTCAAAAATACGATTCCGATAGCAAAATACGGGGTCCACGACCCAATCATAACATTCCAAACACAAACACGGGGGTCGACGACTAAAATCATCCACATCACATACTCGCAAGAATAACCCGGCGGAAACTACACCGTGTCAAACATTACCATGACAACAGTCTCACAGTACGACATCACAGAGCACCACTTTGCAACTTAACCATATGGTCGAACTCGACACACCATAGAGTTACAATACACAGAGCAACCACATGACTCGCGTACCCATACCAAATTATCACAGCCAAGGGACGACTCACACACACAACACATTTACTGGTGCCATTCCAGCCAAGTACAATACCATTTGAACTGCCATTCTAATCAGATGAACCATACGCCAAAAATCAAAGTTCTCCAACAAAACATTTCAAAGTTAACCATTGGTACGAGACTCACGGCCACCGCACCCCGCAGAGCCCCGTCGGACATCACTGGGTGGTTAACCCTAGTTCGCGATACACACACACACGGTAATACGTATCCCTAGAGGCCCCATCAGACCATCCCTAGGTGAACATACATAATCATCCACAACGCCACGGGAAGCCATAGTTCAAGTACTAGAATATGCAAACAAATGCTAGGTACTTCGCTAGAATGGCCACTTTAGTCGACGTATACTCACAATCAAGGTCACACAACAACAAGCAATACCAATGCCAAGCAACACCAAGTGCCCCAACCTCCTTATGAAGGAATAACAACTAATATCACACAACGTCACATATTCACCGTACAATTACACATCTCAACACACAATCCTCGGCAAATAATTACGGTCTACTAAATCCACTAAAATATGTTTAATATCTTCCAACATACGAAACTAATGCACATATTCCGAAAACACATTAATCCACGAAGCATACGAGTTATCTTTTGAAAGACACAATTATCGAGAACATACCGATCCTTTTAAAAGTTCATTAAAACAACCAAATTGTAATTTTGGTTCCAATACCAACGAATACATCTACGAAACACGAAATGTATGGGCAAGATACTTGCCTCGGATAATTACAAATGTGGAGAATCGACCGAAAGTGAGGAGACCCGAACTGTCCACGAACCCGCCGACTCCGCCGAATGATAACCCACGATGATAAACTGCGAATGACAATAACAACAATGAAAATAAATTCCACAGCACGACTCAAAGCCGCCGAATTAGAGGGTCAAATGACGAAAGTTCAAGGGTTTCCCCCAAAACGGCCAAGAACACGAATCGACTCGTTAATTCGTGAAAAACAGAATTCCAACCATGGGTTATGATCAACATGACTAGATAACAATAAGAGAACCAACAATTTCGGATTAAAATCACGAAATCAAGACAAACCCCAATTATTTCCGAAATAGGGTTCTAGGATGATTACCTCGATCCAAGGGGGAAAAGGATGACTTGATGTTGTTAATCTACACCAAGATCTTGATGATAATGTTGTAGGATGAAAGATTGATGAATTCCCATGAAGAATCGCCCTGGAATCGCCTCAAGACTCTGCTCGTCGCGTGAGGAAGGAAAAGAGTAAAACTGTTCTGAAATAACACTGCCCGCTGACTGAAATACAGGCCCTTGTTACGTCCATTACATCATGTCCATTACGGCCATAATATGCTGGCCATTACGGCCGTAACATGCTGGCCATTACGGCCATAACATGCTGCATTCTGGCAGCAGATTCTTTCTGCTGCCCGATCAGTTCCGAACAACCTCAAAATGCGACGACTCCAAAGTTGAGACATAGCGCTAATGAAGAGTTCTCAACCACGAATGAAAGTGCTAAACAAACATGCGATTCCGACAATTCGGAGGTGGTTAAAAATGAGTATGAAAACAAATACCCAAAACTTTGGGAAATTACAAAATGGCCCGAACGTCCGAAAAATCATGATACATGATCGAATAACCAAACTGAAGTTCACAACACGTCTAACAAGGCTAAAAGGACTTGCGGAAAACACGAAACGACAGTTTCGAATGAGATTCGTAAGAATCGAACTCAATGCGGAAAAGTCGCCTAAAAAGCACGAAACTCAGCAAAGCGACACCGAAACGAACTTGGATGTTGAAAAGTACAGAATTAATCATTCTCAGAATGACGGGACGGTCACAATCGAGCTGTTAAAACGGACTTCCGCCCAAAAAAAGAAAATTACCGAAAATCGATACTGCGGGTATTACACCCATGTCCTGACGTAGTGTCTCGAAAGGAGGGTGGTTTTCATAAGTTTGAATGTAGCTAGTTTTTCTTTTTTAGTTATTTCAAATTCTAGGGGTAGTTTCTGTAGTTGTCCCAATTAGAAACAAATAAATGGATATCCTGTGGGGTTTTTTTGGTCACACAATCGTATGTACTCTATACAATAGTGGAGTTTTGCATGAGATTTTGGCCTTTGTGTGTTGCGTCTTTATTAAAATAAATGAACGTAGTTGAAGAAAGTAACATGACCTCATAAATGTTCTCCTCCCATTGTTGAGATGGAATTATTACCATTGCAGCAGGACACATGTTTTTTTCTTCCATCGCTGAGATAGAACTATTGTTTCAGCAGGACGCGTGTTCAGCACTGAAGGTATGTTATACCCGCTAAATTTAGAAAATTATTTCTTAAATTATTAATTACTTTTATAGTAAATATTGAATAATAATTCAATTTAAATTATCAGTTGGGCTTATGATTATTTATTAAGCCCAATTCATGAATTTCTAATTTAACCATAGACCAAAGTCAATTAATTATCGAGCCCAAATATTATAAGTCCATTAAGCCCAATATTCAGAAGTTCATTTAAATTAATTTTAATACATTCAATTTGGGCAAACCAACCATTATAAGTCCAAACCAAATTCCTGTATTTTGAGCCCAACTCCTATAATTTATTATCAAGCCCAGTCCCTATTTTATTGTCTAACCCAATACCCAGCCCAAATGCCAAGCTCAACATTCTCTCCCACACACAATCAGAATATGGGAAGGAAGTTTTCTGCACATTCACACAACCACTTGGTGGAAGTAGTGGGCATCATGGGAGGAATGATTACAAAATTTACCGTATAAAGGAGAGATACATAATTCACGATTCTTTTGCAGAAATCCAGTACAAACACACATACACACACACAAGAATCTCATTTTTACATAAGACACATCTTCAAATCTACACAGAAAAATCTCACAAACAACAGGTAAATCTCTCTGAAAAAGATTCATTGCTTGTCTCATTTCCTCATAACAAAGTCAGTCTTTTACTTTTTTTATTATTTTTCCTTCTTCTCCTTCTTCCTGAACTGGAGCCAGTCGTCGGAGAATCATACCTGCTCCGTTCACATAAATATCCTTATTGGCTCAAGAACTTCACACGCACAAAAATTTCAGAAACTAACCACCATGTTTCCCATTTTAGTCCGATCCCCATTCAATCAACCTGAACCATCCGTGCATCACTCCTCAGCCTGACCCGGATAAGATCCAGACTCCTAAACTTCAGCCCAAACCCAAATCGGATCCATTGAACCAGCCGATTCAAAAACCAAATTCACAACCTAGATTCATATACGTATTATCGTTGCCATGAATCTCAGACGTATGACTTATAGTTCTATCGAAGCTTCAGACTCTAAGCGCCACCGCCACCTGAACCTCCATCTAGCAGCTGTCACGTCGTTGTGGCCCGCGCCACCAACCGCCGATTTCAACCCAGTTCGCCCTGTTTCAACAACCCAGCCCCGATCGGTCACCCATCGTCCTCTTCTCAAAACCGCCATCACCGCCGCCACGGTTTATGTGTGTGTACCCTATGTTTTAAGGGAGAAGGTCGGCCGATTTGCAGAAACTTTGAGAGAGAAATTTCTAAAGAGGGAGATGGATCGGATGAGAGAGAGAGTGAGAGAGATTAGGGGAGAAAGGAGTTTTTTCACCTAAGGGGTTTTTATACCCAACCTTTTTCACTCAATTTCTATTTCAGTCCCCAACTTTTAAGTTCATACAATTTCAACCCAATCACCAACATTTCACAATCAGGCCATCTTGACTCAATTTCAAACATTTTGACCACATCCATTAGTGTTATTATATTCTTTCATTCCCCTTAACTTTCTTCTCTCACTCAGAAATATATACATCCATAAATAATAGGTTAATTTATTTATTGTAGGATACAAGAACCAAGGGCACGTTTTAGACAACCCATAAGCATTAAAGCATTCGCATTCAAGTCATCTCAATTTCGGTGGGAATTATTACTTGTCAATTTTAAGTTTTATTTGGACCGTATAGGTGATATGTTATATTTACGATTAACATGCAGTCACATGTTTTTCGTACCAAGTATCAGTATATGATTAACATGCAGTCACATGTTTTTCATACCAAGTATCAGTATATATTTACATGCAGTCACATGTTTACAGGCCCAAGTTGATATAACAAATATTCATATGCCTCCCTTATGTATTGTGATTATTGTTGATTTGTGATGTTCCCACGAGCGATAGAAAGCTCATCCCATTTTTATGTAATTTTCAAGTTAATTCGGAATGGAGAGAACGGGTTGCAGAGCAGGCCGACATATGATTAATTATATCTCTTAATTCCGCTCCAGTTACTGTGAACAATTAATTTAATTTTTAGAAATTATTTTCCGCTGCTAGATTTTGTCGTATTGGAAATTTGAAATTCTTTTACGTTCCGCAAATATTTTAGAAAATGTATGTTTTGTAACGACTTGAAATTTCTAAAGGACTTCCTTATTATTAATATAAATATATTTAAAAATTACTTTAGAAAAATCGGGTCGTTACAGTATGGTATTGGAGAAAAAATCCGGCCTACTTTCCTGGTACGCCGGAAGATGTTTTTTTAAGTTATAAAATATTTTTAAGGACTATCATATGTTCGACTGCCGCTACTTCGTTACTCCATTCCAAGGTAATCAACTTCAAGTCATGTTTATATCATACATAAATATTTTACGTAAATATGCATGTATCCTGTTAGTATGGCCGGTTTCACAGTGACTCCACGTAAGAGGACCGAGGCAGGGTCCAGCTCGCGCCCCCTAGCACATAGAGACTCTTGGAGAAATCCAGGACTACCCGAGAATGCCCCATACTACGTGGTCGAGAGGATTCAAAAATGGTTCATGTCTGGGAAGACTGGAGATCCGGTCGAAGAAGTCGAGCACTTGATCATCACACTGCCGAATGATTGGAGTTTCACCATATACCCCCTGTGGCACGAGGCGAACCGCAGGACCCCGTAGGAAAGAATAGTCATAGATGACTTTCAATATGCTGCTGGAAGAATTCTCGACTTGTTTTCGAGGAGCGAGATCCCCAGGATATTTGAGATGCACGATACCCCATCACAGCCAATGGAGGAATTCAAGGAGGATTCCGAGGAGGATCCAGAGGAAGAGGAGGACCCAGAGCTCGTACCGATGGTTGACTCGGATGATGAAGATATCATCTCCTGGACTGAGTCCCCACCCCCTGTTCTTGTTATTGAGATACTTAGCAGTGAAGACGAGGATTAATTTTGAGATGTCGTGATTTTAATATTTTAGTAGTAATTATTAGTCCCAACTTTCATTTTAGTGTTTCATGTTGACTATCAAAAGTTATAATTAATGGAATATTTAATTTCTCGTACTAATCAATTCCAATATTTAATGGATTATTTTATTTTATGTCATGCGTATAAATATCTTTATCTCCACCTCAATTCTCGCACTCAATAACTTACAAGAACAACGATTCGTTGGCAGGACATGGCTCCCTGCGAAACTACCCCGAATACTGAGTCTCGAAACCAAGCCCAAGGCGCACTTAATATGACTTCAAGCGGGAATGACGCCCCTAATCAGCAGTAGTTGCTCTCAGGCCTAACCATTCTTCTCCAAGGAGCGACTATAATGCCTCCATCCACTCAAGGACAAGTTCAGGCCAGAGTCATAAACCAGTTCAATAACTTCAAACCTCCAATGTTCCTCGGGAGGGAAGGGCCAACTGCCATCGAGGAGTGGCTATTGAACTTGTGCCGATTCGCACCATTCATGGTTGATAATGAAGACATGAAGGCGCAAAAGTCTTGTGATGGACTCCAAGACAAAATCCATCATCATCTGGCTAGTCATAGGAAGATGACATAAAAGGAAGCCGTGTCCAGAGCCGAGGATATATCAGCTAGCTTGGAGATGGAAAAGGCTATGGTTCTACCAATGGCGAATTCTAACAAAAGAAAGTGGCAAGGACCGAGTAACAATACTAGCAACAAGAAGGGTAGTGAGGAAGGACCATCTGAGTCAAAGACACAGTACGACTACCCAACCTGCTCGAAATGTGGGAAGAGGCACAAGGGAGTTTGTATGTTAGGACAAAATCGATGCTACCGGTGCCATGAAGTAGGACACATGGTGTAACACACCCAGAGCCATCCAGGAATATTACAGCGCCGTGGCCCCGAGACGGAACCCACAAGGCTAAAAGACATTTTCGCAAATATTTACAAACGCTCAAGAGGCTAACGACGGTATTATCTATTAAAAACATTCGAAGACTTTAGAAAACTCGTTTATCAAAAACCGTCGTAACATCTCATTTGAAAGGACAAGGCCAAACAGCCAAAACTCAATAGTTTAGAAAATGATTTTACAAAGTAACTCAAGTTGCCAAAAACCAAAAGGGCATTTAAGAATACTCAAGCAGCGGAAAGGACAAACGGTTAAAAATACTCTAGCAGGAGAATACAACACATAATTAGAATACTCGATTTACACAAACATGCCATAGCCAGTATCCTCCGGGAAGCTCATCTCTCCACGACCGCTTCAAGCTCGATATCCAATATTTTAAAAATAAAACCCACGACGGGGTCAGCCATAATACTCAACAATGATAACCGTCACATCACATCAATAATTACATACCAATGAGAATACAAAATAAGAATACGACCAATGTAATATTATCGTCATAACTTTACCAAACTCATAATAATTCCCATCAAAGTAACCATTATCACATTTCACATCTCTTAGTCTCGATTAACTCAAACATAATATCCATATGGTACCTCAAGCAATGCCCAAGATTCTCAAAACATCATCATAACTCGCTGATAATAAATATACCAACTCTGGACAATTCAATCCATCGGATAACATCAACAACTATCAACACGATAATCGATTGTCCATCCCAGGACAAGAACCAAGAAGGAAAATACGGAACATACCTCAATGTACGAAATGCCACGACGAAATCACGTCAGTCTAATCCAAGATCAGATCAACACAACATACGGACATGGTCCTAACACAAGAGCTACAAATGCATACTCATATGACAACGTCAATATGTTCACAACAATAACAACAATGTATACTCAATGGAAATCCGATGATCCAGCGCCCTCAACATAGATCCCAAGATGATCCTATCAGATCAACACGAGGTGTATAAGCAACAATACACATATCTACGCAAAACATATGATAAAATCAACGATGCAAATCCACATGATTCCATCAACACAACACAGGGTAATCCAATGATTCAGCGCCCTCAGCATAGATCCCAAGATTATCCCGTCGGACCAACACGAGGTGGACATCTGATCCAGCACCCTCAGCATAGATCACACGATCCCATCGGATCAACACAACATATATAATACAACTATGCATACATATATGCAAATCAATATGTTCATCAACATGAACAGCACATGACTCAATAACATGAACGACATTATGACAAAATAACTAGGACGACCTCATATTCAACAACATGAATGACAATATACATGATCAACATCATCAACACTAAACCGAGATCAAATTAAGATACTTGCCCCGAGTCCTTCGGGAGCAATCTCGATGTCAAATCATCACCGACGATTATCCTCAATGCTCGGCGATCTCAACGTACCACGGACTGTAGAAAACTCGTATCTTCATCTTTACCAAAATGTATCCTCGATACCAAATTATGCCAATAACCAAAGTAAATCATATACATCATGATTTAACTCCCAAAATCAGAAAAACAACATATAATCCAAATCTTCAGAATTCACAATAATAATCATTGCTATATGCATTATAAACAAAATGAAACTGAAACCATTCATTAAACATTATAACTGAGCAAGAAATAACCTGCCTCGATACCGATACGATGATGATGAAGCCGTTACCAATTCCTTGTTGTCGTCTACAAGCTCCTCGGCTCCCGGCTAAAGCTATTCACGAACATTCTCGAACACGACCGCAACACACTTTCTAGTCGATGATTATAACCAACGATCAATGATCACAACCTATTGAAGTAATCAATTAACACATTTTCGATAATAATCAATTCCCGATATAACCAATCAATCAAACTCAATGGCTCAACAATTCCTCGATCATATACAAAACCAAATAATCCAACTAAACAAATCCGAACTCATATCTACAATACAAACCGCAACTCGATGATCATACTTAACAATCAATACAACCGATCAATAAACCCAATGGTTCCACAATATCCCGAGTAAACATAAATCCGAACAACCCGAATCAATCAATCATGAACTCATAACCACGATACGTTCCCACAATCCGATAATCATATCAACGATCAACTCATCTCGATAACAAGGATTACATAACATACTCTATTCCGAATTCATACGAATTAACACGATTCCTCCTTGTTTATAATTGTAAATTTCATAGTAGGACAACACTATCGGCATAATCGACAATTCGAACTACCCTAATAGTTCAATACCATTTAGAATCTTGTTATAAGATTAACTATAATCTTCCCGGATTCAAAACTGTTATCATGATTCGTATTTCGTCAATAACATACGAATTCTACCACTACAATCAACATAGCCTTGGTTTCAATCCTCAAATCCATAATTATACTTAAAACCATTATGTATCCTATGACATTTTCCTCTTTGATGTGATAAATATACCAAGAACATCAAGAACATCAAGAACACCATGATTCCATAACCATGATTATAACAAATAACATAATTGAAGATATAAATCTTCGTATCCTTCAACATACAATTCACATAACCTCAAGAATCGTAACAACAACACCATAATTATCTTCGTACGAATCATTCATCCACAATAACATCAAAATCCGAATTCAAGGTGTAGAGTTCAACAACATACCTCAAGAACATGAACAACATTATCAAACACATCCAGAATCATCAATAACTTCATATTCAAACCTCAAATCCATGTCTCCAAGCTTATAACGAAGTTAGAAGAGGTTAAATCTCACTTTCATGTATAGAGGGATGAAGTTTGGAGGAAGGAATGGTTTTTCTCTCGTGAAGAAATGAGGAACCGATCCTTATTTTATAATCTGCACAGCATTACGTACGTTATCAATCAAAATTAACGTACGTAATGCTTCCTTACGTACGCTACCGGTCCTTCATAGCGTACATAACATCATTCCAGAACTCACTGACTTGTTTCGTTCGATTGATTACGTACGTAACACTTGTTTCATATCGTACGTAATACGTACGTTGACTTGATACAGTAAAATACACGTTTAACGTACGTAATGCACCACTCATAACGTACGTTAACCAAGAGTTGACTCCTCCTGTCCACATCCGCGCTGAAAGCTGCCGACACCGGGCCCACCTGCCGACCACAGCTCGGACCTGTTCGATTCTCTTCATAACTTACGTTATGTACTCAACCTAACGTACGTTAAGCTCATTTTGTTGCGTACATAAGCTCCTTTACTTAGCGTACTCTATGCTTGCACCTTTACGTACGTAAGCTCCTATGCTTAATGTACGTAATGGCTTTTATACTTAGCCATTTACACTGATCTTGCTCGTCGTCTCAATATACCGAATACGTATACACGACACACTATATCCTCCAATACAATTATTGACCAAGTATGAGAATTATACCAATACAGACATCTCAGTCCTTCATTTATTTTATCCACACTGCACAGAGTCCACACTGTACAACATAACTCGGATAAAATAGCATTAAACAACAGTAGTAGAAATTCCGGATATTACATACTACACCACTTAAAATAAGTTTCATCCTCGAAACTTGCAATCCGTCATAGAAAAAAACAAACCGTCCAACCAAAATATTCCGAAATCATTATGACATCGATCAATCATCATTAACGAATAACCAAAACAATATACCTACAAATGCGCCAAGTCGATGATCTCCTGTGATACTGGCAAATGACTCCACTGTAAAGCCTCAATACGCGTACAATCACAATTCCATGAGTCTCAACAAAATATATCATCTTCGGATGAAATAATCTATCTGTGTCGAATCTTGTCTTGCCAGATTATACAGTCAAGTCTAAATCCGATAAAACGAATAATACATGATACATCTGTGAAACAACTACCAAAACAATGACACAAATCCCAAAACATCGACACAAAATACAAACGCTCGGATGATCACCAACAATGATCAACCAATAATTAACCGAGAATATCATCGACATGATAAACTCCAATATGACCAACCAAAGGTCAAAACACAATCGAGTCATCAACATGATAAACTCTAATATGACCATCCAAAGGTCAAAACACAACCGAGTATATCATCAATATGATAAATTCCAATATCATCAACGAAGATCAATGATAATCGAGAATACCTTCACACGGTAAGTTCCAACACTATCATCACAGAACCGCAGAAATAGATATACGAAAGAATAACATTATCAAAACGTTATACCAATAACATATGGTGGATCTCATAGAAACACACCTGACTTATGAACATACTCCTAGGCGTGTGAACAACAATCCGTAAACTGATGAACATACCTCATCCTACACGGCATGGAAACGACCAATCATTACTCAAAACAACCATCCTGGGGTCACCATCCCCAAATCCACACTTACAAAAAAATCATTCAAAAATCACTATGGTAAAATCGCGCTACTACCATACCAACGGAATCACATAGCACATATGTTCCGGTTTCACAAAATCCAAAGTTCCAAAGTTACATTCTATACACGAACCTACAACACGCAACATATTTCTCTTATCTGATCAACCAACCGATCATCCCTGGATAACCAAACTATCATACTAGAGTTCGAATCTCTTTTTCATCGTACCATACTGATGTATTATCCTGTTCGTGAGTCACACTCATAACTTTACCATGATATGCACTATGCACTAAATGCGTATGTATATCAGTCACATTTTCAAAACCAGCTTGAAATCATATAGTCTTGTCAAGAAGACAATTTTCAAAAGTTCTTTCAAGAATTTCAAAACTCAAAATCAAATATTTTTGTAAGACCACGAAATCAATTTTCGAAAAATTAAATCGGCTCACTGGTGTCAAGTTCTCGATGAAAATTCTTTTTGAATACACACGCTTAAATAAAATGGAATTATGCAAATGATTGCCCACATCCATACTCCTGTATACCAATTAAGCTCGTCACCAATCTCACTGACATTCCATCGGAAACCCACACGATAGAGTTCCACAATCTCAATGTATAGACTCCGACAAAAACTCCTTTCCCACATATGACTCGCAACCTCGACCATTATCCCATCCTGAATCACCTCAACTATGTTATGACAAAACATTGAATACTCAATAAATCAAACACAGCGAAAGACTACCCGAGAAGTTTCATTTGAATAAGTAAACCAAAACCCCAAAAGGCAGTAATAAAATGCATAAACGATTAGTAAAGTGTTTTACAAATCTCGGGAGTTTTAGAAAAACTGAATGCCTTTTTGAAACATTAGGGTCTCAGCCCAACCCCGTTCCCCATTACAAGAAGTTTATAAAGTAGACAACCCTTTTCGGACCCCAAGTCCTGAGTTATAAAACTATTTCAAAATCGATTGGGTCTCGGCCCAAAATCATTTTCCGTAAAACATCCATAAAACATTCATTTTGAAAAGTATCATTTTCAAATGTTCAAAAATAGTTCATATATCTCAAATGAATTAACATGACTACATGTTCTTCTCAACCATCCACAACATTCCCCCAAATACATAACTCCGTTCCAATATTTAACCGACATATTGATTTCTAAAATCATAGCTTCTTAAGATCATCAATCTTGTCTCAACTCTGTCACCTCATACTGTGGTGCATAATATCTTTCTGAATCTCAAAACATATTAACTTAGAACGGCAATATATCTCAATGAAATTCAAAAATCCAAATACTTACAGATCGTGAAGCCGACGATTCCCCGTGATACTGGCACATGTATCAACTCTAGAAAATACTCGACATAGATATTTTCAAAACACACATTTTGCAAACTCAGTTCAACTCGAGAACACAACACATCTCTATCCGAAGAAACACGTTAATACCATTTGGAAACATTTACAACAACCCCAGTACCATACTGGTAAATCACATAACGCACAAGCCCGAGTGAACAACAAAAACTCACGGCTCTAATATTCGTCAATAGACAACTCGAATGACGCGACAAAAACACGACTCGACTCGACCCAACTGCCTAGGTTTTCTCAACCTAAGCTCCAATACCATATTCTATAACACCTCCAGAGCCATCCAGGAATATTACAGCACCGTGGGCCCTGAGACGGAACCCACAAGGCTAAAAGACATTTTCGCAAAACACTCAAGAGGCTAACGACGGTATTATCTATTAAAAACATTAGAAGACTTTATAAAACTCGTTTATCAAAAACCGTCGTAACAACTCATTTGAAAGGACAAGGCCAAACAGCCGAAACTCAATAGTCTAGAAAACGATTTTCCAAAGTAACTCAAGTTGCCAAAAACCAAAAGGGCATTTAAGAATACTCACGCAGCGGAAAGGACAAACGGTTAAAAATACTCTAGCAGCGGAATACAACACATAATTAGACTACTCGATTTACACAAACATGCCATAGCCAGTATCCTCCGGAAAGCTCATCTCTCCACGACCGCTTCAAGCTCGATATCCAATATCCTAAAAATAAAGCCTACGACGGGGTCAGCCATAATACTCAACAATGATAACCGTCACATCACATCAATAATTACATACCAATGAGAATACAAAATAAGAATACGACCAATGTAATCTTATCGTCATAACTTTACCAAACTAATAATAATTCCCATCAAAGTAACCATTATCACATTTCACATCTCGTAATCTCGATTAACTCAAACATAATATCCATACGGTACCTCAAGCAATGCCCAAGATTCTCAAAACATCATCATAACTCGCTGATACTAAATATACCAACTCTGGACAATTCAATCCATCGGATAACATCAACAACTATCAACACGATAATCGATTGTCCATCCCAGGACAAGAACCAAGAAGGAAAATACGGAACATACCTCAATGTACGAAATGCCACGACGAAATCACGTTAGTCTAATCCAAGATCAGATCAACACAATATGCGGACATGGTCCTAACACAAGACCTACAAATGCATATGACAACGTCAATATGTTCACAAAAATATCAACAATGTATACTCAATGGAAATCCGATGATCCAGCTTCCTAAGCATAGATCCCAAGATGATCCTATCACATCAACACGAGGTGGATTACCAACAATACACATATGTACGCAAAACATATGGTAAAACCAACGATGCGAATCCACTTGATTTCATCAACACAACATAGGGTAATCCAATGATCCAGCGCCCTCACCATAGATCCCAAGATGATCCCGTCGGACCAACACAAGGTGGAAAACCAATCCAATGATTCAGCGCCCTCATCATAGATCCCAAGATTATCTCGTCGGACCAACACGAGGTGGACATATGATCCAGCACCCTCAGCATAGATCACACGATCACATCGGATCAACACAACATATACAATACAATTATGCATACATATATGCAAATCAATATGTTCATCAACATGAACAACACATGACTCAATAACATGAACGACATTATGACAAAACAACTAGGACGACCTCATATTCAACAACATGAATGACAATATGCATGATCAACATCATCAACACTAAACCGAGATCAAATTAAGATACTTGCCCCGAGTCCTTCGGGAGCAATCTCGATGTCAAATCATCACCGGCGATTATCCTCAATGCTCGGCGATCCCAACGTACCACGGACTGTAGAAAACTCGTATCTTCGTCTTTACCAAAATGTATCCTCGATACCAAATTATGCCAATAACCAAAGTAAATCATATACATCATGATTTAACTCCCAAAATTGGAAAAACAACATATAATCCAAATCTCCAGAATTCACAATAATAATCATTGCTATATGCATTATAAACAAAATGAAACTGAAACCATTCATTAAACATTATAACTGAGCAAGAAATAACCTGCCTCGATACCGATACAGTGATGATGAAGCCGTTACCAATTCCTTGTTGTCGTCTACAAGCTCCTCGGCTCCCGGCTAAAGCGATTCACGAACGTTCTCGAACACGACCGCAACACACTTTCTAGTCGATGATTATAACCAACGATCAATGATCAAAACCTATTGAAGTAATCAATTAACACATTTTCGATCATAATCAATTCCCGATGTAACCAATCAATCAAACTCAACGGATCAACAATTCCTCGATCATATACAAAACCAAATAATCCAACTCAACAAATCCGAACTCATATCTACAATACAAACCGCAACTCGATGATCATACTTAACAATCAATACAACCGATCAATAAACCCAACGGTTCCACAATATCCCGATTAAACATAAATCCGAACAACCCGAATCAATCAATCATGAACTCATAACCACGATACGTTCCCACAATCCGATAATCATATCAACGATCAACTCATCTCGATAACAAGGATTACATAACATACTCTATTCTGAATTCATACGAATTAACACGATTCCTCCTTGTTTATAATTGTAAATTTCATAGTAGGACAACACTATCGGCATAATCGACAATTCGAACTGCCCAAATAGTTCAATACCATTTAGAATCTTGGTATAAGATTAACTATAATATTTCCGGATTCAAAACTGTTATCATGATTCGTATTTCGTCAATAACATACGAATTCTACCACTACAATCAACATAGCCTTCGTTTCAATCCTCAAATCCATAATTATACTTAAAACAATTATGTATCCTATGACATTTTCCTCTTTGATGTGATAAATATACCAAGAACATCAAGAACATCAAGAACACCTTGACTCCGTAACCATGATTATAACAAATAACATAATTGAAGATATAAATCATCGTATCCTTCAACATACAATTCACATAACCTCAAGAATCGTAACAACAACACCATAATTATCTTCGTACGAATCATTCATCAATAACATCAAAATCCGAATTCAAGGTGTAGAGTTCAACAACATACCTCAAGAACATGAACAACATTATCAAACACCTCCAGAATCATCAATAACTTCATATCCAAGCCTCAAATCCATGTCTCGAAGCTCATAACCAAGTTAGAAGAGGTTAAATCTCACTTTCATGTACAGAGGGATGAAGTTTGGAGGAAGGAATGGTTTTTCTCTTGTGAAGAAATGAGGAACCGATCCTTATTTTATAATCTGCACAGCCATTACGTACGTTATCAATCAAAATTAACGTACGTAATGCTTCCTTACGTACGCTACCGGTCCTTCATAGCGTACGTAACATCATTCCAGAACTCACTGACTTGTTTCGTTCGATTGATTACGTACGTAACACTTGTTTCATATCGTACGTAATACGTACGTTGACTTGAAACAGTAAAATACACGTTTAACGTACGTAATGCACCACTCATAACGTACATTAACCAAGAGTTGACTCCTCCTGTCCACATCCGCGCCGAAAGCTGCCGACACCGGGCCCACCTGCCGACCACAGCTCGGACCTGTTCGATTCTCTTCATAACATATGTTATGTACTCAACCTAACGTACGTTAAGCTCGTTTCGTTGCGTACGTTAGCTCCTTTTATTAGCGTACGCTATGCTTGCACCTTTACATACGTAAGCTCCTATGCTTAACGTACATAATGGCTTTTATACTTAGCCATGTACACTGATCTTGCTCGTCGTCTCAATATACCGAATACGTATACACAATACACTATATCCTCAAATGCAATTGTTGACCAAGTACGACAATTATACCAATACAAACATCTCAGTCCTTCATTTATTTTATCCATACTGCACAGATTCCACACTGTACAACATAATTTGGATAAAATAACATTAAACACAGTAGTATAAATTTCGGATATTACACATGGTCTCCCCCCACAGAGGAACAATGGCCCAGACAGGAGGGTCCAGAATCAAGGTTCTGGGGGGAAGGCTCGCACGTACAGTCTGTCTGAGATTGATAAGGAGAAGCTCGGGACGATGTCAGGTATGTTATCTGTCACTGGAACTCCTGCTTTGGTGTTATTTGAGACTGGCGCATCCCATTTATTTATCTCTAAGAAGTTGTTTAACATGACTGGATTTAGAGGTAGAAAATCTTCTCAAAGACTTGAAGTTAGTATACCAGCAGGAGAAATAATTTCTGTTGACGGTATAGCTAACAGTATAACCATAGATATAAATGAACATTTATATCTAGCCGATCTATACATATTAGACATGAATAACTTCGATGTAGTCTTGGGTATGGATTGGTTATACAAGTATGATACCGTTTTGCAATACGCGAGGATGAACGTGGTCTTGCATCCAGTAGCCGGAGTAGATAACGTTTTTCAAGAGTTTAAGCGTAGCAAAGCCCCTCAAGTGATATCAGCCATGAAAGCAATGAAGATATTACATAAGGGCAATTGTGAAGAATATCTAGTCAATATCATGGGGGATTCGAAGTCCGAAGTAACGATCGAAGACGTCCATATCATTAAGGATCATTCAGATGTTTTTCCGGAGAACTTGCTGGGTGTTCCACCGGATAGACAAGTGGAGTTTACAATTGACTTGGTGCCTGGAGTAGCCCCTATATCAAAGGCCCCATACAGGATGGCACCAAAATAACTACAAGAACTGAAAGTGCAGATTCAGGAGTTACTCGATATGGGATATATTCGACCAAGTGTCTCACCTTGAGGAGCACCGGTGTTATTCGTGAAGAAGAAGGATGGAAGCATGAGAATGTGTATCGATTATCATGAGTTGAATCGGCTCACGATAAAGAGCAAGTATCCACTTCCCCGAATCGAAGACTTATTTGACCAGCTTGGAGGTTCAGGAGTGTTCTCAAAGATAGATTTGAGGCCAGGATACCATCAACTAAAGATCAAGGACGAGGACATTTTGAAGACTGTTTTCCGAACAAGATATGGCCACTATGAGTTCGTAGTAATACCATTTGGGCTAAGTAATGCCCCAGCAGTCCTTATGGACTTGATGAATAGAGTTTTCCAACCCTATTTGGATCAGTTTGTCATCGTGTTTATAGATGACATACTAATCTATTCGAAAGATGAAGCAGAACATGAGAGGCATCTACAGACAGTTTTGGAGATACTTCGCAAGGAGAAGCTGTATGTGAAGCTCAAGAGAGTGGCATTCCTTGGACATGTTGTTACTGCCCAAGGAATTGAAGCCGATCCGTCTAAGATAGAGGATATCAACGATTGGAAACACCGACTAACGCGAATGAAGTTCGCAGTTTCTTAGGATTAGCAGGATATTATAGGAGGTTTATTGAAGGATTTTCTAAGATAGCCGCACTGATGACTCGACTAACAAGGAAAGGAGAACAGTTCCTGTGGAATGAGAAGTGCGAAGAAAGTTTTCAAGAGCTTAAGCGGAGGTTAACCTCAGCTTCAATTTTGACGATTCCAGACCCGTATAGAGAATTCGTGATCTATAGTGACGCATCCAAGCAAGGATTAGGATGTGTTCTAATGCAGCAAGGTAAAGTCATTGCATATGCGTCAAGGCAATTAAAGCCGCATGAGTTAAATTATCCGACGCATGATTTAGAACTAGTTGTAGTAGTTCACGCCTTGAGATATGGCAACATTACCTTTACGGAGGTAAATGTGAGATCTATACCGACCACAAAAGCTTAAAGTATATATTCACTCAGAAGAAACTGAATATGAGACAAAAAAGATGGTTGGAGTTAGTGAAGGACTACGATTGTACAATTCACTATCATCCAGAGAAGGCGAACGTGGTCGCAGATGCTTTAAGTTGCAAGGTTAAAGTAGGATTAAATTGTATACCGACTAAGGAAGACAAATTAGTCAGTGAATTTTCAAAGATGAATCTAGAGGTGGCTACACCATTAAAGCCAGTGGAAGCAATCTTAATGACGTTGTCAGTTCAACCGACCTTGAAAGAGAAGATCCAGGAGGGTCAGGGTCAAGATAAATTCTTGGGTAAAATAAAAGAGCGTATTTTAGCTGGAGAGGATAAATGATTTAGTATATCAAAATATGGTACGATATACTACAAAGAAAGAATTTGCATGCCCGACAATATGGATTTGAAGAAAGTAATCTTAGAGGAGGCACATAACACATCGTACACTGCTCATCCTGGTAGTACAAAGATGTACCAAGATTTGAAAAGCAAATTTTGGTGGGAAGGTTTGAAAAGAGACGTGGCTGAATTCGTCAGGAGATGCATTAATTGTCAGTAGGTGAAAGCCGAACATCAATGCCCATTTGGTTTGTTAAAATCACTCCACATCCCAGAGTGGAAATGGGAACACATCATTATAGATTTTGTGGTAAGCTTACCGCGATCGGAAAGAGAAAATCAGGCGATTTGGGTTGTGGTTGATCGCCTCACTAAGTCGGCTCATTTCATCCCAGTGAAGATGTACTTCAGAATGTATCAATATGCACAACTATATATTAAAGAGATCATAAGGCTGCATGAAGTACCATTGTCTATAGTGCCAGACAAAGATGCTCGTTTCACATCACGTTTTTGGGAAAGCTTGCAGGAAGCTTTGGGAACTAAATTAAATTTTTGTATAGCCTATCACCACAAACGGACGGCCAATCAGAAAGGACGATACATATACTTGAAGACATGTTGAGAGCTTGTGTGCTAGACATGGGTAATTGTTAGGAACAGTTACTACCCTTGGTAGAATTAGCATACAATAACAGTTTTCAAGCAACGATCAGAATGGCCCCGTCCGAGGCACTTTATGAGAGCAAGTGTAGATCACCGGTTTATTGGGATGAAGTAGATGAAAGGAAAATTTTGGGTCCCGAGATGATTGAAAAGACCGTGGGCATAGTAGAAAAGATTTGTGAAAGGATTAAGACAACTCAAGATCACCAAAAGTCTTATGTCGACAAGCGAAGAAAGGACCTTGAGTTTAATGTTGGCGAAAAGGTCTTCCTAAAGGTAGCCCCGACTAAAGGAGTTACCCGTTTGGATCGAGGAACAAGTTGAGACCAAGATACATCGGATCATTTGAGATCCTCGACCGAATGGGATATTTGGCATATCGTTTGGCATTACCACCGGAATTCTCAGCAGTACACAATGTTTTTCATGTCTCGCAGTTGAGAAAGTACATTCACGATCCTAGCCACGTGATCAACTATGCAACAGTAGAAGTGAACAAGGATCTCACCTACGTCGAACAACAAGCTGCGATAATCGACAAGAAGATTATTCCATTAAGGAATAAAGAGTGAGTGCTCGTCAAGGTTCAATGGAGAAATCACACCAAGGATGAAGCTACTTCGGAGCGTGAAGAGGAACTTCGAGTTTGCTACCCCAATTTCCTTATTCACGATAAGTGTACTATTTTCGAGGATGAAAATTTTTCCAACAAGGGTAGAATGTAATACCCGTTAAATTTAGAAAATTATTTCTTAGATTATTAATTGCGTTTATAGTAAATATTAAATAATAATTCAATTTAAATTATCAGTTGGGCTTATGATTATTTATTAAGCCCAATTCATGAATTTCTAATTTAACCATAGACCAAAGTCAATTAATTATCGAGCCCAAATATTATAAGTCCATTAAGCCCAATATTCAGAAGTCCATTTAAATTAATTTTAATACATTCATTTTGGGCCAACCAACCATTATAAGTCCAAACCCAATTCCTGTATTTTGGGCCCAACTCTTATAATTCATTATCAAGCCGAGTCCCTGATTGTCTAACCCAATACCCCGGCCCAAATGCCATGCCCAATATTCTCTCCCACACACACGATCAGAACATGGGAAGGAAGTTTTCTGCACATTCACACAACCACTTAGGGAGGGAGGAGTGGTCCCCGATTACCCTAATACCCTGGGGGTGCCACATCACCTCTATCCAATAAAAACCTTACAACTCAAAACTACCCCAATACTACCCTAACACTACCCTAACTGCTGTTGAGACACTGATCCTGCTACCCTAACACTAAAAGACAAAAAAAAAAAAGAAGAGAACAAATTCCGAACTCGAATTGTTCCAAATTTTCAAGTACCCTAAGTATTAGGAATGGTGTAGCCGCTAGGGTACTTGAGCTCGATGGTGAAAATTTCGTCCACTCCGTCCTACCTTAGTGAAAGTAGTAGGCATCATGGGAGGAGTGGTTACGAAATATACCATATAAAAGAGAGATACATAATTCACGATTCCTTTGCAGAAATCCAGTACAAACACATATACACACACAAGAATCTCATTTTTACATGACACATCTTCAAATCTACACAGAAAAATCTCACAAACAACAGGTAAATCTCTCTGAAAAAGATTCACTGCTCGACTCACTTCCTCATAACAAAGTCAGTCTTTTACTTTTTTTTATTATTTTTCCTTGTTCTCCTTCTTCCCTGAAGTGGAGCCAGTCGTCGGAGAATCATACCTGCTCCGTTCACATAAATATCCTTACTGGCTCAAGAACTTCACACGCACAAAAATTTCAGAAACTAACCACCATGTTTCCCATTTTAGTCCGATCCCCATTCAATCAACCCGAACCATCCGTGAATCACTCCTCAGCCTGACCCGAATAAGATCCAGACTCCAAAACTTCCGCCCAAACCCAAATCAGATCCATTGAACCAGCCGATTCGAAAACCAAATTCACAACCTAGATTCAAATACGTATTACCGTTGCCATGAATCTCAGACGCATGACATATAGTTCTATCGAAACTTCAAACTCTAAGCGCCACCGCCACCTGAACCTCCGTCTAGCAGCCGTCACATCGTTGTGGCCCACGCCAGCAACCGCTTATTACAACCCAGTTCGCCCTATTTCAACAATCCAGCCCCGATCGGTCATCCATCGTCGTCCTCTCGAAACCGCCATCACCACCGCCACGGTTTATATGTGTGTGTGTACCCTATGTTTTAAGGGAGAAGGTCGGCCGATTTGTAGAAACTTTGAGAGAGAAATTTCTAGAGAGGGAGATGGATCGGGTGAGAGAGAGAGAGAGATTAGGGGAGAAGGTTTTTTTTCACGCAAGGGGTTTTTATACCCAATCTTTTTCACTCAATTCCTATTTCAGTCCCCAACTTTTAAGTTTATACAATTTCACCCCAATCAGTTACCAATATTTCACAATCAGGCCATTTTGACTCAATTTCAAACATTTTGGCCACATCCTTTTGCGTTATTATATTCTTTCATTCTCCTCAACTTTCTTCTCTCTTTTTTTTTTTGATAACTAGGTGATCTCAGTTTAGCCGGACTAATTATAGTCCCTCAATGAACCCACTCCTAACCCATTGAGAGAAGTAAATCGCGAGTCCCTCGAGCAATTCCAAGGTTCCCAATGCCTTTTCTGTACACTTCGCGCATGCGAGAAGTCGCCAACTGATTAATGTCTCGGTTCCCAGACAGCTTCTGAGAACAACCACTGATTGGTCAGCACCTCCGGGTTCCCAGCAAGGAAATACTCCCACACTGCCGCTTGACGCGAGATTAAACATTGATTAACGGTCACTCGAGCTAGCCCCGGGGAGCTAGAGGATCATAAAGAGAAAAAACCTCCTCTTTCACCTCCTTGGTGGGAATTGAACCCAAGACCTCCCAAAGGATGTCTTAAAGGGTAGGTGTCCTACCATTGGACCACCAACCAATTCCCCCTTAACTTTATTCTCTCACTCAGCAATATATACATCTATAAATAATAGGTTAATTTATTTATTGTAAGATACAAGAACCAAGGGAACGATTAACATAATCCATAAGCATTCAAGCATTTGCATTCAAGTCATCTCAATTTCAGGTGAGAATTATTACTTGTCAATTTTAATTGCTTTATTTGGATTGTATAGGTGATATGTTATATTTACGATTAACATGCAGTCACATGTTTTTCGTACCAAGTATCAGTATATGATTAAGATGCAGTTACATATTTTTCATACCAAGTATCAATATATGTTTACATGCAGTCACATGTTTAGATGTTCAAGTTGATATAATAAATATCCATGCTATGTCTCCGTTATGTATTGTGATTATTGTTGATTTGTGATGTTCCCACGAGCGATAGAAAGTTCATCCCCTTTTTATGTAAAATTTTCGGGTTAATTCGGAATGGAGAGGACGGGTTGCAGAGCAGACCGACATATGATTAATATTATAATTATTTCTCTTAATTCCGCTCCAGTTACCGTGAACAATTAATTTAATTTTTAGGAATTATTTTCCGCTGCTGGATTTTGTCGTATTGGAAATTTGAAATTCTTTTACGTTCCGCAAATATTTTAGAAAATATATGTTTTGTAACGACTTGAAATTTTTACAGGATTTCTTTACTATTAATATAAATATATTTAAAAATTATCTTAGAAAAATCGAGTCGTTACACGGTAACATGTGGCAAACAGGACCTTTCTTGTGCCTAACATCTTAGGTGTGTCCAACTGGAACAATATTTTCCGACCCTTCTCCTTATCCAATATCCATGCTGAGATCATGTCTATGAAATATTCGTTCACTACTACAAAAAAGACATTCAACATCGCTCGTTTAACATCGGTTTTGTAAAAACCGATGTTAAAAAAAGACACGGTGGCATAATTGAAGATTTTAAAACAAATTAACATCGGTTATGCTAAAAACCGATGTTAAATTAACAATTAACATCGGTTTTTAAAAAAACCGATGTTAAATCAATCCATTTCACATCGGTTTTTAGAAAAACCGATGTTAATTTTTAAATAAAGTTTCGATTTTTTTAAAAAAATTCCAGATTTTTTAAAAAAACCGATATTAAACAATGCTAATTTTTAATTTAACATCGGTTTTTTGTATAATCGATGTTAAATTTTTAAAAAATCTGGATTTTTTAAAAAAAATAGAAACTTTATTTTTTTAAAAAAAATCCGGAATATTAATATTAAAAATTGGATGTTTATATTTATTGTTCAAAAATAAAAGGTAAAAATTGGAAGTTTTTATTTAATGTTCGAAAATAAAAAGTAAATATTAGTTCGAAAATAAAAAATAAAAATTGGATGTTTTTATTTAAAGTTCGAAAATAGAAAATAAAAATTGGATGTTTTTATTTAAAGTTTTGAAACAAAAATGGAATATTATTTTCCATAAATAAATAAAAATTGAATTATTATATATATTTTTAAAAACCTGCTAGTTTTTGTTTTTGTAATTTTTTTACTTTTCATAAAAAACTATTTTATGTTTTCACAAAAAATCTAAAAAAAAAAAGATCAAATATTAATTATAAATCAGATCCAGATTTTTTAATTTTTTATTTTTTATTTTCGAGCTTTAAATAAAAACATCCGACTTTTAATATTAATATTCTAGATTTTTTTAAAAAATTAATTTTCGATTTTTTAATATATATATATATATTAAATTATCTTATATTTATATAAATTTATAAATGTATATAGTATATAAATATAACACATAGCAAAAAATATACAAGAAGTTCATCTAGCGGAGTGGTAATATATCACACTTCCACAAGCAAGAGGTGGTGAGTTCGAAACCCACCAACAACGAAATTTAATGGTATTTGTTGTAGGTTGGTGGGGCTTGGTGCGGGGGGCTGGTGCGGGTGGTTGGGGCGAGTGTCTGGGTTGGGGCTAGGTTGGGCTAGCTGGGTTAGCCACGGTCCGATAAAATTTTAAAATCACGAAATTTAACATCGGTTGTCCCAGAACCGATGTTAAATATTGCCATATTAAAATTAACATCGGTTGTTATAACAACCGATGTTAAAATCGAAGTTTAACATCGGTTATTAGAAACCGATGTTAATTTTAACATCGCGACATTTAACATCGGTTCCAAAACCGATGTTAAATGTCCGAAAAAACCGATGTTAAATGTCTGTTTTGTAGTAGTGGTTTTTGTCTCATGAAGAGGGTCTTATATGATCAATGACATTAAAAAATTGCTCTTTTTCTGAGTTTTGAATTCTTCCAGCTATGTGGAAAAAAAATAAAGATATTAAATTGTTTGCGTTCTTTATGCATATCACATTTGAAATATGTTTCTGTACCAAAAAAATATATTTGAAATATATATATATATAGAGAGAGAGTCAAATGAGAATGATTTTTCAAGTAAATCGTAGGAATAAATCTAAATCATTCATATTTATTTGATCTACGGTCCAGATTAGCGTATGCATAAAATATATGCATTATATGCATCAGAATGCCACTGCATTAATGCATAATGCATTGTCAATGCACTAAACAATGCATTCCATGCATAACTTTTTGTAATAATAATCTTGGTTATCCATTCAATCAGGATTTATGATCAAATTTATTCATATTTCTTAACTTAAACCTCATTATCTCTGGAATCATATATATAGGACACCAGTGTTTTTTTAATCGGAGTCCGCACTTGAAAGATCATTGTACACTTCCCCTCTTCTCCTCTTTATGTTGAATTTAACGATAATAAGGCTTAAATATATTTTTGGTCCCCCAAATTAGGGTAAAATGTGTAGTCCCTCATAAATTTTTCGTATTTTTTTGGTCCCCAAATTTCATTAAGTGTGCTCCGTTAGTCTCTATGGGTAATTTCATTTATTTTTTTGCGACTTATTATTTTTTGGTCCCCAAAATTAGAGTAAAATGTGTTTTAAGCCCTCATAAACTTTTCATATTTTTTAGTCCCCATATTCATAAAGTGAACTTCGTTAATTCTTCGGGAAGAACAGTAGCTCCTGTTGACGTCTGATTTGATCAACGTCGCGTGTGCTGATCTGTACGAATGGATCGAAGCCACGTAGAAAATAATAAATAAGATGAAAAGGATTGGATCATTAAATTTTATTAATGATCTTAATATGAAGTAGAGCCGAGCTGATTATGTTTTAGTCGGTATATCTACTTATCTCTCTTGTTACAGATTCTCTCTTTTTTCTCTCTTTTTATCATAAATGCCAAAAATCCAAAAATCCTCTTTCATTGTACATTCCTTCTATATATAGACAATCGGGGCCAGTCGGGAGATGACAGCTGGCGAATATTTGGGGAATATGCCCAAAACACTTGTCAGTCTGTAAGTATGCCTTGGACACGTGGCGGCCCCTAAGGATTGCCTTGGGAAGGGGCATGACTGCATGCGTTAATTGGCATGCGGGCCTGTTTCGCATGCTGCTGGCGGTGCTTATCCGCTGGGGTCGGTCCTCGGGTCTCCCGCCGTTCAGGCCGGCCTTGTTGTAATCTTGAATCGGAGCATTTTTATCTTCTCTCTGCTCGGTCCTCCAGAATCGGATACTCGGTCGGCCTTGACGTCTCTGCCCGGTCCGGTTTTTAACGAGCCTGGGAGAAGATCGAGTTTATGCCCGGTCCGGCTTCAACCTCTGCTCGGCCGGTTCAGCTGCCTTGAGTGCCTACGTGGATTCCAAGGTGGATGGGCTACTAACAAGGTCCCCCGAGTCCAGGTCCGTGCCAGGTTGGCCGGGGCTGGGGTTGTTTCATGTTGAGGCCGATCCGGCTTGTGGAAGGATAAGATCTCTCGAAGGGACACCTCTTCAAGAGTCGCGTCGATTCGATTTCAGGGTCATTAAGTGTCATTATGAGGGGGACGCGTGGCATAAGCTGATTGGATGGCGTGTTCACGCGCTTTCGAATTTCGCGACGGTTCAGTATGAATCGCCGCTCCACGCGCCTGGCATTTAATGCCCCTTCTCTTCTTATAAATATAGGTTGTCTCCTTCTTTCTTATCCCTTCGCCATTTTTGAGTTTTGTTGCAGAGAGGAGAGAGAAATTTCCGACGTTCCTTTCCTGATTTTATAGAGACTTTCCCGGTAAGCTCTTTTTTCTTTTTCATTTAAGATGTCGGAGGTTAGGGGCGAGACAGAGGCGGAGTTGACCGTGTCGCCGGACCGCACGGGTGTGGCGGATCTGTCGGTAGGCGGAGTTCCTGTCGAATGGAGTGTCGAGGAAGAAGAAGGCGAAGTCGCGAAGTCGCCGGAATCTGGAGAGGTGGAGATGACGGTGCCGTTGACGGCCGTCGGAGGGACTCAGGCGGAAGGAGGGATCGAGTCGGTGGTGGCTTTGACTCGCCCTCGGCCGTCCCCTTTCGTGGAGGTGGAGTGGGATTCGGCCTCAATTCGCAGCACCGTTACAGAAGAGCAATTAGCGGCTTGGCGGCTGCGATTTAAGATTCCGGCCAGGGTGCAGATGTTCATTCCGAATCCCGAGGAGAGGCCTCACACTCCGCCCGTTGGTTGTACGGCGGTGTACTACCGCTCTTTGCTGGCCGGACTGAGATTTCCGCTCCCGTTAGCCTTCTCCCGGTGGCTAAGGCAGTGGGGTCTTCCTGTCCCCCAAATTCATCCGAATTCCTGGGCTCGGATGGTGGGTCTTTGTATTCTTTTCAACCAACACGGCTGGCCCGAGCCCATCTTTGAGGAGTTCAACAGCCTCTTTCTATGGAGGTCGGTCGGTAGGTCTGGCTCCGGCTGGTTTTACCTGACGGCCCGGCATGCCATGCATAAAGAATTAGTGAGTGTGCCAGAGACCATCCATAGCTGGAAGGAACAGTGGTTCTTCATAGGGGGACCGTGGAGGAGCTCGGTGGATGAGTGGGAACCTGGTGTGATGGATGCCGAGCTTCGGGTCCCAGAGCACTTTACGGCCAAAATGAGTAAGTGTCGTATTTCGTATTTCTGTTCCTTTTTTGTCTAACGCTCATCATTTATTGCATGTGCAGAACGCATCCCAGCGCAAGAGACCTCTTTTGAGTTCGACGACCGGGTTGAAAGCTTTTGGACCTTCCTCTTGAGCAAAGGAAGTCGCATCTTTTGGTTACCGAGGAAAACCTCTGGGCGGCCGGACTTAGATCAACCGATCCGAGTATAATGTCTTCATCAGGTAGCCTTTTTTTTTTACATGTCTTTTTTTTCCAGTTCCTAGGGCCAAGACTTCGTCCGGGCGGAAAGAGACGCCCGCGCAGCGCGTGGCGAGGCTGGCTGCTGAGGCCGCCAAGCGGAGGGAGCGGGCTGGCAAGCGGAAGAGGGTGGAGGCCGAGCCCGAGGACAGTGCGACCAAGGCGGAGGGCTCGGATGTCCCTGAAGTTGTTATATCCGTCCCGAGCCCTGTCCGGACGGGTCGTGCGGCTGGCAAGGAGCCCGCGATTGACCTGGAGGGCCACTATCTCCCGGTTAATAAGGACCGGGAGGAACCCTGTGCCCAAATGAAGGGGCGGCGGCCGCGCTGGTTTCTGGATTACGTCCGGGCAGCCACCCCGACCGCTGAGATGCTCGACCGGGTCCCCCCGGCGGTGGTTGACTCCAGTCATGTCCCTATCAGGGGATGGACCCCCAAGATGGAGATGGTGACCAACGACATGGGTCCGGATGAGCAGATCCAATTCGGGAATGCTCTGATGGGCCGTGCGTTGTGCACTTACATAAAGGCCACTGGGGAGCTGCTGGCCCTAGTCGAAAAGTACAAGAAGGCGGAGGCCGATCTCAAGGCCTTACAGGAGGAGCATCATCTCTGCCCTTCGCTGATTAAGTCTCTGGAGGAGGAGATGGCCTCCATGAAGGGTGAAATAGAGATTTTGGAAAGTCGGGCCCTCGAGGTCGATATTTGGAAAGGAAAGGCCGAGGAGATGACAGCGGCGGCCGAGCAGGCGCATAAGCGGTGGTTGGATACCCGGGCTGAGCACGAGGCTTACTTGAAGGAAACCAAGGCCCAGGTTGAAAACCTGACCGAGCGTATTAGCACCTGCGAGGCTTCGAGCTATGCCAAGGGTCTTGCCGAAGGGGCGGAGGCCTTTAAGGAGACACCTGCGTTCGAGGAGCTGATCAATCTGCATTATGTCTCCACTTGTTACGAGATATTAGATCTCATGAAGGGTGGGAAGACCGTTCAAGAGATCGAGGCCTATATAGCATCTCAGGCGACCGATCTGCATGTTGACATCCATGGAGCCGATGAGCCAAAGGTCGCTGAGGTTGAAGATGCCTGACTGGCTCCGCATGGCGAAGGTGAGGGGCAGTCCTTTCAAGTGGCCGGCCAAGAGGGTGAGTCCGAGTAGTTTCCTTAGATTTCGCTTCCCGCATGGCCTGCGTGCCAGTCTTTGCTTTTCTTTTGTTTTATTTCATGTACGGCCTGCGTGCCAATCCGTCTTGGTTTTCTGTTGTCACCATGTGTACTTTGCAAAAATGATTTAATTGAATAAAATTTTCCTTGTGGCATCTGTTGTTGCTCTTTAGATGTTTGGGCCCAGTTGGTTGGGTCGTTGGCCTTCTATCATGTTCATCACTTGTTGATTGTGCCGAGGTGGGCTCGGTCTTATAGTGCCGGATGAGCCGGTCTTATGAGGTGCCGAGGCGGGCTCGGTCTTATAGTGCCGGATGAGCCGGTCTTATGAGGTGCCGAGGCGGGCTCGGTCTTATAGTGCCGGATGAGCCGGTCTTATGAGGTGCCGAGACGAGCTCGGTCTTATAGTGCCGGATGAGCCGGTCTTATGAGGTGCCGAGACGACCTCGGTCTTATAGTGCCGGGTGAGCCGGTCTTATGAGGTACTGAGGCGGGCTCGGTCTTATAGTGTCGGGTGAACCGGTCTTATGAGGTGCCGAGGCGGGCTCGGTCTTATAGTGCCGGATGAGCCGGTCTTATGAGGTGCCGAGACGAGCTCGGTCTTATAGTGCCGGATGAGCCGGTCTTATGGGGTGCCGAGACGAGCTCGGTCTTATAGTGCTGGATGAGCCGGTATTATGGGGTGCCGAGACGAGCTCGGTCTTATAGTGCCGGATGAGTCGGTCTTATGAGGTGCCGAGACGAGCTCGGTCTTATAGTGCCGGATGCGCCGGTCTTATGAGGTGCACCAATATTAAAAAATGGAATAACATCAAATTTTATTGATAATACCTCTTTAAATACATAACATTCCATGGGTAAGTTAATCTTTGGCCGTTCAGATATTCCAGCCGGTAGGCTCCATTCTGAAGGACTTCACTAACTTTATATGGTCCTTCCCATTTGGGCTTGAGTGGTCCGGGATCCGGGCCCAATACCCATTTAAGGACGAGGTCGCCGACCTGGAAGCTTCTAGGGTGAACCTTGGAGTTATAATATTTTTCACTCCTTCGTTTGTAGATGGCGTTTCGCATTTCCGCCTGAGCTCGTTTTTCGGCAAGGAGGTCCAGGTTCACTTGGAGGGCCAAGTCGTTATCGTGTTCTTCAAAATGGGCTACTCGGTAGGTAGGTGCTCCGATTCCAACTGGGATGACGGCTTCAGAGCCGAAAGCCAAGGAGAAAGGCGTTTCTCCGGTGGCTGACCGATGCGTTGTTCTGTAGGCCCATAAGGTTCCGGGGAGTTTCTCGGGCCAAGAACCCTTGAGTTCCTCAAGGCGTGTCTTGAGATGTTGTTTCAGGATCTTGTTGACTGCCTCGACCTGCCCGTTGGATTGTGGATAGTAAGGCGTGGAAAAGTTATTTCGTATTTGGAGGCCGTCGCAGGAGGCTCGAAACTTCTTATTGTCAAATTATTTTGCATTATTCGAGACAATAGACTGAGGGATCCCGAACCGGCATATGAGTGACTTCCATATAAAATCAACTATCTTTTGTTCGGTTGTTCATTCCATAGGATCGGCCTCTGCCCATTTCATAAAATAATCAACTGCGACGATGGTGCATTGTACTCCTCCCCGTCCTTTAGGTAGAGGGCCGATCAAGTCGATTCCCCACTTGGCGAACGGCCATGGGCAATATATGGAAGTGAGAGTTTCCGGCGGGGATCGGATATACGGAGCGAAGATTTGGCACCGGACGCACTTCCGTACGAGCGTGATGGCATCTTTTTTGAGATTGGGCCAATAATAGCCTTGCCGGATCAATTTATAGGCCAATGCCTGGCCGCCGGAATGATTACCGCATATACCCTCATACACCTCTCCGAGGGCGTACTCTGCTTCTAACTCGGACAGGCATTTCAGCAATGGAACTGAATATCCTCTTTTGTATAAGCTTCCATCTACGATGGTGAACCGGGCGGACTGAGTTCGTAACGATCTCGCCTGGGTTTGGTCCTCGGGTAAAGTGCCGTTTTGTAGATATCGAATTATGGGCTGCATCCATCCTTGCGGTTCTGACTGTTCGGCTGCCCGGACTTCGGCCATTTCCAAGGCTGATGAGGCATGATATCCTATGCTGACCTCGTCCATATGTTCGGCTCCGGAGCTGGACGCGAGTTTGGCCAAGGAGTCGGCTTGGATGTTCTCGGTTCTGGGGATGTGTTGTATAGTTCCCCGAAAATCTTGCAGCCGAACCCGCGCCAGGCTGAGGTACTTAACCAACTTGGATTTCTTGGCTTCGTATTCGCCATTGATTTGGTTCACCACTAATTGAGAATCACTCAAAACAGTGAGGCAGGTAAGACCGAGGGAGGTTGCCATTTCGAGACCGGCCAAGAGAGCTTCATACTCTGCCTCATTGTTGGTGGTTGGAAAACCTAAGCGAATGGCCGAGCAGAACAAACGTTGGTCGGGACTGACGAGGACTATTCCTGCACCCGATCGGTCGGCGGTTGAAGATCCATCTACGTAGAGCGACCACTCTTCTGATCGGTCATCCTCTTGCGCGATTGCTGGTGTGAACTCTGCAATGAAGTCCGCCACGGCTTGACCCTTTATGGCAGTGCGCGATTCATAAGTTATGTCAAACTGTCCCAGTTCGATGGCCCATTTGATCATCCGGCCGGAAACGTCAGGTCGGTGCATGACCTGCTTTAAAGGGTAGTTTGTTAATACGACTACCTGATGTTCCAGAAAGTATGGTCTTAACTTCCGGGACGCCATTATGAGCGCATAGGCCAGCTTTTCCATCGGGGCGTATCTGAGCTCGGCATCATGAAGGGCTTGGCTAACATAGTAGACCGGATGTTGGACCGCGTTGTCCGTTCGGATTAAAGCGGCACTGATCGCAGAGTCGGATACCGCAAGGTATAGATTGAGAAGTTCCCCTTGGGTCGGTCGTTGTAATATCGGGGCTTCTGCCAGGACTTCTTTGATAGCTTAGAAGGCTCTTTGGCAAGGGTCTGTCCACTGAAAATCTTTGTTCTTTTTTATCGCCTCAAAGAAAGGTTTGCATTTATCAGTTGAGCGAGAGATAAAGTGACTTAGTGCGGCTAGTCGGCCAGTTAGGCTCTGCACCTTTTTGACCGAATTTGGAGGAACAAGTTCGGTTACTGCTTTAATTTTATCGGGGTTCACTTCAATCCCTCTTTGGCTTACCATGTAGCCGAGGAATTTTCCAGAACCTACCCCAAATGAACATTTCTTCGGATTTAGCTTCATCTTATACTCTCGCAAAATAGCAAACATTTTATTGAGGTCATTTACATGGTCGGCCGAGCGCAAAGATTTCACTAACATATCATCTACATATACCTCCATTGTACGGCCTATCAAGCTATTGAACATTTTATTTACCAGGCGTTGATATGTTGCGCCGGCATTCTTGAGCCCGAAAGGCATCATTCGGTAACAGTATAGGCCGCGGGCCGAGTAGAAGGAGGTGTTTTATTCATCAACGGGATGCATTGGGATCTGGTTGTATCCGAAATATGCATCCATAAATCTCATTAGCTCGTGCCCGGCCGTGGCATCCACCATGTAGTCGATATGGGGGAGGGGGTAGCTATCTTTCGGGCAGGCTTTATTCAGATTAGAGAAGTCAATGCAGAGCCTCCATAGCCCGGTCGGCTTTTTTACCAAGACTGGGTGGCTACCCAGGTCGGGTATTGGGCTTCCCGAATAAACCCGTTATCGATTAGCTTTTCTACCTCCTCTTCCAGCCCCTTCTGTCGTTCCGGCCCCATTTTCCTTCTTTTCTGAATAACTGGCTTTGAACTGGGGTCGATGTTCAGCCGGTGGCATGCAAGTTCCGGGTCAATCCCCGACATATCCGAATGGGTCCAGGCAAAGACATCCAAATTTTGTCTCAGATGGAAGATTAGCTCGGAGCGGATCAGCTCTTGGAGGTTGTGGCCGATCTTTAGCCGTCGGGCAGGATTAGATGGGTCCATGTCGACCAGGTCCAACTCTTCTGTTGGTTCAGAATGACGAATTTTCCCTTTCGGATTTTGGTATCGCGGGTCGACAGGATCCTCTTCTAGGATCGGCTCTTTCCCAGGTCTGCGGCCCCGATCTGCTTCCCGGTCAGTTTCCATTTCGAGGGTTTGCGCGGCCCCGGGACCTTCGGTCTCCTGTTGGAGTAGGGTGTCTCCTGCCAGCTGTTCGGAGCTGGTGGCCCCTATTAATTCCGATAAATTTTCCGGGATGCCCTCTGCGGCGTTGATTTCGCGAGCCCGGATGCTGAGGTTGCATTCCCGGGCGGCCCTTTGATCCCCTCTGTGTATTCCGACTCCGTCCGGGGTGGGAAATTTCATGCACAGGTGATACGTGGACTGAGTGGCCCTCAGCCTTGACATCACAGGTCGGCCTATGATGGCATTATAGTCACTGTGCACATCGATGATCTTGAAGGTTGTGATCATCGTCCTTCTGGTCGGCCCCTGACCGAATTCCAAGGCGAGGTCGATTTCCCCCAGTGGGGAGGTGTGGCAGTTGGCAAATCCCCTAATGTCCTCGTTGCAGGGCCGGACATAAGATTGGTCTACCTTCATCCTACGAAGGGTATGAAGGTAGATGATGCTGGCATAGGCCCCGGAGTCTACCAACACCTTGTGGACTGGGATCCCCATTATGGGCAAGGTGATGACAAGGGCATCTGAATGGGGATGGTCCAAGCCGTCTGCATCGGACTCTTCAAAAGTAACAGCCAGCTGGGGGTTTTTGGAGGCTTCTTCGGCCACTGATAGGAATCCCTCTGCTCGGCGCTCGGTCCGTTGATAGGAGGTGGTGGCCTCTCGAATGGATGCTTTTTTCTGCCGCTTTGACCTGTGGTCATTGACCTCGGCTGTTCCCATAATGGTCAGAATCTCCCAGGGGGATTTGGGGGCTGGAGGCACCCGATCATTTTTGGCTCTTGTCGGGTCGGCCCGATCCTGGCGATCCCGGGGCGGGTTCCGGGTAAATCGCCTTAAGCCTGTATCGTCGCACACCGCGATCAAGGCGGCGACAAGGTCTCGGCACTGTTCGGTGTTGTGACCCGCTGATTCATGATATTTACAAAAGCGGGTCTGGTCCATGTCCTTTTGGTCTTTATAGATCGGCCGAGGAACTGGGAGCAAATTTTTGTCCTTTATTTGATCGAATATGGCCGCGGCTCCGACGGAATATATTTCAGTGAAATTAGCCATGAGCTAGGGCCTACGCTCCCTATAACTCTGAGTTGTTGGGACTGTCGAGGAAGAGGCGGGAGTCTTATTTTCCCAGCGGGATTCTTGACGGGCCTTTTTGTAGTCACGCATATCTTCTTTCTTTTTGTATGATCCTTTCTGATCGGAGGGCATGACTAAAACTGGCGCCGGCATAGCTTCCTCGGCAGCTATATGGGAGCTGGCGCGCTCCAAAAATTCCTGGTAGGTGTGAGGGACATTCTGGCACACCGTCCAGCGAAAAAAATTTTTTTTGAGGAGGCCGGCCTGGGCAATAATGGCCAACGCATCGTCCGACATAGGTTCCGTCTCCAATATCCGTTTATTGAAACGAGATATATAATCCTTAAGGGACTCGTTCGGCCCATGTACGACGGAAGCGATGGATGAACGTGGGGCGACTCGCACAAGGGACCCCATGAAATGGGATCGGAATGTCGCCGAGAGCTGGGCCCATGTTTGAATAGAATGGTGGGGCAGCATCCGATACCACCTCTGGGCCCTCTCCCCCAGAGTCAGGGAGAACATTCGGCATCGGAACGCGTCCTGAGACCCGTGCAGGTCCATCCAGGAATTATAATGTCCAAGATGGGCGTTGGGGTCTGTGTCCCCGTTGTACGGCGGGATTTGAGGAATCTTGAACTTCTCCGGGAGGGGTTCCACCAGAACACTGGGGGCCAGGGGACTCTCCTGGCTGTTAAGCCATTCCAAACTTTGGGATGGATGGAGTTGTTTATTTTCGAGCTCCGTAAGGCATTTTTTAAGAAACTCGATCTCACTCGAGTTATTGCCGGGAGTTGGAGGCAATACTTGCGTCGGATTTAGGGACTGGTGGGGAGCTTTTTCTTCCTTACGGCTCTGACTCTGGATAGTGGGAGCCGGCGCTGCTTTTTCGATTTTCTTCCCCGCCCCAAGGCGATCAAAAACGGATGTGGGGCGCGAAAGCTTACTTTTTCGAGAGGGATGTGAGCTTTTGTCGTGGCTTTCCGCCCTTTCTCCGGCGACCCCAGAGGCTGTCCTCTTTTTGTTTCGTCCCAAGGCAGCTGGGCGGGTCGTCTGAGATTCCGCCTCGACATGGTCTTCGGGTTTTTGAAGGGTCCCGCCCCCTGTAACCCTCGCCATAAGGGCCGCCATGCCCTGGATGAAGGCTGGGTGTTTAAAGCACTCTACCACCTTACGGAGGTTTTCTTCCTCCGTCGCGGGCTGAGGGTTTTTTGAACTGTCGTGAGACATCTCCGGTGAGCAGTATATATCTCTTTTTTTTTATCGGAGGGAGCCCTCCTTCTAGCGCCAATCTGTTGACGTCTGATTTGGTCAACGTCGCGTGTGCTGATCTGGACGAATGGATCGAAGCCACGTAGAAAATAATAAATAAGATGAAAAGGATTGAATCACTAAATTTTATTAATGATCTTAATATGAAGTAGAGCCGAGCTGATTATGTTTTAGTCGGTATATCTACTTATCTCTCTTGTTACAGATTCTCTCTTTTTTCTCTCTTTTTATCATAAATGCCAAAAATCCAAAAGTCCTCTTTCATTGTACATTCCTTCTATATATAGACAATCTGGGCCAGTCGGGAGATGACAGCTGGCGAATGTTTGGGGAATATGCCCAAAACACTTGTCAGTTTGTAAGTATGCCTTGGACACGTGGCGGCCCCTAAGGATTGCCTTGGGAAGGGGCATGACTGCATGCATTAATTGGCATGCGGGCCTGTTTCGCATGCTGCTGGCGGTGCTTATCTGCTGGGGTCGGTCTTCGGGTCTCCCGCCGTTCAGGCCGGCCTTGTTGTAATCTTGAATCGGAGCATTTTTATCTTCTCTCTGCTCGGCCCTCCCGGATCGGATACCGGGTCGGATTTGGCGTCTCTGCCCGGTCCGGTTTTTAACGAGCCTGGGAGAAGATCGAGTTTATGCCCGGTCCGGCTTCAACCTCTGCTCGGCCGGTTCAGCTGCCTTGAGTGCCTACGTGGATTCCAAGGTGGATGGGCTACTAACAGCTCCTAAATATGATAATTACTTAATTGAAACTATATCAGAGTCTAACAGCTGATGAAATATTTTAGAGATTCAACGTAAAAGACAAACTGTAATAGTGAAAACCTGAAACTTAACAAAAAAAATAACGGACGACCGAATTTTTTTCTAAAATTTTCACTTTTTTAATAAAAACTAACAAAACGACGTCATTTTAACCAAAACAGCGTCGTTTTAACTGAAAACGTCAAAACGATGTCGTTTTAGTTAAAACAACGTCTGTTGTGTCAAGATTTATTCATACCGACAGGCGATCGACTATAAGGCCGAGCGACCAAGTCAACTCCAGTCAAACTATGGCTAGCTCGCCTAATCGAAGATATCAGACCACCATCAGGTACCTAGCGATCGACTCCCAAGGCGATCGCCCTTTGGCATCTGGCGATCGACTCTAGTGACCGTCTAAGGGCAATCGACCTACGCCCCGAGCAGAGATGATCGCCCGTCAAAGTCATCGAAGACTGGATCTCAGAACAGCACCCACGTGCAGATCCACAAAAGGCGCTGACAGACAAGATCTTTGCTGACAGACAAGACCTTTGACCACAGCCTGTCACCTACCTCACCTACCGGCAGGCGCGCCGAAAGTTGTCAGTGGGACCGCCCGCAACAGCTACTCAGGACGCGTGCAGGCTCCCCATTGGACCGTACAGCTGGCTGCCAGCAGCAGCCGCGGACTTTAAGGGAACAAGCCCATGTGCTAAAAGACGATCGCCCGATTATTATAATACAGAAAAGGCGATCGCCCGGCGTATCAAAGTCCTATAAATAGAGAACCTCCTCCTACTGGAAAAAGGTTCCCAATTCATTTGACCTACGGTTCAGAACTCATTTACTTACGTTCACAACTCATTCACTGATATTCCGAATTCATTCACGGAAATATAGTAGAACACACATACCATCAAGCTCCCTGCTTTCTCGCCGGAATCCATCTCAGGACTTCTCTCTCCGAATCTCTCGTCCAGAAGACGATCGGCAGAGGCAGCAAGTCTCCACTAGACAGATTCCAAGAAATTCATAAGCCTAGGAGCCCAAGCATCCAGCTAAATATTCGTCGTGAGAGACTGTCGATCTCTCACCGCCGCGACTGTTCATCTCCTTTGTTACAAGAACTCACAGAGCATCAAATCTGGTTCTTCCGGCAATCTACACGCTCACTAGCTAAGATAACAAGAATCTTTACACTCATTGTAATTGTATTCTTACATTAGTACTTGTATCCCCGAATATTGGTATTAATAACATCTCGCGAGAGCATTCAAGCCCGGGACTAACAACCCCGGCAAATCTTGTGTTATTTATCTTTCTCACGGAAGTGCTCTTGCATTTGTTTGCTATCCATCCATTCCAGCAATATCTATCTCTGAATAATATTTTGGGTAGCAACAATTGGCGCTAGAGGAAGGGGATCTAACCCTCAAACTTTTATTCCTACCGTCCCGAAGAACACTCACTGTTCTCGGGGCATATACTTGAAGTGACACTCACTGCGCTTCAAAGAAAACTTTTAGAATCATGACATCCGCCGGTACATCGAAGAAAGCCGCTCTCCGAACCGCCGGACACCATATCCCGGCTCAGTCCGAACCCCAGCCGACGACAGGGGAAAGCCGCAGCAACGCGAGATTCTCGATCCCGCACCCGAGAGATGGCCCCAACCTCTCACTCGATCAGTTCCAAACTGAGGAACAGATCTAGGAGGCTATGGCCTGGTAGATTTGTGTACTGATGATTAAGTAACTAGATTCTCATCCAAGGTTCAACCTCTTCAGGAAGTATTTTTTTGATCATTAATATACAGTAAAACAGCTTAAAAGGGGGGTTGAATAAGCTGTATCTTTTTCGAAGTTTAGTTGCATAGCGGAAGTCTTAAGATTAAGTTGCTGTAAATACAACAACTAGGTGATCTCCTATTAGCTTGGTGTATACAGAGTTTTTGCAATATGTATACTAAAATCACACAGGCAAATAAAAACCATAAAGACAGAATAAAAAGATACACTGATTAAAGTGGTTCGAGGTAAACCCCTCTACGTCCACTGGTACTCCACACATGAGTAAATTTGTTTACTAAAATCACGGCGTACATAACTATGTGAGTTTAACTAAACACGTCGCTTTATCGTTCACACATATTGATATAGCCAACAGCAGCTTGGACCGTTCACACAGATTGGCTTGGCTTCTTTAACATTTTTCTTCTCTCATAGATTGAAGCTTCGCCTTCGGTGCTATTCGTCCCACACATGTCAGAGATAGCAAGACTTAGCCCAAACATGGCTAAGTTAAACTCAACGGTAAGATTTGATTGGTAAGACAATATCAAACAGCAGTTGTATGCTTGATCGAGCGTTTGCTATAAGTGTGATGTTTGAGTTGAGGACTTTGTATATTTATTGTTGGTTAATGAAGTTATATGCTCGAAAAAATATGGTGCCCTTTGAAAACTAGAGAATCAGATTTTCAAAAGTGGTTGTGTCCTCTTGCTTGGGGCAATTTATAACCTTGGAAATAGATCCATTATAAATGTAGCCGTTGGCCGGTTGGTGAGACTGAGACTTCTGACTGGCGAATTCATAATGTTTTGAATTAAATGCGATTTGCATTTAATGCTTCCGACATTCTTTTTTACTAGCATTAAATGCTCTTCAGACTATCATCTTTTCGGCCGCATCAAATGTTGTCCTATCAGCATTAAATGCTACTTTAACTGTGAATACTTTGTAAATAAACAATGTTTGCTTTCACAAAGGTTTAAATTCTCTTTAATCCTGTTGGGTATATGTTTTATTTTTCCTAAGTAAAACACTTACAGCATGTTTGTTGCATCCAACATCTTCGTCTTTTGATGTATCTTGACAATCACGCTATAGGAAAGGACTCTTATCATTGCTGGAAGATCTTATGCTGTATGGACAGGCTGTATGATGTTCTCCTAACAGCTTCCGTGCATAGAAATATATTGACTTTGAAGATCTTGCTGTATGAGGCGATTATCAAAACACAGGGAGGGTTTTTTCCAACAATTTCCTCCCTTTTTGATACTGCCATAACCTTCTTGATAAGAAGAGGTTGTCTTCAAGTCTTCTGTCGAAAGTTCTGATCTTCAAGACATAGTCTAAATATTTGAACTGCTCGCAGGCAAGTTCTAAAAATAATAAATCCTACAGGACTAAGTGTATTACACAACTTAAGTTATGATTAGCTCGCAGGCACAATCTTACAGGAAGTAATCATATTTGAATAAAACTTAATATATGAACTATTCACAGATAAGTTCTTACAGCTTTGAGAATTTATCGATGTTTTATACTTAAAAAATTTTAACCACGGAATATAATCAAAGTAATAACATTAGATCACGATGTAATCTTTTTAGAGAAAATTGGTATTTTATGATAATGAGATTACTGTGTTGTTTTGCATTATAGATTACATTGGAAGAAAACAGAAAAACAGAGATATGCAGAATAGATAAGTTATATCCCCTATAGGACTGATGTCTCCAAGTTCTCCGGGAGGGTCATGTTCGGTTCCCTTCCACCAGTTGACGAAGGTATCAATTCCTCGATCCCTATAAAGATTTCTTCTTTCTTGGGATACGTTAAAGGAAAGAATCTAGTCTTCTGGGTGGATTGGCCGTTCGCGCTTCAGGATTTTGGAATTCAGTTTTATTTGGAGGGGGAGCTTTCTTTGGAGGCATCCTCCAGCGTCTTAAATTGATTGAATATGGGTGATTCTCTGATGAGAACATAGAAGTATCTCATCAGTTCATTCTGTTTCCATGCCTTCAACTCTTCAGATGTCGACTGTCTGTCAGTTGGGAGTTTTGTCGATGCATATTGTTTATCCATGGGAAGTTAGGATCCTGGAACTCTGGAAAAGAACCAGATACCCTGTATCCTTTGGCACCCTGATCTAGCCCCGATGCGGCTAGTCTTTTAATGGCAGATGCAACACTGTCATCCAAGATGGCCTCCATCTCCTTCTCTTTCTCCAGTCGCCATCTTCTTCTAGACTCTCGCGCCTCTTCCCCCTTTTTAGCATTGTCAAGATCCGATAATTTGCCGTGAATGTCTCGAAGGATGTCCAATGACTGGGCCGTGTGGTCTTGAGATTAGGGACACAATCCACCAGGCGCGTAACTACTGTTGTCAGTTCATCGATCTTGTGATCATGAGCAGTGAGTTTTGATCCTGTGAATTCGAGGGAGGCCACGGTCTTGGCCTCAGCAACTCTCAACTTCTTTTTCTCCTGTTTCAGGATTCGTTCCCGATGCTGCTTTATCTAGTTGAGGATTTGCCATAGTGTAGTGGGCATGAGGCGAAAAGCCAATCCCCTACCCGACATCGAGATGACATCAAAGCTCTTGGGTAGCATATCACAGACGCCCAAATGATTTTCTGATGTCCAGTCATCATCGTCTCTATCCGAGTTGGAGTGATGGCTCGGGCTTCGTGGCTTGTTAGCGGACGGGGACTTCTATTTCAATCTAGTCTTTTTCTTTTGCCACAAAGTATGAAGTGATAAGTTCTTGGCAAAAATGATTATCCTATCTAATCAAGACTTCAACATCCTGGGTGTACGTAACTTCCAAAACGCATAGCTCTTCTTCCTTCCAGTCGTCCCAGTTATACAAGGAGTCGTATGGGGTGACCCTGTATGATTTCCATATCTTGAAGTGCTCAAAAGCTTCGTCAATTTGGACCTAGAGAAGAGTGTTGTTTATGATGTCTGATGGGGAGGGACTCCGAACAGTAGAGGGATCTTCTATCCAGTTTGGATTCTCGACAGGTATGGGAGCCTGTTGAGAAGCGGGGTCCCTGACAGGGTGGGATGCCCTATCGGGAGAGGGACTCCGTACAGGGGTGGGTGCCCTATTTGGATTGGTGATCTTCGGCTCCAAAGGGGCAGCCAATTCACCCATTCCTTCAAGCTTGACAAACGTATGGTCATCCGTCATAACCGTCATGGGCTCGGGATCTACAATGGAACAGCCAGAGTTTCTTCCAGAAGGGGTCTGTGGAATTACTACTGCGGCAGGTGCAGCAGGTGGAATTGCCTCAGTGGTTGTTGTAAGCACCGGGGTTGCTGTTGTAACACCCCCAATCCACTCAGGGATATTACACGCCGTAGAACCCTTCCTAAAGGATCTACCAGGCTGGTAACAACATTGAACATCTCAACAATGCCTTTAAGACTAAAAGGACTCAATAGACCGATTTGGTCTTTCAATAAATGCATACAACTCAAACACAATACATGCCCACGCAGGGGTTGAATAAAACACACTCCCGTACAACGGGGAAAGAATACCGCAGCGGAAATAAAATACAACTAAACCAATACGACAATGTACGGGTCCTCATGTGATTTGTATCGATCATCTTTCATCACCTTTCATGCCGTACCTGTGTTATGCTCCCCAAAACCTGAATGCGAAGACATCCACCCCCCGAATACTCGGGGGTTAGAAAAACTCCACTGTTTTGCTAGTGCAAGTATAAAATACGAAAACAAGCCATACATATCATACTCCAAGGACTTAGAAATCATAAACATACTTCCCGAGGTAAATCACTTGATCAAAATGGTTAAATCGAAAGATAGGGGTAAACCCGATATACATCTTGTAAAAACATTTTACGATCTCGGGAGTTTTGAAAACGTTTAGGGACACAGCACAAAAGTCATTTTCCCAAAGTACAATTACGATATCAACACACAGGGTCCACGACCCAAATCATACCATCCCAATCACAAGCACGGGGTTCAAGACCCATTCATATCATAACAACATGTTTCCACAGATTATTCGCGTCCCGTGCTAGCAATCCACGAACCTCAGATGCTCCCGTAGAACATACCCGAGTGAATAACCCACAGGGAAACCATACCGAATCACATGTCACCGTAACAACTGTCGCGTGACCACAAGCACAGATACATTCATAACCAAATCACAACCATAAGTTATCCCGGCATCGCACTAATAAGCCACGAACCTCGGAGTCCCCGCAAGACATACCTAATGGATAACCACACAAGTTATCCCCGGCATCGCGCTAACAAGCCACGAACCTCAGAGTCCCCACAAGACATACCCGATGGATAATCCTACGGTCACGCCTAACCCATACTAGCAAGTATGAATCCCGGAGATTCACCAATCCTACCCGGAGGCACACATACAACAAGCGCACAACAATAATCAACTATCAAGCCAAGCAACATTAAGCATCACAACCTCCTTTCAAAGGAGTAACAACCAATATCACCCGTCACATATTCGCCGAACAAGCACACATAACAACACGTAACCCTCGGTAAATGATTACGGTTTACTACATTTACTAAATGTGATCATAAGTCTTTCAACCAACGAAGTTAACACACATAGGCCAAAAACACACTTATTGACGAAGCATCCGAGTTATTGTTGAAAGACAACATTTATCGAGAACATACCGATACTTTTTAACATTCATTAAACCTCCGTATTTTACATAAAATCATTTACCAACAATTATACCTAGGAAACATGAAACGTAGGGCAAAATACTTGCCTCGAAACCACGATCGCAATGAGACGAATGATGGGATGCGGTCGAACAGCCCCGATCCCCCGAACACTATCAAGAACGCGAGAGCACCACGAGTACTACGAGAATAACACAACACGAATTATCAATCACCAAACGGGATTCAACTCGGAATCCTCGAGCACCTATAATCCTCCGGAAGGAACAATAAAAACAACGAAGATAAGATTACAATGAGAATCAAGGTAAAAAATAACGGAAATCCCACCAAACTATCGAAGGGAAACTCATTGGGACATTTAATCGAACATTTAACGCTCGATAACTCCCAAGAACACTCGAATCACCAATCGAGTTGAACAAACTCGAAATACGGGTATACAACCCATAGAACATGATTAATAATGCTCAATAACACCAACCGATTCATGAAAATCGGATGAACAATGAAAATCAAGAAGGAAATCTCAAAAGTCAATTCTAGGAGATTTCAAGAAATTACCTCGATCCGACGAAGAACAAGGATTAGATGTTGTTATAATCAACACAAGCCTTCCAAAAGATGTTGTTCTAAGATGCTCTCGATCAAAACCCTCGATTTCTGTCGAAGGATCGCGAAAAATGAAGAAAAAAGTGGAAATAGCCGAGTGACCCGGTGCCCATGCCTTAAATAGCCGGACCCTGCCGAGCGCTTACGGCCGTAATCGACCATGGCCTTACGGCCGTAACCGGCCATCCCGACCCAACTGCCCAGAACTGCCGGCAGCATTACATACGTGACCGGCCAGGGCTTACGCACATAACAGGCCTTACGGCCGTAACTGCAGGACACTTACGGCCGTAACTCGACCAGGTGTGCCAATGCCCCAACACGTGCGGCCATGACTCGGCCGTGGCCAACTCCGATGGTCCAGACAACCCCGAAATCCGAATCTAAATATGAATCAAAGATACGGTTACGAAGTACTCGCAAAGACGAATCCAAGCGCTAAGAGAACACACGATTTCGACCACCCGAAGGCTCAAAATTCGACAACGAAAAGTAATTACCCCAAACTTTGGGAAATTACGAAAACGGCCCAAAACGTCCGAAATACACGATACACGATCGAAACACTAAGCCAAAGCTCGCAACATGAATAATAACATTAAATGAATGTACGAGAAACTCGAAATAACTGTTTCGGACGAGATTCGCAAGAATCGAACTCAAGTGTGGAAAAGGCGTTTAAGAACACGGAACTCAACAAAATGATACCGTAACGAACTTGGATGACAAAAAATGCAGAATTAATCATTCTCGGAATGACGAAACGGTCACAACAAAGTCGCTAAGATGGACTTCAGCCAAAAAAGGAAAATTATCGGAAATCGAAATTGCGGATATTACATACAACCCTCCTTAAAAGAAGTTTCGTCCCGAAACTTAAAACAAGTAGGGAGTAGCAATATCCCGCCAGGAAAACTCAACGAGATACACAAAAAACGCGTAACTTTCGCCCATCGGCGAAACATTACAAGCAACATAAAGGAATATACGGCGTGAAAACACGCTCCACGACGACCAAGACAACGGCACCGGTAGATACATAATAAAACCAACAAGTGACAAGCGTCATCAAACAGATAATACAATCAAGTTGATTATCCGAACAATCACAAGACACAAAGTACCTATTACAAGGATACACGCACAGTCGAGAAAATAGAAAGTAAACACAAACAATTCACAAGGGCAATCACAAACAATTCGGACTACGCCGAAATCCTCAAAACCACACTAGGCATCTTCGTGACCTTTCGGAGCAGAGACGCAACCTCGATCCCCAAATCTCTCAGTTATCATCTCGTAATGCACGGCTCGGTGACCCACCTGGCCACACTCAAAACAACAGACTAACGGTGAACGACAATTCTTCGCGGCACGAGATCAGGCAACAACAGTCAGACAACCCCGATCAAACAACAACGATCGAACAACAACGACCAAACAACCACGATCGAACAACAACGATCGAACAACAATGATCGAACAACAACGATTAAAAAATAATGATCGAGTAACAACGATCGAACAACAATGATCGCATAACAACGGTCGAACAATGACTCCGAAGTTCACACTTCAACTCAAGACATTAAAGAGTTGGTAGAAACTAAAAGATGTTACTTTCGAACAAGGTTCACAAGAATTGAACCGAACTCGGAAAATTCACAACGATAAACAGATCGATCTGAAACAAGGTCACAACCCGTTCGAATGATGACAATCGAGACACAAAACAAGTTCAAAAAGTATCAACGAACACGAGCAAGTCGATAGAATTTAGAAGGAGAAAATGCAGAAGTCAAAAATAATATGGGTATTACATTCGGCCTCTTATAAAAGAAATGTCGTCCCCGCAACTCACAACAACGGAATCAAGGTAACAACACAAAAAGCAACCGACAGAAACATCTCCCATGGGCCTCTCAGAGCTGATCCTGATATCTGTGCTAAAGCGCGAACTCCGGAAGTCTCGGTAACCACCCGCAAATCAATTCTCGTGTCCTCGAGTCCACACTTGAAATGCGTTACTGACGAGAAGGACAATTTGTACGTACATGCCCCCGGCACAATACAGTTGAAGCACTGCGGCTCGGCATACCAAATATACAACTGCTAGGTACAATGGAATATAACATCGCAAAACAACAAACCAGAGATGCCAACTCAGCACAACAGGAAATCATAACACGCAACACATACGATGATTACTATCATAAAGCAATACACATATCTACATCACAGCAACGATGGCACCATTCGGCGATCTCAATGGCCCGAACGATAACCAGTACATAATCACAAAACATCATGAAACAATCACACATATACACAAACGTACAAACCCAAGCTTTAACAGCTCGCATATGTGCGATAGCATGCAAATCACCACGAAATGACAACTTTAAAGATCAACATCACACCTCTCACCGAGGGCTAATACAACAATTGCATGGCGAACGACTCAGCGTCCACACCACCAAATCGGTCACAACTTGGGGGTTAACACCCTAACGAAAGTGCAAACATTATACATACATTCCCGGACCGCAAACAGGAATGATAGGTTTTAAAAACGAAAACCACCTTTGAAAAAAATGATTTTGGAAACACTAGTTGATCTTGAGTATCACCTTTCAAAAAGTTGTACGAACACCATTATCGAGACCTTGAAAACCATCATGCGTTTGATAAAAATGAGAACACTTTCTTTTAACGAAAAACTTTCAGAAATATTCGACCCTTGGGTCTAAGCAAATGCATTTCCAAAGTTACTGGAATATCGAAAGAAAAAAAATATTTTGGTCCTCAAAGTAAAAGAATTTTGAAATAGATAGTTGCGCTAGTAGGCGCCTCGAAAATACAATCCATTTAAAAGTACGTCTCGAATTTTATTTTCTAAGATACTCAAGGTTTTCAAAAATCCAATAGGCCAGAGTGCCCAAAACTCACACGTAAAAACATTCACTTACATACATCATAATACATGCATCAACCCGTTCAAAACCAAGACAACACCTGTCTTTTACCGGAAACAAACAGTCGAATATCATATTCAAAAGGACATAAATAACGATAGAACTCCTCATATAAACGAATATGAGAGTCACATAAACGCATCACGAAACCAAGAATCTGCATAAAGATTCCATCACTTAATACATAATCATACCAGTAGCTCGCATCAGACGAGGCACAATCACAAAGAAGGGAGACTTACATCCACAGGTCGCACGAAGGTGATGATCGCCCCACGATACTAATTATGACCAACAAACTCAGACGACGCGTCGCGACACGACTCAGTCAGACAAAATCTTACGAGACAAAAACTCAACAGACACTACTAAACCCGACAACCTAGGTTTCCACAACCTAAGCTCCGATACCATTTATTTAGCACCCCCAATCCACTCAGGGATACTACACGCCGTAGAACCCTTCCTCAAGGATCTACCAGCTAACAACATTGGACATCTCAACAATGCCTTTAAGGCTAAAAGGACTCAGTAGACCGATTTGGTCTTTCAATAAATACATACAACTCAAACACAATACATGCCCACACAGGGGTCGAATACAACACACTCCCGTACAACGGGGAAAGAATACCGCAGCTGAAATAGAATACAACTAAACCAATACGATAATGTACGGGTCCTCATGTGATTAGTATCGATCATCTTTCATCACCTTTCATACCGTCCCTATGTTATGCTCCCCAAAACCTGAATGCAGACATCCACCCCCCGAACACTCGGGGGTTAGCAAAACTCCAATGTTTTGCTAGTGCAAGTATAAAATACGAAAACAAGCCATACATATCATACTCCAAGGACTTAGAAATCATAAACATACTTCCTGAGGTAAATCACTTGATCAAGACGGTTAAATCGAAAGATAGGGGTAAACCCGATATACATTTTATAAAAACATTTTACGATCTCGGGAGTTTTAAAAACGTATAGGGACACAACCCAAAAGTCATTTTCCCAAAGTATAATTACGATAACAACACACGGGGTCCACGACCCAAATCATACCATCTCGATCACAAGCACGGTGTTCAAGACCCGTTCATATCATAACAACATGTTTCCACAGATTATTCGCATCCCGTGCTAGCAAGCCACAGGCCTCAGATGCTCCCGTAGAACATACCCGAGTGAATAACCCACAGGGAAACCATATCGAATCATATGTCACCATAACAACTGTCGCGTGACCACAAGCACAGATACATTCATAACCAAATCACAACCATAAGTTATCCCGGCATCGGACTAACAAGCCACGAACCTCGGAGTCCCCGCAAGACATACCCGATGGATAACCACACAAGTTATCCCCGGCATCGCGCTAACAAGCCATGAACCTCAGAGTCCCCGCAAGACATACCTGATGGATAACCCTACGGTCACGCCTGACCCATACTAGCAAGTATGGATTCCGTAGATTCAACGATCCTACCCGGAGGCACATCACATACAACAAGCGCACAACAATAATCAACTATCAAGCCAAGCAACATTAAGCATCACAACCTCCTTTCAAATGAGTAACAACCAATATCACCCGTCACATATTCGCCGAATAAGCACACATAACAACACGTAACCCTCGATAAATGATTACGGTTTATTACATTCACTAAATGTGATCATAAGTCTTTCAACCAATGAAGTTAACATACATAGGCCAAAAACACACTTATTCACGAAGCATCCGAGTTATTGTTGAAAGACAACATTTATCGAGAACATACTGATACTTTTTAACATTCATTAAACCTCCGGATTTTACATAAAATCATTTACCAACAATTATACCTACGAAATATGAAACGTATGGGCAAGATACTTGCCTCGAAACCACGATCGCAATGAGACAATGGACGGGATGCAGTTGAACAGCCCCGAACCCCCGAACACTATCAAGAACGCGATAGTACCACGAGTACTACGAGAATAAAACCACACTAATTATCAATCACCAAATGGGATTCGACTCGGAATCCTCGAGCACCTATAATCCTCCGGAAGGAACAATAAAAACAACGAAGATAAGAATACAATGAGAATCAAGGTCAAAAACAACGGAAATCCCACCAAACTATCGAAGGGAAACTCATTGGGGCATTTAATCGAACACTTAACGCTCGATAACTCCTAAGAACACTCAAATCACCAATCGAGTTGAACAAACTCAAAATACGGATATACAACCCATAGAACATGATTAATAATGTTCAATAACACCAACCGATTCATGAAAATTGGACGAACAACGAAAATCAAGAAGGAAATGTCAAAAGTCAATTCTAGGAGATTACAAGAAATTACCTCGATCCGACGAAGAACAAGGATTAGATGTTGTTATAATCAACACAAGACTTCCAAAATATATTGTTCTAAGATGCACTCGATCAAAACCCTCAATTTATGTTGAAGGATCGCGAAAAATGAAGAAAAAAGTGGAAATGGTCGAGTGACCCGGTGCCCAGGACTTAAATAGTCGGACCCTGCCGAACGCTTACGGCCATAATCAGCCATGGCCTTACGGCCGTAACCGGCCATCCCGACCCAACTGCCCAGAACTGCCGACAGCATTACGTACGTGACTGGCCAAGGCTTACGCACGTAACAGGCCTTACGGCCGTAACTGGCGGACACTTACGGCCATAACTCGACCATGTGTGCCAATGCCCCAACACGTGCGGCTATGACTCGGCTGTGGCCAACTCCGACGGTCCAGAAAACCCTGAAACCCGAACCTAAATATAAATCGAAGATACGGTTACAAAGTACTCGCAAAGACGAATCCAAGCGCTAAGAGAACACACGATTCCAATCACCCGAAGGCTCGAAATTCGACAACGGAAAGTAATTACCCTAAACTTTGGGAAACACGATACACGATCGAAACACTAAGCCAAAGCTCCAAACATGAATAATAACATTAAATGAACTTACGAGAAACTCGAAACAACAGTTTCGGACGAGATTCGCAAGAATCGAACTCAAGTGCGGAAAAGCCGTTTAAGAACACGGAACTCAACAAAACGATACCGAAACGAACTCGGATGACAAAAAGTGCAGAATTAATCATTCTCGGAATGACGAAACGGTCACAACAGAGTCGCTAAGATGGACTTCAGCCAAAAAAGAAAATTATCGGAAATCGAAATTGCGGATATTACAGCTGTAGGGACATCTTCTGTCTTAGAAGAATTCTTGGTCTTCTGCTTCTTTTTTCTCTTCTTGATAGCTGTAAGAGATCTGTTATAGGGAACACTTCTCTTGACAGCCTTCTTCTGGCTGTTAACATACTTGGATTTTGAGGGGAGATCGGAGACATCCCTGGGTTCATTTGATGTTGGGAGGGAGAATGGGCTCGGTCTGTTCGCAAGAAGTGACTCTTTGTTGAAAATGGATGGCTTGGATCCACCGAGCTTCACGGTAAGAATCTTCTTGGCATTTCCTGACTGCTATACACCACAGCTAGTCAGGATATAGTTCAGAATGAGGCCAAAATATTTCCTGGCAGATTTGGGCTTCGATGCTTCCTCTTGAAGCCATTTTAGGATGATCTGGCACCAATTCACTATTCTAGTCATAATGGACACCATCATCCAGAAACGCAGACTTGTGCACATTTTGAATGCGCTAGTTTGGTTTTCAACGACCCTGCAGCAAAAATCATGAAATTAAAGGTAGGGCAGAGTGGAGTTCTTCTTGTGGTAGGAAAGAAGAACTTGGGAAGGTTGGGAGTTCCCAGAGAACAGATCCTAATAGACCTTCAGAATCTCATCCGACCCAAATGATTCAAGCTCCTCCAATGTCAAACCCTCGGTGGGAAGTCTATATAAATGCTCAAGGAGTTCTTGGTTAATGGTTATCTTATTTCTTGCACATTTCTGGCGATGGCAGTGACGTCCGAACCCTTTTTGTTCGATGCATACTGAAACTCAGCATCAACATAGAATTCTTCTATAATATGCTCATCGTAATTTTCTGGATGCAGACTACCCAGGCGGTAGAGGCCAACTTGCCTTACACGGGAGACAACTAGGTTCATCTCGGCCATATCCTCATCCTCAGAAATTAGACGCTCCTGCAGAACTGAGCGAGCGAAGATCCTTCCATCGATAATCATATCCTTCTTTTTCACCGAGAAAGATGAAGTCTGACAGGAAGACATTATTGAAGAAGTGAATTGAAAAGAAGTAAGTTAAAATTCGAAAGTATGTAGGCTGTATGATGTAGACTCGATAATTATGCAGAAATCATAAAGAGTGTGTAGATCAGCATACTATCCCTTTATAGTGTGCAAGGAATCTAGGTTATAATGAACGGTCAGACTTAAGGGGTGGGAACCAAATTTTAAATGAACGTACATGATGGATTTAGATGTAACTGGCACGTCTAATCCGTCAGTTTTTGAAATTAATGAGTGGTCCCACTTTTGACACAATTCGTCTTTCACTATTGCACGAAGCGACAATTTGAATTTTAAAATCGCAGTTTTTAAGGCATTAAAGTCCAGGTGTCTCTTCAGTATTGAAAGACAAATCATTTTAAATTCAGATAATGCACGTGTACTAAAAACAGTTTGTTATGTTCAACAGTGTTAATTCATATCCTACAGTGTATGTGTTGTATCTTCAAAAATATAGCGTTCCACCTTAAAAGTACATACAGGATTCAATTCTTGCAGCAGTTTTGGATTAACACTGTATTCTTGGGATATACTGTATTCCCCCTGAATTAATGCACACATCATCTATAGAAAGGTAATAATGCCTTCTTCTTCCTACAATAAGGATTCTGAGTATATAGTTAATTAAATTGGATACTATATTCATGGGTCCTACACCATTCCCCCCCAATTGATGAGTAAAATGTAAAAACTTACAGAGTCGAGCTGTAGCATTCCTAATTCTTGGCGAAGCATGCAGAATATGGTTATGTTGAGAGGTTTTGTGAAGATGCGGCTAGCTGGCTATCTGTATGAATCATCCAGATTCGAACATCTTTATTCTCAACATGATTCCTGATGAAATGATGCTTCATATAAATATGCTTAATTTGCGAGTGCAATACAGGATTGTGCGTGATTGCAATTGCACTCATGTTGTCGCACATGATTGGAGTTTCTCTTGCATTGATTCCATAGTCTTGTAACTGCTGTTGCATCTAAAGAATCTGCATACAGCAACTTTCAGCAGCATAATATTCCGATTCAGTTGTGGAAAACGTGTTGGCCAATTGCTTCTTACTGAACCATGACACAAGTCTTGGTCCAAGGAGGTGACAATTCCCACTTGTACTCTTCCTGTCCAACTTACAGCCTCTACGATCCGAGTCGCTGTAGCCTACCAAATCAAATTCTCCTTCCTTAAGATACCACAATACTATGTCGATAGTTCCTTTTACGTACTTAAGGATTTGTTGGATCTGGTGAAGTGTGACTCTTTAGGTGCTACTTGGTACCGAGCACACACTCCTACAACAAACTGGATATCGAGCCTACTGGTTGTTAGGCACATGAGTGATCCTATAAGCTTCCTATAGAGTGATTGATCAAACGGTTTTCTAGCTTCATCAGTACTTATCTGTATGGAAGTGATCATGGTAGTGACGGTGATTTGGAGTTGTTCATTCCGAATTTGTTGAGTAGCTCCTTGTTGTATTTTTCTTGGTTGATAAATATACCTATAGGTAGTTGTTTTACCTGCAATCCTAGGAAATATAATTTCTCCCATCATACTAATTTCAAATTTACTTTTCATGAGATGAGAGAACCCTTGACATAAATCAAGGTTAGTTAAACCAAAGATAATATCATCTACGTATATTTAAACCATAAGGAGATCGTCACCTTCCTGTATTTTGAAAAGGGCTTTGTGGACTGTACCTTTCTCAAATCCATTATTGATTAGATACAGTGGTAGGGTTTTATAGCTGGCTCTAGGTGCTTGATTAAGTCCATACAATGCTTTTCTTAGCCTGTATACAAGGTCTCTGCCTTCTGTGTTGGCAAACCCTGGAGGTTGTTCAACATAGACTTCTTCGGCGAGTATTCAGGAATGTGCTCTTAATATCCATTTGATATACAATAAAGTTTTTGTGACCAGCAAATGCTAGGAATATCCTGATGGCTTCCAGTTGAGCTACAGGGGCAAATGTTTCATCATAGTCGATTCTTTATTCCTGTCTGTATCCTTGGGCTACTAGTCTAGATTTGTTTCTAATAACCAGTCTATTTCATCCTTTTTTGTTTCAGAAAACCCATTTAGTTCCTATAACTGACTGATGTGTTGGTCTAGGAACTAGGTACCAAACATTGTTTCGTTCGAAACCATTGAGCTCTTCTTCCATAGAAGTGATCCAGTGAGAATTGTTTAGAGCTTCATTAGTCGAAACAGGTTCGGACTGGGCTAAGAATACATCTAGGGTGCACATAGCAAGTCTCCTAAGTTCATCTTGAGATTTCCATACAGGAGATTGAGATTTCTCAGAATCTCTCTCTTCCTGCGCACAGAGTACATTGCCTTATGTACTCTATATTTTCCTACGTGTGGTTACACCGAAATCGATATCTCCAATTATTAACTCTTGATGGTGATCTTTCAACCACCTACTATCGGGTTCTAGTCCTACATCCCGTGATGTATCTTGTGGAACTATAGCCTCAACTTTAACTTGTATAGCATCAGCTTTGACTGCTTTTGTTTTTATAGTTCAGGGATTGATTTCTAGGCCCACAACAGGTTCTATTGGAATTTGGGGTTCATCAAATAAAATTGTTTGGATGCTCTGGGTTATGTCTTCTACTCCTATAGGGTCATAATGTGGTTCATCATATACTACATGGACAGATTCCTCTATTGCCAGCTTCATTTTTTAAATATCTTGAATGCTTTGCTGAAAGAGGAATATCCAACAAAGATACCCTCATCTGATTTTTCGTCGGATGTCTTCAGTTGATCCTTCCTATTGTTGATCACGTAACACCTGCATCCAAAAATATGAAAGTATGCAACTATTGAAGTTTGTTATCCCATACCTCATATGCTGTATTGTTGTGATGCTTGTTGATGATACGGCAGTTTTGTGTATAGCAATGTTGTATTTGTTGCTTATCCCCAAAAGCGCTACGACAACTTGCTTGCGGCAATCATAGTCATTGTTGCTTCTTTCAGCATCCTATTCTTACGCTCGGCAACACCATTTTGTTGAGGAGTCCGGGATGCTGAGTATTCATGTTGTATGCCATTGTCCGCATAGTATTGCTCTATAAAGCGATTTGTGAATTGTGTGCCTCTGTCGGAACGAATGGATACAGTACTCAACCCTTTCTTGTTTTGCAGATTTTCAGGTGTTCTGGCAGCTTTGTAATGGTTTCTTTCTTCTGGTTTAGGAAGATGGTCCAAGCATACCTAGAAAAGTCATCAACAATAACAAGACAATATTTCTTTCCTCCCAGACTGACCGGGTCTATAGGGACGTAGAGGTCCATGTGTAGCAAATCCAGGACCCTATGGGTGGAAAGATATGACTTGCTCTTCAGGGTCGACTTGACTAGCTTGCCTTTATGGCAGGTTCCACAGATACTATTTTTATGAAATGAAACATCGGGCAAGCCTCTGACCATTCTTTATCGAGCTAGCTTGTTGATGGTCGTGAAGTTGATGTGCGACATTCTTTTGTTCCAGAGCTAACTTTGATCTGCAGTGTCTTTGGCAACAAAACAAGGTATTATGGAGCTTGTGGGCTTCCAGTCAGCAATATACATGTTATCTGACCGGCTACCTGTGTGGATGATTTGTTTGGTCCTGTTGTCCTTCACCCTACAGTGATCTACATAGAATTTGACTACCTGTGTGTATGATTTGTTTGGTCCTGTTGTCACATAACTATCCAATGCTAAGTAAATTTTATTGTAGTACTTCAACATCAGCTACGCCAGTGACTTTAAATTTCCCTACAAGTAGGGTTCCTTTCCCTCTTGTTCTTCCTTTAGATTTGTCACCGAGTCGCACCTTTGAACCACGACCTTCTACATAATCCGACAGCTTTCTAATGTCTTCTATCATGTGGCGTGAACATCCGCTATCAAAGTACCAGATGTCTTCTCCTTGATGTCCTGTAATCAAAGAAATTAAGTAGATTTAGGTCCCCTTTGATTTTTGGGTCCATAGTTGTTAGTGCCTTTTGGTACCCATATTTGCCTGACAATAGTTGGTTTGCTGTAGATTACATTTGGTCATGTTTTGCGATATTTACATGGGGCAGGACTTAATCTCCGTAGGCCTGATTATTATGCATGTATATTCTGATATTTTGGCTCGAGTACGGCTAACGTCTCGGAGGGGGAACCATACTCTTTCGCCTCAATGCTTGCTTTTAGGTTTCCAATTGGATTCTCAAATCTGTTGATGATGGAACTGCGCGACAGCCTGCTTCGTGGATGGGTACCTGGGTTCCTGTACCCAGTATCTAGGTGCACTGTACTGTTGATAGTACTGCGGTGCATACCTTTGATACTTAGGTACAACCTTCTTTCTGGCTGACTGCTGATGCTGTAGGTATGCTCGAAGAGCATACTGTTGATGATTAGCATTATGTCTGACAGATCTATGAGGCTGGGGTTTTCGATGCTATTGATATGACCTTGGCGGCGGAATCGCAGCCTTTGCTGTTCGAGGCGGAGCAACTGTGACCTTTACGGGACTCCGGGCCTCTTCAGGTTCCAGAATGGGTTCCACTCCCTTAACAAACACCGTACTAGATTTGCCTTTGTGGGAGAACAAGTTATATCCTAAGACACATTTATAATGGGCGTGCTTCCCAGTGCTTAAAACGTCTTCCATACACTTTGATGATTTTCAAAGGATTTAAGGATGGTCTCGAGTTCTCCTTCTCGTTTTTAGAGAATTTATATCTTAACTTCTAACAAAGCAAAATCATTTGTCTTGCAATTGTTATGAGTTTTTACCTCATTTAGTTCTGTTGCAAGTTGATGATTGATTTCTATAAGTTTTTCTTTAGCAATTTTGATGTTTTCACAGTCTAAAGCCATGTTTTCATAATTATTCTTCTGGAGACCATTTTCATCTTTAAGCTCTAAGTTTGAAATGGAGAGCTGTATGTTTTCCTGTTTGAGCATCTCATGGGCTTTCTGAATGGTTCTAAACTCATTCATCATATTTTCAAAGGTATGGGATGCATTGATAGGAATAGTTGAGGTTGAGCTTACCTCATCATCGCTGTCTTCATCTTCCTCTTCTTCTTTGGCCATAAGGCACATATATGCCCTATCCTCTGTTTCATCGTCGGAGGAGTCATACTTAGTGATTTGCCTAAAGGCACTCCTCGGTCTTGTTTGATGCGGGCAAAGCTTCTGATTCTCCAATCAGAGCCTTGAGCTTGTTTCTCCAAGCACGACTCTTCTCACCCTTCTCCTGTTGCTCGGCTTCGGGCAACTTTTATACTTTGGGATGAGGACACTTATTTTGTTTTTATTAAATTTAAGATAATTCTAAAATTGAATTTTAGAACAAGATAAATAATTAACTAAAGTCCAAATATAATCAATAGCAAATAATTATTTGAATTAATTAGATCAAATAAAACATGTGTAAGATGCTCATATGCAACTTTTGGATTTTAATCAAATCTAATTTGATAGAATCATCAAAAACTAAATTAAAAATCGCATATACGTGTAAGATATGAATCTAATCTAGAACAAATAAAGGCATGGGAATTATACCTTTTGATGCATGTATTTTGATCTAGATCTGATCTTGATCTCTGTGGAACTTATCTTAAGGATTCAAAGTATCTTCCTCTACCGGCATCCACACAACAGATTTTGAACTGCCTTTAGTTGTTAGTTTAAAATACAAGCAATGAAGAACTTCAATAACTCCTTCTACCCATGTATAGTTATTTGTAGGGATAAATAACTTAGACATACAAGAAAAGAGTGAGTCCTTGTCCCACAAGAAAAAAGCCAAGTGACCGCCCCATATGATTAGGCCGACTCACATGCTCGGGCCTCTCGGTCGGACAAGGGTCTTGTCCAATCGGCCCAGCCCTGGCCTGGCTCGGCCCGACCGATCGACCCGGGCAGCATGCTCACCCCAACTAGTGTGTCTGCGTGCCTCGATTCATCCTTTTTGCAGTTCTAAAGTCATTTTTGTCCATATCCACAGTTGGACGCTAAGTCAAGTGATTCAGTCTCCTACTTTATGTGACTGTGTAGGTTCATTTATAATTAACTGTGAGTATAATTCTCAATTAGACTCATCAGACTGAAAGCGGTTTCCAGGTAAATATTCCAGTCACTAATTATCAACTGAATAATCCTATGAATTATTGTATAAGTGATGCAAATTGGTTGAAGGACATCATTCCAACATATATTACTTAGTCACATATGTATGTTTCTAATTTATAGAAATTGGTATGGTGCGTATAAGAAACTTTCAGAATCGTCGTATCTGTTTAAGAATTTAAACATAGAATTTAGAAAAATAATTGGTTGTGCATACAGTTTCAAGAACTCAGACGAACATGGTGAAAGTTATGAAATTTTTATTTTATTTTAGGGTTAGTTTCATCTAGCACCCTTGTTAGATGTTCTAATTATATTACATACCTTTTTGTTATTTCTGCATTGACCAAAGGGTGGAATCGGTTTTCTCCTAATATGGCCTTATTTTCTCATATATGATCATATTTTTCCTAACTCAACTTAAGTTGTTTATCTTCCAATATTATTTATTATTTAATTTTATCTCTAACATTAAAAAATACCTTAAATAAAAATATATTATTTTAAAAGAAAAATAAAAATAGAAAAAACACTTTGATATATTATTTTTTTGTTCATTATTTTGTTGAAGAATATGGTGTTTTTATAAATAAAAAATATAAATTTAAAGTAAGTAAGATCAATTTATAAAATAAAATATGATTTTGATATAAATATAAAGTTTGTCATATGTTAGGATCAAATTTGCAATTTACAATATAAGCACCCAACAGGAATGTATTTGGCCATTTCAAAATTGATTTTACAGTTCGCGGACCACCTAACAGTGACTAAAATTAATATTTATCACTTGTTCGCGAACAGTTCGCGGACCAGCCAAAAAATTTTGAAAGAAAAGTTACAAACTGGACGAATGGATGTCTGTTAAGGTCAATGTTCGTTTCGTTCGATTCGAAATACACCCCTAATTCGGAAGATGGGTAAAGATAGTAAGGGGGCACGGTCCGGAATAGTCCGAAATTTAGCTAGTCTTCATCCCGGTCCCAGTTAGATGAACCGATCTGGAACCGATCCGAGACAGACATAATCTCATTTGGAACCAGTACCGATCAGAACCGGGACAAATCGGTTCGGTACCAAGCCGTCCCCTTCTTTTTTGTTTTCCCTTAGCGAGATTAAAAAGATCAAGGGTCTCGTAAATGTGCCACTTGAATTACTCTTCTTAAGAAAATGACTTGATGTGGCTAGGAGTAACACATAGTATAGATATAGATTATTAGAATAACTAAATATGTAACAATGTAATTCAATTCTAGCATAATTCATAAACATATATTTGTAGGAGTTTTACAATAGCATAGGTTTATCAATGCAACGAACAAAAGAAATTATTGAAGAGAAAATGATATTGTGAATCGCATTTTAGTTAAATCATGGCTTCAATCAGATAAATGATACTATTAGAATATGTTAATTATGATTTATTCCTGGATTATATTGTACCTTCAGATACATTATTTTTTTTTCATAAATTTATTTATGTTATTAGTTCCGGGACAAACAGATCGATTTGGGACAAAAATGTTCAGAACCGATACCGACATTATTTGATCCGGTTTAGAACTGGGACCAGGACAGAATTATAGAGGTCCGATTGTTTACGGATCCGGAACAGTTCGGGAAAAAAAATGGGTTTCTCGCCCAACCCTAATTTAAGATTGACATGCTAGCAAAGATGAAATTAAAAGAAAATGAAACGACAAATGAATCATACGTCGTCGGTGTTGAATGCAGAAAGCAGAAAAAGAAAGTTTTCCATTTACACAATCGATAAAAAGGCCCTAACGCGTCCGAGTCAGCTCGTTATTATCTTCTCAGTTAACTCATTTAACTCAGTACAGATCCACCAATTTTCTTTACGAAAATCACCTTTTAATTGATTACTAGATGTACTCCCGTGCGATGCACGGCGTAAAATATTAAATATTTTATTATATTAATAATATGTGATTGAATTTCAATAATATTGTAAAATTATTAAAAAATATACATGAGCAAATATACACATACACATAAACTATTATTTGATTTGCTTTAATTTATAAATCTAAGAAAGACATAATAAAAACCATAATTTAATTAAGATGTACATTTATTTTTCATGTAAGATAATATGAATTTTATATCTAATTTTATAAATAATAAATTAAATTATATTTATTATTATCAACTTTCATTGAAAGTATCCAACCCATATTTTTATTAATATAATTTTTTTTATGATTTGATATTATTATAATTATTTTATTATTTTACAATCAGAACAAAATAATTCTGAAAAATCAAATAACTGTTGAAGTACAAAAGTATGAAAATAAACTAAAAATACATATTTTTTAATATTCTTGTATTTTTATATGGTAATATTTTAATCATCTAATATATCATTATTATATTTAAATTACTTTATATATATACTATGTGGATGTAAAATTAAAGAGTACGAAGTAAGAATTAATTTGATATATTTTTTATCAAAAATAAAATTGATACGAAAAAGTTATTGTTTAAACTATTAAATTAAAAATAAAAGAAGATTTTTTTAATTGATAGATATTATATATGATGTCCTTCAAATTTTTTTGCAACTCTCTTTTAATATTAAGTATGGATGTGTATTCGGATCCATCCGGCGGAACTCATCCGTGTAAGTGAATCGTTGTCTCTCCCCCGTTTTAAAAACAAGAACTTTTGGACGATAAATATGCATGCAAAGATTTTATAAATCGATTCGTATCCTTTAAATATATCTATGGAGTATTTATTTTCTGAGAATTTGCGCGATGGGTGTTGTGATTTTCATATTTGATTTTAGGGTAATCTACCTTTTTTTTTTTTTTTTTTTTTTTTTTTTTTTTTTATAATCTGTGACTCTGAGGTAATTGGACTGTTTCTTTCATTATCTTTTTGGGTTTTGTGGAACTTAAATCTGAAACTCTGAGCCAGAAATAAGCGATTTGTCCTAGTTACTGTTATTATGGAGAACTCGACGTACGTTTATTTTGCAGAATTAGGTCATATTTTGTTTATAGCAAAGACATAATTTGGATTTTTTTTGTTTTTCTTTCTGTAGAATGCATTTATCTCCACTGCAAATGTTAGTAAGTACGAAAATGCTTGACAAAATGAGAAAATCAATGATTATTTTGATTAGGAAATTTTATTCCTATTTAAAGAGTGAGTAAACGAAACCAAATCCTCCACAACCTGAGGGTTCCTTGGCCTTTACTTCTTTCTTGGTATGCCAATTGCCATTGAGCATGGTATGGATTTAGTTTTTGGCCTATTCAGAATTAGGAGGTGTGTTTTTCGGGATTTTCACGTGTCGAAAATAATTGCATAGCATGATTATCAATATGAGCAACTTACAAAGTACTATCTCAATTCGTCCATTTGTTATCAAATCATGTGATTTGATAGGTTTCTTTGGAATGGCAAAGTATTTGTATGACTAATGCATTGTGTTTCATTGACAGAAGCTGATATTATTTCGGTTATAGTTTGGACCTTGATCAATCTGCATTGGATTTGTTATTAGAGTCTACTGCAGCTTGAATTTCTTTTCAGTAAGTGCACAATGCTTAGGATGGTAAAGTAAATGTCACTTTTTCTATGGTTGCAACTTAGTCACATTAGGATTTCCCAATTGATAGTTATTGCTGCTGTTGCTTCCTAAGCTGCTAATTCTAATAAAAAATGAGGTATGCTAGACCCGCAAAGAAACTCCCACATAAACATCCGCAAGCTGACGTGTCAGCGTTTTATTGGTGTACTGTGTAACAATTTCTCTCTCCTCTCTCTTCCTGAACCAATCAGTCTCTGCCACATCAGTTTGTGGATTTTTTTTTGGGACTTTCCTTGTGGCCCTAGCATTTCTCATAAAAAATCCTATAGCTAAGTTGATGAAATTTAGAAATAAATAGGTGGGTTTTGTGGTTGGGCCTACAAGGTTAAAAATGTAAATGAGGTGCCATTGTCTAAGGGACTAGTAATATTGAAGCATAAGGTTGTAGGTCGGGATGCACATTCTCTAATTTCTGTTCAATACTTGCAAGAAGTTGGTTAGTATAAGGGCTCTTAACTTACTATTTTCATCTCTTCTCTTTTCAGGTTTGTTGTTTACTAGAGTTTTTTCTTTTAAATCTTTAGTAGGATAAAGTCGACAGTTTGTTCAATTAGTGCTGCTGCTGTTCTTGAGACCATGAGTTTTGTTTTTCGAGGTACAAGAGGAGATATAGAAACTGGGTTTCCAGGAGTTATTCCTGAACGGCGTGCAATGGTGACTTTCTACTTTCTAGTCCTTATTAATTTATATGATTAATCACAAAACCTACCCCACAGGTTTAAATTAATTACAAAAAAGTTTTATCTTTCAAAATTAAATTTACTCTCGACTTTTAGAAGTTGGCAAAGGCGCGCCTCGGCAGACGACATGTGCGCGTAAACCCCCCCTCATGATCTCTCAAGTCCAAAGGCGGGCGATCCAGGGGAGGTGCACTCCTTGGTGCCTTTTTAGCTGCGCATTAGTGGGCCTAGGCGTGCCTTTGTATCCTTAGTTTTTAGAATACTTTTAAAGGTTTTTTTTAATTCTTTTGACACTTAATATTGTTAATAGTTAAGTGTTTTGGGGATAGTTATATTTTTTTGACACATAGAAATTCGTGGTTGGAATTTGATTCTTTTTTTTTTCTGTATTTTTATTCCTATTTTATTTTATTCCATGTTATCTTTTAATTTATTTTTCAGGATTTTTTTTAACATTCATTTTCTTTTTTTATTTGTTTTTCTCTCTACTTTTTTCTCTACTTTTTCCCCTCTTTTTCTCCTTTTATGTCATTTATGTAACGATCATTGACGGTTTCAAAGTTTGATTCATGTTAACCGACCCCAAATCATTTTGGGACTAAAGCTTAGATGTTGTTGTATAGAAATTCGTGGTTTTAGACTGAGCAAAAGTAAGACTGAATATTTGGAGTGTATCTTTAGTGGAAATTGAAGTATAGAGGCGGGTACAATCACTTTTGATGGGAATGTTATATGAGGATCAGAGTTTTTTCATTATCTTGGGTCTATTCTTCAAAAGGATGGAGAATTAGATGGTAACGTGGCTCATAGGATTAAAGGCGGAATGGTTGAAATGGAAGAGCGCAACGGGTTTACTATGTGATCAAGGCGTACCTTACAGATTAAAGGGAAAATTTTACCGAACAACAATTAGGCGTGCACTTTTACACTGAATGTTGTGCTGTAAAGCATGGTTGTTAGGTCGACAAGTCGACAAGTCGAGCCCGAGTACCGTGGAATTGACTAGTCGACAAGTCGCCCGACTAGTCGTAAAAAGTCGTAAATAGTCGACAATATCATATTTAGAGTAATTATAATATATAATATAGGTAAACATACTTCAATTTCATAGTTCAAATAAAAACTAATAGATAATAAGTTCAAGTACCCAAATTCAAACATCTCTAAGCAAATAAAAACATAATTAAAGAGTCAAATCAACTAAACAAACACAATCATGCATCAAAGTCATCCATATTGAAATCATCTCCATCCCCCTCTCCATCTCCTCCTTGAGTATTCTCCTCGGGTGGTATACCATAGTCATCTTCCCGTTGAAGTCGTCGGAGGATATGAAGCCGCCGTTGAAGTCGTCAGAGGAGATGAGTCACCGATTTGTCGGTGCCGATTGTCGCGGTGAGAAGAGAATACTCGGGTAGGTAGGTTATGTGATAAAAAGGTAAGTGTCAATTAAAAATCCTTTTTTTTAATTTCGGGTCGGGTAATTGAGCGGATTGCGGGTCCCAGTCGGGTCGTATCCGGGTATAACCCATGGACGACTATTACAGAAGTCGGGCATCGACTTTTTCACTGATGTCGACTTTTCGACTAGTCGTCGACGTGACAACCCTGCTGTAAAGCATAGTCATGTGCATAAGATGAATGTGGCGGAAATGCATATGCTGAGATGGATGTGTGGCCATACGAGAAAGGATCGACTTAGAAATGATTTGATTAGGAAAAAAGTACGAGTTGCCCCTATAGAGGATAAGTTGTTGGAGAATCGGTTAAGATGGTTCGGGCATGTGAGACGGAGGCCGATTGATGCACCAGTGCGAAGGCTTGAAAAATGGGGAGCGCATAGGCTGGTGAGGGGTAGAGGAAGACCTAAATGGACATGGATAAGAGTGATTGAGAATGATATGAGGTTTCTTGGGATTGGAGAAGTTATGCCGTTGGATAGGACGATGTGGAGGGAGAGAATACGGGTGGTTGATCATATTTGAGGATTTTTTTCCTGCATAATGATTATTACTAATTTTTATTTACTTTTTATTATTTATTTATTTATTTATTTTTGCATAATTATTATTACTTATTTTTTAACTACGACTTTTTTATTACGTACTAAACTTTTCACCTTTCACTTTTTCCTTTTCATATGGCTGTTATATTGGAGACGACTTGACGTTTTCAAAGATTGATTCATATTAGCCGATCCCAAAGCTTTTTGGGACTAAGGCTCTGATGTTGTTGCTGTTGTATTTTTCTGCACCTCACAATAGGATCCCTTGTCGCCTTGGTGTGCGTTTCGCCTTTAACAACTATACTTACTATTCACTATGAAGAGGGGGATATTTGTTAGATAAATACAAACCTCAACAAGGTATTTGGTACATCTAGAGGAGTATTTGCAAATTTAGGATATACTTGGAGTTTTTTTGTAATTAGGCTAAACCATGGGGTAGCTTTTGTTGTCCATCCCAAACTTGTATTACGAAAATGATGATGCTTTTCCAATTCATGAAAAATTTCAATCTATAACATATGAATTTTCTCTAATTGCTGCTAATCAGCGCATACATGCTGCCCGGCCAGTCAATACAAACTCCCTTGCGTTTCTTGTTACAGGTATCTTTCTTTTAGATGGTCATGTAGTGCTTTATCTCTCTCATAGTCAGCCTATTAATTGATTCATTTAATTGGTCATTTTATGTAACAGTTCTTTTACTATTTATGATTTTGAACTCACACCAGCTGTCTCCCAATTTTCTGGTTTGTGTTATTTTCCTGGCAAAATTGATTTGTTACCTATCCGATGTAGCATATTTTCAATTATGTAATTTGCTTTTCATTTTTTATGTTCCGAAGCTCTGGATGGTGCTTGGTGTATTTTTTATGGCAACAACCTTGAGAATGTATGCAACTTGTCAGCAACTTCAAACTCAGGCACAAGCTCATGGTGTTGCAGCTGGCGGACTTCTTGGCCACACTGAGTTGCGACTTCACATGCCACCATCTATTACATTTGCAACTAGCGGAAGGTTGCAGGGCCTAAGACTTCAGCTTGCACTTCTTGACAGGGAGTTCGATGACTTAGGTGTGCAATATTATTCCAAAAGCTTGACATAATGTTATTTTTCGATCTTATTTTTAACTGATTTGCTTATAGGGATAATTACAAAAAATGAAAAACAAATAAAAAAAATATCCGACAGGTTTATTTTTGCCTTACAGTTACATGTAATGTGGCAACTGTAATATTTCTATATACTGAGGAGTCGTTCTTTTTTTATTTTTAAATTTTTTTATTTTTTTTATGTTTTTGCTTATGGAAGAAACTGTGAGGTGGGATCAAACTTCAAGTTTTCGTAATTTTTTGATTTTCTTTGTTAGTCATCTCTTAAAGTTTTTTTTTTCTTTTGGTAATCCAAGTCAAAAAATAAAGAATTATTTGGATAGTTTATTTCATCGTATTTTGTTGTGCTGTTTAGATTATGAAACTTTACGAGCACTTGATGCTGACAATGTCCCTACAGCCTCGATGACTGATGAAGAGATCAGTACTCTTCCTGTCCACAAATATAAGGTGTCCGGACCTCAAAGGTGAGTGCTGGTTGAAACCAGTTTTTTAATAACACCAAGTCTCTTTTTTTTTTTTTCTTGGTTGGTTTTCCTTGTTTGTTGTTGTTTATGGTATGAGTCTTTGAGTGCAGAAGCATTTTAGGCATCCATCCTATAGAAATTCCTGACTTTTTACTGTAAAGTTCCTTTAATGTGAAAACTAGGACCTCTTTATGACATTCTGAGTGAACCTAACCCAGTATATGTTGGTTAGTCATAATCAAAGTTGTGATATTTAAAACACAGCTATTAGTTTCACAATTTAACCTATTTATTTCGTTCAGAAGCAAAAGATGTGAAATAGAAATCTGTCATCATTTCTGTGCATGATGGTGTCTTGCTCATTTAGATGTGGCGTGTTTCACTCATTCAATGCTTTCTTTTACTTGATAGGGTTAATTTGTTGCATTGGCTTATAGTAGGTATAGATATGCTCCACCTCTTGAGAATGATGGATATTAGTGCTCTTACTTTGAACATATTGATTCAGTTGTGACATTTTTGTGGGGAACCTCAAGTAGAGGTGGCCAGACATGGGTCCGGGTCCGACCCGGCGGGTCCAGTGGCGGATCTACACCTAAAATATTGGTGGTGCCTATTCTTAATAAAAAAAATAACGCAAAACTAAAATTCAATATATTTACATATAGAAATATAATAGACTTCAATATATCAACATTATATAAAATAAACACAATTTACATATGATGTTTCCTAGGATTCATGTTTTGAAAATAAGTTAAAATATCATCATCATGAATACATCTCTCTCTACAAAAGTTACCAAACGATCATTTAACCATTCATCCCCATCTTAAACCTCAAATCGCCCTTCACATGCTTCATAGCTGAAAAAACCCGCTCAACACTTGCGGTTGCTACCTCTTCTTGTGTAGGTTGTGGTCCTTGTGTTTCTTCAACAACTACCTTTTCTTGAGCAATTGGAACACTAGTGCTTGGTTTATTTTTTGGAGTCGGCATAAAGAACCGATCCAACCTATTACCATATTATCAAATGATCAATGAATCAATAATGTGATATTTAAAGCAATAATGTGATATTTAAAGCAATTTTAAATTTCTAGGGTTTACCTTTGATTCGAAGAATTCTTCTTTATTTTGTGAGGGGTTGCCGATGGGGGTTTGGTTCACTCATTCTATGATGCCAGAAAGCAGAGAATTTCCTATCAATCAGAGATTTAAAAAGGGAAAAGAGATGGAAATTGGAACCTTGGGGAAAAAGAAGTGCTCTGTGACTGTGAGTGGGAGAGGCCGGTGGCGGAGAGGGAGCGGCTGCCGACGACGGGAGGGGACTCAGGGGAGGGGACCGCGACGGGAAGGAGCCAAGGAGGGAGGCACACACACGTTTCTTCGGTCCTGGGTCTGTCTGTCGCAAGGCCTGTTTTTTTTTTTCCTTCTATTCGTTCTTTTTCTTCTGGTTCTGTCCGTCGCCTGTTGTTTGGTTTAAATAAATCTTTCTTTATTCCTTCCTTAAGTCAAAACGACGTTGTTTTAAGGGGGGAGAATTTTTTTTTCTTTTTGGTGGTGCCTGTGCACCAGCAGGCACACACCCAAATCCGCCCCTGGGCGGGTCCACGGGTCGGCCGACCAGGACCCGAACCCTACCTGTACATATGAAATGTACGGGTTGACGGGTTCACGGGTCGGCCACGGGTCCGGGTCTGGGTCCCGCTCTCCGGGTCACGGACCGACCAGTTATTTTTTTTTGGAAAAAGTATTTATAAAATTTTATTTATTATCATTTTATACACGAAAAAAAAGCCTAATGTACAAAGGAAATAATTGAAAAATATGAGTTTGTATTTAATTTTAAGTTTTCACATTAAATTGCCTACGTATCCTCGTGAGGATTAGAGCTCTACGTAGTTCTTTTACTTGAAAAAGAATTAAATGACTTGTATTTAATTTTAAGTTTTCACTTAAAATTAAATTGCTTGCATATCCTCGTAAGGAATCAAAGCCCTACGTAGTTCTTTTACTTACCTGACTTACGTTACTTACCTTTAGTCGAAGTCGATGTCGTCGTCTGGATCGTCGGTTTGACTCATTTGACTAGACTCGCCTTCAGTAGTGCCTTCTTGATAGGCGTCTTGGTCCGCTAATAGGTCATTCCACTTATTTTCTTGATCTCATAACTCGACTTTTGTTGTGTCTTTAAGCATCATTTGAGCCTTGAGGTTTTTTGGCGTCATTCGGGATGTCCGCTCGTCTAACATATAGCCTCCTTCACTGAAAGCACTCTCAACGGGGATTGTGGATGCGGGCACTACAAGAATTTTTTGTGCCATAATGGAAAGTATTGGAAATTCGGTTCTCCTTCTCTTCCACCAATCCAACAGATCAAGTGTACCTGCATTGTTATCCTCGGCCACAAAACTAGTTGCATAATATCGACTAAGGTCATTTCTTTGATCGACGTTACTACCCCTTATTTTTTACTATATTATAGAGTTGTTGTTGAAATGGGTTAGTTAAAGTTCTCTAGTTCTATGTAAATAAATTGGTAGTCCTAGTTATTGTTTTTTGAGTTTGAATCGTATCTCCATATTTAGCTAAACATCTAGCAAAAAGAGTTTCACAACTATTTTTAAAATCTATTTTTACTTGTTCAACATCAGCAATATTTTCAAATAAAGTTTGACTCTCAACACTATCCACAATATTAGAAAATCCTAAATTTTTCAGAATATTATAATAAATTTCAAGTAATTGTTGTATTTGAGCTAAATTTAAATCAGGAGATAAAACATCACTAATCAAGAACACATTATGAATACGATCAAAGTACTTTAGCCATTTTAACACATTGTAAATAGCATTGTTCAATCTTTGGGATTTACTACAAGCATCCATTTCGAAAACCATAAAACAATAATGAAAAAAACTTTATGAGAGTGGGATAATAACAACCACCTAAATCTTTAGTTCTATTTTCAAAAATCTTTAATAGTTTTATTAAATCTTTTGTTTTATCGTTGGCAATAAATAATATCCTTCTAAGTGAAAAAATGTATCAAAAAATTCACACAATAATTCTTTATATTCATTAGTTGAATTTAACATTTCTTAAGTTGAGTTATCTATGTTCCACATCTGGAGTAAAAAATTTGGGTTGCATTTCTTTTGATTTTAAAAATTTAACCCATTGTCTTACTAACTTAGTATGATTATGTAAAAACAACACATTTTCTAATTGGTTCTATTGGCTCATCTACAAATTTTAGTGCATCTTGTACACACAAATTTAGAATATGACATATACATCTAGTATGAAATAATCGACCTTGTAAAACAGGATTGCAAGCTTGTATTAAAACTAGTACACTAGCAGTATTAGAACTAGCATTATCAAAATTAATTGTGAAAATTCTCTTTTAAGCAATAAAAAGTTAATATATTAATATTACTCTAGCTATATTATCTGCACTATGTGTGCAATTAATTTTTTAAAGGCAAGTAATCTTTTGTTTAAGTTTCAATATTCATCAATCAAGTGTATATTTATTCCCATATAATCATTTTTTTTTAAATCTGCCTACGTATCAGCAGCTAAAGAAAATATGATTTATAGATTTAAAATATGCTCGTAGTCCAAGTTTATGTTGTTTGGCTAGGTATACTACTTGTCTAGTCATTGTAGTACGTGGAATTCTCTTAATAGCAGGATTATAGGCATTTTGCATCCTATATTCCTAGCTAGGACTGACAATTTCCGACACGACACGATAACCCGACACGAACACGCACGAAATTAATGGGTTAGTGTTTGGCCTTATCGTGTTCGTGTCCTTATCGTGTCGACACGATAAGGACACGCTAATTTCGTGTCGTGTTCGTGTCGGATTCGTGTCGTGTTCGTGTAACACGTTAATTTTCGTGTTCGTGTCGTGTCGTGTCGTGTTCGTGTAACCCGATAATATTTATATATTTTTAGCACTAATTTTTTTATCATTTTAAATATTTTAAGTTTATTTTCGGATTTTTTTTATTTGAATTTATCGATTCGTGTCGTATCGTGTCAATACGAAAAATATCGTGTCATATCGTGTTCGTGTCGTGTCCGTGTTTCAATCTTTCGTGTCGTGTTCGTGTTCGTGTCGGGCATATACTTAACGGATCGTGCTCGTGTTTGGCCTTATCGTGCCGTGTCGTTATCGTGTCGACCCGATAACGACCCGACACGCATGAATTGCCAGCCCTATTCCTAGCCTGTACTATCCGCGAAATTAAAAGGTAAAGATTTTTGTGCACACAATTTTGCCATTTCTCTACCAATTTTTTCATTATATTTATAAAGTTGAGATTCGTCCATACCTTGAATGCCGGCTCCAGTAGAAGGTTGGAAGTTGAGTTGACTTTGCGACTTTTAAGCTCTGTGGACCGAGGCGTGGTTATTCTCAAAATGCCTTCTGAAATTTTCATATCCATCCCCGACTTTATATGAATATTCTTTGCTGCAGTAGTTCTAACAAACATTCATAGAACCATCCGACATTTTTTCCTTCTTAAAGTGTTTTGAAAAAAGGTCGGATACCGGCTTCCTTTCTACAACAGGGGCAGACTTCTTTCTCGCTTTAGTTTTCTTGCTTCCTCTTCCTTTCACAGTTTCTTCCTCCTCCGCGGACGATAACTCTTCAACATAAGGGGGTTGCTCTTCAGCTTGGCTTGTTGCAGGACGCTTCGACTAGGGCTGGAAATTTTTGACACGACACGATAACCCGACACGAACACATACGATATTAATGGGATAGGATCAAGCCTTATCGGATTTCGTGTCGTTATCGTGTAACACGATAATATTTATTTAATATTTTTATTTTCTATTACTCATTAATTATTTAATTAATATAATTTATTTTTTACCCTATAGTTTTATAATTTAGTTTTTTCCCTTCCACAAGTTAAAAAGAAACCCTCATTTCTCCAAATTTTAATCGTGTTCGTGTCGTTATCGTGTAAAATCAGTTTTGAATTGTGTTCGTGTCGTAATCGTGTCATGTCGACACGAAAGAAATCGTGTCATTTTCGTGTTCGTGTCGTGTACATGTTCGTGTTTGTGTTTACATATTACAGATCGTGTTCGTGTCGTGTTGAACAAATTCTTAACGGGTCGTGTTCGTGTCGGACCTTAACAAATCGTGTTGTTATCATGTCGACACGATATCGACCCAACACGCACGACTTGATAGCTCTAGCTTCGACTTTGATTTTTGCGTCGGAGTTGGTACGCCATGAAGAGTGCGCTCAAAAATTGCATATGTTTGATTTAACATAGCTTCATCGATTTCGTGCTCTATTTCTTCGTCAATGTTATGCACTCGTTGACGCTTTGGGACACGTCGAAATTCCCGGGGGTCAACTTCTTCACTAGTAGTTGTTGTACTACCATAATAAATATTTTTATGTATAGCATCATATTCATCTTCTCAACTTTTATTTTCAAAATTGGGTGGAGGTTGGTTTTGACGCTCCCGAATAGTTATGCCAGATGGGTTCTTTGATTTGCCCCAAAGAGCCATTCGTTCAAACTTGAACATTTTGGGAGACGTAGCAATACCCTTTCCCTTGTCAGAGCTCGACATAATAATTAAATGATAGTAAAAAGAGAGATAAAAGATTATAGCAATAATAGTTGAGAGATAGATAGATTAGAATGAGCAAGTGTGAAAAATGAGAGAGGTTACGGGAGTATTTTTAGATATAATTTTTGATTTTTTTTTTGGAAGGAATTTGAAAATAAATCCTTTGAACCCGCCGGGTCCCGGGTCCGACCCGCCGTTCAACGGTAAGTTTTTTTAATTTTTTTTTTTAAATTTTCAGCCAGGTAGATGGGTCACAAAATGTGGGACCCGGACCCCACCCGTGTATACCACTGGTCCGGGTTGCCGGGTCCGATGGTTGGCGGGGTCCGGGTCCGACACGGGTCCGGGTCGACGTCGGGTCCGGGTTTTCTGGCCACCTCTAAACTAAGGTTGACTCATTTTGGTGTTGGTCTTTCTGACAGTGTCAACTCATCAGTGCAGCAGGGTTCTTCGTCAACCTCAGTTGAGGTATTGCTCTTTCTTCTTGTTCTTTCTTCTTGTCTGTAGTGTTAAACCTAGGATCTGTTTCACTCAGTAATGCCAATTTTTTTTCACAATTTTATTATAAAGATAGGAGTATTTTCTACTTTAGTCCGTCCCAAAATATAGACCACTTTCTGTTTTGTTATTTAATTTCTCTTATTTTTCAGTTGTACCCCTATTTAATATACATTGTTATGCAGTAACATCAGTTGGTATGAATGATTTCTTTTTAAATGCTCACATGCTTTTTCCTTGCATGCAGTATCCATTTTGTATGTTCCTGAGAGCATTGCTTGAAACATAATTTCTCCTTTTTCCTGAATTTAGTGGAAATAAAAAAAAATGATAAGACTTGTATGTGTGCCCATATAGGTGAATTATGGAATAACATTTTTGGTATTGTTGAATGAGAAATGATCTATGCTGTTAATGGATCACTCTCTCCATTTCAAAATATCGGTTCACTGGATCCACCCAAATGAATAACCCGGATGATTCCTTACTAAAATTATACGACATGAAAATCAAGTGGGATCATTATTGTTATTATTATTATTATTATTATTATTATTATTATTATTATTATTATTATTATTATTATTATTACTACTACTACTATTGTTGTTATTATTATTGTTATTACTTTTACTATATTATTTTTTGTTTATTTGCAGAAAGCGCAACACCTTGCAAATGCACAAGTAGGATTAAAGACCTCTGGTGATGATCTGACTTGTAGTGTTTGCTTGGAGCAAGTTAATGATGGAGAACTCATTCGTAGTTTGCCATGCTTGCATCAGGTTTCTCTACAGTACTTTTCAAGATTATATCGTATTTTGCGGATAATTACAAATACTATCCCTTAGGTCTAATCTAATTACAAAGGAAAAAAAAAGAACCAAACTGCCTTTGGAAATAACAAACATGGTCGTTGACATATGTTTATCTTTTAGAAACTGCACCAATTGTGGGGGTGGGTATGGATGTGGGGGTGGTATATCTTAAAAAATCGTCAATGTTTATTTTTATAATTTGAAAAGATGACGACTTTTGTTGTAATTAGGCTGAACGTTGGGGATAGTTGAGCTGCTGTAATGTTTTCGCGATTGCTCTAACGTGCTGTATTAGCTAACCCCGTCCAGTTACTAATTAGACTTGGGATGCTAATGGAGCATCGACTAGCCAGTACCAGTTTGTTTCTGTTTAAAGATTAAAAGAATCTTGTGTAACTGCATATCTTGTATTTCAGTTTCATGTGAATTGCATAGATCCATGGTTGAGACAGCAAGGCACGTGTCCAGTTTGCAAGTTTAGAGCCGGATCCCGGTGGTCTGATGAGATGGCTGAAGGAGAAGTTGATGCTTCTGACATGGTTTAGCTTTAAAGTTTGCACAAATCATGAATTTTATCAAGTTAATCGTCGAATATAGTACATATATGTGTAACTGCTACTAATTAATCATCTTGAGGTGGCATCGAGAAATTTTGCTAGATTTGTGCATGCATGCGTGTGTATGTATGCATGTATGTATGTATGTATGTATGTATGTATGTATGTATGTATGTATGTATGTATGTATGTATGTATGTATGTATGTATGTATGTATGACAACCGGCAATAAATAACATTGGGTATCGATGTAGAAAAGACCTGGTATAAATAGATATAGATTATACAGCATTTTGTTCCACAAAGCGCAGGAAATATTTTCACGGGACTTGGTTTTATGTAGGGGCTTGCGCTAACTTGAGTTGTCATACTATGCATGTATGAGTTTTGCTTCCACCTATGATTTGTTTTATCTGTGAGTTTGCTCATATTTGTTCCTGGTAACTATTGTTATTTGTCCCAATTTATCCTTCATATCCAATTGTATTGACGCAATTTGTACAACTATGTTTTACTTAGCACAAAAATAGCTTTCCCTTTCTCGGATCTTGTCCCTGTGGACGTATTTCGGTGTTGATGGAGAGGAGACCGCGAAATAAACGAGTTATTATTTACAGGCTTTGTTTTATGTTATTATGTTTTGGACCTTTGTTTGCAGCACGTTAGAAAACCTTAATATTCTCTATTTATATGTTGCATTATTATCATTGAACACTCGGTATTTTTGATATTAATTAAACCCTGGGAATTTCCCAAATCCTCTTGCGTTATCACACTCTCGTTGTGTCAGTTGGTATCCGGAGCTAGTTCATGGACCATGATGTCGCCGAAATAGTATGATAATCAAGAGATGGTATCACTCTGCGAACAACTGAAGGATGTTCAGGAGGTGATCTTGGCGATGCAATTTCAGGTCGCCACCCTCTGTGCTAAGGTTGAGAGCCTCACGACGGAGGGCTTCCCGAATCACGTCGCGCCGCAGCCAATCGAAGGCGGTTTGGAAGTGCAGGGTACCGAGACGGAGGACACGATCACACTGGACAACCCGTTTGCAACCTTAGCGCGTCCTACTCGCCAACCACCTCACCCCCATGCGCAGGACAACAGATGGGAGGTCGGCTTCCGCATGGATATTTCGGAATTTGCCGGCGATAGCACACCAAATGATTTTTTGGATTGCTTTTACACTGTTGTAGCCTTCCTTGACTTCAGATCCGTTCCCCATGATCGTCGCGTCGCCTTAGCCACCACTAAATTCCGATCTCGTGCCGCCGCGTGGTGGTGCAACATGAAGAATTCTCGTCGCCGCGATGGGCGGCCAACCGTGACTCAGTGGGAGGTTCTCCGGGATTTGATGACCACCGAATTGTCTCGGTCAGCTACGCCGCCACTCTCTACCAAAAATTTCAGCACCTCCGGTAAGGTCTCAGTATCGACGATCAGTACACCATGGACTTCTATCACCTACTCTCACGCATCGATAGCCGGGAAGCCCCCGATGTATCACGCTACATCAGGGGTCTTCGAATTTCGTTCCAAGATACGTTGAATTTATTTCGGCCGGACACCATCGGGGATGCGCATCAGCGTGCCCTAGCCCTTGAGGTCCAACACTCTCGTCGATCCTCCCCAAGCCCCTTCGCAACAGACCGACGACCACCCCCACAACTCGGCTAATCCGTCACTGGCCCCAAGGCCACCTCTCCTACGGGTGCGCCCCAACGTCCGCCAATTCCTACCCCCACTGGCTCACGTCCGGTGATGATCGGATGATGTTTCAATTGTGCTGATCTTGGCCACAGAATGAGTACATGCCCCCATCCCCGCAGTAGCAGGGCCATGCTAATCGAGGGGGACGAACTTCCACTGTATGATACCCCGTTGGTCTTCGACGTTGATCCCGTTGACCCCAATGAGGAGACGCACTTACTTGGTGACACTGGACCGCTCCTCGTTGTACAATGTGCCTTTTGCTCGCCGAAGATTGGTGTGCCCCACGACCAGCGTAATTGCCTCTTTCAGTCAACTTGTACGATACGAGGTAAAATATGTAAGTTCATTATTGATTCAGGTGCTTGTGAAAATGTTATTTTTGTTGTTGTTGTGTGTAAATTGTCCCTTGTATCCACGCCCCATCCCCACCCCTACACTCTTGGTTGGTTGAGTCGTGATATTACGATGACTGTGACGAATCGTGTGCAAGTTCCTTTTTCTATTGATTCTAATTCTGATATTGCATGGTGTGATGTCGTATCGATGGACGCATGCCATTTATTACTGGGTCGTCCTTGGCAGCACGATCGTCGTGTTATTCATGATGGGTTTCTGAATACGTATTCTTTCTTTGTGGACGGTATTAAGTTTGTTTTGCATTCTTCATGCAAATCGCCGGTCACCCCTGTCATTAATTCTCTAATCACTTTAATTTCTCGGGCGGATGTTGAACGTGAACTCTTATCAAGCTCTCTGGGATTTATCTTATTTGCACATGATGTGTCTGAAGCTTTACTTGTGCCTCCTATTGCTCACCCTTTAGTGCAGAAATTTTGTGGTCTTTCCCTCTGAATTACCTTTTGACTTACCCCCTCTACGGGACATCCAGCATCAGATTGATTTAGTTCCTGGGGCTTCATTTCCCAATCGACCTCACTATCGCATGAGCCCCTCTGAACATGCAGAGCTCCGACGACAGGTTGAGGACCTCTTACATCGTGGGCATGTGCGTGAGAGCTTGAGCCTCTGTGCTGTTCCGGCCCTTTTAACACCTAAGAAGGATGTTTCTTGGAGGATGTGTGTTGGCAGTCGACCGATCAACAAGATAACTGTCCGGTACAGGTTTCCTATACCTCGTTTGGATGACCTTTTAGACCAGATCAGTGGTTTAACGGTTTTCTCTAAACTTGATCTCCGTAGTGGCTACCATCAGATTCGTATTCGTCCCGGGGACGAGTGGAAGACAACTTTTAAAACTGGGGAAGGACTCTTCGAATGGCTTGTGATGCCCTTCGGCTTTTCCAATGCGCCTAGCACTTTCATGCGTTTCATGAACCAAGCCCTGCGCCCACTTATTGGTACCTGTGTCGTCGTCTACTTTGACGACATACTGATCTATAGCAAGTCTGAGTCGGAACATATGAACCACTTACGTGCAGTTCTTCTAATTCTTCGCCAGGAGAAATTTTATGAGGCACCAAATAAATGTGTTTTCTTTATAGATTCAGTGGTATTCCTGGGGTTCCGTATTTCTGCTTCGGACATTGCCATTGATGATGTTAAGATTTTGGTTATCCGCGACTGGCCTACACCCACCTCGATCACCGATGTCCGCAGCTTCCATGGCTTGGCTTCCTTCTACCACAAATTCATTCGACACTTCAGTTCTATCATGGCCCCTCTTACGGATTGTACGAAAGGTACGGTTTTCGTATGGTTTGAAGCCGCTGATACTGCCTTCACCACCATCAAGGAGAGGCTGATTTCTGCTCCCATTCTCATTCTTCCTGATTTCAACACTCATTTTGAGTTACATTGTGATGCTTCCAAGGTTGGAATCGGTGCAGTCCTTAACCAGGATGGTCGTCCTGTCGCTTTCTTTAGTGAGAAATGTAAAACCCGTAATTTCGATTTTCGGTAATTTCTTTTTTTTTCTCGGTGGAAGTCCGTTTTGACGACTCGCTCTTAACCGTTTCGTCATTCTGAGAATGATTAATTCTACACTTTTTGACATCCGAGTTCGTTTCGGTGTCGTTTTGTTGAGTTCCGTGCTTTTTAGCGACTTTTCCGCACTTGAGTTCGATTCTTGCGAATCTCGTTCGAAACTGGTGTTTCGAGTTTCCTGTAAGTCCGTTTAACTTTGTTAGACGTGTTGTGAACTTCGGTTTGGTTATTCGATCACGTATCGTGATTTCCGGGCATTTTGGGTCACTTTGTAATTTCTTAAAAGTTACGGGTATCCGTATCTATAATTGTTGTCTCGACCTGTTTCTTGGTCGCGTATAATTAATTATTGCATTATGTTTTCATTTCGGGTCGTTGATGTCGTCCGCGAACTTTTCGTCGTGCTCGTTCCGTGCGTTTTCGGAAAATCGAGTCGTCGAACCCTGGTGTTCGAGCACTGGCCGGACGGCTATGGATCGGCCGACGATTGCGGCACCGGCCGGACGGGTGCGGCAGAACCGGCACAGACGCTACGGCCGGAAGGCTGCGCGCTAACCGGCAGTGTGTAGCGACGCTATCTACCGCCTAACGATGCTATCGAACCGGACAGTGGAGTCCGGGGTTCTCGAATCGGTTAGGCAGGTGTAGCGCACGCCATCGTCGGGCATTGCGCACGCCACGATCGGCAGTAGCGCGCTACGGCCGGAAGGTCGCGACGCTACTGGCCGAGCCGGGCAGGGCGGTGTGGCACCGGATCGCGGCTGGGCCGAGAAGACGCTAGCTCGGGCACTTAGCGCGCGCTAGTCCGGCCCAGTATAAATGTGACAGAGCAGTCACATTTCCTCTCGTTTTTCATTTCCTTCCTTTTCTTTCCGCGGCTGGCGATTCGGAGGTGGCGAAGCCATGTTGTTTAACAACAAATCCATGAAGTTCTTGAGTTCATAACATCAATCAATCATCCGTTATCATCCTTTGATCCAGCGAATCAAGGTAATCTTCCTTAGAACCATAATTTCGTGAATTTGGGGGTTTTTGTATTTTTGTCCGATTCGTTCCGTGTTTTTGATTAATTTATGATGGGTATTCTTGTGTTTAACATCATTTAATCCATTGTTCTTCGTCGAATCGAAGTATATTTCTTGATTTCCTTTGAATCGACTTTTTGGGGGATTTGTTCTCGATCTCGTTTCCATCCATTTTTGTTGGATAGATTGTGGTTAAATGATGTTGTTAAACATATTCTATGGATTGTATATCCATATTTCGACTTGGAATTCCATTTTCGTGTTTTGTCGGGACGAATCGTGTTCTTGGCCGTTTTGGGGAAAACACTTGAACTTTCGTCATTCGTTCTTTGAATTCAATGGCTTTGAGTCGTGTTATGGAATTCATTTCATTGTTGTTCTTGTCCTTCGTAGTTTATGACCGCGAGTTGGCGTTCGGTGGAGACGGCGGGTTCTTAGTCGGTTCGTGTCAACCTATTTCGGTCGATTCTCCGCGTTGTTCTTATTCGAGGAAAGTACATTGTCCATACTATTCTTGTTTTGTGGATATGATGATTGGTGATCATCTTGGTGTGTTTGTTTGTTTGTTTGAAATGAGTTTTCAAAAGATTTGGTTAACCTTGTTAAAGGCCCTCTTTCAAAACCGTATGTGTTTTTTGATTGGTGTGATTCGTGAACGAGTATGTGAATCTTATGGACATGTTTGGTGTTGATGATGCACTTGGTATTTGCGTGTGGACGTATATTGTTTCATTTCGGTGCATTGTGGTTTGACGTGTTGTTTTACTAAGTGTTTGATGCCTCTGGGTGAATTGTTTGGATATCCTTGGTGTAATATGTTACTCGTGCTTGAGTTTGATTCGCTAGCCAGCTCGGGAGGGTCCTCCGAGGCCTCGAGTGGGATTCGTGGCTTCGTCCCGTTCCTAGGTGACGTGTGGTGCTTGTGTTGTTTTGTGATATGTTATTTGTGCATGATTGATTCGCTAGCCAGCTCGGGAGGGTCCTTCGAGGCCTCGAGTGGGATTCGTGGCTTCGTCCCGGTCATAGGTGACGTGTGGTGCTTGAGTATTTCGCTAGCCAGCTCTGGAGGGGCCGACGGGATCACGGAGTGGGATTTGTGGCTTCGTCCCGGTCCTAGGCGATGTGAGTACGTGTTTTGTGAATGTGTTTGCTCACCTCGGGAGGGTTCGACGGGACCACGGAGGGAATTCCAATGGCTTCGACCTGGGTTCACGAGTGAAACTTCACCGCTACGTGTATATATTTTGTGATTATTTTTCGCTCACCTCGGGAGGGTCCGATGGGATCACGGAGGGAGTCCAATGGTATAGCCCTGGATTCACGAGTGCGGTTGCTTATGTTTTGTGAATGTGTTTGCTCACCTCGGGAGGGTTCGACGGGGCCACGGAGGGAATTCCATTGGCTTCGACCTGGATTCACGAGTGAAACTTCACGGGTGCGTGTGTATTTTATGTCCGTCGAGGACGCATGACGTGGGTTTTTAACCTTGTGTATTATGGTTGGTTTTATTTGCGAAAACAAAACATTTGGGGCGGTGACCCCTTTCGTCTTTTTGGCTTTTGAAAAGTGGGATTTGATAATCCTAAATTATTTTTCTATTAAAACTCTCGATGGCGTCTTAAACTGTTTTATAAATTGTTTCCCTTTATTTGGGATCTTTCGGTTTTGGAAATATTTACTCAAACTCTTGCCTCGGGAAGTGTTCACCCTGTTGTATTTGAATCTCTGAGGATTCCTGGTTATTGTTATTTGTGGAATGTGAATTGTATGACTCGTATTTTTGCACTTGTACTTGCACTAGCAAAACAGTGGAGTTTTGCTAACCCCCGAGTACTCGGGGGGTTGATGTCTATTTTTGCATTCAGGTTTTGGAGCATAACACAGGGTCGGCACGAAGGATGATGAAAGATGATCGATACTAATCACATGATGAACCGTACATTGTTTATTGGTTCAGTTGTACTTTATTTTCCGCTGCTATATTTTTCCCGTTGTACGGGTGTGGTTGTGTTTTGACCCCTGCGTGGGCATGAGTTGTATTTGAGTTGTATGTACTTACTGAAAGACCAAATCGGTCTACTGAGTCATTTTAGCCTTAAAGGCATGGTTGAGTTGTTATATGTTGTTACCAGCCTGGTAGATCCTTGAGGAAAGGTTCTACGGCGTGTAATATCCCTGAGCGGATTGGGGGTGTTACAAGAAATTATCGGGCCCTCGATCCCGATATCGTGCCTATGATGCCGAGTTTTATGCTGTTGTCTGAGCAGTACGCCATTGGCGTCATTATTTATTTCAGTGTGAATTCATCTTGTATAGGGATCACGGCTCGTTGAAATACCTGGCCAGTCAGGACAATGTCTCAGCCCATCATGCAAATTGGGCCGCGTACCTCCAGCACTTCAACTTCGTCCTTCGTCACAAGTCCGGCTCTGCTAACAAGGTTGCTGATGCACTCAGCCATCGTCACTCTCTTCTTTTTGATATGCGTGTCTCGGTAACAGGGTTTGACGATTTTGCTTAGTTGTATGCAGACGATCCCTTCTTTTCGAAGGTACTCACTTGTGTAGCTCGTGGGGACGCTACAAAGTTCATCTTAGTAGAAGGCTTTTTGTTCAAGGGCAATCAGTTATGGGTACCTCATTGCAGCCTTCTCTTACTACTTATTTCGGAGCTTCACGGGGTCGACCATGTGGGTCGTAATCGTACGCTGGCTCTACTTCAAAAGCGTTATTTTTAGCCGTCTTTATGCCGAGACGTGGATCGATTTATCGCCCGGTGCCATACTTGCCAGGTTTCGAAGGATACGGCTACCAATGCCGACTTATACTGCCCTCTTCCAATCCCGAATGCGCCCTGGATGGGCGTTAGCATGGACTTTGTTCTCGGCCCTCCCCGTATTCAACGTGGTTTCGACTCCATCTTAGTTGTGGTCGATTGCTTTAGTAAGATGGTTCACTTTATTCCCTGTAAACGCACCTCGGGTGCTCTTCATGTGGCCCAGTTGTATTTTCGAGACGTCTATCATCTTCATGGCCTTCCAACGTCTATTGTGTCAAACAGGGACCCCAGTTCTTGAGTCACTTTTGGCGTACTTTATGGAAATTCGCTAACACCGAGCTTCACTTTAGTAGCGCTTGCCATCCTCAGACAGATGGACAAACAGAAGTTTTCAATCGGTCTCTGGGGAACCTGCTTCGTTGCGTGGTGGGGGATAACATCAAGTCTTGGGACTTCCAGTTGAGCCAGGCTGAGTTTGCTCATAACTCCGCGGTAAACTGAAGCACGGGATTTTCCCCGTTTAAGGTGGTGTACGACCGTGAACCCCACGGTCCCGTGGACCTTATGACGCTGCCATCTGATGCTCGCCTTGACGACCGCGCAGCGAACTATTGGGCTGTCTTGACCTCTGTTCATGAAGCCGCTACAACAAGTTAGCATCCCGAAAGATTGGTCCGGTCTAGGTTGTCGCAAAGATCAACCCCAATGCCTACAAACTGCGACTACCACCCACTTTAGGCACTTCTGATGTTTTCAATGTGAAGCACTTGATCCCGTACACCCATGGAGAAGAGACCCATCCCGATTCGAGGGCGAATCGTTCTGATGGGGGAGAGACTGATGGAGAGGAGACCACGAAATAAACGAGTTATTATTTACAGGCTTTGTTTTATGTTATTATGTTTTGGGGCTTTTGTTTTCAGCCCATTAGAAAACCCTAGCATTCTCTATTTATATGTTGCATTATTATCATTGCACACTCGGTATTTTTGATATTAATTAAACCCTGGAAATTTCTCAAATCCTCTTGTGTTATCTCATTCTCGTTGCGTCAGGTGGTCATACAATAGATTGTGTAGTAGTCTTGGTAGAATCGGAATTGGAACTGACTGGCTATATCCGGTTTGGTTCTTATATTTTTTTTTGAGAACTGTTTAGGAAATGATCCGCAAAATTGGTTCATATATATATATATATACATATATATATAATTTTTTTTTTTTGGGTTTTGGTTAATCGAAATTGAACAAAACATGCACTAGTAAATAGGTATAACCGACTTGAACTGCCCAAAAGTAACTAATGCGATCAAGAAAATGACAATTGACGAGCAATTTTGATATGTGGTTTAAAGTTCAAAAGAAAAATAGTTGGACGGTTCATTTGTTTATTAATTGCCTTGGTATGTGAAATATATATGTATATATAGTTAATCCGTCCTTCGTTTTTTCCACCAATTTTTAAAATGAAACCGAAAACTGGAATTGATTTGTATGTTTATTAACTGAGCCGCTATAAAACAAATATCCAGAAAAAATAACTGGAATGGAATTGACTGATTTCGATTCGGTCCGTTTCAATCTTCAGGTTCTCTGTTAAAAAGTCTCACCTCTACTATGGAGTCATACTCATGTCCTCACGGATCAAGGATCTTTAAACATAACATTCGGCTGTATAGTAACCATTGGGCTTGCCCCAATGGCCAGAGTCTCCCACTTTAAGTAAGAGACTCGGGTTTGAATCCCATAAGGGATGCGAATTTTATTTAGGGGTCTGTGGCCCCTCAGTTTCGGCTGAGAGGTAGGCCCTACACGTCGGTGTACGACGATGGAACAATTAAATATTGAGGACTTCAAGCGACAGTGTGGGAGGTCTGATCTCGGTGAGATTCTGCAGCTGGATAGGTTGGATCCAGCATGAAGCAATCATTGGGAGACGACTGAACTCGGTGGAGACCTGCGGTCGGATAAGATGGGTTCAGCGTGAAGCAATAACTTGGGGAACGACTCCTTGTGCGCAGTAGGTGAAGATATTTAAAAATCAGGGAGCCGGATACACATCTCGCGATTTAACTGGTAGAAGTTTAAAGGGGCCGAGACTGTTGTTCCGAGTACTAATCAAGTGTAAGATCGGAACCTCGGTATCGGAAAAAGTTTTAGCTATATAGTCAAAAAGGTCCGAGACGGGATTCTTAGAAGACCAATATAAGATTTTTTTTCTATAAGGGCCGGCATGCCAAATTAATATTTTCTCCTCTTGTAGCTACTACGTTTGGGCTTTGACACTTGCTAATATACAGTTTTAAATTATTTTATTATTTAAAAATTTGATATTTTAAATTATATATAGTCATATCTAACAAGATTCCACATGGCTATACCATTATATATATATATATATCACAAAAGATGATCAAAAGGAAGTGTGCGAATTAGTGTAAAAATCAAAATATTTAGTTATAATAGAACAGAGAAAGTATAAATGAGAAAAGAAAGGGGTTGTTGATCACAAGTCGATCAATTAACTAGTCAGTTGGGCTTCAATAGGAGAGTAGAACTCAACCTTGTGGGAAAAACCAGGAAGGGAAAGGAGTACCTCATCTTACACTCACAGTCAATCATATAGCCGAAAGCATGATATTAAAGTCATGTGTCCGGTCACAAACTAATCCCTAGTAAGAAAAGGTGAAGAATCCTAACTAACAGGATATATTTACGAAAAAGACTACTCAAACATATCTTAGATAATACATTATGGTGGGGTAGAAAGAAACAGTCTCTCAAGAAATCTGGAGTGATATTCCACCACATATTCCTCATCTCATTGGATTTTTGTGATATAACACCCGCCATCTATCGGCCTCTATATAGACATGAGAAACCTAAAATTGAACATGTCGAGGATGATAATAATGCAGCTCTTTACCACCCAAGGAACCGGTAGAGAGAATATAAAGAATATAGACAAACATATGTGGAGTTAGATTCAAGCCATATAAATTTCCAAATATGATTCAGGGGAAGCTCACATACGGTACTAGCTTCACTTAACTCTGCATAGAAACAAATGAAGTACCATTTTTATGAGTGAAACAACCGCGAACAAAACCCCGATGGACTTGGAATATACCCCGACAAGATGCCTCGCCAGGTGCACCTAGAGTGTTACCATCCATATCAATCTTACACCAACTGGAAACGCACACCACCTGTAATCATTGATTGGCGAGACGAATTAGCTCGACCAGGATGCCAAAGTGATGATTGGTGGACAAATCATCGATGTTATAGTTCACAAATCAAGTGTTGGATTCTTCTCTGATGATGATGATGATGAATACAACTGTCTGATGGCCAATCTAGCTGACGAAGAGGTAACTTCCAAACCCCAAACTACAGAGGGTTGTAGCTCTGACATGTATGAAGATATGAATCTTCATGAATCTGTAAATCAGCTACTAAAAGATTTTGAAACCCTCAAATCAGCACCCCAGACTGTGACAACTAAGAATGCACAGCTGAAATGTGAGAGAGTCCAGCTAAAAAATGACTTTGACAAGCTCAGCCAAGAGTCAGCAAAATTTAAAAATGTTATAGTTGAGCTTGAAAAATGATCTGAAAATAATTTGAAAACTCAGCTGAAAATACTGCAACTGAGATCCATAAGCTGACTGTTTTAAATAGTGAAAAGTCAGTTGCATTTGCTCATGTCAAAACTGAGCTATCCAAGTTAAAGAGTTGAATAGTACACAAGCTAAAGAGATAACATCTCTAAAGGTATCTATAATCTTGGATGAGTTGTGTATGAACAAAAGGCCACTTTATTCCAGATCAGGCCTTGGATATGACCCCAACAGTCCCTTTAATTCAAAAACCGTTTTTATCAAGGGAGAAACAATTGTCCAAGATGCTGAGCCTACACATAAACCCGTATTTCAAAATAGGCAGCAGCCCAGTCAAAGGTTTAGGCAGCAACCAACGTTTACCAGGCAGCCACCTAGATAAGAGACTAGGCAATGGCCAAGGCAAAAGCAGCAGCCAAGACATTATGCCAACTATTACCAAAGACTCCCTAAAAACAGATTTCAAAATGGGAGAGGCAAATGGAAACCTCAAGGTTATCCAAATTTCTAAAATGAACAGGTGTGGAGAGCCCAACGATTTAACAAATGGTCTTAGCCAAAATTTAGAAATGGCCCACACCATATATTTTATGAGGCATATCGGGTACACAATCCTAACTAGGGATATAGGCCTAGATAGCACACACCTTATTTGGGCAATCGACACAATCTTAATAATCCAAGGAGAAATCAATTCTTCAGGAAGCCCACTAACCCCCGAGGACCCACACAGATTTGGGTACCTAATCTCTGCTTTATTGATTGCATAAAAGGTGGGAGGACTACCACCACATCTCCTTAAATTGAACTATGGGAGGTGAAGAATGGTTTGTAGATTCTGGATGCTCAAAGCACATGACAGGGAATAAGAAGGTGATCTCAAATTATATCAAAGAAAGAGGCCGAGATGTAACCTTTGGAGATAGCTCTAGAGGACAGACAAAAGGATATGGAGAGCTGCACAGAGGAAATACAACCATATCCAAAGTCCACTATGTCAAAGGGCTCAAATACAACCTTTTGAGCATAAGTCAATTTTGTGATGAGAAGAACCTAGTAGTCTTCACCATTTGGAAATGCATGTTGATTGATATCTTATCTGGAGAAGTGAAGCTACAAGGATTCAGAAGGAGAGATGTCTACATGATAGATTGGAACACAGGCACTCCAAACACCTGTTTTCTATCTAAGACAATTGCTGAAAATGGATGGCTATGGCACAAGAGATTATGTCATCTAAATTTTAAAGCCAGCAACAAGATAAGCTCTCAAAAGCTGGTCAGAGGACTTCCAGAAGAATCTTTCAAGAAGGAAGTTCTCTGTGATGCATGTCAGAAAGGGAAACAGACCAGAGCATCATTCAAGCCTGTTCAACCTAGCACTCTCACCACCAAGATTTTAGATCTACTTCACATGGATCTATTTGGCCCCATCAAGCCAAGGACATTGAGTGGAAGGAAGCATGCTTTAGTAGTAGTTGATGACTATTCAAGATTCACATGGGTTGTTTTTCTCTACAAAAAGAGTGAAACGCTAACAAAGTTACCTGAGCTGCTAAGGAAGATTTAGAATGAGAAATCCCTCTCAATCACCAAGATCAGATCAGATAGAGGAGGAGAATTTCTCAACAAGGTAATCACTGAGTACAGTGATCAGAATGGAATCCAACACGAGGTCTCTGCAGCCAGAACTCCACAGCAAAATGGTGTTGCTGAAAAGAGAAACAGAACCTTGAAGGAGACTGCCAGGTCCATGATTGATGAAGCTGACCTGCCAAAGAGGTTCTGGGCTGAAGCTGTGAACACAGCATGCCACACTCAAAACATGAGTATGATTATAGGGAGACATGGCAAAACTCCCTATGAGGTTTGGAATGGCAGAACACCAACTGTTGCATATTTTCATATATTTGGTTGTACGTGTTTCATCCACAACAATGGTAAAACCCAACTGAATGCCTTTGATGCTAAAACTGATGATGGTATCTTTATGGGATACTCACAAATAAGCAATGCATACAGAGTATTTAACAAAAGAACCTTAGTTGTGGAAGAAACACCTCATGTTGTGTTTGATGAGTCTACTGTTGAGTACAGGAAACATGTGGAATCAATTGAGAAAAAGCTCAATGTTGCCACATTAGAAGAAGTCATCATTCATGACACAGGAATGATGGACTCACCTGCAGATCAACCTGAAGACCCAACTGCAGATCAGATAGGATCTCAAAACTTACCTGATCCATTTGCAGCTGACGAAGACCCATCTATAGCTGACAAAGACCCATCTGCAGATCATACAGGATCCCCACTTGCAAATGACAAGACCGTAGCTGATCCAGTTGCGATCAAGAAAGCCACAACCTAGCTAATGCAGAGAGAGACGAAGTCCACCAAAGCAACTCTACAGAGGGAACAAACCCTGAAGAAGAAGATATCCCAAAATGGCTCAGAGATCATCCCATTCAACAGATAATTGGAAACCTAACTGATGGATTCAGAACTAGATAATCCACAGAACCAGCCGGAATGGCAATGTTCTCTTGTTTCATGTCTCAGATGGAACCTAAAACAACTGAACAAGCTCTGGAGGACTACTCATGGATAAATGCAATGCAATAGGAGCTGAACCAGATGGATAGAAACAATGTCTGGGAACTAACGGACAGACCAGATCACAAGAAAGTCATTGGTACCAAATGGGTGTAGAAGAACAAGTGTGATGAAGATGGAGCTGTTGTTAGGAATAAAGCCAGACTAGTTGCTAAAGGATATGCACAATGCAAAGGAATAGATTTTGATGAAACATATGCACCTGTTGCAAGATTGGAAGCCATCAGACTATTCCTTACATATGCAGCACTCAAAGATTTTGAAGTCTACCATATGGATGTGAAAAGTGCCTTTATCAATGGAATCCTAGAAGAAGAAGTCTATGTGGAGCAACCCCTTGGATTTGTCAAAGGAGACAAAGTTTACAAGCTTCTAAAGGCTCTATACAGACTCAAACAAGCACCCAGAGCATGGTATGAAATATTATCTGTGTTTCTGGAGAAGAACGGTTTCAGCAAAGGAAAGGTAGACAAGACCCTATTCAGAGTAGAACATGAAGACCACATATTATTAGTCTAAATATATGTGGATGACATCATATTTTGCTCAACCAACCCGGAGCTATGTGAGAAGTTCTCAAATCTCATGCAAGGAGAATTTGAGATGAGTATGATGGGCAAACTAAACTTCTTTCTTGGTTTGCAAGTCAAGCAGAGAAAAATGAAATTTTTATCAATCAAGATAAATACACAAGGGATCTAATCAAGAGATTTGGATTGGACTCAGTCAAAAGACTAAGAACTCCAATGAGCACAAGCCTACACCTAGATGCAGATGAATGAGGCATATCAGTGGATCCAACCCACTACAGAGGACTTATTGGATCACTCCTTTACCTAACTGCAAGCATACCAGATATATCATATGCAGTAGGAGTATGTGAAAGATTTCAATCCAAGCCTAAGCAGTCTCACCAGGAAGCAGCTAAGAGGATTATCAGATACCTCAAGTCTACAATCAATGTTGGACTATGGTATCCTAAAGACGACAACTTTGATCTATCAGGATACTCGGATGTAAGATTAATAGGAAAAGCACCAGTGGAACGTGCCAATTCGTTGGAAGCATACTGATCTCTTGGTTTAGTAAGAAGCAAGTATCCAACTCAATATCAACAACAGAGTAAGAATACCTAGCTGCAGGTAGCTGTTGTGCACAGATTCTATGGATCAGACAACAGCCAAGGGATTACAACATCATTGCAAATGAAGTCCCAATATGGTGTGACAACAATAGTGCAATCGCAATAACCAACAACCTAGTATTACACTCAAGGACAAAGCACATTGATGTCAAACATCAGTTCATCAGAGATCATGTGCTAAATAAGAGTCAGAGTAGAAAGAGTCAACACAGAATATTAAATTGCTGATATGTTCACAAAACCTTTACCAGAAGAAAGGTTTCTGGAGCTAAGCAGAGAACTTGGTCTACTACAGACGAAAAAGCTACCTGATGTGGAGACTAGTTGGAAAAGAAAGCTACCTGATATGAAGAGCAGGCGAGGAAGCTACCTGATGCAGAAAAGGAAGAGCTACCTGATCAGAGCAGACAAGGAACCCATCTGATCAGACCAGACAAGAAGCCGAAGGACAGACGAAGAAACCTAGGTGAAAACAGAGAAGCCCAAAACAACTTTCCAAGGAGGCTGTAATTTGTTTCTACAAGGAGACCCAAGTCTTAGAGCACTACATTCCAAGCTCGATTCTTGGATAGGAAGTCGACATCACTCCGCAGACCATCGCCGATGCCTTCCAGGTGGAAAACGGAGGCATAACCGTAGAAGCCCTCAAGCAAATCTCAATCGAGACATGGTTCGAAATCAAGCTGAGTCTTCGAAGGTCAAACTCACAGCAAAAAAGAATGACCTCAAGAAGGAGTACAAGTATGTTCTTGACATCAACAAGAAGATTGTCATGGGCATGGCTGGGAGTTACGATTAGTTATCTTCAGCCAAATACGTGGTGATGGGAGCCCTCATTCTGCCAAAGCGGATTAACTGGCCTGACTAGATTTACAGGCAGTTAGTTCGGGAAGTGAACAAAGTCAGCTGGGATGAAGATTAGAAAAGATTCAGACAGAAGCTGGCGTACAGAACTCAGATCAGTCGGATTCTGGAGTTTCTTGGAAAGACTAAGGGAAAGGCAGACCCTTTCCACCTTAGCAAGAGGCTTGGTCATCTGGACCATGAGACAATGAAGAACATTGGGGATAAGAGGGAAAAAGCTGCTGCAATGATCAAGGAGATGACCTCTGGACCGTCTGAATACAGTGTCCCCTCAGACACTGAATCAGAGAAATCTGATGCAGCTGCTGTTGAGATTCCCCAAAAGTCACCTGCAGTTGAAAAGCTATATGCAGATGACTCTGATAGTGACAACATCCCTCTGTCCAAGCTATTGAAGAGAAAGTCACCTGAAGCAGAGGAAGTCGTTCATGCCATATCTTCACCAGATAGGCCCCCCAAGAGGCAGAGAGGCTTGGTGGATTACCCATCTGATGGAGAAAAAGAACAGGTGCAACATGTAAGATCACCTGCACCAACCGAAGACCCATCAGCTCAAATGCAGATAGTCATACCCCCTACACTTGCCCCACTGAAGATCAGCCAGATTAGCCAGAGCTAATGACTGACAGTATTCCCCTCCTCACTCTTCCAAGCATTACAGAGGAAGAAGAAGCAGAGGAGATCATTGAAGTTCCTGCAGCAGATTACTCCTTCAACCTAAGGACCAACAACCCTTTGGGACTCTCCTCAGAACAACTTAAATTGGTAAGAAAGAAAGTGTCGAACTATTCATTTATTAATATGTATGAAGAATGGAAAGAATTCCGATGTACACCTTCTCCCAACTTAAAGCTCTTATTGATAGAGCCTCATGGGAACATCCAATAGCTGTAGAACAACTTGTTATGTTATTCTGTCAGCAAACTAACGTGCAGATCTTGCTTGAGGAGGATTGGTTCATGCTCCACTCAAACAGAACATGGACCAATTCATCCTCCAAGTAATGAAGGAGGTTCTGGAGAAGAGAATTTTTGAAGAAGAGGTTGAAGGGAGGAAGGAGGAAGTTGAGAATGTCAGAGTTGAATATGTGGTAAAAAGGCAGAGGAAGAGGATGCAGTTGAAAAATCAGAAGTTGCAATAGTAGATGAAAAAGACGAAGGAAAAGAAAAAGAAGAAGTTGAAAAAGCAGAAGTTACAAAAGGAGATGAAAAAGACGTAGAAAAAGAAAAGAAGAAGTTGAAAAATCAGAAGTTGCAAAAGGAGATGAAAAAGAAGAAGAAGAAGATAAAGAAGAAGAAGAATGAGAGAACAAAGGAGATGAGAAGAGAGATGATGGAGCTGATGGTGCACCTGACCAAGCATCTAGCTCTCATCAGCTTGAAGATGACTAATCAGGCACTCCTTATAAAACCCCCACTGATCAGAAAGCAGCTGATTGAAGCCTACCCTCAGAAAAGTCCACTGCAAGAAGGTTAGCTGCCCAAGAAGACTCAAGTGAGAATGCCCCTCATACGGCACCTGCAGTTCTAATCTCCCTTGAGCTGATCGACCTGATCAGACGAATTGTCGAGGAGACAACTGCCAAATTGTTAGCAACTAAAGTGAAGCCCGATCTCCAATCCATCAATGCGAATATGGATGCTCTGCTCAACAAGAAGGACCCTTCTTCAACACCTACGAATTCCAGAATGCCTCTTGGCATGTCTGATTTTATGACCCGGGTGGAGGAGCAGCTAGCAGCTATTGTTGATGCTGGCAAAAAGGAGGAAGATAAGGGGGAAGAGCAAGTCATAGCAGCTGAGATCAGACAGGGAGAAGATAGGGAAGATAAGGGAGAAGCCCAAGGTAGAGGGAAAGGCAGAGAAGTCATACCAGAACAAACCCTACCTCTCATCCAAGCTGGTACCGCTCACCTCAAGAGGAAGGGGTTAGCTGCACCATCTGAAGTTCAACCTGCAGCCAAGAGGAGGAGGACCTGGCAGGAACCCGAGGAAAGATTTCAGTGGGAGGGAAAAGAGCTTTGGTTAGTTGAGGAATTCTTGCCTGCTGAGACGGCACACATGTGGGGAGGAGCAAAGAAGCAGTTCATAGAAAAATACTATCTCTGGGAGTTGCTCCAGGATAAAGATTGCTCCACATAGCAGTTGTTCATAAATTTTATGTCCTCAACCGGGCCAAAACTCTGGGTTGTTCTGAAGAAATATGCCAAAAAGTTCGAAGCTGATCCTATGATCCCCAGTTTCACACCTGAAGAAGCCCCCACTTTGATGAATAATGATTTGGATGAGCTGGATCTTCAGAAGGAGATTAAGAAACTGTGTAGAGAATAACTTCACATCTCCTGAGGAACAAGAGTTTGCATCTCTGGTTATCAAGAGAAAATATGGGTTAGCCCCTGTTTCCAAAAGGCCAATTGGTGCAAAGCCACTAAGGTCTCTCCCTCAATCTAAGCTGAAGGTCTCAAGAGGAAGAGAAAAAGGGAGATGAGAAATTTTTTTACTTGTAATTTTTACTTTGAAATTTACTTGTAATTTTGCAATACTTGTAATTTTCTTGTATTCTATTTCATTCATCTGTACTGTAATACTTCAATATAATTTTTTATAACAGTCATTTGAATGACAACCACTAATTGTCTCAAAAGTGGACTGAGTTTGATTTGTGTCATGCACTTTATTTGTGCAGACTTATTTACATTTGAATGTTTAGCTTTGCCATCATCAAATTATGAGGAATTTGTTAGGAGTACTTATTAGATTTTGATGATGTCATCCCTGTATTAATCAATTATTCAAATGTATGTTTAAGTACTTGGCAAAATTTTAAAGAATAACCAAATGAGTATCTTCTGTAGGCCATAAAATTTAGGCTAAGTGTTGATCAGTTAAGCAATCGACTAAGTTTAGAACTGCCACTTATCAGAGAAGATAACAGGCAAGTTCAATTTTCAGATAAGTTTTGGTCAACGCAAAATATCAGCTGAAGTTTGACCATCATATCAGAGAATGTTTATCAGGTCAGAGAACTTTAGATCAGAAGACTGTATCTTAGAGAACTTCAGAACAGAGAAGTTCAGAGCAGAGAACTTTATCTCAGAGAAGAGAAGAGCAGAGAACTTTATCTCAGAGAAGTTCAGATCAGAGAAGTCCAGAGCAGAGAACCTCAGGTCAGAAAACTCAAAGAAGTTTACGTCAGAGAAATTCAGAGGACTTCACATCAGAGAACTTTACATCAGATAAGGTTGACTGCACTTCAGGCATCTTTGACCAAGTTATTACATACAAGTTCTCGGTAAAGTTATCAGCCAAGATACTCAGTCCACGTCAGCAAGAGTTAAAAGTCAACATTCACGGAAAGCCGCATGCAAGACGTAGGAGACAAATTGGAAAGATTCTCGGAAAGCAAGGAATTAAAAATTCATCAAGATCCGCGTTCTGAAGACTTTATTCTTATTCTAATCAAGAATAATTGCGCTCACAAGAAAGTCTTTCAAACGGTCGGAATTGAAAAGGGAATCCAGCCTTGCAATGGATTGATAAGATAAACAAAGAAGTCTACTCTCCAACGGATGGATTTGTTACAGTAGTGCAACAGCTATGAAGAAAGCTCAAGGATCGTGCTATAAATATCCGACGATATGAATTGTGCTAAGTACAATGGTGTGAACAAAACTTTCAAGCGATCAAAACATTCAAGGCAATCAAAAGCAATCTATAGCATCGTGAAAGAGCAAGCTTAAAAGATCATATTCGTAGAAGCTCTTTGTTGGAGAAGACAACACTCTTGTCTTTAAAGTTTGAGTACGGGTTACTTATGCAAATGAGGTTTCAGAAGTTTCGCGACTGATAAAGTATCCACGGGTTCTTGATTGGAAGGTGATAGATAGCTCGAGAAGTTGTTGAGGCATCCATGGGTTTTCAATCAGGAGGTGCTAGGCAGTCAAAGGGAGTTGCAACGGCCACGGGATTCCACTGGTTGGAAGCTGTTGTGACTGTGTGAATCATTATAATATTTATCACTGGTTGAAAGTTATAGTGAACTCATCTCCAATTGGTTCAGAGAAAAGTGGACTAGTAGAGGATTACCCCACACCTGAAACCACTATAAGTGCCTGCGTCATTTACTTCTTTGAACATCATACTTAACTGCTGCATACATATTTACTGTTCCATTAGATAGTTATCTGCAGTGAACATTAAGTTACCTGCTATCGTCATCAGCTGTCTTCCACATACTTGTCTGCAGACGACTTTAAGTCATCTGTACTTATCATAGCTGAGAAACTCACCTGACTTTTAGGAAAAGAGTTTCAATAAGTCTATTCACCCCCCTCTAGACTTATTCCTGACGACTTGTGACCTACACAAACTTATCTGCATTTGGTATCTAAAAAGTTATTCCAAAAAAGCATTATTATCTAATTGAACCAACAATCTACATAGATTGATGCTTCAAGCTTCTCAAATATGGAGAAATGTGTATACAAATTAAGCAAATAAAGTTGTTACGTTTTGGTTCTAAATTAACATCAAGGTATTTAGATCTGAGAAATCTACCCAAGATAGTCCCATTAGAAAGGTCTCATTGATTATAGATAGCGGTCACATGCCGAGTCTGCATTCTAATTTGGGCACACATAACTGAGACCAAGCGATCGTAACTAAGCCTTTAATTTGATATCTCATGTCCACAAGATATTTTAATCTGCTCGGTCAAGATATTTGCAAATACTCACCGACCACTTACACAACCGCATCGACTGAACCATTAAACTCAAGATGACCGAATCCATTAAACAAATTCTCCCGACAAAATGGGGCTCGATCCTTTCCAATTACTGCAGTTCTTAATAATTTTATCTACTATTGCCTTCAAGTGACTACACATGGGGAAACCATAAAGAAGAAGGATACCCAAGCATGATAAAGTAAGTGAGCCTTCTTTCACAACCCAAAATATGCTTGGCAAATAAAAATAGGGATTTGTCCTTGTTAGTGCATTGCCCATAAAGTTTTTGAGAATCCTCCAAAATTTTAATGATGGCGCGACTGTTTCCTTGAGTCGTTTGACAAAAATTGTTGGGTATCCATCCAGTACTTAAATAAACAAGGATCACTAATACAAAGCGTATTAACAAATATAAATACTATATAATTTTATTCTACGGGAAAGGATTTAAGTATTACAGGCCAACTTAATTAATTAGAATATAAATATAATCGGTAGGAGATTAACCAAGCAGAGAACAAATCTTTTTCGGTCAATAATCCAGCAACACTAAGGACAAGATACTCAAGTCCAGAACAAATCTGACATACAACAAGGCACAATAGTTTAGGTTATATGTTTGAATCCTAAGCAAAATTCGACCAAGATTATAATATATATTAATATTAACTAATATTAATATATATATATATATATAAAATAGATTCAACAGAAATCGAAAATTAAGTAATAATTAGAAGAGAGTGAGATTCGAGAAAATCCCCTTTTTTGGAACAAGTTATAGCGGCTCAGATCTTCGAAACCCTAACAATTTGACACTGAAATCACGTTTCCACAAAGGAAGGGATAGCAAACTATTGTTGACCAACCACAATGCCCCGAAGCACCTTTAAACAACCCAGAATCACATGAACCCGTCCCTCTATTACTCACGGCTCACGCAAAAGAAGATTTATTTCGCACGATTCACTCGGATTTCAGAAGTTTGTTCTCAGTGTGTTTTTCTCCTCACATGGTTACACCTATTTATACTAGGTGGAAGGTGGAAGAGATAAGGATGGGAACCAGTGAGAATCCATCGGAGAAGACGAGAAAAGTGGGAGGGAGGAGAAGTGGTCATCTGGGTGGAACGGGAGAGAAGAGACTAAGAGAAAGGGATTCAAAATGAGGGAGACAGCAAAGACATTAGGGTTAGGGTTATTTATAAGGGCATCGGGCGGTCCACATGGAAGGAATATTAATAATCCCGATTGGACAGCTGATTCCACTCAGGGCCTCGAAGGGCATTGGGCCAGCTACTATAAGGTATGGGCCAATTAAATGGAGATATATATTGGGCCGGTTAGGCCAAGAAATATAATATTTCTCCACATTTTTGGATCAACCAGTCAAATTATATTATTGGGTTCCGGAGGAATCTCATCATTGCCTGGCTCCGGGGTTACCTGCACTCACACTCAAAGTAAGTATGGTAAAGTAGTCACAAAGAAAACTAAATCACAAAAGGAAACCCCTAATAAACATAAAGTTTAAAATTTTATTATACTGAATCGAAATTCAACCTCTTCAAACATGATTTAAATTATTCAACGGGCAAACACTTAGTACCCATATTAAAAGGATTAAATTGAGATGGTAGTTTTTCAAGATATATTATTTGTTTAGCAACAACATCTCGAATAAAATAAAAACGAACATCAATATATTTAATTCTATCATGAAAACTAGGATTTTTTGCAAAGTTGTATATCAGATTGACTATCCGAAAAAACCTCAACTTTATCTTTCAGAAAACCAACTTCAGATAAAAGTCCTTTTAAATTGCTTCCTTTAATGCTTTTGTACTTGCAACATACCCAGTTTCAGTGGTTGACAAAGTGATTATAAGTTGCAATTGGGATTTCCAACTAGTGGGTGCGGCACTTTGAGTAAACATATAAGAGGTAGTAGACTTGCGATTATCACATTTTGCAGCATAATTTGAGTCCATGTAACCTACCAATTTTACACCTTGTGGGTGTTTTAGAAATTTCCAATCGTTCTTTGCAAAACCATTTAAATATCTGAGTATCCATTTCTTCCAATGATAGACCCCCGGGTTAGCCATATACTAACTAAGACAACTAACAACATAAGCAATATCGAGTCTCATACTAACCATCATATACGTAACTGAGCCTATAACATTAGAATACGGCATATGTTCCATGTATTCAGTATCATAATCAGTCTTAGGGGACTGATCTTTACTAAGAATGAAATGGTTAGCTAAAGGCACACTAGCACGTTTAGAATGGAGCATAGAAAAGTTAGATAAGATCTTATGCACATAGATATCATGGTTTAAAACAATTACATAATTCTTTTGATCTGATGGATATTCATACAAATGATTCTTTTGGCATCCCCAAGACACTTCATGTCAAATTTAGCACTCAAGCATTTAATGACACAATCCACTATTTTCAGACACGGACTCACCAAGAGCATATCATCAACATAGATGAGCAAGAAAATAGGAAGTTTGGAATCATTTTTGAATACAAGCAATGATCATAACTACTCCTAGTAAATTTAAGAGAGCCTGTATTCATCAAACTATTTATTCCACTGTCTAGGGGATTGTTTTAAACCATAAAGTGACTTATTAAGCAAACAAACATGATTAGGGTGCTTAAGATAAACAAAGCCTTCAGGGTGTCTCATGAAAATATTTTCTTCAAGTTTACCATGCAGGAAAACAGTTTTAACATCTAACTATTTTAATTCCCAATAAAATTATGCAACTAGAGCAAACATTATTCGCACAATGGTGAATTTAACAAGACAAGAAAAAATTTCAGTATAATTATTACCTTCTTTCTGAGTAAAACTCTTAGCAACAAGTCTTGCTTTGAATCTGACCGAATCATTTTCATTCTTTACTTTGAAAAGCCATTTGCAGTCAACAACAGAACAGTTGGCGGGTTTTGGCATAAGGGCCCAATTTTCATTTATGTGCAATGAAGTCATTTCTTCATTCATTGCGTTATGCCATTATTCCGAGTTCTCAGATTTCAATGCATCATCTTATGATTTGGGTTCACAGTTATTAATTGATTCAGATATGTTGAAAGCATACAAAGTCATATGAAAGTTATTCAATTGAGATGGCCTTCTAACATCTCGCATAGGCGTATCCCTAGTAAGTTGATAATCATGCAAGTCTACTTAAGGTATATCCTCAGTTTCATCATGCACATTAGCATCATCATGATTATCAGGACCAGTTTCAGTTTGCACATTATCAGTACCATTTAAGGAAATGTGCAGCTCCACTTCATTTGGAGCAGGGGGATTTTTCGGATCTAGAAAAAGGCAAGGAACTTCATTTTCATTGACAATAATGTCACGGCAATTAAGCATTTTAAAACTGGGTTGGCCTTTTAGCTAAACTCTATAGCCTTTTACCCCTTTTGGGTATCCTAAGAACATACATCTCACCGAATGAGGCTCGAGCTTATTATTTCTCTGATGCACATAAGCAGAGCAACCAAATACACGTAGATTTGAAAACTCAATAGACTGACCAGACCACATACACTCTGTGTAATTACTATTTAATGGCACGGAAGGAGATCTATTGATCAAATAAGCAGCAGTTACTAAAGCCTCACCCCAAAACCTTTTTTGAAAGACCAAACGTAGCAAGCATGCTTCTGACTCTTTCTATCAAAGTTCTATTCATTCGTTCAGCCACCCCATTCTGCTGGGGCGTGTATGGGATAGTCTTATATCTCAGAATTCCAAATTGGGCACGTAGGTCATCAAAGAATTGATTACAAAACATAAGACCATTATCGGTCCTCAAGATTTTAATTTTATTTCCTTTTTGCTCTTCAATCGAAGTTTTCCAATTTTTAAACTTCTCAAAGACATCTGACTTATTTTTCAAAGGAGCATAAAGACCTTTCGAGAGTAATCATTATTCACATATAAAAAATATATATTTCCACCATGCATGGGCTAACTAAACGGCCCCCACACATCAGCATGCAAATAGTGCAAGGTGCCATAACTGGGAACTAGGAAACTTAACACGATTGTGTTTTCCAATCACACAGGAGTCACAAAACTTCACATGAGATAATTTATCTTTCCCAAAACAACCCTATTTTTGCAAATTTCTAGTCCCTTATCACTAATATGACCTAAACGTATATGCCATAGGTCAGTTAGGTCACCTTAGACAACATTCACAAAAGAATCAGATTTTGCAACATTCACATAGAGATTATTCCATTTTCCATCTTTGAAAACACACAAGTTACCTTTTAAATTCTCATGACTCCATTTACCTTCATAATCCTCATCATCAAGGGTACCAGAAGAAATAAGATTGTGACACAAATCAGGTACAAGGCCCACATTCTTTAGAGTTAACAAATAAGTGTTGTTTACATTTTATCTTATATTTCCAATAACAGAAACAGGACATGTTTTCTCATTTGCCATAGAGACAGACCAATTAGTCACTTCTTTATAATCTGAAAACATTCTTTTAAAAGGCGACATGTGAAAAGTACATGCAGAATCAACAAGCCACTCATTTTCACACAGAGTAAGAGAATACACTGTATTAGCATGTTCACATATTTCAGATACCATGAAAACATCATCTACAAGCTCATTTTAAGCTACCATGTTGGCATTATCAGCTTGATTATTTCTCATAGGTTTAGTGCACTCATAAATGTAGTGACCTGGTTCACCACAATTATAGCATTAATGGTTCTTAGGTCGAGACTTCGACCTACTCTTTCACTTGCCTTTTTTCTTATCAGAGGAATTATTCTGTGTTGGAGCAATAGTGGTCGGTATCGCCGTTTGGAGATATAGTTATAAAACTCTTTCGCGTTGGGGAAGCGATTTAAATAAAGGTGCGGAAATTAAATCGACAGAGGATTTATAGAGTGGCCAAATGTGCCTACGTCCTCTTCGGTATCTTTTTGTATAGGCTAAAGATAAACCCTTGCACCTCTTTTCTATCGGTCGAGGGATAACCGTTACAAACTCGTCTTCTATCGATCCGAGTAAACCGTTCAATCACTTGTATTTATGTCGGTCCAAGTTAAACTGTGAGATCCCATTATTTTGTATGTATATTAGATTATTAATTTTTAATAAATAAAATAAAGTTTACGATATTTCATTATCGAATAAAATTAGTTCTTACCTTATGCATAGTCACCTTAGCTAAATAAATTCTATAAGTTCAACAACCTAATTATTGTTATTACTTCAATTTAGTAAATAAAAATAATAATATCCGATAAGTCTAATTAACTTAATTATTTAATAAATTCTAATTTATTAATAAATGGGCTATTTAATTTAATAGTCCAACTTGATTAGTGGGCTTATTATTAAAATTTAAACTTAAAAGCATTATGGATTTATGACCATCTAAGTAAAGAACCACCTATCACCTAAAACACTACGCCAAGCCCAAAGACACATATAACCCAATCCATCATCTAGTACCACTTTCATTTATTAAATTATATACAACTACAATAAATATTCAAAAAAAATGTAATAATATATTTAAAAATCAGCCAAATAGAGAAATGGTGATGTATGAGTCAAATTTGATATGTCTTCATACAAGTGAAGATGGAGACACTTGTGATACATCAAAGTCTTGTGGGGTGATTCACCATGTATCATTTGACCATCCCATGCATTATAAATATTTCCACCTTGTAAACTCCTCCCCATTTCACCATACAAAAAAATCTGCACTTAAGAGAGAGAGAGAGAGAGAGAGAGAGAGAGAGAGAGAGAGAGCTGAAGTGAGGAGAGAAGAAACAAAAAATAGAGAGGAAGAAGAAGAAGAAAGAGGAGGAAAAGAAAGGTAATGAGCCAACCTTAGAACTTGGTGTATTTTTTTTCTATTATTCTAAACTTTTAAATAAACTAATCATCCTTGAACTCTTCCTTTGATCAACCACATATATTCAAGGAGGGGGAGTCATCTTCTCTAAGCCATCATCTTTAACATCTCTTTGAAGAATTCAAAGTGGGTAAAATTGTTTTCTTTCTTTTCTCTTATTCAAAATTATTATAAGTTAAATATATATGGTGCATGCAAGTATTATGACTTTAGTTAGCTATACTTGATTAAAAATGACATTCATTACCATGCATGTAATGATCTTTGTAATTGATGAATTTTAGTTTGTCATATTTTGATTATATGTGCAAATTAATTCATTGGTGGAAATTTGGTTGAATATGGCAAATATGACCTTTGGTTATTAAAAATCCAAAAATATATGAGTATATAATGGACTATGGTAAGAGGATAATTAGTCACCGGAAGATTTGATAATTCGAACCTAAATTCGAAGGATAACTAAAATAATTTAATTAAGATAAATTTTGGGGTAAAATTGTTAAAATCCATAATTCTGGTCTTATATCCTGAAAGTAAGTCTTAATATATTAAAAATAATTTCTCTATAAAATTTCACCTAAATCAGAATTTATTAAAATAGAAAATCGGGGCAAAAATATAAATTTCAAGAATTCGGGGCTCGTAATTTACAGAAACTTACTGTTTCGAAAATAAAATTTCCAGAAAAGTTGAGCTCGCTGGACTCATAATAACATAAAGAGCTTACCCCTAAAATTTAAGGTCAATCCAATAAGAAATGAAAAAGATATGTCAAGAATACTAAAATACCAATTAAGGCAAAATGAAGAGGTGAAATTATAATTTATAAGAGAATAAAAATTAAAACTGAACGTAATCTAAAAGTATAAGTCATAAGGTTCAAATTGAAACTGGATTCACAATTTTTGGAGTTTAAATGAATCCAAACGAATTAAGCAAAATTATAAGACAAAACAAAATAAAAATAATAATAAGAGTACTTTAATTTCGGAAGGGCAGAATTGTAATTATGGAAGGAAAAACCTCCATGCAACTTATGATCTCAAAACCTTATATTATAATGGACTTTTCGCCATAATGTTCATAATTTTCGGACGTACAATCAAACCGTTCCGACTTAATCAAATTTATAATATTTTAGTAAAAATAATGATAGTACTTAAAAGACGGGAGGGCAAAATTGTAATTTCCAAAAGGTAAAACTTTAATGCAACTTCTGACCTTCAATCCCCATATCATAACAGACTTTTCGCAATAAAGTTCGTAATTTTCGGACGTATAATCAATCCGTACCGAATTATCCAAATTCATACAATTATAGTAAAAATAATAATGATAGTACTTAAAAGACGGAAGGGCAGAATTGTAATTTCTGAATGGTAAAACTTTCATGAAACTTCTGACCTTCAATCCTCACATCATAACAGACTTTTCGCACTAAATTACATAATTTTCGGACGTATAAATATTTCGTACCGAACTATTCAAGTTTATGAGTTTATTATAAGATTATGCTAAGACTCGCACAATAGCAATCTAATCCTCAACCGGTTGAACTAATTCCTCTAGTTTACCCAAGTTCATTTATTATCAAATAATCATATTGATATCTTATAATATGCATAATCGTCGTTAATCACGACAATAATTGTTATTCAATAGAAATCGGGAGTAAGTGCTGTGCGGAGCTAAGTTCTACGACCTTCGGGCGCGAGCCACCGCTAGAGTCCATACTAGTACCTCTAGAGTCCCTTTTTCTATTTATATGCATGATGGACGGTTAGTCTAAGTCATGAATCGAGCAGCGTTGCTGCGGTTCTAGGCAAAGCTACCGTCGTATCCTATTCCCTTGAAGCCGAAGGACGGAGTGATCCTAAGGTGACTGGGTTGTAGAATTCGGGTATAGTCGCGATTATGATATGATCCGGGCATAGACTCAAGCTAAGGACATATCGAGCCTAGATAAGATATAAGGCAGCACGTCACCAAGCGTGAGAGCGATTAAGCTCAAGGGCCAATGTTATAGTGACAGTCCGACAAACGCCCAAGGCTATGGTTATCAAACCAAAGGTCGTGGCGATAGTCAAAGGCCAAACACTGATAACGGTCTAAGACGTTATAAGGATGCTAAGGGATTAGTCATGTAGACGACCTCCCGAAGCTAAATACTCATTGGGCGCTCGACACCGTACATTCTTCATACTCGACAACAATCTACAGAGATTGACTGTACATTCATGTCATAATTCATAATATTCTTCTTGAAAACTTTCACCAATTTTTAAACAATACTATTTTTCAAAAGCGGGAGAAATATATTATGTTTATTAGATAATAAACTCATTAAATACCAAACCCTAGCTCGTTGAGAATCCTTATTCTCACCCCACTTTGATTTTTCTAAAACCCCACTAGATGAAGAAGACGAAGAGGAAGAAGTGGCAAATGCTGGTATGGAGTGAAGACTTACCTTGGACACTACCAAGACATAGGACTCATGATGATGCGTTTAGTATTTCTTTATTTCCTGTGTCAAAACTATATTATGATTTCCGCTGTACTCTTTGGTACTTGATGTAATAATACCGTTGTACTCTTGGATATTTCTTTTCTATGGAATAACCAATCTTAGTTCACCGGGCAAAGATCTGGTATATGTATGCTTTATTGGAATGTATTATCACAAACATTATTTATTACGTTAACTGTCGCATTCTCGTCCAACCCCGGTGTGGGGGCGTGACAGGAGTGGTATCAGAGCTTGCTTGGAAGAAGGACACTTACATCGAGCTTTTCCAGGATAAGATTCTTCGGACTTGGTTGGAATCCCCACCTAGTATGAAATAAATATTATTGGACAACAAGACCTTTACCAATAGGAATATCTAGAACCTAACTTAAGGTCTAATTCATGTCGTCCATTAGGATATATTTCAATCCATTCGCTATTCATCCAGAATGAGCGTCACCAATCAGTATTATCAAAACCAATTGAGTCGCTATACTCTTCGTTTGGAATAGTAATGGCTAATTTCAACTTATTAAAGTTCCGTGTTGCTACGTACATCGTAGTAAACTTAGCAACGTTATTTGTTTGGAAGGCGTAACGCTAATATTGCAAGGGATTATTCAAAATATTCGACCCATCCAAATGGGCGAAATCCAAACCTTGCAAAAACTTACAGTTTGATTTCAATTATGAATACATATTTACTTAATAATTATCTGTGTATTTCCGTCTTATGAGCTGTCTCTTTGAGATGTTACCTACTATTGATAGTTGGTAAGGAAAACCTATTTTTCCTTATCCAATGATGTATTTTTTTCATGAAACAGTATTGCGAATGTAATAATAATGTTGAATAATGATAACATTTCTTGATACTCAACAACCGAATGCAAGCATCTTAATTAACACTCACTTCAATAATCACTACCCGTAAGCTTAGAAGTATCCACACCTATGGGTACGAGCCGAGAAAGAAATTCGATATTTTAGGATTGTGAAGTAATAGTTGAGGGTCATTATTTTCCTGCTGACCTAATTCTTCTTCCCATACTTGAGTATGACCTCATACTTGGGATGGATTGGCTATCTAAAAGCTATGCATAACTCGACTGCCATTCTAAGATAGTTCGATTATGCAAATCCAACCACTCAGTAGTTGAACTACACGGGAATGCTAGAATTAACTTGGCCCTAATCATATCAGCCATGCAGGCGAGAAGGGCCATCTCGAAGGGAGCAACGGGATATTCAACTTTTGTCATCAACAAACCCAAGAGAAAAATGGAGATTGAAGCTATACCAGTAGTATCAGAATACCCTGATGTATATCCCGCGGAACTTACTTCCCTACCTCCAGATAGGGAAGTTGAATTTAGCATTGATCTCTTGCCAGGAAAGGCACCTGTGGCTAGAATGCCGTATCGAATGGCCCCACTGTAACTACAAGAACTGAAGGTTCAGTTACATAAATTGCTAGAGGTTGAATTTATCCGACCGAGCGTATCCCCTTGGGGAGCACCAGTGTAAAGAAGAAAGATGGCACACTAAGATTGTGTATCGATTACCGAGAACTTAACAACATTGCTATCAAGAACAAGTATCCACTTCCTAGGATCGATGAGCTATTCGACTAACTACAAGGTGCAACAGTTTACTCAAAGTTCGATCTTCAACACGCATATTACCAATTGAGGATCAAAGAGAATGACATACCGAAGACTGCCTTTCAAACTAGGTATGGTCATTATGAATTCGTGGTAATGCCTTTTGGATTGACTAATGCGCCGGCTGCATTTATGGATTTAATGCACCAAGTATTCCAACCATATTTGGATTAATTCATAGTGATATTTATTGACGACATACTCGTATATTCTAAGTCAGATCAGGATCACGAAACTCACCTAAGATTGGTGCTAGAAACGCTTAGGAGTCATAAGTTGTATGCCAAATTTAGTAAGTGTGAATTCTGGTTAAGAGAAGTAGCATTTTTGGGACACGTAATATCTGGAGATGGAGTCGCAGTAGATCCATCAAAGGTGGAGACTATTTTGGACTGGAAGAGGCAAGAATCAGTCACGGAGATACAGAGATTTTTTGGACTTGCGGGTTACTACCGCAAATTCATTAAAGATTTTTCCAAAATCGCAGGACCACTCACAAGACTGATGCAGAAACACGTCAAATTTGAGTGGAATGATAAGTGTGAGTTGAGCTTCCAAGAACTCAAGAGAAAACTCACCACCGCCCCTGTACTAACGCTTCCCGAAGGAAGTGAAGGATTTGTGGTATACAGCGATGCATCAAAGGAAGGATTAGGAGCTGTGCTGATGCAAAACGGCAAGGTTGTGGATTATGCATCACGAAAGCTAAAAACCTACGAGATGAATTATCCGACTCATAACCTTGAACTCGCAGCAATAGTGTTTGCTTTGAAGAAATGGAGACACTACCTGTATGGAGCTACAGTCACCATCTTCACCGACCACAAGAGTCTCAAATATCTATTCTCTCAGAAGGAGTTGAATCTAAGACAGAGATGGTGGATAGAACTTCTTTAAGATTATAACTTCACCATTCAAGATCATCCGGGCAAGGCCAATGTCGTAGCAGACGCCTTGATTAGGAAACCGAGTGTGTCTAGACTCATGATAAGAGAATGGAATGCCTTGAGAGAAATAATCCTATGGAACCTAAGGCAGGCTAAGACACACGTTTTATGCGCTAATTTGCCAATGAAGCCGGACTTACTTAAGGAAATCCAAGAAGCACAGACACAAGACGGGAAATTGGGTAAACTTAAGGAAAGGGTCACACAAGGCGAGGAATCTGAGTTTAACATGTCGGAAGATGGAACACTAAATTCAAACACAAAATATGTGTTCCCGACAATGACGAACTCAAGAAGAAAATTCTAGCAGAGGCTCACTGCTCTCGATATACAATTCATCCAGGCGCTAATAAGATGTATAAAGATCTGAAGAAACACTATTGGTGGGTGAACATGAAGAACCATGTTGCAGCATTCGTAGCAAGGTGTTTAACCTGACAAAAAGTAAAGGCTGAACACCAGAGACCATCAGGATTGCTACAACCACTCAAGATTCCCGAATGGAAATGAGAACTAAGTACGATGGACTTCGTGACGGATCTACCAACAACCAGTGGAGGATATAACACAATCTGGGTAGTCGTGAATAGACTTACAAAGTCAGCTCACTTCTTACCCGTAAGAAAGAATGATAGTCTGCAGAAGCTAGCAAGGACATATATCCGAGAAATCGTGAAACTGCATGGAATACCTGTAGACATCGTGTCAGATCGTGACCCCAGATTTGTCTCCAGATTTTGGAAGAGCCTTCATCCAGAACTTGGGACGACATTGAGTTTCAGCACTGCAGCTCACCCTCACACAGATGGACAATCCGAGAGAACGATACAGGTCCTTGAGGATATGTTACGGGCATGTGCACTGGATTTTCAGAAGAGTTGGAGTCACCACATACCCTTATCTGAGTTTGCTTACAACAACAGCTATCAGGCAACTATCGGGATGGGTCCATATGAAGCATTATATGGGAGAAAGTGTCGATCACCAATACACTGGGAGATTGACGACCGATGGACACCAAGGACTAAGCAGAACCGAAATTCGATACCAAAAGTTGATCTAGTAGAAGATGCCATGGATAAAGTTCGGATCATTAAAGAACGGATTCGCACCGCTCAGAGCCGACAGAAAAGTTATGTAGACTGGAGAAGGAAGGATTTGGAATTCGACACTGGAGACAAAGTATTCCTTCGTTTATCACCACGTAAGGGATTAATCAACTCGAAGAAAAGAGGGAAGCTTAGCCCCAGATATTTCGGACCTTTCACAATCCTAGAACGAATTGGGAAATTAGCGTATCGTATCGAACTACCAACCAATCTTTCTGGAATGCACGATGTATTTCATATCTCGAGATTGAAGAAATATCATCCGGATCCTGAGCATATCATCACGTACGACGTACCACCGATCAAAGAGGATTTAACTTATGTCGAGAATCCGACCAGGATCGTGGATCAGCAAGTACGCGACCTAAGAGACAAGAAGATACCGTTTGTTAATGTTGTATGGCAGAACCACGACCGAGAAGAAGACGCCACGTGGGAAGCAGAGGATGAGATGAAGAAGACTTTTCCAGAACTATTCAGATAGGAATTTGGGGACCAAATTATCCCAAGGTGGGGAGGACGTGAGACCTCATTATTTTGTATGTAGATTAGATTATTAATTTTTAATAAATAAACTAAAGTTTAAAATATTTCATTATCGAATAAAATTAGTTCTTACCTTATGCATAGTCACATTAGCTAAATAAATTCTATAAGTTCAACAACCTAATTATTTTTATTACTTCAATTTAGTAAATAAAAATAATAATATCCTATAAATCTAATTAACTTAATTATTTAACAAATTCTATTTTATTAATAAATGGGCTATTTAATTTAATAGTCCAACTTGATTAGTGGGCTTATTATTAAAATTTAAATTAAGAGGCATTATGGGCTTATGACCATCTAAGTAAAGAACCACCTAACACCTAAAACACTACACCAAGCCCAAAGACACATATAACCCAACCCATCATCTAGTACCACTTTCATTTATTAAATTATATACAACTACGTACAACAAATATTCAATATATATATATATATATATATATATTTAAAAATCAGCCAAATAAAGAAATGGTGATGTATGAGTCAAATTTGATGTGTCTTCATACAAGTGAAGATGGAGACACTTGTGATACATCAAAGTCTTGTGGGGTGATTCACCATGTATCCTTTGACCATCCCATGCATTAAAAATACTTCCACCTTGTAAACTCCTCCCCAATTCACCATACAAAAAAAATATGCACTTAAGAGAGAGAGAAGTCTGAAGTGAGGAGAGAAGAAACAAAAAATAGAGAGGAAGAAGAAGAAGAAAGAGGAGGAAAAGAAAGGTAATGAGTCAACCTTAGAACTTGATGTATTTCTTTTTTTTTTCTATTATTCTAAACTTAAAAATAAACTAATCATCCTTGAACTCTTCCTTTGATCAACCACATATATTCAAGGAGGGGGAGTCATCTTGTCTAAGCCATCATCTTTAATATCTCTTTGAAGAATTCAAAAGTGGGTAAAATTGTTTTCTTTCTTTTCTCTTATTCAAAATTATTACAAGTTAAATATATGGTGCATGCAAGTATTATGACTTTAGCTATACTTGTTTAAAAATGACATTCATTACCTTGATCTTTGTAATTGTTGAATTTTAGTTTGTCATATTTTGATTATATGTCAAATTAATTCATTGGTGAAAATTTTGGTTGAATATGGCAAATCTGACCTTTGGTTATTAAAACTCCAAAAATATATGAGTATATACTGGACTACGGTAACAGGATAATTAGTCACCAGAAGATTTGATAATTCGAACCTAAATTCGAAGGATAACTAAAATAATTTAATTAAGATAAATATTGGGGTAAAATTGTTAAAATCCATAATTCTGGTCTTATATCATAAATATAAGTCTTAATATATCAAAAATAAGTTCTCTATAAAATTTCACCTAAATCGGAGTTTATTAAAATAGAAAATCGGGGCAAAAATATAAATTTCAAGAATTCGGGGTCAAAACTGTAATTTACAGAAACTTACTGTTTCAAAAATAAAATTTCGAGAAAAGTTGAGCTCGCTGGACTCGTAATAACATAAAGAGCTTACTCCGAAAATTTGAGGTCAATCCGACAAGAAATGAAAAAGATATGTCAAGAATACTAAAATACCGATTAAGGCAAAATAAAGGGGTGAAATTATAATTTCTAAGAGAATAAAAATTAAAACTGAACGTAATCTAAAATTACAAGTCATAAGATTCAAATCGCAACTGGATTCATAATTTTTCGAGTTTAAATGAATCCAAACGAATGAATCAAAATTATAAGACAAAACTAAATAAAAATAATAATAATAGTACTTTAATTTCGGAAGGGCATAATTGTAATTTATGGAAGGAGAAACCTCCATGCAACTTATGATCTCAAAACCTTATATTTTAACGGACTTTTCACCATAATGTTCATAATTTTCGGACGTACAATCAAACCGTTCCGACTTAGACAAATTTAAAATATTTTAGTAAAAATAATAATAGTACTTAAAGGACGGAAGGGCAGAATTATAATTTTAGAAAGGTAAAACTTTCATGCAACTTCTGTCCTTCAATCCCCATATCATAATGGACTTTTCGCAATAAAGTTCGTAATTTTCGGACGTATAATCAATCCGCACCGAATTATCTAAATTCATACAATTCTTGTAAAAATAATAATGATAGTACTTAAAAGACGGAAGGGCAGAATTATAATTTACGAAAGGTAAAACTTTCATGCAACTTCTGACCGTGAATCCTCACATCATAACGGACTTTTCGCACTAAAGTACATAATTTTCGGACGTATAAATATTTCGTACCGAACTATTCAAGTTTATGAGTTTATTATAAGATTATGCTAAGAATCGCACAATAACAATCTAATCGTCAACCGGTTGAATTAATTCCTCTAGTTTAAGCAAGTCCATTTATTACAAAATAATCATATTGATATCTTATAAAATGCATAATCGTCGTTAATCACGACGATAATTGTTATTCAATAGAAATCGGGAGTAAGTGCTGTGCGGAGCTAAGTTCTACGACCTTCGGGCGGGAGACACCGCTAGAGTCCATACGAGTACCTCTAGAGTCCCTTTTTCTATTTATATGCATGAGGGGCTGTTAGTCTACGTCATGAATCGAGCAGCGTGGCTGCGGTTCTAGACAAGGCTACCGTCGTATCCTATTCCCTTGAAGCCGAAGGACGGAGTGATCCTAAGGTGACTGGGTCGTAGAATTCGGGTATAGTCGTGATTATGATATGATCCGGGCATAGACCCAACCTAAGGACATATCGAGCCCAGCTAAGAGATAAGGCAGCACGTCACCAAGCGTGAGAGCGATTAAGCTCAAAGGCCAATGTTATAGTGACGGTCCGACAAACGCCCAAGGCTACGGTTATCAAACCAAAGGTCGTGGCGATAGTCAAAGGCCAAACACTGATAACGGTCTAAGACGTTATAAGGAGGCTAAGGGATTAGTCATGTAGACGACCTCCCGAAGCTAAATACTCATTGGGCGCTCGACGCCGTACATTCTTCATACTCAACAGAAATCTACGGAGATTGACTGTACATTCATGTCATAATTCATAATATTCTTCTTGAAAAATTGCACCTAATTTTAAACAATACTATTTTTCAAAAGTGGGAGAAATATATTGTAACACCCCCAAATCCCATTGGGTCATTACAGCGCCGTGGACCCCACACCAGGAGATCCACCAGGCGAACATGACTAAAATACAATAAACTGACCAAAAGGGGAATCACTATTCCTACACTGACATCCAACATAATATTCCGATATGGAATTTCAATGACAACAGTGGGCCTACATGGCCTAAATAAAATACAGCGACATCCACGAGCCTTGCTCGGATAATACAAAATGACAAAGACTAAACAAACTGGAGTACTCCAACTGTCTGACTGACATGAACACCAAAATATCTCGGACTAGTATCGCTCCAATGCCTCGTCGCCATCGTCATGCCCCTGTGTCTCAACTCTCTCCTCGTAAGCACCTAAAACATGAAAACATGTTCCGCCCCCACGAGGTCAGTCATCCAGATAATGATTATCAAATACATGTACAACATGATATGTATCCAAAGGCAGAATAAACAGTACAACAACGGTAGTACGAGGTGCTCACAAACCAAAGTAAGAATCGAGCATTCGTGGAATACTATGCCCACGGCATACGATCAATACCTGCTCAACAGGTTAGAACACAAGTTCCCAACGGCGAATCATCAATACAGAACACAACAATACATCACCCGAAGGTAACCCAAGCCAAACACTGAAATAGATACGAATCACAATGCCCGAAGGCTCCAACAGGAATACCGATACATCACACTGGCCTAATACCCAATGTACTCAAGCCGTTTATCATCATAATACCCTCGAATGTCACTCACCCGGCCGTCATTAATCACCACAATGGCCCGAAGCCAAAACAGCCAAGCCGTATCAATGAGGGCCGGGCCACGCACGGCCGTATCACAATGAGGGCCGGCCACGGCACGGCCGTATCACAATGAGATCATCCAATGACCGTGACTGCCGAATTGCAGTGCCGGGAAACCAACCGCGAGGGTTCAAGCCCAGACTTACCCATAATGAGATCACCCGGTGGACCGTGACTCATCGAATCAGAGGTGTTGGGAAACCAACCGCGAAGGTTCAAGCCCCAAGCTTACCCATAATGAGATCATTAACATGACCGTGACCTATCGAATCAGTAGGTGTTGGGAAACCAACCGCGAAGGTTCAAGCCCCAAGCTTACCCATAATGAGATCATTAACATGACCGTGACTCATCGAATCAGAGGTGTTGGGAAACCAACCACGAAGGTTCAAGCCCCAAGCTTACCCATAATGAGATCATTAACATGACCGTGACCTACTGAACTGTAGGTGTTGGGAAACCAACCGCGAAGGTTCAAGCCCCAAGCTTACACATCGAGCACTAGCCGAGACTAGCCTCTAAAACATAATTAATCACAACAGTAACAATCCCAAGATTACCAAATTCACAAAAATAATAGCGTGCTGCCTTGAGTCGGCCAACACGACAACAACAACTCATGGATGGGCACCGTCCACGGTGGTCCCAATTCAAATACCTCGACTGCCTTGGAATGGCCAATCGATCACAACAACTTAACGGATGGAAACTATCCTTGACAGTCCCAATTCAATACATCGATTACTTTAGCACGGTTAATCGATAACCAATGATACAACGGATGGGAATTATCTTCGATAATTCCAATGAAATACATCGATTACCTTAGAACGGTCAATCGATACACAATGATACAACGGATGGGAATTATCTTCGATAATCCTAATTAAATACATCGATTACCTTAGAACGGTCAATCGATACGCAATGATACAACATATGGGAATTATCTTCGATAATCCCAATTAAATACATCGATTTCCTTAGAACGGTTAATCGATAACCAAAGATACAACGGATGGGAATTATCTTCGATAATCCCAATTCAATACATCGATTACCTTAGAACGGTTAATCGATAACCAAAGATACAACGGATGGGAATTATCTTCGATAATCCCAATTCAATACATCGATTACCTTAGAACGGTTAATCGATAACCAATGATACGGTAGAATAGATGTCCCGGCGTCTTAAACCGACCACCGAAACAGATATGATAAACGAATATATCAAATGCCTTCAATCGGCTAATGCAACATCATAGCAACAGTTCCAATTCGATAATAACGATTCAACGATGCCTCAGAACGACATTAACGTCAACAATAATAATCGATACATCGATGCCGCGAACCGGCTACCGACAACAAGAATCTCAATGCCTTAATCCGGCCGTTAACGAATAACAATCACGTCTGGCATAATCACCGAAGGGTATTGCATCAAACAATTCCCGAATATCAACAAATCACGAAGAGACTAAGTCTCGAAATGATACAATACATTCATACACATATATGATAACATTAATCTCATTGACCAGTACAAGTATAAAACTTGCCTCAAACCGAAGGCGAGAAAGTCCTTCCACGATCAACGTCCTGGCACGAAATGACGAACGGCGCCTCCCGACGATCACAAACACTCGAATAACCTTGAATGAAAACGATTCATTCAAAAACACAAAATCAATAGAAAACAACGACAAAGACAAAGCCCGATTCAAACACGAATCGATCACACCACACGAACGAATATCATAGTTCTTCAACTATGAATTCTAACATCTTCTAACACCTCGATGATCAATTAACATGATCATAACGTTCTTAACACTTGTGAAATCCATTCAACAAGATTCACTTAAGAACAATCATCAAAACAAACATATCAAAGTGATAATATCACCAATATCATCAAATTGATCCTCCTACAATGATAATATTATCAATATTATCATTATCACCCCAAGAACATCATCAACTCAATAATCATGATGTCTGAAACAAAAATCCTTCATCAGTACATCATGAATTTGGATTAAACAACAAGATTCACTCAACCATTTACAAATTATGATAATCAGCTCCTAAATCATCATGTCCTTACTAAATGGTTAAAATCCACCAACAACAATAATCATCTCAAGGCCATGTTAATCATATAACAATCTTAACATAATCCTTCCAAGACATGATTAAAAATCTCCAAACAATCTAATACATCAAGAACATGATCCAACTCAAATAATACTATCATGTTCTTCATCAAAAGTTTATCAAAACCATGAAGAATCATGATATACTCCATGAATCAAACAATACCCGAAGGAAACAACAACAAGAGCTCGAAAATCACTTGAAGAACAAGAGATTGAGGGAACTTACCGAAGAAGAACAAGAAGAAGCCTCCAAACACCAAAGGAGCACCAACAAGCTTCCAACTTCAAGCTTCAATCCAAGCTAGGATGATCAAGATAGAGTTGGAAGGTGCTAAACATCAATAACAAGTCCAAACGGACGATTCTAGGGAGAGAAATTGTGTTTTGGTTCGTGAGGAAATGAAATACGAAGCTAACATAAATAGACTGACAAACTCATTACGTACGTTATACACTATGGTTAACGTACGTAAGAGACATTACGTACGCTATGCCATGACATTAACGTACGTAATGAAAAATCCGTAACTAATCGACTAAAATACGAGGCCTTAACGTCGTAAACAAGAACTTATTACGCCGTTAACAAGACCTACATTACGCACGTAAAGCTCACCTCTTAACGCACGTAAGCGGTCCGCTGATCGCAATAGTGAGATCCGATCGGAAGATGCTCGGGACCCACCGGCCGAAAGTGACTACGAGGAAGGCTCCTGCCACCTACCAAGCATTACGTACGTAACCTTACAGGCATAACGTACGTAATACTCAACCCATAACGTACGTAAGTCTACACATGTAGCGTACGTTAAGGCTAGTGTACTTAGCCAAAAATCCAAACTCTCCAACCAACATTCAAACGACGAAACTAACCCGACGACAAGTATAATATTTCGATCCCGAAATATTCCAATACAATATACATTGTATCAGTCCAAAACAACAACACTTGTACAATTCCAAATGAATACGTACAACTCAACAGTAACACGAAAAAAATTATCCCCGAATATTACATATATTATGTTTATTAGATAATAAACTCATTAAATACCAAACCCCAGCTCGTTGAGAATCCTTTATTCTCACCCCACTTTGATTTTTCTAAAACCCCACTAGATGAAGAAGACGAAGGTAAAGAAGTGTCAAATGCTGGTATGGAGTGAAACTTACCTTGGACACTACCAAGACATAGGGCTCATGATGCCGCGTTTAGTATTTCTTTATTTCCTGTGTCAAAACTATATTATGATTTCCGCTGTACTCTTTTGTACTTGATGTAATAATACCGTTGTACTCTTGGATATTTCTTTTCTATGGAATAACCAGTCTTAGTTCACCGGGCAAAGATCTGGCATATGTATGTTTTATTGGAATGTATTATCACAAACGTTATTTATTACGTTAACTGTCGCGTTCTCGTCCAACCCCGGTGTGGGGGCGTGACATAAACCGTTTTCCTTTTCTATTGGACAAGGAATCAACCAATCTATCTTTCTATGGGTACTAGATAAACCTCAGTTAGATATCGATTGCTATTCTAATAATGCCGGATCCTTGATCCTAATAACACCGAATCCAATCGTATCCTTTTTTTCATCTCTTGTATGATTTCGTGTATAACACTCATTCACTAAACAATATAAGCTCAAATACAAGAACTAGAATGATTACAATGATATCTCAAGTATGAATGCTTTGCTCAATGTTGTTGTGTAGTTTGATACCAAATGGTTTGGTACTTGTAGCCATTTTCATCCAACTAGCCATTAGCTCCTTTTTACTATGTAGTGTGCCCTAGCCTTTCTTCATAGCATGCGTTATGGCTCATTACGTACGTTATATGTATGTTGTAGCATATGTTATCGGCTAAGTCCAGTAGATTTCGTTTCTTCCTTTACGTACGTTGTCACTTCTTATTACGTACGTTAATCAGTCTCCTTAGCGTACGTTAAGTATACATTTTGGCGTACGTTAATCACATATAGCCGTTGCCTGCATTTGTCAAAGTATCTGTTGGTAGCTTGACTTTGACCCGGAATCTTCCAACGTTCATCTGATTTGAATTCTCATTACGTACGTTAACCTCACTATGTTACGTACATTAAGTTGCCTCGATAGCGTGCGCTGAGCTTGATAATTCCAGCTTTTTGCTTCTTCGATTTCTTCATTGTTTTGTTTCGCTTCTATGTTGTTTTCCATTGTTTAACAACTAATCATCAAAATTCGATTAATGAATATTTGGAATAGAATATTCCAACATTCTGATGAGTTTGGCTAGGGTAAGGTTTTTGTTTTTGAAAATGATTTTGAGGCCTTCCCCTCACAAAGTTAACATCGCCAAGAGTTTTGTTCCCCTTATTGTTCTTCAAATCCACTTGTTTACTTTTCAAACCATTTATAGCCGTATCAAGAGTCATCTGATCTCTGTTGTACTTAATCGCAGATTTAACATCACTATATGAATCAGGAATGTCATTTAAGAGAACAATAGGGGTGTATTCATCAATATTTTTATCACCGGTCTGTTTGATATCCTTGATTAGTTTTGTAAAAGTATCCAGATTATCGTTTATATCCTTTGAAATATCAAGTTGGTAGCGAAATTTTTTTCAAGTAAAAACAGTTTGTTCGGCAGGGATGTTTCGGTGTAAATCTCTTCCAGTTTTTCCCAAAATGCCTTAGCATTATAATGTTTACTAATTTTCCATATCACAGAATCAGACAGTTTTATTGTGATAGACAAATACGCAAACTCATCTGCCTCAGCCTTTTATCTGTAGAAATATTGGCAGCAAAAGATTGATCAGTGGCTTTGAAAACTTTTTGTTGTATAAGGATTTCTGTCATTTTTTTGTTGTCAGATTTGAACATCACCTTTACCATCGAAAGGAGCAATGTTGAAAGTCGAGATAGTACTCATGATAACACACAGTAATCGTAAATCACAAAGATATAGAGAAAATAAATAAACAAAGTAGACTGACTAGAATCAACCCCAGGGACTCTATTTTAATTTTTGAGATGAAAATCCATTTAAATTAAAATCGGGGTTTGCAGGCTCTTGACAAAGATCCGAGGGACATTTACGGTCCTGACAGCGCAAAAATTAGTGCTTTTGGATCTTAAAGTTTTAATTCGATTATATTTTAACTAATAGAAAAGCGAGAGTCCACAAAGAGTGAATTCCTCAGAGTCAACACAAGTAGTCCGTGACAAGCGGAACAAAAATAATAACACAACTCAACAATCAACAATCACAAAGGCAGAGCCGCGACCAGCGATAATATATCCGTAAATGAAAGGCAAAGGATACTTGAGCGGAAACCTGGTTAGGTTATTCTGTATCACCGAGAAGACGTAAGAGCCGATACCCGACAAAGCGGGCTTCGATACCACTGTTGGTTATTAATCCAATATTTAAACAAATAAGGATTAACAATACAATGCAGATTAATGAATATAACTATTACATAATTTTATTCTACGGGAAATGGTCTAAGAATTACAGGCCAACTTAATAAATTAGATACTAAATATAATCGGTAGGAGATTGACCGGACAGGGAACAAATCTTTTTCGATCAATAATCCAGCAACACTAATGTCAAGATACTCAAGTCCTGAACAAATCTGACATACAAAAAGGCGCAACAGTTCAGATTATATATTTGATTCTTAAACAAAAATCGGCCAAGATTAAATAATATATATTAATAATAAATAATATTAATAATATATACGTATAATGATAGACTGTATATATTATATATTAATATATAACTAATATATATATATATATATAAAATAGATTCCACAAAAACCGAAATTAACTAATACTCAAAAGAAATTGAGATTCAAGAAACCCCCATTTTTTTGGAACAAGTTATAGCGTCTAAAATCTCTGAAACCCTAGCAATTTTAAACCGAAAATCACGTTTCCACAAAAGAAGAGATACCGAACTGTCGTCGGCCGGCCACAATGCCCAGAAGCACCTTCAAATTGTTGGGATTCGGTGATTAAAAACGAGTTACGCAAAATAAAAAAATAAACGGTCTAACCAGATAAAAACCAAACCCCTAAAATGGATCGATCAAGCATCGTATAAATGAATATAAATTGACGAAGATAAAACTAAAAAGTCATACCCTCATAGACATATGGTAATATCTTCTTGATTCCGAGCACGAACACGAATCCAATCTAACGAGCTTTTGGAAATTTCAGAGCACCGAAAGCACAGTGCCTCTACGTATCACGCGTCGGAAGATGACCAGAAAATATTTCTATCAACTTATACTCTAAGTATACGACTAGAAGTTGATAGGATTAGCTTATTTTTATTTTAGAAATACTCTAAGTATTTTATAAATATTACTTTTGTCCCAAAATACACTTAAAACACAAGTGTATGGAATAAGAAAAATTTTCTCCTTTTTCTCGCAATAACTTTAACACCCCCGAGATATTCAGGGTATATTATAGCGTCGTGGATCCCTACGTGGGACCCACCAGGCTGAATAATTAATACCGCTCATCTAACCATCACGGTCAGCGAGAAAAACACACATCACCAAGATGAAAATTAATTAAAACGCCCGGAAAATCACACATAAAATTTAGTATACAATTCATCTTCCAAATCAAAACGCCTAAGTACTCGCGTGTACTAACTATCAGTTTACAAGTTTTGAAAACGAAAGTTTAAAATGGACAACCAAAATAAAAGAACTCATTTGCACACGTCAACAACCCTGGCCAGCATCCTCGCACTGCTCCAATACTCATCGACCGGCTAAACGAAACCTGAAATTCATAACACGAATTTCCCAAAAGACGGGTCCCCAGAGGGGTTTTACGCTAGTACAAGTAATCAAGCCAAACCATTCGCTTACACATTTCATAGTACATGCATCAAATCGTTTCAAAAATCAAATCAAGACATGTCTTTTCTCGGAAAACAAAGAGTCAACAATCACAGTTGAAAACTTGCCTAGGACCGGGGCTAAACAACTAGTCCCATCCGAGGCCTCTATGGACCATCCCGGACTGGCCATAGTTAAAAATCACGCACATGACTCGCCTAGGACCGGGGCTAAAACACTGGTCCCAGCCGAGGCCTCTATGGACCCTCCTGGACTAGCTATCCAAACAAGCTCGTGAATCAGGAGCGAAATCACAGATTCCTCTGAGGCCCGTCGGACCCTCTCGGAGTGAGCAAAGCACACATATATACCTTACCAATCCATGTTAAGCATAAAGGTTTCACATGAATACATGCCTTGAGAAGTTGACGACGAAATGAATGGGAAAATCAACTACGCTTGCTAGGAATCGACGAACCCGAACCTAACGATTCGAAGAATACAATCACAACCAATTATATACGAGTACGAAAATGGAATACGCCCAAAAACCCACCTACGATTCATGTAAATTCATGCAAAAACAACAACGAGGGCGGGTTGCAACCGAACCCTCTCGATTTCACAAGTACCACAAATTTTACCATGAACTTGTAGGGAAAACATGAATGCCACTAAGATTAATCACATACATCATGGATTAATCAACAACATGGAACGAATCGTACATTAAATCAAAAACCCCCAAATTCCCCAAAAATAGGGTTCTAAGATATTACCTTGGATCAAAGACGAACAACACAAGTAGGTGTTGTTAATCTACACTAAGGATTCAAGGAAGATGATAGCCGAGATGATTGGAAGAAGAAAACGCCTCAAAATCGCCGCTAGATTGCACAAGCCGTGGGGAAGGAAGAAAAAGTGAGAAATAGATGCGTCTGGGTCAACTCTTGGATAAATATAACCAGACGGTTTAGCGTGCGCTAACGGCTTATGGTTAGCGTGCGCTAACCAGCCAACCCTGGTCCAGAACCATCGGTTCTGACCCGTTAGCGTGCACTACCCGATAATTAGCTTGTGCTATAAGGCCCCCGTTAGCATGCTATCGACCTATAGCGTGATCTACCTGATCGTCATCCAGAGTCCAGAAACATTCTACCTTAACTGAAACACCGAATTAGCGTGCGCTGCCCCACACTTAGCGTGCGCTAAGTCTCAACCGTAGCATGCGTTAATCTACAGACATAGCGTGCACAAAAGTGCTCATCCAGAGAGCAGAAGTAACCTACTGCCACTGCTGTACTTGAATCATTAGCGCATGCTACTGGCTAAGTTGGCGCGCGCTACTCCACAAAATTAGCGTGCGCTACACATGTAATATCCGCATTTTTCCTTTTTCCGGTATTCATTTTGGTGTATTTTTCATTTTTAGCGACTCACTTGTAACCATATTGATATTTCGAGAATATCTAATACTGGACTTTTTATCATCCGAGTTTGTTTCAGACATGTTTTACTCAATTATGTGTTTAATGTCATTCCCGTCGCTATTTGGTTTGATTCTCGTAATTGTTGTTCAGAACCGCCACATAAATCCATCTTATGTTATTATGCATGTTGTGAGATTTTGTTTGGTGTTCCGATCGGGAATCGTGTGTTTCGTATGTTTTGGGCCGTTTTATAATTTCCCAAAGTTATGGGGAAATTACTATCCTTGTTGTTTCCGAACCTTTGGGTAGTCGGAATCGCGTCTCCATTTTGCGCTTTAGTTTCTGTATCAAAATCGTCATGAGTGTATCCATACGTAGTTGGTACACCTTTGTATTCTCGTATCGGTCTTCGTCGAGACGTCATTTCGTGCATATTTGGCTTGCTGCCAGAGGCACGTTACGGCCGTAAGCCAGGGCTATTACGGACGTAATGTTCTACAGTTACAGCCGTAAGTTCTTCTTTGTACGGTCGTAACCTAACTTCTTTTTTCTACATTTGATCCAGTTTGCACTTACGGGCATAATATTCATAAGTTACGACCGTAAGAGATGTTGCAGCCGTAACCTTATAGTTATACGTCCGTAAGTGAGCTTGGTTGTTTTCTCCAGATCCTTCCCCAGGGACAGTTACGGCTGTAAAGTGATACACTTACGGCCGTAGAGTTCACAAGTTACGGCCATATGTGAGTGATGTTACAGCCGTAACATTTACCAGATTTCATTCTTCCCTCTTCTCTTCGCAACAGGACGATTCTCCAGCTTAGGGTTCGTCAGATTTTCACTCAAATTCCATCGGAGAAGTATATTCTAGCATCAAAACATCAACCTAACACCAAATCATCCGTTCTTCATCTTTGAATCAAGGTAAAACCTCTTAGAACCCTACTTTTGGAAAATTTGGGGATTTTCGATTTAATGTCCGATTCATTCCGTGTTGTTGATTAATCCATGATGTATGTTATTAATCTCAGTGGTATTTATGCCTTCCCTACGACTTAATGGTAAACTTCGTGGTACTTGTGAAATCGAGAGGGTTCGGTTGCGATCCGGCCTCGTTGTTGTTTTTGTACGAATTTACATGAATTGTAGGTGGGGTTTCAGGCGTATTCCATTTTCATGTTCGTGTAGAATTGGTTGTGATTACCTTTTTTGAATCGTTAGGTTCGTGGTTTTCGGTTTCAAGGGATCATGGTTGATTCTCCGTTCCGTTCGTTGCGTCGTTAATTACTCAAGGCAAGTATTCTTGTGAAACCTTTATGCTTAACATGAAATGGTGATGAATGATATTTGTGTGCTTTGCTCACTCCGGAAGGGTCCGACGGGGCCTCGAAGGAATCCAGTGGTTTAGCCCCGGATTCACGAGCTTGTTGGCTAGCCAGTCCGGGAGGGTCCATAGAGGCCTCGGATAGGACCAATGGTTTAACCCCGGTCCTAGGCGATGCATCTGCGTGGTTTTGATTTTTGACTATAGCCAGTCCGGGAGGGTCCATAGAGGCCTCGGATGGGACCAGTGTTTTAGCCCCAGTCCTACGCAAATTCATTATTGACTGTTTGTTTTCGAGGAAAAGAATGTCTGGTTTTGGATTTCGAAAGGACTTGATGCATGTACTATGAAATATGTAAGTGAATGGTTTGCCTTGATTACTTGTACTAGCGTAATTGCTAACCCCTTTGGGGACCCGTTTTGGGGAAATTCTTGTTATAAATTTCAGGTGGTGTTCCGCTGGTCGAGCGGGCACTGGATCGGTACGAGGATGCTGGCCGAGGATGTTGACGTGTGCAATGGAGTCCCTTTATTTCTGTTGTCCATTTTGATGTGTTGTTTTCCAAACTTGTGAACTTATAGATAGTACTCGCGAGTACTTATGCACTTTTGAACTGGGATATTTTTTGTATGTTAAATCGTATTTGTGAATTTGGGTGATGTCATGTTTACCGGTTGTACCGGGTGATTTCATTTAATTATTTGTTGTGGTGTTGTGTGTTTTTCGCTAACGGAGATGGTTAGATAAGCAGTATTGTTTATTTAGCCTGGTGGATCCCACGTAAGGGTCCACGACGCTGTATTATACCCTGAATATCTTGGGGGTGTTAAAACAAAACCAATTTAGCGTGCACTAATGAGTGCAGACAGTAGTACAGACAACACTCAAAGTTAGAAAACGACGAATTCTTCCTCGGATGAAACAACGCGCATCCGACACAAAAAAACAGACTGGAGAAGACACACGCACGATGGGTTCGAGTTAGAACCAAAACACTAAGAAAACACGATTCCGACTACCCAAAGGTTCAGAAAACGACAACGATAGTAATTACCCCATAACTTTGGGAAATTACAAAACGACCCAAAACATCCTAAATACATGATACACGATCGAACACCAAATGAAAGCTCACAACATGCATAATAACATAAGACGGATTTACGGCAACCCCGAAACTACGATTCGGAAGAACGATTACGAGAATCGAACCAAATAGCGACGAAAAGTATATATGAGAAAAGAAAGGGGTTGTTGATCACATGTCGAGCAATTAACTAGTTAGTTGGGCTACATTAGGAGAGTAGAACTCAACCTTGTGGGAGAAACCAGGAAGGGAAAGGAGTACCTCATCTTACACTCACAGTCAATCATATAGCCGAAAGCATGATATTAAAGTCATATGTCCGGTCACAAACTAATCCGTAGTAGGAAAAGGTGAAGTATCCTAACTAACAGGATATACTTACGAAAAAGACTACTCAAACATATATTAGATAATACATTATGGTGGGGTACAAAGAAACAGTCTCTCAAGAAATCTGGAGTGATATTCCACCACATATTCCTCATCTCATTGGATTTTTGTGATATAACACCCGCCATCTATCGGCCTCTATATAGAAATGAGAAACCTAAAATTGAACATGTCGAGGATGATAATAATGCAGCTCTTTACCACCCAAGGAACCGGTAGAGAGAATATAAAGAATATAGACAAACATATGTGGAGTTAGATTCAAGCCATATAAATTTCCAAATATGATTCAGGGAAAGCTCACATACGGTACTAGCTGCACTTAACTCTGCATAGAAACAAATGAAGTACCATTTTTATGAGTGAAACAACCGCGAACAAAACCCCGATGGACTTGGAATATACCCCGACAAGATGCCTCGCCAGGTGCACCTAGAGTGTTACCATCCATATCAATCTTACACCAACTGGAAACGCACACCACCTATAATCATTGATTGGCGAGACGAATTATCTCGACCGGTATGCCAAAGTGACGACTAGTGGACAGATCATCGATGTTATAGTTCATAAATCCATCCTATATATGATGCATCTCCAAATGTGAAGCCCAACCTAGTGATATGATGGAAAGAGTACAATCCACCTTTTCATCAAAAATACCTTTATTATGTGTGTCCCTTGTCACGCAAACTAAATTAATAAGCATCGTATGCCAAAGCAACTCAACATGGGGATAAAATGACAGTCGATAAATTGGAGTAAAAATTGCCACATCCCAAACGACAAGTCCACAGATGAAATATCTCTAGTAATATTTCCCATGTACAATATCCATCCTACATGATTAGAAGCAATAATATATCAATTCCCCAGCATCCTGACAAAGGGTATATAAGGAGGCTCGAATTCCGTTTGATATATAATTGGCTCAAAGGGATATTTACACTAATTGAGTCCCCAATCCGTGGAAGGCCTACGGCGAGCAATGTGGCTAATCTAAATCCACTTCCCCACTAACATTGGGAAATTTACGTATCGTAGGCGATATGCAATGTCAAGTTCGATGTAGAGATTTAGACCAGACTTGGGTATCAGGTTCTTCTTCGAACATGAATGAACCAAGAATATCACGAATTTTACCCTCAGGCCGAATAATAAAATACCAAACTCCATCCACAAAAGTTTTAATATAAATTCCGAGAACACACTAGTATAAAAATACCATTTCATTTGGGGAATGGATTTGATGTCAGATTGAATTGTCAAATTTCTGTCTTTGGTCTGGAGTCGTGGATTGTCAAATTGTCATTTTTTTGATGATGTATGTCTTTGTCGAATGTCGTTTTGGTACCTTAGCCTAGTGGATTCCACAGTGTGGGGCCCACGGTGTTGTAATATGCCCTGATCATCTTGGGGGTGTTACAGAATATGGTATCGGAGCTTAGGTTTATGGATACCTAGGCTGTCAGTTATTTGGGTCTAGTCGAGTGTCGTTTTTGAACAGTATCACTGCTATGTCATCATCTCAGTACGCCGGTGCTCGTAAGTTTTTCCTAACTTGACTCGTTACGTTGTTCTGTTCTGTTCCTTTCTTGATAACTTGTTGCGTCTTGCGTTTGAATTGTACTCACCCATTACTTCTTCAGAATTCCTGCTGGAAGAGGACGCGGTCGCGGTCGTGGACACGGTAGGGGACGTGGCGTAATCGGTGGGCGGCCATGTCCGATAACTTGGGAACTGATTCGGCGATGCCTTCCTTGTCGAACAGTGTTCCACCTAGTTCCGAAGGCTAGTAGGATCAGTCTGCTAGCTCCGGCAATGCTCATGAGTATATCGGGGTGGCTAATATTTTACAGCAAGTAGCGAACCTGATGACGCTACTGACTCAGGCCGTCTTAGTCGGCCAAGCAAATGCTAACCTGGTTCCTCCTACTGGATCCGACAATGATAAGCTACTTCAGGACGTGATTCATATGCGTCCTCCGCAGTTTGATGGTGCTTCCGACCCTTCCGATTGGGAGAGTTGGTTATTTGAAATGGAGAAAGTGTTCAAGGCAGCTAACTGCTCTGAGGAGAGGAAGGTACCCATTGCTCAGTACTTCCTCGCCAAAGAGGCGGCAACATGGTGGCAAGCAGTGAAACCGCATGACCGGGCAGCCACATGGGCAGAGTTCCGAGAGCTGATGGAGGACGAGTTTTGTCCATGGCCAGTTAAAGAGGGGAAGATCCGAGCCTTCTTTGAGGCTAAGCCCCAGGATGTTCCGATTCCGCAGGCAATCAAGGAATACAACCAACAACTTCATTATGTGAGAAACCAGGTCCGAGACGAGTTAGACAAGATCCACCAATTTGACATGCGGATGAAGCCGAGGGTTCGTCACTACATGTCTGGTCTCGGGTGTACAACTCTGAAAGAGTATCAAAACAAAGCAATGGCTTATGAGATGTCGTCTTCTGCGACAGAGATAGCAACCGAGGGAAAGAAATAGAAGACCACCGGTCAGTTTTCGGGAGGCAAGTCTGGCGGGTATCCAAAGGCTCAGTCTAGTTCGCGAGTCTTCGGGAATCAGACCCCATCATTTGGGCGAGAAAATGGTTCTAGGTCTGCTCCTACTAGTTCAGTGCGTGGTCCTAACTACTTTAACTGTGGTCGCCCCAGACACATTATGAGTGAGTGTGACAGGCCTCCAATTTAGTGCCTTTCTTGCGGTCGGATGGGGCATCGTGCCAAGTATTGTACGGATGCAGTTCGGGCTCCAGTTACTCAGATATCAGCCCCAGGTATGGGTGAACTGAGCGTGAATCAGGCACCGACAGTTTTTCAGCCACATCAGAGTTTTGGTAGAGGCCGAGGACGTGGACAGCCTTCTAGAGGGAAAGCTTCTAGTGCGAGGTCTGTTCCGCCCCGTGTGTATGAGATGAGACGAGCTGGAGATCCCGACGCGATGGCGGCTACAAGTACCGTTCACATCCTTGACCATCACGTTTTCGTGTTATTCGATTCTGGTGCTACACATTATTTCATATATCTGGATTGTGTGCATCGTATGCATGTTGATTGCCTAGTTATGTGTGAACCATTTGTTGTTAAACTGCCTAGTGGGAATAACATCGTGGGGGATCATGAGATTAGAGATTTTTCGGTTAGTATCGCGGGGAGGGATTGGCCTTCTAATCTGATTGTGGTAGATATTAGAGACGAGGATCTGATTCTTGGTGATGATTGGCTGGACCGTCATGGGGCGATCATGAATTATAGAACGAGAACCATTTCGATGTTAGCCTCTGATGGTACCGACCATTCTTTTGTGGGGCGTAAGCGGAGTAGCTAGAGATTTCTGATCAGTGCTTTGAAAGTGGTGAGACTTCTTTGAAGAGGTTGCACGGGTTATTGGTGTTATGCTTTGAGATCAGAAGAAGGGGGAGTCGAGCACTCGTCTATTCCAGTAGTATGTGAGTATCGTGACGTCTTTCCAGGCAAGTTTCCGGGTTTGCCGTCAAACCGAGAGGTTGAGTTTATTGTTGATTTGGAGCCGGGTGCAGCACCAATTTCTAAGACACCATACCGTATGGTGCCTGCTGAGATTCTTGAGTTGAAGAAACAGTTGGGAGAGTTTCTAGACATGGGGTATATTCGACCAAGCATTTCATCTTGGGGCGCACCGGTCTTGTTTGTGAAGAAGAAGGATGGGTCACTTCGTCTGTGTATCGACTGTCGAGAGTTGAACAAAATGACTATCAAAAACAAGTATCCGCTTTCGAGGATTGATGACTTATTTGACCAACTGCAAGGGGAAACCGTATTTTCGAAGATTGATTTTAGATCGGGGTATTATCAGCTCCGAGTGAAGGATTCCGACATTCCGAAGATGGCCTTCCGGACAAGATATGGCCACTACGAGTTTGTGGTTATGCCTTTTGGGCTAACCAACGCACCAGCCATGTTCATGCAGCTTATGAACAAAGTCTTTATCGAGTACCTCGATAAGTGTGTAGTCATTTTTATCGACGATAATCTGATTTACTCTAGGAGCGAGGAGGAGCATGCCCGTCATTTGCATATCGTGCTAGGTATTTTGAGAACTCAGCATCTTTTCGCGAAGTTCTCAAAGTGTGAGTTTTGGTTACGGGAGGTTATGTTTCTCGGCCACGTGATCTTGGCCGAGGGTGTTCGTGTGGACCCATATAAGATAGAGGTAGTGTTGGATTGGGCGCCGCCCAAAAATGTGAAGGAGGTCCTCAGTTTTCTAGGTTTGGCCGGGTATTATCGTAGATTTTTCGAGGGGTTCTCTAAGCTCGCTCGACCGCTGACTCAGTTATTACAGAAGTCAGAGAAGTTTGTGTGGACCGATGAGAGATAGAAGAGTTTCGAGGAATTGAAGAAACGGTTGACGATCGCTCCTGTTTTGGCTTTACCGAGTGGTAATGAGGGTTTCTCAGTTTTTAGTGATGCTTCGGGCCAAGGGCTCGGATGTGTACTTATGCAGCACGTGAAGACAATTTCCTATGCTTCTCGTCAGTTGAAACCGTATGAGTTGAATTACCCTATGCACGATCTTGAGTTGGACGCGGTTGTGTTTGCGTTGAAGATCTGGCGTCACTACTTGTATGGCTCGTCGTGTCAGATTTTCACAGATCACAAGAGCCTGAAGTACATTTTTACGCAGAAAGAGCATAACATGAGACAACGGAGATGGTTGGAGTTGATTAAGGATTACGACCTCGAGATCCTTTACCATCAGGGCAAGGCAAATGTGGTGGCAGATGCCTTGAGCCGGAAATCGGCGTCGCTTCGGGCGCTTGAGTTACTTACGGCCCAGCCAGGACTTCAGCAAGAGTTGATGAGGTTGAGCGTTGAGATTGTACTACCAGAGAGTTCCGAGCAGTTGCGTACTCTTGAAATTTCTTCGTCTCTAGTCGACGACATTAAATCGGGACAGTTGGAAGACCCGATGTTTATTCAGATTCGAGAGAATGTAGGGAAGGGGAAAGCCCCAGGATTCGTGATACATAAGGATGGTGTGTTGAGATTCCGAGGTCGGCTTTGTGTTCCGAAGGACTTGGAATTGAGGCAGAATATTATGAGAGAGGCTCACGCGTCACCTTACTCTGTCCATCCGGGCTCGAGTAAAATGTATAAAGATTTGAGGAAGAATTTCTGGTAGAATGACATGAAGAATGAGGTAGTCGGGTTTGTGGCTAAATGTTTGACTTGTCAACAAGTCAAAATCGAGCATCAGCGGCCAACCGGATTGTTAAAACCACTTCCCGTCCCAGAGTGGAAGTGGGAAGATATCTCCATGGATTTTGTCACGAACTTGCCGAGGACAAATACCGGAATGAATATGGTGTGGGTGATCGTAGACCGACTGACTAAGTCGGCACATTTTCTGGGCATCAAGGATACTTGGGGTCCGAAAAAATTAGCTAGTATTTTTATCGCACAGATAGTGAGACTTCATGGTACGCCGAAGTCTATTATTTCGGATAGGGATGGCCGGTTTGTATCGCATTTCTGGCAGGCGCTACATAAGGCATTGGGGACACGTTTGTGTTTGAGTACATCTTTCCACCCTCAAACCGATGGATAGTCCGAGCGTACCATTCAGACGTTCGAGGATTTGTTGCGTGCGTGTGCGTTATACCGGAGTAGTGACTCGGAGGAGCATCTCGCCTTGATTGAGTTTACGTATAATAATAGCTGGCACGCATCGATTAAGATGGCACCGTATGAGGCGCTTTATGGCCGTCGTTGCCGATCACTGATATGTTGGGATGAGCCGTCTGATCTAGTTGGCACCGAGCCGGATCTTGTGTTAGAGACGAGGGAGAAAGTTGAGTTGATTAGAAAGAGAATGTTGGCAGCTCAGAATCGACAAAAGTCTTATGCGGACGTTAGGCGTCGACCTTTGGAGTTTGAGGTGGGAGATCATGTTCTGTTGAGAGTGTCTCCGTCGAAGGGAGTTTTCCGTTTTGGAAAAAAAGGGAAGCTCAGCCTGTGGTATATTGGGCCTTCCTAGATATTAGAAAGAGTTGGCGAATTAGCGTACCGTTTGACTTTGCCTCCGTCGTTGAGTCATGTGCATAGTGTATTTCACGTCTCTCAGCTGAGGAAGTATATTCCGGACCCGTCCCATGTTATTGATTATGGGGACGTGCAGATCAAGAAGGACGTCACGTTCGAGGAGAGGCCCGTTAAAATTTTGGAGCGTCGAGACAAACAATTAAGGCACAAAACCATTCATTTGGTTAAAGTGCAATAGTCGATGCACGGAGTAGAAGAGGCAACATGGGAGTTAGAGGAGGATATGCGTTCGAGGCACCCCGATCTTTTTGATTCTTAAGTTTCGGGACGAAACTTCTTTTTAGAGGGGGAGAATGTAATATCCGTACCTTTTCATTTTTAGCAGTTTCCATTTTTGGTGCATGTCTATTTTTATCGACTCGCTTGTAACCGTTTCGACATTTTGAATCTACTTTATTCTTGGAGTGTTTCCATTTGGACGAGTTTCGGAGGTATTTTTACGTAATTCTATTTTATGTTGTGTTTACCGTATGTGCGCTCGATTCTCGTGAAACTTGTTATTTTTCATTGTTTCTTGGTTTGCATGAGTTCGTATGGTTGATTTGTTCGTGTTGTGACCTTCGGTTTGTCAATCCGACGTCGTATTGTGATTTTCGGACACTTGGGCCATCTTTGTAATTTCCTATAAGTTAGAGAATTTCATCTTCGTTGTCGTATTTCAGATTTCCGGGTAGTCGGAATTGTATTTTCTTGTAACGCTTAGGTTCGTCATCAAATAAACTTCGTAACCATATTTTTGGTTCGATAGCAGGTCCGGGTTTCGGAGTCGTCCGGAACTGCTTACAGAAATGCCTGTAATCATTGTCCAGCAGGTGTTACGGCCGTAACACCCCATACGTTATGGCCGTAATATGGCCATTGTTACGGCCATAATGCATCACTTGTTACGGCCGTAACAGCTCGCTGTTTTAAGAACAGCGGGCACAGGTCAACACCTCATTTCTCACCCTTTCTATTCGTTTCTTCGTCAGGCGACACCTCCAGGGCGATTTCTTCCACTTCTCATCCGTGTACTCTTCATTTTCCATCACCATAGAGTCGGGCTATCATATCATCATCAACGTAATCATCTCTCTCCGTCCGAATTCAAGGTATTTTCGTCTAGAACCCTAACTTGTCAATTTTGGGGATTTTTCCGGGTTTTGCTTGTTAGACTCGAATTGTTCAAGTATGTTGTGATATTCCTTATCGATTGTTGTTTTGGGGTGCCTCCCAATCCAATTTTTTCGAGTTTAATCCGTGAATTATCAATTCGGGGAGATTTTGCATAAATCCGCGCTCGTATCGATTGAATCATAGCTTGTAATCAGGGTTATGAGTGTTTTCCTTTCGATTATTGTTGTCCGTTAGGACTGAGTTATGTTAATCCTTCGTTTAGGAACCGTCGTTTTCCATCCGGATCATTTGTAGTCGTTATTCATTCCCAATTCTTTGAAGATGTCTCAAAGGCAAGTACTTTACATTATTTTACGTGTTCTAGTATTTGAATTATGGCTTTTCGTGGTTGTATGGTTGGATATGTGTATGTTCACATAGGGATGGTCCGAAGGGGCCTCTAGGGGTACGTTTTCGTGAGTTGCGTATCGCGAACTATGGTTAACCACCCAGGGATGTCCGACAGGGCTCTGCGGAGTACGGTGGCCGTGAGTCTCGTACCAAGGTTAACTTTGAAATATTTTGTTGGAGAAATGTGTTTTGTGCTTGTGCACCGTAAATATTCCGGAATATAAATGATTTCTAAAATGATTTTGGCGCATATTTTCATCTAATTAGAATGGTAGTTCAAATGGATTGTACTTGCACTAGCAGTTGTCGCTAACCCCTTAAATGGGGGATATACTTTTGTATTTCAGGTACAGGTCAAGGAAGTAAGCGAGTATGCAAGTCGTACGAGGATGATGGACAGGCGTGATTCTGTTCAGTGGTTACTTATTGGTGTCTTGTTTGAGACTTATTTATCATGTCATTTGGTTAAGTACTCGAGTTCTCTTTCTTGAATTTATTATTGTTGTGTACCCGTTTTGGGGAATGGATTTGATGTCAGATTGAATTGTCAAATTTCTGTCTTTGGTCTTGATGTCGTGTATTGTGAAATTGTTGTTTTGTTGATGATGTATGTCTTTGTCGAATGTCGTTTTGGTACGTTAGCCTGGTGGATTCCATAGTGTGGGGCCCACGGTGCTGTAATATGCCCTGATCATCTTGGGGGTGTTACAGCGCTAACCTTCATCTCTAGCGTGCGCTAGCTCTGCATTTTGTTCAGCTTTTTGCATCTTCGTCACCTTCATTGTTTTGCTTCGCCTCTTTGTTGTTTTGTTTTGTTTAGCAACTTAATCATCAAAACTCTATTAATTAATGTATGGAATAAAATATTCCAACAGGTCGGACAATTCTTAACTTCCTGATGACCTTCAATTATACTACCTTTTGGGTAGGTTAACCGTAAAAGATTCACTAGATATACAAGCAAGTTTGAACGACTAACATATTCATAGATATAAATGAATGCGTAGCATTGGAATCAAACAACACGTGCCCATGTTTAGAATTGACAAAAAGTGTACATGAGGCAGTAGGTACGTGCTAATCATCACCAGCTCTTAGCCCAAACACTTGAAATAGGTCTGATCCGAGGATGATGCCACTATACGTCCTCGACCGATGGGGAAGAGTCTGATAAGATAGAGATCGATAATTACGATCACATGGAGCCTTGGGCGATTGAGTTGAGTCTTGTTGACTCTGACAAGGGGCTGACTTTGATGCGTAAGTGGATCGCGGACAAAATCAAGACATGTGACCACTTTTCCCACACGAAAAACATTTTGTTGCAGTTATCTGGCAACAATTCATCGAGTGTCCCGTACTTCGTGGTTAAAATGTTCCTGGTGGTAATTGTCCCAATCGACTTCTTTGGTTGTTGTGAAACAATAGATTTGTTTGAATGGGTGGGCGTGGAATTTTCTCTTTATATTCCTCTCGACTGATATGATGTCTTCTGCATCTTCTGACTCTGTCCTTCGTCAAGGCTAGCCGTGGCACTGGCATACGATGTCGCAACATCCTCATAAGCCCTCAAAGTGGTACAATGAGAAATGAGAGCATAGATCTGAACATCTTCTAGCAATCACTGTTCTAGGTCGCATATATGATGGTCTTCATATGGAACCATGTGGAAAATGCAGCTCAATTTGGCTCGATAGGCCCAAATAATCTCCAAAACAAGCAAATAATGTGGCTTTTTGCTGAAAAAGTCATGTGCACGAGCAATATGCACAAATCGAGGACAGTACTCATTCTTCAGTAGATTAGCAAACTCAGGCCATCCAACAATTCCTCCCTCCTGTTTATATGTCATCCACCAGCGGCCAGCATTTTCACGAAGCTGATTGACTCCCAGCAACACTTTCTTATTTTATAGACATCCAATGACTTCAAAATTTCTCTCCATTTTAGAGATCCATCATCAACATGTTTTTATATCATTTTCCATCGAACAAGGCTGGCTTTCCCTTCAGTAACTCTTTAAGCTAACAGTCACCAATGGCGTTCTCTTTAATGATAATAATCAGAACCCGCTCGACACAATTGTAACACCCTAAATTTCATAAGGGACATTACACGCCTTAGAACCTTCAACAAGGTTTACCAGGCTAACACATGACACATAATTCACAATTTATCCCATAATGATACATTAATAACAATAAATAGGGTCGCGGCCTCGGCCAAAATATTTTAGTTCAACTTTAGAAGACATAAAGTAAAATGAGTTCATTGCCCATGCAGGGGACTTAACAACTTCCTCAAAATGATAACAAGTTTACTCGACTACTCCATCAATCCATGTAGACAAAAAACAACATAATCAACATAGACTTGAGCCTCATCATCATGCTTGATCATCCTTTGCATGCGGTTCCCGTGTTGGCTCCTTAGCTCGCCCGATACCTAAAATGCATGAAATGCATTTTCCCCATTTAAGGGGTTAGCATTTCAATAGCTAGTGCAAGTATACAATTACACTACATCATATACAGATGCGATTCAACACAATCAATTCTTTGTAAAACATTTGAAATCAATATTTTGGAATATCACATTTGCATCAAAACAGTATATTAACACATTTCAACATCACAACTATCCACACTTGGTAACCCGTGGTCGTACCCATTAGTATCGACCCCCAGAGGCCCAATCCCCCGGGTGGAAAACCACTTCCACGGCCGTACCCATTAGTATCGGCCCCCAGAGGTCCCATCGAACCATCCTCGGGTGAAAGAACAGCAACACACACACGATATCACAGTTAATCATTCTTATTGAAACCGTATCACACATAACGGAATATAATACATGTACTTGCCTTGAATAATACGATGCGAAGAACGGGTGAATGGAGAGGCTACGATCCAAACTCACTCCAACATTTCGTTCCAAGCACACAATGATATTCAATAGGTACAAAACTACAGGATTAAAAGGATCATCCTATATTCTACCCCTTTGGAACGATTTGTCGAACACTACGAGTGCGTAATGGATCGTAATCGATCAACGATGGAATAATGGAATTTCAGTCCACAAAACAACAAGGAAAACCAAGGATTACGAGTATACTATCGAAATCTTACAACAATCTAAGCAAATTTAGAAATATGAAATCATCCTAAAATCCAAAAAATCCTAAAAACAAGGGTTCTACGAATTCTTACCTTGATTTGGACGCTGGAATATGATTAGATAGTGTTAAATCCGCACAAGAAACCCAAAGATGTTAATAGATGATGATATTAGATTGAAATCTAGACCTCTAGCTTGAATTCGTCGCGGATCGCCAAAAGAACGGGTAGAGAATGAAAAATGACGAAGTCAACTACTGCTATCCCTTATATACTGACAGCAGATAGTGTACGCTATTCGGGAAAACGAGCAGTCCATAGACTTCTGTCCTCCCGTTAGAGTACATTAATGTTAGCTTAGCGTGCGCTAAGGTTTGCAATTAGCGTACGTTAACTATTGGTTAGCGTATGCTACCTGGTTCAGTCCATAATTACTGAACCTTCTGTCCTGTTCCAGAGTACTCTGCCCAGATTCATTAGCGTACGCAATATTATAAGTTTAGCGTACGCTAGATATACCATCATAGCGTGCGCTACAAAATAACATTAGCGTGCGCTAACTGTTCTTGTACATAGTACAATTAGGGAACTCGGTCAGACTGCACACGAATCGTAAGCCATAAAACTCGATAGCTACCAGTAAACAACGAGACATAAACAAGAAACAACAACATGCAAGCGCAAACTCCCCATTCGAACGTATGGCCCCAACCATTCATCGGAATAAGCAACAATTCTAAAAGTGATACCCAAAACTGTGATAATTACAAAACAACCCAAACTCTCGAGAATCACAACTCGAGGCCAACTAACAATCCCAAAAAGTTGTAACGAACCGAAAAATATTAAGGTAACTCACAGAAGTAATGAACTATCGGTTTAGAATGAGATTTACGAGAATCGGGTCTAAACATAGAAAAGTTACACAATAATTGAAATATCGTAAAAACAACTACAAAACTCGTTTAAATGGCCATGAATGCAAAACAAAATAAATTTAGAATATCAAAACACATACAACTGAGTCGTTCGAAATGAAAATACACTAAAAATAGAAATTACTAAAAATAGAAAGTGCGGATATTACATTCCCTCCCCCTAAAAATAAGTTTAGTCTCGAAACATACAAAGTAAATAACTCAGAGTATCTTGACTTCATATTCTCTTTTGTATCCCATGTGGCTTATTTCGATCCGTGTCTCGACCATTGCACTTTCATCAAAGGATTGGTTTTGTGTCTAAGTTGTTTTACCTGACGCTCCAAAATCTGAATTGATCTCTCTCCAAAGGTAATGTCGGGACCTAACTAAATCTCTCCAAAATCAATAATATGGCTAGGATCCGGTACATACTTCCTAAGCTGGGAGACATGAAAAACATTGTGCACGTGACTCAAGGATGGCGGTAGAGCCAATCGCTAAGCAAGGTCTCCAACTCTCTCCATACCTCGGACTAAGTTTACCTTTCCAACCGAAGCGGTGGACTTCCTGAGTCGGCGACACCTTCAGTAATACATGGTCTCTAACCTCAAACTCTAACGGCCGGCGACGCGTGTCGGCATAGGACTTCTGTCGACTCTGAGCCGCTAACAATCTGTCACGAATCAAGGCAATCTTCTCTCTTGTTGCAAATAATTTATCTGGTTCAGTACCAATCAATTCCGATGCATCATCCCAACACAACAGCGATCTAAACCTCCTCCCGTATAAAGCCTAAAATAGTGCCATTTTAATCAAGGCGTGCCAACTATTGTTGTACGTAAACTCGATCAACGGTAGGTGTGACTCCCAATCATCTTTCTAGTCAAAGGCACATGCTCTCAACATGTCCTCAAGTGTCTAAATCGTTCATTCCGACTGTCCATCTGTCTGGGGATGGTAGGAAGTACTGAGTCTCAATTCAGTCCCCAAAGCCCGATGAACAGCCTACCAAAAATGTGATACGAATCATCCATCTCGATCAGAAACAATACTCTTAGGAGTCCCATGCAACCGCACTATTTTTGCAATAAACACTCGTTCTTGTCTCTCAGGTCCCCGAGTATCCTTAATACCCAAGAAATGAATAGTTTGGTTAGTCGATCGACAATGACCCAAATCATGTTCATTCCAGTCCGAGTCCTAGGCATACTGGTAATGAAATCCATAGATATATCCTCCCATTTTCATTCTGGCATATGAAGTGGCAGCAATAACCCCACGGGTCGCTGATGCTCGATCTCAACCTGCTGACAGGTCAAACACTTCGACACAAACTCACTGATGTCCGTCTTCGAGTTGCTCCACCTGAAGTTACTCCTTATATCCTTGTACATTTTTCTTGTACCAGGATGTATGGAATAAGGCGTAGTATGAGCTTCTCTCAAGAATTTCTGTCTCAACTCATATCACACGACACACACAATCTGCCTTGAAAATATCAAAACTCCATCATCCTGAACCACAAACCCAGGGTCTTTCCATTTCTACACGTCCTCTCTCAGCTGAACTAAAAATGGGTCATCATACTGCCTCGCCTTGATATCGTCAATCAAAGACGAAGTGATTTCTAATGCACATAATTGACCCTAAACCCTCTGAACCCAAACTTTGATATTCTGACAAATTAAATCCCGTTGGATCCTGCCTTGAGGCATAAGTACCTCTGGCATCTGTAGCGCCATCAGCTTACGACTCAAAGCATCTGCCATTACATTGGCCTTGACCGTGTGATAAAGAATCTCGAGATCGTAATCTTTAATTAACTCTAACCACCTACGCTGTCTCATGTTCAACTCCTTCTGACTAAAGATATAATTCAGACTCTTGCGATCCGTGTAAATCTTACACGGTGACCCATAAAGATAGTGTCTCCAAATTTTTAAAGCAAAAACGACCGCAACTAACTCTAAATCATGTGTAGGGTAGTTTGCTTCATAAAGTTTCAATAGACGAGTTGCATAAGCAATAAACCTATCTCTCTGCATCAAAACACATCCGAGTCCGAGGTCGGAAGCATCACTATACCTCGTTCCCCTGAGGCAAAGCTAAAACCGGTGCGGTAGTCAATCGTCTCTTCAACTCATCAAAGCTATCCTGCTTATCTGCACTCCACTCGAAATTCTGAGTTTTCTGAATTAACTGAGTGAGTGGCCGAGCGATCTTGGAAAATCCTTCAATGAACCTACAGTAATAGCCCGCGAGTCCTAGGAGACTCCTCACTTCTTTCACATTCTTAGGTGGTTCTCGTGCCGATATCGCCTCTATCTTCTGTGGATCAACCCGAACTCCCTCCGCTGATATCACATGCCCTAGGAATGTTACTTTCTTGATCCAAACCTCACATATGGAAAATTTCACATATAACTACTCATTTCTCAAAATGTCTAACACAATACAAAGATGTACAGCATGCTCCTCCTGATTCCGGGAACAGATAAGAATGTCGTCGATAAAAAAACTACAAATTTGCCCATATACTCGATAAAATCTTTATTCATCAACTGAATGAATACTGTTGGGCATTGGTTAGCTCTAAAGGCATAGCCACAAACTCATAATGGCCATATCTCGTCCGAAAGGCAACTTTCGGTATGTCGCTATCCCGAATCCGCAGCTGATAGTAACCCGATCGTAAATCAATCTTCGAGAAGACTATTGCTCCCTAAAGCTGATCAAACAAGTCATCAATACAGGAAAAAGGATATTTGTTTTTGATGGTCAACTTGTTTAATTCTCGGTAGTCGATGCATAAACGAAGCGATCCATCCTTCTTCTTAACAAAAAGCACAGGTGCACCCCAAGGTGATGCGCTCGATCGGATATATCCTTTATCTAGCAATTTTCCCAACCGTTTCTTCAACTTCAACATTTTCGACGGTCCCATACGATACGGTGTCCGAGAAACAGGAGCCACAATCGGGTCTAAATCAATAAGAAACTCGAGTTCCCGCTGTGGTGGTAACCCCTATAAGTCATCCAGAAATACTTCAGGATATTCATTAACAACTAGAATCGATGACATATCAACTCCACCATCTTACGCCTTCAAAGCATAGCACCAAAAGCCTATGCAACTCTGGTTTAGAAGTTTCATCGCCTTTAAGGCGCTGATGACACTCCCTGATCTACCTAGCTTACAACCCATAAGAGTATGCTCTGTGCCATACTCGACCACTATCGAGATAGTACGTGTTCGATAGTCTATGATAGCACTGTGATGATCCAGTCAATCGTCTCTGAGGATCAAATCCTCACCCTTTAAGTCTACAAAAATGAGGTTCGAGGGCCAATCTTGATTCCCGATCCTCACTAGGCAATCTCTAACTTATCGGTTCCCAACCATGCGATCCCCACTAGGCATACCCACTACAAACGGTTCACACTCAAACAAGCAATCAATACTGATACGACATACACAATCCGAAGCAATAAAAGAGTGAGTAGCACCCGAATAAAAAAGCACTGAAACTAGATGAGAAAGGATCTAAGTGGTACCTAATGCCACCGGGGCATCTGTCTCCTCCGTGCATCTCATCTGATAAAAATGAGGGTGTACCGAACCCGAACTCGATACTGCACGGCGGTCCGGCTGACCGCAACCCCTACCACGGCCCAAACTCTGAGGGACCTAAGTGGATAGAGTCCTCTAATCAACACTATGCTCTTTCTGTACTGTAGTGGTAGTTGAAACTCTGTCGGCCCTGGTATCCCTCTCGTAATGAACTGCCCGATGTCCAATCTGCCCGCAAGTAAAGCAATTAACTAATGGAAATGGACAATCCTTCACCACATGCTCGTATTGATTGCAGTTAAAACAAACTCTGCTGCCAGGTGTAGTGGACTGGACTGTGCGGTTACTCTGATACCCTCCAGTCTGATGAAATGGCTTCTTCCCGGACACTAGAGCAGATTGTGATCTTGAAAGCCAACCACCGTTACCGGTTGAGAAACTGCCACTAGCCTTCTGTTTCTTAGCCTCGAAACCCGACTCTGACTCCGGGACTGCCATCTCAATCTCTAGAGTGCGATCCTGGTATTCCTTAAATGTGGCACACATGAGTGGTGCCATACTTTACCGGATATGCGGCTTCATACGCATATTTAAGTAGCGAATTTTATCAGCCTCGGTTATCACTTGCTCTTTCATGTATCCCAACTGTTGGTTATAAGTGATGATGGCCTGGGAGATCGGTACATCCTGAGGCGTAGCAGTAAAGAACTCCACGATTCTACACTCCCGAACTGGCAGTGGGCAGTATTCCGCTTCCATATCGGTCTTAAACTCCCCTAGGTGGTAATACGATCCTGGGCATCACGGCCTCCCACCACTTCACAGCTTCCTTATCCATGAGGTACTGAGCAATAGGTACCCTTCTGTCGTCAGGACAATCTACGACATCAAATGTCCTTCCCAACTGAAAAGGCCAATTCTCCTAACCTAGGGAGATAGTAGAGCCAGCGAAACGAGGGGGGTGCATCTTAGTCACTTTCTGAAGCCATTTACTAGCTTCGTCTTCCGGAGTCGGGGGCGGGTTCTGATGCCCACCTTCAGCAATCTGAGCTAACTGAGCTACTAACTGCTGAAGTATAGCAGTAGCTCCTGGGTCGGCGTTATTACCCGACGATTGGCCCTGACTGACAAGTCAGTCCTATTGCCCATCAGAACTCAGAAGCAGAGTATCCGACACTGAAAGTGAGGCCGAATCTATGGATGATTGAGAAAGCGGAACTTCCTCACTATTAGCACCACGACCACGGCCTCGGCCGCATCCCCTAGATGGTCTACCACGACCTCTTAACATACTGAAGAATATGAATTAAGAAGAGCCAGATGAGCAAAATTCACAATTTATAAAGTTGGTATCCCAACTCACAATTCCAATTCACACAAAAGAAATAATACAGAAATGTAATAGTTTGAGGAGACTTACAGCCACAGATCACAAGAATAGATGGTAGCACGATGATGTTAGGCTCAACAACTGACTCTTACAACCCAACAGACAGACCCAATTTGACCGACAGCCTAGGTATTCACAACCAAAGTCTCTAATACCATAAATGTAACACCCCAAATTTCATAAGGGACATTACACGCTGTATAACCTGTTAGGGTTGTATACATCAATTCATACTTTATGCTTGTATTCCTAATTTTCCTGTCTTTATCTATGAAAATATTTAATTTATTTCATCACATGCTTTGTATATTTATTCACGCTATGGTTATGCAAATGTTGTCTAATTACTTCATATTATAGATAATATGGTGTGTCGAGTCACACAGAATATCAGATTATCGATTCCTTATATAGTAATAATTAGTTCACAACCTATATAATATTAGACCGTTGTGTGAGGGGTTGTAGTATATGTTTGAGATTGGTTGGTCTTGACCATTAGCATATATTAGCGTATTTGATAAATGTCAGTTTTATACACTTATCCATGGTTTGTATCGATATATTTCACCCATAATTGAGATAGTCTACTCGTTTTTGCTTTTAATTAATTAGTTTTTAATAATTTTATTTTTATCGGATGAAGATGTAAATCTAGTCTTAATCGGATTGAATTACTGATTTACTCAAGAAATAACATGTTTATAAAATATTCTCTTTGTTGAATTTTTATGTATTCATGTTGTAGGGCTTTCCGAGACGAGTTCGGCAGTCTTTCCGGATTCAAAATCAGAGTTATATATCAAAAGTTATCATCCGAAGAAGATTTGGGGCGAAAACGCAAAAGTCAGAAATTCTGGGCTAAAAATGAAGTTTGAAACTCCATACGGGCGTAACATCTAAAAGTTACGGGCGTAACTCACAAAGCAACTAATGTGCAAAAAGCCGTATCCATGTTACGGTCGTAAGTCCTCAATGTTACGGCCCGTAAGTCCTCATAGTTATGGCCGTAACTCCTCAAAGTTACTGTAACACCCCCAGAATATGACCGGGAATGTCACACGCCGTAGACCCTTATCACAAGGATCTACCAGGCTGAACTCCAAAAGACTACTCAATGATTGACCGACCGGGGTCAAAATTAATTACAAAGCAGACCGACAAGGTCATTAAACAATTCAGATACTAACTAAATTTACTTCTCAATGACAATAATAAGCTTGAACACAGAAAGGAATGACAGCTTAGCTTAATGAATGAAAATTACACCCATGCAAGGGTGGATACTCGACCGAAAGAGAAATACCAACCAAAATGAAACAAAAGAAAAAGACTCTGACTCTTGTGTGATTAGCATCGTCGTCTTCCATCTCCTTCCAAGCCGATCCCGTGACTGCTCCCGAGCTGTCAAAACCTGAGCGCATAACAGGCACCCACCCCCCGAAATCTCGGGGTTAGCAAACTGGAATTTTGCTAGTGCAAGTACATAATATATACAAGATATACGAACAATAACAACACAAAACTCAACAGCTGTGAAGACTTAACACAAACCATACATTCCCATAGTCAACACAGAACAACACTCGCATACAGAAGGTGAAAGATAATCACATAGTCATATTCTCTTTACGGAACATAACACCAACGGAACTTTAAACGAGTCCAAGTAGTCAGAAGATCTAGTTTGAAAAATCCCTTTTTATGAAAGGAAATGTATTTTGATAAGAAAGTTTGAAAACATTAATATTGACTCGGGCCGTCTTGGGATTTTGAAAATCAAATGGGAATACTTTTAGAAAATATTTCAAAAAGCTCTCGAGTCCTCGACAATTTGCAAGAAAACCATTACAACGTTATTCAGGGTCCTCGACCCAATTGATAAAACACTATAACAAGCGAATCATTACAACATCTCACGAGGTTCTCGGCCCAATCCAAATAATATCATCACGAGATCAAATCTCAACATCCCACGGTGTCCTCGACCCAATACACAGAATAATCATCACAGTACAATCAAAGGCACAGCCTCAACAGAAGGTTAGTGGATCTCGTTAACCTGCGCCTTTATCGCCGATGGGCAACCAGCACGGCCGTCCGAGGAAACAACTGGTGCAGAATCTCATGGCGAAACCTACAACACCTGAATCTATGATACTTCAGGCTGGTTCGATCAAATCAATGACTGAAACACAAGAAATGGGTAAAGGAAAAGGCAAAATGAATGGAACAATAGACTCTCAAAGGGAGCTGGAAGCTAGCGAAATATTCCTACAGGAGGAACTGGAAGCTGTAATTCAATGTGATTCAAAGCAAAAGGAAGCAAAACAACTCGAAGGGAAGGATAAATCAGTTACATCTCAAACTAAGCATGTGGAGCAAGCCCCGATCGAACCAGAGGTGAAGGCACAAACTGGTATGAAACTCACCTTTATCCCTCCTATTCTTAAGAATGGCACTCCCACTGCTTGTCTCGAGAAGAGTGATGTTGAAAAAGAAGCAGAGAAATGGAGATTTGCAGTTATTTTGTATGTGATAGGAGATTCACCCTCTATTTCCTACTTGAGCAATTTTCTGATGAAACAATGTGATTTGAATGCGAAACCTGAAATATTCTTTCATGCTGAGGGATATTTCGTAATTAGATTTGCAAATGTGGAGGAAAGGGATAAAGTTCTCTGTTCTGGGCCACATTTTATTGCTTCTAGACCTATAATTGTGAAAATATGGGAATCTGGATTCAGTTTTGAGAAGGAAGTTATGCGTGTCATACCTTTGTGGATCCAACTTCCTAACTTGCCGTTAAACTGTTGGGGAATTAACTCTTTAAGTAGAATATGGAGTGCATTGGGAAAACCTCTATGCACAGATGAGTGCACATCTCTACAGTCAAGAATCTCATATGCTAGATTGTTAGTAGAAATAGATGTGACCCAACCTATACAAGATAAAGTGGTGATTGAAGATGCTGAGGGTAATAAGATTGAGCAAAAAGTCATCTATGATTGGGTACCCCCATTTTGTAAGGTGTGCAATAAGGCCGGCCACAATTTTGCGGCAAAAACTCGACCTCGAACCTACCAAGAGGCTCTCAAGAAGCAACAATGGCAACCTAAACCAACTGTCGATCAGCAGGTTCAGAATAAAAAGGAAGTAATGGAGGAGAAGAAGAGCACTACCTCATCACCTACAAAGAATGACAAACTGGAAATCATATCAGCCACTCAAGATGAGTGGACTACACCAAGAAAGACTGCTCATAGAGTCAGTAATGAAAACCCTTAGATACTTGTCTCTACTGGAAATTCTTATGAGGTTATTGGAGAACAGCTTGATGGAAGAGATCTTATTTCAAAGGGCGGGGACCTATTCCCCTTTAGCACATCATGAAGCTTATCTTATAGAATGTGAGGGGTTGTAACAAACCCCTCAAGCAAAAAGAAATAAGAGTCTTTTTGTAAAAGAATAAAGTAGATGTAGTGAGGTTATTGGAAACTAGAGTCAAGCAAGCTAAGTTTCAGCATATTTCTAATAAAATCTACAGGAATTGGGAGTTTCTTCATAACTCTTCTCATGCTATAAATGGGAGGATTTGGCTAGGCTGGAATCCACAAAGGGTGAATGTTCATTGGATTGAGAATCATGAGCAAACTATTCTCTGTTTCATAAAGGATTTGAGATCTGGGAAACAATTCCAACTTCTTGTCGTCTATGCTTATAATACAAATGAACAGAGAAAGTTTCTATGGGAATATATAAGCAGATGTAGTCAAAATACCCAAGATGCTCTGCTCATTGCAGGAGACTTCAACTCCTTGCTATCCTCTGATGACAAATATAATGGGAACCCTGTGACTGAACCTGAAATCAGGGATTTCTCAAACTGTTTGACCTCTAATGAATTAACACCCCTGAAGGTTATTGGAAATAGATTCTCATGGTGTAATAACCAGGATATTGAACACAGAATATATACACTCATTGATAGGTGTATAGCTAACACTAAGTGGTGTGCTGATTTTACTGATGTTGTGGTAGAGTTACTGGCGAGAGGAGTATCAGATCATTACCCACAACAACTTGAAATTGATAATGAAAGTGAACGAAGAACTAGTCCATTCAGGTTTCTCAATGTTCTGGCAGAACATAAGGACTTCAAGCAAATCATGATATCAGGTTGGCAAGGTACTTGCAACTCCAATCAGTTGCTTAATATTTGGTATAAGCTTAAAAGCTTAAAACAGCCTTTAAAGAAGCCAAATACTTCTCATTATCTGAAAATACCTGAAAAGCTTGATGCTATGAGAACTCAGCTGAAAGAAATGCAAAGAAAGATAGCCTTGGATCTGCATAACGATGCTCTCATAACTGCAGAAAAACAACTGTTAGGTGACATTGAAAAATGGAGTGGGATTGAAGAAAGAATCTGGCATCAAAAATCCAGAATCGATTGGATCAAACTTGGAGATACTAACACCAGATACTTTCATGCTTACACCAAGGCAAGACAGAGCGGCAAAGCTATAAAACTTCTACAGAGAACTGATGGTACTACCTGTGTGACTCAACAACAGATTTTGGATGAGGTCAGAGACTTTTATCTTCAATTGATGGGGACTGCAGTTGAAGCTTTGCCAATGGTAGATAAAAATATTGTAGAGAGAGGCTATAGGCTCAATGCAACACAACAACTCTCCTTGTGTGCCCCTTTCTCTGCTCAGGAAATAAGAGAGGCTCTTTTTAGCATGGACACTTCCAAAGCCCCAGGTATGGATGGGTTTAATGTTTTCTTCTTCAAGCATAATTGGGAGATACTAGGACAATATGTTATCTCTGCAGTACAAGAATTCTTTCAATCAGGCTTTTTACCTCAGGCCATCAATATCACTCTTGTGACTCTATTACCCAAACTTGCTCATCCTCAGACAATTAGAGACTACAGGCCTATAGCCTGCTTCTCCATCTTATATAAAATCATCTCGAAAACTTTGGCTAACAGATTACAACATGTTCTTGATAGTCTTGTGAGTGAAAGTCAATCGGCTTTTGTGAAAGGGAGGGTAATATTTGATAATATTCTACTAGCGCATGAGCTGATTAAAGGATATGGAAGGAAAGGAGTCTCTCCCCGCTGCATGATTAAGATCGACATACAGAAAGCGTACGACTCTGTGGAATGGCCATTCCTCAAGTATTTACTATTAGAATTGGAATTTCCAGGTCAGTTTGTCACATGGATTATGAAGTGCATCACCACAGTTACTTATTCTTTCAATGTAAATGGGGATATTACTGCCCCATTTGCAGCCAAACGTGGGTTGAGACAAGGGGATCCTTTATCCCCTTATCTCTTTGTACTAAGGATGGAGTATTTTCAGCATTGTCTTCAGGAGTTACGAGCTGAAAAAGGCTTCAAATACCACCCCCGCTGCAAGAAATTTAATCTCATTCACATGTGCTTCGCTGATGATCTTTTGATGTTTGATAGGGGAGATATAACATCAATTCAATGCTTAATGAAAGCATTTATGAAGTTCTCTGATGCATCTGGACTCAAAGCTAATCAGATGAACAGTAGTGTCTATTTTGATGGAGTTCCTATGGAGCAACAAGAGAGTATCTTGACCAGCTTAGGCATGGTGAAAGGAGAATTACCATTCAGGTATTTAGGAGTGCCTCTCTCGTCAAAAAAGATTACTATCATGCAATGGAAGCCATTGATTCAGAGAATACTTGCACGAATTGAGTGCTGGTCGTCCAAACTCTTATCTTACGCGGGAAGAATTCAGCTCATCCAATCAGTTCTCACTAGCATTCAAGCTTATTGGAGTCAAGTCTTTCTCCTACCACAAAAGGTGCTGAAATTCATCCAAGCAACATGCAAAACATTCATGTGGACGGGCAAAACAGAAGTATCAAGGCGAGCACTGGTTGCATGGGAGTATATGTGTATGCCGAAGCAAGCAGGGGGATGGAATATTACAGCAACACAGGCGTGGAATCAAGCAGCTTTATGCAAATTGTTATGGTGTTTGGCTCAAAAGAAAGATAAAATATGGGTTAGATGGGTACACGGATACTACATCAAAGGTAGAGACATTCACACCATGCAAGCTCCTGCAAATGCATCATGGGTTATCAAGAAGGTGTTTAATGCTCGAGATTTCCTCACTAGAATTCAAGATGGAGCCAGAATTCTAACAGCTCCAACTTACAAGATCAAGGAAGTTTATGTGAAACTTCGAGGAGAGAACCTAAAGGTACCGTGGAGTAAGCTTCTTACTCAAAACGTAGCAGCACCCAAGTGCATTTTTATTACTTGGCTGGCTGTTCTCAACAGGTTACCTACCTGTGATAGACTTACTCGGTTTGGAGTGGTTTGTGATAAAGAGTGCATTCTTTGTCATGATAAGGAGGAAACAATGGAGCACATGTTCTTTATGTGTGAATTTTCAGCAGCAATTTGGAAGACAGTGCTTGCATGGGGTGGAATGCAAAGATCAACACAAGGGTGGGAGGAAGAGAAGCACTACTTAAATACACAATGCCGATCCAAAACTGCCAAACAAATAATGTACAGATTGCTCTTGACCACAACTATTTATCATATCAGGAAAGAACGTAATACTAGAAGGTTTCAAGCTAAGGAAGAAAGTATGGAGCGCATTGTCCAGAAATGCAATTTTATGATTGCTATTCGGAGCAGGAAGAATGCCAAATTGATGAGAATGTTGCGTACTTAGTTTCTTTATATTTGTAGCAGTATGTCTGTTTGTTGGATGTAAAGAATGACTGGGCTTATTACGTTGGAAATAAAATAATTTTATTTACCAAAAAAAAAGAGGCACAGCCTCTCATTCGACAAATCCTGCTCAAGACCCCTGATTAATTAACCCTCGGAGATCTCGTAAAATATCCTTGGTTAATTAACCCCGATACCAACATTTAAAACAAGCTGGAACGAACTTCAAAAACACGAATCGCAGTCTACATCAAGAACAACATTTTAAAGCGAGTTGCAAGGATTTAAATTACGAAAATCATTTGGTAACGGGGTCTTAGCTATCACTCAAATATCCATTACCAATAAGACTGCCAGGCGTCTCCCTTGCACACCTGTTTACCGGCGTTCACTCCACTATATTGGCCGCCCATTGCACATGTCACCGCGCCGGCGTTCACTCCCATAGGGGCCGCCCTTTGCTCGCGCATTAAGTAACACCGGTGTTCACCAATCATATGGAGCCGCTCATTGCAGCGTACACCAGGCCGGAGTACACGCCCCGCCCTCACAGGCACCCGGATATGACATCTCTCATAACAAGTATTCACGTTGTTACAAATACCAAGCACACAGTCAACCGTTGCAACAATTATCAAATCAGTTCATCAATTCACATAATTTATTCGCTAGTCCGTAACTACGTAAAATATAACAACAACTCGCACATTATTCATCAAGACTTAACACATTAAGCCTTCAACACTACCAATCAACACTACATATATATCCTTATATCGTAACTCAACCGAAAATACAAACATTACCATATTACCTCTATAAATATCATTCGTACTTTAATCTAAGTTGAGTACGTCGACTAATATTGGTATTAATCACCCAACATTTATCTCCATATGTATATTTATATACATATACATATACCTATACATATATCCACACACACACACACACACATATATATATATATATATATATATATATATATATATATATATACAGATATTCATAACATGATTTATACACTTCAGCAACAATGATTTCACGTAATTATAATTCGTATATCAAGGTACTTGCCTTGGTAATCTCTCGCGAATACTCCGGAAATACAGTTGATTGGAACAATCCGGAACTCCAACGGAAACGACGATCGGAAAGGCTCGACACTGGATTATCGTAGGAAATTCGTCCTTAATATCCTATCATTAAATAAACAATCAATCACATGAGGAAAAGCATAGAAAGATGACCGAACCCTAACTGTACTCTTCATAACGTACGTTACACACCTACGCAACGTACGTTACGTCTGCACGTTAGCGCACGTAAGCTATAAAGATTAATGCACGCTAAGAATGCATTTGAAAGTTCTTCTCAGTTCAGACGACTGTCTTGCCTGAGGGTATAACGTACGTAATGCATAGAGCTTAACGTACGCTATATTCACACATATATACTCATGTGAATCAGAATGATCCTATGGTGTTGATGTCTACGAATTCCAGGTTAATCATCCCATCATAAGACTTACTCCAATCTCGATTATAAATCCTCAAAGGTAGTTTGGAAAATCTGAGGTTGTTATCAACATTAAGTCTATGATTATTATGGAAACACCATACAATACGGTTTATTAATCTCAGAAAAATTCTCTTACTTGTTCATCATAACAAGATTCGAACTATAATGTTCTTAGCTCGGGTAACTAAAGCATGAACATTCCAACTTCCAAAAACATGATGTTCGGATAAAAATCATCTATGGAGATTAATAATCTTGGTAGTATGTTCATAACATCCTTAAGAACATGAATTCAAGGTGGAGGTAGCATTAACATACCTTAATATGAAGGAAACGCAGAGACAAGAGGTAGTATCCAACTCCGATTACTTGAATGCCAATCCAAGATGTTTGTTAACTTAAGTGATCGAGTCTATGTAATCTATAGGTGTTTTAGACGGCTAGAGACTCTCTATAAATGAAGGAAAACGAAGTACAAGTGAAAGGGACGAAGTGAAATGAAATGGGATGTTGTCCATATATATAATGTCTTGAGCTTTACGTACGTTAGCCTTAGCTATTTACGTACGTAATCGACTTAGCGCACACTACCATTCGTTCTTAGCGTACGCTATCGTTCAATGGTAGCTTACTATCTTAATCTGTACTCGCTTACGTATGTTACACCCTATGCATTACGTACGTAAGATACACACATTAGCGTACGCTAGTTACAAACCTTAGCGTACGTTAACACCCGTTGACCCCAAAACTGTCCAGGTTCATCCGCGGGAATCTTTCCGAGCCCACCACCAGCCGTCCATGTGCTACCCAGCCTGTTCAATCATTGACCTCCTTACGTACGCTACGTCTAGCTCGTAGCGTATGCTATCTCTAGCTCGTAACGTACGTTACGCTTACCTATTAGTGTGTGTTACGATGAAGTTGCATGTGAAGGATTAAAAGTTGATATTATCATGCATGAGGATACGAATACGGACACGATCGTACTTCGATTATTGATAGCACTAATTCAGGTAATACAGGGTTCAAATACGGACAAAAATACCCAACAATTTATCCGGATATTACATACTATCTCTCTTAAAAGAAGTTTCGTCCCGAAACTTAAAGTAGAGTGGAGAAGTAAAAGCTCCTAGAATTAAGGAAAATCACTAACGGCTCAGACGTACTGAAATCGCGTGTCGAGCTCGACCAACCGTCTTCAAGTTCATAACACAATGGAAATGTTAACCGCACGAGTGGGAACAAATAGTTTCGAACAAAATTTTGCAAGGATTACGATCAGATGTGGATAGACCACAATAATTCACGGAGTCTAACAAATCGGTTCTGAAATTCGTTCGAATGACGGTAGGTTCAGTAGAACATGGTAGTTTAAAATTGTCAAGAGGATCACAGATGAATCACCAACAATGAAAATCCCCCAACACCAAAAATACTAAGAAGAGTACGGGTAATACGCACCCCCCGTACTAAGAAGACATTTCAGCCCCGAAACTTAAAACAACAAAAGTTGGAAACGAAAAGCAATTAAAATGAAAAACGATCAAAGTCACGGTTGTTGGAAACAGCAACGACTAGAACATAGTACAAAATCTTCATTCGCCTATGTTAGGCTCTTTAGCAGGAGACATAAGGTTTCGGGACATTCTCCGGCCACTTGCTCTGTTCACCAACAGAGTAGCATTCTTTGCCAATTCAGAAATTGTCTCACAATGTTTCTCCCGATGGCCTTCACATCCGCACCGATAACAAGTCAAGAGTGGGGAGGGACAGTTTACACGGATATGTCCCATACGGTTGCAGTTGAAGCACACTCTCTTCTTATCGGGAGTCACCGATGCTGGCTTGGGATTCCCAATGTTCATTCTCGACCGCGAAGACGTCGCATTCGAACGACGTGGGGGTTTGAGAACCTTAGTCTCTTCACCGCCCAAAAATATTCCAGATGTCCTCGGTCTCTTTTCTCCGCTCATTGGCTCGGTCACTGAGGAGGTTTCATAGGATATCGTCTAGTCTTGATATTCCTTCACCATAACATGAATCGTTATCGTATGAATCACCTCACCGCTTCCGCTTCCATTATCACGTCTACGTCCGCCAAGGCTCGTCATGTTAATGCAGATAGTACCGTTTATTGTTATCACATAGTCGGTTGTACGGTATACCACAATTATCAACACAAGGTTTAATTAGCATCCTTAGAATAACGGTAATATCGTAAAGCACGAAATTTTCTGAAGTCAATTTTTAGTCCTTCGACTAGGACGATCATTATGCGTATGCTTTTAATGAAAACATTTTTTTGAAACAAAAGCCGAGTCACATTGTGCTCAAAACTTATAAATACCGTCCTTTATTTTGGAAGAGGAAGTTTATACAATGACTCTAAAATTTATTTTCGAGTAATGCCTACAAGAAAATTGAAAATCGAATTGTAACTAATTTAAAATATTTCAAAAGTGTTGAGTCCCAAATACCACAATTTTGAAAATCCTTCCTCTTCTACCAAAATGTTTATTCGAAAGAATTTTCTTCACCAAAATACGTGACCATTTGACATGACTACATTAAATCATGAGGTTTACAATGTTAGGAAAATTTCAAAATGTTACTTAAAAATGTTCATAATTCGGCCCGGGAATATTACATGCTGGGGATTCTGCACCGGAACCTACCAGGCTAAAAACAATTTACAAAACCATTTTAAAGTACGCCAAAAAAAACCGATGACGGTAGCATTTTCCAAAACTCACAAAATCATTTGTAAAATATCAAATACCGTCATAAAAATACCGTTAAAACGTGGAAGACTAAAATACCAAAACTCAGTTTAGGAAATCGGTCTTATGAGATAACAATTCAGTTTGCAAAATACCAAGAGTCATTTCAAAATACTCACGCAGCGGATAAAATTAACATTCAAAGATTTATTCTACTGAAATGCATAAACCAATAAATATGTTCGACTTTCGAAGTATACTACATAACCATTCTCACTCGAACCGTATACGCAGGTGATATCATAAAATAATATAATCTCTAACAAGTTCAAACCCTTGGTTCACGTTAAGCACAATATAATCACATACGTATACAAGGGGACTTACGATTCGGGAGGCTTACCATCATGGATTGCTTGAAGATGATGTTGGAACCATGATACTAATCACAACTCTGACGTGCGCGACTCACACAAGACATGGACTTGACCCAACGGCCTAGGTTTTTCACAAACCTAAGCTCCGATACCATAAATGTAACACCCCCAGAATACGACCGGGAATGTCACCCGCCGTAGACCCTTATCACAAGGATCTACCAGGCTGCACTCCAAAAGACTACCCAATGATTGACCGACCGGGGTCAAAATTAATTACAAAGCAGACCGACAAGGTCATTAAACAATTCAGATACTAACTAAATTTACTTCTCAATGACATTAATAAGCTTGAACACAGAAAGGAATGACGGCTTAACTTAATGAATGAAACTTACACCCATGCAAGGGTGGATACTCGACCGAAAGGGAAATACCAACCAAAATGAAACAAAAGAAAAAGACTCTGACTCTTGTGTGATTAGCATCGTCGTCTTCCATCTCCTTCCAAGCCAATACTGTGACTGCTCCCGAGCTGCCAAAACCTGAGCGCATAACAGGCACTCACCCCCCGAAATCTCGGGGGTTAGCAAACTGGAATTTTGCTAGTGCAAGTACATAATATATACAAGATATACAAACAATAACAACACAAAACTCAACAGCCGCGAAGCCTTAACACAAACCATACATTCCCATAGTCAACACAGAACATCACTCGCATACAGAAGGTGAAAGATAATCACATAGTCATATTCTTTTTACGGAACATAACACCAACGAAACTTTAAACAAGTCCAAGTAGTCAGAAGATCTAGTTTGAAAAATCCCTTTTTATGAAAGGAAAAGTATTTTGATAAGAAAGTTTGAAAACATTAATATTGACTCAGGCCGTCTTGGGATTTTGAAAATCAAATGGGAATACTTTTAGAAAATATTTCAAAAAGCTCTCGAGTCCTCGACAATTTGCAAGAAAACCATTACAACGTTATTCGGGGTCCTCGACCCAATTGATAAAACACTATCACAAGCGAATCATTACAACATATCACGGGGTTCTTGGCTCAATCTAAATAATATCATCACGAGATCAAATCTCAACATCCCACGGGGTCCTCGACCTAATAAACAGAATAATCATCACAGTACAATCAAAGGCACAACCTCTCATTCGACAAATCCTGCTCAAGACCCCTGATTAATTAACCCTCGGAGATCTCGTCAAATATCCTTGGTTAATTAACCCTGATACCAACATTTAAAACAAGTTGGAACGAACTTCAAAAACACGAATTGTGGTCTACATCAAGACCAACATTTTAAAGCGAGTTGCAAGGATTTAAATTACGAAAATCATTTGGTAACAGGGTCTTAGCTATCACTCAAATATCCATTACCAATAAGCGCCAGCCTCCTCGCACACTGTACCGGCGTTCACTCCACTATATTGGCGCCCATTGCACATGTCACCGCGCGGCGTTCACTCCCACAGAGCCGCCTTGCTCGCGCATTAAGTAACACCGGTGTTCACCAATCATATGGAGCCGCTCATTGCAGCGTACACCAGGCCGGAGTACACGCCCCGCCCTCAGAGGCACCCGGATATGACGTCTCTCATAACAAGTATTCACGTTGTCACAAATACCAAGCACACAGTCAACCGTTGCAACAATTATCAAATCAGTTCATCAATTCACATAATTTATTCGCCAGTCCGTAACTACGCAAAATATAACAACAACTCGCACATTATTCATCAAGACTTAACCAATAAGCCTTCAACACTACCAATCAACACTACATATATATCCTTATATCGTAACTCAACCGAAAATACAAACAATACCATATTACCTCTATATATATCATTCGTACTTTAATCTAAGTTGAGTACGTCGACTAATATTGGTATTAATCACCCAACATTTATCTCCATATGTATATTTATATACATATACATATACCTATACATATATCCACACACACACATATATATATATATATATATATATATATATATATATATATATACAGATATTCATAACATGATTCATACACTTCAGCAACAATGATTTCACGTAATTATAATTCGTATATCAAGGTACTTGCCTTGGTAATCTCTCGCGAATACTCCGGAAATACAGTTGATTGGAACAATCCGGAACTCCAACGGAAACGACGATCGGAAAGGCTCAACACTGGATTATCGTAGGAAATTCGTCCTTAATATCCTATCATTAAATAAACAATCAATCACACGAGGAAAAGCATAGAAAAATGACTGAACCCTAACTGTACTCTTCATAACGTACGTTACACACCTACGCAACGTACGTTACGTCTGCACGTTAGCGCACGTAAGCTACAAAGATTAACTCACGCTAAGAATGCATTTGAATGTTCTTCTCAGTTCAGACGACTGTCTTGCCTGAGGGTATAACGTACGTAATGCATAGAGCTTAACGTACGCTATATTCACACATATATACTCATGTGAATCAGAATGATCCTATGGTGTTGATGTCTACGAATTCCAGGTTAATCATCCCATCATAAGACTTACTCCAATCTCGATTATAAATCCTCAAAGGTAGTTCGGAAAATCTGAGGTTGTTATCAACATTAAGTCTATGATTATTATGGAAACACCATACAATACGATTTATTAATCTCAGAAAAATTCTCTTACTTGTTCATCATAACAAGATTCGAACTATAATGTTCTTAACTCCGGTAACTAAAGCATGAACATTACAACTTCCAAAAACATGATGTTCGGATAAAAATCATCTATGGAGCTTAATAATCTCGGTAGTATGTTCATAACATCCTTAAGAACATGAATTCAAGGTGGAGGTAGCATTAACATACCTTAATATGAAGGAAACGCATAGACAAGAGGTAGTATCCAACTCCGATTACTTGAATGCCAATCCAAGATGTTTCTTAACTTAAGTGATCGAGTCTATGTAATCTATAGGTGTTTTAGACGGCTGGAGACTCTCTATAAATGAAGGAAAACGAAGTACAAGTGAAAGGGACGAAGTGAAATGAAATGGGGTGTTGTCAATATATATAATGTCTTGAGCTTTACGTACGTTAGCCTTAGCTATTTACGTACGTAATCGACTTAGCGCACGCTACCATTCGTTCTTAGCATACGCTATCGTTCAATGGTTGCTTACTGTCTCAATCTGTACTCGCCTACGTACGTTACACACTATGCATTACGTACGTATGATACACACATTAGCGTACGCTAGTTACAAACCTTAGCGTACGTTAACACCCGTTGACCCCAAAACTGTCCAGGTTCATCCGCGGGAATCTTTCCGAGCCCACCACCAGCCGTCCATGTGCTAGCCAGCCTGTTCAATCATTGACCTCCTTACGTACGCTACGTCTAGCACGTAGCGTACGCTATCTCTAGCTCGTAACGTACGTTACGCTTACCTGTTAGCGTGCGTTACGATGAAGTTGCATGTGAAGGATTAAAAGTTGATATTATCATGCATGAGGATACGAATACGGACACGATCATACTTCGATTATTGATAGCACTAATTCACGTAATACAGGGTTCAAATACGGACAAAAATACCCAACAATTTATCCGGATATTACATACTATCCCTCTTAAAAGAAGTTTCGTCCCGAAACTTAAAGTAGAGTGGAGAAGTAAAAGCTCCTAGAATTAAGGAAAATCACTAACGGCTCAGACGTACTGAAATCGCGTGTCGAGCTCGACCAACCGTCTTCAAGTTCATAACACAATGGAAATGTTAACCGCACGAGTGGGAACAAATAGTTTCGAACCAAATTTGCAAGGATTACGATCAGATGTGGATAGACCACAATAATTCATGGAGTCTAACAAATCGGTTCTGAAATTCGTTCGAATGATGGTAGGTTCAGTAGAACATGGTAGTTTAAAATTGTCAAGAGGATCACAGATGAATCACCAACAATGAAAGTCCCCCAACACGGAAAATACTAAGAAGAGTACGGGTAATACGTGCCCCCCGTACTAAGAAGACATTTCAGCCCCGAAACTTAAAACAGCAGGAGTTGGAAACGAAAAGCAATTAAAATGAAAAACGATCAAAGTCACGGTTGTTGGAAACAGCAACGACTAGAACATAGTACAAAATCTTCATTCGCCTATGTTAGGCTCTTTAGCAGGAGACATAAGGTTTCGGGACATTCTTCGGCCACTTGCTCTGTTCACCAACAGAGTAGCATTCTTTGCCAATTCAGAAATTGTCTCACAATGTTTCTCCCGATGGCCTTCACACCCGCACCGATAACAAGTCAAGAGTGGGGAGGGACAGTTTACACGGATATGTCCCGTACGGTTGCAGTTGAAGCACACTCTCTTCTTACCAGGAGTCACCGATGCTAGCTTGGGATTCCCAATGTTCATTCTCGACCGCGAAGACGTCGCATTCGAACGACGTGGGAGTTTGAGAACCTTAGTCTCTTCACCGCCCAAAAATTTTCCAGATGTCCTCGGTCTCTTTTCTCCGCTCGTTGGCTAGGTCACTGAGGAGGTTTCATAGGAAATCGTCTGGTCTTTATATTCCTTCACTATAACATGAATCGTTGTCGTACGAACCACCTCACCGCTTCTGCTTCCATTATCACGTCTACGTCCGCCAAGGCTCGTCATGCTAATGCAGATAGTACCGTTTATTGTTATCACATAGTCGGTTGTACGGTATACCACAATTATCAACACAAGGTTTAATTAGCATCCTTAGAATAACGGTAATATCGTAAAGCACGAAATTTTCTGAAGTCAATTTTCAGTCCTTCGACTAGGACGATCATTATGCGTATGCTTTTAATGAAAAAATTTTTTTGAAACAAAAGCCGAGTCACATTGTGCTCAAAACTTATAAATACTGTCCTTTATTTTGGAAGAGGAAGTTTATACAATGACTCTAAAAATTTATTTTCGAGTAATGCCTACAAGAAAATTGAAAATCGAATTGTAACTAATTTAAAATATTTCAAAAGTGTTGAGTCCCAAATACCACAATTTTGAAAATCCTTCCTCTTCTACCAAAATGTTTATTCGAAAGAATTTTTTTCACCAAAATACGTGACTATTTGACATGACTACATTAAATCATGAGGTTTACAATGTTAGGAAAATTTCAAAATGCTACTTGAAAATGTTCATAATTCGGCCCGGGAATATTACATGCCGAGGATTCTGCACCGGAACCTACCAGGCTAAAAACCATTTACAAAACCATTTTAAAGTACGCCAAAAAAGCCCGATGATGGTAGCATTTTCCAAAACTCACAAAATCATTTGTAAAATATCAAATACCGTCATAAAAATACCGTTAAAACGTGCAAGACTAAAATACCAAAACTCAGTTTAGGGAATCGGTCTTATGAGATAACAATTCAGTTTGCAAAATACCAAGAGTCATTTCAAAATACTCATGCAGCGGATAAAATTAACATTCAAAGATTTATTCTACTGAAATGCATAAACCAATAAATATGTTCGACTTCCGAAGTATACTACATAACCATTCTCACTCGAACCGTATACACAGGTGATATCATAAAACAATATAATCTCTAACAAGTTCAAACCCTTGGTTCACGTTAAGCACAATATAATCAAATACGTATACAAGGGGACTTACGATTCGGGAGGCTTACCATCATGGATTGCTTGAAGATGATGTTGGAACCACGATACTAATCACAACTCTAACGCGCGCGACTTACACAAGACATGGACTTGACCCAACGGCCTAGGTTTTTCACAAACCTAAGCTATGATACCATAAATGTAACACCCCCAGAATACGACCGGGAATGTCACACGCCGTAGACCCTTATCACAAGGATCTACCAGGCTGAACTCCAAAAGACTACTCAATGATTGACCGACCGGGGTCAAAATTAATTACAAAGCAGACCGACAAGGTCATTAAACAATTCAGATACTAACTAAATTTACTTCTCAATGACATTAATAAGCTTGAACACAGAAAGGAATGACGGCTTAACTTAATGAATGAAACTTACACCCACGCAAGGGTGGATACTCGACCGAAAGGGAAATACCAACCAAAATGAAACAAAAGAAAAAGACTCTGACTCTTGTGTGATTAGCATCGTCGTCTTCCATCTCCTTCCAAGCCAATCCCGTGACTGCTCCCGAGCTGCCAAAACCTGAGCGCATAACAGGCACTCACCCCCCGAAATCTCGGGGGTTAGCAAACTGGAATTTTGCTAGTGCAAGTACATAATATATACAAGATATACGAACAATAACAACACAAAACTCAACAGCCACGAAGCCTTAACACAAACCATAGATTCCCATAGTCAACACAGGAGAACACTCGCATACAGAAGGTGAAAGATAATCACATAGTCATATTCTTTTTATGGAACATAACACCAACGAAACTTTAAACAAGTCCAAGTAGTCAGAAGATCTAGTTTGAAAAATCCCTTTTTATGAAAGGAAAAGTATTTTGATAAGAAAGTTTGGAAACATTAATATTGACTCGGGCCGTCTTGGGACTTTGAAAATCAAATGGGAATACTTTTAGAAAATATTTCAAAAAGCTCTCGAGTCCTCGACAATTTGCAAGAAAACCATTACAACGTTATTCGGGGTCCTCGACCCAATTGATAAAACACTATCACAAGTGAATCATTACAACATCTCACGGGGTTCTCGGCCCAATCCAAATAATATCATCACGAGATAAAATCTCAACATCCCACGGGGTCCTCGACCTAACACATTAAGCCTTCAACACTACCAATCAACACTACATATATATCCTTATATCGTAACTCAACCGAAAATACAAACATTACCATATTACCTCTATAAATATCATTCGTACTTTAATCTAAGTTGAGTACGTCGACTAATATTTGTATTAATCACCTAACATTTATCTCCATATGTATATTTATATACATATACATATACCTATACATATATGCACACACACACACACATATATATACATATATATATATATATATATATATATATATATATATATATATATACAGATATTCATAACATGATTCCTACACTTCAGCAACAATGATTTCACATAATTATAATTCGTATATCAAGGTACTTGCCTTGGTAATCTCTCGCGAATACTCCGGAAATACAGTTGATCGGAACAATCTGGAACTCCAACGGAAACGACGATCGGAAAGGCTCAACACTGGATTATCGTAGGAAATTTGTCCTTAATATCCTATCATTAAATAAACAATCAATCACACGAGGAAAAGCATAGAAAGATGACCGAACCCTAACAGTACTCTTCATAACGTACGTTACACACCTACGGAACGTACGTTACGTCTGCACGTTAGCGCACGTAAGCTATAAATATTATCGCACGCTAAGAATGCATTTGACAGTTCTTCTCAGTTCAGACGGCTGTCTTGCCTGAGGGTATAACTTACGTAATGCATAGAGCTTAACGTACGCTATATTCACACATATATACTCATGTGAATCAGAATGATCCTATGGTGTTGATGTCTACGAATTCCAGGTTAATAATCCCATCATAAGACTTACTCCAATCTCGATTATAAATCTTCAAAGGTAGTTCGAAAAATCTGAGGTTGTTATCAACATTAAGTCTATGATTATTATGGAAACACCATACAATACGGTTTATTAATCTCAGAAAACTTCTCTTACTTGTTTATCATAACAAGATTCGAACTATAATGTTCTTAACTCGGGTAACTAAAGCATGAACATTCCAACTTCCAAAAACATGATGTTCGGATAAAAATCATCTATGGAGCTTAATAATCTCGGTAGTATGTTCATAACATCCTTAAGAACACGAATTCAAGGTGGAGGTAGCATTAACATACCTTAATATGAAGGAAACGCAGAGACAAGAGGTAGTATCCAACTCCGATTACTTGAATGCCAATCCAAGATGTTTCTTAACTTAAGTGATCGAGTCTATGTAATCTATAGGTGTTTTAGACGGCTAGAGACTCTCTAGAAATGAAGGAAAACGAAGTACAAGTGAAAGGGACGAAGTGAAATGAAATGGGGTGTTGTCCATTTATATATAATGTCTTGAGCTTTACGTACGTTAGCCTTAGCTATTTACGTACGTAATCGACTTAGCGCATGCTACCATTCGTTCTTAGCGTACACTATCGTTCAATGGTAGCTTACTGTCACAATCTGTACTCGCTTACGTACGTTACACCCTATGCATTACGTACATAAGATACACACATTAGCATACGCTAGTTACAAACCTTAGGAAAATCACTAACGGCTCAGACATACTGAAATCGCGTGTCGAGCTCGACCAACCGTCTTCAAGTTCATAACACAATGGAAATGTTAACCGCACGAGTGGGAACAAATAGTTTCGAACAAAATTTGCAAGGATTACGATCAGATGTGGATAGACCACAATAATTCACGGAGTCTAACAAATCGGTTCTGAAATTTGTTCGAATGACGGTAGGTTCAGTAGAACATGGTAGTTTAAAATTGTCAAGAGGATCACAGATGAATCACCAACAATGAAAATCCCCCAACACCGAAAATACTAAGAAGAGTACGGGTAATATGTGCCCCCGTACTAAGAAGATATTTCAGCCCCGAAACATAAAACAGCAGGAGTTGGAAATGAAAAGCAATTAAAATGAAAAACGATCAAAGTCACGATTGTTGGAAACAGCGACGACTAGAACATAGTACAAAATCTTCATTCGCCTATGTTAGGCTCTTTAGCAGGAGACATAAGGTTTCGGGACATTCTCCGGCCATTTGCTCTGCTCACCAACAGAGTAGCATTCTTTGCCAATTCGGAAATTGTCTCACAATGTTTCTCCCGATGGCCTTCACACCCGCACCGATAACAAGTCAAGAGTGGGGAGGGACAGTTTACACAGATATGTCCCGTACGGTTGCAGTTGAAGCACACTCTCTTCTTACCGGGAGTCACTGATGCTGGCTTGGGATTCCCAATGTTCATTCTCGACCACGAAGACGACGTATTCGAACGACGTGGGGGTTTGAGAACCTTAGTCTCTTCACCGCCCAAAAATTTTCCAGATGTCCTCGGTCTCTTTTCTCCGCTCGTTGGCTCGGTCACTGAGGAGGCTTCATAGGATATCGTTCGGTCTTGATATTCCTTCACCATAACATGAATCGTTGTCATACAAACCACCTCACCGCTTCCGCTTCCATTATCACGTCTACGTCCGCCAAGGCTCGTCATGCTAATGCAGATAGTACCGTTTATTGTTATCACATAGTCGGTTGTACGGTATACCACAATTATCAACACAAGGTTTAATTAGCATCCTTAGAATAACGGTAATATCGTAAAGCACGAAATTTTCTGAAGTCAATTTTCAGTCCTTCGACTAGGACGATCATTATGCGTATGCTTTTAATGAAAAAATTTTTTTGAAACAAAAGCCGAGTCACATTGTGCTCAAAACTTGTAAATACTGTCCTTTATTTTGGAAGAGGAAGTTTATACAATGACTTTAAAAATTTATTTTCGAGTAATGCCTACAAGAAAATCGAAAATCGAATTGTAACTAATTTGAAATATTTCAAAAGTGTTGAGTCCCAAATACCACAATTTCGAAAATCCCTACTCTTCTACCAAAATGTTTATTCGAAAGAATTTGTTTCACCAAAATACGTGACCATTTGACATGACTACATTAAATCATGAGGTTTACAATGTTAGGAAAATTTCAAAATGCTACTTAAAAATGTTCGTAATTCCGCCCGGGAATATTACATGCCGGGGATTCTGCACCGGAACCTACCAGGCTAAAAACCATTTACAAAACCATTTTAAAGTACGCCAAAAAAATCCGATGACGGTAGCATTTTCCAAAACTCACAAAATCATTTGTAAAATATCAAATACCGTCATAAAAATGCCGTTAAAACGTGCAAGACTAAAATGCCAAAACTCGTTTTAGGGGATCGGTCTTATGAGATAACAATTCAGTTTGCAAAATACCAAGAGTCATTTCAAAATACTCACGCAGCGGATAAAATTAACATTCAAAGATTTATTCTACTGAAATGCATAAACCAATAAATATGTTCGACTTCCGAAGTATACTACATAACCATTCTCACTCGAACCGTATACGCAGGTGATATCATAAAACAATATAATCTCTAACAAGTTCAAACCCTTGGTTCACGTTAAGCACAATATAATCAAATACGTATACAAGGGGACTTACGATTCGGGAGGCTTACCATCACGGATTGCTTGAAGATGATGTTGGAACCACGATACTAATCACAACTCTGACGCGCGCGACTTACACAAGACATGGACTTGACCCAACGGCCTAGGTTTTTCGCAAACCTAAGCTCCGATACCATAAATGTAACACCCCCAGAATACGACCGGGAATGTCACACGCCGTAGACCCTTATCACAAGGATCTACCAGGCTGAACTCCAAAAGAATACTCAATGATTGACCGACCGGGGTCAAAATTAATTACAAAGCAGACCGACAAGGTCATTAAACAATTCAGAAACTAATTAAATTTACTTCTCAATGACATTAATAAGCTTGAACACAGAAAGGAATGACGGCTTAACTTAATAAATGAAACTTACACCCATGCAAGGGTGGATACTCGACCGAAAGAGAAATACCAACCAAAATGAAACAAAAGAAAAAAGACTCTGACTCTTGTGTGATTAGCATTGTCGTCTTCCATCTCCTTCCAAGCCAATCCCGTGACTGCTCCCGAGCTGCCAAAACCTGAGCGCATAACAGGCACCCACCCCCCGAAATCCCGGGGGTTAGCAAACTGGAATTTTGCTAGTGCAAGTACATAATATATATAAGATATACGAACAATAACAACACAAAACTCAACAGCCGCGAAGCCTTAACACAAACCATACATTCCCATAGTCAACACAGAACAGCACTCGCATACAGAAGGTGAAAGATAATCACATAGTCATATTCTTTTTACGGAACATAACACCAACGAAACTTTAAACAAGTCCAAGTAGTCAGAAGATCTAGTTTGAAAAATCCCTTTTTATGAAAGGAAAAGTATTTTGATAAGAAAGTTTGAAAACATTAATATTGACTTGGGCCGTCTTGGGATTTTGAAAATCAAATGGGAATACTTTTAGAAAATATTTCAAAAAGCTCTCGAGTCCTCGACAATTTGCAAGAAAACCATTACAACATTATTCGGGGTCCTCGACCCACCTTTATACCGGCGTTCACTCCACTATATTGGCCGCCCATTGCACATGTCACCGCGCCGACGTTCACTCTCACAGGAGCCGCCCCTTGCTCGCGCATTAAGTAACACCGGTGTTCACCATTCATATGGAGTCGCTCATTACAGCGTACACCAGGCCGGAGTACACGCCCCGCCCTCAGAGGCACCCGGATATGATGTCTCTCATAACAAGTATTCACGTTGTTACAAATACCAAGCACACAGTCAACTGTTGCAACAATTATCAAATCAGTTCATCAATTCACATAATTTATTCGCCAGTCCGTAACGACGCAAAATATAACAACAACTCGCACATTATTCATCAAGACTTAACACATTAAGCCTTCAACACTACCAATCAACACTACATATATATCCTTATATCGTAACTCAACCAAAAATACAAACATTACCATATTACCTCTCTAAATATCATTCGTACTTTAATCTAAGTTGAGTACGCCGACTAATATTTGTATTAATCACCCAACATTTATCTCCATATGTATATTTATATACATATACCTATACATATATCCACACACACACATATATATATATATATATATATATATATATATATATATAGAGAGAGAGAGAGAGAGAGAGAGATATTCATAACATGATTCATACACTTCAATAACAATGATTTCACGTAATTATAATTCGTATATCAAGGTACTTACCTTGGTAATCTCTCGCGAATACTCCGGAAATACAGTTGATTGGAACAATCCGGAACTCCAACGGAAACGACGATCGGAAAGGCTCAACACTGGATTATCATAGGAAATTCGTCCTTAATATCCTATCATTAAATAAACAATCAATCACACGAGGAAAAGCATAGAAAGATGACCGAACCCTAACTGTACTCTTCATAACGTACGTTACACACCTACGCAACGTACGTTACGTCTGCACGTTAGCGCACGTAAGCTACAAAGATTAAAGCACGCTAAGAATGCATTTGATAGTTCTTCTCAGTTCAGATGGCTGTCTTGCCTGAGGGTATAACGTACGTAATGCATAGAGCTTAACGTACACTATATTCACATATATATACTCATGTGAATCAGAATGATCCTATGGTGTTGATGTCTACGAATTCCAGGTTAATCATCCCATCATAAGACTTACTCCAATCTCGCTTATAAATCCTCAAAGGTAGTTCGGAAAATTTGAGGTTGTTATCAACATTAAGTCTATGATTATTATGGAAACACCATACAATACGGTTTATTAATATCAGAAAACTTCTCTTACTTGTTCATCATAACAAGATTCGAACTATAATGTTCTTAACTCGGGTAACTAAAGCATGAACATTCCAACTTCCAAAAACATGATGTTCGGATAAAAATCATCTATGGAGCTTAATAATCTCGGTAGTATCATAATATCCTTAAGAACACGAATTCAAGGTGGAGGTAGCATTAACATACCTTAATATGAAGGAAACGCAGAGACAAGAGGTAGTATCCAACTCCGATTACTTGAATGCCAATCCAAGATGTTTCTTAACTTAAGTGATCAAGTCTATGTAATCTATAGGTCTTTTAGACAGCTGGAGATGTTGGGATTCGGTGCCTAAAACGAAGGCCCAACGGAAGCGGTAAAACGAAAATTAATTCGATCCGAATCCCTACGAGGATCGATCGAGCTACGTATATACGAATATCAAAAACGAAACACAAGAGATACAAGAAACATACCCTCGTATTCCGTTGATTAAATGGATAACCTTCTCTTGAGCTATACCCCAAGCTTTGCTTGATCTCTACGAATCTATTCCGCTTCAAGCCCTTGAACGATCCAACGCCGAAAGCACCGCGTCTCTACTTGCCACGCGCCGGAAAAACGAACGGAATGACAACACCTTGCTATCCTCCGAGGATACGGCTAGAGCTAGGTGATGAAGCTTGTTATAGATATTAATATCACTCTAAGTGTATGAATATCTATCTCTCTCAATATTTCCTCACAAAATTTCTCTAAGAAGTTGTGAAGAAGATGAATGAAGAAGATGAATAAAGAAGATCATGAAGAAGACTTTATCTCTCTCTCCTCTTGCAACCTTACGTTGGAAACAAAAGTAATAATTGAAGGAGGAAGAGTTAGTCTTCTCCTTATATTCTTCATTCAACAACTCATCAAATCACTTTTAAATAAAAGAGATTCCATGTCCCCTAATGATAAACATTTCATGATATAAAATCATGAAGTCTTCCACCACATTAGGTGGAAGACAAAGAGGGGGCGGCCATCTAGAAGGGTAGGAAAAATTCGGTCCGTTTCGGACTCCCGTGAGTCCAAACAGATAAACTCCGATTCCGTTCCGATGTATTTATATCAATTAATTAATCCAATTAATTAATCATATCAAATACATAAAAACATAATTAATTTCTCCAAGAAATAATTATATTCATGAATTATATTAATCACCCAGTAATTTATTTAATTCATTAGGCCGTAAATTAATTTATCCAATAAATTAATTTAGACATCCAATGTCCCAATAAATTAGATATCCAATATCTAATATTTATAAAGAGAGAATAAGCTTGATTCATTCCGTCTTCAATCCTATTGCGCGACTCGGTAGGTCCGTCTCAGTCAGCAATGGGAGGAACCAAAGAGTAGTAGCACCACCTAGCCAGCCTGGCAGCCTACACTGTACCCCAACTGAGAACGAATGATTGGGATCATTCAAGAACCATTCTGTCGTGAATACCAGTATACGTATAAACCATTCTTTCAAATGTCCTGATCAAGTTATAGGGTCACGGTCAGTCAAACCCTATCTGTACTTGACGCTATGCATGCGTTAATGCAAATCGAGATCATCGAGCTGTCGTGTATCTAATACAACTAGCTCCAATGCTTTGGCCAAAGACTTATGATCTCATCTGCCAATAACCGCATAGGACATATAACCCGCTCACTAATGGGAGAAAGAATTCTATCTTGGTATTCGCAGGACTCGCTACTTGCCCGTCAAGATGCACGCCGAGGTTGACCCCGCCTTCCGGTTTACGTGGTCGAACTACTCTAATGAAAATCTTGACGTCACAAGCACATCCCTACTAAATCCTCAAGTCGAAGGTTCACGAATACCTATCACAACCTTTCGATTCCGTCATTGACGCCCCGAGTGAAATCCATGTGACGAATCGAGGGTGAGTCGGTTCGAGTATACTAATCTAATTAGCATACCTATAACGTGTGCTCCCACTAACCATTAGTGTTCGAGGCACTCTCCATGTCAAAGAACACGTCATACAAGTCTTCACATAAACTTAACGCCTACCAAGTTTCATCGACTTGCGAACGATTAAGTATTTGAGCTATAAACCTTTCCGGTGCCGACCCCCTTATCCAATAAGGAGTGGAACGTTTTGCTCTCAAATACACGGACTAGTTTCTATATGTTTATTTACGAGTTAGGAATTCCAGTAACTACCAGTAAATAAAGAAACATTCATTTGCCTTATATAAATGGTTTACATAATTACAAGTACAATGCCCTCACTCAACAACCTATGAGTGGCATTCGAGGGCATACTCCTAACAATCTCCCACTTGCACTCAATGCCACACACTATGGTATCTAATACCCATGTTCTCCAGATGACGCTCCAAGCTAGTCTGAGATAGTGGCTTGGTCAGTGGATCGGCGACGTTGTCGGCCGAGTCTACTCTATGCGGACAATGTATCCCTTGCGAACAAATTCTCTTACGAGATGATACTTCCTCTCAATATGTTTGGTCTTTGTTGTGAAACCTCGGCTCCTTGGCACGTCTCGTGCTAAAGTCGTTGTCGCGATGCAGAACAGCAAACGAACATGGTATCATTTGAAGTTCTCCTAGAAACTTCTTAATCCGTAACCCTTCCTTGGAAGCCTCCGAGGCCGCTTGATACTCACCTGACAGTGGAATCGGCGGTCGCGCTTTGCTTGGCACTACGCCAAGATATCGCTCCTCCATTAAGAGTAAATATGTAGCCGAGTGGACATCGAGTCGTCCTTCGGTCCTTGGAAGTCCGAATCGGTGAATCCCACCACATCTAATTCTCCACCGCCATACATAAGAACCATATCTCTAGTTCTTCTCAAGTACTTGAGAACGTTCTTTACTGACAGTCCAATGTTCCCTACAGGTTTGCCTGAAACCTACTCACCACGCTTACGGCATGCGCGATGTCGAGTCTTGTACACAACATAGCATACATAAGGCTACCCACGGCCGAAGCATATGGTATATTACTCATTTCCTTGCGTTGTTCCTCACTTTGAGGACACATCTTCAAGGTGAGTTTTATTCCATGTTGCATCGGTAGGAACCCTCTTTTAGAATCATCCATCTTAAATCGCTTTAAGATCTTATCTATATAGAGGGCTTGGGAAAGGCCTATTGTTCTCTTCGCTCTATCCCTAGAGAGCCGAATACCAAGAATATAGGTTGCTTCTCCCAAGTCTTTCATGGAGAAATTACTCGAAAGCCAAGCTTTCACAGAACTAAGCATTCCCACATCATTTCCCATTAGTAGAATGTCATCTACATATAGTACTAAGAATGCGATCTTGCTCCCACTAACCCTCTTGTATACACAAGGTTCCTCTTCATTTTGCACGAAATCAAACTCTTTGATTGCCTCGTCAAAACGAAGGTTCCAACTACGCGACGCTTGCTTCAGTCCATAAATGGAACGCTGAAGCTTGCACACTTTCTGAATATCGACTTCAGACACAAAGCCTTTAGGCTGCTCCATATAGATTTCCTCCTCGAGGAATCCATTAAGGAAAGCTGTCTTTACGTCCATTTGCCATATCTCATAATCGTGGTAGGCAGCTATAGCAAGCATCATGCGAATAGACTTGATCATGGCTACGGGCGAGAAGGTATCGTGGTAATCGATCCCTTCCTTCTGGGAATAACCCTTTGCCACAAGCCTGGCCTTATAGGCGTCAACCTTGCCATCACTATCAGTCTTTCTCTTGTAGATCCACTTGTTCCCAATAGGCACTATGCCCTTGGGGCGGTCTACTAGAGTCCAGACCTGATTGACATGCATCGAGTCTATCTCAGCTTCCATAGCTTCACGCCATTTCGCGGAGTCTACATCCACCATCGCTTGGTCATAGGTTGTTGGGTCAGTCTCTTGGCTATCACTTGGAACCTCATGGAGACCCAGCTCCTCCAAGTGCACAAGCCCATACCTCTCAGGTAAATGAGACACCCTACTAGACCTACGAGGTGGTTGTACTTGTGTTTCAGAAAGTTCGGTTCCAGTTTCTTGCACAGGTGTCTCTCGAGGAGTTTCATTGTATTCTTCTAAAGAAATACTTCTACCTGCTCCGCCTTCCTGAATGAACTCATCTTCCAGGAAGTGTGCTTGTAAATCAACAATGATCCTTCGATCTTCGGGCATGTAGAATAGATATCCCATCGTCCCAGACGGGAATCCAATGAAATGTCCCTTCGCAGAGCTAGCTTCCAACTTTTCCACCTTAGTCTTCTTGACATAAGCGGGACATCCCCAAATCCTAATATGATTAAGACTTGGTTTCCTTCCTTCCCACATCTCATGTGGAGTTTTAGGAACGGATTTGGAAGGACATCTGTTCAAGATATACGCGGCAGTCAGGAGTGCATACCCCCACAGGTAAATTGGCAAGTCAGTATAGCCCAGCATGGAACGGACCATGTTCAACAGGGTCCGGTTCCTTCTTTCTGACACACCATTTAACTGAGGAGTACCTGCAGGTGTTAGTTGTGAAACTATTCCATGTTCCTTAAGGAACTCGTCAAACTCCGTACTCATATACTCGCCACCTCGGTCCGACCGAAGTGCTTTGATATGATTACCAGTTTGTTTCTCGACTAGGGCCTTGAATTCCTGGAATTTCTCAAAGGCCTCGGATTTATGTTTCATTAAGTATACATAACCATACCTAGTATGATCATCTGTAAACGTAATGAAATATTGATATCCGTCATGTGCTGCTTCCAAAGCACCACATACATCGGTATGGATTAATCCCAGTTTATCAGCGGCTCTTTGAAATGTCCCTGTGAAGGGGGACTTAGTCATTTTGCCTTTAAGGCAAGATTCACAAGTAGGAAAGGGATCCGATCCCAATGGACCCATAAGTCCATCCTTTTCCATCTTGTAAACCTTGGTCTGACCAACATGACCAAGTCTAAGATGCCATTTCAAAACTTGATTGGTTTCATCCCTACCGCGTTTTCTATAGTATTCACAACTACTTTGTTGCTGAGATTTAGACGATACAATCCATTCAACAATGTAGCAGTACCCACTAGTTTATTTCTAAAATAAATTTTGCAGGAACCATCACCAATGAAAAATGAAAAGCCTTTTCGGTCCATGACCGGAATGGATACAATGTTTTTGTGCCCCTTGGGCAAAACAAGTACATCTTCTAAAGTCAAAACAAAGCCGGATTCTAAACCCAAAAGAAGTGATCCTATGTCGGTCGCCTCGACACTATGCCCGCTTCCGACTGTGATCATAACTTCTCCAGCTCCAAGCTTCCTACTTTGTTCCAGATCTTGATTCACGGTACAAATATGAGAACTAGCACCAGAATCCAGTATCCAGGAAGTAGAAAATACAAAGAGAACAATTTGTTTCCAAAACTAAAAGTTCTCAGACTAAGTGCCATGAAGAATCGGACAGTCTCTAGCCCAAGGCCCACCACCGCACTTGAGACAAGCATCCTTCTTCTTCTTGTTCTTTGGAACCATCGGGGCCTTGCCCTTTCCCTTAAGGTCCTTAGCTTGTGGTCCAGTCCGCTTCTTGGTCTTTTTCTTCTTATTCTTAGACTTCCGAAGTCCAGAAGAAATCACAAGTGCAGACTCCTTCATCCGCGGGGTCTTCATCCGAGGCGAGCGGTCACCGGTTGTTCATTAGCCGGCCAAATTACATGCAATCTCATTGCAGTTGAAGTTCATAACAAACTGTGAGAAGGAATCAGGGAGAGACTGTAGGATAAGGTCGGTTTGGAGAGAAGTATCCATTTTAAAATCAAGAGCCTCCAATCTCTCGATCATGGATATCATTTTGAGGACGTGTTCCCCAACCTTCTCACCTTCCTTCATCCTTGCACCGAACAGTTGCTTGGATATCTCATATCTAGCAGTTCTGCTGTGCTCACCATAAAGTTCGGTTAAGTGAGATAGAATCTGCCTAGCAGAAGTCATTTTCTCATGAGCTCTCTGAAGCTCATTAGACATGGAAGCCATCATATAAGCACGGACTTTCACGTCATCCTTAACCCACTTTTCGTGGTTTTCAATCTCTTCCTGATTGGCTCGGGTCCGCACAGGAGGCGCCGGAATGTCCGTCTCCAAGACGTATCCCAGTGCCTCTATACTGAGGACAATCATCAGATTGCGGAGCCAATCCACAAAGTTAGGTCCCATTAAGGTGTTCTTTTCGAGTAGAATTGCGAGTGGATTCATTGTCATATTGAGTTATGTCTGCATTAAGTAAAACAGATTAATTAGTGACTTGTTATATTATGTTCTGAGTATAGAATTTAGGTCTTTTCTATTCTTGTTACCCAGCTCCCACTATTTTTATCAGAATAACACACTCCCATGTGAAAATCCGGAAGTATCGTCGCTCTACTTCATAGTGGTGATCGAGTTCTTTATAAATCTTAATAGAGGGCAACCGAACAGGTTTCTAGTCTATTAGTTTTCATAAAGTGGTGTCCAACACCAACCCATCTAATGGAAGATTCGATCTTCTTTTTCCCCTTGTTCACTCCCCTCAACCTATACGGTTTCTATGGTTCGTGAACAAGTTAAGTTTATACCATCGACGCAAATCAGTTTCACAATTGAATCCTATCCAGCAACCTATCAGGTTTCTAGGGATACAATTTGCTCCAACCGAAGGCATCCAATGCGCTCCCGGTAATTTATCCGTCCTCCCCGAATGACTACCCCGATAACTCGGAAGCATAGCACATCCGGTTTGGATTTCAATTTCCCGAAAACTCGATGGAGGGAAGGAAAACCTTGAAACCTTATAAACTTAATATTTTGTTGTGGGAGAATTTTCGCGATTAACGTTACACTTTGCACATTAATCATTTTAGCGCGTTTGTGGCATTCATACAATATGAAAAAAAAAACATTCACAACCTAGTTGCTACCAACATGTGTTTCATGGACCGTTCCTAGAAAACAAAAACTCCGTAATCTAATTACAAGTCTTCGTCTTGAATCTTCGTCTTCTCTAAATGGATCTTCTTCCGGTCTTCGTCATTACATATAAATTTTACATCAAAAATTGCATCCTAGATACAAACATTTCTAGTAAAATAAATAGGCTCAAAACGGCCTTTACAACCCAATCGAATAAAACGAACGATTGAAAAACTAAGTCCACGAACCACATCCCCATTCAAAAGCATTCATCCAATAAATACTAAATAAATGGAAAGCGTAGAGATACATTGATCCAATCAACAATACGAACCGATCCAATCGATTCACACAATCGGTAATATGATAACGTTCAAAATAATTCGGTCGACCATAAATATTCCAATTAATCAAATTTCCCTTATAAAATGAAATACCATAAATCATTTTAATCATATTAAATCCAATTTAACATGAGGGAGATTAATTTTCAAGAATACGAAAAATCGAGCGGGCGAAAATGGCTGCCATGGCCGAGTCACTGTCGGCATCTTTCCTGATCGCTGCATGGCCGAGTCACGCTCGGCGACTACCGGCCGGCACGGCCCGTGTCTCGACACGGTCGGGTCTGCTGGCAAGGCTGGGATCGCCGACACGGCCCGTGTCACCGGACACGGCCGAGTCACCCCGGGCAAGAACTCCGCCTTTGTCCGAAAAATTGTCCGACGACGATTCAGAGCTCGATTTTCGACCGGATATCCAATATCAATATTTTTCAACATTCATATCTTCAATATAAATCATATTTCCAAGAAATTAAGATTTATATTTAGACATAAACTTACGAAAAATATAACTACAACGACCGTAAAAATATATACCACGATTATGACTAAAATGATTCCAAATCATTCACCATCTAATCAAGCATTCCAAATGCTAATATCGTATATACGATCGCAAGACCTACGCTCCGATACCACTGTTGGGATTCGGTGCCTAAAACGAAGGCCCAGCGGAAGCGGTAAAACGAAAATTAATTCGATCCGAATCCCTACGAGGATTGATCGAGCTACGTATATACGAATATCAAAAACAAAACACAAGAGATACAAGAAACATACCCTCGTAGTCCGTTGATTAAATGGATAACCTTGTCTTGAGCTATACCCCAAGCTTTGCTTGATCTCTACGAATCTATTCCGCTTCAAGCCCTTGAACGATCAACGCCGAAAGCACCGCGTCTCTACTTGCCACGCGTCGGAAAAACGAACGGAATGACAAAACCTTGCTATCCTCCGAGGATACGGCTAGAGCTAGGTGATGAAGCTTGTTATAGATATTAATATCACTCTAAGTGTATGAATATCTATCTCTCTCAGTATTTCCTCACAAAATTTCTCTAAGAAGTTGTGAAGAAGATGAATGAAGAAGATGAATAAAGAAGATGATGAAGAAGACTTTATCTCTCTCTCCTTTTGCAACCTTACGTTGGAAACAAAAGTAATAATTGAAGGAGGAAGAGTTAGTCTTCTCCTTATATTCTTCATTCAACAACTCATCAAATCACTTTTAAATAAAAGAGATTCCATGTCCCCTAATGATAAACATTTCATGATATAAAATCATGAAGTCTTCCACCACATTAGGTGGAAGACAAAGAGGGGGCGGCCATCTAGAAGGGTAGGAAAAATTCGGTCCGTTTCGGACTCCCGTGAGTTCAAACAGATAAACTCCGATTCCGTTCCGATGTATTTATATCAATTAATTAATCCAATTAATTAATCATATCAAATACATAATAACATAATTAATTTCTCCAAGAAATAATTATATTCATGAATTAAATTAATCACCCAGTAATTTATTTAATTCATTAGGCCGTAAATTAATTTATCCAATAAATCAATTTAGACATCCAATGTCCCAATAAATTAGATATCCAATATCTAATATTTATAAAGAGAGAATAAGGTTGATTCATTCCGTCGTCAATCCTATTGCGCAACTCGGTAGGTCCGTCTCAGTCAGCAATGGGAGGAACCAAAGAGTAGTAGCACCACCTAGCCAGCCTGGCAGCCTACACTGTACCCCAACTGAGAACGAATGATTGGGATCATTCAAGAACCATTCTGTCGTGAATACCAGTATACGTATAAACCCTTCTTTCAAATGTCCCGATCAAGTTATAGGGTCACGGTCAGTCAAACCCTATCTGTACTTGACGCTATGCATGCGTTAATGCAAATCGAGATCATCGAGCTGTCGTGTATCTAATACAACTAGCTCCAATGCTTTGGCCAAAGACTTATGATCTCATCTGCCAATAACCGCATAGGACATATAACCCGCTCACTAATGGGAGAAAGAATTCTATCTTGGTATTCAGTAGGACTGCTACTTGCCGTCAAGATGCACGTCGAGGTTGACCCCGCCTTCCGGTTTACGAGGTCGAACTACTCTAATGAAAATCTTGACGTCACAAGCACATCCCTACTAAATCCTCAAGTCGAAGGTTCACGAATACCTATCACAACCTTTCGATTCCGTCATTGATCGTCCCGAGTGAAATCCATGTGACGAATCGAGGGTGAGTCGGTTCGAGTATACTAATCTAATTAGCATACCTAACGTGTGCTCCCACTAACCATTAGTGTTCGACATGCACTCTCCATGTCAAAGAACACGTCATACAAGTCTTCACATAAACTTAACGCCCGATCAAGTTTCATCGACTTGCGACGATTAAGTATTTGAGCTATAAACCTTTCCGGTGCGACCCCTTATCCAATAAGGAGTGGAACGTTTTGCTCTCAAATACACGGACTAGTTTCTATATGTTTATTTACGAGTTAGGAATGCGGTAACTACCGGTAAATAAAGAAACATTCATTGCCTTATATAAATGGTTTACATAATTACAAGTACAATGCCCTCACTCAACAACCTATGAGTGGCATTCGAGGGCATACTCTAACAATCTCCCACTTGCACTCAATGCCACACACTATGGTATCTAATACCCATGTTCTCCAGGATGACGCTCCAAGCTAGTCCGAGATAGTGGCTTGGTCGGTGGATCGGCGACGTTGTCGGCCGAGTCTACTCTATGCGGACAATGTATCCCTTGCGAACAAATTCTCTTACGAGATGATACTTCCTCTCAATATGTTTGGTCTTTGTTGTGAAACCTCGGCTCCTTGGCACGTGCTACTGACTCCGTCGTTGTCGCGATGCAGTAGACAGCGACTCGGCACATGGTATCATTTGAAGTTCTCCTAGAAACTTCTTAATCCGTAACCCTTCCTTGGAAGCCTCCGAGGCGCTTGATACTCGGCTGACAGTGGAATCGGCGATCGCGCTTTGCTTGGCACTACGCCAAGATCTGCTCCTCCATTAAGAGTAAATATGTAGCAGTGGACATCGAGTCGTCCTTGGTCCTTGGAAGTCCGAATCGGTGAATCCCACCACATCGATTCTCCACCGCCATACATAAGAACCATATCTCTAGTTCTTCTCAAGTACCGAGAACGTTCTTTATAGCAGTCAATGTTCCCTACAGGTTTGCACGAAACCTACTCACCACGCTTACAGCATGCGCGATGTCAGGTCTTGTACACAACATAGCATACATAAGGCTACCCACGGCCAAAGCATATGGTATATTACTCATTTCCTTGCGTTGTTCCTCACTTTGAGGACACATCTTCAAGGTGAGTTTTATTCCATGTTGCATCGGTAGGAACCCTCTTTTAGAATCATCCATCTTAAATCGCTTTAAGATCTTATCTATATAGAGGGCTTGGGAAAGGCCTATTGTTCTCTTCGCTCTATCCCGGTAGAGCCGAATACCAAGAATATAGGTTGCTTCTCCCAAGTCTTTCATGGAGAAATTACTCGAAAGCCAAGCTTTCACAGAACTAAGCATTCCCACATCATTTCCCATTAGTAGAATGTCATCTACATATAGTACTAAGAGTGCGATCTTGCTCCCACTAACCCTCTTGTATACACAAGGTTCCTCTTCATTTTGCACGAAATCAAACTCTTTGATTGCCTCATCAAAACGAAGGTTCCAACTACGCGACGCTTGCTTCAGTCCATAAATGGAACGCTGAAGCTTGCACACTTTCTGAATATCGACTTCAGACACAAAGCCTTTAGGCTGCTCTATATAGATTTCCTCCTCGAGGAATCCATTAAGGAAATCCGTCTTTACGTCCATTTGCCATATCTCATAATCGTGGTAGGCAGCTATAGCAAGCATCATGCGAATAGACTTGATCATGGCTACGGGCGAGAAGGTATCGTGGTAATCGATCCCTTCCTTCTGGGTATAACCCTTTGCCACAAGCCTGGCCTTATAGGCGTCAACCTTGCCATCACTATCAATTTTTCTCTTGTAGATCCACTTGTTCCCAATAGGCACTATGCCCTTGGGGCGGTCTACTAGAGTCCAGACCTGATTGACATGCATCGAGTCTATCTCAGCTTCCATAGCTTCACGCCATTTCGCGGAGTCTACATCCACCATCGCTTGGTCATAGGTTGTTGGGTCAGTCTCTTGGCTATCACTTGGAACCTCATGGAGACCCAGCTCCTCCAAGTGCACAAGCCCATACCTCTCAGGTAAATGAGACACCCTACTAGACCTACGAGGTGGTTGTACTTGTGTTTCAGAAAGTTCGGTTCCAGTTTCTTGCACAGGTGTCTCTCGAGGAGTTTCATTGTATTCTTCTAAAGAAATACTTCTACCTGCTCCGCCTTCCTGAATGAACTCATCTTCCAGGAAGTGTGCTTGTAAAGCAACAACGATCCTTCGATCTTCGGGCATGTAGAATAGATATCCCATCGTCCCAGACGGGAATCCAATGAAACGTCCCTTCGCAGACCTAGCTTCCAACTTTTCCACCTTAGTCTTCTTGACATAAGCGGGACATCCCCAAATCCTACTATGATTAAGACTTGGTTTCCTTCCTTCCCACATCTCATGTGGAGTTTTAGGAACGGATTTGGAAGGACATCTGTTCAAGATATACGCGGCGATCAGTGCATACCCCCAAAGGTAAATCGGCAAGTCAGTATAGCCCAGCATGGAATGGACCATGTTCAACAGGGTCCGGTTCCTTCTTTCTGACACACCATTTAACTGAGGAGTACCTGCAGGTGTTAGTTGTGAAACTATTCCATGTTCCTTAAGGAACTCGTCAAACTCCGTACTCATATACTCGCCACCTCGGTCCGACCGAAGTGCTTTGATATGATTACCAGTTTGTTTCTCGACTAGGGCCTTGAATTCCTGGAATTTCTCAAAGGCCTCGGATTTATGTTTCATTAAGTATACATAACCATACCTAGTATGATCATCTGTAAACGTAATGAAATATTGATATCCGTCATGTGCTGCTTCCAACGCACCACATACATCGGTATGGATTAATCCCAGTTTATCAGCGGCTCTTTGAAATGTCCCTGTGAAGGGGGACTTAGTCATTTTGCCTTTAAGGCAAGATTCACAAGTAGGAAAGGGATCCGATCCCAATGGACCCATAAGTCCATCCTTTTCCATCTTGTAAACCTTGGTCTGACCAACATGACCAAGTCTAAGATGCCATTTCAAAACTTGATTGGTTTCATCCCTACCGCGTTTTCTAGTTATAGTATTCACAACTACTTTGTTGCTGAGATTTAGATGATACAATCCATTCAACAATGTAGCAGTACCCACTAGTTTATTTCTAAAATAAATTTTGCAGGAACCATCTCCAATGAAAAATGAAAAGCCTTTTCGGTCCATGACCGGAATGGATACAATGTTTTTGTGCCCCTTGGGCAAAACAAGCACATCTTCTAAAGTCAAAACAAAGCCGGATTCTAAACCCAAAAGAAGTGATCCTATGTCGGTCGCCTCGACACTATGCCCGCTTCCGACTGTGATCATAACTTCTCCAGCTCCAAGCTTCCTACTTTGTTCCAGATCCTGATTCACGGTACAAATATGAGAACTAGCACCAGAATCCAGTATCCAGAAGTAGAAAATACGATAGCGAACAATTTGTTTCCAAAACTAAAAGTTACGTACCAAGTGCCATGAAGAATCGGACAGTCTCTAGCCCGGTGGCCCACTCACCGCACTTGAGACAAGCATCCTTCTTCTTCTTGTTCTTTGGAACCATCGGGGCCTTGCCCTTTCCCTTAAGGTCCTTAGCTTGTGGTCCAGTCCGCTTCTTGGTCTTTTTCTTCTTATTCTTAGACTTAGAAGTCCGGAAGAAATCACAAGTGCGAGACTCCTTCATCCGCGGGTCTTCATCCGAGGCGAGCGGTCACCGGTTGTTCATTAGCCCGGCTAAATTACATGCAATCTCATTGCGGTTGAAGTTCATAACAAAAGTGAGAAGGAATCGAGGAGAGGCGTAGGATAAGGTCGGTTTGGAGAGAAGTATCCATTTTAAAATCAAGAGCCTCCAATCTCTCGATCATGGATATCATTTTGAGGACGTGTTCCCCAACCTTCTCACCTTCCTTCATGCTTGCACCGAACGATTGCTTGGATATCTCATATCTAGCGATTCTGCATGCTCACCATAAAGTTCGGTTAAGTGAGATAGAATCGCCTAGCGAAGTCATTTTCTCATGAGCTCTCTGAAGCTCATTAGACATGGAAGCCATCATATAAGCACGGACTTTCACGTCATCCTTAACCCACTTTTCGTGGTTTTCAATCTCTTCTGATTGGCTTGGAGTCCGCCAGAGGCGCGGAATGTCCGTCTCCAAGACGTATCCCAGTGCCTCTATACGGAGGACAATCATCAGATTGCGGAGCCAATCCACAACGGTAGGTCCCATTAAGCTGTTCTTTTCGCGTAGAATTGCGAGTGGATTCATTGTCATATTGAGTTATGTCTGCATTAAGTATAACAGATTAATTAGTGACTTGTTATATTATGTTCTGAGTATAGAATTTAGGTCTTTTCTATTCTTGTTACCCAGCTCCCACTATTTTTATCGGAATAACACACTCCCATGTGAAAATCCGGAAGTATCGTCGCTCTACTTCATAGTGGTGATCGAGTTCTTTATAAATCTTAATAGAGGGCAACCGAACAGGTTTCTAGTCTATTAATTTTCATAAAGTGGTGTCCAACACCAACCCATCTAATGGATGATTCGATCTTCTTTTTCCCCTTGTTCACTCCCCTCAACCTATACGGTTTCTATGGTTCGTGAACAAGTTAAGTTTATACCATCGACGCAAATCAGTTTCACAATTGAATCCTATCCGGCAACCTATCAGGTTTCTAGGGATAAAATTTGCTCCAACCGAAGGCATCCAATGCGCTCCCGGTAATTTATCCGTCCTCCCCGAACGACTACCCCGATAACTCGGAAGCATAGCACATCCGGTTTGGATTTCAATTTCCCGAAAACTCGATGGAGGTAAGGAAAACCTTGAAACCTTATAAACTTAATATTTTGTTGTGGGAGAATTTTCGCGATTAACGTTACACTTTGCACATTAATCATTTTAGCGCGTTTGTGGCATTCATACAATATGAAAAAAAAAACATTCACAACCTAGTTGCTACCAACATGTGGTTCATGGACCATTCCTAGAAAACAAAAACTCCGTAATCTAATTACAAGTCTTCGTCTTGAATCTTCGTCTTCTCGAAATGGATCTTCTTCCGGTCTTCGTCATTACATATAAATTTTACATCAAAAATTGCATCCTAGATACAAACATTTCTAGTAAAATAAATAGGCTCAAAACGGCCTTTACAACCCAATCGAATAAAACGAACGATTGAAAAACTAAGTCCACGAACCACATCCCCATTCAAAAGCATTCATCCAATAAATACTAAATAAATGGAAAGCGTAGAGATACATTGATCCAATCGATTCACACAATCGGTAATATGATAACGTTCAAAATAATTCGGTCGACCATAAATATTCCAATTAATCAAATTTCCCTTATAAAATGAAATACCATAAATCATTTTAATCATATTAAATCCAATTTAACATGAGGGAGATTAATTTTCAAGAATACACGAAAAAATCGAGTAGGCGAAAATGGCTGCCATGGCCGAGTCAATCGGCATCTTTCCGTGATCGCGGGCATGGCCGAGTCACGCTCGGCGACTCTACCGGCCGGCACGGCCGTGTCTCCCGACACGGTCGGGTGCACTGGCGATGGCACTGGGATCGCTGACACGGCCCGTGTCACCGGACACGGCCGAGTCACCTGGCGACAACTCGCCTTTGTCCGAAAAATCGTCCGACGACGATTCGGAGCTCGATTTTCGACCGGCTATCCAATATCAATATTTTTCAACATTCATATCTTCAATATAAATCATATTTCCAAGAAATTAAGATTTATATTTAGACATAAACTTACGAAAAATATAACTACAACGACCGTAAAAATATATACCACGATTATGACTAAAATGATTCCAAATCATTCACCATCTAATCAAGCATTCCAAATGCTAATATCGTATATACGATCGCAAGACCTACGCTCCGATACCACTGTTGGGATTCGGTGCCTAAAACGAAGGCCCAGCGGAAGCGGTAAAACGAAAATTAATTCGATCCGAATCCCTACGAGGATTGATCGAGCTACGTACATACGAATATCAAAAACGAAACACAAGAGATACAAGAAACATACCCTCGTAGTCTGTTGATTAAATGGATAACCTTCTCTTGAGCTATACCCCAAGCTTTGCTTGATCTCTACGAATCTATTCCGCTTCAAGCCCTTGAACGATCCAACGCCGAAAGCACCGCGTCTCTACTTGCCACGCACCGGAAAAACGAACGGAATGACAACACCTTGCTATCCTCCGAGGATACGGCTAGAGCTAGGTGATGAAGCTTGTTATAGATATTAATATCACTCTAAGTGTATGAATATCTATCTCTCTCAATATTTCCTCACAAAATTTCTCTAAGAAGTTGTGAAGAAGATGAATGAAAAAGATGAATAAAGAAGATGATGATGAAGACTTTATCTCTCTCTCCTCTTGCAACCTTACGTTGGAAACAAAAGTAATAATTGAAGGAGGAAGAGTTAGTCTTCTCCTTATATTCTTCATTCAACAACTCATCAAATCACTTTTAAATAAAAGAGATTCCATGTCCCCTAATGATAAACATTTCATGATATAAAATCATGAAGTCTTCCACCACATTAGGTGGAAGACAAAGAGAAGCGGCCATCTAGAAGGGTAGGAAAAATTGGTCCGTTTGGACTCCGTGAGTCCAAACAGATAAACTCCGATTCCGTTCCGATGTATTTATATCAATTAATTAATCCAATTAATTAATCATATCAAATACATAATAACATAATTAATTTCTCCAAGAAATAATTATATTCATGAATTAAATTAATCACCCAGTAATTTATTTAATTCATTAGGCCGTAAATTAATTTATCCAATAAATCAATTTAGACATCCAATGTCCCAATAAATTAGATATCCAATATCTAATATTTATAAAGAGAGAATAAGATTGATTCATTCCGTCGTCAATCCTATTGCGCGACTCGGTAGGTCCGTCTCAGTCAGCAATGGGAGGAACCAAAGAGTAGTAGCACCACCTAGCCAGCCTGGCGGCCTACACACTTACCCCCGAGAACGAATGATTGGGATCATTCAAGAACCATTCTGTCGTGAATACCAGTATACGTATAAACCCTTCTTTCAAATGTCCCGATCAAGTTATAGGGTCATGGTCAGTCAAACCCTATTTGTACTTGACGCTATGCATGCGTTAATGCAAATCGAGATCATCGAGCTGTCGTGTATCTAATACAACTAGCTCCAATGCTTTGGCCAAAGACTTATGATCTCATCTGCCAATAACCGCATAGGACATATAACCCGCTCACTAATGGGAGAAAGAATTCTATCTTGGTATTCAGTAGGACCTGCTACTTGCCCGTCAAGATGCACGTCGAGGTTGACCCCCGCCTTCCGGTTTACAGGGTCGAACTACTCTAATGAAAATCTTGACGTCACAAGCACATCCCTACTAAATCCTCAAGTCGAAGGTTCACGAATACCTATCACAACCTTTCGATTCCGTCATTGACTGTCCCAGAGTGAAATCCATGTGACGAATCGAGGGTGAGTCGGTTCGAGTATACTAATCTAATTAGCATACCTATAACGTGTGCTCCCACTAACCTTTAGTGTTTGACAGGCACTCTCCATGTCAAAGAACACGTCATACAAGTCTTCACATAAACTTAACGCCCAGTCAAGTTTCATCGACTTGCGAATGATTAAGTATTTGAGCTATAAACCTTTCCAGTGTCGACCCCCTTATCCAATAAGGAGTGGAACGTTTTGCTCTCAAATACACGGACTAGTTTCTATATGTTTATTTACGAGTTAGGAATGCCAGTAACTACCAGTAAATAAAGAAACATTCATTTGCCTTATATAAATGGTTTACATAATTACAAGTACAATGCCCTCACTCAACAACCTATGAGTGGCATTCGAGGGCATACTCCTAACAGGAGACTCTCTAGAAATGAAGGAAAACGAAGTACAAGTGAAAGGGACGAAGTGAAATGAAATGGGGTGTTGTCCATATATATAATGTCTTGAGCTTTACGTACGTTAGCCTTAGCTATTTACGTACGTAATCGACTTAGCGCACGCTACCATTCGTTCTTAGCATATGCTATCGTTCAATGGTAGCTTACTGTCTCAATATGTACTCGCTTACGTACGTTACACCCTATGCATTACGTACGTAAGCTACACACATTAGCGTACGCTAGTTACAAACCTTAGCATACGTTAACACCCGTTGACCCCAAAACTGTCCAGGTTCATCCGCGGGAATCTTTCCGAGCCCACCACCAGCCGTCCATGTGCTAGCCAGCCTGTTCAATCATTGACCTCCTTACGTACGCTACGTCTAGCTCATAGCGTACCCTATCTCTAGCTCGTAACGTACGTTACGCTTACCTGTTAGCGTGCGTTACGACGAAGTTGCATGTGAAGGATTAAAACTTGATATTATCATGCATGAGGATAAGAATACGGAAACGATCGTACTTCGATTAATGATAGCACTAATTCAGGTAATACAAGGTTCAAATACGGACGAAAATACCCAACAATTTATCCGGATATTACAGTTACGGCCGTAACTCTTGACAGATTTTTGATCATTGTCTAATTTTTTATACTTTTGGTCTATTATTGAGGGGATGGCTGGCATTGATCCGATCTAATGTAATAATGCTGGAGTTTTGGAGCTATTAGATGACTTTAGGTGTATAAATAGACCCCTTAGATCCATCATCATTCACCATTCATCTTATTATTTTCTCACTTTGTAATACTTTTTCTTTTTGTGTGAAGAACATACTTGTGTTTTTGAGTGATTTGTGTAAGTGTGGTTTAGCTTATGTTGTTGAGGGAGTTTATTGTTTCTTTCTCCTTTATCTACTAAGGGAGTTAGGATCAATTCTTTCCCTTTTTCAACTATTAATGACCACTCAATCTTGTAATATGTTGAATAAACCCCGGGAACAACATATTGAATCAACGAAGAAGTCTTTTAGAAATTTGATATTTATGGAACTAATCTTATCTGATATTAGGAATAAGTGATTCTTTTCTAGATGATGTCAAAACTGAGAGTGTGAGAATGTTTTTGTTTTACGAACAGTCAGCAGATTTCGATACATCTTTAAATCAATAAGCAAAGTGTATTGATGTTTATATATCGATATCCAGGTGATATGAATTCTGAAAACAGTAATCATACAGCATCATAAAAGCATTTTCCATGAAAAAAAGTTATCGAATAATACGGTCGGAGATCGATTTTCAATAAATGAAAAAACTAAAGAAAAAAAAGACGCACACATACACACACAGCTAGATATAAGACAATTTTTTTTTTGAACGAAAGAGATAAGACAAGTTTAACACCAGTCATATGTACTCTTTCAGCAAAAGTAGAGCTCGCAATGGTTCGGGCTGAGTGTAAATGGCAGGCTGGGCCGGGTAAAATTCATTTGAGCTCAATAGTGAGATGTCCCATTCCTAATCCGTAGGTGAGAAATTAATGTATATAAGAACGAGCTAATCAGAACAATCGACCCCACACGTCCCAAGGTGCAAATAGACTCGATTTTGTGGGCCTATGAAAAATGAGCCCAGGCCCGCCATATTTTCTTGCTGGGCTTAAAAATTTCCTGCTCTAATCAAAAGTATATATTTCATGCCGTGTAGAATACCTCAGTTAAATGGTCGGTATGCATTCATAAGCAAAAAAAAAACAAAAAAAAAAAACATAGAAGGCAGAGCAAAAATGCACCACCATGTCCTAGAAGTAGCTCAGCCATAACCCATTCGTCTTCATGGAGTTAATGAACAGAATTTTAATCGATTTCCTTGATAAGTTCATCATGGTTTTGATTGACGACATCCTAATTTATTCTCGAAGCCGGCAGGAACACGAAGAACATTTGAGGCAGGTGCTGAGCGTGTTAAGGCAACACCAACTTTACGCAAAATTTTCCAAGTGAGAATTCTGGATATCAAGGAGGTAAGTAGTTTTCTAGGATTGGCAGGTTATTATCGAAGATTCGCCGAGGCTTTTCCCTATATCGCTCGACCATTAACGAACCTACTAAGGAAAAGTACCAAGTTTGTTTGGACTACGGATTGTCAGAAGAGGTTTGATGAATTCAAGAAGAGGTTGACTACTGCTCCAGTGCTAGTGCTACCGCAGGGTACGGAAGGATTTGTTATATACATGGATGCATCCAAGCATGGGCTGGGGTGTGTCTTCATGATGAACGACAGAGATATTGCGTACGTGTCTCAAATACTGAAGCCGTACGAAATGAATTACCCGATGCATGACTTAGAGCTAGCCGCAGTGGTACACGCCCTCAAGATTTGGAGGCACTACTTTTACGGAGTCACTTGTAAGATTTCACGGATCATAAGAGTTTGAAATATATCTTCACCCATAGGGAATTAAACATGAGGCAAAGGCGCTGGTTGGAGCTAATCAAAGACTACGATGTAGAAATATCATACCACCCCTGAAAGGCCAATGTCGTAGCTGATGAACTTAGTCGGAACACTACACAAGAAGTAATGTTATCCAGCCTAATGGTTCAACCCGAACTATAGCAAGACATCAGGAGGAATGGTACTGAAGTATGGGTACAACGCAGTCAAGGACAATTATGCTCAATCAATATACACTCGTCCTTATTAAACGATATACGTCTAGCACAGATGGAGGATCCCGAACTACGTGTGATCGGTGCGAGAATCGAGGAGGGAAGTGCTTCCGACTATAAGATCTAGCGAGACTTGGTGAGGTTCAAGAATAGGATCTGTATTCCACCGAATAATGATCTGAAGCAAACTATACTGAGAGAAGCACACTCTACTCTGTACTCTATTCACCCCGGAGCAAGCAAAATGTACAAGGACCTAAGACAGAGTTTTTGGTGGAAAAATATGAAAGGAGAAGTGGCTAGATTCGTTGCCCACTATATGACGTGCCAACAAGTAAAAACTGAACACCGCAGACCAGCCCGAATGATGCAACCCTTACCCATTCCGGAGTGGAAATGGGAAAGCATATCAATGGATTTTGTTACTAAGTTACCAACGACGGTGGTAGGAAAGGACACAATTTGGTTTATCGTTGATCAGTTAATGAAATCAGCACATTTTATTCCAATTCAAGAAGCGATCGAAACGGAGCAATTAGTCACTATTTTCATCAGGGAGGTAGTGAGAATGCACGGCATTCCCTCATCCATCATATCAGATAGAGACACCAGATAGTGTCCCATTTTTGGAAAGCCGTCCATAAAGCTATGGGAACCCGGTTGCATTTTAGCATAGCCTATCACCCTCAGACGGGTGGACAGATCGAGCGCATGATAAGAACCTTGGAGATATGTTGAGGGCGTGTGTGCTCGATTGGGGTAAGGACTGGGTTAAGCATCTCGGGTTAGAAGAGTTTTCGTACATCAACAGCTGGCACGCGAGCATAGACGTGGCACCATTTGAGGCCATGTATGGACGAAGATGCAAGTCGCCGTTATGCTGGGATGATGCTTCTGACACCATCGCTACCGAGTTAGATGTGATCTAGGAATCCATTAAGAAGATATCTGTTGTTCGGAAACACATATTAGCAATGCAAAGTCGACAGAAATCATATGCTGAGAACCGGCAGCGACTGTTGGAATTTACGGTCGGGGATCATGCTTGGGTCAAAGTATCGCCTATGCGAGGTATCCGGCATTTCGGCCAGAAGGGCAAGTTAAGCCCAAGGTTCATAGGCCCATTCGATATATTGGACCGAGTTGGAAAACTTGCATATCGACTAGCCTTGCCGCCGCATTTGAATGGAGTACATAATCTCTTCCACATCTCCCAGTTAAGAAACTATGTCTACGATCCGAGTCACAAACTCAATTTTGAAGAAGTGGAAATTTCTAATGACGTTACTTTTAGAGAAGTGTCGATCGCTATCTTGGATCGGCGTATAAAAACATTAAGAAATAAGATCATACTCCTTGTGAAAGTTTAGTGGTCGCACCACGGCATGGAGGAAGCAACTTGGGGGACCGAGTCGAGCATTGTAATATCCGGTATTTTTCTTTCCCTTGTATTTTCATTTTTGGTATATTTCTCGGTCATAGTGACCCCCGTGTATCTTTCAGTATGTCCTTCCTGTCAACTGTTGAACTATAATCTCGTTATTGTTTATTGTTTCAACTTTCCTCAGATGAGTTCGATTTTGTTAGATCACCATTAATTTTTGGTAACTCCAAAAATTCTAAATCTTTGCAATATTATAGAGCATCGAGTTAGCTTTCCAATGGTTCAAACGGTGAGTCAATCGGAGTCCGGACGAGAGAGTTATGGTCGTTTCAGTTTTTGGCCGATCACTTCCAGGAGCCTTTCGGCCGATAGGGGGGTCGATAGACCCTACTGCCGGCATTCTGTATGAGTATCGGCCCCAGGAGCCTTTCGGCCGATAGGGGGGGTCGATAGACTCTACTGTCGGCATTCTGTAGGGGTATCGGTTGGGCCTATCGGCCAATAGGCTGGCCGATAGGTTCTGCTGTGTTACACTATAAATGTGTTGTTTTCAGCGTAAATCACTCATTTCCTCCCCCTTTTTCAACCGTGCGAGAGAGAGAGAGACTTGAGAGGGAGAGTTCCTCCATCTATCACTTACTTGTGTAGATTTCTTCATCCCTTTTCGATCGGGTGGCTCGGATTGCGGATCTAACCCGTGGTTTTTGGATTTGAATGCTTGATTCATCAAGAGGTAAGAATTCCTTTAACCCTACCTTTTTGGATAATTGGGGATTTTGGGGTTTTGTCCGATTCTTTCCGTTTTGTTGATGAATTCTTGATGAATATGATTAATCTTGTTGATATTCTTAGTTTTCCACGGATTCATGGTATATTTCGTGATTTTTACGGAATCGAGAGGGTTTGGTTGTGGTCCGCCCTCGTTGTTGTTTATATACGAATATACATGAATCGTAGGCGGATTTTCGGGTGTTTTCCAATTCCGTATTCATTTAGAAATGGTTGTGATTGTATCCTTCGAATCGTTAGGTTCGGTTTCATTGGTTCCTAGCGTTCATCGGTGACTTTCCTTTCCGTTCGTTGCGTCGTCAATAATTCAAGGCAAGTACATGTATTACATTTCGTTATGTATATTGTGATTTGCGAAATAAATGATGAATGGTGATTTTTGAGTGCGTGAGTTGTGTTCCTTCCACCCGGAGTGTCCGACGGGATGTCTGGGGGTCGATACTAAGGGGTACGTCCGCGGAGGTGGACTTGGGTGCGTGTGTGGTTGAACTTCCACCCGGAGTGTCCGACGGGATGTCTGGGGGTCGATACTAAGGGGTACGGCCGCGGAAGTGGTATTCCACCCGGAGTGTTCGACGGGATGTCTGGGGGTCGATACTAAGGGGTACGGCCACGGGATACCAGTTGTGATATCGTGATGATTGGAAATTGATGTGATTGCCAATGTAGTATTCCGGAATATATATGTGGCAAATGACTTACGTTTGGGATGATTGTGTAAAAACTGTATTTTGTATATAATGTTGTGTAATTGTGTACTTGCACTAGCTATTCGAATGCTAACCCCTTAAATGGGGGAAATGCGTCTTATGCATTTTGGTCTGGAAGAGCTGAGGAGCAGGCACGGGGCACGCACGCGAAGGATGGGATGGCTTGATGATAGTGGCTCGAGTCTGTATTGTTCTTTTTATGTTTTGTCATTGCATTTGTTGAGTATTGGAGTTAAACTGCTTACTTCCGAAATTGGTTTAAGTCCCCTGCGTGGGCAATGAATTGATATTTACATTATGTTTCATGTACTCCGTTGAAATGTTTTGGCCGAGGCCACGGCCCTGTTTACTTTTGAGTGCATCTTTTGGGGTTTGTCATTGTGGTTATGTGTCTTGTGTTAGCCTGGTAGACCTCACGAGGTTTCTACGGCGTGTAATGTCCCCTTTGTGAATTGGGGTGTTACATTTATGGTATCGGAGCTTAGGTTTTGAATACCTAGGCTGTCGGTGAATTTTGGGTGCATCGATTATGTCGTTAGAGTCGATCGTTGAGCCTAATATCATCACGCTACCGTCTTTTCGTGCGACCCGTGTTGTAAGTCTCCTCGAACTCTTATATTTACGTAATTCGTTTTCTTGCGTAGTTCGGAATTGTGACTTGTGTTACCAACTTTGTGAATTGTGAATCTTTCTGATCTTGTTCTTTTCGTATTTTCTTGAAGATGTTGAGAGGTCGTGGTAGACCAGCTAGGGGGCGCGTCCGAGGCCGTGGTCGGGGTGCTGATAATGAAGAGGGCTCACTTTCTCAGTCCTCTGCAGACTCAGCCTCTCACTCGGTGCCGTCGGGTAATAATGCCGACGCCGGGGCTACTGCCGTACTTCAGCAGTTAGTAGCCCAGGTTAGGGCCTGTTTACTTTTTTTTCATTAATCTCTGAATGAATTAAGCTGTCTGAGTGGATTAAGCTGTCTGATTTGGAAAAATGTCTTGTTGTTTCTTTCTTGTCTGAATGAACTATCTGAATGACAGAAATGACCATTTTGTCCCTCAGTATGAAATAAGTGCTGTTTGATAAACTGTTCGTTATTTTTTAAGCTGAATAGTATTTTTGAATGACATAAACTAGTTAAACATCAAAACATAATGTCAAACTTTATTGATATCATCAAAAACAACAATAATAAGTACTTATAAATAAAATACTTCAACATCTTATTTTGAACAGAATTCTTAAAATTAAGCATTAGAAACCAAACTATTTGCAATTTCATCACGCAAATTAGTCATATATTGTGTGCTATTAGCACCCCATTGTGTTATGTCGAGCCCTTCTTCTCCACTTCCTTCGCCTTCTTCTTCATTGTTAAATATAGTATCCTCATTGCACTCCAGAAACAACTGGTCCTGAATATTGCATTTCCTGATAAAATTATGTATCGCAAAGCAAGCAATGACCACATTTCTTTGTATTGTAAATGGAAAAGGAGCCATCTGCTTCAGAATTGGAAATCTTAATTTCAAGACACCATAAGCACGTTCAATAACATTCCTAAGCTGGGCATGTGCATGATTGAACAATTCTTCTTTTGTCAAAGCACGTCGGCGTCGGAAATCTGCTAACCAATACCTCGTGTTACGATATGGAGCCAAAAATCCACGGGAATTGGCATATGCAGCATCGCAAAGATAATATTTGTCTGAAAATTAAAAAACATCAAATGTATAACATACAAATAAAAAAGCAAAAGTATATTTTGAGAATGATGTATACCTTGTGGTGGAAAGGAAAGCGATTCGGGTTAAAAGCAACTTCCTAAGTACTCTGGAATCATGTGCTATACCTTCTCATCCAAACAAACAAAAGTGAATATCATATTGAAATCACAAATTCCCGAGCGTTTTGAAAGCATCGACTACCACCTCTTCCCTATAAGCGATCGATGACTAATCGCTGTTGCATGTATAAGAGTACCGTCTAGTGCGCCTATTACCCCCTTGATTAATAAAAATAAATAAATAAATTACCTTACTAATGTCAAGAATTTTTACCAAACCACAACGGTAAAACATACCGAAATTTTTCTCTCAAGCGCCTCGATGATTTGACATGTTCAAGTTGCCTCGAATTTGTTGGCACTATAATGGTTTTGCGAATTCCATCATGCCTTGCAGAACTTCATGAAAATAAACATGAACGGTTCTTGTAGAGTGTTGAAATCTACGTTTAATTACTCTATAACGTTCATTATGTCCAAGAATTGTTAAAAACATTGCCATCTTCTCCTCGACGCTAACATGTTTACTATCTTTCACCCAAATGTTTTGTCTAAAATGATGGCATAATAGTATATATGCATCACGAGATAGTCGCATCAATTCTTGACATTGCGTCGGATCCATTTAGTAGCTCTTGGGTGTATGCATATCCACTCATTGCCGAAGTATTATCGCGTATCCTTTCTCGTCTTGTTGAAGCAACTCTTCTTCGTCTTAAGTATACTTATATTAGAATTACTACTATAATTTCTTCCTCGAGAGTCGGCATTTCTATTCGTAAAAACATCACAAATTATCACATAAACAACGGCACCATCATAACCTTGCCAATAATAAAAGTCACAACAATGGATAATGGAGAAGATAACATCGAAAAAATAAAGGCACAGAATGAAACAAGCGGGAAAAATAAACAAGCAAAAATAAAGTCACAACAATGAAAATAAAGGCTGTTTAGCATCTAAAAATGAAAACTTGCTCCCTCTAAAAATAAAGTCACAACAATGAAAATAAAGGCACATTCAACATTCCAGGTTCGTTAATAAGGGCCTGTTATAACATCAACAATATAACAAAAAGTAATCATAACAACTTGGCCAATGAAAAAGAACAGCAACAATAAAACAGCAACAATATAACATCAACAATATAACAAAAAATAGTCATAACAACTTGGTTTTTACCAAAGAGCAACACAACAATAAAACAGAACCAAAAAGTCCCAACAAAAAACAAGTCCCAAATATCATTAAAAACAGCAAAACTAGTAAAAAAAAAAATACCAAATAGTGAACTAGTGGTATCCTTGTTTTGCTCCAACCGTTTTTACCCAATCCTTAGCAAACTCTGACGGTATTCCAATCCATGCTTCTCTATTCCGGCTATCCGTAAGAAGAGAAAAAGCAATGCGAAACAATGGATCTTCTTTTCCCCATCCAAGGTCGTTCAATTTTTTCATGCATGCTTCATACGAGAAAGGATCGGGTTTCTCGTGTTTTAATGCCATATTATCTAGAAAAATCATAAGTTTCTCATCTAAATCCGAGGTTACTTCTCTAGCCTTTCTTTTTTTCTTGTCAACATGAGTACGAGAGGAACTAGGTGTTGACGACATGGGAGCTTGTTCACTTGATATAGGGTCTTCGAAAGCTGTGAACGCGAAAGGCTCAACGGTTGGCATAGGGTCTTTTGATGTCGGTCCATAGCCTCCAATACCCGTGCACACACCACCCTCAAATAGTTGTGCACACAACTCAGGGTATAGTAGACTTGACGTCCTCAAATATTCAACATATTTATTGGACTGTGTTAAAAAATAAAGTTATCAATATACAAATTAAATAAAAATTGAAAATAAATTGCCAATTATGAATATACCTCACTCTCCAATTCCTATTCTTGAGGTGTTAAGTTGAATGTGTTGGTTGAAGGATCATACAAATTGCCAGTTTTGTTTTTTAATTTCAACCATGCTCCATATTTTCCCTTTAGATAATCAAATTTATTACGCATCTGCTTCTTGTCAACGGTAAAATTATGAGTTGCTTTGAGGGTTTGAGCAACTTTGATCCATGAATTCGGTTTTAATGCACTACCTTCCTTCCCGTTCAATGAAACCTCAAGAATACAACTTTCCAAAAAGGTCTTCATAACATTGGGGTCCCTCCAACTTATCCTAGTTCGTTTATTTGGTTGTGTTTCCCCAATTTGTTCCATACCTAAAACAAGATGAAATTATCAAACCAACTACCAACAAGCAGCCACGGAATCCCTCGAAGAAATGAAAAAAACTAAATATACATCATAACAAACACTCCCATCGTAATCGATATTTATCTCTACCGTAAATCAAAACAAGATAAAATCACTAGAATCGAAAAATAAAAAATAGCAGGAAAAATCTGAAAAAAAAACGAACACGGAATGAAACAAGCGGGAAAAATAAACAAGCAGGAAAAAAAAAACGAACCTGGAATGAATCAAAAATTTCGGAGAATAGTGGAATGAATCAAAAAAACTGGAATTGCTAAATTGGAATGAATAGTGGAAAAATTTTGGAGAATAGTGGAATGAATCAAAAAAACGAAAATAAACAAAATGAAGAATAGCCACAAAATGAAAATAAAGCGGCAGGAAAAAAAAAAAAACGAACACCTTTCGACGGTGAGGCGGGCGTCGGTGATGCGGGCGTCGGTGAGGCGGGCGAGGTTGGGCGGGCGAGGCGTGCGGGCGAGGGCGATGCGGACGGTGGAGAGAGAAGAAAAGGGACGGGAGAGAGAAGGGACGGGAGAGAGAAGGGGAGAAGAAAAGAGAATGGCGGAGAGAAGAAAAGGGACGGGAAAAGGGAGAAGGGGAGAAGAAAGTGGAGATGAGAAAGGGGAGCAAGCCGTGCGGTAGGTGAGGGCAGAATGTGTAATTTGTTGTGCTGAATGGGAAGGACCTTGTTTTTTAGGCTGAATCACAATGCCAATTTTCAGCCCATTCAGCAAAATGTAAACAAAAAAAATATCTGAGCGATTCAGATGGTTCAGTATTCAGCCCATTAAGTAAAAAGTAAACGGGGCCTTACTCAGATAGCTCAGGGTGGACGCCAGAATCCACCCCCGACACCTGAAGAGGAAGCTAGTAAATGGCTTCAGACGGTGACTAAGATGCACCCTCCTCGTTTCTCCGGATCTTCTGACTCCCTCGGTTGGGAGAATTGGCTCTTTCAGCTGTCCAGGGCCTTTGATGCCGTAGCTTGTCCCGAAGACAGGAGGGTACATATTGCCCAGTACCTCCTGGATAAAGAAGCTGCGGAGTGGTGGGAAGCCGTTGCGCCCAGAGATCGTCGGGCCACTTGGGAGGAGTTCAGGGCTGCTATGGAAGCAGAATATTGTCCACCGCCAGTTAAGGAGCGCAGACTGTGGAGTTTTCACCGCTACACCTCGGGATGTGCCGATTTCTCGAGCCATTATTTCCTACAATCAGCGGTTAGGTTTTGTGAGAGATCGTGTGAGGACGGAGGCCGATAAAATCCGTTACTTCAATATGCGCATGAAGCCGCATATCGAGACAGTATGGCACCGCTCATGTGTGCCACCTTGAAGGAATATCGGGATCGCGCTGCGCGATCGAGATGGTATCTGGAATCGAGTCGGTTTGGAAGCTAAGCGAAGACCATTGCGGGTTCTCGGCGGTAAAGGTGGTCGATTTTAGTCTCGTTACATTCCTACACACGGAAGAGACTGCTTCTACATTTGGGGATCTCGGGTAATCGTTCATCCAGATCCGTTGCTTACAGTGGCGGGGTTTGTTTTAACGCAACCAATATGAGCATTTGATGAGGATTGCCCTTTACCTCCGATTATTTGTTTTACTTGCGGGCGATCCGGCATCGGGCAGCCCATTGTGAGAGGGCCACCGTGGCTGCTAGAGTCCCGACTACCACCGCCGATCGGAGGAGCACGACATTCCGATTACTCATGTTCCGCAAGGTTCGGGCCGTGGTAGGGGTCGGTCACCGGATCACCGTCTGCGTCGAGTTCGGTTGATTCACCCCGGTTGTATCGGATGAGGCGTCAGAGGAGACAGGCGTTCGGTGGCGTCAGTACCACTCGGATCCTTACTCATCCGGCCAAGTACTTTTTGATTCGGGTGCTACCCATTCCTTTATTGCTTCGGATTGTGTGAGTCGTATTGGTTTTGTTGCTTGTTTGAGTGTGAGCCGTTTGTAGTGGGTACACCCGGTGGAGATCGTATGGTTGGGGACCGGGAGGTTAGGGATTGCCCGGTGAGGATCGGGGCGGGATTGGCCCTCGAATCTCATTGTTATAGACCTTAAGGGTGAGGATTTGATCCTCGGGGACGATTAGTTAGATCGTCACGGTGCTATCATGAACTATCGGACTCGTACCATCTCGATAGTTGCCGAGGACGGCACCGAGCATACTCTAGTCGGTTGTAAGCCGGGTAGATCGGGAGTGTGATTAGCGCCTTGAAGGCGATGAAACTTCGAACCGAGGGTTGCGTCGGCTCGGTGTTTCGCCACTGCAGCGGAAGATGGTGGGGTTGACATATCGTCGATTCTAGTTGTTAGCGAGTATCTGATGTATTTCGGACGACTTGCGGGATTACCACCACATCGAGAGGTGGAGTTTCCTATTGATCTTGAGCCGAATGCGGCCCCTATTTCTCGAGCACCATACCGTATGGCACCGTCGGAGATGCTAGAGTTGAAGAACCGATTGGGAGAGTTGTTAGATAAAGGGTATATTCGACCGAGCGCATCGCCTTGGGGTGCGCCTGTACTTTTGTCAAGAAGAAGGATGGATCGCCGTTTATGCATCGACTATCGAGAATTAAACAAGCTAACCATCAAAAATAAATACCCTTTGCCCGGGATTGACGATTTGTTTGATCGGCTTCAGGGGCGACAGTCTTTTCGAATATTGATTTGCGATCGGGCTACTACCAATTGAGGATTCGGGACGTCGATATTCCGAAAGCTGCCTTTCGGACGAGATATGGCCATTACGAGTTTGTGGTTATGCCTTTCGGGCTAACCAATGCCCCAGCAGTGTTCATGCAGTTGATGAACAAAGTTTTTATTGAGTATCTGGACAAATTCGTAGTCGTTTTTATTGACGATATTCTCATCTATTCACGGAGTCGGGAGGAACACGCCTTACATCTTCGGATTGTATTATACACTTTGAGGGCTGAGCGGTTATGCGAAGTTCTCTAAGTGTGAGTTTTGGCTCGAGGAAGTTCGTTCCTCGGGCATGTGATTTCAAAGAGGAGTTCGGGTAGATCCGCAGAAGATAGAGCGGTGATGGCTTGGGAGCCGCCTAAAAATGTGAAGGAGGTGAGGAGTTTTCTGGTCTTGCCGGCTATTACCGTAGATTCGTTGAGGATTTTCGAAAATCGCTAGACCACTCACTCAGTTGCTCCGAGAAAACTCGGAAGTTCGAGTGGGTGAGACGGGCGGGGAGTTTTGATGAGTTAAAGAAACGTTTGACTACCGCACCGTGTTAGCGTTGCCTCGGGGAACGAGGACTTCGTAGTGTATAGTGATGCTTCGGGCCTTGGTCTAGGATGTGTTTTGATGCGGAGAGACGAGTGATTGCGTATGCGTCCCGCGATTGAAACCTTATGAGGTGAATTACCCCACGCATGATTTGGAGTTAGGCTGCAGTCGTTTTGCCTTAAAAATCTGGAGGCACTACCTCTATGGGTCATCATGTAAGATTTTTACGGACCATAAGAGCTTGAAGTATATCTTGATCGGAAAGAATTGAATATGAGACAGCGTAGGTGGTTGGAACTAATTAAAGATTACGACCTCGAGATACTTTACCATCCGGGTAAGGCTAACGTAGTGGCCGATGCGTTGAGCCGAGCCGATGGCGTTGCGGATGTTAGAGGTACTTACACCACGAGTAAGATCCGGCGGGATTTTATTCGTCGGGATATCGAGGTTTGGGTTCGAGAGTTCAGGTCGATTATGTGCGTTGGAGATCGCCGTCCTTGACCGATGATATCAAGGCGAAGCAGTTTGACGATCCGTTTTTGGTCCAGTGAGAGAGGATGTGAAGAAGGGGAAAGCCCGGATTTGTAGTTCACGATGATGGAGTTTTGAGATTTCGCGGCAGACTATGCGTACTGAGTGTTGTTGAGTTGAGACAAGATTTTGAGCGAAGCTCATACCACGCCTTACTCCATACATCCTGATACGAGTAAAATGTACAAGGATGTGAGGAGTAACTCCGGTGGAGTAATTTGAAGACAGACGTTAGCGAGTTTGTGTCGAGGTGTCGACTGTCGTGAGTTAAGATCGAGCATCGGCGACCATGAGGCTTTTACGAACACTTCCTATTCCGGAGTGGAAATGGGAGGACATTTCGATGGATTTCATTACCGGTATGCCTAAGACTCGGACGGGAATGAACATGATTTGGGTCGTTGTTGATCGACTAACCAAATCAGCTCATTTTCTAAGTATTAAGGACACTTGGGGGCCGGAGAGGCTTGCACGAGTGTTTGTTGCGGAAATAGTGAGATTGCATGGGACCCCTAAGAGCATTGTTTCGGATCGTGATGGCGGTTCATATCACATTTTTGGCAGCCGTTCATAGAGCTTTGGGAGGCCCGAGTTAAGACTTAGTACATCCTACCACCCTCGAGCAGACGGACGATCGGCGGACGATACGACGCTAGAGGATATGTTACGAGCCCATGCTTTAGATTGGAAGGATGATTGGGAGACACACTTGCCATTGATCGAGTTCACGTACAACAATAGTTGGCATGCCTCGATCAAAATGGCACCATTCAAGCGTTGTATGGGAGGAGGTGCGGATCGCCGTTGTGTTGGGATGATACGTGCAGGCTAATCGGTGCAAGGCCCGACATGATAGTTGAGACGAGGGAGAAGGTTACCTTGATTCGTGGTAGATTCTTTGACGGCCAGTCGGCAGAAGTCTTATGCCGATACACGTCGCCGACCGTTGGAGTTTGAGGTGGGAGATCACGTCTTGCTTAAGGTGTCGCCGACACGGGGAGTTTACCGCTTCGGTCGGAAGGGTAAACTTAGTCCGAGATATATTGGACCGTTTGAGATTTTAGATAAAGTTGGAGAGCTTGCGTATCGGTTAGGTTTGCCGCCGTCCCTGAGCCACGTGCATAACGTATTTCATGTTTCCCAGCTTAGGAAGTACGTATCGGACCCTAGCCATATTATTGATTTTGGAGAAATCGAGTTGGGGCCCGACATTACCTTCGAGGAGAGGCCGATTCAGATCTTAGAGCGTCGAGTGAAGCAACTCAGGCACAAAACAATTCCCTTGGTCAAAGTGCAGTGGTCGAGGCATGGATCCGAGGAAGCCACGTGGGAAACGGAGGAGAGTATGAGGTCGAGATACCCCGAGTTATTCGTGTTGTAAGTTTCGGGACGAAACTTATTTTTAGGGGGAGATAATGTAATATCCGGTATTTTTCTTTCCCTTGTATTTTCATTTTTGGTATATTTCTCGGTCATAGTGACCCCCGTGTATCTTTCAGTATGTCCTTCTGTCATTTGTTGAACTATAATCTCGTTATTGTTTATTGTTTCAACTTTCCTCGGATGAGTTCGATTTTGTTAGATCACCATTAATTTTTGGTAACTCCAAAAATTCTAAATCTTGCAATATTATAGAGCATCGAGTTAGCTTTCCAATGGTTCAAACGGTGAGTCAATCTGAGTCCTGACGAGAGAGTTATGGTCGTTTCGATTTTGGCCGATCACTTCCAGAGCCTTTCGGCCGATAGGGGGTCGATAGACCCTACCGCGGCATTCTCGTATGAGTATCGGCTCCAGGAGCCTTTCGGCCGATAGGGGTCGATAGACTCTCTGTCGGCGTGCAGGGGTATCGGTTGGGCCTATCGGCCGATAGGCTGGCCGATAGGTTCTGTTGTGTTACACTATAAATGTGTTGTTTTCAGCGTAAATCACTCATTTCCTCCCCTTTTCAACCGTGCGAGAGAGAGAGACTTGAGAGGGAGAGTTCCTCCATCTATCACTTACTTGTGTAGATTTCTTCATCCCTTTTCGATCGGGTGGCTCGGATTGCGGATCTAACCCGTGGTTTTGGATTTGAATGCTTGATTCATCAAGAGGTAAGAATTCCTTTAACCCTACCTTTTTGGATAATTGGGGATTTTGGGGTTTTGTCCGATTCTTTCCGTTTTGTTGATGAATTCTTGATGAATATGATTAATCTTGTTGATATTCTTAGTTTTCCACGGATTCATGGTATATTTCGTGATTTTTACGGAATCGAGAGGGTTTGGTTGTGGTCCGCCCTCGTTGTTGTTTATATACGAATATACATGAATCGTAGGCGGATTTTCGGTGTTTTCCAATTCCGTATTCATTTAGAAATGGTTGTGATTGTATCCTTCGAATCGTTAGGTTCGGTTTCATTGGTTCCTAGCGTTCATCGGTGACTTTCCTTTCCGTTCGTTGCGTCGTCAATAATTCAAGGCAAGTACATGTATTACATTTCGTTATGTATATTGTGATTTGCGAAATGAATGATGAATGGTGATTTTTGAGTGCGTGAGTTGTGTTCCTTCCACCCGGAGTGTCGACGGGATGTCTGGGGTCGATACTAAGGGTACGGCCGCGGAGGTGGACTTGGGTGCGTGTGTGGTTGAACTTCCACCGGAGTGTCCGACGGGATGTCCGGGGTCGATACTAAGGGTACGGCCGCGAAGTGGTATTCCACCGGAGTGTTCGACGGGATGTCTGGGGGTCGATACTAAGGGGTACGGCCACGGGATACCAGTTGTGATATCGTGATGATTGGAAATTGATGTGATTGCCAATGTAGTATTCCGGAATATATATGTGGCAAATGACTTACGTTTGGGATGATTGTGTAAAAGCGTATTTTGTATATAATGTTGTGTAATTGTGTACTTGCACTAGCTATTCGAATGCTAACCCCTTAAATGGGGAAATGCGTCTTATGCATTTCAGTCTGGAAGAGCTGAGGAGCAGGCACGGGGCACGCACGCGAAGGATGGGATGGCTTGATGATAGTGGCTCGAGTCTGTATTGTTCTTTTTATGTTTTGTCATTGCATTTGTTGAGTATTGGAGTTAAACTGCTTACTTCCGAAATTGGTTTAAGTCCCCTGCGTGGGCAATGAATTGATATTTACATTATGTTTCATGTACTCCGTTGAAATGTTTTGGCCGAGGCCACGGCCCTGTTTACTTTTGAGTGCATCTTTTGGGGTTTGTCATTGTGGTTATGTGTCTTGTGTTAGCCTGGTAGACCTCACGAGGTTTCTACGGCGTGTAATGTCCCCTTTGTGAATTGGGGTGTTACAAGCATGAGGGAAAATTATCCCGAGTTATTTTCTTAGTTTCAGGACGAAACTATAATGCAATTTCTATCATTTGCGATGTTGTCTTCTTATATTGTGTGGTTTCATTAAAGTGTTATTGCGAGACAGTTGTGATGTGAATGGAATGGAGGTGACGTATCTTGATGCCGTTGAACGATTATCGGTGCGAATATGATGCTAGCCAAAGTCTTGTTCCCCAAAGAACTATTGACGAGTGAAAAGATAGTCACCCCGAGATGGTTAAAAGCGATAAAATGACTAAGGGACTGACTGACTAGCGTACGCTAGATGACATGCATAGCGTACGTTAGATCCGCAGCATTACATATGTTCGTACGTAAGGCGGGAATTGGTCTTTCGACCAGAATCTTTCTCTTTGACACAGATTGGGTGCTTTCGGTGGGCTAGAAGACAAACGATTCAAGTGCTGGTAATGTATGTTAATTTTCGATCTTAACATACGCTATTCTACGGTTGCTTACGTACGTTATAATCCCCTACGTAAGTTATAGATGGGGCAGTCCAGGCAGTAGCCTCTGATCGACCATTACATATGTTAACTGGAAGACATTACGTACGTAATGCTCTTTACGTACGTAAACCCTTGAGTGTTAGCGTACGTTAAATGCAATCATGTGTTATAAATTAACACCTCCTCTTTTATTTACTTCGGCCTAAACACTCGAGCAGCCTCCTAAACACCTTCCACAGCCCCCCTTAGACGATTATTAGCCTTTCAAACACTTGTATTGACATAGAGGAGAGGATTACTCGAGCTCCGGAGAAGGTTATCAAGGTCGATCGATCCATTCTTCGTTCCTCCTCATTGTTCTTAGTTGGTTCGTCATCGCTCTTCATTGTTCTTCGTCTATTAAAGTAAGTTTAGGAAATCCTCGAAGTTATTTTTCGGTGTTGTTGCTATGACAATTGGGTTACAGGTATTTGGGTAGTTTTGTTGCTCAACTTTCATAAACAATCAAACCGGATGAACTTGTAGTGATCAAAACTATCGTAGTAAGTATATTTCATTCTCGAACCATTAGTTCATGTATCTTGTTGTAATAATCATATGCGAATTTCACATTTCAAAACGACCTTGGAAACACCGACCTTAACGAATCAAATTATAGGAGAAATTGTGTTAGGAATCCTATCACCATATGCTAAAGTCGTTGAAACAAACCTTGCTAGTATAATTATCAAACGTTAATTCAACTAGCTGGAATTGAGATTGATAGTATTACCATCATTAAGAATCGACCGTTGAAATCATTGTGTAAAATGGTAGCCCACCTATTTGAGAACTCAGAGTAGCGAATTGAATTAGTAGATAATGGAATTCGATTTTACTATAGTCGATTGTTGAAAACCGGAGCAATGTTGGGGACAATCTTATTAATCAAATTATTATAACAATCGACAATCAAAGAATTGAACAATGTAATAAATTCGTGTTACTAGTGAGCTTAGGATCATGATATTAGCTTTGCAAAATCGAACTAAGTTAAGAATTCGGTTAGGAAAGGGAATGGGAAACTAGTTTTATTCGCCATTATCCTCACGAATGTGATTAGGTTGAACTCGATCGGTCGTGGAAGTTCAAATTATCATAAGGCACTTACTGTCGGAATTAAGGCAAGTGAAACCTTGCTTGGATTATGTTAATTTTATTTACAATATTCAGAAAACATGAATGTGCCGTTCCGTGATGAATGTCGAACGATTGCCTTTCTCTAGAAATTATGTTATGAATGGGCCAATGTGTTGGGGGTAAAACTTAAATGGTACCCGTGTGGTAATGTGTTGAGGGATAAGACCTAAAATGGCACCCACGCGACCTCGGGGTTTATGTGCTAAAAGAGAAAGATAACATTGGCTAACTGTGAATTATCATATATATTATGTGGTACGGTGTTATCGAATCGTGTATTTTGTTGTGAAATGCTGCTACTGATTATCATTATCTGATCACAGTCTGTCTGGCCTGATTCGTCGTGTCAGGTAAATTTGTTGAATATGTAAAGGACATTCCTGAGGGTTCCGGCCAGGCTTGAACGGTGTTGAAATAAAGTTCTGCTACTACATGTTTTAATTTAATTTCCGAAAGCTCTATTTATGTAATAATCTTGTTTTGAATTATGTTTTCCTTCAAGATATCCCGTTTCATGTTATGTAAACATGGACTCACCCGTTTTATAATGCCTTATTTAAAATATCACTTTCCTAATAGCCTTGTGGGTCCCACACGGGATTCACGGCACTGTAATGCCCCGGTAAATTTTAGGGGTGTTACACTTCGCGGCTGAGCCCATCGTCTGATGCTGATGCTGCAATACATTTGTTAGTGAAGCCAAAATGTAACAGTAAACCATCTCATCAGACTTCTTCCATTTTCGGAAACCAGCCAACTCTTCAGGAGTGGCATCCGATTCTGGATCCAGAGGTCTTTCCTCAGTTAACACAAATTTATGCCCCTCGACAGTCAGGACAATGTCAAGGTTTCTTTTCCAGTCGGCAAAGTTAGTGCCATCAGGTTTATTTTCTTTGAGAATAACAGTAAGTGGATTGAAATACATGTGAGAATAAAATTAAAACACTATTCATCACATAATTCGACGCAAAATATATTGAAAAACCTTAAAACACAATATATATTCAATCAACCAACACCTCGAAAAACCGCACATGCAAGCCACGTTAGTGTGGATGTTTACACATACATTTTTCAAGTAGATTTTAACGTCTTTAATTTTACTATCTAGTGAAGATGCGTTTTGACAAGTAAAATTAATAGTTGGTTCCTCTTGGCCATGTATTAAATTAACATAGACTCCGATGAGGAGCTTATTAATTAACACACCTAAGTGAACACCATAATTTCACAAATCTTAGAATATTATTTAATGATAATAGTCCTACAGATGGAGAGGTCCTATCATAAAAAATAACATTCACCTTTTTGTTATCAAATTGAAGTTTAAAACTAATGAGCCAATAATTTGCACATCTGATGTTGAAGAAGACTCTAATGTCAACGCGCATTCTAATTATTTCACAATTTAAACCAATTATGGAGGCCAACTGAATTTAAAAAAAATTATTTTTTAAAACCACTTAGTTATTTTGGAAAAAAATAAGTTTTTTTAATTTTCTCGTCATAACATGCAAGAAACATATCACGCATACATTCATACATGCCATACATCAAAATGGTAAAAACCAACAAATAATTAAAACTAGATAATTAAATCCAATTATCATGGCTTTTATTCCTTGTTTTGAATAACGAGAAAATCCTTAGCTAGCTTGCTCCCACTGCTTCAAGCATCTCGTCACCTCCTCCCGGTTGGGCCACAAAAATTGCCAAATTTAGAAACTTTCTTCCATGCAAAAATTAATTTTAGAAGAAATTTTCTTAATTTATTGTGTTCCAACGGACGCAACGAACGGCAAAAAAACTGAACAGGATCTGAAATTGCTCGACCCGATCCGAAACTGCCGGACCCAAACTGTCGGACCCGCGGCCCTGCCCAACCCGACCCTACCCGCTGCTATCGGCCGGCCCGTCCAGTGGCACCCGCGGCCGGGACCACATGCACTCGGCTGAGTCCCGATCGGCAGCAGGCTGGTTACGGTCGGTCCGTCCGATCGGGACTCCTTTTCACAGTGGACTTCTTTTTCCTTCGTACTTTGTGTATTCCAACTCGATTACAAATTTTACACGAAATAAAATACATCGAATTTACAACAAAAATTACAAGGGAAAACAAATCCTATACTACCCATAGATTTTCTCATGGGAAAAACTTATACATGCCTCAAAACAGGCCAAATTATCAAAAACGCATAAAATAATTCACATAGCCATGATAATTGGACCATATTCACTCGTAAGACAATTCCTAGCAAAAATATTCCAATACCATACTACATGAATATTTAAATTATTAGCAAATTAATCACCAAATTAATTAATTTGAACAGAACCTAAAGACCGTCTGTGATACCAATTGTTGGAATATAAAACACAGCGGAAGCGAATTAGTATTATATTTTATATTTGGTTTTATAAATTAACCAACATAAATAGCGGATCAATTTAGGCTTGTCAATTAATTAATTAAACAGATTAACAAATAATTTAAATACACATATTTACGCAGTACAATTGATAATTCATACATTTGACGCGAAGTGGTATTATTCCTTTGAGTCGATCGAGATCTCCTTCTTGCTCCTAGTTGATCTCCTTGTATTTATACCTTTAGATCTTCTAGAGTATATCCTGCCTAAGATCCGGATGTTCTGTGGGCAACAATCTACCGGATCAAATCTTGCACAGTCAATAGGAAGCCACGACCGAATCAATATTGTTCCTCAAGTATACCTCGATTTTTCTCTCTATTTTTCTTGATGATATTTTAGAAAAATCTTGTGTTTACCAAATTATGAAATCAAAGACACAAGTCAAGATCTACAATTAAAGCACAGAAAAAAAAATTCAAAATTCTTGTTCGACGACTTGTGAAAATCGGCCAACCCCTATGATGTATTTATAGACATTATGGGCTACTCTAGAACCTTAAGGAGGATAAGGTAAGGACTCCCAATAGATCTCATATTACCATATTAGGAATCTTCCTAATATTATGAGTCTATTACAACTTAATCCACTAAATAGTTGATATTGCACTTCCTACCAAAATCCCAAATTACGAAATTGGGCTCCTTTTTGAATTAATTATTTCCCGCGTTTGAGATATCACATGTCCATTAATTAATTTAAGCTACTGACAGCTTTTAATTAATTAATATATTATACATGAGCATACTACTCGACCTTTATTATTGTATAGAAAAATTAATTCCACTTGCAGGGTTTAATATAATAATCCTTTCGAGTGCCTCAAGGGACATGACCAACCCGACTGGTCGGGATGCCATTTCTAGCTATAATATTAATTATTATATAAATAATAATATTTCCCAAAATATCGAGCATATTGAGTCCATCATTGTGGCTCTCACCCATGATAAATCAAAACAATAAATATTAAATATATAATTAAATATTAGTTACTAGAATTAAGAAATAATAATTGTCCGAGATGTACGTCCTTCTTATAGTTAGTACAGAAGAATCTACCAAACCTCAATCCTGTTCAACGTATACCGAATACTGACAAGTCTTTAGTGTAACTATCGCAAGTGCACGATATCGTATCAAGTAGTAAGTGGACTTTTTGAGTCCGGTTTATCGATCCCACGAGGAAGTTAGGTTATATATTGAATTATACACTATTTAACTATTTGTTATAGATATTTATAAGATTGAAACACACAATTTAAGAGTTTGGTTTGACAATTGCAAAGAAAATGCAATAATAGTTCTAATATTCAAGGAAATGAAAGATTGCACTAATAATAGATTAATAAAAGATAAAATGAAATAGTTGGGATTACAAACTTAGTTCATCATTAGTTATAGAAGATGTATAAGAGATCATAGGATGAATTTACTTATTATGTTGTGTAGATTCGATTTTCCTTAAAAAGACGGTTTCTCTTTCGAACTATAAAACGCCCCTTATATATTGAATCAATCCACTATATTTCTATATTGATTGGCTTCAATACATAGCATTAGGTTTTATGAAAATAACTCAAAGAATCATCTAAGGTCTATAGGTATATTTCTATCCCCTAGAACAACTTAGAGTGAAGATCATTTGATCTAATTAAACATATTTTCTTTCGAAACATATGAAGACCATAAATATCGTCATTTATTGGCCAAATAAATAAAGATTGGTAAAACAATGAAAATCACACACAATATTAAGTAATTCATAATAGATCTTTATACAAACTTAAATAACATGACTAACCTTGTTTATAATCCCAACTTAGGTAACTTAGCCAAAACCCTTGTTTTGAGATTTTGGGGGAATTTCGGGGATTTCTTGGGATTTGACTCTTTTAGTCCGAATTATTACTGGGTTATCGCTAGACTTCGATCGTGTACTTGTAATCCTTCATTTTATTGATGATTTGTGGTTTTAAACTCCAAGTTCTCCACTGTTCGTCACTTATAGTCGACGATACCCAAGTTATGTTCGACTAAGGGTTTCAGCGGGTAGAACTAGGATGTATTCCATCATTTACGTAGTTTTAAGATTGTTGTCCATCGTTATTGTGTTAGGATCGGAATTGTGAAGGTTGTTCGGGCCAAAACCTTTCCGTTCGCCGTTTTCCCTCACGTAGTATTAATCAGGCAAGTACATGTATTACATTCCGTTATGTGCATATGATTTTGATGCGAATGATGTAAATGGTGTTATTGAACGAATGTGATTGTTTCTCATCCACCTGGGGATGGCGTGTGGCCTCTGGGGGCCGATACTAATGGGTACGGCCATGGAAATGGACTGGGGTACGTGTGTTGATGTTCTTTCACCTGGGGACGGTTCGACGGGACCTCTGGGGGCCGATACTAATGGGTACGGCCGCGGAAGTGGTTTCTCACCTGGGGACGGTCCGACGGGACCTCTGGGGACCGATACTAATGGGTACGGTCGCGAGTTACCGAGCGTGGATAATTGTGATGTGGAAAACTTATTGATATACTGTTTTGGTGTTAATGTGATATTCCGGAATATTGATTTTCAAAATGATTTTTTTTCTAACGATTTATTTGCGTTGAATCGTGTATGTATATAATGTTGTGTAATTATGTACTTGCACTAGCTATTCGAATGCTAACCCCTTAAATGGGGGAAATGCGTCTTATGCATTTAGTCTTGTCAGTGAGGAGTCGCACGGGATGCGCATGCAAAGGATGGCTGGCATGATGATGTGGCTCAGTCGTATTTTCTGTTTTGTCATTGCATCTGTTGAGTACTGGAGTTAGACTGTTTATTTTTAAACATGGTTTAAGTCCCCTGCGTGGGCAATAATTTGGTATTTAACTTATGTCTCATGTACTCCGCTAAAATGTTTTGGCCGAGGCCACGGCCTTATTTACTTTTTGGGTGCATCTCTTGGGTCATCATTGTGGTTCATGTGTCGCGAGTTAGCCTGGTAGACCTCACGGGGGTTCTACGGCGTGTAATGTCCCATCTGTGAATGGGGATGTTACAATTATGGTATCAGAGCTTAGGTTTTGAACACCTAGGCTGTCGGTGAAATTTGGGTCTGTCAGTTGCGTCATTAGAGTCAGTCATTGAGCCTAATATCATCATGCTACCGTCTTTTCGTGCGACCCGTGGCTGTAAGTCTCCTCGAACTCTTATATTTCTGTAACTCGTTTTCTTGCGCTGTTCGGAATTCTGACTTGTGTTACCAACTTTGTAAATTGTGAATCTTTTTGATCTTGTTCTTTTCTTATTTTCCTTCAGTATGTTGAGAGGTCGTGGTAGACCGGCTAGGGGACGCGGTCGAGGCCGTGGTCGTGGTGCTGATAATGAGGAGGGCTCACTTTCCCAGTCCTCTGCGGACTCAGCCTCTCACTCAGTGCCGTCGGGTAATAATGCGACGCCTTGAACTCTTGCCGTACTTGGCGATTGGTAGCCCAACTTACTCAGATAGCTCAGGGTGGACGCCAGAATCCGCCCCCGACACCGGAAGAGAAGGCTAGTAAGTGGCTTTAGACGGTGACTAAGATGCACCCTCCTCGTTTCTCCGGATCTTCTGACTCCCTCGGTTGGGAGAATTGGCTCTTTCAGTTGTCCAGGACCTTTGATGTCGTAGCTTGTCCTGAAGACAGGAGGGTACATATTGCCCAGTACCTCCTGGATAAGGAAGCTGCGGAATGGTGGGAGGCCGTTGCGCCCAGAGACCGTCGGGCCACTTTGGATGAGTTCAGGGCTGCTATGGAAGCAGAATATTGTCCGCCGCCAGTCAAGGAGCGCAGAATTGTGGAATTCTTCACCGCTACACCTCAGGATGTGCCTATTTCTCAGGCCATCATTTCTTACAATCAGCAGTTGGGTTTCGTGAGAGATCAAGTGAGAACGGAGGCTGATAAAATCTGTTACTTCAATATGCGCATGAAGCCGCATATTAGACAGAGTATGGCGCCGCTCATGTGTGCCACTTTGAAGGAATACCAGGATCGCGCTGCGCGATCGAGATGGCTGTCCCGGAATCAGAGTCGGTTTCGGAAACTAAGAAGCAGAAGACTACTGGTGGGTTCTCGGCCGGAAAAGGTGGTCAGTTTTCGAGGTCTCGTTCTGCTCCTACATCTGGGAAGAGGCCATTTCATCAGGCCGGTGGATCTCAGGGTAACCGTTCAGTCCAGTCTTTTGCACCTGGCGGGAGAGTTTGTTTTAATTGCAGTCAGCCCAAGCACGTTGTGAAGGATTGCCCACTTCCGTTAGTTGCTTGCTTTACTTGCAGACGAGGCCAAGGCATCGAGCGGCTCATTGTGAGAGGGCCACCAGGGCCGCTAGATTTACGACTACCACCGCCGATCGGAGGATCACGGCTCACCGGCTACTCATGTTCCGCAGGTTCGAGTCGTGGTAGAGGTCGGAGTCGGCCGGATCGCCGCGCAGATCGAGTTCGGGCTCACCCATCCCCGATTATATCGGATGAGGCGCACGGAGGAGGCGGACATTCCAGTGGCGTCAGTACCACTCAGATCCTTTCTCATCCAGTTTGAGTGCTTTTGATTCGGGTGCGACCCATTCCTTTATAGCTTCGGATTGTGTGAGTCGTATTGGTTTGTTGCTTGTTTGAGTGTGAGCCGTTTGTAGTGGGTACGCCCAGCGGGGATCGTATGGTTGGGGACCGGGAAGTTAGGGATTGCCCAGTGAGGATCGGGAGCCGGGATTGGCCCTCGAATCTCATTGTTATAGACCTTAAGGGTGAGGATTTGATCCTCAGGGACGATTGGTTGGATCGTCATGGTGCTATCATGAACTATCGGACTCGTACCATCACGATATTGCCGAGGACGGCACCGAGCATACTCTCGTCGGCTGTAAGCCGGGTAGATCGGGGAGTGTGATTAGCGCCTTGAAGGCGATGAAACTTTTGAACCAGGGTTGTGTCGGCTACTGGTGTTTCGCTCTGCAGGCGGAAGATGGTGGGGTTGACATATCGTCGATTCCAGTTGTTAGCGAGTATCCCGATGTATTTCCGGATGACTTGCCGGGATTACCACCACATCGAGAGGTGGAGTTTCCTATTGATCTTGAGCCGAATGCGGCCCCTATTTCTCGAGCACCGTACCGTATGGCACCGTCGGAGATGCTAGAGTTGAAGAATCAGTTGGGAGAGTTGTTAGATAAAGGGTATATTCGACCGAGCGCATCGCCTTGGGGTGCGTCTGTACCTTTTGTTAAGAAGAAGGATGGATCGCTTCGTTTATGCATCGACTATCGAGAATTAAACAAGCTAACCATCAAAAATAAATACCCTTTGCCTAGGATTGACGATTTGTTTGATCAGCTTCAGGGGGCAACAGTCTTTTCGAAGATTGATTTGCGATCGGGATACTACCAGTTGAGGATTCGGGACGTCGATATTCCGAAAGCTGCCTTTCGGATGAGATATGGCCATTACGAGTTTGTGGTTATGCCTTTCGGGCTAACCAATGCCCCAGCAGTGTTCATGCAGTTGATGAACAAAGTTTTTATTGAGTATATGGACAAATTCGTAGTCGTTTTTATCGACGATATTCTTATCTATTCACGGAGTCGGGAGGAGCACGCCTTACATCTCCGGATTGTATTAGACACTTTGAGGGCTGAGCAGTTGTACGCGAAGTTCTCTAAGTGTGAGTTTTGGCTCGAGGAAGTGACGTTCCTCGGGCATGTGATTTCAAAGAGAGGAGTTCGGGTAGATCCGCAGAAGATAGAGGCAGTGATGGCTTGGGAGCCGCCTAAGAATGTGAAGGAGGTGAGGAGTTTTCTGGGTCTTGCCGGCTATTACCGTAGATTCGTTGAGGGATTTTCTAAGATCGCTAGACCACTCACTCAGTTGCTCCAGAAAACTCAGAATTTCGAGTGGACTGCAGACAGGCAGGACAGTTTGTACGAGTTAAAGAGACGTTTGACTACCGCACCCGTGTTAGCGTTGCCTCAGGGGAACGAGGATTTCGTAGTGTACAGTGATGCTTCGGGCCTTGGTCTAGGATGTGTTTTGATGCAGAGAGACAGAGTGATTGCGTACGCATCCCGCCAGTTGAAACCTTATGAGGTGAATTACCCCACGCACGATTTGGAGTTAGCTGCGGTCGTTTTCGCCTTGAAGATCTGGAGGCATTATCTCTATGGGTCGTCATGTAAGATTTTTACAGATCACAAGAGTTTGAAGTATATCTTCAGTCAGAAAGAGTTAAATATGAGACAGCGAAGGTGGTTGGAGCTAATTAAAGATTACGACCTCGAGATACTTTACCATCCGGGTAAGGCTAACGTAGTGGCTGATGCGTTGAGCCGTAAGCCGATAACGTTACAGATGTTAAGAGGTACTTACACCACAGAGTAGGATCCAGCGAGATCTTATTCGTCAGAATACTGAGGTTTAGGTTCAGAGAATTTAGGGCCAGTTATGTGCATTAGAGATCACTTCGTCCTTGACTGATGATATCAAGGCGAAATAGTATGATGATCCGTGTTTGGTCCAGTTGAGGGAGGATGTGAGGCAGGGGAAAGCCCCTGGATTTGTGGTTCAGGATGATGGCGTTCTGAGATTCCGCATCAGACTATGTGTACCGAATGATATTGAGCTGAGACAGAAGATCTTGAGTGAAGCTCATACCACACCTTACTCCATACATCCTGGTACGAATAAAATATACAAGGATGTGAGGAGCAACTACTGGTGGAGTAATTTGAAGACAGACGTTAGCGAGTTTGTGTCGAGGTGTTTGACCTGTCAGCAGGTTAAGATCGAGCATCAGCGACCCGCGGGGTTTTTGCGACCACTTCCTATCCCGGAGTGGAAATGGGAGGATATTTCTATGGATGTCATTACTAGTATGCCTAGGACTCGGAATGGAATGAACATGATTTGGGTTGTTGTCGATTGACTGACCAAATCAGCTCATTTCCTGGGTATTAAGGACACTTGGGGCCCGGAGAGACTGGCACGAGTATTTATTGCAGAGGTCGTGAGATTGCATGGGACTCCTAAGAGTATTGTTTCGGATCGTGATGGCCGGTTCGTGTCACATTTTTGGCAGGATGTTCATCGAGCTTTGGGGACTGAGTTGAGACTCAGTACATCTTATCACCGTCAGACTGACGGGCAGTCAGAGCAGACGATCCAGACGTTAGAGGATATGTTGAGAGCCTGTGCCCTAGAATGGAAGGATGATTGGGAGTCGCACTTGCCGTTGATCGAGTTCACGTACAACAATAGTTGGCACGCCTCGATCAAAATGGCGCCATTTGAGGCGTTGTATGGGAGGAGGTGTAGATCGCCGTTTTGTTGGGACGATGCGTCCGAGCTGATTGGTACCGAGCCCGATATGGTAGTTGAGACGAGAGAGAAGATTACTCTAATTCCTGATAGATTGTTAACGGCCCAGAGTCGGCAGAAGTCTTATGCCGACACGCGTCGCCGGCCATTGGAGTTTGAGGTGGGAGATCATGTTTTGCTTAAGGTGTCGCCGACACGGGGAGTTTACCGCAGTAGGAAGGGTAAACTTAGTCCGAGGTTTATTGGGCCGTTTGAGATTTTAGAGAGAGTGGGAGAGCTTGCCTATCGGCTAGGCTTACCGCCGTCCCTGAGCCACGTTCATAACGTATTTCATGTTTCCCAGCTTAGGAGGTACGTATCGGACCCTAGCCATATTATCGATTTTAGAGAGATCGAATTGGGACCCGACATTACCATCGAGGAGAGGCCGATTCAGATTTTAGAGCGTCGGGTGAAGCAACTTCGTCATAAAATCATTCCTCTGGTTAAAGTTCAATGGTCGAGACATGGGTCCGAGGAAGCCACATGGGAGACGGAGGAGAGTATTCAGTCGAGATACCCCGAGTTGTTCGCGTTGTAAGTTTCGGGACGAAACTTATTTTTAGGGGGAGATAATGTAATATCCGTGTTTTCTATTTTCGGTAATTTCTATTTTTGGTGTATGTTCGTTTCAGACAACTCGCTTAGCCTTTGTTTTGGAATTGAATCTATTTTGTTCTTGGAGTTTTTCCGTCAGTCGAGTTTCGAGGATGTTTTTGCATAATTTCATCTTGAATTATATCTTGCCGCATGTGCGTTCGATTCTCGTAAAACTTGTTCGTTTTCGTTGTTTCTCGATTCGTATAAGTTTGTATGGTTGAGTTGGTCGTGTTGGAACTTTCGGTTTGTTAATCCGACGTTGTATCGCGATTTTTCGGGCACTTGGGCGTTTTTGTAATTTTCATAAGTTTGGGAATTTCGCTTTATTTGCTTCGTTTCAAACTCTCTAGTGATCGAGATTATATTCTCTTTCAACGCTCAACTTTGTCATCTTGATTATTACGTGTTTATGATTACGGATTACGGTCTTGCTTCGTTTTTGGCACTTTTGCTGTTGGCGGCAGTGTCTTGTCTTGAGCTGCACTGAGTAGCGCCACGCTACTCGGGACTTACTGCGTGCGCTATCATTGTGTGGTTAGCGTCGCTAACTGGGGTTCGTAGCGTGTGCTAACGATTTCGTGATGCAGGGCAGTGGGTTCGATGCTTGATGCTGGACGAGCGTACGCTAATCGGTGTTAACGCACGCTAATCCCTAGTACTAGCGCACGCTAACCATGTTAGCTTGCGTACGCTAACGGAGGGCGGTAAATGGCTGTTACGCCATGCCCGCTAGCGCACGCTAATGCTTGTGCGTAGCGTGCGCTAAGTCTGTTAAATATAAATAGGACAGCAGCAGTCAACTTCGTCATTTTTCCTTCATTTCCTATCCTTCTCGGCTTTGAGCAATTCCAGGCGGGGGTTAGGGCCGATTCCGACTGTAGATCATCATTCACTACCACCGTGCATTCCTTGCGTGAATTCTTCAAGTTACTAATCACTTTCCACCATCCGAATCAAGGTAAATATTCCCAAAACCCTTGTTTTGAGATTTTGGGGGAATTTCGGGGATTTCTTGGGATTTGACTCTTTTAGTCCGAATTATTACTGGGTTATCGTTAGACTTCGATCGTGTACTTGTAATCCTTCATTTTATTGATGATTTGTGGTTTTAAACTGCAAGTTCTTAAGTGTTCGTCACTTATAGTCGACGATACCCAAGTTATGTTCGACTAAGGGTTTCAGCGGGTAGAACTAGGATGTATTCCATCATTTACGTAGTTTTAAGATTGTTGTCCATCGTTATTGTGTTAGGATCAGAATTGTGAAGGTTGTTCGGGCCAAAACCTTTCCGTTCGCCGTTTTCCCTCACGTAGTATTAATCAGGCAAGTACATGTATTACATTCCGTTATGTGCGTATGATTTTGATGCGAATGATGTAAATGGTGTTATTGAACGAATGTGATTGTTTCTCATCCACCTGGGGATGGCGTGTGGCCTCTGGGGGCCGATACTAATGGGTACGGCCATGGAAATGGACTGGGGTGCGTGTGTTGATGTTCTTCCACCTGGGGACGGTTCGACGGGACCTCTGGGGGCCGATACTAATGGGTACGGCCGCGGAAGTGGTTTCTCACCTGGGGACGGTCCGACGGGACCTCTGGGGACCAATACTAATGGGTACGGTCGCGAGTTACCGAGCGTGGATAATTGTGATGTGGAAAACTTGTTGATATACTGTTTTGGTGTTAATGTGATATTCCGGAATATTGATTTCCAAAATGATTTTTTTTCTAACGATTTATTTGCGTTGAATCGTGTATGTATATAATGTTGTGTAATTATGTACTTGCACTAGCTATTCGAATGCTAACCCCTTAAATGGGGGAAATGCGTCTTATGCATTTCAGGTACTGGTCGAGCTGAGGAGCTGGCACGGGATGCGTATGCAAAGGATGGGTTGGCATGATGATGTGGCTCGAGTCCGTATTTTTCTGTTTTGTCATTGCATCTGTTGAGTACTGGAGTTAGACTGTTTATTTTTAAACATGGTTTAAGTCCCCTGCGTGGGCAATAATTTGGTATTTAACTTATGTCTCATGTACTCCGTTAAAATGTTTTGGCCGAGGCCACGGCCTTATTTACTTTTTGGGTGCATCTCTTGGGTCATCATTGTGGTTCATGTGTCGCGAGTTAGCCTGGTAGACCTCACGGGGGTTCTACGGCGTGTAATGTCCCATCTGTGAATGGGGATGTTACAACAAGTTGGTCAAAAGTGGACTAATTTTGTATGGCATCTGCTGAAAAACGGCGATGAAAAACGGCCCAGTTTGCCCCGTGTTGTGCGCCGTTTTGTGGTGACTCGGTCTCTTCCGGAATACACGCGAGGACACGGCGCTAAATGCCGGCCGTGTGTGAAACGGCCCAAGACACGGCCCTTGTTGCGCCGTATGTGAAACGGCCTACATAACACGGTCCTGTTTGCGCCGTGTTGTAGGTCGTTTTGCCTTGAAAAATTCCCGTCGTTGGATTTGATCTTGTTTTCCGTCCTTTTTGATGCTTCATGTCAGTAATCTGTAAAATAACCATTTTTAGCTCATGTTTGGACATATCTGTAAAATATATATTTTTAATCACAAATCAGTACAATTATGCCCGGAAAAATGAATATTTTGTATATGAATTTTAGATCAATTATGCACTAATCAAATACCCCACACTTAAATTCTTGCTAGTCCCGAGCAAGACTCTTTATTAATCACACACAAAATAAAAATTAAAATAAGACATAAAATAAAAAATAAAAAATAATACACACAAATTTAAGAAAAATAATTATATATAAAGATAAAAAGAGATCAAAATGCCATTAATACACAATAACCAACTTTATACAGTAGATAGAAATGAATCAAGATTCAAAATAAATCTACTAACGATTTTGAAGTTAAAACACGGTTTTTATTTTTGTAATTCCAAAATGCAAGGTTTTTCCCCCAAAAGGTTGATTATTTCTTTCCCACTCGTGACTTCACACGACTCCCTTTAATGGTTGCTCTCGATCACTCGTTTATTTTTCGACTCAATATGAAGAAGAATTTCATTGGCGTCATCAAATATTGTGATTTTTCACGAAATTGAGTGTATTGAAATTCAGCCGCTAATTAATTCAAGTCTGTTCATAAACTACATCCCTTAGTGATAGCTTTCACACCGTTATTTGCTAACGTGTAGATCTTTTCACCAACACAATTTCTATCTTTTTTTTTAAAAGGTGATAGCTTTCACACCGTTATTTGCTAACGTGTAGCTCTTTTCACCAATTTTTCTATGAGATGGCAGCTACGCACAAACAATGGTTAGTCCTTTATTTTTCGCAAAATTTTAAGACCCCCAAAATTAGGCAGCTGTTGCTGCTCAACACTTCTCCTTTTTGTCATTTTTTTAGGTGATAGATTTCACACCGTTATTTGCTAACGTGTAGCTCTTTTCACCAATGACTCCTTTTTTTTAGGGAATAGAATTTTTGCAGAAAATCATTTATTAGTTAAGCATGAAAAATCAAAAACTCCAAAAATTAAGTAAATTTCAGTTCTATTTTTCATCAACCGACTGATTCTTCTTTTCTCAAGGTAACGAATGACTCGATTTTATATGATAACTACAAGGCTTGGAAAGAGAGATTAAGGCTCAAAAATTTTTGGAATATACAATTTTTTTTTACCGGTTAAAACAATTTTAGAAGCTTGTATATAGCTAATTTATTGGTGTTATGACCAGATCTAGAAATCTCACAAATAAACAAAATAAATATATATATATATATATAAATATATATATATATATATATATACATAAAAAAATCAAAGCCAAATAACAAAAATAATCAAATCACACCACAATAATTAAAACATACCACCCCCAAACTTGAAAAAGAAACTGTCCTCAGTTTTTAAAAAAAAAATAATAATAAAAAGTAAGAGAAAAAAAATACTCCCTGTTATGAAAATTGATGCTTGAGCTATGCCTTTTTGGATCTGCATGAAAAAATATACAAGGCAAACAACAACAACAACAACAACAACAACAACAAAAGTATACCCGGAAGTATAACACAATTTTTAAGATGCGCATCAAGAAAGTCCGAAGAGTCGCCTTACGCTGCCATCAATGCTTTTATTAAAAACAAAAAGAAATACGGCAATAAAAATAACAATACATAAATCGCGAATAGATGCGCGTCAAGAGATCAAGAAGAAACTCCTTAAGATGCCACCATTTAGCACGATTATTACACACGACAGAAAGTAAAAATACAAGAGGTCCGATATGGGTTATCAAAGGGAGAGGAATGAATCCACTTTTCGTTTTCTCACGGTAAAATCTTCCATCCAGACAATTTTAGCTAGAGCTGGATCTGGTTGAGGAACAAATTCATTGAGTTTTTTGATTAGTTCTTCTGGTGTGGTTGCAACGACTATGATTCGTTTAGCACGCTCGGAAATAAAACCTTTTTCAGCAGAGTAGTCGATGAAAGATAACAAACCATCAAAGAAACCATTGACATTAAGCAGACCTATTGGTTTTGATGAACATTTAGTGAGCTCTGGTAACCACATGAAAAAGTTCCTCAAGGGTGCCAAAACCACCGGGAAGGGTGATAAAGGCGCGAATTATTTATCATGTGAGTTATGCGATCTTGCATATTTACAGATCTAAACTCATCTCCAATAGTTGACCCGGTGATTTTACTTTCGGCGGAGGTTTTGGAATTATTCCCAACACTCTTACTCCTTCCATATAGGCAGAAGCAGCAGCTCGTCCCATTAATCCTAGACTTCCTCCTCCGTAAACTACATGAATGCATTTTTCTCCTAAAGTACGACCCAAGTTGTGTCTTTGCTTGATAAAGCATGCATCTTTTCCATAACTAGCTCCACCAAAAATGCAGACTGTGCTAAATTTTTTTGTGGAAGATGATGACTCCATTTTTGAAAAGAAATTTATTTGAGAGAAAAAGGAAAAAAAAAAGTACAAGTTTGAGGGATGAATAAGAAACAAGCACAATGTTTACTTATAGAAGAAAAAGAAGGTAAAAATTGTTTAACAAGTTTGTGATTGCGTTGATTGCGCTTCAACTACTCAATAGAATAATGAATGCATTTATCGCGTATCACATTTTTTATTCAGAAAATCTCACCATACGACAAAAATAAAAGATACTCACGTGTATGTACAGTAGTTGTGATTGTGGCTCACATATTCCTCTGATTTTACGTTCGAAAGCGGCCTAACGCCTTCTATGAGTCGGGAGAAGCTTCCCATCCAATTTTCTTACAAATTGGCAAAGCGAGTCTTTTAACGTCAGATTCCCAAGACGTTGTTCATATTCTGGTTTAAATTTATTCCACAAACATTGAATTCCGTAATATACAAGTCCACTAGGATGCGTGTCAAGAGAAATTTCGATATTATCTAAATTCTCTTTATTCGACTATCATTAATGAATGAATTTTATCTTCTCTGTTTGTAGATGGAATTCCTAAAGATCGACATTTTAAATTACGGTTCCATCTAGCACATTTATAGCAAACGGCTAGCATCTTTACTCGTCGTTTCTTTGCATATGAACTTTTCCAAGCCACAGTAAAAATCTAGTCGGTGTTTCGTGAATTCACCTTCTATTCTTACTTTGGCTTCGATAATGAATCTTATGTCAAAAGGTATGCTTTTATTCATAAGCAACCTCATCCTTTCAAGCCTTGTCTTGTAAATCTTTAAAATTGCATTTTTGCTTAGAAAGGAAATCTTTTTCAATTTTATACAATGTTTCTTCCATGACCAAAAAAAATAAAATGAAAAACGATAAAATATCTACAAATATCAATTGTTTGTGGGAAACTGAAAAATCCGACTTTGATAGTCACTGAGTACCGTTATCCGCAACTTGACCGGACAGAATAATTATATTTGGCCTAAAACAATCCCGACAGCGCCAAAATTTGATCGACAAAAAACTTATCCTAAAAATAGGAGTTCTTGAGTCGCTCGCAAATATATACGAGGTAGAAGTAGTTTGTGGTAAGTTCTACCAAGGTCTTTTCTCTCGAGGATTGTCCAACAGGGCTTCGTATAATATTTTGTATAAATTGCAAGAAGTAAATACTAAAATATTCAAAAAGATATTTTTGGGTTTTTAAATATTAACTAAATTAAATGCACTATATTTTAAACCAAACTATTTTTAATAAGACTATTTAATATAAGACTATTTTTATTAAGACTATTTATACTAGACTATTTATATTAAGACTATTTTTAACTAGACTATTTATACTAGACTATTTATATTAAGACTATTTTTAACTAGACTATTTATATTAAGACTATTTTTATTAAGACTATTTATACTAGACTATTTATATTAAGACTATTTTTATTAAGACTATTTATACTAGACTATTTATATTAAGACTATTTTTATTAAGACTATTTATACTAGACTATTTTTAACTAGACTATTTTTAACTAGTGAAAATGAATAGAATTAAAATGAGTTGGGAATTTATAAAATCTAGGGGATTATGGGTTCATTAAATTAGGTATTTAATTAAGTATAGGAATTGATTTATATGGATATAAAAGAAAAAACGAATGTTTATCGAGTAATCAACTTTTCACCTCCGTACTTTCGTAATCAAAGATGTCTTAATCACTTTTGCTTTTTTAAGATGTTGATAACAAGATTAACACTTGATAGATTGAAAAGATGTGTTTCCAATACACTTAACAATCAATCAAGGAGGTTTCACTAGTAGAAATAGGATATGATCAATCTCTATTTAAACCAATTAGTCCTTTCATTTTTCTAACTTGACTATTTTTAGGATAAACGATCGTTCATCGAGTAATCAATTTTTCACCTCATAACTTTCGTATTCAAAGGTGTCTTAACCACTTTCGCAATCTTAAGATGTTGATAACAAGATTAACATTTGATAGATTGAAAAGATATGTTTCCAATTCACTCAACAATCAATCAAGAAGGTTTCATTACTAAAAATAGGATATGATCAATCTCTATTTAAACCAATTAGTCCTAAAAATAGTTTAAATCAATCAAATACTCAATATATAACCTAATAGAAATCCCCCTTCCCCTAGGAAGAAAGATTAGCTACTCATTGGTTTATACATACTAAAATTATAATAGAAATAATTTATGTATATAATATATATAGAAACTTTTAATTACTAGAACTTAATGACAATAGATAAAACTTACTTGAATATGATGTATCAAAGTGCAAGAAATATACTTCAAACTTGTTCAAAGGTTACAAGCTTACAAAAATTGAAAGTAAAACACTAAGTAAAATACTAAGTGCTTATTGATCAAGCACTTTTCAATTACAAACTAAATGAAAGAAAAACTTCAAACCAAAAATAAAATACAAACTAAAATTGAGAGTTCTAAGGAAAATATATTGCTAAAAGAAAAGAGTATTTCTTAGCAAGAAGATGATTATTTCTTGGCAAGAAGGTGATTATGAGAATTGGTAATTGGTAATTTTGCAATGGATGAACATGTCCTTTTATAGGTGATTTTCAAGAATACAATTGATTATTTAATTCAAAATATCTATTGTAATATTATTTTTTTAATTCTTTGTTCACACTTCACCCATGTCTTTGAATTTTCAGATTTTTGACCAAAAAAATATCTTGTGGTTGAGTTCACAAGTTGGTCAAAAGTGGCTAATTTTGCATGGCATCTGCTGAAAAACGGCGATGAAAAACGGCCCAGTTTGCCCCGTGTCGTGCGCCGTTTTGTGGTGACTCGGTCTCTTCCGGAATACGCGCGAGGACACGGCGCTAAATGCCGGCCGTGTGTGAAACGGCCCAAGACACGGCCCTTGTTGCGCCGTATGTGAAACGGCATACATAACACGGTCCTGTTTGCGCCGTGTTGTAGGTCGTTTTGCCTTGAAAAATTCCCGTCGTTGGATTTGATCTTGTTTTCCGTCCTTTTTGATGCTTCATGTCGATGTCAGAAATAACCATTTTTAGCTCATGTTTGGACATATCTGTAAAATATATATTTTTAATCACAAATCAGTACAATTATGCCCGGAAAAATGAATATTTTGTATATGAATTTTAGATCAATTATGCACTAATCACATACCTTGCGTTCATCCGGGAATAACCGCCCTCACCAATAAGTGGCGAGATGAAAGCATAGGAATCATCGTAACCATGAGTCGAAAGCATAGGAATCATCGTAAGTAGGAGTTGAAAGCACAGGAGCCATCGTGACCATAAGTTCCTGCTCGAATCGGCTGACCTTTTAAAGGTCATAACTTGAAGGATATCGGGCGCAACTCAAAGCTCTAGAAAATTTCTCAAAGAGCCCTCGTATCCTTCAAATTAAAGTTGCAATCAGCATACACCATAATATCTGCAAACTCTTTCGGGATTCCCGACAGATCCTCACAAAGACCCTGGTAATCCGGAAAGAATAATTTGTTGGGAGGAAGGCGAGAAAACTCAAACCATTATTGGACGAAGATTGGGCTAAGATCAGGTTGAATCATTGGAGCCCAAGGAGTTTTTCGCATAAATGCCCGAACAGCGGTGCCAACGGTGAAATATGGAATTCGATATGACGAAAGAAGAGCAGAAAGTGGAACACGTTAGTAAAACTGAAATAAGCAAAGGACATGACCTTTATAAAGAGATGAAAAATAAAAAGTCCCCACCTTTCACCAATCATTCGGGAGATAAGGAAAGAGGGGCCAGGCCGACCAAGTAACCCAGGAGGTCTTAAAGCACTAATCCTACAACTACCGGCCCGAGGAGAGCCCCACTGCAACCCGCACCACCTTCGCTCGATTGGAAAGTACGAACCGATATCCGGCCTATCTGATGCCGAGCTCGGATGCGCCCCTGTAGAGCTGGCCTATGCACTCATACTAGCCCGCTGAAAACAAGCACAGGGATGGCCCTCGCCGGCCCCGGCCAACGTTTGCTCTGCTCGGCCACCTGCTCAGGTTTTCTAGCCCCCAACTACAAGATGGAATATGAAGCCCTCGGGGCCGGGCCGGAAATGGCGACCTCCCTCGGCCCTGCTCCCCTCACTATCTTTGGAGGGATTCTCAGATAGGAGCTAATAGGAACTATAATGCCCTCTGCAAACCAAGAGACAACCGAACCGACCAATCGGCAGCCGAACAATGCGAGTTGCAAGGACAAACACGACCTCCAGTTCCACACCCCCAGCACAGCAGGGTGCCCACAAAAACTAGGATACTCCGACCGTGACCCATCCGGGTCGCCATGGAAGGAGCCTTACGCAGGGAATCGGTCAGCGGCTGAAAGGGCTTATCCGAATACGCCCTCAATAAGGTGCCCCAGCGGACACACGACAACCCCTTCGGCGGCCCAATTTCGGTCTACAAATCGCTTCGGCAAGAACGTTACTATCCGAATCAGAGAAAGGTGTCATTAGGCTGGAGTGAAGATACGCACGATGCTCGGAGTTCTTCAGGTCGTGACCCCTTGCGCTTTTTGAGGCGGGTCTTGAGGTACTCAACTTCATCCCCTAGATGGGGGGCCGACCCGGACGATCGTCCCTTTGACGGGTGGCGATAGGCGTTAAATGTAAGTGGGTTTTATACAAGCTTTGGATCAAAGAAGCGAAGGTTTGGCGATACATCGGTCCGCCACTTGAGACATATCCTCGTGGCCTCTGGGACTGAGGTAATGACCCCGGTCGGGATTGGAGCACACGCCCACCGGAGAACCCATTTCGAAGAATAAGACCAATGTAACCCTAAAAAACATGGACCTCGTCGCCCCAAAAACAGAACCAAATAGAAAAGCGGAACATCTTCTATAAAGCACCCGAGGTTCATCATCAAAGCTTCCAGTTCGAAGACCTCATTATAAAACGAGCATTGGGGCCCGATCCGGGACCTCCTGAATCCAAAGGGCAAGGACCGTACGAGAGTAACAAAGCCCTTCAGAACGGAGTTTGTTAGCTAGAATAGGGGAAGGTATGATTAAAATTTCAACTTTATTTCATCTCTAAATCGAATGCATTACAAGACCGAATTCGCCTCGGCACCTCGAAATGACCGGATCCCCCGGCACTATAAGACCGAGCTCGCCTCAGCACCTCAAATGACCGGCTCCTCCGGCACTATAAGACCGAGTTCGCCTCGGCACCTCGAATGACCGGCTCCACCGGCACTATAAAACCGAGTTCGCCTCGGCACCTCGAATGACCGGCTCCTCCGGCACTATAAGACCGAGTTCGCCTCGGCACCTCGAATGACCGGCTCCTCCGGCACTATAAGACCGAGTTCGCCTCGGCACCTCGAATGACCGGCTCCTCCGGCACTATAAGACCGAGCTCGCCTCGGCACCTCGAATGACCGGCTCCTCCGGCACTATAAGACCGAGCTCGCCTCGGCACCTCGAATGACCGGCTCCTCCGGCACTATAAGACCGAGCTCGCCTCGGCACCTCGAATGACCGGCTCCTCCGGCACTATAAGACCGAGTTCGCCTCGGCACCTCGAATGACCGGCTCCTCCGGCACTATAAGTCCGAGCTCGCCTCGACACCTCATAAGATCGGCCCATCCGGCACTATAAGACCGAGCTCGCCTCGGCACCTCATAAGACCGGTCCATCCGGCACCACAAGTCCGAGTTCGCCTCGGCACCTCATAAGACCGGTCCATCCGGCACTACAAGTCCGAGTTCGCCTCGGCACCTCATAAGACCGGCCCATCCGGCACTATAAGTCCGAGCTCGCCTCGGCATCTCATAAGACCGGTCCATCCGGCACCACAAGTCCGAGCTCGCCTCGGCACCTCATAAGACAGGCCCATCCGGCACTATAAGTCCGAGCTCGCCTCGGCATCTCATAAGACCGGCCCATCCGGCACTATAAGTCCGAGCTCGCCTCGGCACCTCATAAGACCGGCCCATCCAGCACTATAAGACCGAGCTCGCCTCGGCACCTCATAAGACCGGTCCATCCGGCACCACAAGTCCGAGTTCGCCTCGGCACCTCATAAGACCGGTCCATCCGGCACTACAATTCCGAGTTCGCCTCGGCACCTCATAAGACCGGCCCATCCGGCACTATAAGTTCGAGCTCGCCTCGGCATCTCATGAGACCGGTCCATCCGGCACCACAAGTCCGAGTTCGCCTCGACACCTCATAAGACCGGTCCATCCGGCACTACAAGTCCGAGTTCGCCTCGGCACCTCATAAGACCAGCCCATCCGGCACTATAAGTCCGAGCTCGCCTCGGCATCTCATAAGACCGGTCCATCCGGCACTACAAGTCCGAGTTCGCCTCGGCACCACATAAGACTGGCCCATCCGGCACTATAAGTCCGAGCTCGCCTCGGCATCTCATAAGACCGGTCCATCCGGCACCACAAGTCCGAGTTCGCCTCGGCACCTCATAAGACCGGTCCATCCGGCACTACAAGTCCGAGTTCGCCTCGGCACCTCATAAGACCGGCCCATACGGCACTATAAGTCCGAGCTCGCCTCGGCATCTCATAAGACCGGCCCATCCGGCACTATAAGTCCGAGCTCGCCTCGGCACCTCATAAGACCGGTCAATCCGGCACTACAAGTATTAGTTCGCTTCGGCACCTCATAAGACCGGCCCATCCGGCACTATAAGTCCGAGCTCGCCTCGGCATCTCATAAGACCGGCCCATCCGGCAGTATAAGTCCGAGCTCTCCTCGGCACCTCATAAGACCGGCCCATCCGGCACTATAAGTCCGAGCTCCCCTCGGCATCTCATAAGACCGGCCCATCCGGCACTATAAGTCCGAGCTCGCCTCGGCACCTCATAATACCGGCCCATCCGGCACTATAAGTCCGAGTTCGCCTCGGCACCTCACAAGACCAGCCCGTCCGGCACAATCAACAAAGGGTGAACAGAAAAGACAGCGGCCAGACCAACCGGGCCCAAACACAGAAAAAAGCAACAAAGGCCATAAAAAGATTTCATTCATTCAAAATAAGCCATTCCATATCAGAATACAAAAGAAATGAAGGAAAAACGGCACGCAGGCCATACATGGAATAAAATAAAAATCTACTCGGCCCTGTCCTCCTGACCGGCCGCCTGAGAAGACTATCCTTCACCTTCGCTAGACGGAATCACCACCGGATCTTCGACAACTTCGGCGACCTTCGGCTCATCATCTCCGAGAGTTTCAACCTTCAGGTCGGCCGCCTGAGACTTTACATAGGCCTGGACCTCCTCAACGGTCTTCCCTTCCTTCATGAGATCCAATATCTCATAACAAGCGGAGACATAGTTAAGGTTGATCAACTCCTCGTACTCGGGTGTCTTCTGGAAAGCAGCCGCCCCGTCGGCAAGGCCCCTGGCATAACCCGCAGCTTCACAAGTCTGGACCCGCTCGGTCAATTGCTCAAACTGGGCCTTAGTACTATGCAAATAGGCCTCGTGCTCGGCCCTAATGTCCAGGCACCATTTTTGCGCCTTCTCGGCCGCCGTGGCCATCTCGTCCGCCTTCCCTTTCCAGATATTGGTCTCAAAGGCCCGTCTCTCCAGAAGCTCCATCTCACCCTTCAGAGAGGTCATCTCCTCCTCCAGAGACTTGATAAGCGAAGGGCAGAGGTGGTGCTCCTCCTGTAAGGCCTTGAGATCGGCCTCTGCCTTTTTGTGTTTCTCAACCAAGGTCATCAGCTCCCCAGCGGCCTTCACATAGGTGCACAACGCCCGGCCCAAAATAGCATTTCCAAATTGGATCTGCTCATCCGGACTCATGTCGTTGGTCACCATCTCCATTTTCGGCGTCCAACCCAAAATAGGGACATGGCTGGACTCAACCACCGCTGGAGGGACCCGGTCGAGCATCTCGGCGGTCGGGGTGGCTGCCCGGATGTAGTCAAGGAACCCGCACGGTCGCCGCCCCTTCATCTGGGCACAAGGTTCTTCCCGATCCTTATTCACCGGGAGATAGTGGCCCTCCAAATCAATCGCCGGCTCCTTACCCTTCGCACGGCCCGTCCGTACAGGGCTCGGGGCGGGCACAGCAATCTCTGGAATAGGGAAACCCTCGGCCCTGGTCACGCTATCCTCAGGCCCGGCCTCTACTCTCTTCCGCTTGCCCGCGCGCTCCCTACGCTCGGCGGCCTCGGCGGCAGACCTCGCCACCACTGCGCGGCGTCTCTTCCGTCCGACGAACTCCACGCCTAAGGACTGGATAAGGAAGATGTGTTAAAAAAAAAAGTAGCTACCTGACGAAGACATTCTGCTCGGGTTAGTTGATCGAAGTCCCGCGGCCCAAAGATTGTCCTCAGTAACCAGAAGATACGACTTCCTCCGATCAGCAGGAAGGTCCAAGAGCTGTTCAACCCGGTCGTCGAACAAGGAGGAGGTCTCTGAAGCCGGGATACGTTCTGCACAAACAATAAATTATGAGCGTTAGACAAAAAAGGAACAGCAATAAAGAACACGACACTTACTCATTTTAGCAATGAAGTGTTCTGGGACCCAAAGCTCGGCGTCTATTACGCCAGGTTCCCACTCATCAACCGAGCTCATCCACGGCCCCCCTACATAGAACCACTCTTCTTTCCAACTATGTATGGTCTCCAGCACATCCACCAATTCTTTATACATCGCGTGCCGAGCTGTCAAGTAAAACCAGCCAGAACCAGATCGGCCGACCGACCTCCATAGGAAGAGACTGTTAATCTCTTCGAAACTGGGCTCAGTCCAGCCGCGTTGACTGAAAAGGATCAAAAGACCCACCATCCGAGCCCAAGAATTCGGATGAATTTGGGCAATACAAAGGCCCCACTGCCTTAACCACCGGGAGAGTACCAACAGAAGAGGAAACCTCAGCCCGGACAACAGGGAGCGGTAATACACCGTCGTGCAGCCGACAGGAGGGGTGTGAGGTCTCTCCTCTGGATCCGGAACAAACATCCGCACCACCGCGGGTATCTTAAATCGCCCCCGCCAAGCCTCCAACTGCCCATCGGTGACCGTGCTGCGTATCGAGGCCGAATCCCATTCCGCCTCAACAAAAGGAGACGGCCGAGGCCGAACCCAGGCCCAAGTCTCGCCAACCGCCGTCAACGGCGTCACCACCTCCACGTCTCCAGAATCTGCATCTCCAGAATCCGGCGATCTTGCGACCTCGCCGCCATCCTCGTCGCTCCAGTCAACGGGAGCATCACCCATCGACAGATCCGCCACTCCCGTGCGGTCCGGAGACACAGTCAACTCCTCCGCCGTATCCCTCCGCTCCGACATCATAAAATAGGAAAAAGAGGAGGAAAAGCAAGCTTACCGGGAAAGTCTGTGAAATCGGAGAAGAAGAAATATTGCCGGAAAAAATCTTTCTCTGCAACAACACGTAAAAATGGCGAAAGAAGCAATAGAGAAGAAGGCTCTCTATATTTATAGGATGAAACAGTGGCATTAAATACAAAAGCACATGAAGCGGCGATTCATAATGAATCATCACGAAGATCAAAGACGCGTGAGACACCACGACGAATTACGTCCCACCACGCGTCCCCCTCACTATGACTCTTGAAGGTCCCGAAGTCAAATCGACACGACTCTCAAAGATACGTTCCTTCAAGAGATCTTATCCACCCCCAAACCGGATCGACCTCAATCTGAAACGATTCCAGCACCGGCCAACCCGGCACGGCCCTGGACTCGGGGGCCCTTGTTGGTAGTCGATCCACCTTGGCATCCACTTAAGCGCTCCAGGCAGCCGACCAGCCGAGGAGATCCTGGAGCCGAACCGGTCATAGACCCGATTGTCTCTCGGACTCACAAAAAACCGGACCGGGCAGAGACATTAGAGCCGACCCGGAATCCGGACCAGAAGGACCGAGCAGACCCTATATGAATACGCTCCGAACCATAATCATGAATAAGACCGACCAGAGTAGCGGGAAGCTCGAGGGCCGACCCCGTTGTCGGTCGCAACAGATAAGTATCGCCAAAAGCCCGAAGAACAGGCAGACAGGACAATAAAAAAGGGCTGTCATGTCCCTTCCCAAAGCAAACTTAAGAAGGTGACACATGTCGAAGGAGTCACCACACTGTGACAAATGTCATCAGCATATTCACCTGAATCTTCCTGCTGTCATCTCACGAATGGCAGACATTGCCTATATATATGCCAAGAGAATGTACAATAAAAGGACTTTCAAAAAAGAGTGGAAAAAATATATAGAGAGAGAAAAAAGAGAGAAAAGAAAAAAAAAATAAGACTTGTAATTAACAAGCATCCAGATAGACCGGCATAAATTATCCGGCCCGGTTCTACTCTATCAAAAAAAGGTCATTAATAAAATTTAGTGATCAAACACCTTCCTTTTTGTTATTTTATTTTCTACGTGGCTTCGATTCATTCGTCTTAATCAACACACGTGACGTTGACCAAACCAGACGTCAAGAGGTACATTCCCACTCTATTTTTGTAAATGGCATCAATTTTACAAAAAGTTATTTTTAGTGTTAATGGGTCGAGTTATCTGACGTTCTTTCGGCGGCTTCATTTGAAGTAAAATCCTTATAAATTGATATTTTACTATAAATTAATAATCTATCTAATATAATAAATTCAACAGTGTTAACTTGGTCAATATAAAAATTATTAAATTTAATAAGATAGTAAAATATAATTTTTGGAGACTCTCTATAAATACATGTGTACCGTTAATACTATAAATTAACAATTCTTAAATATCACAAATATGAAACATAAGTTCTCCATTTATGTTTACTTGGTCTTGATACTGAAGCAATCATTAAGAAATAATCTTCTCCATATTTGAATATTTAACTGGTTTTGCTGCTTAACATCTCCTTTCTTTTTAGAGTTGGCTGGAAGGTTCTTTGATGATCTCTTGAGTTAGTATTATTTCTTTTATGATTAGTTCACTAAATTTCGACATTAAATCATTGTGGACCTTGCTAATTATTTAGCCGAACTACACAACATTCGCATATTGGTGTAAATGATTTTAACTCATCTCAAAAGTGGTTTTCTATTTTTTTTTAGAACGGCAGCTCACGGACATTCTAATCAACTCTTAATTACTCCTAATTCCACATATGTCCCGAAAGAGACTTGAACCCTCGACCTCAAGGAGGGAGAGCATGCACCCGTGCCGCTGGACCATAAGGCCATTGGCAAGTGGTGTTCTCCAATTATAGAGTCGGCAGTTGTTGGCTAGCCACATTCATTTTTTTAGTTAAGTACTCCCATGTTCAGTTAAAGTTTGACAGATGGTGTATATTTAATATATTTTAGGTAATGATTGATATGAAAAATGATAGTATATATATTATAGAGATTACAAAATAAAAAATATTGATGATGAATGTGTGATGGAGATTAAAATATAAAATGTGGTTATTTGATTTGACTGTAAAAATGATATATATATATATATATATGTGTGTGTGTGTGTAAACATACTAAAAGGACTACTTAAAAAAAAAAAATCTTTGGACGAGATGGAGGGAATAGTTAACTAACTTTTAAACCTTTTTTCAACTACTATTTTCCTACAATATTCCTACAGCCATATTCAAATAACCATATTCAAATTATATGATTGTGTCAATGCAATTGCCCTCCAACAGATGGCTCACAAACTCAATCTAGAACTGCATTTATCATCATAATCTCTAAAACAATCAACAAGATACCATCATACAATTTTACAAAACAGCATAGCATCCCAAAATATAATTAACAATATAACCAAAATAGAGCCAAAAAAACTTAACCATGGCCTCAAAACGTAATCGAACAATAAACAAGCACATAAGATATACCGCAACAGCCCAATTGGAATTTTTTGGGTCAATAAACTAGTCACTTCAAAATGGTAAGTGGTATACGAGAATGGATATGTGAAAAGGTGCAAATTAAAAATTATCAATGGCTTTTTGTGAATGTTTATGGTAGCCACTAAATCGTATATAGTTAAAAAAACAAGACATAAGTAAATGATTTAATTCAAATGGCGCATTACTCATGAATTGACACCTTAAAGTACATAGATACACCATCTACACTCTATAATCACAACCACTGAAATAATTTGATAATCCACTGAAATAATTTGATAATCCCGCCAATTGAAGTTGTAGAATATTTATATCATTTGTTTTTGTGTCTAAAAGAGAGTTCTAAATATTATTTGGTTCGCTAATACCTTTCTATTCATAGTGCAACGATTATGAAGTTCGCTAATAGCTCTCTGTTCATAGTGCAACGATTGTGAAGTTGAAAAGTCATCTCAGCTGTCAACAATTGTTAACTTTTGCTAAGCGTTGCAATAATGTCCCACATAAAAAAAAACATTATTCTATTTTATGTATGAGACTATGTATGAAGGGATTGAACGCTTTTCATTGATTACCAATTCATTCACTATCAATAATATTAATATTTTTTTATTCTTTGCTCTTTTTATTCTTTGAATGTTGCAAGTATTATGTGAATTCAAACATAGTATCAAAGAGAAAGTTAATTTATTAAACTCAATCGCGATGAAAAAGTTCTGGGGAGTTGACTTAATTTATTAAACTCAATCGCGATGAAAAAATTTTGGGAGTTGACTTTTTTAATCAGATCTATTTTTGTTTTGTCTTAGTCATGTTTGTCGGCTTGTTGGTTCTTGTACGTGTTCATATAGATTACTGTTTGATGCTGCAAAATCGTACCGGATCAGCCATTATCTAAGCGGTTCAGATAAATTCGGCGAGTGAACTTCCTGAGCGGATCTACACGCAAAAAAAAATGACACGTGAACTGAGCCGGGGCCTTTCCAGTGGAGGCCTCCGGCGTGAGAGTAAGTATTGTGAGAATAGAGCGGAAATAGAATCAATTGACTATGTAGAAAGTCAAGAATTCTGTACCAGTGTAGGTGTAAGGACACCTATTTATATAAGCATGAGTGTGACAACCATAACTTGCAAAGAAAGTCATGGAATCCGTATTGGTATTGGACTCGTATATTAGGGAAGTAGAATCCTGATAAGGATTGCGTAGTTTTCTTGTAGAGGAGGATCTCCTTGTAACTATGCTATCAAGACATGCACACGTCCTAGCATCAGTTATACAAGTTTATCGACTTGCTTATGCAATAACGAGAGTCGAATGTTCGCTCTTATTTACATGGACTCCACTTCAATGTTTACCAAATCAAGAATGCATTTGAAATACAATAAACAGTGAATGAATCATATTGCCTTTTATTGATAATTCCATAATTACAAGTACAATGCCCCTTCTCTCTCATCCCCTGAGTGACATTCGAGGGCATATTCCTAACAATCTCCCACTTACACTCAATGCCACGTATCATGGTATCTAATACCCATGTTCTTCAGATGTCTTTCCAAGACAGTCTGAGATAATGGCTTAGTCAACGGGTCAGAGACATTGTCTTCTGAGTCTACTCTTTGCAACGAAACATATCTTTTTTCAACCATCTCTCGAATAATGTGATAATTTCTCTCTATATGCTTGGTGTTGTGGTAAGCCCTTTGCTCCTTGGCTTGGGCGACAGCTCCATCATTATCACAGAATAGTGATATAGGCAGCTCCACATTAGGCACCACTTGAAGTTCTTGCAAAAACTTCTGCATCTAAAATGCTTCCTTGCTAGCCTCTGAGGCAGCTTGGTACTCTGCTTGGCAGGTGGAATCTGCAGTAGCGCTTTGCTTGGAGCTTCTCCAAGATACTGCTCCTCCATTGAGAGTAAACAAATACCCAGATGTCGACTTAGAGTCGTCCTTGTCTCCTTGAAAATTAGAATCGGTGAATCCAACCACCTTTAGTTCTCCACCACCATAATTAAGAACCATATCTCTAGTTTTTCTCAAGTACTTAAGAATGTTCTTGATGGCAGTCCAGTGTTCCCTTCCCAGGTTTGCTTAAAAATGACTTACCATACTAACAACATAGGCTAAGTCCGGTCTCGTGCACAATATAGCGTACATGAGGCTACCCACTGCCGAGGCATGGGGCACCTTACTCATATCTCTTTTGTCTTCCTCACTTTGAGGACACATTTTTGTGGTGAGATGAATTCCATGTCGTATGGGAAGGAACCCTCTTTTAGATTCATCTATCTTGAATCTTCTCAGGATCTTATCTATATAGAGAGCTTGGGAAAATCCTATCATTCTGCGCGGTCTATATCTGTAAAGATGGATCCTTAGAATACATGAAGCTTCTCCCAAGTCTTTCATCGAGAACGTTTTAGAAATCCAAGCTTTCATAGTGCTGAGCATTGCTACGTTATTTCCTATAAGTAGAATATCATCTACATATAGTACTAAGAACGCAATGTTGCTCCCACTGACCTTTTTGTAAACACATGGATCCTCCTCATTTCGCACGAAGTCAAAGTCCTTGACTGCTTTGTCAAATCGAAGGTTCCAACTCCGAGAAGCTTGCTTCAGCCCATACATGGCTCGTTGCAGCTTACACACCTTATGAATATTAGTTTTGGACACAAAACCCTTAGGCTGTTCTATATAGTTTTCCTCCTCGAGGTATCTATTTAGAAAATCCATTTTGACATCCATTTGCCATATTTCATAATCGTAATGGGCAGCATTGGCAAGCATCATGCGAATCGACTTGATCATAGCTACGGGCGAGAAGGTATCATGATAATCGATCCCTTCCCTTTGGGTATAACCCTTTGCCACAAGCCTGGCCTTATAGGCGTCAACCTTGCCATCCCCATCAGTCTTCCTCTTATAGATCTATTTACTTCCAATAGGCTTCATGCCAGTTGGTAGATCTACTAGAGTCCAGACCTAATTGGTATGCATCGTGTCTATCTCAGCTTCAATAGCTTCTTGCCATTATCGGAGTCCATATCCACTATCGCTTGGTCATAGGTGACAGTGTCGTCCTCACGGCTATCAGGTACATCATGGAGACCCAGTTCCTCGATATATGTATAGCCATACCTCTCAAGTAAGTGAGACACCCTATCAGACCTTCGAAGTGGAGGTTGTGTTACAATAGGTTCGGTTCGTGATCCCTGATCAGATGTCTCCTCAGGACTTTCATTATGCTCTTCCAAAGAGATATTTCTACCCGAGCCACCTTCCTAAATAAACTCATCCTCAAGGCTTGTAAAGCCACAACGACCCTATGGTCTTCTGGCATGTAGAATAGATAACCCATCGAGTCCTCTGGGTATCCAATGAAACATCCCTTGACGGACCTCGCTTCCAGTTTGTCCACCTTAGCCTTGTTGACATAAGCTGGACATCTCCAAATCCTTATGTGATTAAGACTTGGTTTCTTACCCTTCCACATCTCATGTAGAGTGATAGGAATGAATTTGGAAGGACATCTATTTAGGATATAGGCAGCCGTAAGTAAGGCATACCCCCATAGGTAAATTGGTAAATCATTGTAATTCAATATGGAGCGGACCATGTCCAACAAAGTCCGATTTCTCCTTACTGAAACACCATTTAACTGTGAAGTTCCTGGCGGCGTGAATTGTGAAACTATTCCATGTTTCTTAAGAAACTCATCAAACTCTATGCTCATATATTCGCCACCTCGGTCCGACCGAATTGCTTTGATATGACATCCAGTCTGTTTTTCAACTAGGGTCTTAAATTCCTTGAATTTAGTAAAGGCTTCGGATTTATGTTACATCAAGTACACAATCCCGTACCTAGTATGATCATCTGTGAACGTTATGAAATATTGATATCCATCTCGGCTACTTCCAAAGCACCACAAACATCGGTATGTACCAATCTAAGTTTTTCAGCAGCCCTTTCAAATGTCCTTGTGAAAGGGGACTTAGTCATCTTGCCTCTAAGGCAGGATTCACAAGTTGGATAGGGTTCTACACCCAATGGACATAAAAGTCCATCTTTTTCCATTTTGTAAACCTTGGTCTGACTAATGTGACCAAGTCGAAGGTGCCACTTCTTGATTAGTATCTTGCCTGCCACGTTTCCTAGTTATATTGTTCACTACTGATTTATTTTGTAAGTTCAGATGATATAAACTTTTCAACAACGTAGCTGTGCCAACCAATTTATTTTGAAAATAAATTTGACAACTACCATTGCCAATGAAGAAAGAAAATCCTTTCCAGTCCAGGACTGGAATGGATACAATGTTTTTATGCCCCTTGGGCAAAACCTGTACTTCATATAACGTCAAAATAAAACCGAATTCTAAACCCAGTAGGAGTGATCCAATATCGGTTGCCTCGACACTTTTTCCGCTTCCGATAGGGATCATCCCTTCCCCAGCTTCAAGCTGCCTACTTCATTCCAGATCCTGATTCATAGTACAAATATGAGAAGTATCACCGGAATCCAGAATCCATGAAGCAGAATATACAATAGCGGAACAATTGGTTTCAAAAACAAAAAGTTCCGTACCTAATGTGCCATTGATCTTGGGACAAATCCTACGCCAGTGGCCCAACTGAGCACATTCAAGACATTTGTCCGTAATTTTTGTACCGCCTACCCTCTGAACCTTTTGGGACTTGCCCTTGCCTTTCTGCACCCCTTTCTTGGGTTTATACTGCTCGTAGGTCTTTTTCTTCTTTGTTTTGGACCTCCTAGGCCCAGAAGAAACCACAAGAGCAGCCTCCCTCAGTTTAGTCTTCATGTTAGACTGTGCCGTCACCAGTTTATTCATTAGCCAGCTAATGTGCATGAAATCTCATTACAGTTGAAATTCATTACAAACTGCATGAAGGAGTCAGGCAGAGATTGAAGGATGAGATCAACCTGAAGGGATAAATCCATATGAAAGTTTAGCACCTCGAGCCTCTCACTCATAGAGATCATCTTGAGGACATGGTCTCCCACTTTCTCCCCTTTCTTCGTCCTAGCACTGAATAACTGCTTCGATATCTCATATCTAGCAGTCATACTGTGCTCTCCATAAAGCTCAGTCACGTGTGCGAGAATCTGCCTAGCAGAAGTCATTTTCTCGTGCGCTCTCTGCAGCTCATTAGTCATTGATCCCATCATAAAGCCACAGACCAGCACGTCATCCTTGACCCATTTTTCATGGACGTCAATTTCTTCCTGATTACCCCTAGTCCGGACTGCAGTCGGTGAAATGTCCGCCTCCAAGACGTATCCCAGAGACTCCATGCTGAGTACAACCATCAGATTCCGCAACCAGACAACGAAGTTGGGGCCAGTTAGGAGATTCTTTTCACGTAGTATTGCAAGTGGGTTCTTTGCCATTTTAGAGAGATATTTTTTCGTTTCTGCATTGATTTATATAAGATTGAATTAGTGACTTATTTTATTATGACCGAGTATAGAGTTTAAGGGCTTGTATAATTCTTATCTCGGATCCACTAATTTTATCGGAATTACACACTCCCATGTTATAACCCGGAAGTCATGGTAAGATCGACTTCTTAATGGTGATCAAGTTATTTACAAATTTTAATAGACGCAACCTGTCAGGTTTTTTGCCTATTAATTTCTATAAAATAGTGTCCAACACCAACCCGTACAACGGATGATTTGATCTTCTTTTACCCCTAGTATTCATATCCTCAACCTATCAGGTTTCTTGGCATTTCAGACTATCTAAGTTGTTGACCATCAACGTCTACCAGTCTGACTATTGAATCTCACCCGACAACCTATCAGATTTCTAGGGGCGAAATTTATCACCAACCGAAGGCATCTAATGCACTCAAGAATTTTTCAACCTCTACCAAGTGTACTACCCCGATAACTCAGAAGCATTGCACACCAGCTCGGGTATCAATTTTCTACGAGTTTGATGGAGTGTAGGAAACCTCGTAACCTTTTTCAAACTTAGTCTGTTTGTTGTCGGGAGAATTTCGCGATTAATGTTACACTTTGCACATTAATTTATTTATAAGCGTGTTTGAGTTTGTCAATCATTCAAAATGGAAAACAGTAAATAACAACCTAGTTACTACCAACATATAGCTCATGGACTTTTTCCTAAGTACTGGCCCAAGCGAATGACCCAATACAGAAAATAAAAACAGTCTTCGATTCTTCGTCTTCTTGGTCGGTTGTCTTCGGTCTTCGTCATAGCCAAATAAATAATTACATCATTGAAAATGCATCCTATTATACAATTTTTCTAGTAAAAATAAATAGGCTCAAAACGGCCTTTACAATCCAATCTAATCGAATAAATCAAAACTAAGTCCACGAGCTATATCACCATCACATAAGAATTCCACACAACATGTAACGGCAATGAAATTAAATAATTAATTTTAATATATTAATCCAATTAATCTATAAAATTAATCTAAATTTTTACAATATTAATCTAATTAATATCTATGGCATTAAAATTAAATAATCAATAAATATATTAATCCAATCAATATAAAAAATTAATCTATTCAATTTTAATGGTATTAATTCAATTAATACTAATAATCATCATTTCAATTCGTTCGAAGTAATCCGACCAAAATAGTATTCATGTTTAATATCTTTCCCATTTAAAATAATATTCCAAATATACATTTTAATGAGATTAAATCCAATTTAAAATGTGGGAAAACATTATAACGTAATACAGAGACTAAACAAAGTCCCAGATAAGTCAGAACGGGCCCAGCCCGCAAACCGAGCTCGAAAAAGGGGGCTGGCCGAGGGTGACCTACCGAGCGAATCACCGCTGCTCCTATCCGGTAGCACTGCGGCCAACTCCGCTGTGCACGACTGGCAAGTGACTGGCAACCGGCCGCCGAGTCTGACCTCCGTTCGGCTCGTTTTTCGGATCGTTTTCAAAACGTGATGTTTCTAACTTTTATGTAGGACTTAGAAAATAATAAAATATAATTTTACAGATTTATAATTCACATAAAATCATAGAAATAAAATTTAAACGAAAATTAAGGCCCTGTTTAGTTCAGGAAAATTATTCCACTTTTCCAGAATAATATTCTATAATACAAGAGAATTTGGAAAACATGTTCACAAACAGTTCATTTGGAATAATTTGGAATAAGCGGTATTCTAATATTCCATTTTTCTGGAAAACAAGTCAAAATTTGGAAAACAATCTCAGCTTGTTTTCCAAATTTGAACTGGAGTATTCCAAAAATTTGGAATAATGGAATACCGCGCATTCCAAATTGGAAAACTAGACTGTTTCTGAACATATTTTCTCCAATTCTCCATATTTTTCTGAAAACGGAATATTTTGGAATACTCTTGAAAAATTTAGAATAGAATAATAGAATAATTTTCCTGAACTAAACAGGGCCTAAATATCTCCGATTATACCAATAATGATTCTAAATCATAAACATCATCCAATAGCATTCAAAATGCACAAATAATCGTATATACGGTATCATTGACCCCGCTCCGATACCACTGTTGGGATTCCGGATACAAAAAGGAATACGCAATGGAATAATAATACGCAATAAAGAATCCCAAACAGGATCGATCAAGTAATGTATATACGAAAAATAAATCGACGAAGATAAAAGGATCAAAGTCCCATACATTTGAAGCCTTTGATATTATCTTCGTAAGTTGATGATGATCATGAACCCGAACACGAACACGAATAAACACCGGAAGTGCGATGTCTCTACGTCACCACGCGACGGAACTTGACCGAAAAAATCAACAAGACTCCGTTCTCCAAGAACACGGCTAGGGAAACTCGTAGAAATTGTTCTCTCTATTTTTCTTATTTTTTCTCATCTCTTAGATGAAGAATTGAACAAAAAAATTTTTCTCTCTCCCCTCCAAGTTGAGCTCATGGCCGAACACAAAATTGTTTTGTTGGTGCTGTGATTTATTTGTTATATAAGACTATATGTTACCAAAAAGATGGAGATATGATATGATATGAAAAGATAAAGCATATCATTACATTTTGGAAGCTAGTAACATGCCTTATCATAACTATAAAACAAAAACACTATATGACAAATGAGGAGGGAGTGGGCGGCCACATGGAAGATGGGAGGAAACGGGTCGAGTCACTCGGCTCGTGTACCGGACGTTCGTCAAACGACTCCGTTAAATACACTCCATTTTATCATCAATGTATTTATACTAATTAATTAATCCAATTAATTAATTATATCAAATACAAATATATTTCTCTAAGAAATATAATTTATGAATTAAATTAATTACCCAGTAACTTAATTTCAATTCATAAGGCCGCTATTTCATTTATCCAATATATCATAATTAGATATCCAATATCTGATATAATTAGAGAGATAATAAATTCACATTTATCCGTCAACGATCCTGATGCGCGGCTCCGTAGGTCCGTCTCAGCCGGTATTGGGAGGAACCAATGAGTGCGGGCATCACTTAGCCAGCCTAGTAGGCCGCACTATAAACCCCGACTGAGAACGAATGAAGGGATCATTCGAGAACTATTATGTCGTGAATACCGTATACGTATAGACCCTTCATCAGATGTCCCGGTCAAGTCTTCGGGTCACGGTAAAGTCAACCCTACTATTGAATAGACACTATGCATGTGTTAATGGAAATCAAGACCGACTGATTACTAGTGTATCCAATACGACTAGATCAGAATGCTTTGGCCAAAGACTTATAATCTTATTTGCCATTAACCGTATAGGACATTTGTCTGCTCACTAACAGGAGATAGAATCCTTTCTTGGCGTATAGTAAAGACTGCTATCTGCCCGTATAGTCCGCACTTCGAGGTTGACTCAGCGATTAAGCAAATGAGTCTAACTACTCTAATGACAAACTAAACGTCACAGGCACATCTCTTACTGAACCCTCAAGTCAAAGGTCCACGTATACTATCACTACCTTCCGATTCGTCATCGACTCTCCAAGAGTGAATACCGTGTGACTGAATCAAGTATGAGTCGTGTTCGAGTATACTAGTCCCACCAATATACTTATAACTATGCTATCAAGACATGCACACGTCCTAGCATCAGTTATATAAGTCTTACTCAAAACTTAATGCCCAATTAAGTTTATCGACTTGCCAACGGTTTACGTAAATAAACTTTAAACATTTCCAGTTCATTTTATCTTATCCAATAACGAGAGTGGAATGTTCGTTCTTATTTACATGGACTTCACTTACCAAATCTAGAATGCATTTGAAATACAATAAACAGTGAATGAATCATATTGTCTTTTATTGATAATTCCATAATTCCAAGTACAATGCCCCTTCTCTCTCATCCCCGGAGTGGCATTCGAGGGCATATTCCAAACATAACATTATGCTTGATGCCGAGTTTAATAAGCTCATTCCTGGGCTTTGCGGGGTCTTATTTTATGCGCCCTAGGCTTATGCCCAAGCTCCTTAGATCCATGTAATAAATTCGGTTTATGTCGTTTAGTGGCCCCCGAGTTTCTATCTCGGTATGCCGAGTAGGAACTCAAGTCCACCCTTTATCCTTCAGGGTTTTGGCTGTTTCCTTGATGAAGTCGACTTTGCTTAGTGTTAGGTCGGCTTTGGTTCACTTCAACGTCCTCACAAATTTCAATGGTCCGATTATACCAATCACTTCATATTCTCTCATACGTGCGCGTGGAGAGGCGAAGAGACATTCTCTCCTAGAAAACCGCGCCCATTAATGCGGTGCAATTATGATTTTTTTGTGGACCCGCATGCCCTCCTTATAAATTCAAAATCATCTCCTCATTCATTTCATCAGGATGAGGGTGAAGAAACTTGAGAGCTTGTCATCTTCGGCGAAGCTTCAGTCTCCAGTCAGTTTTCTGACGAACTACTCCGGTCAAATTCGCTGGTACGGCTTCCTGACCGTTTTCGCCCGTTTGTTTTCTGCTTCTGAGGTATTTTCTCCACCTCTATTTGCTGCTTGTATTTTTCGCCATTGTTTAGTATTCGAAGCTTCAAATATCCTCTGTTTAAACTCCGTGTTCACAAGATGTCTAAGCGTGGATATTTGGAGAAGAACTCTACTTATGGCTTTTACAATAGGAACTCTAGGATTTACGTTAAATCTGATGGATCGTGGAAGGTTTTGTCTCTAGTGGCCATTGGCGAAATGTTATACTTGAATAAACCCCCCAGAACGGACGTTAAGTATCCTTCTGGGTTTTTTGCGCCTAGGACCGTAGATGGTGATGATGCCGATATGATAACTCTGGATGAAGTCCTAGACTGCATCTTTTTGCAAAGTCCCAACCTCAACTTCATTTCGGTGGAGGTTTCTCCTCGTCCCAAGTAGTTGAGACGGGGGAGAAGATGTCCTCACAGGGTGAGTCTAACCTCTTGTCTTCTTCGACAGGTATAGCTGGGGAGAGTACTTCTGACAGGCCCGTCGAGGAGTTTGACTCCAAGGTTTTCGGAACTATACGGAGCCGAGGTAAAGCCCAGATAAACCCAGGAGGCTCCTCTTGATCTAAACATCCCAAAGGGGGAGACGAGATGCTCTAGGAACTCTATACCACATATGAGGTAGATAGGAACGAGTATAGACTCTACCATAGTTTGGCCACTCCTTTCACTGGCGAGCATGAAGGTAAAACCTTATACTATAGTGATGCCTTCGTCCCATTTTATTTCAAATAGTTCCACCTCGGTCTAAGGCTGCCCTTGGACCCTTTCATTAATCAATTTCTGGAAGATTGGGAAATCGTCCCAGCCCCTCTCGGTGCCAATGCGGTTAGGTATCTCATTGCCTTTATTATTTTGTGTCGTAGTCTCGGCTTCGAACCATGCATGTTTGCCTTGTATCACTTCTTCAATTCATCCTACAATTCTAAAACCAAAACCATCAATATTAAGTCTGATTCCAACAAACCAAAGCTTATGGCCCCCATTTCAAACACTATCAATAAGGTCACGGGTTGGAATAGACACGTGATCAAGGTTGAGAGTCGGCATGGCTGGGAATTCGCAGCACCCGTTAATTCACCACATTGCCCTTCGCATGTTCATGAGACAGACTAGAGTGCCGATTTGATCGCAAAGCTCGAGCAATTCTCCTCTATTGCTATTCTTAACTGGGCCGAGCTGGAGACAGACTTTCATTACCATGCTAATGCCGGGCTGATGAGGGGTCCCATAGAGGGGGCTAGACCCTTGGTTGAGGTCCAATGGGGGACTCGATTTCCTGATTGGGTCGTCCACCCCAATTTCATCTTTCGTGAGGATTACGCGACCTGCAGAGCCGAGGAGGACAAATGTTTAAAAGCCGTGGACATCGTAGGATGTACTTTTCTTCACACTTGTTATCATTTTTTCTTCCATCTCTTCCTGGGATTAACATTGATTTTTGTGCAGATCTCTCAATGGAAGACATCCAGAAGGTCGATGAGGAGCATGTTGACCTCGTCATGGCGGCTCGAAAGAAGAAGAGGTTATCCCAGTTGAGGGGAGTCGAGAAGAGGCATGCTGATATGGAGGCTCAGCAAAAAGAGCTGCAGGATAAGGGGGAGTCTTTGCTTCCTATGGAGCCGCCCATTGTTCAAGTCGGGGCTCCATCCAAGCCTGAAGTGGAGGTCGAGGGGGAGCCTACTGAGGAAGTTATCCCTCCTTGTGCCTGGAGTCAAGGCCAGGGTCACTCTCAAGAACTGGGCCAAGATCGGGGGCCGAATTCTGAGGAAGACCAGCACCAGAGACAGAAGATGCCGAGGGATGATGGAGGCCGAGACCAAGAAGAGCCTTCTCAGAAAAGAACCACTCCCTTGCCACATGGTTCATCCTATGCTTTCGCCCTTTCTGATGCCGAGATCAAAAATCTGTTTGACTCTTTTGTTGCTGCGCCCATCATGTCTAGGTTCGATTCGACGGTTCATTCTGGGGCTGACCTGAAGCTTGGAGGACCTGAGCGGGCTATGAATAGGTCTTACATTGAACAGCTAGTTGCAGACAAGCTGAGCTCATTCCAACTCTTCAACAGGAAGGGTTTAGTTCTCAGTGAGGTACTCTATTACTCCGCCTTGGTCTTTTGAATTTCCTTTCTGCAATCCCTTTGGATCTAAGTTTGTTTTATTTTTGTAGCTTGCCTCCATAGCCCAGCATGAATATGCTGTATTTAGGCAAGTCATGGATCTGGTGCACAAGAACGAGGCTGTTTCTAAGTCGGCCCAAGATTCTTCCCTCAAGCTTACTGAGAAGGTAGAAGCCCTTGAGAAGAGAAGGCTTATCATGATTCTGTGCTTTTTGAGGCCGGGATAGGTTGAACAGGCTGAGGCGGCCAAGAAATATGCACTCGAGGACCTGGAGAAGTTAAAAGAGGTGTTGCTTCAATCGAGTCGGCCCTGAAGATTTATGAGCTCGAGGCCGAGGCACAGAGGAAGAGGGCCGAGGTCTTGGCACTGGATAAGAATGTCGCGGATGATAGGCTGGCCTTTCTTGAGGACAGTGTACCTGGAAAAGAGGAGGCCACCGTCGAACGATACAGGAAGAGCAAATAGTATCGAGATGACTTGGATGATGAAGCGGGCTCCGTATATAGCGATGCATGGTCCAATTTATCTCGGCTTCTCTACATTGACCCAGAATTCGAGGTGCCTATGCAAAAGCTCGCTCGACTCTTCGTCCAAAATCCTTACAGTATCGAAGCCATGGCTAGGGATTCTCAAGAGGGGAAGCCGGCATGTGATCCCCCAACTCCTCAAGAGAACAACTTCGACAACTTGATAGCACATGCCGAGGAGGAGGATGGCGCCGGGATGGGATAGTTCAGTTTTTGTCTTGTATTTGGATGGGTTATAAAGCCGGTTTGGCTAGAACAATACATTCCCCCCTTTTCTATGATATTTATAATATTTGAGCCCGATCATTTTATCGGGGCCTTTATGCTTTCATATGCCCTCCTTTTATGCTTGGCCTGATTTTCAACCCGGTTCGGGTGTTTTTGCCATATTTGTTTATGTACTTCACTTGTTATGTAGTATGTGCTCAAGTTTTTTATCTCGTCAGTCGAGATGGTAACTTGTTCGTACTTAACCAACTGTGAACTGGTTTCACGCCAGGTTGAGCTGCTAGGGACGACCTATTTGAATGTATCTCAAGAGGAGGTCCTGCCTTACATCGAAGTAAAGCCGAGATATATATCTTTCTTTATTTATGTTCACTTTATCCAGTACGAGCTAAAAGTGTAGATGAGCCATGGATTGTTTACCTATGGTCGGCGCATTGGGTGTTACGTACTCGTTTTTAAATTTGAGTGAACTAGTTGTCAGAACTAAGCTCAAATTGTCTATGGAGTTTATATGCCTTAATCTTAACTCGACGTGTTTTGAGTGTCTTGTACTCCTTTTTAAATTTGAGTGAACTAGTTGTCAGAACTAGGCTCAAATTGTCTTAAGTTAGACGTCTTAATCTTAACTCGGCGTGTTTTGAGTGTCTTGTACTCATTTTTAAATTTGAGTGAATTAGTTGTCAGTGTTGGGATTCAGTGCCTAAAACGAAGGCCCAGCGGAAGCGGTAAAACGAAAATTAATTCGATCCAAATCCCTACGAGGATCGATCGAGCTACGTATATACGAATATCAAAAACGAATTCACAAGAGATATAGAAACTCACCCTTGTAGTCTGTTGATTATATGGATAACCTTCTCTTGAGCTATTCCCCAATTTTTGCTTGATCTCTACGAATCTATTCCGCTTCAAGCCCTTGAACGATCCAACGCCGAAAGCACCGCATCTCTACTTGCCACACGCCGGAAAAACGAACGAAATGACAACACCTTGCTATCCTCCGAGGATACGGCTAGATCTAGGTGATGAAGCTTTTTATTATTACACTCTAAGTGTATAATATATCTCTCTCTTTTGATTTCTTGATTTTTCTCTAAGAACCACCAAGAACACTTAAAGAAGATGATGAAGACTTTGAGAAAAGTTTTCTCTCTCTCTCTCTCTCTCTCTCTCTCTCTCTCTCTCTCTCTCTCTCTCTCTCTCTCTCTCTCTCTCTCTCTCTCAAAACTCACGTTGGAATGGAATGGCTTTTTTGAAGTGAGAGATGTCTTCTTCCCTTTATTCAACTCTCATTTTAATAATACAAATCATGCCACATGATTTTAAACCCCACAATATCATGTTCTTTTATATAAAATGAAAGCAACAAGACAAGAGGAAAGCGAGTGGAAACAAGGGGGGGGGCTACTATGCAAAAACGGACGAGTTTGGTTCGTTTCGGACTCCCGTGAGTCCAAACAGATAAACTATGATTTCAATCCGATGTATTTGTATCGATTAATTAATCCAATTAATTAAACATATCAAATACAAAATAACATAATTAATTTATCCAAGAAATAATTATATTCATGAATTAAATTAATCACCCAGTGATATATTTAATTAATTAAGCCGTAAATCAATTTATCCGATAAATGGATTTAAACATCCAATGTCCCAAATTTAGATATCCAATATCTAATATTCATAATGAGAGAATCAGCTTGATTCATTCCGTCGTCAATCCTAATGCGCGACTCGGTAGGTCCGTCTCAGTCAGCAATGGGAGGAACCAAAGAGTAGTAGCACCACCTAGCCAGCCTGGCGGCCTACAATGTACCCCAACTGAGAACGAATGATTGGGATCATTCAAGAACCATTCTGTCGTGAATACCAGTATACGTATAAACCCTTCTCTCAAATATCCCGATCAATTTATAGGGTCACGGTCAGTCAAACCCCATCTGTACTTGACGCTATGCATGCGTTAATGCAAATCGAGATCATCGAGCTCTCGTGTATCCAATACAACTAGCTCCAATGCTTTGGCCAAAGACTTATGATCTCATCGGCCAATAACCGCACAGGACATATAACCCGCTCACTAACGGGAGAAAGAATTCTATATTGGTATTCAGTAGGACCTGCTACTTGCCCATCAAGATGCACGTCGAGGTTGACCCCCGCCTTCCGGTTTATAGGGTCGAACTACTCTAATGAAAATCTTGACGTCACAAGCACATCCCTACTAAATCCTCAAGTCGAAGGTTCACGAATACCTATCACAACCTTTCGATTCCATCATTGACTGTCCCGGAGTGAAATCCGTGTGACGAATCGAGGGTGAGTCGGTTCGAGTATACTAATCCAATTAGCATACCTATAACGTGTGCTCCCACTAACCATTAGTGTTCGACAGGCACTCTCCTTGTCAAAGAACACGTCATACAAGTCTTCAAATAAACTTAACGCCCAGTCAAGTTTCATCGACTTGCGAATGATTAGGTATTTGAGCTATAAACCTTTCCAGTGCCGACCCCCTTATCCAATAAGGAGTGGAACGTTTTGCTCTCAAATACACGGACTAGTTTCTATATGTATATTTATGAGTTAGGAATGCCGAACTATCAAGAATAAAGAAACATCCATTGCCTTATATTAATGATTTACATAATTACAAGTACAATGCCCTCACTCAACATCCTCTGAGTGGCATTCGAGGGCATACTCCAAACAATCTCCCACTTGCACTCAATGCCACACACTATGGTATCTAATACCCATGTTCTCCAGATGACGCTCCAAGCTAGTCTGAGAAAGTGGCTTGGTCAGTGGATCGGCGACGTTGTCGGCCGAGTCTACTCGTGCGGACAATGTATCCCTTGCAAACAAATTCTCTTACGAGATGATACTTCCTCTTAATATGTTTGGTCTGTTGTGAAACCTCGGCTCCTTGATCGCGCTGACTCCGTTGTTGTCGCAAAGATGGAACAGCAAAAAGACATGGTATCACTTGAAGTTCTCCTGAAACTTCTTAATCCAGAACCCTTCCTTGGAAGCCTCCGAGGCCGCTTGATACTCGGCTGACAGTGGAATCGCGATCGCGCTTTGCTTGGCGCTACGCCAAGATACTTCTCCTCCATTAAGAGTAAATATGTAGCCAGAAGTAGACATCGAGTCGTCCTTCAGTCATTGGAAGTCCGAATCAGTGTGTCCCATCACATCCAATTCTCCACCGCCATACATCAGAACCATATCTATAGTCCTTCTCAAGTACTTGAGAACGTTCTTTACGGCAGTCCAATGTTCCCTACCTGGATTTGCCTGAAACCTACTCACCACGCTTACAACATGCGCAATGTCAGGTCTCATACACAACATATCATACATAAGGCTACCCACGGCCGAAGCATATGGTATATTACTCATTTCCTTTCGTTGTTCCTCACTTTGAGGACACATCTTAAAGGAGAGTTTTATTCTGTTGTGTCACGATTTATTCATCCCGACAGGCGATCGACTATAAGGCCGAGCGACCAAGTCAACTCCAGTCAAACTATGGCTAGCTCGCCTAGTCGAAGATATCAGACCACCATCAGGTACCTAGCGATCGACTCCCAAGGCGATCGCCCTTTGGCAGCTGGCGATCTACTCTAGTGACCGGCTAAGGGCAATCGACCTACGCCCCGAGCAGAGACGATCACCCGTCAAAGTCATCAAGGACTGGATCTCAGAAAAGCACCCACGTGCAGATCCACCAAAGGCGCTGACAAGATCTTCGCTAGCAGATAAGATCTTTTGCTGACAGACAAGACCTTTGACCACAGTCTGTCACCTACCTCACCTACCAGCATGCGCGCCGAAAGTTGTCAGTGGGACCACCCGTGACAGCAACTCAGGACGCGTGTAAGCTCCCCATTGGACCGCATAGTTGACTGCCAGCTACTCCTGCAGATTTTGAGGGGACAGGCCCATGTGCTCAAAGACGATCGCCCGATTATTATAATGCAGAAAAGGCGATCGCCCGGCGTATCCAAGCCCTATAAATAGAGAACCTCCTCCTACTGGAAAAAGGTTCCGAATTCATTTAACTTACGTTCAGAATTCATTTCTCCCACAACAGAAATACAGTAGAACACACATATCACCAAGCTCTCGGCTTTCTCACCGGAATCCATCTCAGGACTTCTCTCTCCGAATCTCTCGTTCAGAACTCGATCGGCAGAAGCAGCAAGTCTCCACTAGACCGATTCCAAGGGATTCATAAGCCCCGGAGCCCAAGCATCCAGCTAAATACTCGCCGTGAGAGACCGTCGATCTCTCTCCGCCGCGACTGTTCATCTTCTTTGTTACAAGAACTCACAGAGCATCAAATCTGGTTCTTCCGGCAATCTACACGCTCACTAGCTAAGATAACAAGAATCTTTACACTCATTGTAATTGTATTCTTACATTAGTACTTGTATCCCCGAATATTGGTATTAATAATATCTCGCGAGAGCATTCAAGCCCGGGACTAACAACCCCGGCAAATCTTGTGTTATTTATCTTTCTCACGGAAGTGCTCTTGCATTTGTTTGCTATCCCATCCATTCCAAAGAATATCTATCTCCGGATAATATTTTGGGTAGCAACAATTGGCGCTAGAAGAAGGGGAATCTAACCCTCAAACTTTTATTTCTACCGTCCCAAGAACACTCACTGTTCTCGGGCATATACTTGAAGTGACACTCACCGCACTTCAAAGAAAACCTTCGAATCATGACATCCGCCGGTACATCAAGAAAGCCGCTCTCGAACCGCCGGACACCATATCCCGGATCAATCCGAACCCCCAACGACGGGGAAGCCGCGCAACGCGAGACTCTCGATCCGCATCCGAGAGATGGCCCCAACCTCTCACTCGATCGGCCCAAACCGAGGAATGATCGAGGAGGCTATGGCCATCTGGAGGAGCGACGGAGAGCATGTGCGTCGCCCGCAATAACTCCTCGATCATCCGCCGCATGGGAAAACAGAATTCAACGGCTATCGAACGAGCGATCGTCAAAAGCCCCACTCGCGAGGAAAGGCTCTCGCACGACCGGACGGATCCATATTCGATCGCTAGCGCGACCCGCCCCGCGACCGGGCATTCTGCTTTCCAACCTTGACAAGACGAATCCGAATCGTCACTGTGACTTCGCCTACCCGCCTCACACCAACGCAGTCGCCCATCCGACTCCCGATCACTGGGATCGATCGATCGCCTCGGCTCCCGCTCCGAGCGCCGAGCCGCTAGCAGTCAGGCCACGGCGATGGCCGCCATACAACGCCATCTCGACGAGATGAAAGCACTCTTGGACACTGGGGCAAGCACCAGCAAAAAGATCACCGGGCCGACCGAGCCACTCGCGGTCCACATCGATCTTGCCCCCATACAACCAACGATCGCTCCTCCCAAAACACCTCTGTATGAGGGGAGATCGGACCCCGAAACCCACCTGAGTAAATTCCGAATTTACATGACTGGGTGTGGGGCATCTGATGCTACCAAGTGCCGGATCTTCCTGTTGACATTGGGCGAGCTGGCCCATAGGTGGTACGTCTCACTACCACCACGATCAACCACCTCCTTTAAGAAACTGGCGAATGACTTCACGTCATACTTCGCCAGCAAGGTCGCCAGACCAGAAGGCCCCCACCGCATGATAAAAGTCAAGCATGGGAAAGACGAATCAGACGCAAATTACATTGACCGAGTGGACGAAATCATCCTCACCGGCGAACCCGTCAGTGACGAGCTCGCTCTCTATTCGGTCATGGGGGGATTCCACGGTCATTCTCCCATGTTTAGACATCTCTCCAAGGATATCCCCCCAACTTACGCGATTTTCCACGCTAAAGCTGCCAACTTTCTGGCCAGGCAAAGGCTACTCACCCTCCGCCTAGGTGAGGAAATGCCACCTCCTGTCCAGAAGATAGCGATCGCCAAAGCAAAGAAGGCGATCGCCAAATCACCCGGAGATCTCAAGGCTTTCGAGAACATGGAAGCCCATCTCCTCCATACGTTCAACCGAAGTCCGGCACATATTTTCTATGCCATCAAGGGGCACGAGGAGCTCAAAAAGCCAAAGGCAATAAGGGACCACGGTCACCTGGACAACAATCAATATTGTGCCTACCATAAGAGTCCCGGCCACAGCACCAACAAATGCCGCGACCTCCTCAAAAAGCTCTGGAGATTGTTCGAGGAGGGCAAGTTGGACAGCTTATTGGTTTAGCCGAAGCCCCTACCATTCTCTATAAACGATCGTCCGAGTCGAACACAAAACAGGCTGGAAAGCTCATATGAGCCGACCCCTGGATCAACCTCGGCGACCGTCTCTACATGCTTCAATCAAGAGAAGGAGACCACGGAAGTCTCCCCGATCTCCCTCCTTATTTAAGAAACTAGAGGACTCGCTCGCCATCTACAGTCCACCGTCTAACATGATGGACTAAGGCACGAGATAGCCTCCCCCGCACAACGTACACCGTCGAAGGTCGGCATCCACATGACGATCCAAGGTGGAAGAGTGCAACCATGGTCCTGGCGGTCGATGGAACCGACTGCTTAGACCATGCAAGGTCCCTTTAGGCCAAGATCGTCCGCCCTTCATTTAAATACGAGGCCGGCGTAGTCTGAGGGCCCTCCAAAATTAATCAGTGGATACGATCGCTCGCCCTCAAAGGTTCATCATATAACATGGTGAACCCGGACAATGCGACGTGCCACAACCCCCGTCTTAACGTACACCGTCGAGGTTCGCCATCTTCATGGTGGGCCGAGGTGGAAGCAGAGCTAAACAAGCCGCGGGCGCGGAGTTGAATCATCCGACGCTACCCCGCGCAAGGACTCCGCTAGACCGAGACCGCACGCCCTTCGTTTAAATACGAGGCGAGGCGCAGCCTAACAGAGGACCCTCATAATAAAGTGAGTCACGAGACACTCAATGTCTTCGTGCATCAAGACATGATCAAGGAGTCGGTCCATCGAACTCCGCGATCGTGCACGGTTCCTCAAGACGGACGACCGTCCCCGAGGATTCGACAAAGTTGAAGACCGCTCACTCAACGAATTATTTTCATCCCCTTACTTCCACTAAGTGAATAAAAACAAGGGGCAATAAGAGTGCGGACTACCTACACGACGATCGTCGCTATTCAACCACATACGGAGATCGTCATTTTTTCAGATGTAGTGCAGCGATCGAATTTGTTGTAAAAAGCTATCTTTATGAGTTTATCAATTCATTTGGAACTACCCTCGCAACGATCTCTCCTCACACATTTCTACAAAGTCAAACAAAGACTCAAAAATAACCATTCATTCAAGTGATAAGTCATAAATCCAAATGCTCATTTCATTACTTGAAAAATCAGAGTACACGGTCGCCCGAAGGCCTAAGTGCTACAAAAGAAAACTACAAAACTACAAGGAAGTAAGCTAAAAACGTCAAAAATGAAGCGCCTCAGGCCCCTGCCTGGCCTTCGCCATCAGCATTCGGCGCGGTCCCCTCATCTTCCGGAGCGTCGGGATGAGCAAGATTGGCCGAGACGGATACTACCAAATCCACGCCGATGTCCGCAAGATCCAGGATCGGCAAGGAGAAAGCTGAATGGAGAGGATGCTCCAACGCATACGCCTTGAAGTTATCGGCAAGAGGCCCGACCTCCAAACCTCCCTTCTTAGCCGCTCGGATCGAGTCGGCGAACGCCAAATAATAGGCGAACTCGCTGACATACTCCATGTTTTGGAAGGGATCGGCCTTGGTCGCCTCAACCTCTCCTTTCAGCTCCGCCATCGCCTGTTGCGACCCCTGGAGCTCAGCCTCCCTCGCAGCAACTTTTTCCCTCGCCTCCGCTACGCCGTCAACCTAGCGATCGTCACCTTCCGCGATCGGCCTCCTCTTCAAGAACCCTCTGCGCTGACGGCATTCTCGCATCTGGTCCCAAATCGGTCAACCGCTGCAATCTTGCTCAGTTTCCTTCTTCTCCAGCTCAAGCTCATGACTCGCCCGCTTGGCCGCCTCCAGAGAGTCCTTCTCCATCGCCGCGATCTTGTCAGAAAACTCGGCGTTCTCTTTCCGAGCCGACTCGAGATCCTCCTGCAGGCGTATAGTGGAGGGCCGCCCCTCAAACTCCTGAGTAGCCTGGACAGCCATGGTCGCCGTCTGAAGAGAAAGGGCGAGAACAGCGTGCATCGAACTCGCCGATCGCTGTCGAGCGATCGCATCCAAATCAGTCGTCCATGCCTTCGGCAGAGCAGAAGCAGCCTTGCTAACGTATGGAGGAATGTCGCAGGAATGGCGAGGAGATCGGCTCGCAAGGAAATCCACGACCATCGGCGGGCAAGACGGATCTGCGCGACGGATCCTGCATCAAAACAACAAAGTCAATACAACTCCTACGCAGATGCAATTTTCTACACAAAAATTCTATCTACCTCTCAGCCTTCTCGGGATCCCGACCGAAAAACGGTTTCCCTCGAGGGGTCTCAGCATCCGCGATCGCCGTCTCCCGCATAAAAGCCGCAGAGGGCGGCTCACTCTCCGGAGCAACGATGGTGATCGGAGGCGCGCGATCGGCACTTCATCGCCCGGGCAGAACCGGTTTCTTCCGCCTCGGCCTCTTGCGATTCACTCAAGCCCTCTTCCGCAGCTTCCTCCTCAACCACGACTGCTCCAAGCGAGGCTCCGCCTCCGAACTATAGGCAACGCAACGGGTGGGGCCCGAGTCGACCTCTTATGGCGAAGACGGCCTAGAACTCTGGGTTCGACATAGCGATCTCCGTCGGAGGCTCCAAAAAGCGAGGAAAGCGAACCTCTGCAGCTTAAGACGATCGATCAACAATCGACATCGTCCTCAAATAAGGCGATCGCCTAGAAATTGAAGGTCGCAAACTCATACTGCACCGAGAGATGTCTCGGGAAACGGAATAGTCGAGCCGACAACCAACGACTCTCCTTGTTGATCCGAGTGGCGTCAAGGTCGCCGTCCGATAAGCTCCTTATCCGCTCCTGCATAACGAAAGTCAAAAGGCGGCTCCTCGATCGCGGAATATGAAAACTGCAAAACCGAAATCAAATTAGATCACCCAAAACGCATCCAAACGAAGGGAGAGTCTAAACCCTTACGGATTCCTCTCCTAATTCGATGGGGATCTCCGGCCGCCCGTAGGATTGTCGCCGCCGAAGCTCTCCACTTTCCGGCGACCCGTAACCACTTGCCCGATCGCCCCGCATCTTATTCGGGACTCCATGAATCACCCGACCAGATCGGCCTTGAATATGGTAACCGCCGACCAACCCTTTATGAGCCGTCAGTTTGAACAAATGGTTCATCTCCAACGGCAATGGGAGGCGGTATAGGCGGTGACCGCCGAAAAGGGTGAGAGTGCAGTTTATTTGGAGCCAGGCGTTCGGCGTCAGCTGAAGTGGCGCCACATTCCAAGCGGCCAACAAATGGGAGACAGCAAAGGATAGAAGGAAGCGCAGCCCGGCCTCCATAATCGCCTCATTCACTGCGACCATACCTATCGGAGGCTGGTCGGCTCGTTCATTCTCCACCGGCGCGAACATGTCCACATCTGAAGGAACATGGAATCTTGTCCTTCAGACGGCCAAATCTTTCCTGGTCGTCGAACTCCGTATTTGGCCAAGCGACCACAACGATCGCTGCGCAGCACGGTACTGCGACCGTTTGGGAAGCACATAGGGGTAGGCGACCGAGTACCCCCGGAAATCGAATCTCGGAGTAGGGCCGGCCAACTTCTCCATTATATCAGCAAAGGCCTTATAGGCCCGACCAAAAGCGCTATGTTGCTCCCAGTAAGCCCTGATCGCCAGATCTCTCTCGATATGCGATCGTCTCTCTTCAGCAGCCGACTCCTTAGCAACATCGGCCTCATTGAATAAAGCCTCAACTTCAGCAGGGTCGATTCCGGCCCGAATAGCTTCAGCCGCCGTCTCCAGGTGGAAGACGGAAGAAGTTTCTCCCTGGACAGTCGACGTCCCGGCGGCAGAACTGGTTCCCGCTCCACATGATGATGAGGTTCCGGCCATTCTCAGAAACAGAAAAGGAGAAAAGGATTTTTCTTACCCTAAAGTGAAATCGAACGGCGATCGGCGCTAAGATCTTCAGAAAATTCGACAGCAAGTCCTTCTTTCTCCAATAAGTATGCGTGAGTGAAACTGCAGCACCGCGCCCCTTTTATAGGAGAAGGTAGGGACCCGTTTGCAATAAGGGAAAACCTCAGGGGTCGGATCTCAAACGACGGCATTAATTGACCCCCTCGAGAACCGCGTACGCGTCTTTTCAAGGACGCGTCAGCCGAGGAGTCATTAATGACCGTTGGCGTCCTCCAATAGAAGCCCGACGCGTGCGCGGAGACTTTTCCACGCCCATTGTTTTTTCCTCACAGCTTCGGTGCCAACTAGGTCGTCCCGAACCTGCAGTATATCACCAAAGACGATCGCGCCTCGCTTAAACACGAAGTCGCCACAAAAGTTCCGATCGCCAAGAGAGCCACCTCACCCCACGTTTCCAACGTATGAGCGAGCTGGGGGGCAATTGTTGTGTCACGATTTATTCATCCCGACAGGCGATCGACTATAAGGCCGAGCGACCAAGTCAACTCCAGTCAAACTATGGCTAGCTCGCCTAGTCGAAGATATCAGACCACCATCAGGTACCTAGCGATCGACTCCAAAGGCGATCGCCCTTTGGCAGCTGGCGATCTACTCTAGTGACCGGCTAAGGGCAATCGACCTACGCCCCGAGCAGAGACGATCGCCCGTCAAAGTCATCAAGGAATGGATCTCATAAAAGCACCCACGTGCAGATCCACCAAAGGCGCTGACAAGATCTTCGCTAGCAAATAAGATCTTTTGCTGACAGACAAGACCTTTGACCACAGCCTGTCACCTACCTCACCTACCAGCATGCGCGCCGAAAGTTGTCAGTGGGACCACCCGTGACAGCAACTCAGGACGCGTGTAAGCTCCCCATTGGACCGCATAGTTGACTGCCAGCAACTCCTGCAGATTTTGAGGGGACAGGCCCATGTGCTCAAAGACGATCGCCCGATTATTATAATGCAGAAAAGGCGATCGCCCGGCGTATCCAAGCCCTATAAATAGAGAACCTCCTCCTACTGGAAAAAGGTTCCGAATTCATTTAACTTACGTTCAGAATTCATTTCTCCCACAACAGAAATACAGTAGAACACACATATCACCAAGCTCTCGGCTTTCTCACCGGAATCCATCTCAGGACTTCTCTCTCCGAATCCCTCGTTCAGAACTCGATCGGCAGAAGCAGCAAGTCTCCACTAGACCGATTCCAAGGGATTCATAAGCCCCGGAGCCCAAGCATCCAGCTAAATACTCGCCGTGAGAGACCGTCGATCTCTCTCCGCCGCGACTGTTCATCTTTTTTGTTACAAGAACTCACAGAGCATAAAATCTGGTTCTTCCGGCAATCTACACGCTCACTAGCTAAGATAACAAGAATCTTTACACTCATTGTAATTGTATTCTTACATTAGTACTTGTATCCCCGAATATTGGTATTAATAATATCTCGCGAGAGCATTCAAGCCCGGGACTAACAACCCCGGCAAATCTTGTGTTATTTATCTTTCTCACGGAAGTGCTCTTGCATTTGTTTGCTATCCCATCCATTACAGCAATATCTATCTCCGGATAATATTTTGGGTAGCAACATATTCCATGTCGCATCGGTAGGAACCCTCTTTTAGAATCATCCATCTTAAATCGCTTTAAGATTTTATCTATATAGAGGGCTTGGGAAAGACCTATTGTTCTATTTGTTCTATCTCGGTAGAGCCGAATACCAAGAATATAGGTGGCTTCTCCCAAGTCTTTCATGGAGAAATTACTCAAAAGCCAAGCTTTCACAGAACTGAGCATTCCCACATCATTACCTATTAGTAGAATGTCATCCACATATAGTACTAAGAATTCGATCTTGCTCCCACTAACCCTCTTGTATACACAAGGTTACTCCTCATTTTGCACGAAGTCAAACTCTTTGACTGCCTCGTCAAAACAAAGGTTCCAACTATGCGATGCTTGCTTCAGTCCATAAATGGAACGCTGAAGCTTGCACACTTTCTGAATATCGACTTCGGACACAAAGCCTTTAGGCTGCTCCATATAGATTTCCTCCTCGAGGAATCCATTAAGGAAAGCCATCTTTACATCCATTTGCCATATCTCATAATCGTGGTAGGCAGCTATAGCAAGCATCATGCGAATAGACTTGATCATGGCTACAGGCGAGAAGGTATCGTGGTAATCAATCCCTTCCTTTTGGGTATAACCCTTTGCCACAAGCCTGGCCTTATAGGCGTCAACCTTGCCATCACCATCAGTCTTTCTCTTGTAGATCCACTTGTTCCCAATAAGCACTATGCCCTTGGGGCGGTCTACTAGAGTCCAGACCTGATTTACATGCATCGAGTCTACCTCAGCTTCCATAGCTTCACGCCATTTTGCGGAGTCTACATCCACCATCGCTTGGTCATAGGTCGTCGGGTCGGTCTCTTGGCTATCACTTGGAACCTCATGGAGACCCAGCTCCTCCAAGTGCACAAGCCCATACCTCTCAGGTAAATGAGACACCCTACTAGACCTACGAGGTGGTTGTACTTGTGTTTCAGAAGGTTCGATTCAGTTTCTTGCAGGTGTCTCCCGAGGAGTTTCATTGTATTCTTCTAAAGAAATACTTCTACCTGCTCCGCCTTCCTGAATGAACTCATCTTCCAGGAAGTGTGCTTGTAAAGTAACAACGATCTTTCGATCTTTGGGCATGTAGAATAGATATCCCATCATCACATATGGGAATCCAATGAAACGTCCCTTCGCAGACCTAGCTTCCAACTTCTCCACCTTAGTCTTCTTGACATAGGCGGGACATCCCCAAATCCTAATGTGATTAAGACTTTGTTTTCTGCCCTCCCACATCTCATGTGGAGTTTTAGGAATGGATTTGGAAGGACATTTGTTCAAGATGTAAGCAACATTCAGGAGTGCATACCCCCATAGGTAAATCGGTAAGTCAGTATAGCCCAGCATGGAACGGACCATGTTCAACAAGGTCCGGGTCCTTCTTTCTGACATACCATTTAACTGAGGAGTACCTGGAGGTGTTAGTTGTGAAACTATTCCATGTTCCTTAAGGAACTCGTCAAACTCCATACTCATATACTCGCCACCTCGGTCCGACCGAAGTGCTTTGATATGATTACTAGTTTGTTTCTCGACTAGGGCCTTGAATTCCTGGAATTTCTCAAAAGCCTCGGATTTATGTTTAATTAAGTATACATAACCATACCTAGTATGATCATCTGTAAACGTAATGAAATATTGATATCCGTCACGTGCTGCTTCCAAAGCACCACAAACGTCAGTATGGATTAATCCCAGTTTATCAGCGGCTCTTTCAAAAGTCCCTGTGAAGGGGGACTTAGTCATTTTGCCTTTAAGGCAAGATTCACAAGTAGGAAAGGGATCCGATCCCAATGGACCCATAAGTCCATCTTTTTCCATCTTGTAAACCTTGGTCTGACCAACATGACCAATTCTTAAATGCCATTTCAAAACTTGATTAGTTTCATCCCTACCACGTTTTCTAGTCAGAGTATTCACAACTACTTTGTTGCTGAGATTTAGATGATACAATCCATTCAACAATGTAGCAGTACGCACTAGTTTATTTCTAAAATAAATTTTGCAGGAACCATCACCAATGAAAAATGGAAAGATTTTTCGGTCCATGACTGGAATGGATACAATGTTTTTGTGCCCCTTGGGTAAAACAAGTACATCTTCTAAAGTCAAAACAAAGCCGGATTCTAAACCCAAAATAAGTGATCCTATGTCGGTCGCCTCGACACTGTGCCCGCTTTCGACTGTGACCATAACTTCTCCAGCTCCAAGCTTCCTACTTTGTTCCAGATCCTGATTCACGGTACAAATATGAGAACTAGAACCAGAATCCAGTATCCAGGAAGTAGAAAATACATCAGCAGAACAATTTGTTTCCAAAACTAAAAGTTCTGTACCTGAAGTGACATGAAGAATCGGACAGTCTCTAGCCCAGTGGCCCAGCTCACCGCACTTGAGACAAGCATCCTTCTTCTTCTTGTTCTTTGGAACCATCGGGGCCTTGCCCTTTCCCTTAAGGTCCTTAGCTTGTGGTCCAGTCCGCTTCTTGGTCTTTTTCTTCTTATTCTTAGACTTCCGAAGTCGAGAAGAAATCACAAGGGCAGACTCCTTCATTCGCGGAGTCTTCATATGAGACTGAGCGGTCACCAGTTTGTTCATTAGCCCAACTAAGTTACATGCAATCTCATTGCAGTTAAAGTTCATAACAAACTGTGAGAAGGAATCAGGAAGAGACTGTAGGATAAGGTTGGTTTGGAGAGAAGTATCCATTTTAAAATCAAGAGCCTCCAATCTCTCGATCATAGATATCATTTTGAGGACATGTTCCCCAACTTTCTCACCTTCCTTCATCCTTGCACCGCACAGTTGCTTAGATATCTCATATCTAGCAGTTCTGCTGTGCTCACCATAAAGTTCGGTTAAGTGAGATAGAATCTGCCTAGCAGAAGTCATTTTCTCATGAGCTCTCTGAAGCTCATTAGACATAGAAGCCATCATGTATGCACAGACTTTTACGTCATCCTTAACCCACTTTTCGTGGTTTTCGATCTCTTCCTGATTGGCTCTGGTCCGCACAGGAGGCGCCGGAATGTCCTTCTCCAAGACGTATCCCAATGCCTCTATACTGAGGACTATCATCATATTGCGGAGCCAGTCCACAAAGTTAGGTCCAATCAGGGTGTTCTTTTCGAGTAGAATTGCGAGTGGATTCATTGTCATATTGAGATTTGAGTCTGCATTAAGTACGATAGATTAATTATTGACTCATTTAATTATGTTCTGAGTATAGAATTAAGGTCTTTTCTATTCTTGTTACCCAGCTCCCACTATTTTTATCAGAATAACACACTCCCATATGAAATCCGGAAGTATCGTCGCTCTACTTCATAGTGGTGTTCGAGTTCTTTATAAATCTTAATAGAGGGCAACCGAACAGGTTTCTAGTCTATTAATTTTCATAAAGTGGTGTCCAACACCAACCCATCTAATGGATGATTCGATCTTCTTTTTCCCCTTGTTCACTCCCCTCAACATATATGGTTTCTATGGTTCGTGAACAAGTTAAGTTTATACCATCGACGCAAATCAGTTTCACAATTGAATCTTATCCGGCAACCTATCATGTTTCTAGGGATAAAATTTGCTCCAACCGAAGGCATCCAATGCGCTCCCGGTAATTTATCCGTCCTCCCTGAACGACTACCCCGATAACTCGGAAGCATAGCACATCCGGTTTGGATTTCAATTTCCCGAAAACTCGATGGAGGGAAGGAAAACCTTGAAACCTTATAAATTTAATTATTTGTTGTGGGAGAATTATCGCGATTAATGTTACACTTTGCACATTAATCATTTAAGCGCATTTGTGGCATTCATACAACATGAAAACAACCATTCACAACCTAGCTGCTACCAACATGTGGTTCATGGACCGTTCCTAGAAAACAAAAACTTCGTAATCTAATTACAAGTCTTCGTCTTGAATTTTCGTCTTCTCGAAATGGATCTTCCTCCGGTCTTCGTCATTACATATAAATTTTACATTGAAAATTGCATCCTAGATACAAATATTTCTAGTAAAATAAATAGGCTCAAAACGGCCTTTACAACCCAATCGAATAAAACGAACGATTCAAAACTAAGTCCACGAACCACATCCCTATTCAAAAAGCATTCATCCAATAAATACTATATAAATAGAAAGCGTAGAGATACATTGATCCAATCAACAATACGAACCAATCCAATCGATTCACACAATCGGTAATATGATAACGTTCAAAATAATTCGGTCGACCATAATTATTCCAATTAATCAAATTTCCCTTATAAAATGAAATACCATAAATCATTTTAATCATATTAAATCAAATTTAACATGAGGGAGATTAATTTTCAAGAATACATGGAAAAATCGAGCCGGGGTGAAAACTGGCCTGCCTGACCGAGTCACCCTCGGCAGCCTGCCGACAGACAGGTGTTTGGTATATTTTGAGTAATATTTTTATTAGTATTTTATGTATATAATTGTGTGTTTTGTGTGATAATTTATTCATTTTACCATATATTTATATTATTTCATTTTATTAGAATTTTCTATAATTTTGTGTTATTTTTGGATAATTAATTGGAATTAAATTATATCTGCAGGTTAACCAACCGGTACAAGACAGATCAATTGGTTCAAGGACGATATTTTTCTAAAATTCAAATATAGTCACGACTGGTCTCATTTTATTCGTCTCATCGAGACGATCGTTTTAAAAAAAATTCATCCGAATCCGAGTTCGTATGAAGAAGTTATGACCGTTCGAAGGACAATTAAATAGACAGACCATATTGTGCCACGTGTCAACACCCGATTGGATCAGAAATTCAACTCTGTGCTGATGTCATCCATGACATCAGCACCCCTTAGCAGCCGTGAAATAATTGAGGGTGGGATTTTAAAATTGTAAAAATTATTATTTTATTAATTTTGAAGTAGTATAAATAGGGGATGAATGTGTAGTATTTTGGAGGAGAAAAAAGGTGGAAAAATAGAGAGAGATTATTGTAAGGGAGAGAAATAAAAATATTGTGTAATAAAATTATATTATTAATAATATTATGGAATATTTATTTATTTGTGTTGTTATTATGAGTGAGTAATTTTCTTTTATTGGGGTTATGATGAAACCATGTCTATATTATTATTAATATTTATATAATAATTCCAAATAAATGTTTTTAACGATTATGATTTTCGCTTCAATAGGGAAATATTATTTCATTAATTATATCACGTATTTTTGATAGTTATAAATTCCCCCTTGCTTTGTGATTATTGATATTAGTTAATTTCTTTGATTATTTGTTTTCCATTAAATTGGATACATATAATGCTTAGAAATTACATTTTTTAAGCGAAAGAAAATCTATATTTGAATTATAATTTTGTACTTATTGTCAAATCTATAGGGAAATAGTGAGATTGATTTTAATCTATTCCCGAATTTCTTGGAATTAAAATATAAAATAAATAATAAATAGACATTTGGTGGACTCTAAACCCTAGTAAATTATTTAAAATCAATTTATCTAAAATCTACTTAAAAATTAATGTTATTTGTTGCAATTATTATAACCAATCAAAAATCAAATTATTTGGGACTAGGTTAGAATTTAATATAATTTGGTTCAAAATGATAGGAATAATTTGACTTCACTATTATAGTCCTCCCTGTGGAATCGACCTTGCACCGCATATCTACATCGAACAAATCGTGCGCTTGCGAGTATTAGACTAAAGAATCAACCAACAACAACAGGCCTGGCATGGCCGAGTCACGCTCGGAAGATGCCGGCCAGGACACGGCCCGTGTCTCCAGACACGGCCGGTCCGCTGGCGATGGCCTGGGATCGCCGGACACGGCCCGTGTCACCGCACACGGCCGAGTCACCGGGCAAAGAACTCCGCCTTTGTCCGAAAAATTTTCCGACGACGATTCGGAGCTCGATTTTCGACCGGATATCCAATATCAATATTTTTCAACATTCATATCTTCAATATAAATCATATTTCCCAGAAATTTAAGATTTATATTTAGACATAAACTTACGAAAAATATAACTACAACGAACATAAAACATGTACCACGATTATGACTAAAATGATTCCAAATCATTCACCATCTAATCGAGCATTCCAAATGCCAATATCGTATATACGATCGTGATTGGTGCATAATTGATCTAAAATTCATATACAAAATATTCATTTTTCCGGGCATAATTGTACTGATTTGTGATTAAAAATATATATTTTACAGATATGTCCAAACATGAGCTAAAAATGGTTATTTTACAGATTACTGACATGAAGCATCAAAAAGGACGGAAAACAAGATCAAATCCAACGACGGGAATTTTTCAAGGCAAAACGACCCACAACACGGCGCAAACAGGACCGTGTTATGTAGGCCGTTTCACATACGGCGCAACAAGGGCCGTGTCTTGGGTCGTTTCACACACGGCCGGCATTTAGCGCCGTGTCCTCACGCGTATTCCGGAAGAAGACCGAGTCACCACAAAACGGCGCACAACACGGGGCAAACTGGGCCGTTTTACATCGCCGTTTTTCAGCAGATGCCATGCAAAATTAGTCCATTTTTGACCAACTTGTGAACTCAACCACAAGATATTTTTATGGTCAAAAATATGAAAAATCAAAGTCATGGGTGAAGTGTGAACAAAGAATTAAAAAAATGATATTACAATAGATATTTTGAATTAAATAATCAATTGTATTCTTGAAAATCACCTATAAAAGGGCATCTTCACCCATTGCAAAATCACTCCACATTCTTACCAAGAAATCCTCAACTTCTTGCTAAGAAATACTCCTTTCCTTTAGCAATATATTTTCCTTAGAACTTTCAATTTTAGTTTGTATTTCATTTTTAGTTTAAAGTTTTTCTTTCATTTAGTTTGTAATTGAAAAGTGCTTGATCAATAAGCACTTAGTATTTTACTTTCAATTTTTGTAAGCTTGTAACCTTTAAACAAGTTTGAAGATATATTTTGAAGTTTGTTTCTTGCACTTTGATTCATCATATTCAAGTAAGTTTTATCTATTGTCATTAAGTTCTAGTAATTAAAAGTTTTTATATATATATTATATATATCATTATTTCTATTATAATTTTAGTTTGTATAAACCGATGAGTAGCTAATCTTTCTTCCTAGGGAAGGGGATTTCTATTAGGTTATATATTGAGTATTTGATTGATTTAAACTATTTTTAGGACTAATTGGTTTAAATAGAGATTGATCATATCCTATTTTTACTAATGAAACCTTCTTGATTGATTGTTGAGTGAATTGGAAACATATCTTTTCAATCTATCAAATGTTAATCTTGTTATCAACATCTTAAGATTGCGAAAGTGGTTAAGACATCTTTGATTACGAAAGTACGGAGGTGAAAAGTTAATTACTCGATGAACGATCGTTTATCCTAAAAATAGTCAAGTTAGAGAAATGAAAGGACTAATTGGTTTAAATAGAGATTGATCATATCCTATTTCTACTAGTGAAACCTCCTTGATTGATTGTTAAGTGTATTGGAAACACATCTTTTCAATCTATCAAGTGTTAATCATGTTATCAACATCCTAAAAAAGTGACAGCGATTAAGACATCTTTGATTACGAAAGTACGGAGGTGAAAAGTTGATTACTCGATAAACATTCGTTTTTTCTTTTATATCCGTATAAATCAATTCCTATACTCAATTAAAAACCTAATTTAATGAACCCGTAATCCCCTAGATTTTATAAATTCCAACTCATTTTAATTCTATTCATTTTCACTAGTTAAAAAATAGTCTAGTATAAATAGTCTTAATATAAATAGTCTAGTATAAAAATAGTCTTAATATAAATAGTCTAGTTAAAAATAGTCTTATATAAAATAGTCTTATATAAAATAGTTTTTGCCTAAAAATAGTGCTTTTTAATTTAATTAATATTTAAAAACCCAAAAATATCTTTTTTAATATTTTAGTATTTATTTCTCGCAATCTATAACAAAAGATTATACGAAGCCCTGTTGGACAATCCTCGAGAGAAAAGACCTTGGTAGAACTTACCACAAACTACTTCTACCTCGTATATATTTGCGAGCGACTCAAGAACTTCTGTTTTTAAGATAAGTTTTTTGGCCGATCAAATTTTGGCGCCGTTGCCGGGATTGTTTTAGGCCAAATATAATTTTTGTATACTTTTATTTATATCTTGTGATTTAATCTTTTTTTATTTCTTGCATCTTTTATTCATCTTGTTCTTAATTTTTTTTTTTTTAAGGTGCTGAATCGTTTTCTAGTCTATGCAGGCCGTAGGTCTCTGCAAGAACCTTGGTACCATACAACGAAAACGTTCATCCCGATTATCGAGTTGGAGATAACCCGAAGATATTAGCGGTGAAGGAGAATTTTTGACAAGAAAACACCGAATCTTCCTATCAAGAAGAAAAGTTAAACGAAGAACATATGGCGTACCAACAAACTTTGAAAGATTTTGCTAGACCGGTGATCGGTACAACAACGTCATGCATACAACTTGGCCAGATAGACGAAATTATGAATTGAAATCCATTCATTTCAACCAACTCCCATCTTTTTATGGGATGCCAAACGAGGATCCTTTAAGTTTTATTCGTGATTTTTACTCGGTTGTCAATACCTTTCCATTACAACAATTGACCGAGGATCAATTAAAAATGAGGTGTTTTCCTTACACTTTAAAAGATCGAGCAAAAACATGGATTATGACGTTGCCACCAAATTCATTGGCTACTTGGGATGATGTGTGCAACAAATTCATGTCTAAATTTTATCCACATCATAAACGGCGGATCTAAGGACCAAAATTGCGGCTTTTACGCAATCGGAGGGTGAACAATTTTTTGAAGCATGGGATCGGTTCAAAACTCTTTTACTAGCATGCCCCCATCATCATTATCCTTTACACCGCTTGAGTCAAACTTTTTATGATGGGCTAACTCATAATTGCCAATTTATCGTTGACAATGCGGTGGGAGATATAGGAACACTAACGGCGCAAGCCGCTTTTGATTTGTTTGAAAAACTTGCTATATCCTCCCAAAGAAAGAGTGCACGAGGCGGGAGAGTCGGAGCTAATGAAGTAAATTCCACCAGCGATCTCATCGCGCAAATTGCCGAGCTAACCAAACAAGTCCAACGACTTACAACTCAAGGAATTTCTCAACCACCCACAAATCATGCCATCTCAAGAAGTATTTTTCGCGGTGGTGAATATAGTCATGCACCCAACATCAATCCCCCGACGAACCCTAAAGAGGTAAATGCTTTAAATAATTTTTACCAACGCCCCAGAAATGACCCTTTTTCTGAAACCTATAATCCCGGTTGGCGAAATCACCCTAATTTCTCTTGGGGTGGGAATCATCACCAACAACCACCACCTCCTCAACATCAAAATTTGCAACAACCATATCAAAGACCGAACCAATTCCAAGGGTCGCCCTCAAACCAACCCAGAAAACCCTCATTAGAAGAAACACTTCAATCATTCATCCAAAACTCGGATCGAAGATTTGAAGCAATGGAAGCATCAGTAAAACGAGTCGAAACTCAAGTCGGGCAACTAGCAAATCAACATCCTTATTGGGAGGGAACCCAATTTATTTATTGTTTTTCTTATTATTTCTAAAAAATCAAAAAAATAAAAAAAAAAAAAAAAATTAAATGATGGCAGCTTAAGGAGTTTCTTCTTGATCTCTTGACGCGCATCTATTCGCGATTTATGTATTGCTGTAATTTTTATTTCGTGTTTTGCTTTTTTTTTAAAAAACTTTGATGGCAGCGTAAGGCGACTCTTCGGACTTTCTTGATGCGCATCTAAAAAATTATGTTATACTTACGAGTATATTTTATTTTCTTTTGTGTGTGCCTCGTATATTTATTCTCTTGCAGATTCTAAAAGGCGTTAAGCTCAGACATCAACTTTCTTAACAGGGAGTATTCTGCTTTTCTGCATTGATTTTTATTTTTTATTTTATTTTTAAAACTGAGGACAGTTTTATTTTCAAGTTTGGGGGTGGTTTGTTTTAGTGTTTTGGTGTGTTAGTATTTTGGTGTGTTTTTATTTGCCTAAATTTTTTTTTTTTTCAGTATATATATATATATATATATATTATTTTGATTTGTGAGATTTCTAGATCTGTCATAACACCAATAAATTAGCTATATACAAGCTTCTAAAAATTGTTTTAACCGGTAAAAAAAATTGTATATTCCAAAACTTTGAGCCTTAATCTCTCTTTCCAAACCTTGTAATTATCATATAAAATTGAGTCATTCGTTACCTTGAGAAAAGAAGAATCAATTGGTTGATGAAAAATAAAACTGAAATTTACTTAATTTGTGGAGTTTTTGATTTTTCATGCTTAACTAAAAAATGATTTTCTGCAAAAATTCTATTCCCTAAAAAAAAAAGGAGTCATTGGTGAAAAGAGCTACACGTTAGCAAATAACGGTGTGAAAGCTATCACCTAAAAAAATAAATGACGAAAAGGAGAAGTGTTGAGCGAATAAATTGCCTAATCTTGGAAGTCTTAAATTTTGCGAAAAATAAAGGACTAACCATTGTTGGTGCGTAGTCGCTGCCTCGTAAAAATTGGTGAAAAGAGCTACACGTTAGCAAATAACGGTGTGAAAGCTATCACCTTTTTACGAAAGAAAAATAATGAGATAGAAATTGTGTTAGTGAAAAGAGCTACACGTTAGCAAATAACGGTGTGAAAGCTATCACTAAAAGGGATGTAGTTTATGAGCAGATTTGAATTAATTAGCAGCTGAATTTCAATACACTCAATTTTGTGAAAATCACAATATTTGATGACGCCGATGAAATTCTCCTTCATATTGAGTCGAAAAATAAACGAGTGATCGAGAGCAACCATTAAAGGGAGTCGTGTAAAGTCACGAGTGGGAAAGAAATAATCAACCTTTTGGGTGGAAAACCTTGTATTTTGGAATTACAAAAATAAAAACCGTGTTTTAACTTCAAAATCGTTAGTAGATTTATTTTGAATCTTGATTCATTTCTATCTACTGTATAAAGTTGGTTATTGTGTATTAATGGCATTTTGATCTCTTTTTATCTTTATATATAATTATTTTTCTTAAATTTGTGTGTATTATTTTTATTTTTATTTTTATTTTGTTTCTTATTTTAATTTTTATTTTGTGTGTGATTAATAATGAGTCTTGCTCGGGACTAGCAAGAATTTAAGTGTGGGGTATTTGATTGGTGCATAATTGATCTAAAATTCATATACAAAATATTCATTTTTCCGGGCATAATTGTACTGATTTGTGATTAAAAATATATATTTTACAGATATGTCCAAACATGAGCTAAAAATGGTTATTTTGACATCGACATTAAGCATCAAAAAGGTCGGAAAACAAGATCAAATCCAACGAGGGTAATTTTTCAAGGCATAACGACCCACAACACGGCGCAAACAGGACCGTGTTATGTAGGCCGTTTCACATACGGCGCAACAAGGGCCGTGTCTTGGGTCGTTTCACACACGGCCGGCATTTAGCGCCGTGTCCTCACGCGTATTCCGGAAGAAGACCGAGTCACCACTAAACGGCGCACAACACGGGCAACCGGGCCGTTTTACATCGCCGTTTTTCAGAGATGCCATGCAAAATTAGTCCATTTTTGACCAACTTGTGAACTCAACCACAAGATATTTTTATGGTCAAAAATATGAAAAATCAAAGTCATGGGTGAAGTGTGAACAAAGAATTAAAAAAATGATATTACAATAGATATTTTGAATTAAATAATCAATTGTATTCTTGAAAATCACCTATAAAAGGGCATCTTCACCCATTGCAAAATCACTCCACATTCTTACCAAGAAATCCTCAACTTCTTGCTAAGAAATACTCCTTTCCTTTAGCAATATATTTTCCTTAGAACTTTCAATTTTAGTTTGTATTTCATTTTTAGTTTAAAGTTTTTCTTTCATTTAGTTTGTAATTGAAAAGTGCTTGATCAATAAGCACTTAGTATTTTACTTTCAATTTTTGTAAGCTTGTAACCTTTAAACAAGTTTGAAGATATATTTTGAAGTTTGTTTCTTGCACTTTGATTCATCATATTCAAGTAAGTTTTATCTATTGTCATTAAGTTCTAGTAATTAAAAGTTTTTATATATATATTATATATATCATTATTTCTATTATAATTTTAGTTTGTATAAACCGATGAGTAGCTAATCTTTCTTCCTAGGGGAAGGGGGATTTCTATTTGGTTATATATTGAGTATTTGTTTGATTTAAACTATTTTTAGGACTAATTGGTTTAAATAGAGATTGATCATATCCTATTTTTACTAATGAAACCTTCTTGATTGATTGTTGAGTGAATTGAAACATATCTTTTCAATCTATCAAATGTTAATCTTGTTATCAACATCTTAAGATTGCGAAAGTGGTTAAGACATCTTTGATTACGAAAGTACGGAGGTGAAAAGTTGATTACTCGATGAACGATCGTTTATCCTAAAAATAGTCAAGTTAGAGAAATGAAAGGACTAATTGGTTTAAATAGAGATTGATCATATCCTATTTCTACTAGTGAAACCTCCTTGATTGATTGTTAAGTGTATTGGAAACACATCTTTTCAATCTATCAAGTGTTAATCTTGTTATCAACATCTTAAAAAAGTGACAGCGATTAAGACATCTTTGATTACGAAAGTACGGAGGTGAAAAGTTGATTACTCGATAAACATTCGTTTTTTCTTTTATATCCGTATAAATCAATTCCTATACTCAATTAAAAACCTAATTTAATGAACCCGTAATCCCCTAGATTTTATAAATTCCAACTCATTTTAATTCTATTCATTTTCACTAGTTAAAAAATAGTCTAGTATAAATAGTCTTAATATAAATAGTCTAGTATAAAAATAGTCTTAATATAAATAGTCTAGTTAAAAATAGTCTTATATAAAATAGTCTTATATAAAATAGTTTTTGCCTAAAAATAGTGCTTTTTAATTTAATTAATATTTAAAAACCCAAAAATATCTTTTTTAATATTTTAGTATTTATTTCTCGCAATCTATAACAAAAGATTATACGAAGCCCTGTTGGACAATCCTCGAGAGAAAAGACCTTGGTAGAACTTACCACAAACTACTTCTACCTCGTATATATTTGCGAGCGACTCAAGAACTTCTGTTTTTAAGATAAGTTTTTTGGCCGATCAGATCGCAAGACCTACTCTCTGATACCACTGTTGGGATTCGGTGCCTAAAACGAAGGCCCAGCGGAAGCGGTAAAACAAAAATTAATTCGATCCGAATCCCTACGAGGATCGATCGAGCTACGTATATACGAATATCAAAAACGAATTCACAAGAGATATAGAAACTCACCCTTGTAGTCCGTTGATTAGATGGATAACCTTCTCTTGAGCTATTCCCCAAGTTTTGCTTGATCTCTACGAATCTATTCCGCTTCAAGCCCTTGAATGATCCAACGCCGAAAGCACCGCGTCTCTACTTGCCACACGCCGGAAAAACGAACGAAATGACAACACCTTGCTATCCTCCGAGGATACGGCTAGAGCTAGGTGATGAAGGTTTTTATTATTACACTCTAAGTGTATAATATATCTCTCTCTTTTGATTTCTTGATTTTTCTCTAAGAACCACCAAGAAAACTTAAAGAAGATGATGAAGACTCTGAGAAAAGTTTTTTCTCTCTCTCTCTCTCTCTCTCTCTCTCTCTCTCTCTCTCTCTCTCTCTCTCTCTCTCTCTCTCTCTCTCTCTCTCTCTCTCTCTCTTTCAAAACTCACGTTGGAATGGAATGGCTTTTTTGAAGTGAGAGATGACTTCTTCCCTTTATTCAACTCTCATTTTAATAATACAAATCATGCCACATGATTTTAAACCCCATAATGTCATGTTCTTTCATATAAAATGAAAGCAACAAGACAAGAGGAAAGTGAGTGGAAACAAAGGGGGGGCGGCTACTATGCAAAAACGGACGAATTCGGTTCGTTGCGGACTCCCGTGAGTCCAAACAGATAAACTACGATTCCATTCCGATGTATTTGTATCGATTAATTAATCCAATTAATTAAACATATCAAATACGTATAAACCCTTCTTTCAAATGTCCCGATCAAGTTATAGGGTCACGGTCAGTCAAACCCCATCTGTACTTGACGCTATGCATGCGTTAATGCAAATTGAGATCATCGAGCTCTCGTGTATCCAATACAACTAGCTCCAATGCTTTGGCCAAAGACTTATGATCTCATCGGCCAATAACCGCACAGGACATATAACCCGCTCACTAAAGGGAGAAAGAATTCTATCTTGGTATTCAGTAGGACCTGCTACTTGCCCATCAAGATGCACGTCGAGGTTGACCCCCGCCTTCCGGTTTATAGGGTCGAACTACTCTAATGAAAATCTTGACATCACAAGCACATCCCTACTAAATCCTCAAGTCAAAGGTTCACGAATACCTATCACAACCTTTTGATTCCATCATTGACTGTCCCGGAGTGAAATCCGTGTGACGAATCGAGGGTGAGTCGGTTCGAGTATACTAATCTAATTAGCATACCTATAACGTGTGCTCCCACTAACCATTAGTGTTCGACATGCACTCTCCTTGTCAAAGAACACGTCATACAAGTCTTCACATAAACTTAACGCCCAGTCAAGTTTCATCGACTTGCAAATGATTAGGTATTTGAGCTATAAACCTTTCCAGTGCCGACCCCCTTATCCAATAAGGAGTGGAACGTTTTGCTCTCAAATACACGGACTAGTTTCTATATGTATATTTACGAGTTAGGAATGCCAGTAACTACCAGTAAATAAAGAAACATCCATTGCCTTATATTAATGATTTACATAATTGCAAGTACAATGCCCTCACTCAACATCCTCTGAGTGGCATTCGAGGGCATACTCCTAACAGTCAGAACTTGGCTCAAACTGTCTTGAGTTAGATGATTTAATATTAACTCGGCGTGTTTTGAGTGTCTTGTACTCCTTTTTAAATTTGAGTGAACTTGTTGTCAGAACTAGGCTCAAATTGTCTCGAGTTAGATGTCTTAATCTTAACTCGGCTCGTTTTGAGTGTTTTGTACTCCTTTTTAAATTTGAGTGAACTAGTTGTCGGAACTGCGCTCAAATTATCTTGAGTTAGATATCTTAATCTTAACTAGGCTCGGGGACCAAACATGTTATGTATGCTTTAGCCTGGCTAGTTATAGGAACTAGGTTTTCATCTGAGTTTGCAAGAGTTCCTTGGCTCAAATGTCTAAGTCAGGCATTAGTGCTCAAGACTTGTTTTAATGTCTATGCATTGTTTTGTAATGCCTAGGCATGTATAGATTAAGTACTTGATATAATGATGAAAAAGATTGATAGATAAAAAGCCATTACATCAAAGTATAAATCAAGAGGAGAAGCTTAAATTCCTCTATTGGTAGTACTTTCTCAAGTGCCTTGTAAAGTACTCTGTAAGACCTAGGGTGTCTCAACTTCTTCCCTGTTCTCGCCATCTTGGTTTAGATCCCTGGGGCCCGCCAGCTAGCTCATTTCGATTTCTGGTGGAGTAGTCCCCGTAGTGTCCGGCGAATCCGGTCTCGATTGGAGTGACCTCAGCAACTGTCGCAACCCATTCTTCCAGAGTCTCAATTATTTCCAGGACTTCTCTTGAGGGGATCGTCCCTATTACTTTAGTAGACTTAGTGATGTTGATGTTATTTTCTGGGGTGTCAATCTCCATCTTATGCTTTGTTTTTCTAGATCTCATGACATGCTCCAATAAGTTCTTCGGAGCCCCAATAACACATCTTATTCCTGCTGGCGTGGGAAATAAGCAAACATGCCGAGTTTGCCTTGGCTCGGGGAGCCCAGAATGGCATGATAATCTGATTCCAAGTCCATTACAATAAACGCTATAGTGGCTGAAGTTCGGAAGGGATAATCTCCGACTTCAAGTACTAGGTCCACTGTCCCCTTCGCCTCTGCTTTATGGTTTGTGAATCCCTCTAGTCTTCCATTGTAAGGAGATAGCATGCTATCAGGTAGCCCCATCTCCTTGAAGGTTATGTAGTACAGGATGTCTTTTGCGGCCCCTGATTCAATTAGGAGCCTTTGCGATTCGCAGTTATCTGTCCTCCCTTTGATTACTAGGGGTTGTTCCCTCGTGGCTCTATTTCCTGCCAACTCATGTGGGGAAAAAATTATTGCTTCCTCGCCCCTCTGAATCCATGGTGGGATGTGATACACCTTACTTAGCTCGTGGATCTGCTCTTTCAGTTTGGTATTTTCGGGGATTTCTTCTCTAATGACGTGTAATTTGGCCCTAGATAACATGTAATTTGTCCCTGGGCGGCCTGTCTCCTTCTTAATCATCTTGCCTATCATCCCTTAATCTCTTACCATCTTTCTTCATGACATATCATTCTAACTTTCCCTCGTCGATCCATTTTTGCACCATTTTCTTCAAGGAGTAACAATTCTCTGTTTCGTGTCCATTATCCTTGTGGTAGGCGCACTATTTGTTGTAGTCTTTAGGGTACTTTGGGTTGTCTCTGCTGGGTTTGGGTGGAGGAAGATCCACCAGGTTGAGTATCTCTGAGATCGCTTTGTGAGGGGAGTGAAGACCTCGACTTTCTCTGTACCTCTGGTTTTATTCTTGCCTTTAAAACCTCCACTGCTGGAGACTTTAGGATGAATGCTATTAGTCGGCTTACTCTCTACGTCCCTACCTTGGTCCCGATCTCCCTTCTCTGACCTCTGCTTCTTCTTTTCTTCTGCAAGGCCTGTGGCGTAGGCCATGTGATATAAATCCGCCTTTGTCGCTGGTTCCCTCACAAACAGCTCATGGGTAAGGGCTTCAGATCTCTGTCCGTTAGTAAAGCATACAATGCTCTCCCTATATGTGATCCGCTCTTCGATGGAGTCGGCCAAGGTCTAATCACAGAAGTCTATGGTCGACTCGTTCTTTCCTTGGATCGTGTTCGCTAAGCCGGATAATCATTTTTTTCTTCCTCCCGCCGTAGCGAAATATTCTAAGAATTGTCTTTTCAATTTTGAGAATGAGTTGATACTTCTCTTCGCGAGATCCATGAATTAGGACACAGCACTCGAATAAGGTGCTAGTGAAGGCTTTACAAAGGATGTCGTCTTGGTTGGATGTTAAGGCCATCATGCCATCAAAGGATTGAAGGTGGTCCCTGGCGTCAGAAGTGCCTGAGTATTTATCCAGATTGGGGAGTTTAAGATGAGGATTTGGGGGGAATCGATAATCCATTAAGCAAAAGAGCGCATAGCATCGTACTTATCTCTAGGTCTACTCTGTCCTTGCTTGTTTTCCATGTTATCCATTCTCTCTTTCAATTCCCATAAGACGCGAGCTTCCAGTCCTGAGCTACTACATGAGCTCCTTTGTTTTTCCCTGTCTTTGCCTCGACTCTACCTTCCTTGGTCGTCCCGACCTCTGCCTTTTTGATCATCTCGTTTTACTCTTGCAACTCAGTTTCCTGCCGAGCCTGAATGGGTTCAGATGAGGGGAGTGTGATGGGGTGGTGTCCGCCTAGGAGGAGTTCGTCATGGGCCGTCCCTTGGTCATATCCCACCCATTTTTCTGACTTCGGGAGACTTGGCTTCTTGCTCTCTTCTCTAGTTTAATCGATCTCTCAGATCTTCCCCTCTTCGGTCTCTTTTGTCCAACCGTCTTTTAAGCTGGCTGGGACAATTTTTGGTTGGATTCACCGGTGGGGGTCGGTCATGTCGATTACCCACCGGTGGAAACCTATTATTCTCCTTGTTGCTTCCTCCCGTCGTCCTAGTCTTGTAGGGTTGAAGGAGATGTTCCATGGAATGATCTGGGTCATATTCCAGAAGGGCCCTTTGAGCTTCAGCTAGTTGTTGGAGCGTTATTAAATTCTGATGAAGCAGAGTCCTCCCGTCTATTGGAGGAAGTCGTAGGGGGCTATCATTATTCTGGGGCTGAGCTATCAAGGTTTCCATTCGCCTTCGATGGCCATAGGTATTTGTGGTCGCTGGGGGAGAGAGTCCCCTATTGCGCAAAGTCATGCCTGTACTGGGATGAGGTGGTGGAGGAAATTCATTGGCATTATTGGAAACATCCGCCGCATTTTGTGCAGCAGCGTCCGTGCCTTGTCGATTCTTCTGTTGAGGCGGGTTTTGGTCATCTGGGGTGACGCTGGTCTCTTGCCCGTCTCGGGGAATCTCAGCCATGAGGTGTGGTTATCCGAAAGAAATTTCTCGACAACTTTCCCGGCAACAGAACCAAACTGATGCTGCGAAATCATACCGGATCAGCCCTTATCCAAGCAGTTCAGATAAATCCGGAGAGTGAACTTCCTGAGTGGATCTACACACAAAAAATAAATGACACGTGACCTGATCCGGGGCCTTTCCAGAGAGTAAAATCAATTGATTGTGTAGAAATAAAATCAATTGACTGTGTAGAAAGTCAAGAATTTTGTACCAGTGTAGGTGTAAGGACACCTATTTATATAAGCATGAGTGTGGAAACCCTAACTTTCAAACAAAGTCATAGAATCCGTGTTGGTATTGGACTCGTATATTAGGAAAGTAGAATCCTGATAAGGATTGTCTACGTAGTTTTCTTGTGGAGGAGGATCTCCTTGTTAGGAAAGGATTGTCTTATTTATCTATATCTTGGATTCTGCCATGAGCTCCGTGTCATTCTAGAAGGATATGACTTTTATCTACTGACAAGGAGTGGAGGTTGAGGGATCTCGGCTTGTTCTGTCACTGAGCCGAGTAGGCGTGATAAGTTGGTTGACTGACAACCAATTCTTGATTTAAATCTGAGCCGAGGCGAACTGAGTTAAAGCTACGCGTTCAGGCCGGCCTAACATTATGCTTGATGCCGAGTTTTATAAGCTCATTCCTGGGCTTTGTGGGGTCTTATTTCATGGGCCCTGTTGGGCTTATGCCCAAGCTCCTTAGATCCATGTAATCAATTCGGTTTATGTCGTTCACTGTTCATATTCATCCTTGTTATTGTGTTTTCTTATTCTCCTCACTCCCACTACTTTCATACTTTTGATTTGTGAGATCTACCATATCTATGGATTTTCAGTAATTTTGCATTATAAGGTTATATTGGAGATTATTGTATGGTTGATAGAGATTAACAATTATAAATTATTTGGATACTCATGTTTGTTTGTTACTTGGGTTTTGGAATTGTTGCCGGTACTTTTAAATTTTTTTGTCTTATGTTGTGTACGATTGTTGGAGGTGATACTTCATTACAATCTATTATTGTTTGATTAGATGAAATAAATATTCTCGTATTGGAGTCATGTGATGATAATTTTTTAAGGGAAAGGGACTTTGATTATATTTATGAAATAGCCAAATACTCTAAAATATGAATGAAAAAACTTTGATAAATTATTTTGTATTTTGGAAGACCAATAATTTAAAATTGTCACTTAGATCAATAATTCTGTTGACCAAATAATATATGTTCATTTTTCTATTTTAAAAACTCAAAAAAGATTTGGGATTATTTATCAAAAATGTTTGTGCGCTATAATTTCGCTTATAATATCCGTTACAATTTGAAATTCATGCACAAGTGCAAAATGAATTGGGTATTCACGATTTTCACCACAATGGCTATTTTTCGGTCCTGTCAATTGAAATACTTTGTTGAAATACAGCATATAATGTTTATATTAAATATAGAGATGAAGACTGTCTTGTTCAGCTACTGATAGGTCTTCACTCATTGTTTAAAATTATCAATCGGTACTTTTACATCATAAAATTTTACTCTCTCATGTCAAGATACATGAGGTGTTTCTATGCTTTATCATTTCTAACAAAACATTTCCAAGCATGTGGAGTAAAACTTTCCCCATAAATTTGCAATTCCTTCATAGTTAGCCCATGTGAAGGAAGATTATACAAAGTTTATAGAAAATCTCTTTCAATAAACAAGCACATAAGATATACCACAATAGCCCAGCTGGAATTTTTTGGTTTAACAAACTAGTTACTTCAAAATGGTAAGTGGTAGATGAGAATGTATATTTGAAAAGGTGCAAATTAAAAGTTGTCAATGACTTTTTGTGAACGTTTATGATAGCCACTGAGTCATATATAGTTAGAAAAACAAGACATAAGTGAATGATTTATCTCAAATGGTGCATTACTCATGATCTGACACCTTAAAGTACATAAATACACCATCTACACTCTATAATCACAACCAATGAAATAATTTGATAATCCCATCAATTGAAGTTGTAGAATATTTATATCATTTGTTTTTGTATCTAAAAGAGAGTTCTAAATATTGTTTGGTTCGCTAATAGCTTTATGTTCATAGTGCAACGATTGTGAAGTTCGCTAATAGCTTTCTGTTCATAGTGCAATGATTTTGAAGTTGAAAAGTCATCTTATCTGTCAACAATTGTTAACTTCTGCTAAGCATTGCAATAATGTCCCACATCAAAAAAACATTCTTCTATTTTATGTATGAGACTATGTATAAAGAGATTTAACTGATTTTCATTGATCACCAATTCATCTCACTATCAATAATATTAACATTTTTTTAATCTTTGCTCTTGTTATTCTTTGAATGTTTGCAAGTATTATGTGAATTCAAACATAGTATCAGAGAGAAAGTTAATTTATCAAGCTCAATCGCGATGAAAAAGTTTTGGAGAGTTGACTTAATTTATTAAACTCAATCACGATCAAAGAGTTTTGGGGAGTTGACTTTTTTAATCAGATGTGTTTTTATTTTGACTTAATCATTTTTATCGGCTTTTTGGTTCCTTGTACGTGATCATATAGATTACTGTTCATATTCATCGTGTTCATCCTTGTTATTGTGGTTTCTTATTCTCCTCACTCCCACTACTTCCTTACTCTTGATTTGTGAGATCTACCATATCTCTGGATTTTCAGTAATTTTGCATTATAAGATTATATTGGAGACTATTGTATAGTTGATAGAGATTAATAATTAAAAATTATTTGGGATACTCCTATTTGTTTGTTACTTGGGTTTTGGAATTGTTGCGAGTTCTTTCGAATTTTTTTGCTTATGTTGTATATGATTGTTGGAGGTGATGCTTCATTACAATCTATTATTGTTTGATTGGATGAAAGAAAATTCTCGTATTGGAGTTATGTGATGATAATTTTATAAAGGGAAGAGATTTTGATTATATTTACGAAATAGCCAAATGCTCTAAAATATGAATGACAAAACTTTGATAACTTATTTTGTATTTGGAATACCAATAATTTAAAGATTGTCATTTAGATTAATAATTCTGTTGACCAAATATATGTTCATTTTTCTATTTTCAAACCTCAAAAGAGATTTGGGATTATTTATCAAAAATATTTGTGCACAATAATTTTGCTTATAATATCTGTTACAATTTGAAATTCATGCACAAGTGCAAAATGAATTGGGTATTCACAATTTTCAGTACAATGACTATTTTTCGGGATCAGTTAGAATTGAAATACTTTGTTGAAATACAACATATAATGTTTATATTAAATATAGAGTCTAGAGATGAAGACTATCTTGTTCAGCTACTGATAGGTCTTCGCCCATTGTTTAAAAATTATCTATCTGTACTTTTACATCATAAACTTTTACTGTCTCATGTCAAGAGACACGAGGTGATTTTATGCTTTATCATTTCTAACAAAAATTTCCAACCATGTGGAATAAAACTTTCCCCATAAGTTTGCAATTCCTTCAGAGTTAGCCCATGTGAAGGAAGATTATACAAAGTTTATAGAATATCTCTTTCAATAGTTACTTCAACATCTTTGACCTTGCTCATGATAGCAGTCGTTGTGTCGTACCGTGTTTGTCATTGTTATGAGGGTGGTGTTTAGAAAGAATTCTTCCACGATCTCCTCGTTGTATTATTCTGTGTGGAGGTTGGTCCAATTGTATAAACCCTATTTCTTGATTATCGCGATTATTTTTGTCGTATCCTTGTCATCTTCACTCTCTAGTTTGACTCTCTCCAAAAGGACTCATTCTTCAAGGATGCACCCGTTGATGATTGATGAGTCATTTTTCCTCTGGGCTTGAGAAGAGTTGGTCCGCGAAGTTTCTCTAGTCTCCATTGTTCCAAGTTTGATGAAAACTCGATGTCTGAGAGTTTTCTGTATTTTTAAGAATATCTCACTCTTACTATATTCTTCTCATATTGGACGGTCATATTTAGGAAATGAGAACAAGTTTATATGGATGATTTAGCTGGATATGGATATGATAGTTTGTCATCGAATCTACCCACTTCGCATAGAATGCGTGTCCCACACCTGACATAAAGACAATATTTAATGCAACCGAAAGACTGTGGATACATAGTACTTAATGAAGGTCAGAGGAATGTCAGAAACATTTAATGCTGAAAAGATGCATCACTTTTATTCATATTCACCAAGCCACCAATCTAAAGTGTCCACATCTCACAAATCAACAAACAACTACAATTATAATGGATCTAAATTCAAGGTTATAAATAGCTCAATCGGAGGACTTGCTCAACTACTGAAATAATAGAAACTACTGATCATACTAGAAAGAGAAAATACTCTTTTCAAGCCTACAATAGTACTCAAATCGAAAAGATATTAGTCCTCAACAAAAGAGAACGACATACTACAGCCACTAATCTTTAAGCCTACAACTGATATTCAGAGACTTAAATTAATTTACTTACCGTCGAGGGTTAGCCTGTGTAAGCTAATAAATCAAGCTGGTTTTGATTTGTTTGGGATGAAGACAATGCATGAGAAGGAAGATTCAATATGTGTTAGAAGAAGTGTGAGTTGAGAAAGTCTACAACCAATCTGTGCCGAGATGTACTAATCATGGAAAGGTGTAGACTTGATGGGGAGTCTTGTATCCAAGTTCCATGTTGAGCTCCTTTTCTTTAATCAAAGATTAGTTTTTTCATTGAATTTTTAGCTGTCTGTTTTCGATTGTTCTCATTTGAATTACAAACCCGCACTTATCGAGTTCGATGAGATTTAAGAAAATCCTTAGGAATTTAGGATACGTGTCTGCTGAAAGTGAAAGGTAAAGGCATCTAAGGTAATAAACCTAATTTTTGACGCGCTATATCACAGCTAAAATCCACCAGTCCCACTCTGAATTTCACTTGATCGAATTCCACCCACATGTTCGGATGATGCCCAATCACATACGCCTCCACTCCCAACAAATCCGAGTTCCCAAAAGTCAAACAATATATCCCATCTCTATCTCTGGTCATACCCGAAACTCTGTACAACAATTTCTCCCTAGACACACTCATTTCCACTCCACAAAACATCAGATGCACACTCGGAAATGGAGGCAAAACATTTGTGTTCAAATGCACTCTGTAGCACAAATCCATCTCCCCTTGGAAAAACAAAGTTTGGATCATTCACTGCCGTAGAAATCCATATGTTTGGCTCAGAAACTCGTTTTTCAGCGCAGTGTAAACCGACCGAGTAGGAAAGTGAACTGATTGCCAGAGTCGACCACGGTTTGACCCGCCCCAGTGTGGTCCGGTTCATATATGAACTAACATCAAAACCCACGCTACGCCTATCTACCTCAATCCCTACCACCGCCACACATTGGAGGACCACCATCATCGTCCCCCAGTGTCACTCTCCGGCCTGCCGCACCACCCAATTGATCTTGATCCCACCACTGGAATAACACCACGTTTCAGCCCACCCACCACTGACAAAGAACAAGACATCAAACCGGTTATGGTTACTGTAAGTGATACTTGAGTCTTAGTCTTTGTTTCCTTGTTGTTTATTTTGGCATGTTCTTGGCATGTTCTGTGGACTATCGAGTAATATTGTACTTTTGAGTTATATTTAAGGTGTTGGTTTGAATGTAAATTTATATAATATGCAGCAATTCAATGTTGGATTGACCATGTAATTCGTAAAAATTAATTTTGAGTAGTGTTGGGATGTAGTCCTCGTATTTGCATAATGTTGGAGTATTATATTATAGAGCAAAGTCATGTGGTTGTGTGTTTTTTACTCTTTTGTTTGCATCTGTTGGTCTTTATTTAAATTAAATATCCAACAAACTAAATTCATTTATACTATAAACTAATATCACAAAGACATACTAGAACCTGTTTTTCATCTTAGCTAATTAAGTATGTTATGTATACAAGCTACTGCTTCAAATAACATGTGCAATGTCCTACTTTGTATCATTATTATGACAGGTTGCTCCTTTTGGAAAAGTAATTGTTCATATATGGGCCGGGGGTAAGATAGTTTGGTCTCCGTCACCTATATATCATGGAGGTTTGAGACATAGATTCAATGATGTGTTATTATATGAAATCAGCCCGTTTGACAAGTATAGTTGGTTCGTGATGCCACTGGAGAAAATCCCAGCACTGTGGACACTTATTATATTATGCTTACGGAACAAGCAGAAATTGGATTGCGAAAATTGGAAGACAACAAGTCAATCAGAGATAAGATAAAGGCCATGAGAGATCATGATACTCTTAATATATGGCTAGAGGCATCATACCGCCTACAAAAAGACCCCATAGAAAAGGCAAGTATATTCTAATAACAATCACAATTTAAGAGTTTGTTACATTTTATTTGAAGCATGAATTTTCTTTTCTAGTCAAAGTTCTTCTTGACCTACATTTGTTCTTCCCGTTGTTGACCCCCATCTAAAAAGGCAAAAAAACTCAAGCAATGGAACTTGCGACAAAGATGAAAGAGAGAATACAAGGTCATTGTCCATTCTAAATTATATTATATTAGTCCTAATCCTTCTTTTGTCTTGGTGTAGCAATTGAAACATTAGTTCCGCTGCCAATTGATTTGGCATGTAGGCAATACTATATTTATGAGACCTCTACTTGAACTTATTATTTTGTCTTAAGCTTGTGCTTGACTCGAGACTGTCTATTTTGTATGTCTCTTGAAATGCCAAGAAGAGATTTATGGGGTCAATTATTTTATTCTGCTTGTTGAAATATCAAATTATATGTTTGAATTATCGTATTTTTCATATCGAAGTGTTGTGTGCAATTATTACAAGGGATGATCATATCTCTATGCATTTTATGCACAAAAATTTGTTTTTATGTACACATTGTTGTGCGTCGATTTACACGCCTCAGCGGCGATCGGCATAAGGGCCGAGCGACTGAAGTCAGCATCAAATAATCCAAGGCAGACTTACCAAGCGAAGAGTCCAGATCGAGATCAGGTACCGAGCGATCGACGTCTAGGGCGATCGCCTCTTGGCACATAGCGATCGAATCTGGTGCCCGACTAAAGACGACTGCCTCATGCCACGTGGAAAGCCAGTATCCGTCAAGTCTACGAAGACCGAATCTCGAGATGAAGGCCCACGTGCAGATCCACAAAAGGCGCCGCAGGATAAGGCCCTTTGACCCCATCCTGTCACCAGCTGTCGGTGACAAGGATAGCCTCACCTACCGACAGACCCGCCGAAAGGTCTTAGGTGGGACCTCCCAAGACAGCGACATAGGACGCGTGTTGTCTTCCCATTGGTTCGCACATCCGGCTGCCAGCAGCTGCTGCGGACTTTAAGGAGACCAACCCATGTGCTAAAGACGATCGCCCGCTTATTATAATACAGGAAAGGCGATCGCCCAACTACCTCCACTCCTATAAATAGGAGACCTCCAGCAACTGGAAAAAGGTTCAGAAAACTGTTTTCATACGAGAGTTCAGAAACTGTTGAATCCTACAGCTAAAAACACAGCACTCCATCGCTGTTACAAGAACTCATAGAGCATCAACTCGGGTTCTTCCTGCAATCATCAAGACTCAAGATCTAGATAACTAGGGTCTTTACACTCATTGTAATTGTACTCTAACATTAATATTTGTACTCCCAAGTATTCGTATTAATAATATCTCGCGAGCGCATTTAAGCCCGAGACTAACAACCCCGGCAAATCTTGTGTTATTTACTTTCCCTGACGTGCTCTCACATTTTTTTGTTACTCGTCCATTCCAAAGAAACCCTTCCGAATAATATTTTGGGTAACAATAATTGGCGCTAGAAGGAGGGCTATTTACCCTCATTTTCATTCCGACTGCTTCAAGAACACTCACCGTTTCTCCTAACATATACTTGAAGAAACACTCACTGTTCTTCAAAGAAAAACCTTCAGATGAATGACGTCTGCCACCACATTAAAGAGAGCCACTATCCGATCCACCAGACGTTTTATTCTGGCCCGAGCCGAGTCCCAACCTACGGCGGAGGGTAGCCGCGGTGACACAAGACTCTAAATCACGCCCCTGAGGGATGGCCCCAGCCTCTCACTCGACCAATTCCAAACCGAGGAACAGATCGAGGAGGCCATGGCCATCCTAAGGGAGCGACGGAGAGCATGCGAAGCGCCCGCCATAACCCCCTCAGCCATCCGCCGCGCGGGCAAACGGAAGCTCAAGGAGTTACTTGTCGAGCAATCGTCAGAAAGCCCCGATTCACGAGAAAAAGCACTCGCGAGGCGGGACGGTTCCATCTTCAGCCGCCTAGGAAGCGATCCATCATGGCGACCGAGGCATTCTGGCCCCACCCACGAGACGACGGAATCTGAATCCGTCACCATGAGTTCGGCATACCCGACTCCCAAGCAAAAACAGGTCGGCCGTTTGGCTCCCATTCGCAGAGGAATCGAGCCCCGCGGCACATACATCATCTACAGCGGAGCCAGGGAATCAGTACTTGATCGCCTCGGCTCTCGCTCCGAGCACCGGGCCGCGAGCAGCCAGGCCACGGCGATGGCCGCTATGCAACGCCAGCTCGACGAGATGAAAGCGCTCATGGAAACCGGGGGAGACGCCAGGAGAAAGGTCACCGTACCGAGTGAGACACTCGCGGTCCAGATCGAGCTTGCCCCCGTGCAACCAAAGATCGCTCCTCCTCAAACGCCTTTGTACGAGGGGAGATCGGACCCCGAGACTCACATAGGCAAGTTCCGGATCTACATGACCGGATGCGGGGTATCAGACGCGACGAGATGCCGAATGTTCCCATTGATATTGGGAAATCTTGCCCATAGGTGGTACATCTCATTGCCACCGCGCTCTATTAACTCTTTTGAGAAACTGGCGAGCGACTTCACGTCGTACTTCGCAGCCAAGGTCTCTCGACCAAAAGGTCCCCACCGCATGATGAAGATCAGGCAGGGGAGATACGAGTCCAATGCAGATTACATCGACCGGGTGGATGAAGTAGTCCTCACCGATGAGCCCATAAGCGACGAGCTCTCCATCTACTCGGTCCTGGGGGGATTCTATGGTCATTCACCCATGTTCAGGCACCTCACGAAGGACATCCCCCAAACCTACGCGATCTTCCGCACCAAGGCTGCCGATTTTCTGGCCTGGTGGAGGCTGCTCACCCTTTGCCTAGGCGAGGGGACGCCATCTCCCATCCAAAAGACGATGATCGACAAATCCAAGAAGGCGGTCGCCAAGCCACCCGGTGATTTCGAAGTCTTTGAGGATGTGGAAGTCCACCTCCTCCACAACCTCAATTTATCTCCGGCCCATATTTTCAACGCCATCAAGGAGCGCGAGCGGCTAAGCAAGCCAAAAGCGATAAGGGACAACGGTCATCTGGACCATGATAAATTTTGTGCTTACCACGAGAGTCCCGGCCACAACACCAACCAGTGCCGCGACCTCCTCAGACAACTCTGGAGATTGTTCGAGGAGGGCAAGATGGATTGTTTAATGGCTTAGCCAAAGCCCCGTCAATCTCCCAAACCGGTCGCCCGAGTCGAACGCGACAGGCCAGAAGACTTATACGAGTCGACCCCACTGATCGACCTTGGCGGCCGGATCTATATTTTCAATCAAGAGGTGGGAACCTCGAAAAAGAGGATGACTCGCTTGCCCTCTAAAGTTCGTCATCTAACATGATGGACATAGGCAAGCAATCACCTACCCCAGCACAACGTATACCGTCGAGGATCGCCATCTAACATGACGGTCCGAGGTAGAACAATGCCGCCATGGTCGCGGAGGTCGATGAAACCGACGATCCGTCCATGCAAGGTTCCTTTGGGCAGAGATCGCTCGCCCTTCGTTTAAATACGAGGCGGGCGTAGCCGAAGGACCCTCCAAAACAAATCAGAGGATGACTCGCTCGCCCTCTAAAGTTCATCATCAACATGAAAGACCTAGGCAAGCGATCGCCTCCCCTTGCACAACGTATACCGTCGAGGATCGCCATCTAACATGACGGTCCAAGGTTGAAAAGTGCCGACATGGTTGTGGAGGTCGATGGAACCGACCTCTGCGACCATGCAAGGTTCCTTTGGGCAGAGATCGCTCGCCCTTCGTTTAAATACGAGGCGGGTGTAGCCCAAGGACCCTCCAAAACAGATCTGTGGACACGCTAGCCCGCCCTCAAAGGTCCATCATCTAACATGGTGGATCCGGACAATGCGAAGCGTCCCTACCCCCGTCACAACGTATGACCTCAAGGCCCATCATCTAGAATGACCGTTGGCGTCCTCCAATAGAAGCCCGACGCGTGCGCGGAGACTTTTCCACGCCCATTGTTTTTTCCCACGCAGTTCAGCGGCCAACTAGGTCGTCCGAACCCAGAGTATATCAGCTCAAAGACGATCGCCAGTTCAGTTAAACACGAAGTCGCTCGTCAAAAGTTCAGCGATCGCCAAGAGAGCCACCTCACCCCACGTTTCCAACGTATGAGCGAGCTGGGGGGCAATTGTTGTGTCACGATTTATTCATCCCGACAGGCGATCGACTATAAGGCCGAGCGACCAAGTCAACTCCAGTAAAACTATGGCTAGCTCGCCTAGTCGAAGATATCAGACCACCATCAGGTACCTAGCGATCGACTCCAAAGGCGATCGCCCTTTGGCAGCTGGCGATCTACTCTAGTGACCGGCTAAGGGCAATCGACCTACGCCCCGAGCAGAGACGATCGCCCGTCAAAGTCATCAAGGAATGGATCTCATAAAAGCACCCACGTGCAGATCCACCAAAGGCGCTGACAAGATCTTCGCTAGCAAATAAGATCTTTTGCTGACAGACAAGACCTTTGACCACAGCCTGTCACCTACCTCACCTACCAAAGATGCGCGCCGAAAGTTGTCGGTGGGACCACCCGTGACAGCAACTCAGACGCGTGTAAGCTCCCCATTGGACCGCATAGTTGATCGCCGGCAACTCCTGCAGATTTTGAGGGGACAGCCCATGTGCTCAAAGACGATCGCCCGATTATTATAATGCGTAAAAGGCGATCGCCCAAACAGATTCAAGCTCCTATAAATAGAGAACCTCCTCCTACTGGAAAAGGTTCCGAATTCATTTAACTTACGTTCGTAATTCATTTCTCCCACAATGTAAATACAAGAGAACACACATATCACCAAGCTCTCGGCTTTCTCACCTAATCCATCTCGTGACTTCTCTCTCCGAATCTCTCGCTCGTAACTCGATCGGCGAAGCAGCAAGTCTCCACTAGACCGATTCCAAGGGATTCATAAGCCCCGGAGCCCAAGCATCCAGCTAAATACTCGCCGTGAGAGACCTTCGATCTCTCTCCGCCGCGACTGTTCATCTTTTTTGTTACAAGAACTCACAGAGCATCAAATCTGGTTCTTCCGGCAATCTATACGCTCACTAGCTAAGATAACAAGAATCTTTACACTCATTGTAATTGTATTCTTACATTAGTACTTGTATCCCCGAATATTGGTATTAATAATATCTCGCGAGAGCATTCAAGCCCGGGACTAACAACCCCGGCAAATCTTGTGTTATTTATCTTTCTCACGGAAGTGCTCTTGCATTTGTTTGCTATCCCATCCATTCCAGCAATATCTATCTCCGGATAATATTTTGGGTAGCAACATATTCCATGTCGCATCGGTAGGAACCCTCTTTTAGAATCATCCATCTTAAATCGCTTTAAGATTTTATCTATATAGAGGGCTTGGGAAAGACCTATTGTTCTATTTTTTCTATCTCGGTAGAGCCGAATACCAAGAATATAGGTGGTCTCCCAAGTCTTTCATGGAGAAATTACTCAAAAGCCAAGCTTTCACAGAACTGAGCATTCCCACATCATTACCTATTAGTAGAATGTCATCCACATATAGTACTAAGAATTCGATCTTGCTCCCAATAACCCTCTTGTATACACAAGGTTACTCCTCATTTTGCACGAAGTCAAACTCTTTGACTGCCTCGTCAAAACAAAGGTTCCAACTATGCGACGCTTGCTTCAGTCCATAAATGGAACGCTGAAGCTTGCACATTTTCTGAATATCGACTTCGGACACAAAGCCTTTAGGCTGCTCCATATAGATTTCCTCCTCGAGGAATCCATTAAGGAAAGCCATCTTTACATCCATTTGCCATATCTCATAGTCGTGGTAGGCAGCTATAGCAAGCATCATGCGAATAGACTTGATCATGGCTACGGGCGAGAAGGTATCGTGGTAATCGATCCCTTCCTTTTGGGTATAACCCTTTGCCACAAGCCTGGACTTATAGGCGTCAACCTTGCCATCACCATCAGTCTTTCTCTTGTAGATCCACTTGTTCCCAATAAGCACTATGCCCTTGGGGCGGTCTACTAGAGTCCAGACCTGATTTACATGCATCGAGTCTACCTCAGCTTCCATATCTTCACGCCATTTTGCGGAGTCTACATCCACCATCGCTTGGTCATAGGTCGTCGGGTCGGTCTCTTGGCTATCACTTGGAACCTCATGGAGACCCAGCTCCTCCAAGTGCACAAGCCCATACCTCTCAGGTAAATGAGACACCCTACTAGACCTACGAGGTGGTTGTACTTGTGTTTCGAAGGTCTGGCCCAATTTCTTGCACAGGTGTCTCCCGAGGAGTTTCATTGTATTCTTCTAAAGAAATACTTCTACCTGCTCCGCCTTCCTGAATGAACTCATCTTCCAGGAAGTGTGCTTGTAAAGTAACAACGATCTTTCGATCTTTGGGCATGTAGAATAGATATCCCATCATCACATATGGGAATCCAATGAAACGTCCCTTCGCAGACCTAGCTTCCAACTTCTCCACCTTAGTCTTCTTGACATAGGCGGGACATCCCCAAATCCTAATGTGATTAAGACTTTGTTTTCTGTCCTCCCACATCTCATGTGGAGTTTTAGGAATGGATTTGGAAGGACATTTGTTCAAGATGTAAGCAACAATCAGGAGTGCATACCCCCATAGGTAAATCGGTAAGTCAGTATAGCCCAGCATGGAACGGACCATGTTCAACAAGGTCCGGGTCCTTCTTTCTGACACACCATTTAACTGAGGAGTACCTGGAGGTGTTAGTTGTGAAACTATTCCATGTTCCTTAAGGAACTCGTCAAACTCCATACTCATATACTCGCCACCTCGGTCCGACCGAAGTGCTTTGATATGATTACCAGTTTGTTTCTCGACTAGGGCCTTGAATTCCTGGAATTTCTCAAAAGCCTCGGATTTATGTTTAATTAAGTATACATAACCATACCTAGTATGATCATCTGTAAACGTAATGAAATATTGATATCCGTCACGTCCGCTTCAAAGCACCACAAACGCCGTATGGATTAATCCCAGTTTATCGGCTCTTTCAAAAGTCCCTGTGAAGGGGGACTTAGTCATTTTGCCTTTAAGGCAAGATTCACAAGTAGGAAAGGGATCCGATCCCAATGGACCCATAAGTCCATCTTTTTCCATCTTGTAAACCTTGGTCTGACCAACATGACCAATTCTTAAATGCCATTTCAAAACTTGATTAGTTTCATCCCTACCACGTTTTCTAGTCAGAGTATTCACAACTACTTTGTTGCTGAGATTTAGATGATACAATCCATTCAACAATGTAGCAGTACCCACTAGTTTATTTCTAAAATAAATTTTGCAGGAACCATCACCAATGAAAAATGAAAAGATTTTTCGGTCCATGACTGGAATGAATACAATGTTTTTGTGCCCCTTGGGTAAAACAAGTACATCTTCTAAAGTCAAAACAAAGCCGGATTCTAAACCCAAAATAAGTGATCCTATGTCGGTCGCCTCGACACTGTGCCCGCTTTCGACTGTGACCATAACTTCTCCAGCTCCAAGCTTCCTACTTTGTTCCAGATCCTGATTCACGGTACAAATATGAGAACTAGAACCGTAATCCGGATCCAGAAGTAGAAAATACATCAGCAGAACAATTTGTTTCCAAAACTAAAAGTTCTGTACCTGAAGTGACATGAAGAATCGGACAGTCTCTAGCCCAGTGGCCCAGCTCACCGCACTTGAGACAAGCATCCTTCTTCTTCTTGTTCTTTGGAACCATCGGGGCCTTGCCCTTTCCCTTAAGGTCCTTAGCTTGTGGTCCAGTCCGCTTCTTGGTCTTTTTCTTCTTATTCTTAGACTTCCGAAGTCGAGAAGAAATCACAAGGGCAGACTCCTTCATTCGCGGAGTCTTCATATGAGACTGAGCGGTCACCGCTTGTTCATTAGCCCAACTAAGTTACATGCAATCTCATTGCGCTTAAAGTTCATAACAAAGCGTGAGAAGGAATCAGGAAGAGACTGTAGGATAAGGTTGGTTTGGAGAGAAGTATCCATTTTAAAATCAAGAGCCTCCAATCTCTCGATCATAGATATCATTTTGAGGACATGTTCCCCAACTTTCTCACCTTCCTTCATCCTTGCACCGCACAGTTGCTTAGATATCTCATATCTAGCGATTCACGTGCTCACCATAAAGTTCGGTTAAGTGAGATAGAATCTGCCTAGCAGAAGTCATTTTCTCATGAGCTCTCTGAAGCTCATTAGACATAGAAGCCATCATGTATGCACAGACTTTTACGTCATCCTTAACCCACTTTTCGTGGTTTTCGATCTCTTCCTGATTGGCTCGTCCGCACAGAGGCGCCTAATGTCCTTCTCCAAGACGTATCCCAATGCCTCTATACTGAGGACTATCATCATATTGCGGAGCCAGTCCACAAAGTTAGGTCCAATCAGGGTGTTCTTTTCGAGTAGAATTGCGAGTGGATTCATTGTCATATTGAGATTTGAGTCTGCATTAAGTACGATAGATTAATTATTGACTCATTTAATTATGTTCTGAGTATAGAATTAAGGTCTTTTCTATTCTTGTTACCCAGCTCCCACTATTTTTATCAGAATAACACACTCCCATATGAAATCCGGAAGTATCGTCGCTCTACTTCATAGTGGTGTTCGAGTTCTTTATAAATCTTAATAGAGGGCAACCGAACAGGTTTCTAGTCTATTAATTTTCATAAAGTGGTGTCCAACACCAACCCATCTAATGGATGATTCGATCTTCTTTTTCCCCTTGTTCACTCCCCTCAACATATATGGTTTCTATGGTTCGTGAACAAGTTAAGTTTATACCATCGACGCAAATCCGCCACAATCAATCTTATCCGGCAACCTATCATGTTTCTAGGGATAAAATTTGCTCCAACCGAAGGCATCCAATGCGCTCCCGGTAATTTATCCGTCCTCCCGGAACGACTACCCCGATAACTCGGAAGCATAGCACATCCGGTTTGGATTTCAATTTCCCGAAAACTCGATGGAGGGAAGGAAAACCTTGAAACCTTGTAAATTTAATTATTTGTTGTGGGAGAATTATCGCGATTAACGTTACACTTTGCACATTAATCATTTAAGCGCATTTGTGGCATTCATACAACATGAAAACAACCATTCACAACCTAGCTGCTACCAACATGTGGTTCATGGACCGTTCCTAGAAAACAAAAACTTCGTAATCTAATTACAAGTCTTCGTCTTGAATTTTCGTCTTCTCGAAATGGATCTTCCTCCGGTCTTCGTCATTACGTATAAATTTTACATTGAAAATTGCATCCTAGATACAAATATTTCTAGTAAAATAAATAGGCTCAAAACGGCCTTTACAACCCAATCGAATAAAACGAACGATTCAAAACTAAGTCCACGAACCACATCCCTATTCAAAAAGCATTCATCCAATAAATACTATATAAATAGAAAGCGTAGAGATACATTGATTCAATCAACAATACGAACCAATCCAATCGATTCACACAATCGGTAATATGATAACGTTCAAAATAATTCGGTCGACCATAATTATTCCAATTAATCAAATTTCCCTTATAAAATGAAATACCATAAATCATTTTAATCATATTAAATCAAATTTAACATGAGGGAGATTAATTTTCAAGAATACATGGAAAAATCGAGCCGGGGTGAAAACTGGCCTGCCTGACCGAGTCACCCTCGGCAGCCTGCCGACAGACAGGTGTTTGGTATATTTTGAGTAATATTTTTATTAGTATTTTATGTATATAATTGTGTGTTTTGTGTGATAATTTATTCATTTTACCATATATTTATATTATTTCATTTTATTAGAATTTTCTATAATTTTGTGTTATTTTTGGATAATTAATTGGAATTAAATTATATCTGCAGGTTAACCAACCTGATAAGACAGATCAATTGGTTCAAGGACGATATTTTTCTAAAATTCAAATATAGTCACGACTGGTCTCATTTTATTCGTCTCATCGAGACGATCGCTTTAAAAAAATTCATCCGAATCCGAGTTCGTATGAAGAAGTTATGACCGTCAAGGACAATTAAATGTATGCACCATATGCGCCACGTGTCAACACCCGATTGGATCGAAATTAACTCTGTGCTGATGTCATCCATGACATCAGCACCCCTTAGCAAGTGAAATAATTGAGGGTGGGATTTTAAAATTGTAAAAATTATTATTTTATTGATTTTGAAGTAGTATAAATAGGGGATGAATGTGTAGTATTTTGGAGGAGAAAAAAGGTGGAAAAATAGAGAGAGATTATTGTAAGGGAGAGAAATAAAAATATTGTGTAATAAAATTATATTATTAATAAAATTATGGAATATTTATTTATTTGTGTTGTTATTATGAGTGAGTAATTTTCTTTTATTGGGGTTATGATGAAACCATGTCTATATTATTATTAATATTTATATAATAATTCCAAATAAATGTTTTTAACGATTATGATTTTCGCTTCAATAGGGAAATATTATTTCATTAATTATATCACGTATTTTTGATAATTATAAATTCCCCCTTGCTTTGTGATTATTGATATTAGTTAATTTCTTTGGTTATTTGTTTTCCATTAAATTGGATACATATAATGCTTAGAAATTACATTTTTTAAGCGAAAGAAAATCTATATTTGAATTATAATTTTGTACTTATTGTCAAATCTATAGGGAAATAGTGAGATTGATTTCAGAATCTATTCCCTGAATTTCTTGGAATTAAAATATAAAATAAATAATAAATAGACATTTGGTGGACTCTAAACCCTAGTAAATTATTTAAAATCAATTTATCTAAAATCTACTTAAAAATTAATGTTATTTGTTGCAATTATTATAACCAATCAAAAATCAAATTATTTGGGACTAGGTTAGAATTTAATATAATTTGGTTCAAAATGATAGGAATAATTTGACTTCACTATTATAGTCCTCCCTGTGGAATCGACCTTGCACCGCATATCTACATCGAACAAATCGTGCGCTTGCGAGTATTAGACTAAAGAATCAACCAACAACAACAGGCCTGGCATGGCCGAGTCACGCTCGGAAGATGCCGGCCAGGACACGGCCCGTGTCTCCAGACACGGTCGGGTCTGCCTGGCAGTGGCCTGGGGACTGCCGGACACGGCCCGTGTCACCAGACACGGCCGAGTCACCCTGGCAGCAACCTGCCCTTTGTCCGAAAAATTTTCCGACGACGATTCGGAGCTCGATTTTCGACCGGATATCCAATATCAATATTTTTCAACATTCATATCTTCAATATAAATCATATTTCCCAGAAATTTAAGATTTATATTTAGACATAAACTTACGAAAAATATAACTACAACGAACATAAAACATGTACCACGATTATGACTAAAATGATTCCAAATCATTCACCATCTAATCGAGCATTCCAAATGCCAATATCGTATATACGATCGCAAGACCTACGCTCTGATACCACTGTTGGGATTCGGTGCCTAAAACGAAGGCCCAGCGGAAGCGGTAAAACAAAAATTAATTCGATCCGAATCCCTACGAGGATCGATCGAGCTACGTATATACGAATATCAAAAACGAATTCACAAGAGATATAGAAACTCACCCTTGTAGTCCGTTGATTAGATGGATAACCTTCTCTTGAGCTATTCCCCAAGTTTTGCTTGATCTCTACGAATCTATTCCGCTTCAAGCCCTTGAATGATCCAACGCCGAAAGCACCGCGTCTCTACTTGCCACACGCCGGAAAAACGAACGAAATGACAACACCTTGCTATCCTCCGAGGATACGGCTAGAGCTAGGTGATGAAGGTTTTTATTATTACACTCTAAGTGTATAATATATCTCTCTCTTTTGATTTCTTGATTTTTCTCTAAGAACCACCAAGAAAACTTAAAGAAGATGATGAAGACTCTGAGAAAAGTTTTTTTTCTCTCTCTCTCTCTCTCTCTCTCTCTCTCTCTCTCTCTCTCTCTCTCTCTCTCTCTCTCTCTCTCTCTCTCTCTCTCTCTCTCTCTCTCTCTCTCTCTCTCTCTCTCTCTCTTTCAAAACTCACGTTGGAATGGAATGGCTTTTTTGAAGTGAGAGATGACTTCTTCCCTTTATTCAACTCTCATTTTAATAATACAAATCATGCCACATGATTTTAAACCCCATAATGTCATGTTCTTTCATATAAAATGAAAGCAACAAGACAAGAGGAAAGTGAGTGGAAACAAAGGGGGGGCGGCTACTATGCAAAAACGGACGAATTCGGTTCGTTGCGGACTCCCGTGAGTCCAAACAGATAAACTACGATTCCATTCCGATGTATTTGTATCGATTAATTAATCCAATTAATTAAACATATCAAATACGTATAAACCCTTCTTTCAAATGTCCCGATCAAGTTATAGGGTCACGGTCAGTCAAACCCCATCTGTACTTGACGCTATGCATGCGTTAATGCAAATTGAGATCATCGAGCTCTCGTGTATCCAATACAACTAGCTCCAATGCTTTGGCCAAAGACTTATGATCTCATCGGCCAATAACCGCACAGGACATATAACCCGCTCACTAAAGGGAGAAAGAATTCTATCTTGGTATTCAGTAGGACCTGCTACTTGCCCATCAAGATGCACGTCGAGGTTGACCCCCGCCTTTCGGTTTATAGGGTCGAACTACTCTAATTAAAATCTTGACATCACAAGCACATCCCTACTAAATCCTCAAGTCAAAGGTTCACGAATACCTATCACAACCTTTTGATTCCATCATTGACTGTCCCGGAGTGAAATCCGTGTGACGAATCGAGGGTGAGTCGGTTCGAGTATACTAATCTAATTAGCATACCTATAACGTGTGCTCCCACTAACCATTAGTGTTCGACATGCACTCTCCTTGTCAAAGAACACGTCATACAAGTCTTCACATAAACTTAACGCCCAGTCAAGTTTCATCGACTTGCAAATGATTAGGTATTTGAGCTATAAACCTTTCCAGTGCCGACCCCCTTATCCAATAAGGAGTGGAACGTTTTGCTCTCAAATACACGGACTAGTTTCTATATGTATATTTACGAGTTAGGAATGCCAGTAACTACCAGTAAATAAAGAAACATCCATTGACTTATATTAATGATTTACATAATTGCAAGTACAATGCCCTCACTCAACATCCTCTGAGTGGCATTCGAGGGCATACTCCTAACAGTCAGAACTTGGCTCAAACTGTCTTGAGTTAGATTATTTAATATTAACTCGGCGTGTTTTGAGTGTCTTGTACTCCTTTTTAAATTTGAGTGAACTTGTTGTCAGAACTAGGCTCAAATTGTCTCGAGTTAGATGGCTTAATCTTAACTCGGCTCGTTTTGAGTGTTTTGTACTCCTTTTTAAATTTGAGTGAACTAGTTGTCGGAACTGCGCTCAAATTATCTTGAGTTAGATATCTTAATCTTAACTAGGCTCGGGGACCAAACATGTTATGTATGCTTTAGCCTGGCTAGTTATAGGAACTAGGTTTTCATCTGAGTTTGCAAGAGTTCCTTGGCTCAAATGTCTAAGTCAGGCATTAGTGCTCAAGACTTGTTTTAATGTCTATGCATTGTTTTGTAATGCCTAGGCATGTATAGATTAAGTACTTGATATAATGATGAAAAAGATTGATAGATAAAAAGCCATTGCATCAAAGTATAAATCAAGAGGAGAAGCTTAAATTCCTCTATTGGTAGTACTTTCTCAAGTGCCTTGTAAAGTACTCTGTAAGACCTAGGGTGTCTCAACTTCTTCCCTGTTCTCGCCATCTTGGTTTAGATCCCTGGGGCCCGCCAGCTAGCTCATTTCGATTTCTGGTGGAGTAGTCCCCGTAGTGTCTGAACTGAATCCGGTCTCGATTGGAGTGACCTCAGCAACTGTCGCAACCCATTCTTCCAGAGTCTCACTTATTTCCAGGACTTCTCTTGAGGGGATCGTCCCTATTACTTTAGTGGACTTAGTGATGTTGATGTTATTTTCTGGGGTGTCGATCTCCATCTTATGCTTTGTTTTTCTAGATCTCATGACATGCTCCAATAAGTTCTTCGGAGCCCCAATAACACATCTTATTCCTGCTGGCGTGGGAAATAAGCAAACATGCCGAGTTTGCCTTGGCTCGGGGAGCCCAGAATGGCATGATAATCTGATTCCAAGTCCATTACAATAAACGCTATAGTGGCTGAAGTTCGGAAGGGATAATCTCCGACTTCAAGTACTAGGTCCACTGTCCCCTTCGCCTCTGCTTTATGGTTTGTGAATCCCTCTAGTCTTCCATTGTAAGGAGATAGCATGCTATCAGGTAGCCCCATCTCCTTGAAGGTTATGTAGTACAGGATGTCTTTTGCGGCCCCTGATTCAATTAGGAGCCTTTGCGATTCGCAGTTATCTGTCCTCCCTTTGATTACTAGGGGTTGTTCCCTCGTGGCTCTATTTCCTGCCAACTCATGTGGGGAAAAAATTATTGCTTCCTCGCCCCTCTGAATCCATGGTGGGATGTGATACACCTTACTTAGCTCGTGGATCTGCTCTTTCAGTTTGGTATTTTCGGGGATTTCTTCTCTAATGACGTGTAATTTGGCCCTAGATAACATGTAATTTGTCCCTGGGCGGCCTGTCTCCTTCTTAATCATCTTGCCTATCATCCCTTAATCTCTTACCATCTTTCTTCATGACATATCATTCTAACTTTCCCTCGTCGATCCATTTTTGCACCATTTTCTTCAAGGAGTAACAATTCTATGTTTCGTGTCCATTATCCTTGTGGTAGGCGCACTATTTGTTGTAGTCTTTAGGGTACTTTGGGTTGTCTCTGCTGGGTTTGGGTGGAGGAAGATCCACCAGGTTGAGTATCTCTGAGATCGCTTTGTGAGGGGAGTGAAGACCTCGACTTTCTCTGTACCTCTGGTTTTATTCTTGCCTTTAAAACCTCCACTGCTGGAGACTTTAGGATGAATGCTATTAGTCGGCTTACTCTCTACGTCCCTATCTTGGTCCCAATCTCCCTTCTCTGACCTCTGCTTCTTCTTTTCTTCTGCAAGGCCTGTGGCGTAGGCCATGTGATATAAATCCGCCTTTGTCGCTGGTTCCCTCACAAACAGCTCATGGGTAAGGGCTTCAGATCTCTGTCCGTTAGTAAAGCATACAATGCTCTCCCTATATGTGATCCGCTCTTCGATGGAGTCGGCCAAGGTTCTGAATCTGTTGTAGAAGTCTATGGTCGACTCGTTCTTTCCTTGGATCGTGTTCGCTAAGCCAGATAATCATTTTTTTCTTCCTCCCGCCGTAGCGAAATATTCTAAGAATTGTCTTTTCAATTTTGAGAATGAGTTGATACTTCTCTTCGCCAGATCCATGAATTAGGACCTGGCAGCTCCAGTCAAGGTGCTAGTGAAGGCTTTACAAAGGATGTCGTCTTGGTTGGATGTTAAGGCCATCATGCCATCAAAGGATTGAAGGTGGTCCCTGGCGTCAGAAGTGCCTGAGTATTTATCCAGATTGGGGAGTTTAAGATGAGGATTTGGGGGGGAATCGATAATCCATTAAGCAAAAGAGCGCATAGCATCGTACTTATCTCTAGGTCTACTCTGTCCTTGCTTGTTTTCCATGTTATCCATTCTCTCTTTCAATTCCCATAAGACGCGAGCTTCCAGTCCTGAGCTACTACATGAGCTCCTTTGCTTTTCCATGTCTTTGCCTCGACTCTACCTTCCTTGGTCGTCCCGACCTATGCCTTTTTGATCATCTCGTTTTACTCTTGCAACTCAGTTTCCTGCCGAGCCTGAATGGGTTCAGATGAGGGGAGTGTGATGGGGTGGTGTCCGCCTAGGAGGAGTTCGTCTTGGGCCGTCCCTTGGTCATATCCCACCCATTTTTCTGACTTCGGGAGACTTGGCTTCTTGCTCTCTTCTCTAGTTTAATCGATCTCTCAGATCTTCCCCTCTTCGGTCTCTTTTGTCCAACCGTCTTTTAAGCTGGCTGGGACAATTTTTGGTTGGATTCACCGGTGGGGGTCGGTCATGTCGATTACCCACCTGTGGAAACCTATTATTCTCCTTGTTGCTTCCTCCCGTCGTCCTAGTCTTGTAGGGTTGAAGGAGATGTTCCATGGAATGATCTGGGTCATATTCCAGAAGGGCCCTTTGAGCTTCAGCTAGTTGTTGGAGCGTTATTAAATTCTGATGAAGCAGAGTCCTCCCGTCTATTGGAGGAAGTCGTAGGGGGCTATCATTATTCTGGGGCTGAGCTATCAAGGTTTCCATTCACCTTCGATGGCCATAGGTATTTGTGGTCGCTGGGGGAGAGAGTCCCCTATTGCGCAAAGTCATGCCTGTACTGGGATGAGGTGGTGGAGGAAATTCATTGGCATTATTGGAAACATCCGCCGCATTTTGTGCAGCAGCGTCCGTGCCTTGTCGATTCTTCTGTTGAGGCGGGTTTTGGTCATCTGGGGTGACGCTGGTCTCTTGCCCGTCTCGGGGAATCTCAGCCATGAGGTGTGGTTATCCGAAAGAAATTTCTCGACAACTTTCCCGGCAACAGAACCAAACTGATGCTGCGAAATCACACCGGATCAGCCCTTATCCAAGCAGTTCAGATAAATCCGGAGAGTGAACTTCCTGAGTGGATCTACACACAAAAAATAAATGACACGTGACCTGATCCGGGGCCTTTCCAGAGAGTAAAATCAATTGATTGTGTAGAAATAAAATCAATTGACTGTGTAGAAAGTCAAGAATTTTGTACCAGTGTAGGTGTAAGGACACCTATTTATATAAGCATGAGTGTGGAAACCCTAACTTTCAAACAAAGTCATAGAATCCGTGTTGGTATTGGACTCGTATATTAGGAAAGTAGAATACTGATAAGGATTGTCTACGTAGTTTTCTTGTGGAGGAGGATCTCCTTGTTAGGAAAGGATTGTCTTATTTATCTATATCTTGGATTCTGCCATGAGCTCCGTGTCATTCTAGAAGGATATGACTTTTATCTACTAACAAGGAGTGGAGGTTGAGGGATCTCGGCTTGTTCTGTCACTGAGCCGAGTAGGCGTGATAAGTTGGTTGACTGACAACCAATTCTTGATTTAAATCTGAGCCGAGGCGAACTGAGTTAAAGCTACGCGTTCAGGCCGGCCTAACATTATGCTTGATGCCGAGTTTTATAAGCTCATTCCTGGGCTTTGTGGGGTCTTATTTCATGGGCCCTGTTGGGCTTATGCCCAAGCTCCTTAGATCCATGTAATCAATTCGGTTTATGTCGTTCACTGTTCATATTCATCCTTGTTATTGTGTTTTCTTATTCTCCTCACTCCCACTACTTTCATACTTTTGATTTGTGAGATCTACCATATCTATGGATTTTCAGTAATTTTGCATTATAAGGTTATATTGGAGATTATTGTATGGTTGATAGAGATTAACAATTATAAATTATTTGGATACTCATGTTTGTTTGTTACTTGGGTTTTGGAATTGTTGCCGGTACTTTTAAATTTTTTTGGCTTATGTTGTGTACGATTGTTGGAGGTGATACTTCATTACAATCTATTATTGTTTGATTAGATGAAATAAATATTCTCGTATTGGAGTCATGTGATGATAATTTTTTAAGGGAAAGGGACTTTGATTATATTTATGAAATAGCCAAATACTCTAAAATATGAATGAAAAAACTTTGATAAATTATTTTGTATTTTGGAAGACCAATAATTTAAAATTGTCACTTAGATCAATAATTCTGTTGACCAAATAATATATGTTCATTTTTCTATTTTAAAAACTCAAAAAAGATTTGGGATTATTTATCAAAAATGTTTGTGCGCTATAATTTCGCTTATAATATCCGTTACAATTTGAAATTCATGCACAAGTGCAAAATGAATTGGGTATTCACGATTTTCACCACAATGGCTATTTTTCGGGTCTGTTCGAATTGAAATACTTTGTTGAAATACAGCATATAATGTTTATATTAAATATAGAGATGAAGACTGTCTTGTTCAGCTACTGATAGGTCTTCACTCATTGTTTAAAATTATCAATCGGTACTTTTACATCATAAAATTTTACTCTCTCATGTCAAGATACATGAGGTGTTTCTATGCTTTATCATTTCTAACAAAACATTTCCAAGCATGTGGAGTAAAACTTTCCCCATAAATTTGCAATTCCTTCATAGTTAGCCCATGTGAAGGAAGATTATACAAAGTTTATAGAAAATCTCTTTCAATAAACAAGCACATAAGATATACCACAATAGCCCAGCTGGAATTTTTTGGTTTAACAAACTAGTTACTTCAAAATGGTAAGTGGTAGATGAGAATGTATATTTGAAAAGGTGCAAATTAAAAGTTGTCAATGACTTTTTGTGAACGTTTATGATAGCCACTGAGTCATATATAGTTAGAAAAACAAGACATAAGTGAATGATTTATCTCAAATGGTGCATTACTCATGATCTGACACCTTAAAGTACATAAATACACCATCTACACTCTATAATCACAACCAATGAAATAATTTGATAATCCCATCAATTGAAGTTGTAGAATATTTATATCATTTGTTTTTGTATCTAAAAGAGAGTTCTAAATATTGTTTGGTTCGCTAATAGCTTTATGTTCATAGTGCAACGATTGTGAAGTTCGCTAATAGCTTTCTGTTCATAGTGCAATGATTTTGAAGTTGAAAAGTCATCTTATCTGTCAACAATTGTTAACTTCTGCTAAGCATTGCAATAATGTCCCACATCAAAAAAACATTCTTCTATTTTATGTATGAGACTATGTATAAAGAGATTTAACTGATTTTCATTGATCACCAATTCATCTCACTATCAATAATATTAACATTTTTTTAATCTTTGCTCTTGTTATTCTTTGAATGTTTGCAAGTATTATGTGAATTCAAACATAGTATCAGAGAGAAAGTTAATTTATCAAGCTCAATCGCGATGAAAAAGTTTTGGAGAGTTGACTTAATTTATTAAACTCAATCACGATCAAAGAGTTTTGGGGAGTTGACTTTTTTAATCAGATGTGTTTTTATTTTGACTTAATCATTTTTATCGGCTTTTTGGTTCCTTGTACGTGATCATATAGATTACTGTTCATATTCATCGTGTTCATCCTTGTTATTGTGGTTTCTTATTCTCCTCACTCCCACTACTTCCTTACTCTTGATTTGTGAGATCTACCATATCTCTGGATTTTGAATTTTGCATTATAAGATTATATTGGAGACTATTGTATAGTTGATAGAGATTAATAATTAAAAATTATTTGGGATACTCCTATTTGTTTGTTACTTGGGTTTTGGAATTGTTGCGAGTTCTTTCGAATTTTTTTGCTTATGTTGTATATGATTGTTGGAGGTGATGCTTCATTACAATCTATTATTGTTTGATTGGATGAAAGAAAATTCTCGTATTGGAGTTATGTGATGATAATTTTATAAAGGGAAGAGATTTTGATTATATTTACGAAATAGCCAAATGCTCTAAAATATGAATGACAAAACTTTGATAACTTATTTTGTATTTGGAAGACCAATAATTTAAAGATTGTCATTTAGATTAATAATTCTGTTGACCAAATATATGTTCATTTTTCTATTTTCAAACCTCAAAAGAGATTTGGGATTATTTATCAAAAATATTTGTGCACAATAATTTTGCTTATAATATCTGTTACAATTTGAAATTCATGCACAAGTGCAAAATGAATTGGGTATTCACAATTTTCAGTACAATGACTATTTTTCGGGATCAGTTAGAATTGAAATACTTTGTTGAAATACAACATATAATGTTTATATTAAATATAGAGTCTAGAGATGAAGACTATCTTGTTCAGCTACTGATAGGTCTTCGCCCATTGTTTAAAAATTATCTATCTGTACTTTTACATCATAAACTTTTACTGTCTCATGTCAAGAGACACGAGGTGGTTTTATGCTTTATCATTTCTAACAAAAATTTCCAACCATGTGGAATAAAACTTTCCCCATAAGTTTGCAATTCCTTCCGAGTTAGCCCATGTGAAGGAAGATTATACAAAGTTTATAGAATATCTCTTTCAATAGTTACTTCAACATCTTTGACCTTGCTCATGATAGCAGTCGTTGTGTCGTACCGTGTTTGTCATTATTATGAGGGTGGTGTTTAGAAAGAATTCTTCCACGATCTCCTCGTTGTATTATTCTGTGTGGAGGTTGGTCTATTTGTATAAACCCTATTTCTTGATTATCGCGATTATTTTTGTCGTATCCTTGTCATCTTCACTCTCTAGTTTGACTCTCTCCAAAAGGACTCATTCTTCAAGGATGCACCCGTTGATGATTGATGAGTCATTTTTCCTCTGGGCTTGAGAAGAGTTGGTCCGCGAAGTTTCTCTAGTCTCCATTGTTCCAAGTTTGATGAAAACTCGATGTCTGAGAGTTTTCTGTATTTTTATGAATATCTCACTCTTACTATATTCTTCTCATATTGGACGGTCATATTTAGGAAATGAGAACAAGTTTATATGGATGATTTAGTTGGATATGGATATGATAGTTTGTCATCGAATCTACCCACTTCGCATAGAATGCGTGTCCCACACCTGACATAAAGACAATATTTAATGCAACCGAAAGACTGTGGATACATAGTACTTAATGAAGGTCAGAGGAATGTCAGAAACATTTAATGCTGAAAAGATGCATCACTTTTATTCATATTCACCAAGCCACCAATCTAAAGTGTCCACATCTCACAAATCAACAAACAACTACAATTATAATGGATCTAAATTCAAGGTTATAAATAGCTCAATCGGAGGACTTGCTCAACTACTGAAATAATAGAAACTACTGATCATACTAGAAAGAGAAAATACTCTTTTCAAGCCTACAATAGTACTCAAATCGAAAAGATATTAGTCCTCAACAAAAGAGAACGACATACTACAGCCACTAATCTTTAAGCCTACAACTGATATTCAGAGACTTAAATTAATTTACTTACCGTCGAGGGTTAGCCTGTGTAAGCTAATAAATCAAGCTGGTTTTGATTTGTTTGGGATGAAGACAATGCATGAGAAGGAAGATTCAATATGTGTTAGAAGAAGTGTGAGTTGAGAAAGTCTACAACCAATCTGTGCCGAGATGTACTAATCATGGAAAGGTGTAGACTTGATGGGGAGTCTTGTATCCAAGTTCCATGTTGAGCTCCTTTTCTTTAATCAAAGATTAGTTTTTTCATTGAATTTTTAGCTGTCTGTTTTCGATTGTTCTCATTTGAATTACAAACCCGCACTTATCGAGTTCGATGAGATTTAAGAAAATCCTTAGGAATTCAGGATACGTGTCTGCTGAAAGTGAAAGGTAAAGGCATCTAAGGTAATAAACCTAATTTTTGACGCGCTATATCACAGCTAAAATCCACCAGTCCCACTCTGAATTTCACTTGATCGAATTCCACCCACATGTTCGGATGATGCCCAATCACATACGCCTCCACTCCCAACAAATCCGAGTTCCCAAAAGTCAAACAATATATCCCATCTCTATCTCTGGTCATACCCGAAACTCTGTACAACAATTTCTCCCTAGACACACTCATTTCCACTCCACAAAACATCAGATGCACACGCGGAAATGGAGGCAAAACATTTGTGTTCAAATGCACTCTGTAGCACAAATCCATCTCCCCTTGGAAAAACAAAGTTTGGATCATTCACTGCCGTAGAAATCCATATGTTTGGCTCAGAAACTCGTTTTTCAGCGCAGTGTAAACCGACCGAGTAGGAAAGTGAACTGATTGCCAGAGTCGACCACGGTTTGACCCGCCCCAGTGTGGTCCGGTTCATATATGAACTTGGCAATAGCAGAACCGTACCCGAAACCCGAATCCTTTGTAGCTGGACCGTGTAAGCAACTCTGTCAAAATACGGCAATGGAGTTGAGATTTGTACCATGGAAAATTGGACTCTACGATGATCAAAACGGGTAAAATGCATAAAACCCCATTGTGTTGTTTGAAATGTGCATGAGATCCCCTCTATTTTTTAAATTCCATAGAATTCTCTCGTGTTGTATAAGACATTGCACACATGCCATTCCATCAATATTAACTAATGAGACTAACGGAGGAAACACCAATCAATCACACAAGTACCCAAATCAATTATCAAATTAAAACCCTAACATCAAAATCCACGCTACGCCTATCTACCTCAATCCCTACCACCGCCACACATTGGAGGACCACCATCATCGTCCCCCAGTGTCACTCTCCGGCCTGCCGCACCACCCAATTGATCTTGATCCCACCACTGGAATAACACCACGTTTCAGCCCACCCACCACTGACAAAGAACAAGACATCAAGCCGGTTATGGTTACTGTAAGTGATACTTGAGTCTTAGTCTTTGTTTCCTTGTTGTTTATTTTGGCATGTTCTTGGCATGTTCTGTGGACTATCGAGTAATATTGTACTTTTGAGTTATATTTAAGGTGTTGGTTTGAATGTAAATTTATATAATATGCAGCAATTCAATGTTGGATTGACCATGTAATTCGTAAAAATTAATTTTGAGTAGTGTTGGGATGTAGTCCTCGTATTTGCATAATGTTGGAGTATTATATTATAGAGCAAAGTCATGTGGTTGTGTGTTTTTTACTCTTTTGTTTGCATCTGTTGGTCTTTATTTAAATTAAATATCCAACAAACTAAATTCATTTATACTATAAACTAATATCACAAAGACATACTAGAACCTGTTTTTCATCTTAGCTAATTAAGTATGTTATGTATACAAGCTACTGCTTCGAATAACATGTGCAATGTCCTACTTTGTATCATTATTATGACAGGTTGCTCCTTTTGGAAAAGTAATTGTTCATATATGGGCCGGGGGTAAGATACTTTGGTCTCCGTCACCTATATATCATGGAGGTTTGAGACATAGATTCAATGATGTGTTATTATATGAAATCAGCCCGTTTGACAAGTATAGTTGGTTCGTGATGCCACTGGAGAAAATCCCAGCACTGTGGACACTTATTATATTATGCTTACGGAACAAGCAGAAATTGGATTGCGAAAATTGGAAGACAACGAGTCAATCAGAGATAAGATAAAGGCCATGAGAGATCATGATACTCTTAATATATGGCTAGAGGCATCATACCGCCTACAAAAAGACCCCATAGAAAAGGCAAGTATATTCTAATAACAATCACAATTTAAGAGTTTGTTACATTTTATTTGAAGCATGAATTTTCTTTTCTAGTCAAAGTTCTTCTTGACCTACATTTGTTCTTCCCGTTGTTGACCCCCATCTAAAAAGGCAAAAAACTCAAGCAATGGAACTTGCGACAAAGATGAAAGAGAGAATACAAGGTCATTGTCCATTCTAAATTATATTATATTAGTCCTAATCCTTCTTTTGTCTTGGTGTAGCAATTGAAACATTAGTTCCGCTGCCAATTGATTTGGCATGTAGGCAATACTATATTTATGAGACCTCTACTTGAACTTATTATTTTGTCTTAAGCTTGTGCTTGACTCGAGACTGTCTATTTTGTATGTCTCTTGAAATGCCAAGAAGAGATTTATGGGGTCAATTATTTTATTCTGCTTGTTGAAATATCAAATTATATGTTTGAATTATCGTATTTTTCATATCGAAGTGTTGTGTGCAATTATTACAAGGGATGATCATATCTCTATGCATTTTATGCACAAAAATTTGTTTTTATGTACACATTGTTGTGCGTCGATTTACACGCCTCAGCGGCGATCGGCATAAGGGCCGAGCGACTGAAGTCAGCATCAAATAATCCAAGGCAGACTTACCAAGCGAAGAGTCCAGACCGAGATCAGGTACCGAGCGATCGACGTCTAGGGCGATCGCCTCTTGGCACATAGCGATCGACTCTGGTGCCCGACTAAAGACGACTGCCTCATGCCACGTGGAAAGCCAGTATCCGTCAAGTCTACGAAGACCGAATCTCGAGATGAAGGCCCACGTGCAGATCCACAAAAGGCGCCGCAGGATAAGGCCCTTTGACCCCATCCTGTCACCAGCTGTCGGTGACAAGGATAGCCTCACCTACCGACAGACCCGCCGAAAGGTCTTAGGTGGGACCTCCCAAGACAGCGACATAGGACGCGTGTTGTCTTCCCATTGGTTCGCACATCCGGCTGCCAGCAGCTGCTGCGGACTTTAAGGAGACCAACCCATGTGCTAAAGACGATCGCCCGCTTATTATAATACAGGAAAGGCGATCGCCCAACTACCTCCACTCCTATAAATAGGAGACCTCCAGCAACTGGAAAAAGGTTCAGAAAACTGTTTTCATACGAGAGTTCAGAAACTGTTGAATCCTACAGCTAAAAACACAGCACTCCATCGCTGTTACAAGAACTCATAGAGCATCAACTCGGGTTCTTCCGGCAATCATCAGCACTCAAGATCTAGATAACTAGGGTCTTTACACTCATTGTAATTGTACTCTAACATTAATATTTGTACTCCCAAGTATTCGTATTAATAATATCTCGCGAGCGCATTTAAGCCCGAGACTAACAACCCCGGCAAATCTTGTGTTATTTACTTTCCCTCGGACGTGCTCTCACATTTTGTTTGTTACTCGTCCATTCCAGCAAACCCTTCCGAATAATATTTTGGGTAACAACAATTGGCGCTAGAAGGAGGGCTATTTACCCTCATTTTCATTCCGACCGTTTCGAAGAACACTCACTGTTCTCCGGAACATATACTTGAAGAAACACTCACTGTTCTTCAAAGAAAAACCTTCAGATGAAGGACGTCTGCCACCACATTAAAGAGAGCCACTATCCGATCCGCCAGACGTTTTATTCTGGCCCGAGCCGAGTCCCAACCTACGGCGGAGGGTAGCCGCGGTGACGCAAGACTCTAAATCCCGCCCCTGAGGGATGGCCCCAGCCTCTCACTCGACCAATTCCAAACCGAGGAACAGATCGAGGAGGCCATGGCCATCCTAAGGGAGCGACGGAGAGCATGCGAAGCGCCCGCCATAACCCCCTCAGCCATCCGCCGCGCGGGCAAACGGAAGCTCAAGGAGTTACTTGTCGAGCAATCGTCAGAAAGCCCCGATTCACGAGAAAAAGCACTCGCGAGGCGGGACGGTTCCATCTTCAGCCGCCTAGGAAGCGATCAATCATGGCGACCGAGGCATTCTGGCCCCACCCACGAGACGACGGAATCTGAATCCGTCACCATGAGTTCGGCATACCCGACTCCCAAGCAAAAACAGGTCGGCCGTTTGGCTCCCATTCGCAGAGGAATCGAGCCCCGCGGCACATACATCATCTACAGCGGAGCCAGGGAATCAGTACTTGATCGCCTCGGCTCTCGCTCCGAGCACCGGGCCGCGAGCAGCCAGGCCACGGCGATGGCCGCTATGCAACGCCAGCTCGACGAGATGAAAGCGCTCATGGAAACTGGGGCAGACGCCAGGAGAAAGGTCACCGTACCGAGTGAGCCACTCGCGGTCCAGATCGAGCTTGCCCCCATGCAACCAAAGATCGCTCCTCCTCAAACGCCTTTGTACGAGGGGAGATCGGACCCCGAGACTCACCTAAGCAAGTTCCGGATCTACATGACCGGATGCGGGGTATCAGACGCGACGAGATGCCAAATGTTCCCATTGATATTGGGCAATCTTGCCCATAGGTGGTACATCTCATTGCCACCGCGCTCTATTAACTCTTTTGAGAAACTGGCGAGCGACTTCACGTCGTACTTCGCAGCCAAGGTCTCTCGACCAAAAGGTCCCCACCGCATGATGAAGATCAGGCAGGGGAGATACGAGTCCAATGCAGATTACATCGACCGGGTGGATGAAGTAGTCCTCACCGGTGAGCCCATAAGCGACGAGCTCTCCATCTACTCGGTCCTGGGGGGATTCTATGGTCATTCACCCATGTTCAGGCACCTCACGAAGGACATCCCCCAAACCTACGCGATCTTCCGCACCAAGGCTGCCGATTTTCTGGCCTGGTGGAGGCTGCTCACCCTTTGCCTAGGCGAGGGGACGCCATCTCCCATTCAAAAGACGATGATCGACAAATCCAAGAAGGCGGTCGCCAAGCCACCCGGTGATTTCGAAGTCTTTGAGGATGTGGAAGTCCACCTCCTCCACAACCTCAATTTATCTCCGGCCCGTATTTTCAACGCCATCAAGGAGCGCGAGCGGCTAAGCAAGCCAAAAGCGATAAGGGACAACGGTCATCTGGACCATGATAAATTTTGTGCTTACCACGAGAGTCCCGGCCACAACACCAACCAGTGCCGCGACCTCCTCAGACAACTCTGGAGATTGTTCGAGGAGGGCAAGATGGATTGTATAATGGCTTAGCCAAAGCCCCGTCAATCTCCCAAACCGGTCGCCCGAGTCGAACGCGACAGGCCGGAAGACTCATACGAGTCGACCCCACTGATCGACCTTGGCGGCCGGATCTATATGTTTCAATCAAGAGGTGGGAACCTCGAAAAAGAGGATGACTCGCTTGCCCTCTAAAGTTCGTCATCTAACATGATGGACATAGGCAAGCAATCACCTACCCCAGCACAACGTATACCGTCGAGGATCGCCATATAACATGACGGTCCGAGGTAGAACAATGCCGCCATGGTCGCGGAGGTCGATGAAACCGACGATCCGTCCATGCAAGGTTCCTTTGGGCAGAGATCGCTTGCCCTTCGTTTAAATACGAGGCGGGCGTAGCCGAAGGACCCTCCAAAACAAATCAGAGGATGACTCGCTCGCCCTCTAAAGTTCATCATCAACATGAAGGACCTAGGCAAGCGATCGCCTCCCCTTGCACAACGTATACCGTCGAGGATCGCCATCTAACATGACGGTCCAAGGTTGAAAAGTGCCGACATGGTTGTGGAGGTCGATGGAACCGACCTCTGCGACCATGCAAGGTTCCTTTGGGCAGAGATCGCTCGCCCTTCGTTTAAATACGAGGCGGGTGTAGCCCAAGGACCCTCCAAAACAGATCTGTGGACACGCTAGCCCGCCCTCAAAGGTCCATCATCTAACATGGTGGATCCGGACAATGCGAAGCGTCCCTACCCCCGTCACAACGTATGACCTCAAGGCCCATCATCTAACATGTCGGTCTGAGGTAGAAAAGTGCTAACAAGCCACGATCGCGAAGTCGATTCATCCGACGGCGCCCCGTGCAAGGACTCTTCCAGGCCGAGACCGTCCGCCCCATTGCTACATTGCGAGGCAAAACGTAGCCTACAGAGGACCCTTACAATTAAGTGAGTCGCGAGAAGTAGGCCATCAGACGGAATGTCGCTCGCGCACAAGCCACGGTCGCAGAGGTCGGTCCATCGACCTCCAAAACCATGCACGGTTCCTCTAGTCCGAGATGGTCGACCTTTCTCGAGGAAGCTGCAAAATTGAAGACCGCTCACTAAACGATTTATTTTCGTTCCCTTACTTTCACTAAGTAAACAAAAACAAGGGGGAAGAGCGGAGGTATATATACGACGATCGTCTTTGCTCAAATACACGTACGATGATCGGCATTGTTCAGATACATGTGCAACGATCGACTTTGTATGACGATCGTTCCTCAAATACTTGTATAAAGTCATGCAAAGGATTCAGAAAGACGATCATACAAGTGTGAAATCAGAAGCAAACATATTATTCCATTTCATTCGAAATATGTGTACAAGCGCTCGAAGGCAAAATACAACGAAAGCTATAAAAATTACAACTAAAAAGCGAGAAAAGCTCAGGGATCGACGCTCGCTCCATCGCCAGCAGCAGGATCTGAACCCCCATCCTCCGGGGCACCTAGATGAACAAGGTTGTCCGGCAACGGGTACCAACTCAAATCGATCCCATAATCCGCGGAAAGGTCTAGGATCGGCACGGTGAAGGCTGGCTGCAGAGGGTGCTCAAGCGCATAAGCTTTGAAATTTTCAGCCAAAGGGCCGACCTCGAGCCCTCCCTTCTTAGCGGCGCGGATCGCGTCAGCATAAGCCATATAGTAGGCAAATTCGCTGACGTACTCCACGTTAAGGAAGGGATCGGCCTCAGTCGCCTTCAGCTTTTCCCTCAGCTTCGCAACTGTTTGGCTCACGCCCTCGAGCTTGGCAGCTTTGGCGGCCACCTCTTCCTTCGAGGACGCCAGCTCGCAGGTCAGTCGGGCGATGGTCACCTTCAGCTGGTCGGCCTCCTTATGCGCGGCCGCGTGCGACCTGCGGGCTTCCGTCATCTGGTCCCACATCCGGTCAGTCGCCACCCGCGCCCGATTAAGATCCTGCCTCGCCTGCTTAGCCGCCTCCAGGGAGCTCTTCTCCATGGCCGCGAGCCTGTCGGCAAACTCAATGTTTTGTTTCCGTGCGGCTTTGAGGTCCGCATGGAGACGAGCGGTGGACGACCGCCCCTCATAGTCCCTCATGGCCTGAGCAGCCATCGTCGCCGTCTGAAAGGCCAGCGCGAAATTCGCCTGCATCGCGTCAGCAGATCGCCGGCGCGCGATCGCATCCAGATCGGTCTTCCAGGCATTCGGCAGGGAGGCGGTAGCCCGATCAACGTAAGGAGGGACATCGCTGGGCTCGCGAGGAACTTTGCTCGTCAGGAAGTCCAACGCCATCGGCGAGCAGTTCGGGTCGAAGTGGCGGATCCTGCACAAAGAGCAACAGAGTTAGTATATTTCCAATGAAGGAAACGTCATAACCCAGAAGAGCGACGAGGCTTACCTTTCGACTTTCTCTGGGTCATGGCCGAAGAACGGCCTGCCACATGGAGTCTCGACCTCAGCGGTCGCCATGACCTGAAGGAAAGCCGAAGATGGCGCGGACCCCTCCACCAGAGGAACCGCGGAAAGCGGAGGCACAGAAATCGGCGGCACGTCGGCAGTGGCAGGGGCCGAGGGCTCCTCAGTCCTCCATTTCTTGCGGATGAGCCGAAGTTGCCCCTCCTCCCGAGGCTCCTGTTCTTCAACGACCGGCTCCTGAAGAGGTCTCGCCTCCGGGATCGATTGGGGCGGAGCAGCAGGAGCTCGACTCGTCTTCTACCCTTGACGAAGGCGACTCATGATCCCTGGATTAGACATGGCGATCACAGCAGGGGGCTCTAGGAAACAAGGGAAGCGAACTTCTGCGAAAGAAAGCAATCGACAAAGTTAGTAATCTTCCTCAATCAAGACGATCGACATGTCAAAGAACATCGTGAAAGTTCGTACCTGGAACCTTTAGATGGCGAGGGTAGCGAAATAGCCGAGCATCCAACCAATAGGCTTATTTGTTGATTCGGCGTGCGTCTATATAGTCATCAGGAAGACTCCGTATCTTCTCCCAGATGATCACGAAATCAAAAGCGAGGTCGCCTGCCGCCGGAACAATGACACCTGCAAAAAGAAGGCCAAAATCAGATCAGTTCAGAATATATCCGAACAAAAGGAGAGTCTAAATCCTTACTTGGACTCCTCTCCCGAAAGCCGGTGAGAATATCCAACTCTTCGGTTGGGTTGTCGCTCGCTGCCGACTTCCACGCGCCGCCGACCTAGAACCATTTCGACGGATCGCCCCTTACTTTGTTCGGGACCCCAAGAATCGCCCGTCCTGAGCGACCTTGGATGTGGTAGCCGTCGACAGGGCCTTTTTGAACCGTCAATTTGAAGAGATGGTTCATCTCCAACGGCGAAGGAAGACGATACAGCTGATGGCCACCAAACAAAGTAAGGGTGCAGACAATCTGCAGCCAGGCGTTAGGCGTCAGTTGAAGCGGCGCCACATTCTAGGCGGTCAGCAGGTAGGAGACATCAAACGGCAACGGGAATACATGTATATTTTATATGAAGATAAAATATACAACACTGAATGAAATGAATATTCAAGCGGAAGTCTGCAGCGGAAATAAAACAAAGAAAACACGAGTGAATGAAAAGGACTGGGGCCCCCTACTAGTATCACTGGGACTCCTCGCCGTCAACGTTCTCTTCCCGTGCCTTAGCCTTGCCATGACCTGAAAACAACATCCCCCAACGGCCGCCATACGTAACAACAATCCTCAAGAGTTGAACAATATACAACGATCACATAAATGAATTAATGAATTAAGTTGAATGATGAGCATCAATGTACGCCCGAATGAAAAACGTGAGAGCACAAATAGCCGAGTGTCCGGAGCCCCGCATATAAACCCACTATTGGCCTAATTAGTACAAATAAGTGAAGTCCCGAGGATCGAAGTGCATAAGATTTTTTACCTTGTAACCCCAATCCTTTTTAAATGCGGTCTTATTTGACGGTTGCACTTCGATCCTCGGGACTTCACTTATTCACTCCAAGATAATACAGAATACATGTATATTTTATATGAAGATAAAATATACAACACTGAATGAAATGAATATTCATTTGGAAGTCTGCAGCAGAAATAAAACAAAGAAAACACGAGTGAATGAAAAGGACTGGGCCCCCCTACTAGTATCACTGGGACTCCTCGCCGTCAACGTTCTCTTCCCGTGCCTTAGCCTTGCCATGACCTGAAAACAACATCCCCCAACGGGGTCAGTTACACAGAACAACAATCCTCAAGAGTTGAACAATATACAACGATCACATAAATGAATTAATGAATTAAGTTGAATGATGAGAATCAATGTACGCCCGAATGAAAAACGTGAGAGCAAAAAGAGCCGAGTGTCCGGAGCCCCGCGTATACACTCGCTATTGGCCTAATTAGTCTCACGGTCCAATGTGTCCGGAGTCCCGCGTATACACATTACCGTGCGCACAGTCCAATATGTCCGGAGTCCCGCATATACACATGACCATAGTGTGCCCACTAAAATTTCACACCTGCGCTAACTGGACATGCAATATAATTCCGGAAGATCACCAGAACAAAAATTACCAAGGTGAGGAGTAATGAATAGAATCCGATAAGGATCAAGAACGACTCACCGAGATGAAATAATGATACAACGAGTGATAGCTTCAATGGAATGATTTTGGAACCGTCGTTCCTCGTGAGTTACATGATGAGTTGATAAATACAAGTCTCGACATGAATGATATATTATGATTGAATTACATGTATGAATGAACAACAATGTAAGCAATGAATATCCTTTTAACCAAGTAAGAATTTACTTACTCAATACCGGTGTTGAAATGTCCTTCCTCGAACAACGTCCTAAAAGTGATGTCGGTCGCTCGAACAACCTTGAATAACATGGTTACCAACAAACGCTAAATATACGTATCAAACACGATTATAACCAACTCAAACGTCGATACAACAATATCCAAACTCATTGAGACATTCTAATGAATACTTACCAAACATACATCCTTTGATAATATTCAATCCCGAATATATCGAAACCAAACTCCAAAATGAGTATTTCAAATCACAAAACACCTTCAATGATATCAATAATCCCATAGGAGTCCACAACTCGAGTTAACAACAACATCTAATCGAAAACCCCCAAAAATAACAAAGTCAACCAAAAAGTGTTCTTGAATCAAACCCCCAACAATTCATGAAATCCGAAATATATGCCATTAAATCCGTAGGAATACATTTATCCAAGGTAGATAATTCATATCTAGCATATTCCAACAACAATCCAAACTTACACGAAGAAAACGGAAGGAAAATGCCCAAAATCCGAAATTCTAGATCCAAGAGATTATTACCTTGATTTGATGTGATGGAGATGATGAAATGATGATTAATCTAAATGATAAGCTTGATGATGATGATAGATGAATTCAGCTCGAAAAATCTCTCCAAAATGCCCGAAATCGCTCGGAATCGCTCAAAAACGAAGTGAGAAATGAAAATGACGAAGCTAGGGGCTGACTGTCCTATTTAAACTGTTCCAGTTTAGCGCACGCTATGACCTGATATTTAGCGTGCGCTAGCGGGTTAACCGGACAGTACAGTGCCTACTGACTGCCTCGTTAGCGTGCGTTAACCCCAAAATGTTAGCGTGCACTAACATAATATCTGATGCCCAGTACTGAAGTCCAGAACCTCCTGTTCTCTGATCTGCTCGCGATAGCATGCGCTACACTCAAAATTCAGCATGCGCTACTGCACCATTAGCGTACGCTAATATCCATTCATAGCGTACGCTATGAATTATTCCAAATCAGTCCAGTACCCACTGGACTCTGCCTGATCGACCTTAGCGCGCGCTATACTGCTAGAATAGCGTGCGCTATCCGAACTCACTAGCGCGCGCTACTTACCATTCGTAGTGTGCGCTACTACAACTCAACTGCAGTCCAGTACCTTCTGGACTGTCTGCCTGAACCACGCTAACGTGCGCTAATACTGAGAGGTATCGTGCGCTACCCGTACTCAATTAGCGCGCGCTAAAGACAGTACATAGCGTGCTACTCCTCTCACACAAATCAATATGATGAAGACAATGATGATTACCACGGCTCGATCCTCCAATCAGGTAGAAAGACGAATAATAACTGATATACGATACAAATACTCTGATTGGTGAATACAATGAATGAATATGAACGATGAATGATCATTAATGAGTGAATAATTACTGAGTGACAATTACTGAATGATAAATACTGAATGATAATGACTGAATTACAGCCGGTATTACATACACCCCCCTTAAAAGAGTTTTGTCCCCGAAACTAAGGGTCAAACAACTCGGGATAACTCTCCCGCATACTATCCTCGGTTTCCCAAGTAGCCTCTTCAACTCCGTGTCTAGACCACTGAATTTTAACCAAAGGAATCGTCTTGTTCCTCAATTGCTTAATTCGCCGCTCTAAGACTCGCACGGGACGCTTCTCATATGAATGATCATCCGTGATCTCGATTTCGTCGAACTAAAGTATGTGACTTGGGTCTGCAACATACTTCCGCAACTAAGAGATGTGAAACACATTATAAATTCGGCTCAACGCCGGGGGTAAGGCCAATCGATAGGATAGCTCGCCTACCTGATCTAAAATCTCAAATGGTCCAATGAATCTCGGATTCAACTTCCCTCGTTTCCCGAAACGTAAGATACCTCGACTCGGGGATACCTTGACCAAAACGTGGTCACCTGTCTTGAACTCTAATGGTTGACGACGATTATCTGCGTATGATTTCTGCCGACTCTGAGCGGTCAACAAACGACTCCTGATCAAAGCTACCTTCTCACGGGCGGCTATAAGCATATCGGGCTCGGTGCCGATTGATTCTGATAAGTCATCCCAACATAAAGGAGATCGACAACGACGACTGTACAAGGCCTATTAAGGTGCCATCTTAATCGAAACATGCCAACTATTATTGTACGTGAACTCAATCAACGGTAGTTGGGCTTCCCAATCATCTTTCCAATCGAGGACGCATGCCCTCAACATGTCCTCCAGTGTCTGAATAGTCCTCTCTGATTGTCCGTCGGACTGAGGATGAAAAGCTGTGCTGAGATTAAGCTGAGTTCCCATCGCACGATGAACTAATTTACAAAAATGTGACACGAATCGTCCGTCACAATCGGAAACGATACTTTTAGGAGTACCGTGCAGTCTCACTATCTCTTTGATGAACAACTGGGCAAGTCTCTCGGGACCCCACGTATCCTTAATCTCAAGGAAATGAGTTGATTTAGTTAGACGATCCACAATTACCCAAATTGTATTCATGCCACGATGACTCGTCGGCAAACTCGTGATGAAGTCCATTGAAATATCTTCCCACTTCCACTCTGGAATAGGGACAGGTTTCAGCATACCCACCGGTCGCTGATGTTCTATCTTGACTTGCTGACAGGTTAATCATCTCGAAACAAATTCCGCGACTTCTCGCTTCATATTACTCCACCAGTAATTTTGTTTCAAGTCTTTGTACATCTTGCTGGACCCCGGATGAATGGAATAAGGGGTAGCATGAGCTTCTCTCAAAATCGAGTTTCTCAACTCGTACTCGCCGGTACACATAACCGATTCTTAAATCGCAAGAGTCCATCCTCGTGGACCACAAATCCAGGGGCTTTCCCCTGCGCCACATCCTCATGGATGCGCAACAAAAATGGGTCCGAACCTGATTCTCCCTGATCGCCTCCTCAAGTGGCGATGAAATCTCTAACGTACAAAGTTGCCCTTGTACTCGCTGTAACCAGACCTCGATCTCGGGTCTCAGAAATTCCTGCTGAAGTTCCTTCTGAACTGTTAATCGAGCAAGCATCTGCTCCTGAACGGACTTACGACTCAAGGCGTCGGCGATAACATTCGCCTTGCCCGGGTGGTAAAGTATCTCAATATCATAATCTTTGATTAATTCCAACCACCGCCTCTGACGCATAATTAACTCCTTCTGAGTAAATATATACTTCAAACTCTTATGATCGGTGAATATCTGATAGGTAACGCCATAAAGATAATGGCGCCAAATCTTCAATGTGAGCACCACGACTGCTAGCTCCAGGTCGTGGGTCGGATAATTGACCTTGTAAGGTCCAATTGCCGTGAAGCATAAGCAATAACTTTCCCATTCTGCATTAGTACACATCCGAGACCCTGTCCGGGTGCATCACTATAAACCACAAATCCTTCTGTCCCTTGCGGTAAAGAAAGGACAGGTGCTGAAATTAACCGTCTCTTGAGTTCCTCAAAACTCTGTTGACATACGTAAGACCACGTGTACTTCTTATCCTTCCTTAAAAGGTTCGTCATGGGTTGAGCGATTTTAGAAAATCCTTCCACAAATCGCCGATAATAACCAGCTAATCCAAGGAAACTTCAGCTTTCCTTAACATTCTTCGGAGGTTGCCAATCTCGGATAGCCTCCGTTTTTTGAGGGTCGACATGAACTCCGTCTGATGAAATTACATGTCCGAGAAACGTCACTTTGAACATGGAGAACTCACATTTGGAAAACTTCCCATAAAGTTGCTCTCGTCTCAACACGTCGAGCACCTGATGAAGGTGAAACTCGTGCTTCTCCCGGTCACGAGAATAAATTAAAATGTCATCAATGAAGACAACCACGAACTGATCCAAATAGTCGATGAAAATCCGATTCATTAACTCCATGAATACTGCAGGTGCATTAGTTAACCTAAACGGCATTACCACAAACTCATAATGACCATAGCGTGTTCGAAACGCCATCCTTGCGATATCCGACTCTCGAATTCGCAACTGATAATATCCAGATCTTAAGTCGATCTTGGAAAATACTGAAGCTCCCTGAAGTTGATCTAAAAGATCATCGATACGGGGTAGAGGATATTTATTCTTGATCGTCACTCGGTTCAATTCCCGGTAATCAATACACAAGCAAAACGAACCATCCTTCTTCTTGACAAACAATACAGGTGCTCCCCACGGGGACGCACTCGGCCGGATATAACCCTTCTCGGTTAGATCCTCTAATTTATTCTTCAACTCCTGCATTTCGGTCGGGGCCATCCAGTACAGTACCTTCGATATTGGGGACGTACCAGGCTCCAACTCAATCGTGAATTCCACATCTCTCTGTGGAGGCAAACTAGGTAACTCGTCTGGAAATACATCGGCATATTCTCTCACTACAGGAATATCCGTCAACATTACTGATGGTTTCTTGGTCTTGGTCATATAGCACCAATAACTGACACACCCCTGATTGAGTAATTTCACTGCTTTCATCAAGTTGATGATTCTCCCAGAACAGCTGGGATTACCTCCCTGAAATAGACATTCGACCCCATCGTCTGAAATGATAGTGACCATATGCTTACGGACACTAATGGTGGCATCGTGACGATCCATCCAATCAATACCCAAGATGATGTCGTCTCTTGGTAAATCTACCACGATTAGGTTTGCTAACCAATCACGGCCATGAAACTGAATCGGACAATCCTTAATCTGACGATTCCCGATAATTCTTCTACCATCAGGTAGACCAATGACATAAGGCTCACAACTAGTAGCACTACCCAGACGTAGTCTACTCAAACATGACTCAGAAATGAATGAATGCGATGCACCAGTATCAAAAAGGGTACACATAGGTTGAGATAGAATTTCGAGTGTACCTGAGATCATTCGGGCTTCCGGATCATCAGCTCTCTTCATCTTATAAATTCAGGGCTTGCCAGCCCCGGAACCGGATTCTCCCATCTGATAGCTGTGGGCTCCGCCTTTGTTAGATCCCATCGTATTAAACGACGCGGACTGAGTAGCCTGATTCGGGACGGCTGACTGTTTCGGGGCCTGAGATGACGCAGGAGTAGGTTTGGAGTCCTTTCGGCAAAAACGGGCCCTATGCCCCGCCATTCCACAGTTATTGCACGTGACAGTTTGCCTCAAACACTTCGTGCTGTAATGACCCTGTTCTCCACAGTTGAAACAGGGAATGGCCGAACTGTCCGCTCGTGACTGAGATTCCACGGGTCTGGGTGCCATAGGAGGTCGCTCAGTGAAAGTAGAGCCCGCTCGAGGCTTCTTGAAAGTTGCCTGACTGCCTTCAGGCTGATTTCGATTCTCTGACTTCTTGCGAGATGATGGAGTTTGATTCTTAGCAACTTCCTTAGCAGTAAGCTCATACGTAAGAGCTTTCTCGATGAATTCATCCAGAGTGGTGCAATTGTGGTTAAGCAACTGCATCCGCATACGAGGTGTCAACCTCTTACTGATGTACTTGATCTTGTCTGCCTCAGAGTGAATAATAGACGAGGCAAAAGGAAGAAGCTCCTGAAATTTCTCGGCGATGGCGAGAACATCATTGTCCGCTGAGAGGTCGGGAGTGAGTAATTCTGATAACTTGGCCTCCCTGAGTGGGGCCGGATAATACCTCTCCATCATGAGAGTCTTGAATTGATCCCAAGTACATGATCCGTTGGTGGGCTTCAACGATAACCACCATGAATGAGCGCTCTTACCCAGATAGTAAGCCGCAACTGAAACTTTATGCCCTTCGGGGCAATCCACCATAGCAAATAACTTCTCGAAATGCTCAAGCCAATGAACAATATCTGCCGGCTCAGACGAGCCCTCAAAAGTAGGTGGTCTCTGGCGAGAGATGTCGCCTATGAAACTGCTCACACCCCTCTCCTGCCCCTGAGGTGGCGGCGGAGGAGCCTGTTGATTCTGAGTAGCTGAGTTCTGCATCATCTCCATGAGGCATGCCATTTGAGTCATCTGGGCCATCATGCTCTGCATAAAAGTGAGTGGATCAACCCGAACGCCTTCTGATTGAGCGGTGTCCCGGGTACGACTCCCTGACAGTGAATGATCATTTCCGGGTGAATGAGTGGCAGCATCGCTGCTCGATGAATTAGCATTATTCCTCGCGTTCGTGCATGTATTCACACGAGCTCTCGGGTTTCCGCCCGCACCACAACCTCTTCCCCCACGCCCTCTGCCAGCTCTTTCCATACTGAAGTGGAAAGTCATATGATAATTATATCTCGCATGAATATCACATTATGATTACGTTATGAAATGGTGAAAATGAGCACACGCGCTCAAACACAGTGATTACATGAATGATAAACTGAAGTGACGTGATTATCTGATGAAATTCTTGAAATGATTATCTTGAACAAGTTAACAAGATTAATGATATGATCCTCAAGATCAACAACTGAACAATGAAATGAACTGAGTGATTAATGAATTAACATGATCGACTTGATCAAAAATGAAAATGATGAATGAGGATTGTTGACTGTTGAATGATGAATGAGTGATTCTTATTGCCAGAAATTATACCATGGCGTCAGAAATCTTACTGTTCTTTGGTCTGAGGGGCTCGGCTCTTGCATAGGTCACACGTGACGCAATAGTCCAATGATACTAGTCTGATCAACGATGATTTCAAATGAGACATAACTCGGAAGGTAGTATTCAAAACCACTCTCCGATACTAACTCTGTAACACCCCAAACTAGGCGGATATTACAGTGCTGTGGACCCCCGACTGGGACCCACCAGGCGGATGAAAATTAATGAATTAAATAATATAATTGTAGTACCGAACCATATTATATCATCAATTACTCCGATGAGGAGTTCCATTACAACGCACCCAATATAATACAAAATACATGTATATTTTATATGAACATAAAATATACAACACTGAATGAAATGAATATTCAAATGGAAGTTTGCAGCGGAAATAAAACAAAGAAAACACGAGTGAATGAAAAGGACTGGGCCCCCTACTAGTATCACTGGGACTCCTCGCTGTCAACATTCTCTTCCCGTGCCTTAGCCTTGCCATGACCTCAAAACAACATCCCCCAACGGGGTCAGTTACACAGAACAACAATCCTCAAGAGTTGAACAATATACAACGATCACATAAATGAATTAATGAATTAAGTTGAATGATGAGCATCAATGTACGCCCGAATGAAAAATGTGAGAGCACAAATAGCCGAGTGTCCGGAGCCCCGCATATACACCCGCTATTGGCCTAATTAGTCTCACGGTCCAATGTGTCCGGAGTCCCGCGTATACACATTACCGTGCGCAGAGTCCAATGTGTCCGGAGTCCCGCATATACACATGACCATAGTGTGCCCGACTAAAATTTCACACATTCGCCAACTGGCCATGCAATATAATTCCGGAAGATCACCAGAACAAAAATTACCAAGGTGAGGAGTAATGAATAGAATCCGATAAGGATCAAGAACGACTCACCGAGATGAAATAATGATACAACGAGTGATAGCTTCAATGGAATGGTTTTGGAACCGTCGTTCCTCGTGATTACATGATGAGTTGATAAATACAAGTCTCGACATGAACGATATATTATGAGTAAATTACATGTATGAATGAACAACAACGTAATGAATGAATATCCTTTTAACCGAATAAGAATTTACTTACTCAATACCGGTGTTGAAATATCCTTCCTCGAACAACGTCCTAAAAGAGATGTCGGTCGCTCGAACAACCTTGAATGACATGGTTACCAACAAATGCTCAATATATGTATCAAACACGATTATAACCAACTCAAACGTCGATACAACAATATCCAAACTCATTGAGACATTCTAACGAATACTTAGCAAACATACATCCTTTGATAATATTCAATCCCGAATATATCGAAACCAAACTCCAAAATGAGTATTTTAAACCACAAAACACCTTGAATGATATCAATAATCCCATAGGAGTCCACAACTTGAGTTAACGACAACATCTAATCGAAAACCCCCAAAAATAACAAAGTCAACCAAAAAGTGTTCTTGAATCAAACCCCCAACAATTCATGAAATCCGAAATATATGCCATTAAATCCGTAGGAATACATTTACCCAAGGTAGATAATCCGTATCTAGCATATTCCAACAACAATCCAAGCTTACACGAAGAAATCGGAAGGAAAATGCCCAAAATCCGAAATTCTAGATCCAAGAGATTATTACCTTGATTTGATGTGATGGAGATGATGAAATGATGATTAATCCGAATGATAAGCTTGATGATGATGATAGATGAATTCAGCTTGAATAAATCTCTCCAAAACGCCCAAAATCGCCCGGAATCGCTGAAAAACGAAGTGAGAAATGAAAATGACGAAGCTAGGGGCTGACTGTCCTATTTAAACTGCTCCAGTTTAGCGCACGCTATGACCTGATATTTAGTGTGTGCTAGCGGGTTAACCGGACAGTACAGTGCCTACTGAATGCCTCGTTAGCGTGCGTTAACCCCAAAATGTTAGCGTGTGCTAACATAATATCTGATGCCCAGTACTGAAGTCCAGAACCTCCAGTTCGCTGATCTGCTCGCTATAGCGTGCGCTACACTCAAAATTCAGCGTGCGCTACTGCACCATTAGCGTACGCTAATATCCATTCATAGCGTACGCTATGAATTATTCCAAATCAGTCCAGTACCCACTGGACTCTGCCTGATCGACCTTAGCGCACGCTATACTGCTAGCATAGCGTGCGCTATCCGAACTCACTAGTGCGCGCTACTTACCCTTCGTAGCGTGCGCTACTACAACTCAACTGCAGTCCAGTACCTTCTGGACCATCTGCCTGAACCACGCTAACATGCGCTAATACTGAGAGGTAGCGTGCGCTACCCATACTCAATTAGCGCGCGCTAAAGAGAGTACGTAGCGTGCGCTACTCCTCTCACACAGCCCAATACGACGAAGACAATGATGATTACCATGGCTCGATCCTCCAACCAGGTAGAGAGATGAATAATAACTGATATACGATACAAATACTCTGATTGGTGAATACAATGAATGAATATGAATGATGAATGATCATTAATGCGTGAATAATTACTGAGTGGCAATTACTGAATGATAAATATTGAATGATAATGATTGAATTACAACCGGGTATTACATCAGCGGTGATCGGCATAAGGGCCGAGCGACCGAAGTTAGCATCAAATAATCCAAGGTAGAATTACCAAGCGAAGAGTCCAGACTGAGATCAGGTACCAAGCGATCGACGTCTAGGGTGATCGCCTCTTGGCACATAGCGATCGACTCTGGTGCCCGATGAAAGACGACTGCCTCATGCCACATGGAAAGCCAGCATCCGTCAAGTCTACGAAGACCGAATCTCGGGATGAAGGCCCATGTGCATATCCGCAAAAGGCGCCGCAGGATAAGGCCCTTTGACCCTAGCCTGTCACCAGCTTTCGGTGACACGGATAGCCTCACCAACCGACAGACCCGCCGAAAGGTCTTAGGTGGGACCTCCCAAGACAGCGACATATGACGCGTGTTGTCTTCTCATTGGTTCGCACATCTGGCTGCCAGCATCTGCTGTGGACTTTAAGGAGACCAATCCTTGTGCTAAAGACGATCGCCCAGTTATTATAATACAGGAAAGGCGATCGCCCAACTACCTCCACTCCTATAAATAGGAGACCTCCAGCAACTGGAAAAAGGTTCAGAAAACTGTTTTCATACGAGAGTTCAGAAACTGTTGAATCCTACAGCTAAAAACACAGCACTCCATCGCTATTACAAGAACTCACAGAGCATCAACTCGGGTTCTTCCGGCGATCATCAGCACTCAAGTGCTAGATAACTATGGTCTTTACACTCATTGTAATTGTACTCTAACATTAATATTTGTACTCCCAAGTATTCGTATTAATAATATCTCGTGAGAGCATTCAAGCCCGGGACTAACAACCCCGGCAAATCTTGTGTTATTTACTTTCCCTCGGACGTGCTCTCGCATTTTGTTTGTTACTCATCCATTGCAGCAAACCCTTCCAAATAATATTTTGGGTAACAACACACATCAATCTGCAAAATAATGCATTTTTTTTGTGCACATAAATGACATATAAAATGCACAGGGGTGTTTTTTATTTCTTTTGTTTTTTACACATATTTTTTTCCTATTTTTTGTGAATTTATATTGTTGCTATTCGATTTTGGTTATTGGAAAGGTCAAGGTGAAAATAGGTTGAGATAGCAAAAATATGTTGAGAAATTAATTGGATAAGAATGATGTGTTATAGTGGACATTTTATAGGATTGTTTTAGGCTATTAATAATTATTCATTCATAAAGTACATAACTCTACCAGCATAGCGGCACAAGGGGCGAGTGAATGTCACACTGAGTTATCTTTGCCGGTTTGGGGATTGTTTGCAATGTCTTATAAAACATGAGGGGATTTTGTGCAATTTAGAAAACACAGGGGGATCTTATACACATTTCAAACAACACAAGGGGCTTTTATGCATTTTACTCGGACCAAAATCCTAAAGATTCACGAGCCAATATATAGTACGAGAACTTATGAAAACCCATTTGAGAAACGAATGATAAGGACCCACGATTAATGCCAATTAATCCGGTCATTTTAGAGTCCTCATCCGGGCTTGATGTGTTGGAAAATGGGCATATGGATTTTTTAAAGTCCAATTTGAGACGTCATTTGAGTGAGCTCGATGATGAAATAATATCGAGATTTGTTTGGAATATGTAGTGTTCTGCAAGAGATTTACAAAACATTCAAAAACACTCGAAATGAAGGAGGAATGAATGAGCATTAATGCTCCAAAGTAAGCTCCTTAAAAATGAGTGTGGGACTTTGGCCCACATTGAAAAAGAGTAGAAAGATTATTGTGCATATAAGGCTATTTGCATAATTACTAGTTCACAACAACTAGTGGAGACATGAGTAGATGTGTGACTGGACGGTCCTCACACGCGCACACACACATGCACGCAGACGGTGTTTGTCCGTCCAGCCGTCCGGCTTGGCTCGTCCAATCTGTTGGAGAGTTCCTCCACCACACATCTCTCTCTCTCGTCCTCCTTATTAAAAAATGTGAGGGGTTCTCTTCAACTGCTTTTTGCTTCAAAAATTTCTTCTCTAGTAGCATAAATAATATTTTTGTTTTCTCTCGTTCTTGTACGGTGATAGTGCATATTTATTCTTGTTAGCTGAGGGTGAAGTGATCAATATATCGGTGCATCGAGGTGTTGTTTTATCCTGGAAGGCCGACGCTACATAGTGGTGAGGGCGAATTTGCTTTAAGGAGACAGATCTTCTGGACTCAACATCGACATACTGCAAATCCTTTATTTTCATTAATTTCTATCATGTTAGGAAATTAACATTGATTTAGTATGGTTATATTTTAATTCGTGTTTTACGTTTGCTTATTCAAGTGAATGATTTCCAATAATATTAAAGAAAATAATTTTTCTTTACTTGATTAAACAGGTATTTAAGAATTTAGTAAGATGGATGCTTCAAACTCTAAAAACCCCTCGTGTTTACGGATGGTTCTGGAGGTGCACCTAATCTAGTGAAGACTTATGGTTTGGTTTCAATCAACCATGGTGTTTCGGTTCCATGAACCATGTTGAGAAACTAGAAAATTTCAACTACACGAATTTTAAAAGATGGCAACAGAACATGATGTTCTATCTGACCACTCTAGGCCTGTCCCAATCCCTCAAAGAAGAGGCGCTGATGTATGATGAGGACAGTGATCAGCAAACCTTGGTGGACATTGATGCTTGGAAAACTTCTGACTATTTATGTTGGAATTATGTGATGAATGACCTTCCTGATTCGCTATACAATGTGTATAGCACTGCCTAATCAGATAATGTATTATGGGATTCTTTGGACCATAAATATAAGATCAAGGATGCCGCTGCCAAAAAGTAGACCATTGGGTGGTTCATGGATTTTAAGATGGTGGACTCCAAGATTATGGTCAATCAGGTGCATGAACGGCAGGTGATCATTCATGATCATTAGTGAATCCTTCCAAGTGGCCGCTGTAATGTAAAAGCTGCCTTCAACTTGGAAAGATTTCAAGAACTATCTCAAGCACAAGTACGAGGAGATGAGCATGGAGGATCTGATTCTTAGACTTCAAATTGAAAAAGACAATAGAGGATCAGAAAATAAGGTCAATACTATTGTGTCCAAGGCTAATGTTGTGGAAGTGGGACATACTTCCACGAAAGGCAACAATGGAAATTATCCAAGCTGGCACCTAAAGGAGGAATTTCAAAGAAGAAAGAGAAATTCATGGGAAAATGCTTCAATTGTGAGAATATGGGTCATAGGACAACTGACTGCAGGCTGCCAAAGAAGCCAAAAAGGAAATATGACCACACAGTGCATGTGATTACTGACGAGGTGGCAAACATTCATTTATGTGCTGTGATTTCTGAAGTGAACTTGGTTGGTTCAAATACCTAGGAGTGGTGGATCGATACTAGAGCAACTAGATATATTTGTGCCAACAAGACCATGTTCTCCTCCATGAAAGAGACAGATGCTGGTGAAAAGTTGTTCATAGGAAATCCTGTAACTTCAACTATTCTAGGTGAAGGCACGGTGATTCTGAAGACGATGCTGGGAAAAGAAGTGACTCTTAAGCGTATATTGTATGTGCCTGATATTCGCAAGAACCTTACTTCTGGTTCCTTGTTGAATAAGCATGGCTTTAGATTAGTTTTTGTCCGATGCAGTTGTTTTGTCTAAGAGTGGTGTGGTTGTAGACAAGGCCTATGAGAGTGTTGGGCCGTTTAAGCCCAATGTCATGACTGTGAAACAAGATATTAATAAAATAAAGAATTAATCGACTAACTTGCTTGAGTCTCCTAATTTATATCATGCTAGATTGCGACATGTCGATTTCAATACAATGAGAAGATCAATTGCATTAGAACACATACTAATGCTTAAAATTAATTTAAACCACAAGTGTGAAACTTGTGTAGAGGCAAAATTAACTTGATCATCATTCCGACATGTGGAAAGAACACCAAACCTTTAGAGCTAATACATAGTGACTTATGTGATTTGAAATTTGTTCAAACTAGAGGTGAAAATAAATATTTTATACTTTCGTTGATGATAGTACTAAATATTGTTATGTATATTTGCTTAAAAGCAAATATGTAGCTATAGAGAAATTCATTCATTATAAAATAGAAATTGAGAATCAATTTGAACGCAAAGATAAAAATGGTAAGCAGTGATTGTGGAGGTGAATATGTTGAACCATTCGGTGAATATTGTTCCCTTATTCATGAGGTCACTGCCCCATATGCACCACAATCTAATGGAGTGTCAAAATGTAAGAATCGCACTCTAAAAGAAATAATGAACGCGATGTTGATAAACTCAGGGCTATCACGAAATATGTTGGGGGGAATCCATCTTCGACTAATATTTTTTTAAACAAGATAATTCATAAAAAGAAGGATAAAACCCCTTATGAATGGTGGAAAGGAGTCATGTCTTCCTACAATTACATGAAAATGTGGGGATGTCTAGCAAAAGTGCTTATACCTACACTGAAGAAAGTAAAGACTAGGCCCAAAAATAGTTTATTGTATTTTCATTGGATATGCGCACAACAGCAATGCCTATCGGTTTCTTGTGTATGAATATAAAGTGCCCGAGATTCATAAGAACACAATTATGGAGTCAAAAAATGCATCATTCTTCGAGAATATATTTCCTTGTAAAACTGCAGTTGAACACCTATCTCATTCGAGCAGACTTGTGAGTCAGTGGATGAAGATAATGAAGAACAAGTGGTAGAAATTGAGGATGAACCCAGAAGGAGCAAATGACAAAAGACGGAGAAATCTTATGGGTCAGATTTCTTCACCCATTTGCTCAAAAAGGGACCTCCAACCTTTAAGGAGGTTGTGGACTCAAATGAGGGACCTCTATGGAAGGAGGCGACCAAAGATGAAATTGATTCTATATTGCAGAATTAAACTTGGGAACTAGTGGATTTGCCTTCAAATTTTAAACCCTTAGGATACAAATGGATTTTCACGAAGAAAATGAAGGATGGAACTGTTGACAGGTATAAGGCTAGGCTTGTAATCAAGGGTTACAGACAACGTGAAGGCCTAGACTATTTCGATACATGCTCTCCAGTAACAAGAATAAGTTCCATCAGGATGATACTTACTATTGCTCCACGCGAAGTTTAGAAGTTTATCTAATAAATGTTAAGACTGCTTTTCTCAATAGAGACTTAGATGAGGAAATCTATATGGAACGACCCGAGGGTTTTCCTGCCCCTGGATAAGAAATGAAAGTTTGTGAGTTGGTAAAGTCTTTGTATGGATTGAAGCAGGCGCTAAAACAGTTTCATGAAAACCAATGAATGTGATAAGTGTGTCTATGTGAGACACAGAAAATGGCTATGTCATTTTGTGTCTGTATGTAGATGATTTGCTCATTGCTGGGAGTAATGAGAGAATAATCAAGTCTACAAAGGACGTGTTGAGATCGAGATTTGACATGAAAGGTATGGGACTAGCAGATGTGATTTTAGGGATTAAAATCACACGAACACTGAAAGTCTCATTATTAGTCAAACTCACTATGTGGATAAAATTCTTGAAAGATTTAACAAGGATGATTTGAACAAAGATAACCCCCCAGTGGATATGACATTGAGACTATATAAGAATAAGGGTGAAGAGTATTTCAACTGGAGTACTCCAGGATAATTGGAAGCCTGATGTATCTAATGAGTTGTACAAGACCATACATAGCTTACTCAGTCAGTATACTAAGTAGGTACATGAATAATCCGGGGAAGGATCACTGGAAAGCGATCACAAGGATACTTAGGTAATTAAGGGGTTCTCGTAAGTATAGGATGCACTATACCTGATATCCAACAGTACTTGAAGGATATACTGATTCGAGTTGGATATTTAGCATAAAAGACTCTAAGTCTACAAGTGGATGCGTATTCACACTAGCTGTTGTAGAAGTGACATTGAAATCATCAAAACATATGGTTATAGCTCGATCCACGATGGAATAAGAGTTTATAACATTAGATAAATGTGCTGAAGAGGCAGAATGGTTGTGACAATTTCTAGAAGATATTCCTGAATGGCCAAAGCATGTGACTACAGTCTGCATTCACTGTGATGGTCAATTTGCTATTGGTAGAGCAGAGAGCACAATATATAATGGTAAGTCTCGTCATATACGATGAAGACATCATTAGAGAGTTGATAACAACAGGGGTATTACCATTGACTATGTACCATCAAAGGATAATATTGCGGATCCGCTAACCAAAGGATTATCAGAAGACCTTGTTGAAAAAATCATCAAGAGGAAAGAGTTTATTGCCATGAGCTAATGGTTTTGTGGAGGACACCCCACCTAAACTGACTGGAGATCCCAAGATCTAGATTCAAAGGGACAACCAATTCATAAAACTAGGCACGATCACTGTTTGTGGGGATTCACCCCAAGCCTACCTATTCCTAGGATGAACACAGTGATACACGTAGGAAGAAGATAAGCTCCGCTTCTAACGATTCTTATGATGACAATGTGAGGTTGGGTGGAGTAAAAAACGAGTTTACTTAAAATTGGAATGAATCACCTATGTTGGAGAGAAGAGGGGCCACTTCAAAGGGGAACTGTAATCATAATTCTTCAGAATCTCCTACAGAACGAAGACGGTGTCCACGACCAAAACAGCATACTCTACCTATCCTATGTAATGTCTAACTGCAGTAACTATCACCAAATCAAACTTCTTGTCAGATGTGTGCTATTGGATCATTAATCTCATTCATATGGGGGATTGTTGGAAAATGGACTTATAAGGGCTTTTAAAGTCTGATTTGAGGCGTCATTTTGAGTGGGCTCAATGTTGAAACGACGTCAAGATTTATTTAGAATATGTAGTGCTCGGCAAGAGCTTTCAAAAATATGCAAAAACACTCAAAATGAAGGAGGGATGAATGAGCACTAATGCTCCAAAGTAAGCTCATTGGAAATATTGGAAAAGAGTAGAAAGATTATTGTGCATATAAGGCTATATACACAATTACTAGTTCACAACAACTATTGGAGACATGAGTGGATGTGTGACTGGGCAGTCCTCGCGCGCACATACACGCATGCCACCGCCGTCCGTTCGTCCGTCCGGCGGGCTCATCTCATCTCGTCTCATATCGACTCGGGTTGGATCGAAGGGCAATTTGAGTGAAATGTCTCAGCGTCTCGAAGTTATCTTTTTACTGCAATTTTATTTGTTAAATACCGTATCCGGAAAACTATTCAGCCCGCCCAGAGCAACTTGAAATTGAGATGGCTTAATCTCTTGTTCCATAACCAGTCATTTTCAGCTAGTCTTTGATATGAAGCATGCATTGGGTATGCTTTTTTTCCAGTCTATCACATAGACATCTCTTCTTATATACCCTTGTAGTCTCACTTTTTCAGTTTGGAGGTCAATCATCAATTAATAGATATCCTAATTAATAAATTGTAAGATATATGAAAATCAAATATAATACCACCTGTTGGATTGCTACCGCCACTAGAAGGTGGGTTGAATAATGCGGAGTAGAGTTTTGAACTCTTTTTGTGCGGAAGCTATTAATCGGAGTAATAGGAGTGCGGAAAAGAAAGAACACACGAAATTGTTTGAGAGGTTCAGCTATAAATCAGCCTACGTCCCATACCTAGTGTTATCGACTAGGACTTTTCTAAAACCTTGAATGCACTTTCTAGTTTAGTACTAACTCTTACAATAGCACTTTCAAGATTAGTGCCGAACTTTACAGTTTCTTGATTTCCGGGCTCAAGAACAACCTCACTATAATCTCTCTTGTTTTTAAGGATACAAGACAACCTCACAATAACTCAACAAAAGTTGCGAGTAAGGAAACTCGTCTTTACAAAAGATAGTTCACGTTGATACAAGAATGTAGATATCGTATTGATAGAATAATTATTCTCATATCAGAATAGCTTGATATGCTCAGAAATTGCTTGTGTATGCTTGTATATTCTGGTGAATTCTTGTGTCTTTCCAACACCTTGGATGTCATGTATATATAGCCTCTTGGAGCTATTTTCCTGTTGGAATAGTAGGCCTATATTATGTACATTAAGTAACTCGTGTTACGTACGTAAGCTATGTAACGTACGTTACACCTTATGTGTAACAGCCGTAATGTTGCATAAGGAAATGGGCAGACTCCTGGCTGAAACATGTTACGTACGTTATGCATCACCGCATTACGTACGTTATGTTTGGTCTTCATATCCGTTGGATCAGATGACTTTATTGTAACGGTTGATGAATTGTTGACTCCTTGCAACGGGCTGATTTTCGAATATTATGTTCGTTATATAATAGGTATTACGTATGTTACCTGCATTCAAAATACTTAATACAAGTGTTAGTATTACATACGTTATGGAATATTTGTTATGTACGTTTTGTAATGAAAATATGGAAAGTTAATTTTGCCTTGTAAAACATCATCAAAATATTCAAAATGTGTTATGAAAAAATATTGTTTCAACAATCTCCCCCTTTTGATGATGACAAAATTACATAGAAGTTTTTGAAAACAAAATTTTGAGGGCCGATAGAATTTTGAAAAACAATACGAAAAGCTCCCCTGACAATAATTCTCCCCCTGATGAGAATAATAGATAATATTTCGAAGATTTAAAAAACTCGACATATTTTCTCCCCCTTCTTGTCATTAACAAAAAGATAAGAGAACCTGCAATACGAATAACTCAAAACAGAAGATCATGGTTAATAAAACATGAGATAAGGTAACCAAATCACGAAAAATATCCAACCATACAGACATAATGACCAAATCACGAATTCAAACATACAAACCAAATTATGAAATCAAGTATCCAAAAAGATAAAAAGAGAGATGCATGAAAATGTCGGTCTTAAGAAAACTAGATAATCATCAATGTGAAAACGATCAACTAATCAAGTCCAGCTTCGGGAGGCGAAGGCGGAATTTCGCATATCCATCTGAGATGAGGAGATCGCCCGACTGGCTCGTGAAGGACCTGTCTGGGAAGACTGAGAGTGTAGACGAGGCCTCTCTAACTGAGTGCCTCTAGGTGAGACTCTGTCCTCCGGACGAGGAAACGCCCCACCATTAACCAAAACATCATCGTCCTTCAGGTAAGAAAAGTATATCCATCCTCGGTATGGGTCTTGTAATACCCGAGATTTTTATTTCGGTTGTCTTGAACTATGTGTCGGTTGGTGTCGGTTATTTCGTGCTGTTATGATTATATAAAATTCGTTTCGGTTAAGAACAGGTTGATATACTCTGTTGTAGTGTTTGACGAGTGAGACTTATCGCCCCGTACGCTTCTTTGACTAAATGTGAGCGTGTGGTGTGGTATGTTTTGTTTCGTAATTTGCTCGTTATTGGCTTGAATATTAGCTGGTGCGTTAGTGTAACCGAGACGTTGTCGAACGCCTAACCGGACTTTCGGAACAATCGAGTCCCGACCGTAGGACCTGGCCGAGTTACGACCGCAATGCAGCGCCTGTTACGGCCGCAAGACATGGCCGGTTACGGCCGCAACGTCTTGCCGATTACGGCCTTAAGGCTCCCGCACGGGTTGGGTAGTTTACTAGGTATGTTCGACTACGGCCGTAATGGGCGGCGATTCTGGCCGTAAGGCTTTATTCACGTAAGCCACGGCCGTGCGTCACGTAACGCCGCGATTTAGGCGATTTTCGGCCATGGCCGGTTACGGCCGTAAGCCATGGCCGATTACGTACGTAAGGCGGTCGGCAGGCTGCCTATATAAGGCCTGCCGACAGGTTTTTGGGCCATCCTCCACTTTTCTTCTTCCTTCTTCGCGAATATTCGACGGAAATCGAAGGTTTTGATCGGGAATCAGTAGTACATCAGTTGGGAAGCTTGAATCATGATTATTATCATCATCTAATCCTTGTTCTTCGTCCGAATCGAGGTATTTTGGCTTGAACCCATGTTTTTGAAGATTTTGGCGATTTTCCTTTTGATTTCGATTCCAATCCATTTTTGATCAATTAATTGTTGTATAAACATTATTTTGGACATGTTCTACGGATTGGATACTCATATCTTTGATTAGTTCGACTCGAGGGGTGATTTCTTTGTTCTTGGAGGGTCTTGAACATTTAATGTTCGATTAATTGCCTTAATGAATCTCCTTCGATAGTTTAGTTGAATTTCCGTTGTTTTTGGGTTTGATTCTCGTTGTAATCGTAATTCCGTTGTTTTCGGCCGGAGGATTGTAGGTGTTCGAGGTCTATCGGAGGAGCCGTGTTCGTCGGGGTGTTCGGTAGCGGTTAATGAGGCAAGTATCTTGCTATATGATTTGTGTCTTGTGGATAGGGACTTCGCGTTAGATTAATGATGAATTGTTTTGCCTTCGAGAATATGCTTCGTATGATTTTATAAGTGTGAACAATTAATGGTAGTGATGATGTTTCTCACTTAGTTAATGTTGTGGAATGGTGTCGGTTGCCTTAATCGTATGGTTCGTGTTGTGCGTCATTGGTCATGGTTGAGTTATCGTGATGATCATGACGTTTGTGTCGGATTGATTATGTACTTGAATATGTATTATGGTGTATTGTTGAATGGTTTGGCTTATTGATAATAATATATGTTACTTGCTTTGATGTGTTGAGTCGATCAATATGAGTTGCGTCGTAATAATGTGTGTGTTCCAGGAGGTCTGACGAGGCCTCTGGAGTTCGGTACATGATGTGTACGAACAAGATGTGTATTCCCGGTAGGGTCCGTCGAGGCCTCTGGAGTTTGGTATATGATGTGTACGAACGATGTATGGTGTCCAGGTAGGGTCTGTCGAGGCCTCTGGAGTTCGGTACATGACGTGTACGAGCAATGCGTGTGGTTCAGGTAGGGTCCGTCGAGGCCTCTGGAGTTCGGTACATGATGTATACGAACAGTGAGTGTAACAGTGATTGATTGGATAATGTTTTAAGAGTTGGGTTACGGACCCATGTTGATATCTTAACTAGAGTGTTTGAAATGAGAATCGAGCTGAGGCCCTAACGTTTTCGAATAGGTTTTGTAAATTGGGACTCGAGGTCCAAAAGAATTTCTACTTTAAAAACTCCCGAGATGATGAGTTTCCTTTTCAAATACTTCTTTGATTGATTTCGAAATCCTAAAAACTTCTCGGGAATATTTTGATAGTCGATTTCCGTATCAAATTCGTGGTTAGTATTTGCTTGTTACAATTCATGTCGCATTATACTTGCACTAGCAAAATAGCGGAATTTTGCTAACCCTCGAGTAATCGGGGGGTGAATGTCTGTTTTGTGTCCAGGTGCTTGCAGGTTTGGGGAGCAGTCACTGGATCGGCACAGAGAGTGATGGGCTACGATACTAATTGAGAGTTGGGAGTTAAGTCGAGTTATGTTATATCGTCAGATTCGTTTTCTGCCTTCCGCTATTTTGTATCTTTACCCCTGCGTGGGCATTTATTGTAAAGAGTTGTGTTTTTCTGTTTATGTTAGTCGTACGACCTCACCGGTCCGTGTAGTTGCTTATAATTGACCCCAACGGTCTGTATCATTGTATTGTTTGCCCTAGTCGGGCAAAACTTGGTCGTTTTGTGATGTTTAGCCTGGTAGACCCTCGTGGGAAGGATCTACGGCGTGTAATATTCCCACACAGTTTTGGGGGTGTTATGTTTATGGTATCAGAGCTTAGGTTGAGGAAACATAGGCTGTTGGGTCAAGTCGAGTCGTGATTTGTCGAGTAATATGTTGTCTTGTCATTCGAATTATCGGGTGACAAGTTGTGTTGTGCGTAGTCACAGCGTGTCGGATATGTTGTCAGATGAGATTAGTATCGTGGGCGACTGTCATCTCCGTGCGGCCTGTGGACATAAGTCTCCTCTTTTATGCTTAGTATCTGTGTTTCATTATTTCCTTTATGTGCGATATTTGTGGTGCATAATTTTATTTGCATAGTGTTGTGTAATGAAGTTGTATTCGATACTTGTGACACACTGTATGTGTATAGAAATGGACGTATTGATGTCTTGCCTTTGAGCCACCGTGTGGTGTGGTATGATGTGAAAGTTGTGAACCTTGATCGTTTTGAAAAAGAGTATCGACGGTAGAGTCTGTGAGTAACTCAGATAGATGGTTTTGTTGTATGTTTAAACTTGATGCCCATGAGATGCATTTGATTGAATTGGTGATTCCATTTTCCGTTTGAGCACGTGGTTCTAAGTTCGATTATTTTGGATTGTTGTAATTATGCCGCTGCGGGTAGGTTTGAGAACATTTTTCTGAAGGACTCTACTGGTTTGAGTATTTATGTGAAAATATTTTGATGGTGCGGTTAAACAACGGGTTGTGTAGATTTAGAAGTCGGTCGAATTTTGACAAATGGTCATGTATTTTCAAATAGCACCATCAGACGGTAACTGGAAAATGTGTTTTAAAATACTTCGGACATTGCGAAATATTACCATCAATTTTTGTTGCAATCGAAAGGATTTTTGGAAAATTTCTGTTTTGCAAAATGACTTTAGTTTTCGGAATTTAAATGTTATGTGTTTGTGTGTTGGGACTAAGTCATTACGACAAGTTTGTTATGTTGTTATACTTGTCGGAGAATGTTATAGTGTTTTCTATAGGTCGGAGCACATTGTTAGGAGTCGATCCTTAACCTTTGGAGCCATGTCGGGGCTGCTGGGACAATTCTGCTGTCCTGCGGATAGTGATTACGGCCGTAATATGTTTCCCATTACGACCGTAAGCTCATAGGTGTTACGGCCATAAACAACATGTTGTTACGACCGTAAGCTTTTGACTGTCGCGGTGATGACATTGTTATTATAGTTGTATCCGCGCCCTCTACCAATCATTTGATTTCAGTAGACATAGTCGTATGGTCCGCCAGTGACGACAGTGAATTTTAACTGTTTTATTGATAGTGTTGCACTTGGTTGGTTACCCTGTATAGGTATCGTTGATGTGTTGTTGAACATTACCATCCTTGCTAGAAATCTTGGTTGTACACTTAAGTGTGGTGACTGCATAATATGATTTGATCATGCTATTATATGTCATCCTACGGATGTGGTAGTTAATCTGTGGAAATGTTGAGTGCGAGTACAAGAGGTTTTCCACCCGGGATTAGTTTGGCGAAACCTTTGGGAATCGATGCCGAGAGGCATGATCGCGGACCAGCATGTGCGTTATTCTTTGTGATGGTTGGCGTGGTAACATGTAATTACCCTGTATGTCGTTAACGATGATAATGATATATATTGATAAGGTCATTTTGATGATATCATTTATCGAGAAGATTAGAGTTTCAACATGTTGTTTTGACAATAATTTCAAACAGAACAGTTTTGATAATGGGTTCATAGTTTTGGCTAAACGACGAGGTATTAAAAGTGTTTTCAAAAATTTCATTTCACCAAAATCTTTCAACTCCTGAATTTTAAAATATTATCATTCGAACAAATATCTCGGAAAAAGTTTATTTTTTAAGGATATTACAAGTGTTCGACCCCAATGATACGTATGAGGATTTGACCGTGTTTGTTTTGATATAGGTCGTACCTCTCTGTTGGTGTGACCATGCGAATTAATTTTGAATTTAAGTTATATTATTGCAGTGTTAGTTTGTGTACTCGTGTAATGACTTGGAGTGAATATTGTATTGTACTACTGTTATTGTCTTATGTCAGTTTGGTGATGATTACTTTGTTATGTTATCCCGTATGGTGGTCTGTTCAGTATGCCGAGGGGTCGCGTCCGAGGTAGAGGCCGAAATCAGGAGCATGAGAGGGCGACCCGCTCATTGTCGAGCACCAATGAGCTTAGTACAGGTGGTCGAGATGACCAATCGCGTGAGCAAAGGCAATCAACTGGGGAAAATTCTAACATTGGAGCCGCCACCATCCTTGGTTGATCAGTTGGCACATATGAATCAGACCATACACCGGGATGGGATCCCAGATGAGGATAATGGAGCTAGTAAGTGGTTACGAGGTGTGATGAGAATGCACCCGCCCCGTTTTGTAGGTTCTTCGGACTCGTTAGGCTGGGAGAACTCGCTCTTCCAGTTGGACAGAACATTTGATGCCATAGCTTGTCCCGATGAGAGAAGAGTGCCTATTTCTCAATACCTGCTCGACAGGGAAGCTACAGACTGGTGGGAGGCCATAGCGCCTAGTGATCGTACCACTACTTGGGCTGAATTAAAGACTGCTATGGAGGCCGAGTATTGTCCGCCGCCTGTTAAGGAGCGTAGAATTGTCGAGTTTTTCTCGGCTACGCCCCGAGATGTGTCGATATCTCAAGCAATAGTCGATTACAATCGACAGATGTGTTACGTTCGAGATCAAGTGCGAAGTGAGACAGATAAAGTTCGTTATTTCGACATGCGTATGAAACCTCAAGTTTGGCAGTGTATGGCTCCTTTTATGTGTACAACGTTGAAGGACTATCAGGATCGAGCCTTAGCATTTGAAATGGCTATAATGTCTACCGAGTCTGTATCGGTAGTGAAGAAGCAGAAGATTTCCGATGATGCATCGGGAAGTGAGGGAATTGGGATTCCTAAACCTCGACCCTCGTATCAATCAAGTATGGGACCTTCTCGGTCAGTTAGAGAATCTAAAAAACCCAAGCCGATGTCTTTGAGTTCTCGTAATGCTCCTAGGTGTTTTAACTGTAACGTTCTGGGCCATGAACGCACGCATTGTAAGAAACCGCCAGTGACTTGTTATAATTGTGGACGCGAGGGGCATCGAGTTCAGTATTCCGAGATTTTTGGCAAGATGGTAGGGTACTGGAGTTCCATCCCTACTCCTGGAGGGCCCAGTGATGTCCAGTGATGGTGCTTTCCTGCTCGTTACGCGGATTGTTTCTCGTGTAGAGATGTATTTTGTGACATTTTTATGTTTGGAGCTTGATGACTCATATTTATTTTGAATAAGTTTCCGTATCGTTGTTGAACCTACGGAGACGTGACAGTGGACCATGGGGTCATGCAATTAGTAATTTATTATGTGTCGTTGTGTTTTGCTATGTATCACTGTGATGACCTTGTTTTAAGTTTCGGGACGAAACTTATTTTTAGAGGGGTAGAATGTAATACGCGAGATTTTTATTTCGGTTTCCTTGAACTATGTGTTGGTTGGTGCAAGTTATTTCGTGCTGTTATGATTATATGAAATTCGTTTTTTTGTTAAGAACGAGTTGATATACTCTGTTGTAGTGTTTGACGAGCGAGATTTGTCGCCCCGTACGTTTCTTTGACTAAATGTGAGCGTTTGGTGTAATATGTTTTGTTTCATAATTTGCTCGTTATTGCCTTGAATCTTAGCCAGTGCATTAGTGTGATCGAGACGTTGTCGAACGCCTAACTGGACTGTCGGAACGATCGAGTCCCGACCGTAGGACCTGGCCGAGTTACGGCCGCAATGCAGTGCCTGTTACGGCCGCAAGACATGGCCGGTTACGGCCGCAATGTCTTGCCGATTACGGCCGTAAGGCTCACGCCGCAGGTTGGCGATCTCGGTATGTTCGACTTGGCCGTAATGGTCCGGCGATTCACGGTGTAGGCACATTACGTCGTAAGCCACGGCGTGCGTCGTAATCTTTGTCGGAAGTTTTGGGTAGAATGTTCGGCCATGGCCGGTTATGTCCGTAAGCCATGGCCGATAACGTACGTAAGGCGGTCGGCAGGCTGCCTATATAAGGCCTGCCGACGGGTTTTTGGGCCATTCTCCACTTTTCTTCTTCCTTCTTCGCGAATATTCGATGGAAATCGAAGGTTTTGATCGGAAATCAGCTGTACATCAGTTGGGAAGCTTGAATCATGATTATTATCATCAACTAATCCTTGTTCTTCATCCAAATCGAGGTATTTTGTCTTGAACCCATGTTTTTGAAGATTTTGGGGATTTTCCTTTTGATTTCGATTCCAATCCATTTTTGATTAATTAATTGTTGTATAAACATTGTTTTGGACATGTTCTACGGCTTGGATACTCATATCTTTGATTCGTTCGACTCGAGGGGTGATTTCTTTGTTCTTGGAGGGTCTTGTACATTTAATATTCGATTAATTGCCCCAATGAGTCTCCTTCGATAGTTTAGTTGGATTTCCGTTGTTTTTGGGTTTGATTCTTGTTGTAATCGTAATTCCGTTGTTTTCGCCCGGAGGATTGCAGGTGTTCGAGGTCTATCGGAGGAGCCGTGTTCGTCGAGGTGTTCGGTAGCGGTTAATGAGGCAAGTATCTTGCTTTATGATTTGTGTCTTGTCGATAGGGACTTCGTGTTAGATTAATGATGAATTGTTTTGCCTTCGTGAATATGCTTCGTATGATTTTATAAGTGTGAACAATTGATGGTAGTGATGATGTTTCTCACTTGGTTAATGTCGTAGAATGGTTTTGGTTGCGTTAATCGTATGGTTCGTGTTGTGCGTGATTGGTCATGGTTGTGTTATCGTGATGATCATGACGTTTGTGTCGGATTGATTATATACTTGAATGTGTATTATGGTGTATTGTTGAATGGTTTGGCTTATTGATAATAATATGTGTTACTTGTTGTGATGTGTTGAGTTGATCAATATGAGTTGCGTCGTAATAATGTGTGTGTTCCAGGTAAGGTCTGACGAGGCCTCTGGAGTTCGGTACATGATGTGTACGAATAAGATGTGTATTCCAGGTAGGGTCCGTCGAGGCCTCTGGAGTTCGGTACATGATATGTACGAACGATGTATGTTGTCCAGGTAGGGTCCGTCGAGGCCTCTGGAGTTCGGTACATTGTAATATCCGACAGAAATTCTTACTTGCTGTTGTACTATTCGGATAATTTAACACTGTTGTACTCTTGTTGCATTTGTGTATGGTTATTGGAATATATCATAAATAAACATAATAATAATGATCACTCCATTATGTTCGAATTTTCAGTATTATAGAGATAAGTGCTTATTGAACTATTAAAAACCTGAGCCTAACGTACGTTAATCGTTAGGCATAGCGTACGTTATTTTGAGGCCTTTACGTACGTAAAGGGGTACCTGTTACGTACGTAACCAGTGCAATCGTATCCGATCCCAACTTTCGGCGTGTGGGGCCGGGTAGGATTTGAATATCTGATCTTTTGGAGCCAATCTAGTTGACCTATCTTACGTACGTAATGCTACGATAGGTAACGTACGTAACGAAGTTCGTATTTCAGTCCAGTAGCCTCTGGACTTATCTTACGTACGTAATACTTTCCTTATAGCGTACGTAAAGCGCTTAACGTACGTTATCCTCTTGTGATAACGTACGTAACGAACTGTGCTGTTATAAAAAGAGAGCTTGTGTCTTTCATTTTGCACGACCAAACTCTGAATTTTCACCTAGATAATTATCCTCCTGCACCCCTAGATCAAATTACCTTCTTCCAATTTGTGGTTGAGCTTTACATTTCGATTTTGGAGCTTGTTGTTTGGAACTTGGAGACATTCTTGAAGCTTATATTGTGTTCTTGTGGTTTGGTGTATTGTTCTTCATTTCTGAAGGTATGTTCTACGATTTAACCCTATAATCTCATAGTTATAATGATAGTGATTAAGTATAATCCACCTAGTGATGATTTAATCAAGCTAAACATGTTCATAGTTAGACTTCCAACAAACTTAATGATGAATATGATAGTTAAGGGTTTGTAAGGTTGTGTTTTTAGTATCTTCAAAGATGATGATCATGTTTACTTAAAGCAAACTCTTACTTAAGGACTAATAACACCAATAGACTATTAATAATCTTTGTTTCATTATGATGTAAATAACTTCTTAGAATAATTACCATAAAATGTTTTGAGAACCCTTGTTGATCATTAGACGTTTGGAATAACCTTCTTGAACCTAAGCTAAGTGAATCCAGAGGATTAATGCTTGAACCTCCAAGTTAATTAAAAGATTATAAAGAAGGTGTTGAACTTGTAGTGGTCTTCATAATCATAATATGGAATTGCAACTACTTAACTCAACATAAGTAGTTGATGGAAGTGCAGATTTTCTTCTTGATGTCCTTGATGAGTTTAAGGAGTAGGAAATTATTGTTAACACATCTTAATCCGACAAACGGTTGGTAAACATCTTGTAATCAATTGTAAGATTAGAATGGCATTGAATAGGATTCTTGGAGTAAACCCTCAACATCTTAATGAGTTGAACTACTCAAATGAGAATTAGGATGTTGTCTCGTTGAAGTTTGGTATAGATGATTATATGAACGTATTATTAAGTGAAATATACTTCATTCAAGGTTGATTGTCCGAGTAACCGATTTTGAATCGAGGGCCGTACATTCGTTCGACAAAGAAGGACTTTACTCGCCTCCGTATTGAGGCAAGTTATCTTGCTTGGTTATAATGATGTGTGGATTCTTATGATGATTATGCATTTCGTGTATATGAAACACTTATAAACTTGTGCCTTGTGACTTGAAGTTGTTCTTCATGATGTCCCGTTTTCATCATGGGATTACATTCCCAAGTTCGTTACTTTTGGACCCTTGATATTGTTGATCTTGTTGTCATTTCGGTGAGTCCTCGATCCTTATTCGGATTGTGTGAAATTCTTGAATTCGTTGTCATGTTGCATCGTGACATATCCGGAGTCATATCTACGTTCCGATTGGATATTGTGTAGGATTTTTAGCCGGGCACATATATAGTCATGCGTGAATATTTTTTCCGTGAAAGGTGCACACGAGGCGTAGTTCGTTGAGGCTAATTAGGTACATTGTCCGCGTATATCACGGATTCCGTATACGGGGTGGACATGTGCACTGACACATATTCGGATCGGGCGTACTGTGATGTCCCTCTTGAGCCGTACTATCTTAGTCGCTCACAGTCCATTTTTATACGTGGATGTGTTCGACGTTTTGTGACTAAGCGTTCATACGCCCGAGGGGTATGTTCGTTAGTCAGGGAGTTATTCTTAAAATCTTATATACGTGAATTGTATACTATCTTGAGAATCATTTATCATGTATATCTGACCCTGTGTTGGGCGAAATACTTGTGTTGTATTTTAGGTCGAGGAAAAGGCAAGGCACGGGAAGATCAAGGTGATGACGAAGGGTTCGAAGGATACTAGTTCGGGGGCCCCAAGTCTTTCGTGTCCGGTCATGTTCGTACCGTGTAATGCTATCTTTTCGCTTTATTTTAAGTTTGAACAAATGTATTGTTATTTTAAGGTATAATTCATCTCCATATGGATTATACTTATGTTTTGGATCCTGTGTGTAATAAGGCCGTAGGCCATACTGTTGTAAACTCCAGATCGGAGTAAGTACCTTGTTTTGTGGTTCGGCATCACATGTTTTGCGTATTTAATCTGTACTTTGGGTATCGCCTGGTGGATCCTAGTGTGGGGTCCACGGCACTGTAATGGCCGACTTATCGGGGTGTTACAGAAGATGGTATCGGAGAGGAAATTTTTTTTAGAGGTCGTTTTCTTTCTTTTTGAGTCTTTGTGTATTGAACTAGTATCAAGAGACCTTCGTGTCACGTGTGACCCGTGCGAGCGCCTGATCCTACGAGCCAAATGCGGTACGTACTTTATGAACCATGAATAAATTATTGACATGATATTGATCTCTGAATAGATCTCCTTGTTGATCTTGGTATTCTAAGGGTTTGTGGCAGGAATTATCTGATTGATGATTCAAATAAAATTATGGATTGATTATATGATTGAAATCATTTGACTCAAAATGTCGATCTGATATTCTGTGTGACTTTCGTAGTAACGATAATTCATTACAAACTGCTTTCTTGAATATGTAATTTCTTACTGCCATTAACTTAGCATGAATTCTGATTTGTATTATGAACTGTACTTATGATTATCATCTCAAAATTGATTCTTTCAGTATGGAAAGAAATTTGAGATGCCGTGGAAGAGGGGGACGAGGCCGCGGAAGGGGCCGAATCCCGATACCGCGAGCCAACAGACGTGCAAACGCAGAGCATAGTTCCGCAGCGGTGATTCGCCTTCTAGGGACCAATCGCACCACAATGGACACGAGGATGCTCGTGTAGATCCTTACACCGTAATGCAGGCATGATGGCTCGAATGACCCAAATGGGTCGATTAATGGAAGCAATGCAGAGGCTGCTACCGACCGGCCATCGAGGCCACCTCACGTACATGGCGGGCGGTGAATCGGATCATCGGCGACATCTCGCGCCAACGACCCCGATTTTGAAGGTTCCTCGAGCGGCTGATATCGTGCATTGGATCGAACACTTGAGAAGTTGTTCGATATGGTAGACTCCAAGAGAGAATCGCGTCTCCGTGACTTACTACTTGGGCAAGGGCGCCCACACTTGGTGGCTTTCGGTGAGGCCAGCTGATGGCGTATGCACTTGGGAAGAATTTAAAAACCTCATGCTAGATCGTTACTATCCAGGTCCTCTCCGCGAGGCCAAATTATCAGAATTGCTGAATCCGGAGCCGTCCGAAGACGATGATGTACTATCTATCGCCGAGAAATTTCAGGCACTCCTCCCTTTTGCTGCGACGATTGTCCACACGGAAGCTGATAAGATTAAATACTTTCTCAAAAGGCTTAAACCCCGAATGAGAATGCACATTGAACCATCATTGTGTGACCCTACCGAGTTCATCGAGAAAGCCACGAGTACGAATTGACCGTGAAGGAAATTTCAAAGAAGCAACCGCGATCTAACAACAAGAAATTCGGGAACCGAAAATCAGACAAAGAACCGGGAACATTCAAGAGACCCCAACCAAGCAAATCCTTCTGAACGGCAACCTATGGCATCGAAGCCAACCGGATCGCAACCTCGAGCGGTCAGCCTATCTGTTGTATGCTATAATTGTGGAGACCCGGGGCACATCAATTCGAAATGTCCTAGGCCAGCCGTGTCATGCCATACATGTGGGAAGAACGGACATCGTGCTCGTTATTGTAGGAGTGGACTAGGACGTATTCCCGCAGCATCTCATGCTCTAGTACAATCTTCAGTTCAGGACCGAGTACCTCCATCCGCTTCATATCAGACTACCGGGGCAAACAAAGGGATGGGACGTGGAAATCAAGCAGGTACATCTGGTACAGGGGCTGCAAAACCTAGAGTTTACGAGATGAAGAGGGCTGAAGATCCCGGCCGACATGATTGCAGTACTCTCGAGATCCAATCTCAGCCTATCTGTGTCCTTTTTGATACTGGTGCTTCACACTCCTTTTTATCTACTTCTTGTTTGAGTCGTTTGCAATTAGAGCATGTTATCAATTGTGAACCTTATATAATTGGTCTACCCGATGGTAGAAGAATTGTTGGGAATCGTGAAGTTCAGGACTGCTCGATTCGAATGAACGACCGTGAGTGGTTGTCAAATTTAATCGTGGTCGATTTACCTAAAGATGATGTGATCTTGGGAATCGATTGGATGGACCGTCATGATGCCATAATTAGTGTCCGCAAGCGAACAGTGACCGTCACATCTGACGATGGTGTTGAGTGTACCTTCCAGGTGATAACCCCACCGTTCGGGAGAATCATCAGCGCTATGAAAACGGTGAAACTGCTTAATCAAGGATGTATTGGCTATTGGTGTTACATGACCAAAACAATGGATCGACCAGTTGAATTGATCGATATTCCGGTAGTCCGAGACTACCCAGACGTATTTCCAGATGAGTTGCCAGGCTTACCTCCACATCGTGATGTAGAGTTCAATATTGAGTTAGAGCCTGGTACGTCCACGCTTTCAAAAGCACCGTATCGTATGGCTCCGACCGAGATGCGGTCAAGAGCCAACTTGAGGATTTGACCGAGAAAGGCTACATCGGACCTAGCGCGTCCCCTTGGGGAGCACCAGTACTATTTGTACGGAAGAAGGACGGATCCCTACGTCTGTGTATTGATTATCGTGAGTGAGCAGGTAACCATTAAGAACAAATACCCATTGCAGCGTATTGACGATTTATTGGATCGGCTTCAAGGGGCCGCTGTGTTTTCTAAGATAGACACGAGTCTGGTTACCATCGATTGAGGATTAGAGAGTCGACATTTCAAAGACTGACATTCGTACTCGTTATGGGCATTATTAGTTTGTGGTGATGCCTTTTGGGTAGCGAATGCACCGGCGGTATTCATGGAGTGATGAATCGAGTGTTTATTAATTATCTTGATCACTTTGTAGTCGTTTTTATTGACGACATCACGATCTATTCTCGTGACCATGAAGAGCACGAGCGTCATCTCCATCTAGTTCTCGAGGCGTTAAGGCGGGAGCACTTTATGGAAAATTTTCTAAATGTGAGTTACGGATGCGTGAAGTTATCTTTCTCGGACATGTGATATCGGTGATGGGGTCGAGTAGACCCACAGAAGACAGAAGCTATCCGAGATTGGTTACCACCAAAGAACGTCAAGGAAGTACGCAGTTTCTTGGGACTAGCAGGCTATTACCGACGGTTCGTAGAGGGTTTTCCAGAATTGCCCAACCAATGACCAATTTGTTGAGAAAGGATAAGAAGTATTTATGGTCGAGGCATGTCGGCGGAGCTTTGATGAACTTAAGAGTCGGTTGATTTCGCGCCTATTTTAGTCCTACCAAAAGGAACGGAAGGTTTTGTAGTGTATAGTGACGCATCTAAACGGGGCCTTGGATGTGTACTAATGCGAGCGGGAAGGTGATCTCCTATGCATCGAGACGGCTACGACCTTACGAGGTCAACTATCCCACCCATGATTTAGAACTCGCGGTGTGGTGTTTGCTTTAAAGATGCGGCGTCATTATACGTATGGAGTTACAGCCGATTTTACGGATCACAAGAGCTTGAAATACATTTTTACTCGGAAGGAGTTAAACATGAGGCGAGAGAAGGTGGCTAGAACTCATCAAAGACTATGATATCGAGATCCTTTATCATCCGGCAAAGCAAATGTAGTTCTTTGACGCTTTGAGTCGTAAAACCGTACAGAGCAGATGCTTGCCCGCCTAACAACTCGGAGGGTATTGCGGTTAGAATTGATGAGGCCGGAAATTGAAGTCTGGTTACGACATATTCAAGGGCAACTCTGTACACTTGAGATTTCATCGTCCCTTGAGGATATAATTAGATCGAAGCAAGTTACGGACCCATTCTTATCTCGAATTCGCGATGAAATAACCCAAGGGAAAGCTCGGCTTTGTAATACACGAGGATGGATTAATACGTTTGAAACCGAGTTTGTGTACCCGATGATGAGTTAAGGAGTTCTATCTGAAAGAAGCCCATGCTAGCCCGTACTCTATCCACCCGGGTCTAGCAAAATGTATAAGGATTTGAAGCGAGAACTATTGGTGGGAAATATGAAACATGAGGTTGCCGAATTTGTTTCGAGATGTTTAACTGTCGTGAGTTAAAATTGAGCACCAAACACCAGCAGAATCTTTGAAACCGCTCCCGATTCCCAGTGGAAATGGGAGGACATATCAATGGATTTTATTACTAGATTGCCGGCAGTCGCCGAGGAATGAATATGATTTGGGTGATTGTGGATCGTTTAACCAAATCAGCCCACTTTCTGGAAATTAAGGATACTTGGGGACCCGAGAGATTGGCCCAACTATTTATTAAGGAAATTGTGAGATTGCACGGTACCCCCAAGGGTATTGTATCAGACCGTGACGGGCGATTCGTGTCACACTTCGAAAGCGATTCATCGTGCGATGGGTACGCATTTGAACTTCAACCACATTTCACCCGCAGACGGATGGCGGTGAGAGAACTATCCAAACTTTAGAGGATATGCCGAGGGCATGCGTTCTCGATTGGAAGGATGATTGGGAGGCCCACTACCCTTGGTGGAATTCACTTATAATAATAGTTGGCATGCTTCGATTCGGATGGCACCGTATGAGGCATTATATGGCCGTCGCCGTAGGTCCCCTTTGTCTTTGGGACGAACTATCGTAATCTCTGGGTACGGAACCCGACATGTTGCTAGCGGCCGTGAGAAGATCGCTCGATCAGAGTCATTTGTTGACGGCTCAAAGCCGACGGAAGTCCTACGCAGACAACCGGCGGCCGCTTGAGTTCGAGGTCGGCGACCATGTACTAATGAAGGTGTCACCTACCCGAGGAGTCTTTCGTTTTGGAAAGCGAGGCAAGGTGAGCCGAGGTATATCGGGCCGTTTGAGGTTTTGGAACGAGTAGGCGATTTGGCTTATCGCTTGGCTTTACCACCAGCCCTGAGCCGGATCCATAACGTGTTCCATCTCTCCCAGCTAAGGAAATACGTTGCTGATCCGAGTCATGTACTTCAGTTCGATGAGATCGACTTAGCGGAGGATCATTCGTATGAGGAGCGCCCCGTACGAATACTTGAGAGGAGGATCAAACAACTGCGTAATAAGACGATTCCCCTACTGAAGGTGCAGTGGTCACGACACGGGGTCGAGGAAGCCACGTGGGAGACGGAGCACAGCATTCAAGAGAGGTATCCCGAATTGCTTACCCCTTAGTTTCGAGGACGAAACCTTTTTAAGGGGGGGAGTATGTAATATCCGACAGAAATTCTTACTTGCTGTTGTACTATTCGGATAATTTAATACTGTTGTACTCTTGTTGCATTTGTGTATGGTTATTGGAATATATCATAAATAAACATAATAATAATGATCACTCCATTATGTTCGAATTTTCAGTATTATAGAGATAAGTGCTTATTGAACTATTAAAACCTGAGCCTAACGTACGTTAATCGTTAGGCATAGCGTACGTTATTTTGAGGCCTTTACGTACGTAAAGGGGGTACCTGTTACGTACGTAACCAGTGCAATCGTATCCGATCCCAACTTTCGGCGTGTGGGGCCGGGTAGGATTTGAATATCTGATCTTTTGGAGCCAATCTAGTTGACCTATCTTACGTACGTAATGCTACGATAGGTAACGTACGTAACGAAGTTCGTATTTCAGTCCAGTAGCCTCTGGACTTATCTTACGTACGTAATACTTTCCTTATAGCGTACGTAAAGCGCTTAACGTACGTTATCCTCTTGTGATAACGTACGTAGCAGCTATCTTTGTTATAAAAAGAGAGCTTGTGTCTTTCATTTTGCACGACCAAACTCTGAATTTTCACCTAGATAATTATCCTCCTGCACCCCTAGATCAAATTACCTTCTTCCAATTTGTGGTTGAGCTTTACATTTCGATTTTGGAGCTTGTTGTTTGGAACTTGGAGACATTCTTGAAGCTTATATTGTGTTCTTGTGGTTTGGTGTATTGTTCTTCATTTACGAAGGTATGTTCTACGATTTAACCCTATAATCTCATAGTTATAATGATAGTGATTAAGTATAATCCACCTAGTGATGATTTAATCAAGCTAAACATGTTCATAGTTAGACTTCCAACAAACTTAATGATGAATATGATAGTTAAGGGTTTGTAAGGTTGTGTTTTTAGTATCTTCAAAGATGATGATCATGTTTACTTAAACCAAACTCTTACTACGGACTAATAACAACAATAGACTATTAATAATCTTTGTTTCATTATGATGTAAATAACTTCTTAGAATAATTACCATAAAATGTTTTGAGAACCCTTGTTGATCATTAGACGTTTGGAATAACCTTCTTGAACCTAAGCTAAGTGAATCCAGAGGATTAATGCTTGAACCTCCAAGTTAATTAAAAGATTATAAAGAAGGTGTTGAACTTGTAGTGGTCTTCATAATCATAATATGGAATTGCAACTACTTAACTCAACATAAGTAGTTGATGGAAGTGCAGATTTTCTTCTTGATGTCCTTGATGAGTTTAAGGAGTAGGAAATTATTGTTAACACATCTTAATCCGACAAACAGTTGGTAAACATCTTGTAATCAATTGTAAGATTAGAATGGCATTGAATAGGATTCTTGGAGTAAACCCTCAACATCTTAATGAGTTGAACTACTCAAATGAGAATTAGGATGTTGTCTCGTTGAAGTTTGGTATAGATGATTATATGAACGTATTATTAAGTGAAATATACTTCATTCAAGGTTGATTGTCCGAGTAACCGATTTTGAATCGAGGGCCGGCTGTTCGTTCGACAAAGAAGGACTTTACTCGCCTCCGTATTGAGGCAAGTTATCTTGCTTGGTTATAATGATGTGTGGATTCTTATGATGATTATGCATTTCGTGTATATGAAACACTTATAAACTTGTGCCTTGTGACTTGAAGTTGTTCTTCATGATGTCCCGTTTTCATCATGGGATTGCATTCCCAAGTTCGTTACTTTTGGACCCTTGATATTGTTGATCTTGTTGTCATTTCGGTGAGTCCTCGATCCTTATTCGGATTGTGTGAAATTCTTGAATTCGTTGTCATGTTGCATCGTGACATATCCGGAGTCATATCTACGTTCGATTGGATATTGTGTAGGATTTTAGCGGGCACATATATAGTCATGCGTGAATATTTTTTCCGTGAAAGTGTGCACGAGGCGTAGTTCGTTGAGGCTAATTAGGTACATTGTCCGCGTATATCACGGATTCCGTATACGGGGTGGACATGTGCGACACATATTCGGATCGGGCGTCTTGTGATGTCCCTCTTGAGCCGTACTATCTTAGTCGCTCACGGTCCATTTTATACGTGGATGTGTTCGACGTTTTGTGACTAAGCGTTCATACGCCCGAGGGGTATGTTCGTTAGTCAGGGAGTTATTCTTAAAATCTTATATACGTGAATTGTATACTATCTTGAGAATCATTTATCATGTATATCTGACCCTGTGTTGGGCGAAATACTTGTGTTGTATTTTAGGTCGAGGAAAAGGCAAGGCACGGGAAGATCAAGGTGATGACGAAGGGTTCGAAGGATACTAGTTCGGGGGCCCCAAGTCTTTCGTGTCCGGTCATGTTCGTACCGTGTAATGCTATCTTTTCGCTTTATTTTAAGTTTGAACAAATGTATTGTTATTTTAAGGTATAATTCATCTCCATATGGATTATACTTATGTTTTGGATCCTGTGTGTAATAAGGCCGTAGGCCATACTGTTGTAAACTCCAGATCGGAGTAAGTACCTTGTTTTGTGGTTCGGCATCACATGTTTTTGCGTATTTAATCTGTACTTTGGGTATCGCCTGGTGGATCCTAGTGTGGGGTCCACGGCACTGTAATGGCCGACTTATCGGGGTGTTACATACATGACGTGTACGAGCAATGCGTGTGGTTCAGGTAGGATCCGTCGAGGCCTCTGGAGTTCGGTACATGATGTGTACGAACAGTGATCGTGTAACAGTGATTGATTGGATAATGTTTTAAGAGTTGGGTTACGGACCCATGTTGATATCTTAACTAGAGTGTTTAAAATGAGAATCAGGCTGAGGCCCTAACGTTTTCGAAAAGGTTTTGTAAATTGGGACTCGAGGTCCAAAAGAATTTCTACTTTAAAAACTCCTGAGATGATGAGTTTCCTTTTCAAATACTTCTTTGCTTGATTTCGAAATCCTGAAAACTTCTCGGGAACATTTTGATAGTCGATTTCCGTATCAAATTCGTGGTTACTATTTGCTTGTTACAATTCATATCGCATTATACTTGTACTAACAAAATAGTGGAATTTTGCTAACTCCCGAGTAATCGGGGGGTGGATGTCTGTTTTGTGTCCAGGTGCTTGCAGGTTTGGGGAACAGTCACAGGATCGGCACAGGGAGTGACTGGCTACGATACTAATCGAGAGTTGGGAGTTAAGTCGAGTTGTGTTATATCGTCATAGTCGTTTTCCGCCTTCTGCTATTTTGTCTTTACCCCTGCGTGGGCATTCATTGTAAAAAGTTGTGTTTTTCTGTTTATGTAAGTCGTACGACCTCACCGGTCCGTGTAGTTGCTTATAATTGACCCTAAATGTCTGTATCATTGTATTGTTTACCCCGGTCGGGCAAACACTTGGTCGTTTTGTGATGTTTAGCCTGGTAGACCCTCGTGGGAAGGATCTATGGCATGTAATATTCCCACACGGTTTTGGGGGTGTTACAGGTCTGTAGATACTTCATGGTACGTATGGTTCCTTCATGAACCAAGCAACCCTTCGGAATAGGCACTCCATGTAACCATGATAAGTCGACCCCTTCTTTCTTCGGTCAGAATTGAGCTAAAAGGCATCCCAGACTTCCTTTGACGATCAAACTTAGCATACCCTTTTCGTCAATCAAGATATCATTGTATATTTTCATTGCCTGAAGATTTCGGAATTGAGGACCATCGGACGGATTGGATGAAGATTGGGATGTTTCTCCCCTTCTTTTCTTGCCGGTTCTAGTATTCATGATGGATTTTGAGGTTAGAGGATGATTAATGAAAATATTAGAGAGAGTCGATCGATTTTTGAGAGAAGATGCAGAGGAACGATCGGGTGTAGGGTTTTAGATAGGGGAGAAATGAAAGGGGGTTTTGACAGATCGGGAATTAAAAGTATCAGGATATAGCGCGTAACGTATGTTACGGTGTATTACGTCTGTAAATAAAGGACTTTAACGTACGTTATAAAAGATTATAGCGGCCGTAATGAAATATCAAAATCTTCTGCCCAAAAACATGTGATGCATAACGCACGTAACCAAAAACTGCATAACCTACGTAATACTCTTTACGCACGTAATCCCTTGCCTATAGCGGCCGTAATTCTGACCAAATGAATAGTGATATTCTTCTGATGATATCTTCGTTTCTTATGACCTTCTTGCTGTATATGATGACTATGCAATAAAAATGATCAACATGTCCCATTCCTAAATTTATTCGAATACAGTTGAAAGCATCTTCGGGTAATGGTTTTGTAAAAATGTCTGCTAATTGTTCATTTGTCCATACGAATTGCAGACGAACATTCCCGTTTTGGACATGATCACGAATAAAAGGATGACGGATTTCGATGTGTTTAGTCCTACTATGCAAAATGGGATTTTACTCAAATTTATGGCACTTGTATTTGTTGACTCAAAATATATTTTGATGATTATTCCATTCAAAACATTTAATTAGATCAATCTCAGTTCGATATTATAATGAAGGAGCTAAATAATGTTAGCGCACGCTACTCATCTCATAGTAGCACACGCTATCGAGAAATGCATGTTCAGCCCAGTCAGTCAGCTGCAGCCAAGTGAAGTCACCTGATGGATAGCGCACGCAAGTCATTCAATATTAGCGCACGCTAAGTAACTACAGTTAGCGCACGCTATACAATCAATATTAACGCAAGCTATCGCATCATTCCAGAGGACAGTGAGGTTTGGAAGGAAATTGGAAATGGATTTTGCGCACGCTACATACATCAACTTACGTACGCTAAAACAAGGATGTAGCGCACGTTATTACTCACTACTTGCGCACGCTACCGATATCATGGTCAGTAGTCCAGTAGCTACTGGACTCAATATGTCAAGAACTTTACATACGCTACACAGGGTAACGTACGTTACTGAAAGAAATATTTAGCGCACGCTAAGGTATAGGCATTAGCGCACGCTAAACGGAGTCAGCATATTACCGTTTGATTTTCTACCGTTAGAAGGCAAGAGTCAATGAAGATCCGTAAAATCTGGAAAAGTTGGAATTAATTAATGCTAGCGCACGCTATGCATACTTGCTAGCGCACGCTAACCTCAAATCTAGCCGTTGGATAAAGAGTCGTTGGAGAGACAAACCGACATTTTCAAAGTCAAGATTGAAGACTTGTTGACCAGCCGATAACGCACGCTACCGATACATGACTAGCGCACGCTAGCCATACTATTTTACCGTTGCAACAGTTTTTGTGACCGTTCAGAGAAGCCAAGTCAAAGATCGATAGCGCACGCTAGAGGACATTATTAGCGCACGCTAATAATACGTTTTTCAGTATTTGAAGGATGGCTCTCACCTATAAATACCCAAAGGACTTGGGTATCAAACACACAACTTCAAGCATACAAGCATACAAGCATAAAAGCATTCTTGAGCTCAAATCGCTACTGATTACTATATTATAAGTTGTGAGAAAGAAAGATACAAGAGTGATTTTCCTTGTAATATCTATTATTCTTTGTATTCTTTCATTTGATTGTAAGTGTTGCATCACTTACACTTGAGCGTAAAAGAAACGAATCAAGAGTCACTAATCCGGTGTTATTAGGATCGTTGATCCGGCATTGTTAGGATTATACTCCCATATTCGTATAGTGAGGATTATCTAGTTCCTATAGAACACTAGATAAACAAATGTTTATATTGAGAGAGAGGTTGAGCTTGGACCAATAGAAGACAAACGATTGTAACGGTTGTGAACTCGGACCGATAGAAGACGAGTCAAGATTGTGGTTGTTCTTGAGCCAATAGAAAAAGAAAGTCGGAGAGAGGACGTAGGCAAGTTGCCGAACCTCTATAAATCTTTGAGTCTTTAGATTCCGCACTATCTTTCATTTACTCGCAAGAAATTTCGGTATTCCGCATTACCACTATTCAACCCCCCTTCTAGTGGTAAATTTATCTCTTCAGTATTGTCACAAAAAATTAGAGTATTTTTAAGATCAATGCCATAATCTTGTATTGATTTTTAATCCACAAGACTTGTGCACACGCACTTCCCGCAACCACATATTCTGCTTCAGCTATGAAGTAGCTACACTAGTCTATTTTTTACTACCCAATGAAATTAGACACGAACTCATGAAATGACAAGTACCACTGGTACTCTTTCTATCAATTTTGCATCCATCTAAATTAACATCACTGTATGCAAAAAGTTTAAAATCAATGCTCGATGGATACCACAGACCTAAACCAGCAGTACCTTTTAAATATCAAAAAATGCGTTTGCAAGCAATAAGGTGAGACTCTTTCGGATTGGCTTGAAATATAGCACAAAGATAAGTATCAAACATAATATCTGGTCTAGAAGCAGTTAAATAAAGTAAAGACCCAATCATACCTCGATACTGTTTCTGGTCAACAGACTTACCTTTCCCGTCTTTGTCGAGTTTAAGAGTGGAAGACATAGGAGTAGAAATTTCTTTGCATCCTTCCATCTTAAATTTCTTTAGAAGCTCATTGACGTACATGGATTGGTGAATGAATATTCTGTCTTTGAGTTTCTTAATTTGGAGTCCGAGAAAGTACTTTAACTCTCCCATCATACTCATTTCAAATTCTCCTTTCATAAGATTTGAAAATTCTAGGGACAGAGATTCGTTAGTTGAACCGAAAACAATATCGTCGACATAGATATGACATATAAGAATATTATCACCATATTTTTTGATAAATAGCGTATTATCAATGTTACCTCTTTTATACCCATTAGAAATAAAAAAAGAGATTAGACGTTCATACCATGCTCTTGGAGCTTGTTTTAATCCATAGAGAGCTTTTTGGAGCTTGTATACATAATCTGGATGATCATAGTTTCAAATCCTGGAGGTTGCTTGACATACACTTCCTCCTGGATGAGCCCGTTTAGAAACGCGCTTTTTACATCCATCTGATGGAGTTTGATCTTCTTGTAGGAAGCAAAAGCACACAGAAGGCGAATAGCCTCAAGACGGGCAACAAGAGCGAAGGTTTCTTCATAATCCAACCCTTCCTCTTGATTGTATCCTTGAGCAACCAATCTTGCTTTATTCCTCACTGGAAGACCATTATCGTCGGTTTTTACTTTATGAACCCATTTTGTACCGATGATTGTTTTGTCCACCGGTGCCGAAACCAATTCCCATACTTTGTTTCTCTCGAATTGATTGAGCTCCTCTTGCATAGCAATAGCCCAATTTTCATCATTTATAGCTCTGTCGATGTTCTTTGGTTCTATAAGAGAAACGAATGTAATATTGTTTAGGCAATCATTCACATTTATCCTTGTTCGCACACCATCATCGATTTTCCCAAGAATTTGCTCCATAGGATGATCTTTCACATTAGCCTATTCCTTAGGAAGGTTGAAAGGATTATCCTCCTGCTTGTCCGATCTTAAGTCAAGCTTTTCCAATTCCTTCGATGCTTCTGACACTTCATTAGCTGGTACCATACCTGCATCATCATCAAAAACAACCTTTCTCGGGGGTAAAACTGTATCATCGAATTTGATATGAATCGACTTTTCTACTGAGCCTCTTCTACAATTAAAAACCCGATAAGCTTTACTATTAGTAGAATATCCAAGGAATATAACAATATATGATTTAGAATCAAACTTTCCCAGATTATCTTTACCATTATTATGAATAAAGACTTTACATCCAAACGGATTAAAGTAAGATAAATTGGGCTTTTTACCTTTGAATATCTCGTATGGAGTCCTCATCTTGTTTCTCCGAAGATGGACTCGATTAATAACATAACAGGCAGTGTTACAACTTCGGACCACAAATATTTTGGTAGTCCGTATTCATTGAGCAGTGTTTGGCTCATTTCTTCTAAAGAGCGATTCTTCCTCTCGACAACTCCATTTTGTTGAGGTGTTCGAAGTGCCGAAAAGTTGTGCCCAATACCATAATTATTGCATCAATCTTCGAAATCATTAGACTCGAACTCTCCACCGTGATCGGATCTAATGACGATAATTTGTAATTATTTTTCTTTCTAGGTTACCTTACACCACTTAACAAACTCATTAAAAGCATCGCTTTTATTTGCTAAGAATTTTACCCAAGTAAATCTAGAGAAATCATCAACAAGAATTAAAATTTAAAGTTTACTGATGAGTCGATTGTTGATCAACTCATTCTGTTCTTTCTAGTCGTGTTTTTGTTTGCTTTTTAGTATTTTTGTTCTCTTTTATGCGTGGTATTTTGTGTTTTTAATTTATAGGTAACCAAGCGAAGATTGTGGTGAAATATGCGTTTTCATAGCTAATGTTGGAGTTTATGACGATCAAGGGCTTAAACGGGGCCTAAAACGACGAAAGATTGAAGCAGTATCGGTCGAATTGTCTAAATTCCAGAATCTCCACTCCTAATTGAGATGTGTTCTCCATTGACATAAATTCCTCGTGAAATTGGCTTCGAAACGGTATATCATATGCTAAATTCCGAGGTGTATTGATACAAGAACGAAGGATCAAGCCGAAGAAGACCAAAAACCGGACTTGGCTGCACAGGCGACTCGGCTGCACCAGGCGACTCGAGCCACATCAGGTAACTCGTCCGTGTCATAAGACATGGCCGGTTCTCGCTCCAGTAAGAATCACTATTTCCGGAAGAGTACAACACGGCCGTGTCTTTTATGACATGGCGAGCCGATCGATCATTTTGCATTTCGGAAGCGATGCAAAGACGGCCGTGTCATGGGACACGGCCGAGCCTCAATACAGATCCTTTTCGTTTATCCTGCGTAGTACGACACGGCCGTGTCCCAGGACACGGGCCGTGTCACTTTTCGGTGCATATCACTTTCCTTGACATTTTTGCACAACTTTAAGCCTTTCCTTGATACTTTTGGCTATAAAAAAGGGAGGTGGAGACCATTTTGAAGATATGCTTATCTTGTGGGAGATATTCTTGAGGAAAAACACAAGATTGAGGGAGAAAACACCAAAAAATGAGGAAAAAGTGAGATTATTTCATCATCTTCTTTGTATGTTCTTGGAGTGAAAAATACATTTGTGAGATATAATAATTCCTTGTATCATTTTGTTATGAATTCTTGAAATAAGATCATCAAACCTTCATCGGGATTTCGATTTCGGCATTTACAAGGGAAGTTTCTACCATGTTTTGTTCTTCAATTTCCATTATTGTTGTTGTAATAATTATGTGTAGCTAATCATTTCATATGGGTTTTTAGATATAGCCACACACATGTTTTTGAGTGTTAGTTCCTTTTGCTTTTCCGGGTAAAAGTTTGGGATTGTTCCTCTTGTTCGTTCTTCATTTTAGAACTTTTGAATTAGATCATCAAACCTTTTTCATTGTTGTTATTATTACTCGAATCGAGGGTTTTTGTCGGTGTTCGCCATCAAACGACCCGAAAGAAACGATTGTGAATGTTCTCGAGTTTTTTTGCGCGATCTTTTAACGATTTACCTCATCAAAAGTAGTCGGTTAATTGATTGTTAGTTACGGATTCATCCCCATCAAAAGAGTATCTCTTAATTTTCATTGAGAACAATCGTGATTTTTAGAATCACCGCCATCAAACGGATTTTTTTTATCGTGAGCAATCGATAATTCCAAACCTTATTTATTTGAGTATCGGAACTAATAATTGATTACGTGTGTGTCGGTGACTCTAAATTCCCATATCATTCTCATAATTGTAATCTCTCTACTATCCGACGATCAAATTGGTGTTGTTATCACTTAGTTTATTTTAATTTCATGCGTTAGTATTATAATCCAATCGAACCATTGATGTATTTTAATTTATTGTACTTTTGTTCATTCAACTATTTGCCGAACAATATCGAACTTTAAACCGTTTCCAATTCCTCGAGAGATCAACCTCGGAGTTACTTTCCGCTTCCTACAAAAGCGATTCGTACACTTGCGAGTATTTAATTTGTCCATCAAGTTTTTGGCGCCGTTGCCGGGGAATTGGCGTTTAATTTTTAATCTTGTTCAAATAATAGTTGAATTGTTATTCTTGATCAATTTTATTTCGATAAAATTCGGTCTTACTTCCTTTGTTTATGCTTGGTAGGAGATCATTGGGTAACCCGATTCTTCCGCCCATATACGAAGTTCAAAGGATTAGAGCACCAAAAATAATGGCCACAACATCAATGGCAAACGACGAGGTGAATCCGGATCTCGAAGAGCGACTTTTGATCCAAGAAGAAAACACTCGTCAACCGAGGGTTGAGAATGTTGCACAAAATATAGATGAGGAAGAAATTCGTCAACCAAGGTTTCCGAGATATGATAATGTTGGGCGCAATCAAGGGATACCCGAAGCTCAGCAAGGGAGATACTTCTATCCGAGAAAACCACCCGTCGGAATGCAATATGGAGCGAATTATTATCCCGGACCTCAATATGGGATGGAAGCAAACTATAACATGCCGCAACAACCTCCGGTCGAACATCTTATGAGGGACTATGCAAAGCCCGTAGTGAACACCGCCATTTCATGCATCCAATTAGCACCGGCCGCAAGGAACTACCACATAAGCGGATTTCACATCGAGCAATTGCCCTCATTTCACGGATTAGCACGAGAGGATCCGTTATCATTCATCCGAGACTTCTATGTGGCGATTGACAACTTCCCATTAAATGGGTTGAGCGAGAATCAACTACGGATGAAGTGCTTCCCTTATACACTCAAGGAAGGGGCGAAACAATGGTTGATGACTTTGGCGCCCGGCTCATTAAGAACATGGGATGAAGTTTACGATAAATTCATTACCAAGTACTTCTCTCATTCAAAGACTACGCAATTGAGAACTCAAATCTCAACTTTTGGACAACAAGACGGAGAGGCATTTCACGAAGCATGGGATCGATTCAAAATGCTACTTATTCAATGCCCACACCATCATTATCCGCTTGAACTACTTAATCAATTCTTCTACGACGGATTGACTCAATATTGCCAAGGAGCGGTAGATAATGCATCCGGTGGTTCGTTTTGGGGTTTAACGGAGAGACAAGCATATGATGTGTATAAAATGTTGGGAGCCAATTCTCAACAAAAAAGTGTACGTGTACGTAGGGGAGCCGTAAACCAAGTAAGCGAGAAGGACGAGATGCAATCTAGAATCGATGAGTTGACAAATGAACTAAGACAACTCAAGACTCAAAATAAATCTTCTAGCTCACGAGTTTGCGAGATTTGCGGAGCACCCGGACATGATGCCAATTCATGCCCTCATACTTTTCCGGGAGAACAACCGAACAAGTTAATTGGGCTATGGGGCAAAGCACGGGAAGGCTCGAATGGGAACAGAGGAGAAATAATTATGGCGGAAACGCAAGAAATGCACCTATCCCAAATACTTATCATCCTGGGCTAAGAAACCATCCGAATTTCTCATGGAGAAACAACAATCCGATTCCATACGACACAAACGCCCAAGCTCAATACAACGAAGGAAACCGAGCCCAACAACCAACGCGAAGTGAACCACCTCCACAACAAAGGAACCCTCTTGAGGAGAGTATTGCGGCATTCATTAAAGAGAGCAAGGAAAACCGAGAGGAGAACAATAAGAGGTTTGAATCTTTAGAAGCTTCGATGAAGAAAATGGAGATTCAAATTGGGCAACTTGCTACCGAGGCACGTAGACAAGAAAGGGGTAAACTACCAAGTCAACCCGAGCAAAGCTCAAGCCATTACCACTCTCCGAAGTGGTAAAGTGATTAATAAAGAAGTTAATTCCGAAGTAAAAGAAAGAGGCGATGAGAAAGAAGACGAGTTGGGAAATCAAGAGGAGAAAATAGACGAAGCAACTTCGACTTCCAAGCTTCATAAATCCGCTCAACCATATAAGCCACCAATTCCTTTTCCGAGCCGACTTAGAAAAGCAAATCAAGATGAGAAATTTTCCAAAATCTACGACATGCTTTCGAAGGTTCATGTCAACTTACCTCTTTTGGATGTTGTGAAGAACATTCCCGCTTATACAAAATTTTTCAAAGAGTTGACCTCCAACAAAAGAAGATACAATGGGAATGAGAAAGTGGTGCTCTACGAGGTAGAAGCAAGGGGTCAAAAGAAAGGCGATCCCGGAAGTTTTATGATCGACATTACTATGGGGGATAAGAAAGTTGCTCGTGAGATGTTAGATTTGGGGGAAAGTGTGAATCTCATGCCATACTCGACCTATTTGAGGCTTGGACTCGGGGGAATTAAACCGACAAGAATGACTCTTCAAATGGCGAATAGGTCGGTGAAATACCCCAAAGGAGTCATTGAAGACCTATTAGTGCAAGTGGACAAGTTGGTGATTCCGGCCGATTTTGTTATCTTGGAGATGAGCGATTTCGGGACAATCGAAAATGAAGGGACAATACTTCTAGGACGACCATTCATGCGTACAACAAAAACAATCGTCGATGTTGATGAAGGAAAGGTCACCATGACCGTCTTGGGCGAAACCGTGGAAATCAACGTGTTCGGTTCATCTCCTATCCCTTCTCATATTTATGCTACCCATGATGTGAATTTTATTGATTGCATTGATTCTTTGGTTATTGATGCATATTTTCATTATGATGTAGGGGACACGTTGCATGATGCTCTAACCGTTGAGCATGATATGGGGCTTAATAATCTAGAAATTGAAGAATATGTTGCATTGTTAGATAATTGCGAAACAATTGGTGAAGTTGACGGTTTTAAGATACCATTGGAATTAAAATTTGAGGAGCCCGTTGAAATCACCCCACCCCAACTTGAATTGAAAGAACTTCCGGCATATCTTAAATATGTTTTCTTAGGCAAAAGTGACACTTACCCTGTAATTGTCTCTTCCGAATTAACTCCCTTGCAAGAAGATAAATTAGTAGAAGTTCTAACTAAGTTAAAGGAAGCGATTGGGTGGAGTATTTCTGATATCAAGGGAATAAGTCCTGTTAGGTGCATGCATAAAATAATTCTTGAGGAAAATGTTAAACCGGTTAGGCAACCTCAAAGGCGTTTGAATCCGAACATGCAAGAAGTTGTGAAAAAAGAAGTTTTGAAATTGCTAGATGTCGGAGTCATCTACCCGATATCCGACAGTAAGTGGGTGAGTCCTGTGCATGAAGTGCCTAAGAAATCTGGAATAATGGTGGTTCGTAATGATAAAAATGAATTGGTGCCCACTAGAACAGTAACCAGTTGGAGAATGTGCATTGATTATCGGAAATTAAATGCCGTAACAAAAAAGGATCATTTTCCTCTTCCTTTCATTGATCAAATGTTGGAACGTTTAGCTGGGCATGATTATTACTGTTTTCTAGATGGTCTTTCAGGTTTCTATCAAATTCCCATTGCTCTGGAGGATCAAGAGAAGACCACTTTCACTTGCCCTTTTGGCACTTTTGCCTTTAGGAGGATGCCGTTTGGTCTTTGCAATGCTCCCGCTACTTTTCAAAGGTGCATGCTATCCATATTCTCCGACTTGTTAGAAAAATCCATCGAGGTATTCATGGACGACTTTTCTGTGTTTGGAACCACTTTCGATGATTGTTTAAACAATTTGAATATTGTGCTAGAACGATGTATTGAGTGTAATCTTACACTTAGTTGGGAAAAGAGTCATTTTATGGTTAAACAAGGTCTTGTTCTAGGTCATGTGGTTTCCAATAAAGGAATGGAGGTTGATAAGGCTAAAGTTGATTTAATTGTTAAATTACCTCCGCCTTCATGTGTCAAAGAGTTTCGGAGCTTTTTAGGGCATGCCGGGTTTTATAGGCGATTCATTAAAGATTTTTCGAAAATTGCCCGCCCTTTGAGTAACCTTTTGTGCAAAGATGCCAAATTTGATTTTACGGAGGAATGTTTAGTCGACTTTAACACTTTAAAGGAAAAGTTAACTTCCACACCTATTGTTGTTGCTCCCGATTGGTCTCTCCCTTTTGAAATTATGTGCGATGCGTCTGACTTTGCTATAGGTGCTGTTTTGGGGCAAAGAGTGAATAAATTTTACCACGTGATTTACTATGCGAGCAAAACGCTCGATGAAGCTCAGGCCAATTACACCACCACCGAAAAAGAATTTTTTGCCCGTTGTGTTTTCTTTAGACAAATTTCGATCCTACTTGGTTGGCTCAAAAGTGATTGTGCATACGGATCACGTCGCATTGAAATATTTATTAAAAAAATCCGATGCAAAACCAAGATTAATTCGGTAGGTTCTTCTGCTGCAAGAATTTGATTTGGAATTTAAAGATAAAAAGGGATCGAAAAACGTAGTTGCCGACCATCTATCTAGGCTAACCGAGGGAGATAATTTTAAGCTTAATAATCCTTTGCCAATTGTTGAAACTTTCCCTGACGAGCAATTATTCGATGTAACAAGGACACCTTGGTACGCTGATATTGTCAATTACATTGTTAGTGGTGTTTTGCAGCCCGACTTGACCTACCAAGGGAAGAAGAGGTTTGTTTCCATGTGCAAGCATTACTTTTGGGACGAGCCCTACTTATTCAGGTTGGGGCCTAATCAGATATTCCGACGTTGCGTCCCGTAGGAAGAGCACGAGAGCATATTGTTATTTTGCCATGAGTTGCACTGTGGGGGACATTTTAGCGCAAACAAAACAGCGCACAAGGTCCTTCAATCGGGATTCTACTGGCCAACATTATTTAAGGATGCCTATTACCATTGCAAGAGTTGCGATCGATGTCAACGAATGGGGAATATAAGCAAAAGGAATGAGATGCCGTTGACGAACAATCTTGTTGTGGAACTTTTTGATGTTTGGGGAGTTGATTTTATGGGTCCTTTTCCACTTTCCCATGGTTTTGAGTATATTCTGGTTGCCGCAGACTACGTCTCTAAGTGGGTGGAAGCAATTCCAACCCGAACTAATGATGTTAACGTGGTTTGCAATTTTTTTAGGGATGTGATTTTCTGCAGGTTCGGGATGCCTAGGGCTGTAATCAGCGACAGAGGCACGCATTTTTGCAATAAACAACTTGCAGGCTTGCTTAAGAAGTACAATGTGATGCATAAGGTCGCAACGGCGTACCATCCACAAACTTCCGGGCAAGTAGAAGTAAGCAATCGGCAAATAAAGGCAGTGCTCGAAAAGACGGTGAAACCGACAAGAAAGGACTGGGCATTAAAGTTGAATGACGCTTTATGGGCATACCGCACGGCCTACAAAACTCCAATTGGAATGAGCCCGTATCGCCTAGTATTTGGTAAAGCATGTCACCTACCCATTTAGTTGGAACACAAGGCGTATTGGGTAATCAAAGCGCTCAATTTGGATCAAGAAAAGGCGGGCGAGGAACGACTTTTGCATTTAAATGAGCTTGATGAGATACGATATGAGGCGTACGAAAACGCTAAACTCTACAAAGAACGGACGAAACGGTATCATGATCAGCGTATCGTTCGTAAATCTCTCGAACCCGGGATGGATGTTTTGTTACATAACTCCCGTCTTAAACTCATGCCCGAAAAATTGGTATCGCGATGGGGAGGAACGTTCAAAGTCGTTAAATTATGGCCGCACGGAGCGGTAGAACTTCTTGATCCGCGGAAGAACGAGCATTTTAAGGTAAACGGGCATAGAGTGAAGCCGTATTTCGTACGAATAGAAGAAATCAATGCGTTTGAGTGCATAGAGGTGCACGACGTTGAAGCTTGAGCAAAACGGGGAGAAGTCGAGCTAATGACTATACAAAAGCGCTACTTGGGAGGCAACCCAACAGATTAGTTAGATTTTTTTTTGTCTTTTGTTTTTCGCATTTATTTTCCTTATTTGTTTTTATTCGATTCAAAACTGATCGGTTCAACTGTGGGTGTTAAAATTGCAGGAAACGAGTGCATTTTCAAAAACCAATAATCTGGGCAGGTAGGACACGGCCGAGTTGCCTAGAACACGGGCGAGTCTCTAAACAGTGAGAAATTGATTTTTCAGGACAGTAGGACACGACCGTGTCAGAGGACACGGCCGGGCCTCAATACAGTGAAAATTTGCTTTCTGAGGGAGTATGACACGACCGTGTCATAGGACACGGCCGAGTCGGTCGACAGTGGATTTTGGCTTATTTAGAACAGCACGACACGACTGTGTCTTATGCAACACGGCCGTGTCAGTCGGTCATGTATAAAAGGAAGCACGACCGATTCCCATTTTTATATTCTCCAAATTTTATTCTTCTTCCTCCCTGCGAACCCTGCGAACCCTAGCATCTATATTTCCGATTTTTCTCTTCGTTTTTAAAGAAATTTTGTGCAAAATCGAGGGGAGATACAAGAATCTGCTACGTAATCATCATTTTTCAATCAATTTCACTCTTCAAAGGAGCAAATCGGACGAATTGGGACCGGGCTTTAATTTTTTTCTCTCTTCAATTTCTCCGAAATCAAGGTATGTTTCTCATGTTTTTTATGGTTATTCTTGGTTATGAACATGCTATGATGATTTGAATCGCTAGTCCTTAATTATCTAGGGTTCTTGAATAAATTGAAGGTGATGAAATTTGGGGAATTTTGATAATTCTTCATGCTTGATGATTAAATTTCTCGATTGAAAACTCTTGTATTAAGGGATGTTTTCCATGATGAAGATGATAAATTTAAACGATAGATTTTGCTTGGGAGTTGTTTTGATCGATAATGTTTATATTGGGGGAATTTTATTGCTTGCTATAAGTTTGGGGGAGGAATACTTTCTCAAGTCCTTGGATAATGATAGATTGAAATTTTTGCAGAAAATGGCATGAGGAAGAGGACGAGGAAATTCACAACGCGGAAGGGGCAGGAATGGCGGGGAACAAGTACAGCCAGCAAGAATGGCTATTCAAAAGGCTGTGGAAACTCCGGAGTCTTATGGAATCAATCTCCCTGAAACACAATATGAAAGGTGGGAAATGCTGGGTGAGAAAAAATGCTCCCAACGAGGTGGCCCGATGACGAATGCATGAACGCAATGGGGATAAGGGAAGATGTGATGAAATTCCTTGAAAGAGTGCATTGGGCGTGGATGATGACTCAACAGTGGCCGACTTATAGGTGTCTGACGATGGAGTTTCTCAGCACTCTCACTATAAAAAGAGATCCGGTAACTCGGGAACCGACCGAAATGACATTCCGGATCAACAACAACGATGAGAGACTGACTATCGTCCAGTTGGAGGAAATTTATCATGCAAGACATAACGGCCATTACCCGATAAATCGGTTCGCTTGTGAAACCTACTGGAGGTCCATGGTAGAATACCCGGGGAGTGAGGCGCGATATTATATTGCAAGATCGGCTAAAGGATCGAACATTCGCAATCCCATACTCAGATACTTACACAAGATGATTGCGAATACAATATATGGCTGAAAGGAAACCGGGCCCATTTCACTTCGGGAGTTATACATCCTGACTCACATGCTCGACAACTCTATTCCCGCAACCGGGGCTATGGTAGCGAAACACTTTGAGGATGTCGCGACAAAGCCAAAGGGGGAGATATGGATAGGGGGTTTGATTACCCCTATCACACTTCACTTCAGTATTTCCATGGCTCAGAGGACTCCCCTTCCTGGAAATATGCTTCTCTCGATCTCCGTAATGAAGGTGATGAACATACTGGACTATGAACAGCGCACAGTCTTCATGCAGACCGACAATGACCACTTCCTTTTCCCGAATCCGCCTTTGACAACCATTAATAATATTCGGGATATGGGAAATCTTCAAATGGCTACGGAGGCACACCGTCGAGCACGGATGGCAGCCGACTTGGCTCCCCCGGGTCACAGCCCTGTCGACCGAAATGTTTGACCTAGGCGCATTATGGATGAAGATAGAGCAGAAAGGCTAGAAGAGGAGGAGGCTTAGGAAAGAGGCCCGGATGACGAGGAGGAAGAAGAGAGCGAAGAAGAAGAAGAAAGCACGAGAAATCGGCCCGAGACGTCAAGGCGGGCTGAAATTGGACGTGCCCTTTCGCACCCATCATTAAGGGAGGAGTTCGTAGCCTACCGAGAGGAGGCTATACGGGAGCGACGCGAGACATTGTCTCTTGTGAGACGAATGTGCGAGTGGCATGTCCAGCAAGGCCACTTCCCTCCGCCCGACCAGTAAACCGGTCGTAAGTATATCTTGACCAATGAAATTCTTTTCTTTATATACTATACCCCCTTCGTTCGTATATTCTTTAATTCAAGTTTTTTTTTTTGGGGGGGGGGGGGGGGGTTGTTCAAGAAATACTTCATTACTCTTGTTTTTATTTGTTTTCGGATACTATTTTGCTTCTTTGCTTATTTTTGGTTGTTTTGAACATTTTGCACTTATTTATGGTGTGTTTTTAATTAGTGAGTTTTTACTTGGTGTGTTTTTATTTTGCAAACTTGAATAAAACTTCGAAGTGAAAATTTTTTTTGGAATGCCTCGGGATTTATTTCGTTGTTTTGATATACAAATCAAGGATAATTTGTTGAGGAAAAATTATTGATAATCGAAACGGGTGTGAAATTGAATAAGTGGTTTTAATATCTTGGAGGTATGAACAAACCTACTTGTGAGCTATTGAGCCTTCGTGCATTTTCTAAAATGCAAGTTTCATTGTCGAGTGTTTCATTCTTGATTTAAGACTCTAGAACTTGCCTTGGTTTCTTGTTCAAAACTACTAGCGTGTGTGTGCAATTGTGTGGAAATGATTTTTTGGCACCTTTGATCTTAACCCTTCGATTTTGGCCATCCCGACATTCGATCATTCCTTAAATAAGCCCAATTGAGGTCATTGTCTATCTCATTGTTAAACCACATATCGAGCTTTCCATTACTATAATCCTTCGATTCCTACTTGAGTAATTAGAAATTATTTTTGACGAGGATACAAAAGATTGTGGTGATATTGGGTGATATACATATTGTTGGGAGTGTTGAAATGGTGAAAATAATTACTCCGCTATTTTTGGGAACTTAGTAACCGGGTGTATTCATGTGACCCATGTTTATATTCGCGTAAAATGGTTACCTTAGATATGAGTATGCTTGGAAGTAATTGTGATCCTAGTAACCGGGTGTATTCATATGGCCCATCGTTTACATTCGCGTAAAACGGATCCTAAATCAACCCAAGCCAAAAAAAAATCGGAGCAATAAGGAGGGTTTGACGCTGCGTTTTTCACTTTCAAAAGTGCTTGTCGCAAGTGGTTCATAATTAAGGGGATGAAAGAAGCAAATCTCAAAAATCTTGAGCTTCTAAAGCGACTATGGTGATTCTAAAATTGCTCGAGTCAAGTCACTTTAGCCATATTTATCCCACCTCGACCAAAGCCTACATTTCAAGCCGAGTAATGCCCTTTTTGATTCACGAAAATTTTGCATGCACAAAACAGTGGTAGAGATTAAGACGATTGGCAAGCCTATGGGGTTCCTTATTTCATTGAATAAGTTTCGAGCGTATACTTATCCATATCACTTTGAGAGTGAGTGAATACACTTGACCAGTGAGGTTTATATTGCCAAGTATTGACTATGATGTTAAGAAAGCACCCCAGAGGTTTGAAAACTTTGTAGAACTCGACTTATTTTACTTGTGAGTATTGATGAAATTTTCGAAGAGGTCCTTTGAGGTATTTTAACAGTTGAGTTCCCCTTTTCAGAATGGTTATTTTAAAGTGATTTTCTTGGGACGATCAAAGTTCAAGTTTGGGGGATTTGATGAGTCGATTGTTGATCAACTCATTCTGTTTTTTCTAGTCGTGTTTTTGTTTGCTTTTTAGTATTTTTGATCTCTTTTATGTGTGGTACTTTGTATTTTTAATTTATAGGTAACCAAGCGAAGATTGTGGTGAAATATGCGTTTTCATAGCTAATATTGGAGTTTATGACGATCAAGGGCTTAAACGGGGCCTAAAACGACGAAAGATTGAAGCAGTATCGGTCGAATCGTCTAAATTCCAGAATCTCCACTCCTAATTGAGATATGTTCTCCTTTGACATATATTCCTCGTGAAATTGGCTTTGAAACGGTACATCATATGCTAAATTCCGAGGTGTATTGATACAAGAACGAAGGATCAAGCCGAAGAAGACCAAAAACCGGACTTGGCTGCACGTGCGACTCGGCCGCACAGGCGAATCGGCTGCACCAGGTGTTGCGATAATTGTTGAACGCAAGTGTACGTTATCGTATACAAGTAATAAAGTGATGGGTGAGTATCGTTCCCATGAGGACTGAATCACTAACTACCGATTTTTGTGTATTCTAGTTTTATTCGAACAATCGAATTTTGGGTTTTGCAATTAATTACTAAGAGAATTAATAAAAGACTAGACAGGAAAAAGGATCGCTTGGAGAAAGAGAATCAAATCATAAATAAGTCTAGGATTCTGAATCCACCTCGGTTTATCCGAATTTACTCTCGATTATCTGAAGTTAATGATTTTCCCAATTTATTGAAGGCGAAGATTGCTAATATACTCTACCGCCTCTCCCGAGGTCAATAGATTTTTCTAAGGGCGAATAACGCACTCTATCCCTAGGTGAATTAATTCGTCAATAGGCAAAAAGCATAAAATCTCCAAAAGGCCACGTAGTTCCTATGAGTATATTCCTATCTCACAGAATAAAACGGTCCTCACCAATTCTCCTCTCCCGATTCGAATTGAATGATTAAAACAATACAACTATTGGCCAGATAATTGAAAGCATTAAACACGATTGGGAAAACTCAACAAAAAGGTAATTAATTAGATAATCTCAAGCAAATCCGTCAAAACGTAGGTTTCATCAAAATCCTAGATTAGGGTTTTAGCCTGACATGCTAATAAATGAAAATACAGAATTAATAGATAAAAGCATTAAAATCAAACGCAGATGAAGAGCTCGGATTCCTCCGTTCTTCGGCTTCCGCCCTCTGCTCTTGAAGTCTTCTGCTTATCTTCCTCTTCTGCCGTCTCCTCCAAGATTCTTTGTTTCCCAGATCCCCCCAAAGATCATTAATTAGGGTCTTAAACCCTTATTTATAGCTTTGCACAGTCTCCAAATCGCGTCCGTGTGAGTAGGTCGAGAACTGGCTTCAAAACGGCCCAAATCCGCGTGGAGCATACAAAAACCGCCTAGTGTGCCGCGGCTCACTAAATCTGTGCCGCGGCACATGGTCTTCAGCTGGAAGCCTGGGCGCCTTTTAATTCATCTGTGCCGCGGCTCACCTGGACTGTGCCGCGGCACAGAGTACAGTCTACTTTGTACCCGCTGGTTGCCTTCCTGTGCCGCGGCCCACTTGCCTTGTGCCGCGGCTCACAGCCAAAATTTGCCGTTTTCGCCCGTTTCGCCTCGTTTTAGCTTCCGGACTCCAATCTCCTGACAATCATACAAAATTAAGGCATTAAAAGCTCATTTTAGCAAATTCACTCTCCAAAATAATACAAAATAATGATAAATAAGCGTATAAAAATACGCCTAACAAATACCCCCAAACTTAAGCCTTTGCTTGTCCTCAAGCAAAAAGAATTAATTTCAACAAAAGAATGTCGTGAATAATCGTGCAACTCGTAGTGCTCTACCTAATCAATACTATCCTGAAATTCTCTCTGAATAATACGAGTATCGTAATAGTGAGCTACTATCAAAACACTGATTCTACAAAGTAACCAAGTTCAGTCCTAATTACTCGTTCATGAAGAAAATCCAGCTCAAAGATTAACAAACGTGAATCAAATCGACCGTCAATATGAAAGGTTAAAATAAACAAGCTAGTTTGCTCCGTTCCACAGTCTAATGGCAAAATTTTCACGAGTTTCATCAAAATAATCCTCGGACAGTATTCCCTTATATATATGCTCAAGAAATTGATTCGAGTTGACCACTAGGTTCGGATCTCGGGATGTTTCATCGGGATAATCCTAGGGTGGCACTTCCATTCTCATGTATTGGGAAACCGTTTGACGTAAAAGACACTCATGTGGCACATGGATGCTTCTAGTTACTAAGTTCCCCTCTACAGCGGAGAAACAACTCGAATAGCTAATTCCCGCATGTCCGAATCAAGGTCGCTGTTTTATGCGAGAGTAAGCAACGGGTCACGCGAGTACCCCCGGTTACTAGGCTCCCTATCATCGGCACATGTGAAATTTCTAAATCACCAGTCTAATCAGGGTCGTCGTTTTACGCGAGAGTAAACAACGGGTCACGTGAATACCCCCGGTTACTAGACTTCCCATCATAGAACAAATATTATCTCGACTATTGGGAAAAACTGACCGACTCTAAACTCAATCTAAATGCCAATACAATTTATGTGACTGGACGACTAGCTAACCGAAAAATGTAACCAAACGTATCGACGATGATTTTAAAACACGTATGAATCCTCTCTTATCCGCCAAGACCTCTACAATCACGAGAAAAATTTCGGACCTAAATGAATACTAAACAGAAACAGAAATCACTAACTACAACTCGACTAAAACTCGACCGTTTCTTCAGAGATAAAAACAGTATCGTAACATCAGTATCACACAAATAGTAGCACGAAAAATTCACGAATAGAGTAAAGTCAAGACAAGCAAGGCTATCGACAAAAAGATAACTAGAAATAACAAAAAATGCAACGAAATAAGTACAGCAATAAATGTAGCGACAGAAAGTAAACCCCCTCCCCAAACTTAGGACGTACATTGACCTCAATGGACAAAATATAATATGCAATAGAATAAGAAGGTCAAGTACTCCCCTCCAGTCCTCTCACGAGCTGGTGCCGACATCATCCGGTAAGCTTGCCTGCTTCTCGACTACATTATGCGGAGCGTGAATAAATGAGCTTGCATCATCAAAGAGGAAGTTAAATACGAGCTCTCAAGTTTAACATGATGTAAGGGTTGGGGACAATGTAGCTCGATAAAATGATTCATTGCATACAATTTAAAGATGCTTGGCTTACCAATTTTTCATTGCAGCAATTTATCAAACACTTGGTATGCACAAGTTAAAATGAAGAACAAGAATTTTGATGGTTAACTCCAAATCCCAAAAATGATAACACAGATAATAGCCATGAATAACGACAACTATCATCACCAATTCGTTCATAATTACCAATTCTATCACAATTAAATACCAAATTCCCCATATTCCAACTCCATTTTAGAGAAAACATTGAAGAACAACTAGCAATATATAACTTCAATTCTTTTCAAATCAAGTATCACTTATGATTAAGAAATCAAGAATTACCTGAAGAATTTGAGAAGGAGACTAAGAGAAGGGTATCGACTAACCTCATTGTGCGAAGGAAGGAAGGAAGGAAGGGACTTTGCTGGCCGATCGACTGTATGAAACATACCTGGGCATTCTTATATTGCGACGGGGGCCGCGGAACAACATAAGTGAGCCGCGGACCAGAGTACAGTCGGCCTGGGACTTATTTGGAATACCGACGGGTGCCGCGGCTCAGTTTAGGCGTGCCGCGGCTCAACGTGTTAGTGTGCCGCGGCTCATTTGCCTCGTGCCGCAGCACAGAGTACAGTCTCCTGGGCGTTTCTTGAACATTTGGTGTGCCGCGGCTCAGGGAATGTGTGCCGCGCTCTGACTCAGTGTGCCGCGGCTCAGTAAAATCGTGCCGCGGCACAGAGTACAGCTTGTTTGGCCGTGTTTCATCAACTGGTGCGTGCCGCGGCTCACTTTTATTGTGCCGCGGCCCATCATTGAATTCCTCCCCTTGGCTGATTCCTGCACAGAATTTTTAAACGAAAACATCAAGACGAGATGGAAGGACGGATCAAAGAAGAATGACGACAAATAAAGACTCTAAAAATGCAAGAAAACAATAAAGATTCTACAACTAATACTCGGGTTGCCTCCCGAGAAGTGCTAAGTTTATAGTCTTCAGCCGGACTTTTCTCACATTCATCCGGCGGTGGATAAGGCGACACTCGTTTTCTGCGTGTCTATTGGATTTCCCAAGTATGCCTTCAACCGTTGTCCATTAACTTTGAATTTTCGGTCATCTTTTTGTACTTCTACCGCACCATGTGAAAACACTTGAACTACGGTGAACGGTCCCGACCATCGTGAACGCAATTTCCCGGGAAATAACTTTAAGCGAGAGTTAAATAGCAACACCTCTTGTCCCGAGACAAATTCTCTCTGCGTGATGTTCTTATCATGCCAAGTCTTTGTCCGCTCCTTATAAAGTTTCGCATTTTCGTATGCATCATGGCGAATTTCTTCCAACTCGTTCAGCTGCAAACAATGCTTTTCACCAGCAGATTTCAAATCAAAGTTTAGTTTCTTTATCGCCCAGTAAGCACGATGTTCCATCTCTACGGGTAAATGGCAACCTTTCCCATAAACCAATCTGTAGGGCGACATTCCGATAGGTGTTTTATACGCAGTCCGGTACGCCCAAAGTGCATCATCGAGTTTAAATGACCAATCTTTTCGAGACGAGCTGACCGTCTTTTCTAGGATCCACTTCAGCTCTCGATTTGATATCTCGACTTGACCGCTCGTCTGAGGATAGTATGCTGTAGCAACACGATGAGTGACTCCGTATTTTCTCAAAACCGCATCAAGAAATTTGTTGTCAAAGTGTGACCCACCATCACTGATAATGGCACGTGGAGTCCCAAAACGTGTGAAGATATATTGTTTTATAAACTTGATTACGACATTGGACCCATTCGTAGGTAGTGCCACCGCTTCAACCCATTTTGAGACATAATCTACGGCCACCAAAATATATAGATTCTTATTTGATGGAGGAAATGGACCCATGAAGTCGATCCCCCATACATCGAACAATTCAACTTCAAGTATGGTGTTCAGCGGCATTTCGTGTCATCTTGAGATGTTTCCCGTCCGTTGACACCGATCACACGCGGACACAAAGGAGTGAGCATCCTTGAATAATGACGGCCAATAGAACCCCGATTGTAAGACCTTCGCCGCTATTCTATTTCCACTAAAATGTCCACCGTAGGGTGATGCATGGCAATGGTTTAGCACACCGTGGATTTCCTCATCTGGAATACATCTACGAATGATTTGCTCGGGGCATCTCTTGAAAAGAAAAGGATCGTCCCACAAATAATACTTAGCGTCCGAGATTAACTTCTTCTTTTGATGGCGTGAGAGGTCGTTTGGAATTGTTTTACTTGCCAAGTAGTTCACTAGATCAGCATACCAAGGCACGTGTTTTGAATCCAACTTGTAGAGCTGCTCGTCGGGGAAGGTTTCCATGATTTGTGGCTGACTTTCTCCCTTCTCGAGGGGACTCTATAATCGTGAAAGGTGATCGGCTATAACATTTTCAGTTCCTTTCTTGTCCCGAATCTCCAAGTTGAATTCTTGAAGGAGAAGCACCCACCGAATCAACCTTGGTTTGGCATCCTTCTTCTCCAAAAGGTATTTTATTGCTGAATGGTCGGTCCACACTATCACTTTCGTTCCCAGTAGATACGCCCGGAATTTATCAAATTCAAAGATCACCGCCAACAATTCCTTCTCCGTTGTAGCATAATTTCTTTAGGCGTCATCGAGTGTTCGGCTCGCATAGTATATGACATGGAACAACTTCCCTCGTCTCTGCCCCAAAACAGCCGCAATGGCAAAGTCGCTTGCATCACACATTAACTCGAACGGAAGGTCCCAGTCCGGAGCGACTATCACTAGTGCCGTGCTTAGAGCTTTCTTCAATAAATCGAAACTTTCTTTACACGACTCATCAAAAGTAAATGGAACATCTTTCATGAGTAGATTGCACAGCGGCTTCGTGATCTTCGAAAAATCCTTAATAAATCGGCGATAGAAACCGACATGTCCTAAAAAACTTCTAATCCCCTTGACCGAAGTAGGCGGAGGTATCTTCTCAATTGTTTCAATTTTCGCTCGGTCGACTTCAATTCCATGTGAGGATATTCGATGGCCAAACAATGCCCTCCTTCACCATAAAATGACACTTCTCCCAGTTCAAGACCAAATTTGTCTCTTCGCATCTTCTCAAGACTTTCTGCAAATTTTTCAAACAAATGTCAGATGAATCTCCAAAAACAGAAAAATCATCCATAAAAATCTCAATACATTGCTCTACCATGTCAGAAAAAATAGCCATCATACACCGTTGAAAAGTAGCCGGCGCATTACATAATCCAAAAGGCATGCGCCTATAAGCGAAAATGCCGTAAGGACATGTAAACGTCGTTTTCTCTTGGTCTTCGGGGGCTATATAAATCTGATTATACCCCGAGTAACCATCGAGAAAGCAATAGAAATCGTGTCCGGCTAATCTATCTAACATCTGATCAATAAAAGGTAATGGGAAATGATCTTTTCTAGTGGCCTTATTTAATTTCCTATAATCTATGCACATACGCCACCCCGTGACAATCCTAGTGGGAATTAATTCATTATTATCGTTTTGAACAACTGTTATCCCACCCTTTTTCGACACAACTTGGACCGGACTTACCCACTTGCTATCAGAAATCGGAAAGATCATACCTGCGTCGAGGAGTTTTAAAACCTCAACTTTTACCACCTCCTTCATGTTTGGATTCAACCGGCGTTGATGCTCCACGGATGGTTTGTAGTCTTCCTCCATCAAAATCTTGTGCATGCAAATTGACGGGCTGATCCCCTTTATATCCGCAATAGACCATCCAAGAGCAGATTTGTACTCCCTCAAAACTCTCAATAATTTCGCCTCTTGATCCCCTGCTAAAGTGGCCGAAAGAATAACTGGAAGGGAATCGTCGGGCCCTAAAATTGCATATTTTAAATGAGGTGGCAGCTTCTTGAGTTCCAACCTTGGAGGTTTTTCGATCGATGGGACTGGTCGAGTTAGTGAACTTCCGAGCTCCTCGAATGGTTGACGAATGAAAATTGGCGGGGAAGCATCCATGTGGCGTACGTAGGCTGCATGCTCTGCATTTAGTTCGGAAACAGCCCCAATCAAAACGGATTCCAAAGGGTCGGGTGGATAATTCTCTCGAAAGGTTCTACTCACGCACGAGTCAATGACGTCAACTTGGAAACAATTTTCAGCATCATTCGGATATTTTACGGATCGAAAGATATTGAACGTTACTTGCTCCTCTTGAACACGTAGAGTCAGCTTCCCCTTTTCCACATCGATCAAAGTTCGACCGGTCTCCAAGAATGGTCTTCCCAAGATAATTGGGATATCTTGATCTTCCTCCATGTCGAGCACAATAAAATCCGCTGGAAAGATGAATTTATCCACTTTTACTAACACGTCCTCAATCACTCCCCTCGGATACTTAATCGATCGATCCGCTAATTGCAAGGAGACCGTCGTCGGATTTGCTTCCCCAATGTCCAGCTTTTTAAAAATAGAAAGGGGCATAAGGTTTATGCTGGCTCCGAGATCGCATAGGGCTCTCTCAAAAGATGAATTTCCGATGATGCAAGGGATGGTCAAACTTCCCGGATCTCTCAATTTAGGTGGGAGCTTCTTTTGTAAAATAGCGCTGCACTCCTCTGTTAATGCGACCGTCTCATATTTCTCGAGCTTTCTTTTGTTTGACAAAACTTCTTTCATGAATTTTACATAACTCGGCATTTGTTCTAACGCGTCGGAAAATGGAATGTTTATGTGCAACTTCTTGAAGACGTCGAGGAACTTTGAAAATTGCTTGTCTAGTTTTTGCTTTTGGAAACGCTGTGGGAATGGGATTTGAGGAGTGGGCTGAGTAGTCGATACTTCCTTTGGCTTGGGCGCCTTATCCTTTTCCTTCTCATTTTGCTCGATCGGCTGCTCTTTGTTATTGATAGGCTGCCCTTTCAACTCCTTTCCACTTCGTAATTCGATTGCTTGCACGTTTTCCTTGGGTTTCATTTCGGCTGCGCTGGGCGATGTACCTTGAGACCGAGAAGACAATAGATTAGCAATCTGCCCCATTTGTGTTTCTAGATTTCGGATGGAGGTAGAATGATTTTGGAGGGTCGTTTCGATGCGGGTCATGAATTGGCTCGTGTTAGCCGCCAATTGAGCAAGAGCATCTTCCAATGATAACTTTGGTGATTGAGGGGGCTGCTGTGGGGGCTGCGCGAAGTGAGCTTGTGGAGGTTTTAAAACTTGCCCATTCCTCCACGAAAAATTTTGTTGATTTCGCCACCCTTGATTATAAGTGCTGGGGTAAGAATTATTTTGTCGATTTCCGTTTCCCACGAATTGAGCTTGCTCCATCGGATGTTGCTCGAACGGGTTCCCGACTTGACACTCCGCGCTAGGGTGAGATCCGTTACACCAATTGCAAGACTCAATGGTGACGGGGGGAGGAGAATGCGAAAATGCTTGAAGCTGCTGAGTCAAGGTGGCGACTTGAGCTGACAATGTGGATATCGGGTCATTACTCGAAATTTCCATCACTCGCTTCGGCATTATTTGTTCGGATGGCCATTGATAAGCATTAGCGGCCATAGCTTCCAACAACGAGTGTGCGTCGGCCATAGTCTTTCCCATCAAAGCTCCACCGGCGGCTGCATCCACGAGAGTGCGTGTAGAGGCACTCAATCCATTGTAGAACGTCTGAATTTGAAGCCAGTCTGGAAGGCCGTGATGTGGGCATCTCTGTAACAAATCTTTGTATCGCTCCCACGCCTCGTGGAGCGATTCCATATCATAATGACCGAAAGTGGTGATCTCGTTTCTCAATCTCGCCGTCTTAGAAGGTGGGAAGAATTTAGCAAGGAAGGCTTGTGCTAACTCTGCCCATGTTGTGATCGAGCCCGGCGGTAAGGAATTCAGCCAAAATTTCACTTTGTCCCTCAAAGAGAAAGGGAAAAGCCGTAATCGGATAGCATCGTCGGTGACACCATTGTTCTTGAACGTGTCACAAATTTCAAGGAAAGAAGCAATATGAGCGTTTGGGTCGTCATTCGGCAATCCACAGAATTGGCTCGCCTGCACCATCTAAATGATCGCAGGCTTGATCTCAAAATTATTGGCTTGGATAGTGGGACGCCGAATCCCCGAAAAGTTTGCGTTGATCTGCGGCATGGCATAGTCTCGAAGTGCCATTTCCGGTTGAGCTTGCTGCACAATATTATTTCCTCCTTGAATTTCGATATTTTTGGCCATGGTCACCGTCGTCTGTAACTCTCGTTTCTCCTTCTTGTTCCTTTGAAGAGTGCGCTCGAGTTCGGTATCCAAAGGTAGTAGGCCTTCGTTACCGAGTTATCTCATGCACTACGCAAAAGATCCTGACAGGAAAAAAAAATAAATAAAATTAAATACACAAAAATAAGTAAATAAAAACGTTCAAACTAAGACTAGAAATACTGAAATCGATATTAGCAAAATTTCAGTCCCCGGCAACGGCGCCAAAAACTTGTTGCGATAATTGTTGAACGCAAGTGTACGTTATCGTATACAAGTAATAAAGTGATGAGTGAGTATCGTTCCCATGAGGACTGAATCACTAACTACCGATTTTTGTGTATTCTAGTTTTATTCGAACAATCGAATTTTGGGTTTTGCAATTAATTACTAAGAGAATTAATAAAAGACTAGACAGGAAAAAGGATCGCTTGGAGAAAGTGAATCAAATGATAAATAAGTCTAGGATTCTGAATCCACCTCGGTTTATCCGAATTTACTCTCGATTATCTGAAGTTAATGATTTTCCCAATTTATTAAAGGCGAAGATTGCTAATATACTCTACTGCCTCTCCCGAGGTCAATAGATTTTTCTAAGGGCGAATAACGCACTCTATCCCTAGGTGAATTAATTCGTCAATAGGCAAAAAGCATAAAATCTCCAAAAGGCCACGTAGTTCCTATGAGTATATTCCTATCTCACAGAATAAAACGGTCCTCACCAATTCTCCTCTCCCGATTCGAATTGAATGATTAAAACAATACAACTATTGGCCAGATAATTGAAAGCATTAAAGGAAAACTCAACAAAAAGGTAATTAATTAGATAATCTCAAGCATATCCGTCAAAACGTAGGTTTCATCAAAATCCTAGATTAGGGTTTTAGCCTGACATGCTAATAAATGAAAATACAGAATTAATAGATAAAAGCATTAAAATCAAACGCAGATGAAGAGCTCGGATTCCTCCGTTCTTCGGCTTCCGCCCTCTGCTCTTGAAGTCTTCCACTTATCTTCCTCTTCTGTCGTCTCCTCCAAGATTCTCTGTTTCCCATATCCCCCCAAAGATCATTAATTAGGGTCTTAAACCCTTATTTATAGCTTTGCACAGTCTCCAAATCGCGTCCGTGTGAGTAGGTCGAGAACTGGCTTCAAAACGGCCCAAATCCGCGCGGAGCATACAGAAACCGCCTAGTGTGCCGCGGCTCACTAAATCTGTGTCGCGGCACATGGTCTTCAGCTGGAAGCCTGGGCGCCTTTTAATTCATCTGTGCCGCGGCTCACAGGTGTCTTGCGGCCTGCAGTACAATCTACTTTGTACCCGCTGGTTGCCTTCCTGTGCCGCGGCCCACTTGCCTTGTGCCGCGGCTCACAGCCAAAATTTGCCGTTTTCACCCGTTTCGCCTCGTTTTAGCTTCCGGACTCTAATCTCCTGACAATCATACAAAATTAAGGCATTAAAAGCTCATTTAAGCAAATTCACTCTCCAAAATAATACAAAATAATGATAAATAAGCGTACAAAAATACGCCTAACACCAGGCGACTCGAGCCACATCAGGTAACTCGTCCATGTCATAAGACACGGCCGGGTCTCGCTCTAGTAAGAATCACTATTTACAGAAGAGTACAACACGGCCGTGTCTTTTATGACACGACCGAGCCCGATCCAGTCATTTTGCATTTCCAGAGCAGTACAGCACGGCCGTGTCATGGGACACGGTCGAGCCTCAATACAAATCCTTTTCGTTTATCCTGCGTAGTACGACACGGTCGTGTCCCAGGACACGGGCCGTGTCACTTTTCGGTGCATATCACTTTCCTTGACATTTTTGCACAACTTTAAGCCTTTCCTTGATACTTTTGGCTATAAAAAATGGAGGTGGAGACCATTTTGAAGATATGCTTATCTTGTGGGAGATATTCTTGAGGAAAAACACAAGATTGAGGGAGAAAACACCAAAAAGTGAGGAAAATGTGAGATTATTTCATCATCTTCTTTGTATGGTCTTGGAGTGAAAAATACATTTGTGAGATATAATAATTCATTGTATCATTTTGTTGTGAATTCTTGAAAGAAGATCATCAAACCTTCATCGGGATTTCGATTTCGGCATTTACAAGGGAAGTTTCTACCATGTTTTGTTCTTCAATTTCCATTATTGTTGTTGTAATAATCATGTGTAGCTAATCATTTCATATGGGTTTTTAGATATAGCCACACACATGTTTTTGATTGTTAGTTCCTTTTAATTTTCCGGGTAAAAGTTTGGGATTGTTCCTCTTATTCGTTCTTCATTTTAGAACTTTTGAATTAGATCATCAAACCTTTTTCATTGTTGCTATTATTACTCGAATCGAGTGTTTTTGTGGGTGTTCGCCATCAAACGACCCGAAAGAAACGATTGTGAATGTTCTCGAGCTTTTTCGCACGATCTTTTAACGATTTACCTCATCAAAAGTAGTCGGTTAATTCATTGTTAGTTAGGGATTCATCCCCATCAAAAGAGTATCTCTTAATTTTCGTTGAGAACAATCGTGATTTTTAGAATCACCGCCATCAAACGGATTTCTTTTTATCGTGAGCAATCGATAATTCCAAACCTTATTTATTTGAGTATCGGAACTAATAATTAATTACGTGTGTGTCGGTGACTCTAAATTCCCATATCATTCTCATAATTGTAATCTCTCTACTATCCGACGATCAAATTGGTGTTGTTATCACTTAGTTTATTTTAATTTCATGCGTTAGTATTATAATCCAATCGAACCATTGATGTATTTTGATTTATTGTACTTTTGTTCATTCAACTATTTGCCGAACAATATCAAACTTTAAACCGTTTCCAATTCCTCGAGAGATCGACCTTGGAGTTACTTGCCGCTTCCTACAAAAGCGATTCGTACACTTGCGAGTATTTAATTTGTCCATCATTTACCATTCAGGCTAGCATGCCGAGATGGTCCAATTAAATCCATATGAATTAATTTAAGAATGCGTCTAGTGGAAATTTCCATTTTGGATTTAAACGAGCCTCTAGCATGTTTTTTTTCATACATGCCTCACAAATGTGGTCTTTTCTGAAATTTAATTTTGGTAGACCACAGACAATGTCATTTTTGGCCAATCTTGAAAGTAGAGGTAAAGAGGCATGACCCAATTTACGGTTCCAAATAATAGCATTTTCATCATAAGAAATTAAGCACTTTTCATTAAAAGAGGATTCATCTTGAAGATCAACAATATAAATGTTTCCATAACGTAAGCCAATAAAAACAATTTGGTCTTTTCTCATTGTAGTACATTGCGTAATTTTAAAAATTAACTTGAGACCAGTATCACATAATTGGGAAACACTTTGGAGATTATGACAAAGACCATCAACAAAAAGAACATTTTCTATAGTTGGTAAAGGTTTCTTACCTATCTTACATGTTCCTTTGATTTGGCCCTTTTTATTACCACCAAAGGTGACACAACTCCAATCTTCCTTTTTCAGCTCTGTGAAAAGATGCTCGTTCCCACTCATGTGGTTTGAACATCCACTGTCAATATACCATTTATTTGATAATGTTGTTGTCCTTGCTTATGCCTCGTCTTCTGCATCGCTGTCGTCAGTTGCGCGGGCTATTAAAGCTAGATTGGTTTGAATTTGTGGTTCATCATTCTCATCATCATTGCTCCATGTATCAACATAGACTTCTTTCTTTTTGAATCTATCATGAGGTGATTTTGATGAACTCATAGGGGTAGCACGACAATCTTTAGCAAAGTGCCCTGGAATATCGCACCTTCGACAAATATTGTCGAATTTTTTATTTTTCGGGAAGTGAATCTTTTTGGATTCATCCCTGGGTTCCTGTTTGATATCTCTCCGGCGCCTTTGTAAGATATTTTTGAATTTCTTTATAATTTTGGCATAGAAAGCCATTTCTTCATCCTCGTCCTCAATCAGTTCATATTCTGGATCACTATCCTCTTTGGCTTTGAAAGCGATCGGCCTTTCTCTTTCTTTGGGCTTTGGTTTCGAATTCCGATGTTTAATGACAATCTCATAATTGATAAGGGATCCAATAAGAGTACTGAATTCCATCGTGTTTAGATCTTTCGACTCCATAATAGCCGTAACTGTTGCATCCCATTCTCTCTGTAGTGATCGTGAGATTTTCATAGCTTTATCACTACTTGAGATAGGTTTGCCAAATGAGGCTAGTCCATTTGTAATAGCCGAGAAACGGTCAAGCATAGCAATAATGCTTTCTCTTCTTTCATAGTGAGTTCATAATCTTGAGGAAGCATATTAATTTTCATTTCTTTGACTTGACTCGTACCTTCGTGAGTAATCTCGAGCATCTTTCAAATTTCTTTGGCCGTTTCGCATGAAGAGATTCTGTTGTGATCTTCAGGATTAAGAGCACAGTAGAGCAACTGAGTAGCTTTAATATTGAAATGGTCGTTCTTCCAGTCGCTCTCATCGTACTCTTCAAAACTTTTGAGTGAGCCACCAGTCTTCTTTGGAATAGTAGGTCCAAGAGCAATCACCTTCCAAATTTCGATATCGTGGGCTCGGATGAAGATAGACATTTTCTTCTTCCACATCATTAAATTTGAACCATCGAAGAAGGGAGGGCGATTGAGAGCGTTACCTACAAGAGAAGAATGGATGTAGGCCATATCTGGATCTTTTCTCTAGCGGGTGTTAGACCGATGAAAAAGAGACCTCTCCGATACTAATTATTGGATTGGTACCGCCACTAGAAGGGGGGTTGAATAATGCGCAGTATAATTTTGAACTCTTTTTGTGCGGAAGCTATTAATTGGAGTAATAGGAGTGCGGAAAACAAAGAACACACGAAATTGTTTGAGAGGTTCGACTATAAACCAGCCTACGTCCCCTACCTAGTGTTATCGACTAAGACTTTTCTAAAACGTTGAATGCACTTTCTAGTTTAGTGCCAACTCTTACAATAGCACTTTCTAGATTAGTGCCGAACTTTACAGTTTCTTGATTTTCGGCCTCAAGAACAACCTCACTATAATCTCTCTTGTTTTTAAGGATTCAAGACAACCTCACAATAACTCAACAAAAGTTGCGAGTAAGGAAACTTGTCTTTACAAAAGATAGCTCACATTGATACAAGAATATAGATATCGTATTGATAGAATAATTCTTCTCATATAATAATAATCTTTTCAGAGTATAATGATAGCTTGATATGCTCAGAAATTGCTTGTGTATGCTTGTATATTCTGGTGAATTCTTGTGTCTTTCCAACACCTTGGATGTCATGAATATATAGCCTATTTGAGCCATTTTCCTGTTGGAATAGTAGGCCTATGTTACGTACGTTAAGTAACCTATGTTACGTATGTAAGCCATGTAACGTACGTTAGGCAACAAGGCTAACATACATAACGAAGACCAGCTGAAGATACAGCATGGAGAACGTACGAATGTGCAAGGACCAACGTACGTAATGATCTGAACTTAACGTACGTAATCAACATGGTTAACATGCATTATGGGAAGATGAATTACAAATTCAAATATATCAATCCGTTGGATTGATTCTAGAAAGTCAAAAAGCATGCAATAGATATGAAGCATAACGTATGCTACACATTATTCTTAACGTACGCTAAAGGATGTGACGTCATGGAGTAGGTCATCATATCAACGGCTATCTGAGATTGATATAACGTACGCTACGATGTGACGCCCCGATTTTCCAAGCATTTATTTTGGGGAATAAAAGAATAATCAAAGTACATATTTGTATATTTTGAAAATAATTATACTCGCCAGGAAAATCGAATCGTCACACAAGTGGTACTGAACTTAAATATGAAATTTATGTCAATGAATTCAAAATTTCAAAGTGTCCAAACATAATCGGATAAAATTTGCAGCGGAATAATTAATTGAATAAATAGAAACAAACTTGTTTCCCCAATACTTGAATTTAAAAATTGAAATAATAAAATAAATCTTCATCATATACCTCGTAGCCTCGCAAATTCATCCACTGCCATTACAATTAACCTGTGGTTTAACAAAATAAGATGGGGGTGAGATTCCTTCAGCTCGTAGGAATTTACACAATATCACAGTAATATGCAATCTCATGGAGGCATAGAATAATAAAAAGAGTAATTTCTTTTTTACACTAGAACCTTTTGCCCAAATTTGAAGTTACACCACAACTTTTTTTTTCACTCGACACCGAAAACGTTAGCCAACACTTTACATTTACAAAAAGGTTGGGACGGAGTTTGTTTGTCCGTCAGTTTTCCATATTTTTCAGATTTTTTTTTTACTTTTTATTTTCGAATTTTAAATAAAAAATTCTGATTTTAAATATTATTATTCCAGATATTTTTTCTTAAAAAATAAAAATTATGTCAGATTTTTTAAATTTTCCAGAATTTTTAGAATTTTTTTTATTTTGTATTATCGAATTTTAAATAAGAAATTATGATTTTTAATATTATTATTCCAGATATTTTTTTCTTAAAAAATAAAAGTTCCCATTTTTTTGTCAGATTTTTTAAATTTCCCAGAATTTTCAGATTTTTTTTACTTTTTATTCTCGAATTTTAAATAAAAGTTCTAATTTTTAATATTACTATTCCAGATATTTTTTTCTTAAAAAATAAAAGTTCAGAATTTTTTTTCTTCAAATTTTTTAAATTTTTCAGTTTTCAAGAATTTTCAGAATTTATTTTTATTTTTTTCAGATTTTTTAAATTTTCCAGAATTTTCAGATTTTTTTTATTTTTTATTTTTATTTTTTTGACGGAATAATGACATCCAACATTTGTGTGATTTCAAAATTTTGAAAGGTTTTGGTGTCGGATGAAAACAAAAGGTTAAAGTGTAAACTCAAATTAGCCCAAAAGCTTTTAGTGTAAAAAAAACTCTCTAATAAAAATGCTGTAATAGTAAAATCTAAATCTGACACGTATAACATGAATCGAGCATGCATAACGTAGTATATATTTTGTGATCAACTGCTTGTCACGTACGTATAACATGAATCTAGCATGCATAACATGAACTGATATTACAGTTATTACCTACACAGTCCCATAAAAGCAATTAAAGTGATAACATAAAATTCCCACCTGATATATATAGCTTGAATTGGATGAAATGCAGAAAGCTCAACTCACAAATTTCTGTGCCCGAAAATCCTCGTTATTATCTACAAAATAAATAATAACGATTCAATACTAAAGTAAAATAAATCAATTAAGTATATAATTGAAACATAACTAATTGAAAAAGTCAAAGTAATAAAGGATCTGATTTTATATGTTGAAAGATGATTGGGGTAAAATCGCAGGAATTAAGAATTAAGTGCTTAAATTGAAAGCAGAGTAAACTGGAGGGGGACCGAAATTGAAGGACTCGAAAAAGGATGGGTTAAAATCAAAGTATCTAGGAAGCCTGGGGTTCAATTGAATAACATTAAAAAAAGGCTGGGTATAAAACCCCTATTCCTTCTCCGCAGTCGGCAGAAACCATTCTCACTTCTCGCCTGTTCTTCACTCTCTCTGAAATTCTCTCTCTAGATTTTGGGTGAAGCAAGATGCAAAAGGGGAAGCAAAATTCATCCTACCTTCCTCCCGGCTGAATCCTGGTGAATTATACACCACACACCGGAGTAAAAACACACATACACCGGTGAAGATGAATCATCAACGAGGGGCGGACAGCAACAACACACACACTCCGATTAACCATCCGCGTCTACAGGTTGCAGCGACGGTGAGTTCCAGTAGGTCGTGAGGTTCCGAGATGGTGGATTCCAACCCGCACAACATGGCAGCGCCATCTGGATTCGCAGAGTGGGCGGCAACCCCAGCTTCAGGCGAGACGGCAATTTGGTATGCGGCGGTGCTCCGACCCTCATGTCCGGAGATGATTTTGGAATTCAGGTAAAAGTTCCAATTTCTGAAAAATGGATTTTGAGTTTTGAGGGCTTGGTTCTGGGTAAGTGGGTTGGAGCGTTTGGCCGATTGGAATTGGTTTGGGTTTCTGAGATGGAATTTCGGGCTATGGAAGATCTGCTGTGGAGTTGATATTTCTCTTATCTCGCTCGGTACGGACTATATGAATTTACAGGTGAAGCTTGCATTTTCAAGAATATGATGAAATTTAAACTTAATTATGGTTAATTAAGTTTAATCATAGTTGGTTAAATTATAACACAAGGTTAAATTTAATTGATATAATAATAATATAATAATAATAATAATAAATGTAAAAATAAGAATTTGGTAATAATGATAATAATGTCGGAAAATGATAATGATAATAATAGTAATGATATTAGTACTAATAAAAATAGTAATAATAATAATAATAATAATAATAGTGTTAGTATTATGCTTGAATAAATAGTAACAATATTGTTGATAATAATAAATAATGACTACTTGAAAATAACTAACAAGATGACTCGGGCTAGAATTTATTATATGTCGAAATAAATTGGCTACGACTTAACGAGATTAAATGGACTGAGTTTCATGGCATGAAATTGACGTGAAATAAACGTGCATGGATTAGTATTGACTAATCTCATGTATATAAATAAATATTATGAACATGATTGAAAATAATGCATTAATTAATATTATAATAATATTAATGAAATAAATGCATATAAAAATAGCGGATATTACATACGATGAATGACTAACGTACGCTACGTAAGAAACAAAAGCTACTGGACTGAAATGAAAAGTTGATAATGTACGCTTCAGGGAAGTGTTACATGTGCTAAGAGCTTTACGTACGCTATACATGAAGCATAACGTACGCTATGAAGAGGGCAACGAACAACGGCTAGTTTAGGCTTTGAATTATCTACATATTACTCTCCTCTTTCCTTCCGATGTGATCTTTAAATTTCAACAACACTGTAATATACTTATCAATAAAATAACTATTTATCTCAAAAGATTACAGCTCATGATCTAATGCTATTACTTTAATTATATTTTGTGTTGAAATTTTTTACTAAGTATAAAACATCGATAAGTCTCAAATCTGTAAGAACTTGTCTGCGAACAGTTCATAGATTAAGTTGTATTCAAATAGGATTACTTCTTGTAAGATTGTGCTTATAAACCAATCATAATTTAAGTTGTAAAACACTTAGTCCTGTAAGGTTTCTTATCTTAGAACTTGCCTGCGAGCAGTTCTAATTTTTAAACTAAGTCTCGAAGATCAGAACATTCAACAAAAAACTTGAAGAGAACCTCTTTTTAATAGAAGTTTTGGCATTATCAAAAAAGGGAAATTATTGTGTAAAATCCTCCCTGTGTTTTGAGAATTGCCTCATACCAAGATCTTCAAAGTAAGAATATCAGTCTAAGTATGGAAGGTGTTAGGAGAACATCATACAGCTTGTCTATAGTGCATAAGATCTTCCAGCAAAGTCAAGAGTCCTTTCCTACATCATAGATTTCAAGATACATCAAAGACGAAGATATTGGATACAGTAAACATGTTGTAAGGGTTTTACTTAGGAAAAGTAAAACACAAATCCAACAGGGCTGAATAGACTTTAAACCGTTGAGAAATCATATATTCTTTATTCATAGAGTATTAACGGTTAAAGTAGCATTTAATGCTGATATAACATTATTTAATACGGCCGAAGAGACTACAGTCTGAAGAGCATTTAATGCTAGTGAAAAAGAATGTCGGAAGAATTAAATGCGAATTGCCTTTAATTCGAAACATTCTGAAGCCGTCAATCAGAGCAGTCTCAATATCACCAACCGGACAATGAGTACATTTATAATGGATCTATTTTCAAGGTTATAAATAGCTCCAAGCAAGAGGACATTGCTCACCTGATGATTAAAAAAATTGACAATCTGATTACTAAGCTTTCAATGAGCATATATTTCTTCAAGCATACAGCTTCATCAAAAGAGAAGAAATATATAAAGTTCTCAATGCGAACAGCACACTTACAGCGAAACACTCATCAAGCATATAGCTGTTGTTCGATCTTGTCATACCAATCTTACCGTTTAGTTTACTTAGCCCTGTGTGGACTAAGCCTTGCTATCTCTGACCTGTGTGGGACGAATAGCTCCAAGGAAGAATCTTCAATCTGTGTGAGAAGAAGCAAGTCGAAGAAGCCAAAGCCAATCTGTGTAAACGGACCAAGCTACTGTCTATCCATAAGTGTGAATGATACATCGACGTGTTTAGTTAAAGTCACATAGTTGTGTACGTCGTGAATTTAATAAACAATCAAGTCCTGTGTGGAGGACCAGTGGACGTAGAGGGGTTTACCTCGAACCAATTTAATCAGTGTGTCTTTACTTTTTATCTGTACTATATTCTATCTGCCTGTGTGATTTTAATACACATATCGTAAAAACCCATACGCATCAAGCTAACAAGAGATCACTCAGTTGCTATATTTATAGCAACTTAACCTTAGACTTTAGCTACGCAAACAAACTTCAAAACAGATACAACTTATTCACCCCCCCTTCTAAGCTGCTTATATTGTATACTGTGGCCAACAACTATAAATTAATCACAAGTAGTAATGAAGCAGTAAGTAAGCACACCACTTTAGAAGCCTCCGTAGCTGCCTGATATTCAGCTTAACATGTGGAAATCGCAGTTGCACATTACTTTGTACTTCTCCAAGATACTGCTCCACCATTCAGAGTAAAGATATACCCTGATGTGGACATCTGCGTATCTATGTCTCCTAAAAATTCCGAGTCCGTATAACCCATCACTTTAAGTTCTCCACCGCCGTATGTTATAACCAAGTTTTTAGTCCTCTTCAGGTACTTAAGAATGTTCTTTACAACAGTCCAATGTTCCTGCCCAGGATTTGACTGAAACCGGCTTACAAATCATAACGTACATGAGGCTACCCACTGACGAATCAAATGGTACCTTGCTCATTTCCTTCTTGTCTTCCTCACTTTGAGGACACATTTCTAAGGAAATTTTTATGCCATATCGCGTAGATAGGAACCCTATTTTAGAATTTTCCATCCTAAATCGCTTAAGGATCTTTTCTATACAGAGGGCTTGGGGAAGACCTATCATTCTCTTCGCTCTATCCCAATATAGACGAATACCTAGAATATATGTGGCTTCTCCCTAGTCTTTCATTGACAACTTATTACAAAGCTAAGCTTTCACAGAATTGGGCATTCCTACGTCTTTTCCTATAAGTAGAATGTCACCGACATATAGTACTAAGAACACAATTTTCTCCCACTAACCTTATTGTAAATACATAGATCCTCTCCGTTTTTGACAAAATCAAACTCATTGACTGTCTCATCAAAACGAAGATTCCAACTTTGCGAAGCCTGCTTTAGTCCATAGATGGCATGCTGAAACTTGAATAGTTTATGAATATTGACCTCAGATATGAATCCCTTAGGCTATTCCATATAGATCTCCTCCTCAAGGTATTCATTCAGGAATGCTGTTTTCACATCCGTTTGCCATATTTCATAATCAAAATAGGCCGTTATGGTAAGCATCATGCAAATAGACTTTATCATGGGTAAAAGTGAAAAGTCTCGAAGTAATCGATCCCCTCTCTTTGGGAATAACCCTTCCCCACAAGCCTGGCCTTATAGGTATCAACCTTACCATCTCCATCGGTCTTTCTCATATAGATCCATTTATTTTTAATAGGCACTATGCCCTTAGGACGATACACTAAAGTCCTGTTGGGATTCCGGATACAAAATCGAATACGCAGCATAATAATAAAATTCAATATAATGAATCCCAAACAGGATCGATCAAGTATATATACGAAAAATAAATTGACAAAGACAAAAGGATCAAAGTCCCATACCTTTGAATCCTTTGATAATATCTTCGTAATTTTGATGATGATCACGAACCCGAACCCGAGCATGAATCCATTCCTTGGAAACATCGAAAACACGATGTCTCTACTTCACCACGCGACGGAACTTGACCGAAAAAATTCAACGCAACTCCGTTCGTCAAGAACATGGCTAGGAAGTTATCGCCGAAATTTTTTTCTCTCAATTTTCTTACTTGTTTTTCACTTCTAAAATGATGAACAAGATGAAAAAGAAAATTATCCCCCCTCTCACTTAGCTCTCGGCCGAACCAAAGGATGTTGAAGTGGTGGTGATGTTGTCTTATTTATTTTAAGTCATCATGACAAAAATAAGATATTATATGATAAGAATCTTATCAAATCATGTGGAAAAACATGTGAAGGATTCACAGGCCTAATCTTACAAATAAACAACAACACACCAAGTCAACTAATAGGGGAGGGGCGGCCTTGAGGAAGTTTCCAAGAAACGGGCCGAGTCATCCGACTCGTGTACCGGACGTTCGTCAAATAAATCCGTTAAATACACTCCGTTTTATTTTCAATGCATTTATACTTAATTAATTAATCTAATTAATTAATTATATCAAATACAAATATATTTCTCTAAGAAATATTATTTATGAATTAAATTAATTACCTAGTAAATTAATTTTAATTCATAAGACCGCTATTTGATTTGTCCAATAAATCATAATTAGATATCCAATATCTAATATTAATAGAGAGATGATAAATTCATATTTACCCATCAACGATCCTGATGTGCCACTCTGTAGGTCCGTCTCAGCTGGCATTGGGAGGAACAAATGAGTGCGGGCAACATTTAGCCAGACTAGCGGGCCGCAATGTAAACCCCGAGTGAAAACGAATGAAGGAATCATTCCAGAACCATTATATCGTGAATATCATATACGTATAGACCCTTCATCAGATGTCCCGGTCAAGTCTTGGGGTTGCGGTAAAGTCAAACCCTACTGTTGACTAGACACTATACATGTGTTAATGCAAATCAAGACCGACTGATTACTAGTGTATCCAATACGACTAGATCAGAATGTTTTGGCCAAAGGATTGTGATCTTATTTGCCATTAACCGTGTAGGACATTCGACTGCTCACTAACAGGATATAGAATCCTTTCTTGGCGTACAGTAAAGACTACTACCTGCCCGTATATTCCGCACTTCGAGGTTGACCCAACGATTAAGCAAATGGGTCTAACTACTCTAATGACAAACTAAATGTCACATGCACATCTCTTACTGAACCCTAAAGTCAAAGGTCCACGTATACTATCACAACCTTTCGATTCGTCATCGACTCTCCGAGAGTGAATAACATGTGACTGAATCAAGTATGAGTCGTGTACGAGTATACTGGTCCCAGAATGGAAGGTCCGCTCTTATTTACATAGACTTCACTCCAATGTTTGCCAAATCAAGAATGCATTTGAAATACAATAAACAGTGAATGAATGATATTGCCTTTTATTGATAATTCCATAATTACAAGTACAATGCCTATTCTCTCTTATCCACTGAGTGGCATTCGAGGACATATTCATAACAATATCCCAGTTGTACTCAATGCCACACATCATGGTATCCAATACCCATGTTCTTCAGATGTTTTTCTAAAACAGCCTGAGATAACGGCTTAGTCAGCGGGTCAGAGACATTGTCTTTTGAGTCTACTCTTTGCAACGAAACATATCCTTTTTCAACCATGTCTCGAACGATGTGATACTTTCTCTCTATATGCTTGGTGTTGTGGTGAGCCCTCGTCTCATTGGCTTGGACGACAGCTCCATCATTATCACAGAATAGTGATATATGCAGCTCCACATTAGGCACCACTTGAAGTTCTTGCACAAACTTCTGTATCCAAAATGCTTCCTTGCTAGCCTCTGAGGCAGCTTGGTACTCTGCTTGGCAGGTGGAATCTGCAGTAGCGGTTTGCTTGGAGATTCTCTAAGATACTGCTCCTCCATTGAGAGTAAACAAATACTCAGATGTCGACTTAGAGTCGTCCTTGTCTCCTTGAAAATCAGAATCGTTAAATTCAACTACCTTCAGTTCTCCACCACCGTAAGTAAGAACCGTATATCTAGTTCTTCTTAAGTACTTAAGAATGTTCTTGACGACAGTCCACTATTCCCTTCCCAGATTTGCTTGAAATCGACTTACCAAACTCACAGCGCAGGCTAAGTCCAGTCTCGTACACAACATAGCATACATAAGGCTACCTACTCCCGAGGCTTAGGGTACCTTACTCATCTCTCTTTTGTCTTCCTCACTTTGAGGACACATTTTCTTGGTGAGATGAATTTCATGTCGCATGGGAAGGAACCCTCTTTTAGAATCATCCATCTTGAATCTTCTCAGGATCTTATCTATATAGAGGGCTTGGGAAAGTCCTATCATTCTTCGCGGTCTATCTCTGTAAAGACGTATCCCTAGAATATAGGAAGCTTCTCCCAATTCTTTCATGGAGAACGTTTTAGAAAGCCAAGCTTTCACAGTGCTGAGCATTGCTATGTTATTTCCCATAAGTAAAATATCATCTACATATACTACTAAGAATGCAATGTTGCTCCCACTGACCTTTTTGTAAACACATGGATCCTCCTCATTTTGCACGAAATCAAAGTCCTTGACTGCTTCGTCAAATCAAAGGTTCCAACTCCGAGATGCTTGCTTCAGCTCATAAATGGCTCATTGTAGCTTACACACCTTATGAATATTAGCTTTGGACTTAAAACCCTTAGGTTGTTCCATATAGATTTCATCCCCGAGGTATCCATTTAGAAAAGCTGTTTTGACCTCCATTTGCCATATTTCATAATCGTAATGGGCAGCAATGACAAGCATCATTCGAATTGACTTGATCATAGCTACATGTGAGAAGGTATCATGATAATCGATCCCTTCCCTTTGGGTATAACCCTTTGCCACAAGCCTGGCGTTATAGGCGTCAACCTTGCCATCCCCATCATTCTTTCTCTTATAGATCCATTTACTTCCAATAGGATTCATGCCAGTTGGTAGATCTACTAGAGTCCAGACCTGATTGGCATGCATTGAGTCTATCTCAGCTTACATAGCTTCTTGCCATTTATCGGAGTTCACATCCACTATCGCTTGGTCATAGGTGATAGAGTCGTCCTCACGGCTATCAGGTACGTCGTGGAGACCCAGTTCCTCAACATGTGTATAGCATACCTCTCAGGTAAGTGAGACACCCTATCAGACCTTCGAAGTGGAGATTGTGTCACAATAGGTTCGGTTCGTGATCCATGATCAGATGTCACCTCAGGACTTTCTTTGCGCTCTTCCAAAGAGACATTTCTACCCAAGCCACCTTCCTGAATGAATTCATCCTCAAGGAAGTGCGCTTGTAAAGCCACAAGGACCCTATGGTCTTCTGGCATGTAGAATAGATAACCCATCGAGTCCTCTGGGTATCCACTGACACGTCCCTTGATGGACCTTGCTTCAGTTTGTCCACCTTAGCCTTCTTGACATAGGCTGGACATCCCCAAATCCTTATGTGATTAAGACTTGGTTTCTTACCTTTCCACATCTCATGCGGAGTGATAGGAATGGATTTGGAAGGACATCTATTAAGGATATAAGCAGCGGTAAGTAAGGCGTACCCCCACAGGTAAATTGGTAAATCAGTGTAATTCAACATGAAGCGGACCATGTCTAACAAAGTCCGATTTCTCCTTTCTGAAACACCATTTAACTGTAGGGTTCCTGGCAGCGTGAATTGTGAAACTATTCCATGTTCCTTAAGGAACTCATCAAACTCGGTGCTCATATATTCGCCATCTCAGTCTGATCGAAGTTCCTTGATATGACATCGAGGCTATTTTTCAACTAGGGCCTTATATTCCTTGAATTTAGTAAAGGCTTCGGAATTCTGTTTCATTAAGTACACAATACCATACCTAGTTTGATCATCTGTGAACATTATGAAATATTGATATCCATCTCGAGCTGCTTCTAAAGCACCACAAATGTCGGTATGTACCAACCCATGCTTTTCAGCAGCCCTTTCAAAAGTCCCTGTGAAGGGGGACTTAGTCATCTTTCCTCTAAGGCAGGATTCGGAAGTTGGATAGGGTTCTACACCCAATGCACTTAAAAGTCCATCTTTCTCTATTTTGTGAACCTTGGTATGACCAACATGACCAAGTCTAAGGTGCCACTTAAGAGCTTAATTAGTATCATGCCTGCCACGTTTCCTAGTTATAGTGTTCACTGCTGATTTATTTTGTAAGTTCAGATGATATAAACCATTCAACAATGTAGATGTGCCAACCAATTTATTTCGAAAATAAATTTTACAACTACCATTGCCAATGAAGAAATAAAATCCTTTTCGTTCCAATACTGGAATGGACACAATATTCTTATGCCCCTTGGGCAAAACTAGTACTTCATCTAACGTCAAAATAAAACCAGATTCCAAACCCAGTAGGACCGATCCAATATCAGTTGCCTCGACACTATGTCCACTCCCGACAGTGATCATCACTTCCCCAGTTTCAAGCTGCCTACTTCATTCCAGATCCTGATTCATAGTACAAATACGAGAAGTAGCACCTGAATCCATAATCCATGAAGCAGAATATACAGTAGCGAAACAATTAGATTCAAAAACTAAAAGTTCCGTACCTGATGCACCATTGATCTTAGGAAAATCCTACCCTAGTGGCCCAGCTCACCGCATTCAAGACATTTGTCCATAGGTTTGGGACCGCCTACCTTCTGAACCTTTAGGGACTTGCCCTTGCCTTTATGCACCCCTTCTTTGGTTTATACTGCTCGTAGGTCCTTTTCTTCTTGTTCTTGGACCTCCGAGGCCCAGAAGAAATCAAAAGAGTAGCCTCCCTCGGCTTAGTCTTCATGTTAGACAATGTCGTCACCAGTTTATTCATTAGCCCAGCTAATGTGCATGAAATCTCATTACAATTGAAATTCATTACAAACTGCACGAAGGAGTCAGGCAGAGATTGAAGAATCAGATCAATCTGAAGGGATAAATCCATATGAAAGTTGAGCACCTCGAGCCTCTCAATCATAGAGATCATCTTGAGGATGTGGTCTCCCACTTTCTCCCCTTCCTTCATCCTAGCACTGAATAACTGCTTCAAGATCTCATATCTAGCAGTCCTACTGTGCTATCCATAAAGCTCGGTCAAGTGTGCGAGAATCTGCCTAGCAGAAGTCATTTTCTCGTGCGCTCTCTGCAGGTCATTGGTCATTGAGCCCATCATAAAGCCACGGACCAGCACATCATCCTTGACCCATTTTTCATGGACGTCAATCTCTTCCTGATTACCCCTAGCCCGGACTGCAGTCGGTGGAATGTCCGCCTACAAGACGTATCCCAGAGACTCCATGCTGAGTACAATCATCAGATTCCGCAACCAGTCAACGAAGTTGGGGCCAGTTAGGAGATTCTTTTCAGTATTGCAAGTGGGTTCTTTGCTATTTTAGAGAGATATTGTTTCGTTTCTCTGCATTGATTTAGACAAGATTGAATTAGTGACTTGTTTTATTATGACCAAGTATAGAGTTTAAGGGCTTGTATAATTCTTATCTCGGATCCCACTAATTTTATCGGAATTACACACTCCCATGTTATAACCCGGAAGTCATGGTAAGATCGACTTCTTAGTGGTGATCAAGTTATTTACAAATTTTAACAGACGCAACCTGTGAGGTTTCTTGCCTATTAATTTTTGTAAAATGGTGTCCAACACCAACCCATCCAACGGATGATTCGATCTTCTTTTACCCCTAGTCTTCATGTCCTCACCCTATCAGGTTTCTTGGCAATCCATACTATCTAAGTTGTTGACCATCAATGTCTATCAGTCTGACGATTGAATCTCGCCCGGCAACCTATCAGATTTCTAGTGGCGAAATTTATCACCAACCGAAGGCATCTAATGCACTCAAGAAATTTTCAACCTCTACCAAATGTACTACCCCGATAACTCGGAAGCATAGCACACCAGCTCGGGTATTAATTTTCTACGAGTTTAGTGGAGGGTAGGAAACCTCGTAACCTTTTTCAAACTTAGTCTGTTTGTTGTCGGGAGAATTTCGCGACTAATGTTACAATTTGCACATTAATTCAATTATAAGCGCGTTTGTATTTGTCAATCATTCAAAATGAAAAACAGTAAATAGCAACCTAGTTACTACCAATATATAGCTCATGGACTTTTTCTTAAGTACTGGGCCAAGCGAATGACCCAATAAAGAAAATAAAAACAGTCTTCGATTCTTCGTCTTCTCGATCAGTTGTCTTCGGTCTTCGTCACAACCAAATAAATAATTACATCATAGAAAAATGCATCCTATACAAATTTTTCTAGTAAAAATAAATAGGCTCAAAACAGCCTTTACAACCCAATCGAATTGAACAAATCAAAAACTAAGTCCACGAGCTATATCACCATCACATAAGGCATTCCATAAAACATCTAACGACAATTAAATTAAATAATTAATTTAATATATTAATCCAATTAGTATAAGAAATTAATCTATTCAATTTCTACAATATTAAACCAATTAATATTAAATGGTATTAAAGATTAAATAATTAATTAATATATTAATCCAATCAATATAAAAATTAACCTATTCAATTCTGATGGTATTAATCCAACTAATACTTATAATTGTCATTTTAATTTGTTCGAAGCAATCCGGCCAAAATAATATATCGTTTAATTTATTTCCCTTAACAAAAATAAACCAAATATTTATTTAAGTCAAATTAAATCCAATTAAATTTCGGAAAATAATTACAATGAAAAATAAACTCAAAACGGAGTCCCGAGCAATCCAGTACCAGGGCCTAGCCCGCAGACCGATTCAAAATTGGGCCAAAAACCCGAGAGACATCATGACTCGGCACAGCTGAGCCCATGCCCGGCAGTCTGGCCGAGACTCTCCCGGCAGCCGGCCCAGGCAGTGATGCCGGCACCACTGTCGCAGCCCCGTTTTCTCATTTTTCCGGCTCGTTTCTAAAATGTGATGTTACGACGAACAATTAAATATTTCTGATTATACCAATTATGATACTAAATCATAAATATAATCTAAAAGCATTCAAAATACACATATAATCGTATATATGGTATCAATGACCCCGCTCCGATATCACTGTTGGGATTCCGAATACAAAATCGAATACGCAGTGGAATAATAAAATTCAATATAATGAATCCCACACATGATCTATCAAGTAACGTATATACGAAAAATAAATTGACGAAGACAAAAGGATCAAAGTCCCATACCTTTGAAGCCTTTGATAATATCTTCGTAATTTTGATGATGATCACGAACCCGAACCCGAACACAAATTCCTTCCTTGGAAACACCAAAAACACGATGTCTCTACTTCACCACGCGACGAAACTTGACCGTAAAAATTCAACGCAACTCCATTCCTCAAGAACACGGCTAGGAAGTTATCGCCGAAATTTTTTTCTCTCAATTTTCTTACTTGTTTTTCACTTCTAAAATGATGAATAGTATGAAAAAGAAAATTCTCTCCCCTCTCACTTAGATATCGCCGAATCAAAGGATGTTGAAGTGGTGGTGATGTTCTCTTATTTATTTTAAGTCATCATGACAAAAATAAGATATTAAATGATGAAAATCTTATCAAATCATGTGGAAAAACATGTGAAGGATTCACATGCCTAATCTTACAAATAAACAACAACACACCAAGTCAACTAATAGGGGAGGGGCGACCTTGAGGAAGTTTCCAAGAAACGGGCCGAGTCACCCGGCTCGTGTACCAGACGTTCGTCAAACGAATCCGTTAAATACACTCCGTTTTATTTCTAATGTATTTATACTTAATTAATTAATTCAATTAATTAATTATATCAAATACAAATATATTTCTCTAAGAAATATTATTTATGAATTAATTAATTACCCAATAACTTAATTTTAATACACAAGACCGCTATTTGATTTATCCAATAAATCATAATTAGATATCCAATATCTAATATTAATAGAGAGATGATAAATTCATATTTACCCATCAACGATCCTGATGCGCGACTCTGTAGGTTCGTCTCCTGGCATTAGGAGGAACCAAGGAGTGCGGGCAACACTTAGCCAGCCTAGCGGGCCGCACTGTAAACCCCGACTGAAAACGAATGAAGAGATCATTCTAGAACCATTATGTCTTCAATACCATATACGTATAAACCCTTCATCAGATGTCCCGGTCAAGTCTTGGGGTCAGGGTAAAGTTAAACCCTACTGTTGACTAGACACTATACATGTGTTAATGCAAATCAAGACCGACTGATTACTAGTGTATCCAATACGACTAGATCAGAATGTTTTGGCCAAAGAGTTGTGATCTTATTTGCCATTAACCGTGTAGGACATTCGACTGCTCACTAACAGGATACAGAATCCTTTCTTGGCATACAGTAAAGACTACTACCTGCCCGTATAGTTTGCACTTCGAGGTTGACCCAGCGATTAATCAAATGGGTCTAACTACTCTAATGACAAACTAAATGTCCCAGGCACATCTCTTACTAAACCCTCAAGTCAAAGGTCCACGTATACTATCACAACTTTTCGATTCGTCATCGACTCTCCGAGAGTGAATACCGTGTGACTGAATCAAGTATGAGTCATGTACGAGTATACTGGTCCCACCAATATGCTTATAACTATGCAATCAAGACATGCACACATCCTAGCATCAGTTATACAAGTCTTACTCAAAACTTAATGCCAAATTAAGTTTATCGACTCGCGAACGGTTTACGTAAATAAACTTTAAACACTTCTAGTGCATTTTCTCTTACCCGATAATGAGAATAGAATGTTCGCTCTTATTTACATAGACTTCACTTTAATGTTTACCAAATCAAGAATGCATTTGAAATGCAATAAACAGTGAATGAATCATCTTGCCTTTTATTGATAAATCCATAATTACAAGTACACTGCCCCTTCTCTCTCATCCCCTGAGTGGCATTTGATGGCATATTCCTAACAAGTCCAGACCTAATTAGCATGCATAGAGTCTATCTCAACTTCCACAGCCTCTTGTCACTTTGCCGAATCCACATCTACCATCGTCTGGTCATAAGTAGAGGGATCATTCTGTTGGCTATTTTCATATCATAATGACCCAGTTCCCCTTGATGCAGATAGCCATACCTCTCAGATAAATTAGAAGCTCTACTAGACCTGCGAGGTTAGGCATGTGGAATAAATATCCCATGGAATTGTTGGAAATAGTGCCCTAGGACATTCAGTGTTCCTAGAGTTGAAATTGTCACATTTAAGTAAAGTTATTTGATAACATCTATTTCTCATTGATTATTTTAATTTGTGCATGTATTAATATTATAGTAATCGAATAATAGTTATTTATGAAAAATAAGATTACTCATATGTCCCTTATTCAATAACGTAGAGTGGAGAGTCAAGTGATTAATTTACTAGTATAATTTTGATTGATAATCATTGGATGGTTATGCGTATGGTACGGATCAAACTTATAGGTATTGGTTGAAGAACGCAATATTGAATAGAGCCGCATTGAGATCATTGCATGGAAATGTCATAAGTGAATCTCAATATAACAGTATGTCAATAAATCCTTAAACCTAAGATTATCATAGAGTCCAACATGATAACTGCTATGCCTTGATGTAATCCAACGTCATATGAAACATGGTGATCATAAATGTTAGCGATCGGGATTAGTGGGAGTTGTGTAGCATGAGTAATCAAGATAGAGATTTATCCCTCTCTTTCGGGGGAGAGATATCTGATGGACCCCTCGGTAAATAGGACTAAAGAAAATACATGGTCATGCTCAAATGAAGATTCATTTGATTCAAATAGTCTACTCAAGATTGAGAAAGCATTTGAACATAATAAGTATGACAATTTCCATGACTTAGTTCAAATATGATATCGCGTGACTAAAGGATTTGACACGTTAAATTATTTAATAGACTATAAAATTATATTATTTGGGTAGTCATAACGACTTACTAGAGACCGTTTATGATTTATCATTTAATAAGGTATTAAATAATTGCCAACATAATATAAGCTTTTTAGGTCACACATACGACAATTAAAGACAATTAAGAATAATTAATAGATATAATATTTGATATTATATAACACTATGAATGAAATAAGGATATCCATGAAATGAGATATCAATGAATGAAATAAGAATATCCACAAATGTAATAAGGTTATCTATGAATAAAATGAGAAAATTTTAAATATATTATCAATCCGAACTGCCACTTGGTCTGCCTCTTTTACTTGAAATACAACATCAAATTGATCTCACTCTTGATGTACCTTTACCTAACCATCCGCATTACAGAAAGAGTCCGGTTAAGCATGAGTAGCTGCATTGAGAAGCGGAAGATCTTTTCCACAAATGACATGATAGAGAGAGTTTGTGTCCACGTGTGGTACCCGTGCTTTTTATACCAAAGAACTGTCTGCATGGCATATATGTGTGGATAGGCGAGCTACTAACAAATTAATGTTTGTTATCAGTCTCCGGTTCCTTGGTTGGATGACCTTTTGGACTAATTAAGCGGAGCTCTCATTTTTAGTAAGCTATATCTCAAGAGTGGTTACCATCAAGTTCGTATTCGACCATGAGAAGAATGAAGACGAAGTTTAAAATGTGTGAGGGACTCTTTGAATGGATGTTCATTCCATTTGGTTTGTCAAACGCATCGAGCACCTTCATACGAGCCATGAATTAGGATCTACGTCCTCTTATTGGATCATGCTAGTGGTTTAGTTTGATGACATTCTTATATACATCAAATCAGAACAGCAACACATGCAACACTTGTGATTGGTTCTGTTGATCTTACAATCACAAATGTTCTTTAGGGGCACGTATAAATGCGCTTTCTTCTTCAAGTCTGTTGTCTTCTTGGGTTATAATATCTCAACCTTAGGTATTGGTGCTTATGAACAAAAGCAGCTTCCATTCATGCTTGGCCGACCCCGACGTCTCTCACGGCCGCACGCAGTTTTCATGGTTTGGCATCACTTTCGCTTATTTACCCCGCATTTCAGCACAATCATGGCATCTATCACAGACGCCATGCATGGCTCGGGTTTCACATGGGACACCCATGCGGACGAGGCATTCTCATTAAATAAAATTTAACACATGCACCTCTCTTAGTGTTACCGAATTTTAACCTTCCTTTCAAATTACATTGCGATGCGTTGAAACTTGGTATTGGTGGAGTTTTAAGCTAAGGGGGTCACCTGTGGCATACTTTATTGAGAAGTTAGCACGGTCGAGGTACAATACATATGATAGCGAATTCTATGCAGTGGTACGTTCTGTTGAGAACTGGCGTCACTCTTTGTTCCACCATGAGTCCGTTCTCTAGATTGACCACGAGGCCCATAAGCACCTTTCCAACCAAGATTACTTATCCGTGAGACATGCTAAATGGTTATACTTTCTCCAGTAGTTTACTTTTGTTATTCGTCACCAGTTAGGGCGTTGAATAGAGTGGCAAATGCCCTTAGTCGGAAACAGGGCCTTTTGACATATATGAGCATTGATATGATTATGTTTGATATGTTTCAGGAATTATATACCGATGATGCCTTTTTGGTCCTCTACTTATGAAATTAGTGAATGGTTTATACTTGGATTTCTCAATGGTTGGTGGATATTTAATTAAAGATGTTCGTCTTTGTATCCCCAATTGCAGCTTGCGGCTTAAGCTCATTTCCTAACTACTTGGTATTATCTATGTGGGTCGAGAGACCATACAAACTCCTAATCCACCGTTATTTTGGCCGTCTACACATAGGGATTTGAAGCGCTATGTCAGCCGGTGTTGGCTTTGTTAAATGACAAAAGGGATGGCCTTTAATGCAGGCCTTTTGTCACGGGCAAACTTTAGTCCGTCGAGTTGTGCCGTGCGCCCCTTAGCAACTCAGTCCTTCGGCCACTAAGGCAGGCTTTCCCAACCCTTGCTGGTTAAGTGCGGAAGATTGAAGTATTTTAGAGAGAGAAAGTTAGAGAGAGAAACTGCTCTTTAGAAAGGAACTTTTATTGCTCAACTTTGGATGATGTACAAATGAGGGGCTTGGAGCTCCTTATATAGGTCTCCATCTACATCTTCTAAAATGTACAATAATCTACAAGTATCTAGAACATACAAGAGATTACAAGACAATCTACATCCTTCTAATCCTTTCTATGATCATTCCGGAGGGCTTCCGGAATGTTACAACATCTATCAAGTAAACACAAGAAATCTGGAGAAGAATCTCGACCCTTATAGATGCTTCCAAAGCCAACGTGTGACAACTCTCCCCCACCTGAGTCTTGACGTCCCCGTCAAGGTTTTGCCTTGTATGCTTCAATTTTGGTTTTGAATTGCCACAAGTCTTGTTCGTTTTCCCACGAAGCTTCGCTATCTGGTAAACCTCTCCAGCGTACTAAGTACTCCGTCCAGCGGAGTGTTCCCCGTTTTCCAACTTGTCGACCCGCCAAGATTTCTTTGATTTCCTTCTCAAAGGACACCGTGTGGGCAGGCGGGGCTCGATCTGACTTATTTCGGGTTGGGTCTTCCTCATCCTTGTAATATGGTTTCAAAAGACTCACATGGAAGACCGGGTGAATTTTGAAGTCAATAGGAAGATTAAGCCGATAGGACTGCGTTCCGACCTTCTTCACTACCTCAAAGGGTCCTTCATATCGCCGTGTCAAGCCTTTGTGTACTTGATGGATCGCCTTCACGTTCCTTCCGATCATTCGGACCAACACTTGGTCCCCTACTTGAAATTCTCTCGGACGGCGCTTGTTGTCCGCCCACTTCTTCATTCGTTTGGCAGCCTTAGTCAGATACGCCCTTGCTATGTCATGTTCCTCGTTCCATCCTTTAGCAAGTTTGTACGCTGCCGGACTCGCACCTTCATATTTCCGAACTAGTTCCTGGGGTGTCGTCGGTTGTTGCCCCATCACTAGCTCAAATAGACTTCGTTGGGTGGACTCGTTCCACTGCAAGTTATAAGAGAATTGCGCAACATCAAGTAAACGAGCCCAATCGGACTGGTTGGCACTTACAAAGTGTCGGAGATAAATCTCCAGCAAATGATTAACTCGCTCAGTTTGGCCATCCGTTTGGGGGTGAAAGCTTGTCGAGAAGTGGAGGTTTGACCCCATTAACTTGAACAACTCCCTACAAAACTTTCCTATAAATCGCGGGTCTCGGTCGCTTATGATACTTCGAGGAACTCCCCAGTACTTTACCACATGTTTCAAGAATAGTCGGGCAGCTTCCTCGGCCTTACAATCCTTTGTTGCCGGTATGAATGTCCCATACTTGGAGAACCGATCGATTATCACCATGATAGACCCGCATCCTTCCGACCTTGGTAGTGCCGATATGAAGTCCATCGTAAGACTGTCCCACGGACGTTCGGCAATAGGCAATGGCTCTAGCAGTCCCGCTGGTTTACTTTGTTCGACCTTGTCTTGTTGGCAGACCAAGCAGGTCTTTACGTAGGCGTTCACGTCATCCTGCAAGTTAGGCCAGTAAAATGACTGCTCAACAAGCGCTTTAGTACGAAGAGTACCTGGGTGTCCCGCCCATTTCGAATCATGGCACTCCTTCAGCACTTCCCTTCTAAGGTTGTCCCATCGGGGTACATACATCCTATCTCCAATAGTAAAGAGTAAGCCATTCTCTTGCCAGAACTTCCTTGTCTTGCCCTCCTTTGCCACTTCCACCAGATTTTTGGCCAAGGGGTCTTGGGCAATACCGTCTCTTATCCGGTCGGCAAGGTCACACTGCACTTGGGTGATAGATGCCAGTGAGGCCTTCCGACTTAGAGCATCCGCAACGACGTTCGTTTTTCCTGGCTTATAGTCCATAGTATAATCAAATTCAGCCAAGAAGTCTTGCCACCGTGCTTGCTTCGGGGTGATATTCTTCTGATTTTGGAAATAGCTAGTCGCCACATTGTCTGTCTTGATCACGAAGTGACTCCCGAGCAAGTAATGTCTCCACATACGAAGATAATGGATTATTGCCGTCATTTTCTTGTCATGGACCGAATACCGCCGTTCCGTCTCGTTTAGCTTCCGGGACTCGTATGCAATAGGATGCCCATCCTGTATTAGGACTCCTCCAATGGCATAGTCGGAGGCATCCGAGTGTAACTCAAAAGGCTTTGTGTAGTCCGGAAGTTTCAGCACCGGGTCATTCATGACTGCCACCTTGAGATCCTCGAAGGATGCTTGGCACTCGTCCGTCCATTCCCACGCAACCTTCTTCTTCAGTAAGTTAGTTAATGGCGCTGCCCTTGCCGAATATCCGTCAATGAATCGTCGATAGTAGTTCACCAGGCCTAAGAACGATCGAAGCTCGGAGACGTTCTGAGGAGGCTCCCACTCGGCAATAGCCTGCACTTTCTTTGTGTCCATTAAGATCATTCCTTCTTTCACCTTGTGCCCCAAGAACATTACCTCCGTTTGGGCCAACGCACATTTCTCCAGTTTTACGTATAATTCGTTCTCTCTCAGGACTCGGAACACTTTCCGTAAATGTTCAGCATGTTCATTCAAGGACTCGCTGTATATTACTATATCATCCAGATACACAACAACAAACTTGTCCAAGAATGGGTGAAATATCTTATTCATGAGAGTACAGAAAGTTGCAGGAGCATTTGTCAAGCCAAAGGGCATAACCAAAAACTCAAATGAACCATACCTCGTCACGCAAGTGGTCTTTGGCTCATCTCCTTCTGCGATACGTACTTGCCAATACCCCGACCGCAAGTCAAGTTTTGAGAACCACTTTGCCTTCCTCAAGCGGTCGAATAGGTCATCCACCAAAGGTATTGGGTATTTGTTCTTAATAGTAACCTTGTTAAGCGCCCGGTAGTCAATGCAAATCCGCAAGCTATCGTCTTGTTTCTTCTGGAATAACACCGGAGCGCCATAAGGAGCTTTGGAAGGACGAATATAGCCAGCATCAAGTAAATCTTTCAACTGTCTTCGAAGCTCTTCCAGCTCTGGCGGAGCCATCCTGTACGGCCCCATTGCAGGAGGTTTCACCCCATGTTCCAGCTCAATCTCGTGATCCACCTCCCGCCTCGGTGGTAACTTTTTGGGCAACTCGGGAGGCATCACGTCCTTAAATTCGGCCAGCACTTCTCCTATTTCTGCCGGGACTTCCTTGCCGACAATTGGGTCGTCCGTCTTTAGGGCAGCAAGGTATGTCTCTTGCCCTTTTCTACACCCTTTTGATACCTGCATAGCCGACAACATACGAGATTCGATCTTTCCACAGAGTAATGGAATATCGAAGGTTACCTTGTTCGGAGTTATGCTCAGAATTTGGGCATCCTGGATGGTTACCGTCTTCATCCTTTCCAAGAATTCCATGCCTAGCACCATCCGATAATCATCCATTCAGACCACTGTCAAGTCAATTTTGCCTTGCCAATCCGCCAGTTGGACCGGGACTTGCTTCGCCACGCCAATTATGGGTCTTGATGGTGTGTTCACTGTTTTCATCCATCCCATTTCTTTAGTAACTCTTACACCTAGTCGGACCGCCTCATCCTCGGCTAAGAAGTTGTGAGTGGCTCCCGTGTCTACTAAGGCCTTTGTGACTCCCTTATTTATCTTTGCCTCAACATACATGAGACCATTCCTGACCTTTTCCGCCTTGGATACCATCACGGTTTCTTCCTTCGCCTTCATTGCATTGAGGAGTTGCATCGACCCCATCTGCATTTCTTCGGCCCGTTCCTCCTGTTGGCTTATTATGGCATTTAGTGCTTTCTTCTTCGGACACTCCTGGACGAAGTGTGGACCCTCGCATAAGAAGCACTCTCTCTTCTTGACTTCATGGGTCTTTTCTTTCCCTTTGAAGGTTGGCTTATATCCCGTCTTGCGAGGCCTGTCTCCCCTACCTTTTTCCTTGCCTCCCTTCTTGTCCTTTCGCTACGCGAAGTCCTTTCGGAATTCCACAATTTCCTCGGCCGCAGCAATTGCTTCCGATAGATCTTGGACCTTCTGCCTTCTCAGCTCAAGGGCTGCCTAGGACTGCAACCCGTCCAAGAAATAGAACAATCGATCCTTGTCCGACATTTCAGGAAGTTCCAACATGAGTGAGGAGAACTCATTGACATAATCCTTCACACTCCCGAATTGTTTCAGGCCACGCAGCTTCTTCATGGCCAGGCTCTCGGCATTCTCCGGATAGAACTGCTTCTTCAAGTCCGCCTTGAATTCTTCCCAAGTATCTATCCAACATGTCCCTCGTGTAATATCTTGATGGCGCCATCTCCACCATAAGGCAGCGTCATCACTTTAGGTACAAGATCGCCGACTTGATCTTGTCCTCGTCATCCCTTATGCGTACTGCATCCATATAGGTTTCGAGAGACCAAAAGAAATTATCAAGTTCTTTGGCATTACGCTTACCCGAGTACTTTGGAGGTTCTGGTGCCCGAATGCGCGGCGTTTCCCTTGCCATGGTGCCACCTGCCACAGCTGCCTTGCACAATGCACAATCCTCCTCGGTCTTTTCCAACCGTGCGGTCAGCTCTTCCCGAAATTTGGCTACCTCGCCAAGAAGTGTAGACTTCAACTCGTTGAGAGCAAGCAACACCTTGTCCTCAATATCGCTGGCATTTTCTTCAAGGACATCCATCCGTTCGATGGTTTCTCCAATAGCCACCTCGATCTTGGTCATCCTTGCTTCCATCGAGGATGCAAGATCCCTGGACTTGTCGCTACCACCTTTCTTGGTCTTGCGACCATCATCGCCAGCATTGTTCCCTTCGACCATGCTGCTGTTTCCGCTAATTCTCTCACTTTACCAACAAACCGGGCTCCGATACCACGTGTCACGGGCAAACTTCAGTCCGTCGAGTTATACCGTGCGCCCCTTAGCAACTCAGTCCTTCGGCCACTAAGGCAGGCTTCCCCAACCCTTGCCGGTTAATTGCGGAAGATTGAAGTATTTTAGAGAGAGAAAGTTAGAGAGAGAAACTGCTCTTTAGAAAGGAATTTTTATTGCTCAACTTTGGATGATGTACAAATGAGGGGCTTGGAGCTCCTTATATGGGTCTCCATCTACATCTTCTAGAATGTACAATAATCTACAAGTATCTAGAACATACAAGAGATTACAAGACAATCTACATCCTTCTAATCCTTTCTATGATCATTTAAGAGGGCTTCCGGAATGTTACAACATCTATCAAGTAAACATAAGAAATATGGAGAAGAATCTCGACCCTCCTGAAAACTTCCAAAGCCAAAGTGTGACACCTTTATCATCCACGATTCCATCTTAGTCGTCACTGCCGTGAGTATGGATTTTGTCTTGGGTTCCAAAATGGTGTATTTTATTCCATGTTAGAAAACAGCGGATGCCGTTCACGTGGCACAATTATTTTTTGGAGGTTTTCATTTGCATGGGTTGTCATTATCTATTGTGTAGGATCTTGATTCTCGATGTCATTATCTATTGTGTAGGATCTTGATTCTCGATTCGTGGGTCACTTTTGGCATACTATGTGGCGTATGGCCAACACTACACTCCATTGTAGCAGTACAAATATTCCTCAAGCGGATGGATAGATAGAGTTTGTTAATTAGTCGTTGGGAAATTTATTACGTTGTCTAGTCAAAGATAATTTGAAGTAGTGGGATAGTAAATTGGGAAATGTGGAGTTCGCTTATAATATTGCTTTAAATACGAGTACTCATTTTTGCCCGTTCCATATAGTTTAGGGTTAATTTTCAAAAAAAAATATAGTTTAGGGTCGTATTCCCTGTGACCCGCTTGATTTGCTGACACTGCCGCTAACAACAGCTGACGATCGTCGAGCTACTGACGTCATCCAGGAAATTTAACAACTGCACACGGCGATGCATCTGAATTTGTAAGCTTCGACGGCCAAGTATAAGCGTGATGTTTATGCCCGTCATCAAGATGTTTTATTTGAGGTTGGAGAATTAGTTTGGGATGTTCTAATAAAATATCGATTCCCTACCGATGAGTAAAATAAACTAAAGTCCCACAAGATCAATCCTCTCGAGAACATTGCAAAGATCAATCCTAATGCTTATAGGTTGCGCTTGCCGAGCATCGGCCATACGCCATTCAGCGTTAAACACTTGGTTACTTCACAGGTGATCATTCTTCTCAAGATGAAGCTAATCCCGATTCGAGGGAAAATCATTATGGCAAGGGGGAGAATGATGGAGATGAAGTTGCATTGAAATACTTGAATAACTTGAACCATATTTATTTATTTATTTATCTATGAGTTTTATTAATTATGCCCAACATGTCTATGGGTCTTGCTAGGCTTTAATACTATAATTTATTTATGATGGCCATAATGAGACATTGAAGCCTAAAATAAGTTTACCCTTGCCTATGTTTTCGGTATTCATTGAATCAATGTCTTGATAGAAGGTGCCATCTCATTCTTACTATGCTGTGCAACATCGTACACTTAGATATCTCTATGCCGAAAGAGAGGGACAATCCACATCTTGGTTATTCATTGCCCTCTACATGACTCCTATTAATCCGGATGACTAACTTCTTTTATCACCACGTTTCAGATGACATTGGATTATGTCAAAGCAGTTACCATGTTGGACTCTATGATAATTTCAGGTTCAGGAATTTATTGACATATTGTTATATTGAGATTCACCTATGACATTTCAATGCAATGATCTCAATAAGGGTCTGCCCAGTATTGCGTTCTCCAACCTATACACATAAGTTTGATCCATATCATACGCATAATTTTCCACTGATTATCATTCAAACTTATACTAGTATATAAATAACTTGAGTCTTTACTCTACGTGATTATGCCAGGGACATTTAGATAATCTTATTATTTGTGAATAACTATTGTTCGATTATTATCATATGAAAATATGTAGATATTATAATAATCAATGAGAAATAGATATTATCAAATAAATGTACATAAATGTGACAATTACAAATCTAGGCATATCAAAGTTCTAGGGCACTATTTCCAAAAATCTCCCACTTGCACTAGGGCCAGTCATACATGACTCTAAGGCCTATCGATCAAGAATGCTCTTAATGCCTGCCTTATGAGAAAGGCTTGGTAAGTGGATTAGCAATATTCTCTTTTGTTGCTACTTTGCATATTTTGATATATCCTTGTCTGACGAACTCTCTGACTAGGTGATAGTTCCTGAGGATATGTCTGGATCTTCGATGGGACATAGGTTTAAGTTGCACAACAGCACCATTATTATCACAATAAAGGCTTATGGTACCCTAGATGGTCGGCACCACTCGCATCTCTATAACGAACCTCTTGATACATATGGCTATCATAGCTGCATTTGATGCTGCTAGGTACTCCAGCTTCTGTTATGAAATCAATAATCGTGCTTTTGGAACTTTTCCAACTCACAACACCTCCATCCAATACAAACACAAAACCAAGCTGTCATCTGAAATAATTGCTATCTATTTTGAAACTCGCATCTATATAAAAATTTACAGCCAACTCGTCTTCCACACCTCCATAAATTAGGAACACATTATTAATTATTCTTAACTACTTTAGGGTGGTTTTCACTGTTGTCCAGTGACTCTTACCTGGATTTGAATGGTACTGACTTGTCATGCTAAGGGCAAACGATACATGTGGTCGAGTACAAATCATGGCATACATGATTGATCTAATGGCCGAAGCATATGGAATCTTCATCATGCAGGACCCCTCATCATGAGTCGAAGGACTCTGAGTCGTACTCAGATGAATGTGATGTGATATCGTCAAGAGTCCTCTCTTAAAGTCTTGTATACTGAACCTCTTCAGTATCTTGTTAATGTAGGTTACCTAACTCAAACCAATCCTGCTCTGTGCTCTATCTCTATAGATCTTGATCCCAAGAAAGCAAACGGCTTCTCCTAAGTCTTTCAGGGAGAAACGACTTCCCAACCAAGTCTTGACGAAGAAGACTTTCATGCAAGGTATGTATTTGTTTCCAATAAGTAATATGTCCTCTCGATATAAGACTAATAAGACAATTATTCTCCCGCTAACATTATTGTACACACGCAGTTCATCTTCATTTTGAATAAACCCACACAATTTAACAATTTCATCAGAATGTAGATTCCAGCTCCGAGAAGCCTCCTTCAATCCAAAATGTAACTTCGAAGCTTGCAAATCTTTTTAGTATTTTTTGGGTGAACAAAAATCTCAAGTTGTGTCATGTGCACATCCTCGAGTAAGTTTTCATTAAGAAATGTTGTTTTTTCATCCATTTGCCATATCTCATAATCATAGTATGCGGCAACAGAAAATAAAATTCTAATTGATTTAAGCATGACTACTGGTGAAAATATCTCATCATAGTCAATACCATGAGTTTGTCTATAGCCTTCTGCAACTAGTCTAGCATTATAAGCTTGCATATTGTCATCCATGTCATTCTTCTTTTGAAGACCCATTTGTGCCCAATGGTTTTTACACATTCAGGTGGATCTATCAAGTTTTAAACTTGATTGTGGTACATGGACTGTATTTTGGACTTCCTTTAGTTTCCTTAGGATATCCCATAAATAAATATTTTCTATCGGGGCGCCATTTTTTCAAACACTTGGCATCTTACGAATGCTTCACAACCCCAAATCTTTAGAGGAGACACTTTTGGTCTATTACCAGTCCATTCCCAAAGTTGCCTTTTCAACGGCTTGAGATGGAATAGAGTTAATGGTGAATGTTGTTGCTTCTAAGGTGTGGCCCCAAAATAATAATGGAAGATTCGTCCGAATCATCATGGATCGAACTATATTTAATAAAGTTTGATTCCTCATCTCAGACATGCCGTTATTTTGAGGTGTTCTAGGAGGAGTAAGTTGTGAAACTATTTCGCAATTCCTAAGTTGATCATCGAATTCTTGGCTCAAGTATTCGCCATCTCGATTCGATCGAAGGGCTTTAGTCATCTTGCTGAGTTGATTCTCTACTTGATTCTGGAATATTTTTAACACCTCAAAAGATTCATGTATATACTTCTTAAGATAAACATATCTATATAAATTAAAATCATCGGTGAAAATGGTGAACTATTGATATCCGCCTCTGGCATGGGTGCTAAAAGGTCCACGTACATCACTATATACTAAGCCTAATAGATCATTGGCCCTTTCTCCATGACCGGTTAAAGAATTCTTTGTCATCTTGCCTAGTAAACAATATTTGCATGTCCCAAATGACTCATAGTCAAAAGAGTCTAAACGTAGATCATAATGGAGTTTAGAAATGCGTTTGTCATTTATGTGGTCAACCCGACAGTGCCATAAGTAAGTCTGATTAGAATCACTAAGCTTGGGTTTCTTTGTAATTTTATAGACTTACAAAATATTGAACTTGTCTAAATCAATATTGTAAAGGTCAGTATATAACTTTGCAATACCACAAAGCAAGTCATAGTAAATACGAATCATATTATTCTTAATAAGAAAACTGTAGATTTCATAATCCAATTTTAGAAACTGAAATAGTAGTCCTATTCATAATATGAACATAATAGCAATTGTTCAATACTAATAAAAGCCCATTGGGTAAAACTAGATCATAAGTTCCAACAGCTAGTGCAGCAACTCTTGTTCTATTATCGATTCTTAGATCTACTTCCCCTTTCTTCAGCTCTCTACTGCTTCTCAACCCTTGTACATTTATATAAATATGATATCCACATCCATTATCCAATACCGAGGACTTACAAGAAGATATGTTAATTTCTATAACGGATATACCTGTAGAAGTCTCACCATCCTTGGTATGCTTAATCTCTTCTAAGTAAACCTTGCAATTTCTCTTCCAATGTCCTAGTTTATTGGAATGATGGCAATTTTTCGTATCTGAGAGATTTTGCCTTGAAAATCAGCTTAGCTAGGTCTTTAATTTTGGCGAGTCTTTAAGAAGTTTAGGATCACATCCATGGAGTGCTCCTTAGAAAGTGGAAGACTAAGCCTATTAAGATGATCAATATATTCTTTCATATTTAGTACATGAGCGTGTTGGGTTGGTACCGCCACTAGAAGGGGGGTTGCATAGTGCGGGGTAGAGTTTTGAACTCTTTTTGTGAGGAAGCAAATATTAGAAGTAAAGTAGAAGTGCGAAATAAAGAGACACAAGAAATTGTTCGAGAGGTTTGGCTATCCAAAAGCCTACGTCCCCTACCTAGTGTTATAGACTAGGACTGTTCTCAAAACTTGAATGCACTTTATAGTATAATGCCAACTCAGTCTTGCTTAGAGACATACCATGAGACACAGGAAGAAAGCCTCGCTTGCAATCTTTCTAATTGAACATATCAAGCACTTTATCTATGTAAGTGCTCTAACAAAGTATAATCATTATCTTGGATCTCTCTCTCTCTATATAGGTCCGGATGCCCAATATATATTGTGCCTCTTCTAAGTCCTTCATTGAGAAACACTTACTAAGCCCAGCCTTCACGGACTGTAGCATAGGAATGTCGTTTTGAATCAGAAAAACACCATCAACATATAAGACTAGGATCACAACTTTGCTCCCATTGACTTTCTTGTGTACACAATACTCCTCTTTGTTTCAAACCAAAAACCCCTCTTCGAAGCTTACTGATCGGTACAAAATATTGCATAATTCTATGTGCTAAATGCATAATTGTATTATCTTTATTTTAGCACAACTTGATGATTTTCTACCTATTTAATTTATGAAGGTAATTTAATTCAGTAATGGAACTTATTCATTATTTCAGATGTTTGTTATATTTTTTGAGTCGAAATAATTATCGGGCAAATAAAATAAATCCAATCCAAGGAAGGGAGTCGGACGAAAGGAACTGGAGAGAGAGTCCTACTCTAAAGGAAAAGGAGGCCAAAAATTATAAGAGAAAGAAGGAGAGAGAGTCCTGCTAGAAGTAAAAAGAAAAGTCCGCTGAGAGTTCTTTTAAAGAAGGGTACACGTGATCTACTTATGAAAAATAGGAGAGAGGGGGTAGATTATCAGGGATCATCACATCTATCATTACATCCATACCACATATTACACATCTCTCTCCATCTTATTTTTTCATACATATAGATCTCCCACCATCGAGCCAAGACAAGCGAAAAGGGTAGCACCAAGGCGGACGGGGGAGCATCATCGCAACTCGGCAGAGAAGGAAGCTAGATCTACTTCATCAGTTTAATTTCTCTTATTATTTATGAACAATTCTATGTCTTTTCTAGCCACCTTGTCCGGCTAAATTCTGTATTCCAGTTCTTAGGGATGTTTGAACCCGTATCTATATTATTATATTATATTCCTCTAACATATTCTTGACTTATTTTCCTTGAATTATCTTTGTGTTATTGATCAAAACTATTTATGCTATAATTCACTTTGATTATTTTGGCCAACTTAATTGATGTTTTTATATCTATTACTAGATATATGGTTATAATATGTATTATAATTCAAAACACAAGTAGCAACAACTGATTTTATTCACTTGGGCAACACAAAATCAGGATCACTTAGGTCGAGCTTGTGAACTCCATATCCTGTTTATTTCCATCATTTTGGTTCCTAATACATCTAACAAACAAGATCTGAATACCTTGTTTTGAATCCTTCATTTAGGTAGGTTTAATTGAAGAGCTTTATTTGATTAAATAAACTTAGGAAACGATTGGAGTTAACAGAGCTTGTTATTGACTTTGGAGTAGGAGTTCATTAGGAATTAAGAAAAGATAAAATGCTGCATTAATTCATAAATTAAATTAGAACGGGGGATAACGGAACTAAGAACTAGATATTAATCGCAATTGTATTTCCTTATTAAATTTTACTTCCTCTTTTTATTTGCCTGCTTGTTATTTTATTTTATGTTTTTTACTTTAAATCAACCAAACCCCCCTCTGTAACACCCGAATCCGAAAAGGGCCAAAATGTAACATTATGGTGCCAATCAGAACATACTAACGCAAGCGGAAGACTTTATTATAAAATAAATATTGAGTCAAGCAAAACAACGACTTCCAAAGTATTATCTCGACAAAGTCTCAGTGAAGGGAAATAATCCAAAATAAAAGTCTGAAATGAAATAAAACTCCAAAATACTAAGTCTTAAAATACTCCATAAATGGGAATATAAACATGGGTAGGTCCTCTAGCTCCTACTCTCAACGCTCATGCCTAGCATCCCGCTTATTACCTGCCGCAGAGAAAAGAAAATGCGGTTGAGCTAACGCTCAGTGAACAGATATAAATAATGAAAGGTAATAAGCATAAACGAAAGAATAGTGAATGAATTCAAGAGAACCTGCTGAACAAGATGTTGAAGGAAATATGGAACAAACGTTGAAGGAGTCAAAACTCAAACAAAGAAAAATATGGAACGGATGTCACGCTTAAACAAAGGAAAATGCCCAAGCAACAAACAAATAGCAAATCGTACAAAGGAGTCTAGCTCTCCATATGTACTAATGTGAAATGGGGTGTATTGCACACACACAAGTCCATTCACCAAATTCTAAACATAACTAAGTACCTAGGATGCATCCATACGCTCCCTGCAAAACAGATATACATATGCCATGTTCTAGACTAAGCATACATACAATATACACGGGCCAAGTGTGCTATATATAGCAATATAAACAAATGGGAACACCGTGGACAAAGTCACACCTCCACAGATAGTGTCAATACCATTGGTGCATCAATGGCAAGGTCATGGAACCCCCATGACTGGTTAAACAAATATGGGCAACATAAATAGGTAAATGATGTATATAATAATCGTAAGGGACAATTTTTAATTGTCCATCAAGATGATGACTATGGAGATGAATATAGCATCAAGGAATAATCAAACGAATAACAAAGCAAATATGGGTCAATGGCATCAAATAACATTCATCAGGAAAGTAAGTCATGAGAAACTCTTACTGAAAAAGGGCGGAATATCCGTACCTTAGGAAATGAAAGCAATAGGAAAATGAACACAAGGAAAGGTGGATCACTCCTTATCCACTGAATCTATATGAATTATAATCATATATTATTTATATATTCATTAAAATCATAACGGATTCATTACTCTAAAGTTACTTATCAATAGGTTAAGGGTTTCACATGTGAATCTGGTTCCGTTTTCTTACGATTTTTAAAGTATAACAAATAAGGTCCTGATGTTTTATAATTTATATGTTATTACCACATGAGTTAAGCACCTCCCCAAATTTTTCCAAATTTTATTTCTAAGTGCAAAAACCATTTCAAAAATCATTTTCCCAAACCTGTCCAGAAACCTTCGCAGGATCCATGGTAATACCATCTGCAGATACGATGTGACCCAAGAATAACACCTGTCCCAACCAGAATTCACACTTCGAAAACTTAGCATACAGCTTCTTCTGACGTAAAATCTCCAACACAATACGAAGATGCTCTTCGTGTTCCTTCTTCGTCTTTGAATAAACAAGGATGTCGTCAATGAATACAATAACGAATTTGTCCAAGAATTCATGGAAGACACGATTCATTAAATCCATGAACACAGTTGGAGCATTGGTTAGACCAAACGACATCACCAAGAATTCATAATGGCCATAGCGAGTACGGAATGAAGTCTTAGGAACATCTTGCCCCTTCACCCTTAGTTGATGATAGCCAGATCTCAGATCAATCTTGGAAAAGAACTTCGCACCCTGAAGTTGATCAAAAAGGTCGTCGATGTGAGGTAACGGGTAACGATTTTTGATCGTGATACGGTTCAACCCACGGTAGTCAATACACAGTCTCATACTACCGTCCTTCTTCTTCACAAATAGAACAGGAGCACCCCATGGAGATACACTCGGACGAATGAATCCACATTCCAAAAGTTCTTGAAGTTGCTCCTTCAATTCTTTCAACTCAATAGGAGCCATACGATAAGGAGCTTTCGAAATAGGTTCAGCATCAGGAATCAACTCAATCCTGAATTCAACTTCACGTTCAGGAGGTATTCCAGGAAGCTCTTCTAGAAAAAATCGGGAAAATCTCGGACTACAGGATGATTCTCAAGGCGAGGTTCATCCACAAAAGTATTCTTGATGGAAGCTAGGAAACCCTCACAACCGTGTGAGATCAAGGTACGGGCTTTCAAAGCAGAGATGATTTTCATAGACTTAACAGGTCGAGAACCCTGATAAATGAATTCGGGATTACTGAGGTCACCAAAGATGACACGTTTGGTATGACAGTCAATCGTGGCTCGATGTTCCGTCAACCAATCCATGCCTAGAATGATATCGAAGTAGCACATCTCCAAAGGAAATAGATTGACAGAACGAATTTTGTCGTCAAAACGTAACGGACAGTTCTTAAATTCATGGTAAATAATTACTTGATTCTTCATAGGGGTGGATATAGATAAGGCATAGTCAAGTAATGTAGATTGAATTGTAATATGATTAGCAAATGAAACAGATACCACAGAATGAGTTGCACCAGTATCAAATAAGACAAAAACAGCTCGACCAAACATATATAAGGTTCCCGTAATGGTACCTGAAGCAGTCACTGCCTGATCTCTGGTCAAAGCAAACACCCGACCTTTAGCAGTTGGCTGTTTCCCATTACCTTTTCCATTATTCTTAGGACATTCATGAGCTTGATGTCCTACTACACCACAAGAAAAACAACCTCCAGTGAATTTGTGACACGGTTTTCCTGGATGCAGCTTCCCACATGTAGCACATGGGGGAGAAGTAGCCTGATCAGGAAACCTCTTCTGAATAGAAGGACCAGAACCGGACCCAGACCCAGACCCAGAAGCACGGTTGAAATGCTGACCACGGTCACGCCCAAACCTCTGAATTTTATCACCCCGTCTATCATAGTTTCTCTGATCCTGCACCTTCGGGGTATTCACTGGAGTAGGTGATAAAGCCGGTCAAATCCTGTCACCTTCTCTGTTCCTCTTATTACTGTTCTTGGACCTCTCTCGAAGAATTTCAATATTACGAGCTGCTTTCGCCACATGGGCGACATTTGTGAACTCTGTGTTCACAATACCATCAAGAATCCAATCGTTCAACGCCCATTTAAAATTCTTGGCCTGCTCTTCATGTGTACCAGCCTTAGCCCCCCAAAACCTAACCAAACTAAGGAATCTCTTCATGAACTCACCAGTAGTTTCATCCTCCAACTGACGGATAGTATGATACTCACGTTCATACTTTTGCTGTTCTGATCTAGGGAAGTACTGCAGAAAGAAAGCATCACGAAACTCCTGCCAAGTCATAGCAGCAACAAAAACATCTCCACCCTTACCTTGCTTGAATGCTTTCCACCAACTCAAGGCATCACCCTCGAGCTTATAGCTAGCCAGCCTAGCTTTAAATTCATCCGCACAACCTAACACCTCGAAAATCTTCTCCACATGCGCAATCCAGTTCTCAGCATCGACTGGAGTGTTAGCAGTGCTGAATGATTTGGGTTTTTGCTTCCCAAACCGCTCTAGCCAAACATGCATAGTAGGGGGAACATCCCCACCCGAACCACCAGAAGTCCCTGTCTGACGAATCTCATTAGTAATCCTGGCAGTGAGATCCGGAAACTAGGCTTCAATAGCCGCAGCAACAGCCGCGTTAAAAGCAGCTTCATCACTTCCAGATGAGGTAGTAGTACGAGTGTTCACCATCTAAAATATCAATAAACGAAACAGCGGAGACAAGATTAGAGGTTAAGATCAAAATGTAAAGGAAAACAGTTAAATCAGAAGGAAGCCTAATGTCTACCCAATCCTCACAGGTCATAACCTAAGCTCTACAGGTCTAACGTAGGGCTCCGATACCATAATTGTAACACCCGAACCCGAAAAGGGTTAAAATGTAACATTATGGTGCCAATCAGAACATACTAACGCAAGCGGAAGACTTTATTATAAAATTAATACTGAGTCAAGCAAAACAACGACTTCCAAAGTATTATCTCGACAAAGTCTCAGTGAAGGGAAATAATCCAAAACAAAAGTCTGAAATGAAATAAAACTCCAAAATAATAAGTCTTAAAATACTCCATAAATGGGAATCTAAACATGGGTTGGTCCTTTAGCTCCTACTCTCAACGCTCATGCCCAGCATCCCGCTTATTACCTGCCGCAGAGAAAAGAAAATGCGGCTGAGCTAACGCTCAATGAACAGATATAAATAATGAAAGGTAATAAGTATAAACGAAAGAATAGTGAATGAATCCAAGAGAACCTGCTGAAAAAGATGTTGAAGGATATATGGAACTAACGATGAAGGAGTCAAAACTCAAACAAAGAAAAATATGGAATGGATGTCACACATAAACAAAGGAAAATGCCCAAGCAACAAACAAATAGCAAATCGTACAAAGGAGTCTAACTCTCCGCATGTACTAATGTGAAATGGGGTGTATTTCACACACACAAGTCCATTCACCAAATTATAAACATAACTAAGTACCTAGGATGCATCCATACGCTCCCTGCAAAACAGATATACATATGCCAAGTTCTAGACTACGCATACATACAATATACACGGGCCAAGTGCGCTATATATAGCAATATAAACAAATGGGAACACCGTGGACAAAGTCACACCTCCACAGATAGTGTCAATACCATTGATGCATCAATGGCAAGGTCATGGAACCCCCATGACTGGTTAAATAAATATGGGCAACATAAATAGGCAAATGATGTATATAATAATCGTAAGGGATAATTTCTAATTGTCCACCCAGATGATAACTATGGAGATGAATTTAGCATCAAGGAATAATCAAACGAATAACAAAGCAAATATGGATCAATGGCATCAAATAACAACCATCAGGAAAATAAGTCGTGAGAAACTCTTACTGAAAAAGGACGGAATATCTGTACCATAGGAAATGAAAGCAATATGAAAATGAACAAAAGGAAAGGTGGATCAGTCCTTCTCCACTGAATCTACGTGAATTATAATCATATATTATTTATATGTTTATTAAAATCATAACGGATTCGTTACTCCAAAGTTACTTATCAATAGGTTAAGGGTTTCACATGTGAATCTGGTTCTGTTTTCTTACGATTTTTAAAGTATAAAAAATAAGGTCCTGAGGTTTTACAATTTATATGTTATTACCACATGAGTTAATCACCTCCCCAAATTTTTGCAAATTTTATTTCTAAGTTCAAATACCATTTCAAAAATCGTTTTCCCAAACCTATCCAGAAACTGTACTGCAAGTATACCCCAAACGTTTTACATTTATCAACATAGTTAAACCTTTTAGAAAAATCTACAAAAATTACAGTAACTAATAAACATGTTTAATATTTTCCTGCTAAAATTTGGGGTTCTCAATCGTTATAATTTGTGAATTAAAAATCATAGAATCCGACTGAAATCAGACTCAAGATTTCCAGATTCAACAATCGTTTTCTAATAAATTGTTTGGACGATCAAATCAACCCCAATCGACTTCTAACCAATTGTACTAGTTAGTAAACTCTCTTAACTTATCTTTAGACTCAAAAATCATGCAAAAATCTATTGTAAAACTTGAGCTACGGTCCGTACAAGATAGGGTTATGATTCTGTCCAGAAAATAAACGCATCTCTACCACTTCCAACATGTTTAATCATACATATTATTGTATAAACACTTATAGATTGACACCAAAACGCACACGTTAATGCATGACAAAGAAGGTTAACGATTTACCTAGATCTGAATCAAGAGGATCGACAAGAAGGAAGATGGCGCTCACACAAACACCCAAAAGCTGCTACGAAAGCTTGAACACCAAAGTTGTGGCCTAACTTGCAAACGAACGAACACAAACCCTAACAGAATTGATCTCCACGCTTGTATGTTTAGCGGCTGGTTATGTTTCAATATTTATAGGGATAAGAGGAGGCTAAATATTGTGTGATAAGAAGGAAATGAAGCGTACAAATTATAAGGAAAAACCATGTGAAGGAAAAGGAAAGCCGTGTATGTTTGTTTAGGCAAGGGATAAAATCAAATCTTCTAAAAAGAAAGGATATACACATGAATATTTGGTCTTATCTTGCTGAAGTGTGTAAGTCAAAACGTATATATATGGAATAGACATGCACAGATTTCGGTTCTAGACAAAAACGTGTGTATGGTTTAAAAAAAAATGTGTCGTTTGTATCAATAGGATATGCTAAGGAAAACGTAAAGTATTTTAGTTAAGCATAGTTTAGGATAAATATTAATAATTTGTCTTATTTCATAACAAATAGTTTTAACTATTTATTAATCATAATATAAACTTAGGTAAAAATCAAATTAGTTATAAAAATGTGAAACCAGATTTTAGGGTTTTACACCCTCTTTATTATATCTACTATTATTATTTTTAGTAATACTATTATTATTTTACTATTTTTGTTTTCCAAAGATATTCAACTTAACAAGTTTAATTAGTTATTCTGTTCTCTATGGGTTCGATCCTTACTCGCCAATACTACTATTTAGTATACGCAAGTCAAGGACTTTTTATAAATATTTAATTTTGACGTGTCTTGATGGCACGGTCAAAATTTTGGCGCCGTTGCCGGAGAACATTGCGAAATTAATTTTATTGTCTGAGTTGAATTTTTATTTATTTATTTGTTTCCTTATAAGCAGCAGTTTTTAATTTTTTATTCTTTTTTTAGAAAGAAGTTTTTTATTGCAGTTCCTTTTTTTCAAGCAGTTTTTCGACACTGGGTCTCCCGGTGTCAGTCCTGGAAATTCATAAAAAATGTCAGAGTGCACTAATCCATTTTATTTTAGTTTTGAATGATTACAAGGTGACGTGGAGATAAAAACTTGCAGTATATTCCAGAAATGACCAAACGAGATCGAGTCTTCAGGCAAAGAACAAAATAAAGCAAAGAATCACTCAGACACTTACCATTTTCTCTCAAAATCTCACCTAGTGAGTCAGAAAGTGAGAGTGAAATCATGGCAGTTAATGCTGAGAAGACATTGAAGCAATTAACCCGGAGCTACCTCAACAACCACTGTGCATCACAATCCCGGCTATTGACAATAACAGTACCTTTGAATTGAAGTCGGGATTGATTCACTTACTGCCTGCATTCCATGGTTTATTTGGAGAGGATCCCCACAAGCATCGTAAGGAATTACATGTGGTTTGCTCAAGCATAAAAATCAATGGTGTTACCGAGGAACAAATCAAGCTTAGAGCCTTTCCATTCTCCTTGAAAGATTCGGCTAAGGATTGGCTATTCTACTTACCATCGGCTATTATCACAACATGGAACGAAATGGAGTTCTTGTTTTTGCAGAAATATTTTTCGGCCTGTCAGGCAGCCAATCTAAGGAAGGAGATCTATGGTGCGAGACAAATAACGGGAGAGGTCCTGCATGAATATTGGGAGAGATACAAGCAATTGGTGGCACGCTGTCCCCAACATCAAATCATCAAGCAACTATTGATACAATACTTATACGAAGAATTAAGTCTGATGGACTGCAGTACCATAGACGCAGCTGGTGGAGGAGCTTTAGTCGATAAGACACCAGCGGCAGCAAAGGCCCTCATCTCAAACATGGCCGCCAATTCACAGCAATTTGGTTATCGTGACAATCCTGTAAGAATGGTGAAGGAGTTACATGACTCATCTATTGAAATTACGCTTACCAAATTAACCTCCTTTGTCAGAAAACTCGTTGTAGGAAATTCACAGGTCATACCATGCCGAATTTCACAAACCACGGAGCACACCACTGAGCACTTCAAGGTACTATTGGATGAGATCGAGGCACATGCCAATGCGATTGATACTGCAACTTATTATGGAAGGAAATATGATTCATATTCCAAGACATACAATCTGGGATGGAGAGATCACACCAATTTCAAGTGGAAATCACAGCAAGAGGAGCCTCCACAGAATAAGGGAAAATTTTACAAGCAACCGTCGGAAAATTAGAGTCCCTCACTCAAATATGATGAAGGCCCTCACTTCAATCACGATGCAGTTTCATCAAAACATGTGTCGATTTCAGCACGCCACTCAATCGAGCATAAAAATCATCGACAGTCAAATAATCCAACTCTACCCAGTGAGTAGATTAGAGAGCCAGAACAGTGGGAAACTACCCTCTCAACCGGAGGTAAATCCTTGGAACGTGAGTGCCATCACTTTGAGAAGTGGTAAACAACTGGAGATCCCCCAGAAACCTGAGGAAAATCTGAACGACGAAGGAGAGAAATAGAAATCTGCTGTCCACATCGACACTGAGCCACCCAGTGTCAAACAGGCACCTCGTGTTGAAGTGCCGGGCAGAAAGTAATAACTTCTAATTCTTCCCATATCGGCGCTGACAGCATACCTTTCCTTCCAAGATAAAGAAGGCCGCATTGGACAACAAAGAGAAACAAATTTTTGACGTGTTTAGAAAAGTGGAGATCAACACTCTGTTAATTGAGGCCATTCAACAAATCCCAAAATACGCCAAGTTCCTCAAGGATTTGTGCACAAATAAACGTAAGTTGAAAAACACTGGAAAGGTGCTCCTGGGAGAAAATGTGTCAGCCATTCTCCAAAGAAAGTTACCACAAAATGCGATGATCCAGGTATGTTTGCCATCCCTTGTTGAATATGTAATTTTCAAGTTGAGCAAGCTATGTTACACTTAGGGACTTCTATAAATGTCATGCCACAATCTATTTATTGTTCTTTAAATTTGGGACTCTTAAAGACACGAGGATAATAATTCAATTAACTGGTCACAGTCATGTATATCCTGAGGGAGTTATTGAGGATGTCCTTGTTCAAGTTAATAAGCTTGTTTTCCCGATCGATTTCAATGTTTTAGATATGCAAGGTTACTCGTCAAATTCAACACCAATCTTGTTAAGAAGGCCATTTTTAAGCACCACCCAAACGAAAATAGATGTTATAAATTATTCCCTCACGATGGAATTTGATGGGCAAGTAGTAAAATTTAATATTGACGACGCAATGAAATTTCCTAAAGATGTTTGTTCTTTGTTTGCATTGAGTGTTATTGACCCTCCTGTCGAGGAGGTGCTTGAGTTGAATTGTAAGGAAGAGCTGGAAGTGATGTATACTAGAAACTTGGAGGCCTATAAACAAAACATTTCCATCAAGGTTCAAAGAGAATTACATTCAATATGCTGGAATTTAAATGGAAATTGTGAATCGGAGGTAGCCTTCCATGAGCATCTCAAGAGAGGAAAATTCCCATTAAGCACCCAAAGTAAGCTTGGTGTGGTACAAAAATACGAGGAAACAATCAAATACTTATTAAGAACTATACCAAAACCTCATTGGTGCATTCGGTGGAAAGGAAAGTTCTAGTCGAGCCAACAATGTAAAATAAAGGCACTAGCTGGGAGGCAACCCAGTGTTTATTTATTTTTATTTTTATAGTTGTAGAACCAAATCAAATTTTCATTTCTTTCTTTCTTTGTTTTTAGTAGGTAACAGCGGGTCTTGGATATGGTTGATCAACAATAATGGACTTTGAATCAAGTTTGGGGAGGTCGACTATTATGCAGAGAAAATAACACTAGGAGGCCCAGTGCTGAGAATCTATCTCAGTGTGAGAATTTACAAGAAAGCCTACTTTCTCTCCAAGACTAACACACCGCACTAGCCCGATGAACTCTTTTCCTTTACCGTACTTGATTTGTCTCTTACTTTTTTATATTTTCGTGTTGTCACTAAGTTGTCTCCCCCGCACTTTGATTCTCATTTATAACAATTGTCCTTTAGTTAATTGTGAATAGTCGGTGATCAGAAGTGTAATATTATTTAGTATCATTTGTTCATTCGACATATTTGGTTGGAATTAGCTCAATATGTGGTTTGTCATTTCGCCTTTCTGTGAAAATAATTTAGTTTTATGTTAGCTTTTAATAGATAATTATGTGAGTTAGAGATATGGAAATTGCAACGCTGTTAGAAAAGCCAAGAAGGAGGATCACAATTAAAATTTCACTAGTGATTTGTACTTGGTCATTATACCTCTTTCTTAAAATTTAGTTGGTTGTTGGATTTTTTGGGCTTACCCCATGCATTATCGTTCTGGAAGGAGGCTAGTTGAAAAAAAAAGGAGAGATGTTGAACAGCAACAGCTACCCAATTTTGGGGGTCCTAAACTGCTGTGAGAAAAAGTAACAACTGTAACACCCCCAGATTCGACCGGAAATATTACAGCGTCGTGGGCCCCGAGACGGAACCCACAAGGCTAGAAGATATTTTCGCAAATATTTACAAACGCCCAAGGGGATAACGACGGTATTATCTAATAAAAATATTTGGAGACTTTATAAAACTCGTTTATCAAAACCGTCATAAAATATCATTTGAAAGGACAAGGCCAAATAGCCGTAACTCAATAGTTTAGAAGACGATTTCCAAAGTAACTCAGGTTACTAGAAACGAAAGGTCATTTAAAAGTACTCACGCAGCGGAAAAGACAACAATTAAAATTACTCTAGCAGCGGGATGCAACAACTGATCAGGAACTCAATTCACAAAAACATGCCCTAGCCAGTATTCTCCGGGAAGCTCATCTCTTCACGACCGCTACAAGCTCGATCTCCAAAGAACCTAAAAAGAAAGCCCACGACGGAGTCAGCCATAATATCCAACAATTATATCAATCACATAACATCAATAATTACATACTAATGGAAATACCGAGTAAGAATATGACCAATGTAATCTTACCGTCGTAACTTTATTTACTCAAATAATTCTCATCAGATTAACCATCATCACAAAGCACATCTCGTAAAACTCGATTAATCAATAAACTCAAACACAACTTCATACGATACCTCAAGCAATACCCAATATTTCTCAAAAATCATCATAACTCGCAGTACAGAAATATACCAATTCCGACCCATTCAATCCATTGGATAGCATCATCAAATCCCAAGACGATAACCGATTGTCCATCAAAAGACGAATACCAAAGGAAATACGGAACATACCTCAAGATATGAAATGCCACGACAATCATGTCAGTCTACTCTGAGGTCAGATCAATACCACACACGGACATGGTCCTAACATAAGACCTACAAGTGCATACTCATATGACAACGTCAATATGTTCACAACAATAAGAACAATGAATACTCAATGAAAATCCGATGATCCAGCGCCCTCAGCATAGATCCCAAGATGATCCTATCAGATCAACACGAGGTGGATAACCAACAATACACATATGCACACAAAACATATGGTAACACCAATGATGCGAATCCACAAGATTCCATCAACACAACACAGGATAATCTAATGATCCAGCGCCCTCAGGATAGATCCAAGATGATCCCGTCGAGTCAACACGAGGTGGAAAACCCGTCCAATGATCCAGCGCCCTCAGCATAGATCCCAAGATGATCCCGTCGGACCATAACGAGGTGGACATCAGATCCAGCGCCCTCAGCATAGATCACACGATCCCAACGGATCAACACAATATAACAATACAATTATGCATACACATATGCAAGTCAACATGTTCATCAACATGAAAACATAACATGCACGACATTATGACAATGCCCTAGGACGACCCCATGTTCAACAACATGAGTGACAATATGTATGACCAAAATCAATAACACTAAACCACAATCAAAATAGAATACTTGTCCCGAGTCCTTCGGGAGCAATCTCGATGTCAAATCATCACCGACGATTATCCGCAATGCTCGGCGATCCAAACGTACCATGTACTATAGATACTCATATCCTCGTCTTTTTTATAATGTATCCTCGATATCCGAATATGCCAATAACCGAAATAAATCATATACATTATGATTTAACTCCCAGAATCAGAAAATAACATAAAATCCAAATCTCCAGGGTTTTACAATAATGATCATCGTTATATGCATTATGAAGGAAATGAAACTGGAACCATTCATTAAACATTATAACTGAGCAAGTGATAACTTGCCTCGATACCGGTACGATGATGATGAAGCCGCTACCAATCTCATTGCCTTTGTCTACGAGCTCCTCGGCCCTGACCAATGCAATTCACGAACATACTCGAACATGACCGCAACATACGGTTATAATCACCGATCATTAATCTCAACCTATTGAAGTAATCAAATAGAAACGATCTGATAACAATCAATAACCGACATAGCCAACCAATCAAACCCAACGGGTCAATGATACCTCGATCATATATAAAACCAAATAATATACTCAAACCATTTACGAATTCATATCCATCATATGAACCGAAATCCGATAATTACTAATCAATATAACCGATCGACAAACTCAACAATTTCACAATATCTCGATTAGACACAAGTCCGAACAATCTAACTCAAACAATTACGAATTCATAACCAAAATACGATTACGGATACGAATGTAAAGGAAATCATATTCGGTGATCTATCACAATCTTTCCGAATTCCAAATTGATATCATGATTCATATTTCATCAAGAACATATGAATTCTACCACTACAATCAATGAACATTCGATCAACAAATCTAAAGATACCGATAATTTAACATACGATCATCTTTCTATGTTAAATTCATCAAGAAGTTCCTCAAGAACACTAAGTGATTCGAAATCATGTTCATAGCCATCAAAACAACCTAATTCGATATCCTTTAACATGTAGATAATCATCCAATTCGTAATCCAAGTCATGTATTATCGTATTCTTCAATATACACTTTACATAACCTCAAGAATCGTAACAACAACACCCTAATCATCATCATCATCATACAAATCAAATACGGATAATAATACCAAAAATCCGAAATCAAGGTGTAGAGTTCAACAACATACCTCAAGAACATGAATAACACAATCAAACTCTTCAAGAATCATCAACATCTTCATCTCCAAGCCTCAAATCTATGTTTCCAAGTTTGTAATCAAGATAGAAGAGGTTAAATCTCACTAACATGCTCAGAGGGATGAAGGTTGGAGGAGGAAAAGTTTTTATCTCGTGAAGAAATGAAAGAACGAACTTCATTTATAAACTGCATCGATCATTATGTACGTTATCCATCAGCATTAACGTACGTAATGCTACCTAACGTACGCTAAGTGCCCTTCATAGCGTACGTAATATCACTCCAGAGCTCACTGACTTGTTTCGTTCAGTCGCTTACGTACGTAATACTTCCTTCATAGTGTACGTAATACGTACGTTGACTTGCTATAGTAAATGTCCAGTTAGCGTACATTATACACTAAGCGTAGCGTACGCTAACCTCTCTGCCCATCCACATCCGCACCAAAAGCTGCCGACCGCGGGCCCACCTGTCAACATCCTACCTGATACGAACTTTACGTACGTTAACTCATTCATTTAACGTACGTAATAGCTGTGCAGCTTACGTACGTTAACTGTCCTTCTTAACGTACGTAATCCTTATGCATTAGCGTACGTTAAGGATACATAGTAGTGTGCGCTATCGTGGCTATACTTAGCCATTTTCAGCTATTCTCGTCCAACGTCTCAACATACTAGATACGTATACACGACATACTGAATACACATAGTCCTTCCAGTAATATTCTCATACGATACATCTAATACACGATATTCTCAAATGCGATTGTCGACCAAATACGACAATTATACCAATACTGACATCTCAGTCCTTCATTTGTTTTATCCATATTGTACAGATTCCACTCTGTACAATATAATTCAGATAAAATAATATTAAGCAACAGTAGTAGAAATTCCGGATATTACATACTACACCACTTAAAATAAGTTTCGTCCTCGAAACTAGCAATCTGTCATAAAGAAACAAATCGTTCAACCAAAATATCTCGAAACCATCACAACAACGATCAATCATCATCATTACCGAATAACCAAAACAGTACACTTACATATGCGCCAAGTCGACGATCTCCTGAGATACTAGCAAGTGACTTCACTGCAAAGCCTCAACGCGCTTACAATCACAATTTCATGAGTCTAAAAAATATATCGTCTTCGGATGAAATAATCTGCCCATGTCAAATCCTGTCTGCCTGATTACACAATAAAGTCCAAATTCTGATACAAATCGATAATACATGATATATCTGAGAAACAACTGCCCAAAACAACGACACAAATCCCAAAACATCGGCACAAAATCCGAACACTCAGATGATCACCAACCATGATCAACCAATAAATTAACCAAGAATATCATCGACATGATAAACTCTAATACGACCAATCCAAAGGTCAAAACGCAGCCGAGAATACCATCAATAGGATAAACTCCAATATGACGATCCAGAGGTCAAAACACAATCAAGAATATCATCAACATGATAAACTCCAATATTACCAACGAAGGAGCAATCAACAACCTAGAATACCCTCACATGGTAAGCTCTAACATGATCAATACAGAACCATAGAAACCAATATACGAACGAATAAAGTTCTCAAAACGACACACCAATCACATACAGTGGATCTCAATAAACATACCCTACTGGTGAACATACTCTTCGGCATACGAACAACCAATCACAGCCCGACGAACATATCCAATCGTACATGTAACACCCCCAGAGCCATCCAGGAATATTACAGTGCCGTGGGCCCCGAGATGGAACCCACAAGGCTGAAGGAAATTTTCGCAAACATTTACAAACGCCCAAGAGGCTAACGACGGTATTATCTATTTAAAACATTCAAAGACTTTATAAAACTCGTTTATCAAAACCGTCGTAAAATCTCATTTGAAGGAACAAGGTCTGAAATGCCAGAACTCAACAGTTTAAAAACATACGTTAAGCTATTGCTTACAAGTACCGATAAAATAGTTTAGAAAATAATTCCAAAAGTAACCCAAGTTACCAGATACCAAAAGGCCATTTAAAAATACTCCCGCAGCGGAAAAAGACAAACAATTAAAATACTCTAGTAGCGGAATACTAGAACTGACCAGGAACTCAATACACAAATACATGTCCTAGCCAGTATCCTCCGGGAAGCTCATCTCTTCATGACCGCTACAAGATCGATAATCCAATAACCTAAAAAGAAAGCCCACGACGGGGTTAGACATAATATTCAACAATGATAACCATCACATCACATTAATAATTACATACCAATGAGAATACGAAATAAGAATACGACCAATTGTAATCTTATCGTCATAACTTTACCAAAATTCACATCTCGCGCAGTACCCAAGGTTCTCAAAACTGTAACACCCCCGATATATTCAGGAATATTACAGCGCCGTAAATCCTTTACATAAGGATTTACAAGGCTGAAGAATTGAACAGACATTAAAAGATACTAACGAATGGAAATAACGGAATTAAGATACAACAGTTCTGACCAAATACTGAAAGTACAGTTGTTCCACAGGAGCTTAATAATAATACATCACCAAATTCAAATTCAGCATAAATGACTTCGTACTCGAGTACTTATTGAAATAACCAATAAACAACAGACAAATAAACCCGGCCGAAACATCACTCTGTACCCTCGTCGTCATGCATCTCCAGTGGTTGTTTCCCCCCTCTCCTGGATCCTGAACATACACAAATGTTCACCCCCGAAGGGGTTAGAATAACGATGCTAGTACAAGTACAATAATCATACAACAATGATATAATCAACAATTATATCGTAACAAGTTTCTCCAACGAGAAATATTCACAACACATATCATATCATAACAGTTTCAACATACTGTTGGTATTCCAACGATCCAGCGCACACAACTATAGATTCCCATGATGATCCCGTCGGACCAACACATGGTGGAACTACCTGTCCAACGATCCAGCGCACACAGCTATAGATTCCCATGATGATTCCCGTCGGATACGCATGGTGGACATATAATCACAACATATTTACACGATACAATCACATTGTCATAATATAAACAATTCTAATTAGAGTACTTGCCTCGGTTCGTTGACAAGAATAAACTTCCACGAATATCAAAATACTCGAAGGTCGTCCCCTTCGATCAATCACGTGTTAAGCTCGAACCTTAACAAAATAAATAGCACAGAATTCATTTCATGCCGTACGAACGGCTAACAATTCAACAATTACGATAGGAAGTCCTTAATATGCAATCTGTCTGGATAGATTAACGAACGCTACGCATCCTATGTAGCGTACGTTAATACTACTCGTTAGCGCACGCAATACACACAGCCTAGCGTACGCTAACCATGCACGGTCAGTACCTCACTGGTCAGCCGACTGACTCGCCTGATGACTTAGTGCACGCTAAGTTGCAAATGTGGCGTACGCTAAACATACACGATAGCGCACGTTAATTCACGTATCTTAGCGCACGCTAAGAGTGCATGGCAGTGCACTGGAGGGCAGCAGATTATACAAATGCTGATGAAGTAAGCGAATTCCTCAGTGATTTGATGTTTGTTATCCGACATCATGTTATGATCATAACCCTTATGGATGATCTCAAGGATAATAACAACTTCAAGATGCAAGTATACGTATAATCATCATAACACCATAATCCATCTTGATTACAATTCTCATGCGAAGTTGGTGATCTCCGGTTGATGTATTAGATTCTACTATCATTATACATATTCAGACTTCATCTTGAGGTGAACTAACAATTCCAACTTATACGAAAGAATATTTTTTAAGATGATTCTTCCTTTAAGTTCTTATAATATCACCTCCAATTCATGATCACAAAGATAACATAAATCATACGGATTGTTAACTTTAGAATGTTTCTCTCATCATTTGAAGTACTAGGATTCCGACTTCAAGGTTCCAACAATAATATCGTAATTGTAGACATTCCAATCTTATAAACATGATGTTGTTGAATAATTCACTAATGAAATTCAATATCTCGTTAACATGATCATCTTACCCCTTGGAATCCAAATCTAAGACTGGTGATAGGTTGAACATACCTTAATATGCCGAAATCACTGAACCACAAGGTAGAATCCGAATCCGGTTGGGTATGTGCCACTCCAAGGTGCTATTCCACTTCAATGATTACTCCCAAGTGACAACCAATATACAAAGACCAACAAGATGTGTTCTAAGTGTGTAGAGGGATTATTACAGCTCTCTGGCCTCTCAAGGATGAAGAATGGACGGATGAAATGTAAGCCAAAACGGGTTGTTGTCCCATTTATAATATTCTGCAATTTAACAAGTTAGCGCACGATACTAAGCTTCCTTAGCGCGCGCTAATAAGAGTTGACTTCAGAACTGTCCAGGTTCATCCGCGGGAATCTTATCCGGACCCATGTCCTGGCTGGCGCATGTGCTAGCCGTCCCGCTCAATAATTGAGTTCTTAGCGCACGCAACTCCTACATGCATAGCGTGCGCTAGTAGTAGCCCGATAGCGCGCGTTAAGCTACATTCTTAGTGTGCGCTATCACGAGTTTGCATGAGAAATTTTGCATGTTGTTATACTTATGTACAAAGATATCAATGCAAGAAATATCATACTCCAATAATCAAAACCACAAATCCGAATAATACAGGGTTTGAATACAGATGAAATACACCGTAATAAATCCGGATATTACATACTCTGCTACTAAAAAGGAGTTTCGTCCCGAAACTCAAGACGAAAATAACTCGGGATATCTAGACTTCATATCAGCTTCCGTTTCCCAGGTGGCTTCTTCCATTCCGTGACGTGACCATTGAACTTTGACCAAAACGATTGGTTTGTTCCTCAGCTGCTTAACTCGACTCTCGAGTATCTTGACCGGTCTTTCTTCAAACGTCCCATCCTGCGCGACTTCGATCTCGCCGAAATCAATGATATGACTGGGATCTAGTATATACCTCCGTAACTGGGATACGTGGAACACGTTATGAACATGGCTCAATGACGGCGGTAATGCTAATCTGTATGCCAATTCTCCAACTCTCTCAAGGATTTCAAATGGTCCGATATATCTCGGACTCAGCTTTCCTTTCCTTCCATAACGAAAGATTCCCCGAGTAGGAGAAACCTTTAAAAGTACGTGGTCTCCCGTACTGAACTCCAAAGGGCGACGGCGTACGTCTGCGTAAGATTTCTGGCGACTTTGGGCGGTTAACAGCCTTTCATGAATCAAGGCTATATTTTATCGAGTCTAAACGATCAACTCTGGTTCTGTCCCGATCAAGTCTGATGAATCATCCCAACATAGGGGCGATCTACATCTCCTCCCGTATAATGCCTCGAATGGTGCCATCTTAATGGAAGCATGCCAATTATTGTTGTAGGTAAATTCAATCAATGGTAGATGAATTTCCCAATCGTTTGACCAATCTAAGGCACAAGCCCTCAGCATATCTTCCACCATTTGAATGGTCCTCTCGGATTGTCTGTCAGTCTGCGGGTGATAAGTTGTCCTAAAGTTCAATTCGGTCCCCAAGGCCTTATGAACTGCCTTCCAAAAGTGAGACACAAAACGGCCGTCTCGATCAGAAATAATGGTTTTCGGCGTACCATGCAATCGAACTATCTCCGAAATAAATACTCGCGCTAATTTCTCTGGTCCCCATGTGTCCTTAATGCCTAGGAAATGATCTGATTTGGTTAAACGATCAACTATCACCCAAATCATGTTCATTCCCGTCTTGGTTCTCGGCATATTAGTGATAATGTCCATCGATATGTCCTCCCACTTCCATTCAGGAATTGGGAGCTGCTTCAACATTCCGGCAGGCCGTTGATGCTTGATCTTAACCTGCTGACAAGTCAAGCATTTCGAAACATAGTCCGCTACGTCTTTCTTCATGTTGCCCCACCAGAAATTCTGCTTCAAGTCCTTATACATTTCTTGGTGCCGGGTGGATGGAATAGGGCGAACTGTGAGCTTCCTTCATAATCGTCTGTTTCAGAACATCAACATCGGGAACGCAGAGTCGGTTCTGAAATCTCAAAACTCCATCATCATGAATTATGAATCCGGGGGCCTTTCCTTTGATCACTTCATCACGTAACCGAATCATCAGAGGATCATCTGCCTGTTTAGATTTGATTCCTTCGGTTAATGATGAAGTTATCTCCATCACGCACAGTTGTCCTTGGACTCTTTGTATCCACACTTCAATTCCTTCTCGAATCATCTCTCGTTGAAGGCTAAGTTGGGAGGTCAGTGTCTCCAGCATCTGAATAGAAACAGGCTTGAGGCTGAGTGCATCGGCCACTACATTCGCTTTGCCTGGATGATATAAAATCTCCAAGTCATAGTCCTTAATCAGTTCTAACCATCTTCTTTGCCGCATGTTCAATTCTTTCTGACTGAATATGTATTTGAGACTCTTGTGATCCGTAAAGATCTGACAGTGAGTCCCGTACAGATAATGCCTCCAGATCTTCAAAGCAAAAACCACTGCTGCTAGCTCCAAATCATGTGTTGGGTAATTTACTTCATAAGGTTTCAGTTGTCGTGACGCATAAGCGATCACCTTATCATTCTGCATCAATACGCACCCGAGTCCTTGGTTCGAAGCATCACTGTAAACTATAAATCCTCCAGTTCCCTGTGGAAGTGATAGAATCGGTGCCGTCGTCAATCTCTTCTTTAATTCATCAAAGCTAACCTGACACAACTCATTCCACTCAAACTTTTGAGTTTTCTGCAGGAGTCGAGTAAGTGGGCGGGAAATTTTAGAAAATCCTTCCACGAATCGTCGATAATATCCAGCAAGTCCTAAGAAGCTTCGGACTTCTTTCACATTCTTTGGAGGCTTCCAATTCATAATTGCTTCGATCTTCTGAGGATCTACTCGGACTCCTTCCGCTGATACCACATGACCGAGGAACATTACTTCCTTTAGCCAGAATTCACACTTAGAGAGTTTGGCGTACAGTTGCTCGCTTCTCAAAAGCTCTAATACAATACGCAAATGTTGTGCATGCTCTTCCGGGTTCTTAGAATACACCAGGATGTCATCAATGAACACGACCACAAATTTATCCAAATATTCGATGAACACTCGGTTCATCAACTGCATGAATACAGCAGGTGCATTAGTGAGACCAAATGGCATCACTACAAACTCATAGTGTCCGTAGCGAGTTCTGAATGCTGACTTTGGAACATCAGATTCCTTAATCCTCGGTGATGGTATCACGATCTCGGTCGATTTTAGAAAATACTGTTGCCCCTTGCAACCGGTCAAACAAATCATCAATCCGTGGCAACGGATACTTGTTCTTAATCGTCATCTTGTTCGGTTCTCGATAGTCAATACACAATCAAGCGATCCATCCTTCTTTCGGACAAAAGAATCGGCGCTCCCGTGGTGAAACGCTTGGCTGAATATAGCCCTTGTCCAGTAACTCCTCCAGCTGCTTCTTCAGTTCGTACATCTCAGTAGGTGCCATACGATACGACGCCTTAGTAATTGGCGTAGCTCTGGGTTCCATCTCAATGGTAAATTCTACATCCCTTCGTGGAGGTAGCCCAGGTAACTCGTCAGGAAATACATCTGGAAATTCGTTCACAATAGGAATGGATGAAAGTTCCACAATCTCGTCTTCTTTCTTCATTGCATATCACCAGTATCCGATACAACCCTGTTTCAACAATCTGACAGCTTTCATCGCTTTGATCAATTTTCCTGAGCTGCCCGGTTTCCATCCCTCAAATAGAATTTCGGAACCGTCGTCAGCGATCAGCGAGATATTCCTCCTTCGGTAGTTTACAATTGCTCCATATCGATTAAGCCAATCGTCTCCGAGTATCAGGTCATCTCCTTGCATTTCTATCACGATCAGATTTGAGAGCCACTCTCTACCTCCAAATGATACAGGGAAATTTCTAGTTTCTAAGTTTCCGACAATCCTCTCTACACTCGGTAAACCAACAACATAAGGTTCACAAGTATGAAAACCGGAAATATTCAAACGATTTATACAAGACAGAGATATAAAAGAATGCGTAGCTCCTGTATCGAATAAAACGCTAACTGGCTGGGAAAGGATTTGGGCAGATGCACGATCGGCAATGACATCCTGATCGTCTGTCCTCCTCATCTCATACAGACGTGGGGGAACAGATCCGGCACTCGATGTCCCCTTTCGGTCCCATTGTCCTCTGCCTCGTCCGCGGCCAAAATTTTGAGGCATCTGAACACTTTGCTGCGTCTGTTGGATACTAGCTTCCTTCTGAACTGGCTGTGATGAACGGGTTCCATTATACTTAGTGGCGTCCTAACAAAACGTCGCACGGTGCCCTTCCTGTCCGCACTCAAAACAAGTAACTGGAGTGCGCAAACATGCCAAAGGTGGCCTGGGCGACCACAGTTAAAGCACTTCCTAGCTGTATCTGTCGTGGCTGACATTGTTCCGTAATTCTTTCTGCTCTTAGATGGGTGCGGAGGTTTCTTGAAAGAAAAAGAAGACTGGGCCTTGCGGGGCCCACTGCTCTTGTGCTCTGTAAAAGTACCAGAGACTTTCTGTTTCTTTGACTCCATAAACTTCTCCATTGCTGCTTCTTTTATTTAGTACGCCAACGCCTTATCCTGGTATTGGCGGAGAGTGGTACATTCAAAACCGGACATGTACCTCTGGATTTCTGGTTTCATCCTCATTTCAAAATGAATCATCATCTCATATCATTACGACCAGATGTCGAACAAATGCTAACTGCTGGTTAAACGTCTTAATCGTCTGGGATACGGGTTCATCTGATGGCTGAGCGGAGAAAAACTCCCGAATTTTGGCTTCCCTCACAGGACGAGGGCAATACTGAGCTTCCATCATCATTTTAAATTCCGTCCAATTGGCATCATGATCTGCAGGTCGGATAGCTTCCCACCACTCTGATGCTTCCCCTATCACAAAGTACTCGGAAATAGGAGCTCTCCTGTCGTCCGGGCAATTTATTCCAGCAAAAATTTTCTCCAGTTCCTTCAACCAATGGTCCCAAGTGGGAGTCTCGGAAAAGCCGTCAAATTTGGGTGGTTGCATCTTTGCCACCTCTTGTAACCATCGGTCACCTCGATTTCCCATTTCTAGAATCCTTTGTTGTCCATCTCCCTGCTGAATTCCTGCCGCCACTTGCATTCGGTCCACGACCTGAGCGAACTGAGTCATCTGGTTCACGACTTGACGAAGGATTTCTGGTACACCAGGTTCCGGTTCGTTATTAATAGATTGTTGCGACTCGCCTGAGCTATGACTGGCCTGGTTAGAAGGCGACGCTTCCCTTTCAGCATTTCTTCGTCCGCGTCCACGACCGCGGCCACGTCCATGTCCGCCTCTCAACATACTGTAAGCATAAATACTCAATATACAGGAAACAACATCGTTCTAATATTCGAGTATAAATAGACACAACATGTAAAGAACGAGATAGAGTTTAGGAACTTACAACCACCGTTCGCATGAAGACGTAGGCAGTGCAGTGATGTCATTCACAGCCGGTTACCTCAAAAGACATAAATGACCCCTATTTTAACCCAACGGCCAAGATATCCATAATCTTATCTCTGATACCATATTCTGTAACACCCCCGATATATTCAGGAATATTACAGCGCCGTAAATCCTTTACATAAGGATTTACAAGGCTGAAGAATTGAACAGTCATTAAAAGATACTAACGAATGGAAATAACGGAATTAAGATACAACAGTTCTGACCAAATACTGAAAGTACAGTTGTTCAACAGGAGCTTAATAATAATACATCACCAAATTCAAATTCAGCATAAATGACTTCGTACTCGAGTACTTATTGAAATAACCAATAAACAACAGACAAATAAACCCGGCCGAAACATCACTCTGCACCCTCATCGTCATGCATCTCCAGTGGTTGTTTCCCCGCTCTCCTGGATCCTGAACATACACAAATGTTCACCCCCGAAGGGGTTAGCACAACGATGCTAGTACAAGTACAATAATCATACAACAATGATATAATCAACAATTATATCGTAACAAGTTTCTCCAACGAGAAATATTCACAACACATATCATATCATAACAGTTTCAACATACTGTTGGTATTCCAACAATCCAGCGCACACAGCTATAGATTCCCATGATGATCCTGTCGGACCAACACATGGTGGAACTACCTGTCCAACGATCCAGCGCACACAGCTATAGATTCCCATGATGATTCCCGTCGGATCAACGCATGGTGGACATATAATCACAACATATTTACACGATACAATCACATTGTCACAATATAAACAATTCTAATTAGAGTACTTGGCTCGGTTCGTTGACAAGAATAAACTTCCACGAATATCAAAATACTCGAAGGTCGTCCCGTTCGATCAATCACGTGTTAAGCTCGAACCTTAACAAAAGAAATAGCACAGAATTCATTTCATGCCGTATGAATGGCTAACAATTCAACAATTACGATAGGAAGTCCTTAATATGCAATCTGTCTGGATAGCTTAACGCACGCTACGCATCCTATGTAGCGTACGTTAATACTACTCGTTAGTGCACGCAATACACACAGCCTAGCGTACGCTAACCATGCACGGTCAAGATTACCTCACCGGCCGATGACTACTTTGATGACTTAGCGCACGCTAAGTTGCAAATGTGGCGTACGCTAAACATACACGATAGCGCACGTTAATTGACGTATCTTAGCGCACGCTAAGAGTGCATGGCAGTTCACTGAAGGGCAGCAGATTATACAAATGGTGATGAAGTAAGCGAATTCCTCAGTGATTTGATGTTTGTTATCCGACTTCATGTTATGATCATAACCCTTATGAATGATATCAAGGATAATAACAACTTCAAGATGCAAGTATACGTATAATCATCATAACACCATAATCCATCTTGATTACAATTCTCATGCGAAGTTGGTGATCTCCGGTTGATGTATTAGATTTTACTATCATTATACATATTCAGACTTCATCTTGAGGTGAACTAACAATTCCAACTTATACGAAAGAATATTTTCTAAGATGATTCTTCCTTTAAGTTCTTATAATATCACCTCCAATTCATGATCACAAAGATAACATAAATCATACGGATTGTTAACTTCAGAATGTTTCTCTCATCATTTGAAGTACTAGGATTCCGACTTCAAGGTTCCAACAATAATATCGTAATTGTAGACATTCCAATCTTATAAACATGATGTTGTTGAATAATTCACTAATGAAATTCAATATCTCGTTAACATGATCATCTTACCCCTTGGAATCCAAATCTAAGACTGGTGATAGGTTGAACATACCTTAATATGCCGAAATCACTGAACCACAAGGTAGAATCCGACTCCGGTTGGTTATGTGCCACTCCAAGGTGCTATTCTACTTCAATGATTACTCCCAAGTGATAACCAATATACAAAGACCAACAAGATGTGTTCTAAGTGTGTAGAGGGATTATTACAGCTCTCTGGCCTCTCAAGGATGAAGAATGGATGGATGAAATGTAAGCCAAAACGGGTTGTTGTCCCATTTACAATATTCTGCAATTTAACAAGTTAGCGCACGCTACTAAGCTTCCTTAGCGCGCGCTAATAAGAGTTGACTTCAGAACTGTCCAGGTTCATCCGCGGGAATCTTATCCGGACCCATGTCCCGGCTGGCGCATGTGCTAGCCGTCCCGCTCAATAATTGAGTTCTTAGCGCACGCAACTCCTACATGCATAGCGTGCGCTAGTAGTAGCCCGATAGCGCGCGTTAAGCTACATTCTTAGCATGCGCTATCACGAGTTTGCATGAGAAATTTTGCATGTTGTTATACTTATGTACAAAAATATCAATGCAAGAAATATCATACTCCAATAATCAAAACCACAAATCCGACTAATACAGGGTTTGAATACAGATGAAATACACCGTAATAAATCCGGATATTACAAAAACATCATCATAACTCACTGTTACGAAATCTGCTAACTCTGTCCAACCCAAATCCGTCGAGTAACATCATCACATCTCGACACGAAAACCAATTGTCCATCAAAGACAAATACCAATGGAAGTACGGAACATATCTCGAGATACACAATACCACGACAATCATGTCAGTCTAATCCGAGATCAGATCAATGCAACATACGGGCACGGTCCTAACACAAGACCTATAAATGCATACTCATATGACAACGTCAATATGCTCAAAACAATAACAACAGTGTATACTCAATGGAAATCCCATGATCCAGCGCCCTCAGCATAGATCCCAGATGATCTTACTAGATCAACATGAGGTGGATAACCAACAATATACATATGCACAACAACAGATGATAAAATCAATGATGCAAATCCACATGATTCCATCAACACAACACTGGGTAATCCAACGATCCAGCACCCTCAGCATAGATCCCCATGATGATCCCGTCGGACCAACGCATGGTGGAAAACCTGTCCAACGATCCATCACCCTCAGCATAGATCCCCATGATGATCCCATCGGACCAACGCATAGTGGACATCCGATCCAGCGCCCTCAGCATATATCACACGATCCCATCGGATCAACACAACATAAACAATATAATTATGCATACACATATGCAACTCAATATGTTCATCAACAGGAACAACATATGAATCAAAAACATGAGCGACACTATGATGAAACAACTAGGATGACTTCATGTTCAGCAACATGAATGACAACCTGCATGATCAACATCATCAACACTAAACCGAATCAAAATAAATACTTGTCCTGAGTCCTTCAGGAAAAATCTCGATGTCAAATCATCACCGGCGATTATCCTCAATGCTCGGCGATCCAAACGTACCATGGACTATAGATACTCATATCCTCATCTTTATCGCAACGTAACCTTGATACCCGAATATGCCAATAACCGAGATAAAGCATATACATTATGATTTAACTCCCAGAATCGGAAAGACAACATATAATCCAAATCTCCAGAATTTGCAGTAATAATCATTGATATATGAAACCCGAATATGCCAATAACCGAAATGAAACTGAAACCATTCATTAAACATTATAACTGAGCAAGTAATAACTTGCCTCGATACCGATGAAGCCGTCACCAATCCCTTGCCGTCGTCTGTAAGTTACTCGGCCCCGATCAATGCAATCCACGAGCATCCTAGAACTTGACCGTAAGGCACGATTATAATTACCGATCAATATTCTCAACCTATTATCATAATTCGATGCACAACAAGTTCAATAACAATCCATAACTGACATATCCAACCAATCAATCACAACGGTTCAACGACACTTCGATCATATACAAAACCAAATAGTATAACCCAAACCGTTACAAACTCATATCCACAATATAATGATCAATATAACCGATCAACAAACCCAACGATTTCACATAATCTCGATTAGACACAAGTCCGAACAATTCAACTCAAATAATTACGAATTCATGACCAAAATACGATTATGGATACGAATGCAAAGGAAATCATATTTGGTGATCAATCACAATCTTTTCGGATTCCAAATTCATATCATGATTCGTATTTCATCAAGAACATACGAATTCTACCACTACAATCAACGAACATTCGATCTTCATATCTAAAAATACCGATAATTCAACATACGATTGTCTTGCTATGTTAAATTCATCAACGAGTTCCTCAAGAACACTACCTGTTAAATTCCTTTAATAGGTAGATAATCATCCAATTCGAAATCCAAGTCATGTATCATCATATCCTTCAATATACACTTCACATCACTTCAATAATCATAACAACAACACCCTAATCATCATTATACGAAGCAAATACGGATAACAATACCAATAATCCGAAATCAAGGTGTAGAGTTCATCAACATACCTCAAGAACATGAATAACACAATCAAACTCTTCAAGAATCATCAATATCTTCATATCCAAGCTTCTAATCCATGCTTCCAAGCTCATAACCAATATAGAAGAGGTTTATTCTCACTTTCATGTGTAGAGGGACGAAGTTCGAGGAAGGATATCGATTTTCTCTCATGAAGAAATGAAAGAACGAACCTTATTTTATAAGCATTGCTCATTACGTATGTTATCAATCCATATTAACGTACGTAATGCACCTTACGTATGCTACATGTCTCTCATAGCGTACGTAACATCATTCCAGAACTCACTGACCTGTTTCGTTAAATCGATTACGTACGTAACATATCCTTCATAGCGTACGTAATATGTACATTGACTTGCTACAGTGAAACTCCATTTAACGTACGTTATACACTTCCCGTAGTGTACGTTAACCTCAGCGTTGACTCGCCCGTCCAGATCCGCGCCGAAAGCTGCCGACCACGGGACCCACCTGTCGGCCATAGCCTGATCCTGCCCGACATGAACTTAATGTACGTTAGCCTATCCACTTAACGTACGTAATATGTATGCATCTTACGTAAGTTAGCTATCTTTATTAACGTACGTAAGCCTTGTGCGTTAGCGTACGCTAAGTATACATCGTAGCGTGCGCTAACGTGGATATACTTAGCCATTTACACTTATCTTGCTTGTCGTTTCAATATACCGAATACGTATACACAACATACTATATCCTCGAATGCAATTGTCGACAAATTACGACAATTATACTAATACAGATGTCTCAGTCTTTCAATAATTTTATCCATACTGTACAGATTCCACATTGTACAATATAACTCGGAAAAAATATAATTAAACAATCATTGTAGAAATTATTCCCCACTTAAAATAAGTTTCGTCCTCGAAACTTGCAATCCGTCATAAAGAAAAACAAATCGTTCAACCAAAATATCCCGAAACCATCATGATAACGATCAATCATTATCATTAACGAGTAACCAAAACAGTACACTTACAAATGCGCAAAGTCAACGATCTCCTGAGATACTAGCAAGTGAATCCACCGTAAAGCCTCAATACGCTTACAATCACAATTCCATGAATCTCAACAAAATATATCATATTCGGATAAAATGATCTATCCGTGCTAAATCTCGTCTGCCTGATTATACAATCAAGTCCCAACCTGCTGAAAAACCAACAGTGTACGATACATCTGTGAAACAACTGCCCGAAGCAATGGCAACAAGTCCATCAACATCGACACAAAATCCGAATGCTCAGATGATCACCAGCAATGATCAACCAATAAATTAACCGAGAATATCATCGACATGATAAACTCTAATACGAGCAATCCAAAGGCCAACACGCAGCTGAGAATATCATCAACATGATAAACTCCTATATGACCAACCAGAGGTCAAAACACAATCGAGAATATCATCAACATGATAAAACTCCAATATAACCAACAAACGATCAACGATAATCGAGAATACCTTTACATGGTAAGCTCCAACGTGATGAACACAGAACCACAGAGACTGATATACGAACGAATAAAGTTCTCAAAACGACACACCAATCACATACAGTGGATCTCAATAAACATACCCGACTGGTGAACATATTCCTCGGCATACGAACAACCAATCACAAACCAACGAATATATCCAATCATACATGGAGTGGGAACGACCACTCAATATCCAAAACAATCAGCATGGGGTCACCGTCCCCAAATCTACACTTACAAAGAAATCATGCAAAAATCATTATGGTAAAATCGCACTACTACCATACCAATGGAATCACATAGCACATATGTCCCGGTTTCGCAAAATCCAAAGTTCCAAAAATTACATCCGGTGCATGAATCTACATCACGCAGCATATTTCTCTTATCCAATAATTCAACCGATCATCCCTGGATAACCAAACTACCATACTGAAGTTCGAATCTATTTTCCTCGTACCATACTGATGTCTCATCCAGTTCGTGAGTCACACTCATGACTTCATCATGATATGCACTATGCACTAAATGCGTATGTATATCAGTCACATTTTCAAAACCAGTTTGAAATCATATAATCTTGTCAAGAAGACAAATTTTCGAAAGTTCTTTCAAAAATTTCAAAACTCGAAACATAAATTTTCGTAAGACCACGAAATCAATTTTCGAAAAATTAAATTGGCTTGCTAATGCCAAGTATTCGATAACAGTTTCCTTCGAATTCACACGATTTCAAAGTTTTAAAATGAAAACCATGCAAATGCTTGACCACATCCATACTCCTATACACCGATTCGGCTCGTCGCCAATATCTACTGATATTCCATCAGGAATACCACACGATAGAGTTCCAAAATATCAATGTATAGACTCCGACAAAAACACCTTTTTCACATATGACTCGCAACGTCAATCGTTAACCCATCCTGGTTCACCTCAAATATGTTATGACAAAACATTAAAACAAATCAACACAGCGAAAGACTTCCCGAGAAGTCTCATTTGAACAAGTAAACCAAAACCTCGAAAGGCAGTAATAGAATAGACAAACGATTGATAAGGTGTTTTACAAATCTCTGGAGTTTCAAGAAAACAGAAAAGCCTTCTGAAACATTAGGGTCTCAGCCCGTATCTCGTTCCGCATGACCAGAAGTTTCTAAAGTAGAAAACGCTTTTCGGACTCCAAGTCCTGAGTTACAAAACTATTTCAAAATTGATTGGGTCTCGGCCCAAAAATCATTTACGATAAAACATCCGTAAAACATTCATTTTGGAAAGTATCATTTTCAAATGCTCGAAAACAGTTTCATATATCACAAAATGAACTAACATGACTACATGTTCTTCTCAACAATCCACAGTTCTTCTCCTGAATACACAACCCCGTTTCCAATATTTAACTGACATATTGATTTCCAAAATCCTAGATTCTCAAGATCATCAATCCTGTCCCAACTCTGTCAACTTATACTATAACGCATAATATCTTTCTGAATCTCAAAGCATATCAACTTAGAATGGAAACAAATATCAATGCAATTCAAGAATCCAAATACTTACAGATCGTGAAGCCGACGATTCCCTGTGATACTGGCACATGTCTCGACTCTAGAAAATACTCGACACAGATATTTTCAAGGCACACATTTTAAAAACTCAGTTTAACTCGAGAACACAATACATCTCGATCTGAAGAAACACGTTAATACTATTTGTAAAAGTTTATAACAAGCCCAGTACTACACTGGCAAATCACATAACGCACAAGCCCGAGTGAACAACAAAACCCAAAGCTCAAACACTTGTCAACCGACAATGCGAATGACACGACAAAAGCACGACCCAACTCGACCCGACTGCCTAGGTTTTCTCTACCTAATCTCCGATACCATATTCTGTAACACCCCTAGAGCCATCCAGAAATATTACAGCGCCGTGGGCCCCGAGATGGAACCCACAAGGCTGAAGGAAATTTTCGCAAACATTTAAAAACGCCCAAGAGGACGACGGTATTATCTATTTAAAACATTCGAAGATTTATAAAACTCGTTTATCAAAATCGTTGTAAAATTACATTTGAAAGAACAAGGTCTGAAATGCCAGAACTCAACAGTTTAAAAACATACGTTAAGCTATCGCTTACACATACCGACAAAATAGTTTAGAAAATGATTGCCAAAGTAACCCAAGTTACCCGATACCAAAAGGCCATTTAAAAATACTCACGCAGCGGAAAAAGACAAACAATTAAAATAATCTAGCAGCGGAATACAAGAACTGATCAGGAACTCAACACACAAATACATGACCTAGCCAATATCCTCCGGGAAGCTCATCTCTTCACGACTGCTACAAGCTCGATAATCCAAGAACCTAAAAAGAAAGCCCACGACGGGGTCAGCCATAATATTCAACAATGATAACCGTCACATCACATTAATAATTACATACCAATGAGAATACGAAATAAGAATACGACCAATTGTAATCTTATCGCCATAACTTTACCAAAATTCACATCTCGCACAGTACCCAAGGTTCTCAAAACATCATCATAACTCACTGTTACGAAATCTGCTAACTCTGTCCAACCCAAATTCGTAGAGTAACATCATCACATCTCGACACGAAAATCAATTGTCCATCAAAGACAAATACCAATGGAAGTACAGAACATATCTTGAGATACACAATACCACGACAATCATGTCAGTCTAATCCGAGATTAGATCAATGCAACATACGGGCACGGTCCTAACACAAGACCTACAAATGCATACTCATATGACAACGTCAATATGCTCAAAACAATAACAACAGTGTATACTCAATGGAAATTCCATGATCCAGCGCCCTCAGCATAGATCCCAGATGATCCTACTAGATCAACATGAGGTGGATAACCAACAATATACATATGCACAACAACACATGATAAAATCAATGATGCGAATCCACATGATTCCATCAATACAACACTGGGTAATCCAACGATCCAGCGCCCTTAGCATAGATCCCCATGATGATCCCGTCGGACCAACGCATGGTGGAAAACCTGTCCAACGATCGAGCGCCCTCAGCATAGATCCCCATGATGATCCCGTCGGACCAACGCATAGTGGACATCCGATCCAGCGCCCTCAGCATAGATCACACGATCCCAACGGATCAACACAACATAAACAATATAATTATGCATAAACATTTGCAACTCAATATGTTCATCAACCTGAACAACATATGAATCAAAAACATGAACGACACTATGATGAAACAACTAGGATGACTTCATGTTCAGCAACATGAATGACAACCTGCATGATCAACATCATCAACACTAAACCGAATCAAACTAAATACTTGTCTCGACTCCTTTAGGAGAAATATCGATGTCAAATCATCACCGGTGATTATCCTCAATGCTCGGCGATCCAAACGTACCATGGACTATAGATACTCATATCCTCATCTTTATCGCAACGTAACCTTGATACCCGAATATGCCAATGACCAAGATAAATCATATACATTATGATTTAACTCCCAGAATCGGAAAGACAACATATAATCCAAATCTACAGAATTTGCAGTAATAATAATTGCTATATGCATTATAAACGAAACGAAACTGAAACCATTCATTAAACATTATAACTGATCAAGTAATAACTTGCCTCGATACCGATGAAGCCGTCACCAATCCCTTGCCGTCGTCTGTAAGTTCCTCGGCCCCGATCAATGCAATCCACGAGCATCCTCGAACTTGATCGTAAGGCACGATTATAATTACCGATCAATATTCTCAACCTATTACCATAATTCGATGCACTACAAGTTTAATAACAATCAATAACCGACATATCCAACCAATCAATCACAACGGTTCAACGACACTTCGATCATATACAAAATCAAATAGTATAACCCAAACCGTTACGAACTCATATCCACAATACGAACCAAAATCCGCTAATCGATATTAACGATCAATATAACCGATAAACAAACCCAACGATTTCACAATATCTTGATTAGACACAAGTCCGAACAATTCAACTCATACAATTACGAATTTATGACCAAAATACGATTATGGATATGAATGTAAAGGAAATCATATTTGGTGATCAATCACAATCTTTTCGGATTCCAAATTGATATCATGATTCGTATTTCATCAAGAACATACGAATTACACCACTACAATCAACAAACATTCGATCTTCATATCTAAAAATACCGATAATTCAACATACGATCGTCTTGCTATGTTAAACCCATCAAGGAGTTCCTCAAGAACACTAAATGATTCGAAACCTTTGTTCATAGCCATCAAAACAACGTAATTCGATATCCTTTAATAGGTAGATAATCATCCAATTCGAAATCCAATTCATGTACAATCATATCCTTCAATATACACTTCACATAACTTCAATAATCATAACAACACCCTAATCATCATTATACGAAGCAACTACGGATAACAATACCAATAATCCGAAATCAAGGTGTAGAGTTCATCAACATACCTCAAGAACATGAATAACACAATCAAACTCTTCAAGAATCATCAATATCTTCATATCTAAGCTTCTAATCCATGCTTCCAAGCTCATAACGAAGATACAAGAGGTTTATTCTCACTTTCATGTGTAGAGGGATGAATTTGGAGGAAGGATACTGATTTTCTCTTGTGAAGAAATGAAAGAACTAACCTTATTTTATAAACTGCATCGCTCATTACGTACGTTATCAATCCATATTAACGTACATAATGCACCTTACGTACGCTACATGTCTCTCATAGCGTACGTAACATCATTCCAGAACTCACTGACCTGTTTCGTTAAATCGATTACGTACGTAACATATCCTTCATAACGTACATAATATGTATGTTGACTTGATACAGTGAAACTCTATTTAACGTATGTTATACACTTCCCGTAGCGTACGTTAACCTCAGCGTTGACTCGCCCGTCCACATCCACGCCAAAAGCTGCCGACCACGGGACCCACCTGTCGGCCATAGCCTGATTCTGCCCGACATGAACTTAACGTACGTTAGCCTATCCACTTAACGTACGTAATATGTATGCATCTTACGTACTTTAGCTATCTTTATTAACGTACGTAATCCTTGTGCATTAGCGTACGCTAAGTATACATCGTAGCGTGCGCTAACGTGGATATACTTAGCCATATACACTGATCTTGCTTGTCGTCTCAATATACCGAATACGTATACACAACATACTATATCCTCGAATGAAATTGTCAACCAAGTACGACAATTATACTAATACAGATGTCTCAGTCTTTCAATAATTTTATCCATACTGTACAGATTCCACATTGTACAATATAACTCGGATAAAATATCATTCAACAGTGATAGTAGAAATTCAGGACATTACAGTGGGAACGACCACTCAATATCCAAAACAACCAGCATGGGGTCACCATCTCCAAATCTACACTTACAAAGAAATCATTCCGAAATCACTATGGTAAAATCGCGCTACTACCATACCAATGGAATCACATATCACATATGTCCCGGTTTCACAAAATCCAAAGTTTCAAAATTACATCCTGTGCATGAATCTATAACACGCAGCATATTCCTCTTATCTGATCAATCGACTGATCATCCCTGGATTACCAAGCTACTATACTAAAGTTCAAATCTTTTTTCATTGTTCCATACTGAGGTCTTATCCAGTTCGTGAGTCACACTCATAACTTCACCATGGTATGCACCATGCATTAAATGCGTATGTATATCAATCACATTTTCAAAACCAATTTGAAATCATATAGTCTCGTCAAGAAGATAAATTTTCGAAAGTTCTTTCAAGAATTTCAAAACTCAAAACATAAATTTCCGTAACACCACGAAATCAATTTTCGAAAAATTAAATCGGCTCACTGGTGTCATGTTATTGATGAAAATTCTTTTCGAATACACATGATTAAATAAAATGGAATTATGCAAATGCTTGACCAGATTGATACTCCTGTATACCAGTCCGGCTCGTCACAAATTCCACTGGCATTCAATCGGAAAACTACACGATAGAATCCAAAATCTCAATGTATAGGCTCCGATAAAAACTCCTTCTTCCACATATGGCTCGCAACGTCGACCATTATCCCATTCTGAATCATCTCAACTATGCTATGACAAAACATTGAAATAAATCAACACAGTGAAAGACTTCCCGAGAAGTTTCATTGAAGAAGTAAACTAAAACCCCGAAAGGCAGAAACAAACTAGATAAAGGATTGATAAAGTGTTTTACAAATCTCGGGAGTTTTAGAAAACAGAAAAGCCTGTTAGAAACATTAGGGTCTCAGCCCGCATCCCGTTCCACATTACAAGAAGTTTAAAAATAGAAAGCCCTTTTGGACCCTAAGTCCTGAGTTATAAAACTATTTCAAAATCGATTGTGTCTCGGCCCAAATTCATTTTCCGTACAACATCTGTAAAACATTCATTTTGAAAAGTATCATTTTCAAGTGCTCAAAAACAGTTCCATATATCTCAAAATGAATTAACATGACTACATGTTCTTCTCAACTATCCACAACATTTCTCTCAAATGCACAGCTCCGTTCCAAAACTTAACCAACATATTTATTTCCAAAATCATAACTTCTCAAGATCATCAATCCTGTCAAAACTCTGTCACCTTACACTGTAACGATTAATATTCTGCTGAATCTCAAAGCATATCAACTCAGAACGACAATAAATCTCAATGCAGTTCAAAAATCCAAATACTTATAGATCGTGAAGCCGACGATTCCCCGTGATACTGGCACATGTCTCAACTCTAGAAAATACTCGACACAGATATTGTCAAAACACACATTTGGCAAACTCAGTTCGACTCGAGAACGCAACACATCTCTATTCGAAGAAACATGTTAACACTATTTGGAAAAGTTCACAACAACCTCAGTACCACACTGGTAAATCACATATCGCACAAGCCCGAGTGGACAACAAAACCCAGGGCTCTAGAATTAGTCAACCGACAACTCGAATGACGCGACAAAAGCATGACCCAATTCGACCTGACTGCCTAGATTTTCTCAACCTAAGCTCCGATACCATATTCTGTAACACCCCCAGATTCGACCGGGAATATTACAGCCGTGGGCCTCGAGACAGAACCCATAAGGCTAAAAGATATTTTCGCAAACATTTACAAATGCCCAAGGGGCTAATGGTGGTATTATCTAATAAAAATATTTGGAGACTTTATAAAACTCGTTTATCAAAACCGTCGTAAAATCTCATTTGAAAGGACAAGGCCAAATAGCCGTAACTCAATAGTTTAGAAGACGATTTCCAGAGTAACTCAGGTTACTAGAAACGAAAGGTCACATAAAAGTACTCACGCAGCGGAAAAGACAACAGTTAAAAGTACTCTAACAGCGGAATGCAACAACTGATCAGGAACTCAATTCACAAAAACATGCCCTAGCCAGTATCCTCCGGGAAGCTCATCTCTTCACGACCGCTACAATCTCGATCTTCAAAGAACCTAAAAAGAAAGCCCACGACGGGGTCAGCCATAATATCCAACAATGATATCAATCACATCACGTCAATAATTACATACCAATGGAAATACTGAGTAAGAATACGACTAATGTAATCTTACCGTCGTAACTTTATTTACTCAAATAATTCTCATCAGATTAACCATCATCACAAAGCACATCTCGTAAAACTCGATTAATCAATAAACTCAAACACAACATCATACGGTACCTGAAGCAATACCCAAGATTTCTTAAAACATCATCATAACTCGCAGTACAGAAATATACCAATTCCGACCAATTCGATCCATCGGATAGCATCACCAAATCCCAAGACGATAACCGATTGTCCATCAAAAGACGAATACTAAAGGAAATATGGAACATACCTCAAGATATGAAATGCCACGACAATCATGTCAGTCTAATCCGAGGTCAGATCAATACCACACACGGACATGGTCCTAACACAAGACCTACAAGTTCATACTCATATGACAACGTCAATATGTTCACAACAATAAGAACAATGAATACTCAATGGAAATCTGATGATCCAGCGCCCTCAGCATAGATCCCAAGATGATCCTATCAGATCAACACGAGATGGATAACCAACAATACACATATGCACACAAAACACATGGTAACACCAATGATGCGAATCCACAAGATTCCATCAACACAACATAGGGTAATCCAATGATCCAGCGCCCTCAGCATAGATCCCAAGATGATCCCGTCGTACCAACACAAGGTGGAAAACCCATCCAATGATCCAGCGCCCTCAGCATAGATCCCAAGATGATACCGTCGGACCATAACAAGGTAGAAATCTGATCCTCGCCCTCAGCATAGATCACACGATCCCAACGGATCAACAAATATAACAATACAATTATGCATACACATATGCAAGTCAACATGTTCATCAACATGAACAACATAACATGCACGACATTATGACAATGCCCTAGGACGACCCCATGTTCAACAACATGAATGACAATCTGTATGACCAAAATCAATAACACTAAACCACAATCAAAATAGAATACTTGTCCCGAGTCCTTCGGGAGCAATCTCGATGTCAAATCATCACCGACAATTATCCGCAATGCTCGGCGATCCAAACGAACCATAGACTATAGATACTCATATCCTCGTCTTTATTATATTGTATCCTCGATATCCAAATATGCCAATAATCGAAATAAATCATATACATTATGATTTAACTCTCAGAATTGGAAAATAACATAAAATCCAAATCTTTAGGGTTTTACAATAATGATCATCGCTATATGCATTATGAACGAAATGAAACTGGAACCATTCATTAGACATTATAACTGAGCAAGTAATAACTTGCCTCGATACTGGTACGACGACGATGAAGCCGCTACCAATCTCATTGCCTTCTTCTACGAGCTCGTCGTCCCTGACCAATGCAATTCATGAACATACTCGAACGCAACCGCAACATACAGTTATAATCACTGATTAATAATCTCAACCTATTGAAGTAATCAAATAGCAACGATCTGATAACAATCAATAACCCACATAGCCAACCAATCAAACTCAATGGGTCAACGATATCTCGATCATATATAACACCAAATAATATACTCAAACCATTTACGAATTCATATCCATCATATGAACTGAAATCCGATAATTACTAATCAATATAACTGATCAACGATTTCACAATATCTCGATTAGACACAAGTCCGAACAATCCAACTCAAACAATTACGAAGGCATAACCAAAATACGATTACGGATACGAATGTAAAGGAAATCATATTCGTTGATCATTCACAATCTTTCCGGATTCCAAATTGATATCATGATTCATATTTCATAAAGAACATATGAATTCTACCACTACAATCAACGAACATTCGATCTTCATATCTAAAAATACCGATAATTCAACATACGACCATCTTGCTATGTTAAATTCATCAAGAAGTTCCTCAAGAAAACTAAGTGATTCGAAATCATGTTCATAGCGTACGTAATATCACTCCAGAGCTCACTGACTCGTTTCCTTCCGTCGCTTACGTACGTAATACTTCCTTCATATCGTACGTAATATGTACGTTGACTTGCTACAGTAAATGTCCAGTTAGCGTACGTTATACACTAAGCGTAGCGTACGCTAACCTCAGCATTGACTCGCCCGTCCACATCCATGCCGAAAGCTGTCGACTGTGGGCCCACCTATCGATATCCTGCCAGATCTGAACTTTACATACGTTAACTCATTCACTTAACGTACGTAATAGCTGTGCACCTTACTTACGTTAACTGTCCTTCTTAACGTACGTAATCCTTGTGCATTAGCGTATGTTAAGGATACACAGTAGTGTGCGCTATCGTGGCTCTACTTAGCCATTATCAGCTATTCTCGTCTAACGTCTCAACATACTAGATACGTATACACGACATACTGAATACACATACTCCTTCCAGTAATATTCTCATATAATACATCTAATACACAATATTCTCAAATGCGATTGTCGATCAAATACGACAATTATACCAATACTGACATCTCAGTCCTTCGTTTGTTTTATCCATATTGTACAGATTCCACTATGTACAATATAACTCGGATAAAATAATATTAAGCAATAGTAGTAGAAATTCTGGATATTACAACAACGAGAAAAATAAAGGACTAACCCATTGTTGATGCGTACCTGTCGCCTTACACGAAAAAGTGTTGGTGAATAGAGCTACACTTCAGCAAATAACGGTGTGAAAGCTATCACCTAAAAAAAGGTTGGTGAAAAGAGCTACACATAGCAAATAACGGTGTAAAAGTTGTTGGTCCCCTCTGAAAGTGACACTTGTCCCCGGTTCCAGCTCTGGCGGAATGATGAGGATTGTTCTCACTATACCAACATACTAGATACGTATACACGACATACTGAATACACATACTCCTTCCAGTAATATTCTCATACGATACATCTAATATACGATATTCTCAAATGCGATTGTCGACCAAATACGACAATTATACCAATACTTGTACAGATTCCACTCTGTACAATATAACTCGGATAAAATAATATTAAGCAACAGTAGAAGAAAATTTGGGTATTACAACAATGAGAAAATAAAGGACTAACCCATTGTTGATGCGTACCTGGCGCCTCACAAGAAAAAGTGTTGGTGAGTAGAGCTACACTTCAGCAAATAACGGTGTGAAAGCTATCACCTAAAAAAGGTTGGTGAAAAGAGCTACACGTAGCAAATAATAGTGTGAAAGCTGTTGGTCCCCTCTGAAAGTGACACTTGTCCCTAGTTCCAGCTCTGGCGGAATGATGAGGATTGTCCTCACTGTACCAACAGTGGTCTTTTCTAGCGCGCTTTGTCCTCACTCACGCGCACCCTAAGAAACTTCCCAGGGGGTCACCCATTCCATAACTACTCCAAGCCAAGCACGCTTAACTTTGGAGTTTCTATGAGATGGCTACAGAAAAAAAGATGCATCTTGTTGGTATGAGTAGTCCAAATCAATTTATATAACCACTTCTTAGTAGAGATCTCACGGGTCGGGCGGCATGCAACTATGCCTTTAATCGAGTTAATGGGGAGTGCAACTCGCTGAAAGGCAGGAGACTGCTAGGATTTCTCCCAACAATCTCCCCCTGGCAGTAGCCTGACTTTCGCCAAACATACCACTATTTGCGCCATAAGGAATCAAACCCATGACCCGGGCTCTGATACCAATTGTTGGTCCCCTCTGGAAGTGACACTTGTCCCCGGTTCTATCTCTGGCAGAATGATGAGGATTGTCCTCACTATACCAACACGGGTCTTTTCAAGCGCACTTTATCCTCACTCACGCGCACCCTGAGAAACATCCCAAGGGGCCACCCATTCCATAACTACTCCAAGCCAAGCATGCTTAACTTTGGAGTTTCTATGAGATGGCTACCAGAAAAGAAGATGCATCTTGTTGGTATGAGTAGTCCAAATCAATTGATATAACCACTTCCTAGTAGAGATCATAGGTTGGGCGGCACGCAACTATGCCTTTAATCGAGCGAACGGATAGACCTACAACTCGCTGAAAGGCAGAAGACTGCTAAGATTTCTCCCAACAAAAGCTCTCACCTACAAAATATGATGACGTTTGTGGATGAGGCGCTCGCATAAGTTTCTTTTGATGAACAACCAACTGAAATAATAAGTTTGAGGAGATGACTAAAGTTTCTTATTTTTAGCTGTAAAATTTTTTGACTTCTTTTCTTATTGGGACTATTTAAGGGGGTTGCGTTTTTATGTGTGACAATTCTATATAATTTTCATTAATTGTCTATGCAAAGCATGTTTTTAATTATGTAGAATAAGCGACTAGTACACCACTGTTTGAGTTAACGAAGGCTGAATGTTCCAAGGCATGCAAACCATATTATTACTTGTGTTATCTCTTCGATCCAACTCATTCTAAATTCCTTGAGGATAAGCAATCTTTTAAGTTTGGGAGATTATGATTATATCGAGGAACTTGAACTTTATTTTAAACGAATACCTTAGAATTTTGGGTCAGTAAAATGAAATTTAAGTTAGTATTGGGTTACTTTCAGGAGTCAAATTTTTTTTCATTTTTTTAAATCATTCGATATTTTTATGCTTAAGGACAAGCATTGGTTTAATTTGGGGGAAATTTGATAGGTACAAAATATTACATAATTCTATATGGTAAATATATAATTATATTATCTTTATTTTAGCACAACTTGATGATTTTCTAGCTATTTGATTTATGAAGGTAATTTAATTCACTAATGGAATTTATTCATTATTTTAGATGTTTGTTATATTTTTGGAGTCGGAATAATTATTGGGCAAATAAAATAAATCCAGTCTAAGAAAGGGAGTCGGCCGAGAGGAACTGAAAAGAGAGTCCTACTCTAAAGGACAAGGCGGCTGAAAATTACAAGAGAAAAGGGAGAGATAGTCCTGCTGGAAGTAAAAAGAAAAGTCGGCCGAGAGTTCTTTTAAAGAAGGGAACACGTGAGCTTCTTATGAAAAATATGAGAGAGTGGGTAGATTATCAGGGATCATCACATCTATCATCACATCTTACACATCTCTCTCCATCTTAATTTTTCATACATCTAGATCTCCCACCATCGAGCCAACACAATTGAAATGGGCAGCACCAAAGCGGACGGAGGAGCATCATCGCAACCCAACCGAGAAGGAAGCTAGATCTACTTCATCGGTTTTATTTCTCTTATTATTTATGAACAATTCTATGTATTTTCTAGCAACCATGTCGGGCTAAATTGTTTATTCCTATTCTTAGGGATGTTTGAACCCGTATCTATATTATTCTATTTTAATCCCGTAGCATATTCGTGACTTATGTTCCTTGAATTATCTTTGTATTATTTGATCAAAACTATTTATGTTATAACTCACTTTAATTAGTTTGGGCAACTTAATTGAAGTTTTTATATCTATTGCTAGATCTATGGTTATAATACGTAATCATTATAATTCTAAATCACAAGTAGCAACAATTGATTTTATTCAGTTGGGTAACACAAAATCAGGATCCCTTAGGTCGAGCTTGTGAACTCAATATCCTATCTATTTCCATCGTTTTGGTTCCTAATGCATCTAACGAACAAAATTTGAAGAGCTTATTTTGAATCTTTCGTTTAGGTAGGTTTAATTGAAGAGCTTTATTTGATTAAATAAAGTTAAGAAACGATTGGAGTTAACAGAGCTTGTTGTTGACTTCGGAGTAGGAGTTCATTAGGAATTAAGGAAAGATAAAGTGCTGCACTAATTCATAAATTAAATTAGAATGGGGGATAATGGATCTAAGAACTAAATATTAATCATAATCGTTTTTCCTTATGAAATTTTAATTCCTCTTTTTATTTGCCTACTTGTTATTTTATTTTATCTTGTTTACTTTAAATCAACAAGTTTAATTAATTATTTTACTATTTTCGTTATCTAATACTACTATTTAGTATACGCAAGTCAATGACCTTTTATAAATATTTAATTTTGAAGCGTCTCGACAGCGCGGTCACTTACACACCTTCTCAGCATATTTTGGATCCTCAAAACCCTTTGGTTGTGTCGTATACCCTTCAGGTTATCCCGATCGCTAGCCTTTATGATCACCATGTTTCAGATGACGTTATATTACGTCAAGGCATAACAGTTATCATGTTGGACTCTATGATAATCTCTGGTTCAAGGATTTATTGACATAATGTTATATTGAGATTAACTTATGACATTTCCGTGCAATGATCTCAATGTGGGTCTGTCCAGTATTGCTTCTCCAACCAATACCCATAATTTTAATCCGTACCATACGCATAATCATACGATGATTATCAATCAAACTTATACTAGTATACTAATCACTTGAGTCTCCACTCTACGTGATTGGACTAGGGACATTTGAATAACCTAGTATTCCTGAACAACTATTAATCTATTATTATAATAATAAAACATCCACACATTATAATAATCACCGAAAAATAAATGATATCATATAACTTTATTTAAATGTGATAATTACAAATCTAGGCACATCGAAATGTCCTAGGTCACTATTCTCAACAGTTGCCATGTAGGGTTAGACATGTTATCTAGAGTTTATTACTTGAGAAGTGCGAACAATGTATGTGTGGTGCCATATGGGGTCTGGAGAGGCCTCTGGAGTTTGTTTCTTAAGGAGCACGAATAATGTTTTGGCTATGAGTTGTCCATCCAAGTACATTCGCTGGGAATTCCTAGGGTGCACAATTGAAAGTGTGGGACCGGGATAGCTTATGGGCTCGTCTGTGATGACTTGTTGTTGGGGCGTGGACCGTGTGACTGAAATCTCAATGTTGTGATTTAAAATGGGTTTTGGGTTGATGTAATACCCGTACTTTTTATTGACTGTTTGACCTTGCCGTTCTTCTTATTTTGTCGCTCTGTAAACTCTTGGTGATGTTGTTGATATTGTTATAGAGTTTCGTATCTTGTTTGGATCGCGATCGTGCTGTTTAGACCTTGCAGAAGTGTTTTGGGTCAGAGAAATAGCGCACGCTAGGACTAGGCTAACGCACGCTAATTCTGCTTGAGTAGCGCACGCTAGCTTTGAGTCAGCGCACTAAGGGACCGAGTCAAAACCAAGAACTCATACCGCTCGGATCGGCGCTAATGCACGCTAGAAGTTCGTTAATGCACGCTATTCGTGGTCAGTAGCGCGCGTTAACAACCGTTCGTAGTGCACGCTAACGGGCTGGTTGGCAGAGGCAGTGAGGTTGTCAGGTTTTCTGGACTATTTAGTAACGTACGCTAGTCTTCGGATAGCGCACGCTAGCAGATCTGCCTAGCGCACGCTAAGCCATAGCGGTAGCGCACGTTAAGACTCGAGCAGGGCAGAGGACAGTAGGCTCTGGACTCCAGTTTTCTGGACACCATCTTTGGCTAGCGCACGCTAAGATAAGGTGATTAGCGCACGCTAACGGGGCCGGCAGAAGCCATTGGACTACCCGGTGACCTTGCTAGCGGATGCTAATAATCGTGGCGTAGCGTGCGCTAGACTGGGCGGGTATATATTGGACAGTTGACTTCCATTTCGTCATTTTTCATCCTTTTCACTTATTTTCGATGGGAGAATCTAGGGAGAGGCGATTTTGGGCGATTGGAAGCGATCCGTCTTCAAACATCAACATCTTTGGTTATAGAACAAGGATTACACAACATCTAATCCATTCTATCGTCCAAATCAAGGTAAAAATCCTTAGAACCCTGTTTTTTTGGGAATTTTGGAGTTTTTGCTAGATTCATCCGATTTATCCATTTTGAAGCTTGAGAACCTTGAGATTATAATGTATCTACCCCATATACATGCTCTTCCTACGATTTTACGGATTGGTTTGTGCCGTGTTCGGACTTGTGAGGATTTGGGTGATTTTCTAAACTCTAGTTGTTAACCCTTGTATTTTCGTGAATTGTAGACGGGTTTCTGGAGTTTCTTCGTGAATTATGAGTATAGATTATTGATTATCATATCCCTTACGAATCGTTTAGGTGTCGGAAGCGCGTTCTTGGACCTACCGAACTCATACTCTTTTCCTTTCAATTTATCGATGTCTCAAAGGCAAGTATATATTTATGATTGTATGTTCTCGACTTTGAAAGTAAGATATATGAATGGCATGTTTATTTATATCCACTCTGGGGCGAGCCGACAGGTCCCCTGGAGGTTTCATAGCCTTTGGTGCAATTCCACGGATAATTTGGGTTAACCACTCTGGGGCGGGCCGACGGGTCCCCTGAGGGTTCCGTAGCCTTTGGTGAGGCTCCATGGTTGATCATGTATGCATTGTTGTGATGCTATGAGATATAGTTATTTCGGAATACTAGTCTTGAATTGATGAATTGACGGTTACCTTTACTTTATTGTCGAGGAGTATTGTGTTTCATACTTGATATACTTGCATTAGCTATTCGACGGCTAACCCCTTTATGGGGGGAAATACTTTTTATGTATTTCAGGTTCCAGGAGAGCGGACAGGCTGTAATATCCGCAATTTCGATTTTCCGGTATTTTTTTTTGCGGAAGTCCATCTTAGCGACTCTGTTGTGACCGTTTCATCATTCCAAGAATATTTAATTCTAAACTTTTTGTCATCCTAGTTCGTTTCGGTGTCATTTTGTTGAGTTCCGTGTTCTTAAACGGCTTTTCCGCACTTGAGTTCGATTCTTGCGAATCTCGTCTGAAACTGTTGTTTCGAGTTTCTCGCAAGTTTATTTAATGTTATTATTCATGTTGCGAGCTTTGGCTTGGTGTTTCGATCGTGTATCGTGTATTTAAGACGTTTTGGGCTATTTTCGTAATTTCCCAAAGTTTGGGGTAATTACTTTCCATTGTCCAATTTCGAGCCTTCGGGTGGTCGGAATCGTGTGTTCTCTTAGCGCTTGGATTCGTCTTTGCGACTACTTCGTAACCATATCTTCGATTCATATTCAGGTTCGGGTTTCGGCGTCGTTCGGGCCGTCGGAGTGGCCACGGCCGAGTCACGGCCGCACTTCTGGGAGCAGGGCCTGTCGGCCATATATAGGCCAGGGACCGGCCAGACCTTCATTTCACCCCATTTCTTCACCCGGGTGCGGCTGGCGACGGGATAAATCGGGGAGTGAAGTTTTTGGTCGATTCCACTCTATTTATAAGCGTTTTTGAGGATTCTTGTAGATTATATCATCATCAAATCATTGTTCTTCGTCGAATCGAGGTAATTTCTTGAAATCTCCTAGAATTTGATTTTCGGGATTTCTTCTTGATTTTCATTGTTCGTCCGAATTTGATGAATCGGTTGATGTTAGTAAGCATTATTAATCGTGTTCTATGGATTGTATATCCATATCTTAGATTCGTTCAATCCGATTGATGATTCTTAGGTTCTTGAGGAACTTTGAACATTTAGTGTTCGATTAAATACCTCAAAGAGTTTCCTTCGATCGATATGTTGTTTTCGATTGATATTGTGTTATTGAATGAATTGTATTTCATTCAAGGTTGTTCGAGCGCTTGTATTTATCGGAGGACTCCGTTCGTTGCTAGTGGAAGGATTTCATCGCCTTCGGTTGAGGCAAGTTTTATACTTGTACTAGTCAATCAGATTAATGTTATCATATATGTGTATGAATGTGTCGTATCATTCTGAGACTTAGTCTCTTCATAAGTTCATTGATATTAGGGGATCGTTCGATACGATACTCTTCAGCAATTATGCCAAATGTTTATTATCATTCATTAATGGCCGGTTCAAGGCATTGGGATACTCGTTGTTAATGTTATTGTCGATCGCCGGTTCGCAGTATCGATGTATCGATTGTTGTTGTTAATATTGATGTCGATCTAAGACGTCGTTGTAATCATTGTTATTAATGTTGGAGTTTTGTCCTTGATGTTGTTTTGGCCGATTGAAGGCATTGACGTATTCATTTCTCATCTTCGTCGTCGGTAACCGATTAAAGGTGCCGAGGCATTCATTGTATCATTTTCATCGATTGGTCGTTTAAGGCAATCGAGGTACTCAATTATTCATTTTATCATTGTTATCGATTGGCCGTTCTAAGGCAATCGAGGTACTCAATCATTCATTGTATCATTGTTACTGATTGGCCGTTCTAAGGCAATCGAGGTGCTCAATCATTCATTGTATCATTGTTACCGATTGGCCGTTCTAAGGCAATCGAGGTGCTCACTCATTCATTATATCCTTGTTATCGATTGGACGTTCTAAGGCAATCGATGTACTCAATCATTCGTTGTATCAATGTTATCGGTTGGCCATTCTACGGCAATTGAGGTATTGAATTAGGGCTGTCGAGGATAGTTCCCATCCGTTGTGTCGTTGTTATCGATTGACCATTCTAAGGTAATCGAGGTATTTAATTGGGACCGCGAGGATGGTGCCCATCCGTGAGTCATCATTATCGCGTTAGCCGAGTCAAGGCAGCACACTATCATTCTCGTGAATTCGGTAATCTCGGTCGCTTTTGTTTTTGTGACTTTCCGGGATTGTGTTTCGTGGCCGGGTGGCGTATTGTGTGGAATTTTTAGTCGGGCACACTATGGTCATGTGTATATGCGGGACTCCTGACACATAGTAAAGTACCTCCGTGAGACTAATTAGGCCAAGTTGCGGGTGTATATGTGGGGCTCCAGACACTCGGCTACTTGTGCACTCACACATACCATTCGGGCATTCTATGATATTCCACTATGGTCATGTGTATATGCGGGACTCCAGACACATTTAGACTATACACACGGTAAAGTACCTCCGTGAGACTAATTAAGCCAAGTTGCGGGTGTATATGCGGGATTCCGGACACTCGGCTACTTGTGCACTCACACATTTCATTCGGGCATACTGTGATACTCGTCATTTAACTCTAATATTTAATTCAGTTCTGGTTTGGTTCATCTTCATGTAATTCATTGTGATTCATATTTAATTCAGTTCTGGTTTGGTTCATCTTCATGTAATTCATTGTGATTCATATTTAATTCAGTTCTGGTTTGGTTCATGTCGTGTAATTCATTGTGGTACTCTGTGATTACGATTCGCCGTTGGGCACTTATGTTCTAACCTGTTAAACTGGTATTAATAGTATGCCGTGGGTATAGTATTTCACGAATGCTTGGTTCTTACCTTGATTTGTGCGCATCTCGTATTATTATTATCATTGTACCGTTTCATTCCGCCTTTAGATGCATATCATGTTACACATGTATTTGATGTTCATTATCTGGATGACTGACCCCATGGGGGAGGAACATGTTTTCATGTTTTAGGTGCTTGCGAGGAGAGAGTTGAGACACAGGGGCATGATGATGGCAACAAGGCATTCGAGCGATACTAGTCCGAGTTGTTCATGTTGGTCAGTCAGTTGGGATGTTCTCCAGTTTGTCAGTTATTGTCATTATGTATTACCCGAGCAGATGCTCGTGGATGTTGTTGTATTTTATTTTTGGCCATGTAGGGCCATCGTTGTCGTTGAAATTCCCCATCGGAATATTGTGTCGGATATCATAGTAGGGACTGTGATATCCCTTGTTAGCTAATTTGATGTAATTTAGTTATGTTCGCCTGATGGATCTCCTGGCGTGGGGTCCACGGCACTGTAATGACCCAATAGGATTTCGGGGTGTTACAGAAGATGGTATCAGAGATTTGGGTTGTGAGATACCCTGGTATGTGAGTTATGTGGCTCTACCGATGCGGTAGTAGTGGGACTGTCAGGTTGTGACAATCTGGACAGTCGGGTTTTGTGAGTCGTGAAATTTGTACGACTGCACGAGTCATTCATTTATCGAGTCGTCGTCAATGAAGACTAGTATCGTGAGACCTCGAAGCTTCGTATGACCTGTGTAAGGACTCGATTCTCTTTATGTTCATACATTCATTATGTCATTAATTATACGTGCTTTGTTGAAACCTATATGTGATATTATTGTTATGATTGATTCATGACTAATTGTTTTGGAGCACGCGTGACTTGTGTAAGTGCTACGTATCAACTCATTCATCCGTTAACAATCCTCAATCATCATTTTATCTTGTCGATCATATTAATTCATTCATCATTCAGTCAGTCTCAGTGCTCAGTTAATTCATTCACCATCCAGTCAGTCTCATTGCTCAGTTAATTCATTCATCACTCAGTCAATCTCATTGTTCAGTTAATTCATTCATCACTCGGTCAATCTCATTGTTTAGTTAATTCGTTCATCACTCAGTCAATCTCATTGTTCAGTTAATTCATTCATCACTCAGTCAATCTCATTATTCAGTTAATTCATTCATCACTCAATCAATCTCATTGTTCAGTTAATTCATTCATCACTAAGTCAATCTCATCGCTCAGTTAATTCATTCATCACTCAGTCAATCTCATTGCTTAGTTAATTCATTAATCATCCAGTCCATCTCACGGTTCAGTTGTTGATCTTGTGGATCGAATTTTCAACCTTGTTAACTTGTTCAAGATAATCATTTCAGGAATTTCATCAGATAATCATGTCACCTCACTTGATCTTTCATGCGATCTTATCATATTACAGCATCATGTCGACGATCATTTACCGCATTATTAATGCATCCATTATGTTAGAGCATGTATTCTCATTATCATCATTCCGTAACGTAATCATAATGCGATCTTCATACGGGATCTGTAATTATCATGTGACTTTCCTGCCTCGGTATGGAAAGAGCTGTCAGAGGGACATCGGACTCCGATGTCCAAGAGATCATTTTCTAGTCATCTTCGTGCTGGGAGAGCATCTTCATCTCAGATGACAAGTTCGACTGTTGTTTGCTTTAATTGTGATTCAGCAGGACACGTGAGTACTCGGTGTATGGTGCCAGCTATTGTTTGCTTTCTGTGTGGGAGACAGGGACACCTTCAGAAATACTGTAGGAGTTCTAGTGCCGATAGATATCGAGAGGGCTCACAAGCCTCGAGGGATTTTGTTACTCCAGCCCGTGCATCATCCTAGGGGTCCTATCAGGCTTCGAGAGCCAGAGGTAAGGACATTCATCACCGGTTTTGAACAAGTTAATTCTTGCTCGGTAATAGTATAATCATTCAATTCATTTGTCGTTCATTCATTCATATAATTCATTAATCATATATCAATCACGTTGAGACTTATAATTATCAAACTAATCATTCACTTCACGTGGAACAATGGTTCCAATCATTTCATTTGAGCTATTACTCATTACGTTATCATTTCACCCCGGTGAGTCATTCTTGATCCTTGTTAGATTTCGATTCATTATCATTCATTGTGATCATTCTTGTTCTTGTGTATCTCGTTGATTTTTCCTGGTGGGATATTGCTTCTCCCTACTTGTTTTAAGTTTCGGGACGAAACTTCTTTTAAGGGGGTAGTATGTAATATCCACAATTTCGATTTTTCGGTAATTTTCTTTTTATTTTTGGTGGAAGTCCATCTTAGTGACTCTGTTGTGACCGTTTCGTCATTACAAGAATATTTAATTCTGCACTTTTTGTCATCCGACTTCGTTTCGATATCGTTTTGTTGAGTTCCATGTTCTTAAACGGCTTTTCCGCACTTGAGTTCGATTCTTGCGAATCTCATCTGAAATTGTTGTTTCGAGTTTCTCGTAAGTTCATTTAATGTTATTATTCATGTTGCGATCTTTGGCTTGGTGTTTCGATCGTGTATCGTGTATTTCAGACGTTTTGGGCCATTTTCGTAATTTCCCAAAGTTTGGGGTAATTACTTTCCGTTGTCGAATTTCGAGCCTTCGGGTGGTCGGAATTGTGTGTTCTCTTAGCGCTTGGATTCGTCTTTGCAAGTACTTCGTAACCGTAGCTTCGATTCATATTCAGGTTCGGGTTTCGGCATCGTCCGGGCCGTCGGAGTGGCCACGGCCGAGTCACGACCGCACTTCTTGGAGCAGGGCCTGGCCTGGCCGAGTTACGGCCGTAAGGTGCCGGTTATGACCGTAAGGTGCCGGTTACGGCCGTACGTAATCGGCAGACATGGATGGACGAATGCCGGTTACGACCGTAAGGGCTGTCAGTTACGGCCGGACGGGTGCCAGGCAGTGTTCGGACGAGTGCCGGTTATGGCCGTAAGTTCCGGTTACGGCCGTAAGGGCCTGTCGCTTATGGCCGTAAGCGATCGGCAGGCGTTGGGCGGATTTTGACGAATGCCGATTACGGCCGTAAGGCCCTGCCGGTTACGGCCGTAACCCTGTCGGCCATATATAGGCCAGGGACGGGCCAGACCTTCATTTCACCCCATTTCTTCACCCTAGGTGCGGCTGGCGACGGGATAAATTGGGGAGTGAAGTTTTTGGTCGATTCCACTCGATTTCTAAGCATTTTTGAGGATTCTTGCCGATTATATCAACATCAAATCGTTGTTCTTCGGCGAATCGAGGTAATTTCTTGAAATCTCCTAGAATTTGATTTTTGGGATTTCTTCCTTATTTTCATTGTTCGTCAGAATTTGATGAATCAGTTGATGTTAGTAAACATTATTAATAGTGTTCTATAGATTGTATATCCATATCTTCGATTCGTTCAATCCGATTGATGATTCTTAGGTTCTTGAGGAACTTTGAACATTTAGTGTTCGATTAAATGCCTCAAAGAGTTTCCTTCGATCGATATGTTGTTTTCGATTGATATTGTGTTATTGAATGAATTGTATTTCATTCAAGGTTGTTCGAGCGCTTGTATTTATCGGAGGACGCCGTTCGTTGCTCGTGGAAGGATTTCATCGCCTTCGGTTGAGGCAAGTTTAATACTTGTATTAGTCAATGAGATTAATGTTATCATATATGTGTATGAATGTGTTGTATCATTCCGAGACTTAGTCTATTCATAAGTTCATTGATATTAGGGGATCGTTCGATACGATACTCTTCGGCAATTATGCCAAATGTTTATTATCATTCATTAATGGCCGGTTCAAGGCATTGGGATACTCGTTGTTAATGTTATTTTCGATCGCCGGTTCGCGGTATCGATGTATCGATTGTTGTTGTTAATATTGATGTCGATCTAAGACGTCGTTGTAATCATTGTTATTAATGTTAGAGTTTTCTCCTTGATGTTGTTTTGGCTGATTGAAGGCATTGACGTATTCATTTCTCATCTTCGTCGTCGGTAACCGATTAAAGGTGCCGAGGCATTCATTGTATCATTGTTATCGATTGGTCGTTCTAAGGCAATCGAGGTACTCAATCATTCATTTTATCATTGTTATCGATTGGCCGTTCTAAGGCAATCGAGGTACTCAATCATTCATTGTATCATTGTTACCGATTGACCGTTCTAAGGCAATCGAGGTGCTCAATCATTCATTGTATCATTGTTCCCGATTGGCCGTTCTAAGGCAATAGAGGTGCTAAATCATTCATTATATCCTTGTTATCGATTGGCCGTTCTAAGGCAATCTAGGTACTCAATCATTCGTTGTATTATTGTTGTCGGTTGGCCATTCTAAGGCAATCGAGGTATTGAATTGGGGCTGTCGAGGATAGTTCCCATCCATTGTGTCGTTGTTATCGATTGACCATTCTAAGGTAATCGAGGTACCGAATTGGGACTGCCGAAGACGGTGCCCATCCGTGAGTCATCATTATCGTGTTGCCCAACTCAAGGCAACACACTATCATTCTCGTGAATTCGGTAATCTCGGTCGCTTTTGTTTTTGTGACTTTCCGGGATTGTGTTTCGTGGCCGGGTGGCGTATGTGTGGAATTTTTAGTCGGGCACACTATGGTCAGGTGTATATGCGGGACTCCGGACACATTTAGACTGTGCACACGGTAAAGTACCTCCGTGAGACTAATTAAGCCAAGTTGCGGGTGTATATGCGGGATTCCGGACACTCGGCTACTTGTGCACTCACACATTTCATTCTGGCATACTGTGATACTCGTCATTTAACTCTAATATTTAATTCAGTTCTGGTTTGGTTCATCTTCATGTAATTCATTGTGATTCATATTTAATTCAGTTCTGGTTTGGTTCATGTCGTGTAATTCATTGTGATTCATATTTAATTCAGTTTTGGTTTGGTTCATCTTCATGTAATTCATTGTGATTCATATTTAATTCAGTTCTGGTTTGGTTCATGTCGTGTAATTCATTGTGGTACTCTGTGATTATGATTCGCCATTGGGCACTTATGTTCTAACCTGTTGAACTGGTATTAATAGTATGTCGTGGTCATAGTATTTCACGAATGATCGGTTCTTACCTTGGTTTGTGAGCATCTCGTATTATTATTATCATTGTACCGTTTCATTCCGCCTTTGGATGCATATCATGTTATACATGTATTTGATGTTCATTATCTGGATGACTGACCCCGTGGGGGCGGAACATATTTTCATGTTTTAGGTGCTTGCGAGGAGAGAGTTGAGAGACATGGGCATGATGATGGCGACGAGGCATTCGAGCGATACTAGTCCGAGTTGTACATGTTGGTTAGTCAGTTGGGATGTTCTCCAGTTTGTCAGTCATTGTCATTATGTATTACCCGAGCAGATGCTTGTGGATGTTGTTGTATTTTATTTTTGGCCATGTAGGCCCATCGTTGTCGTTGAAATTCCCCATCAGAATATTGTGTCGAATATCATAGTAGGGACTGTGATCTCCCTTGTTAGCTAATTTGATGTAATTTAGTCATGTTCGCCTGGTGGATCTCCTGGCGTGGGGTCCACGGCACTGTAATGACCCAATAGGATTTGGGGGTGTTACACAGGCAGGTATCGGGTCGGCATGAAGATGATGGGCAAGTGTGATATTGTGTCTTTCCTCCGGTTATATTTTGTGTTCCTCCATTCAGTGTTGTTGTACTGGAATGGTTATTGAATACTCGAGTATTGTTTTCCATTTTCCTTGATGTTCCGGCCTGTGTTTGCCGAGGTATTAATTTGTGTTGTGATGTCTTTGGATACATTGGATATGTTTTGAATACCCTTTGTATTGTTCTTCATTCCATTGTATGTAGACCTTCTCGATCAAAATTTATAGTTCCACGTATGTTTAGCCTTGTGGGTGTTACAGTTGAGACCCTAAATATTATTAAAATGTTTTTATAACTAAGGACTCGAGGTCCTAAAGACTTTCCATTTTTCCAAAACTCCCGAGATGATGAATTGCTTTTCTGGACTTGAGTTTGTTTTCTAAATCATAAAACCTCTCTAGAATTTCTTTTGACGCTTGTTGTTTGATTCATAAATGATATTCGCGTGGTATATTCTGTATAATTGGAATACTTGTACTAGCAAATTCCAGTTGCTAACCCCATGAAGTACTTCTAGGTCGAGGGAGCAACCACAAGGTAAGCTGCGATACTAATCAATCGAGCATCTGAGTTCTTAATGTTGTTGAGTTGTACCCCATTTCCGTTATTATATTTTAACCCATGTGTGCATATGTGATGTAATTTATTTGGCCTATATTACTCATGTTTTGTGTATGACCTTACCGCTCCGTATATATTGAGTTTTCGACCTTATCAATATGTATTGTTATATAGGTTGACCCTGGGCGGTCAAGCACTGTGCTGTCTCCTGCGGTGTCTAATCCGATAGATCTTTGTGAGAAGGGTTTACCTCTCTTTTGGATTTGGGATGTTACATTTGAGGTATCACAGCTTAGGTTGCAAAAACCTAGATTGTCGGCCTTAGTCTGGTCATGACTTGTCGAGTCGTGTTATTGAGTCGAGTTGTTCTGTCACATCCTGTTGTCCATATTGTCGATTGAGATTAGTATCGTGGGTGACCATCATCATCATGCGACTTGTGTATGTAAGTCTCCTCTTTTATGTATTATATTTTGTATTGCATGACTTTGTTTATATGTATGATATGAGATGGAACTTGTACTTGATACTTGTGGTGTTTCGAGTTTGAAGAGGTTGGAATATTGTGATAAATTAACTTATGAGTAGTGGAATATGTTTCATCAATATTTTGAATATTGATGTACTTTAGAAGGTGTACCGAGTTTGTTGAGAACCGAGACAGATTATGTTGATCTTTGTTTGAATTTAGTGTTTATGAAGTTGTGCTTGTTGAGCTGGTAGTTTTGGACATCAGACAGGTATGTGATTGGAAATCGAGTATTTTGACTTTCTCTTATTTTCTGCTACGTGTGTACTTTATAGTGCTTTTCGGATATATTACGAACTTGAAAATATTTGTGGAAAATAGGTTACCTAAAATACTTTGTTGGTACGTGTAAGCGACGGTTTAATAAACATTTTAAAAGTTGTTAGAATTTGGACAAGCTGACCTTATATTTTTAAATGGGTCTTATGACGGTATTTTAAGAAAAATGGGTATGTCTTTGAGTACTTTGAAAAATGTTGTCGGCATTAACTTTTGGCATGTTTTGAAGGATTGAGAAACAATTTTCAACCTAGTTGTTTTTTTTAACATATCTGCAGCCAGGAGGAATTTTAATCTGGATATTTTACTCAAATGTAGGACTTGAAATTTTCCACACAATAGAATTTTTACGTTTCTAAGACAAAAGTATTGTTTCTTTTGAAAAAGAGGTGAAAGATGAAAACTTTTATCTTAAATTGTAACGTTTTTTTATTTTGGAAAAACAGTGATAGTTCCCAAGGTTGAACGAAAAGCATTTCGCAATTATAGTCAATTTAAACATTTGAGTTCGGACTTGAAAATTTTTTGATTTCCCAATTGGCTCTCCTTTTTGAAATTAATGATTTTATGATTGAGTTTTGATTTAGTGTGTATATAATGTAGTTGTATAGCTTAAGGTGACACCGTTAGAGTTTAAGATTAACGCAATAGTGTGAGGGCCAAGTAATTTTCACTTATTATGTTGCCATTCTTGTTGGATTTTGGTTTCGTTTCCAAATATTGTGCTGCATGGTTTGGAGTTGTTTCTTGGCTTATATGATATCACTTTCATGCGAGACGATACCGCTTAAATACGTATGTCGCATACATATGTAAGCACTTGCGACTTTCCCCATTTTTATGATGTGGCTATTGTTCGGAGCTATTTCAGAGCTGGTGATCTACTTCCGCCATTCGGCAGTGTGTTGCATCCATAATGCATTTGGTAATGGCCGTAAGTGTTCTTTAGTTGTGGCTGTATAATCTGTCAGTTACAGTCGCAAGTTCCATATTTTACAGTCGTAACTTTTGTGATCGTTTAGTTGCCATGAGCATATATCTTTGTTGTGTTACTATTTGTTGTCATAGTTTTTTATGCTGCATTGATTAGATATTTTCAATATATTATTATGTGAGTTATGTTTCACCGTACTGAGCAGTTGTATATTCAGCATGCTGAGAGATCGCGGTCGAGGTTGTGGTCGTGATTACAACTATGAGCGTGGGGAGGTGACTCGTTCGATGTTGAGCTCCAATCATACCAGCATACGTGGTCTTGAGAATCACTCGCGCGATTAGAGGTGAGCAGCTGGATAATATTGATATTAGGGTCGCCGCCATTCTTCAGCAGGTGGCACCCCAATTGGCGCAGATGAATCAGGGTGGGCACCAGAATGAGCTTACATTGTGGATAGAGGAGCCAATAGGGGCTTCAGGAAGTGATTAATATGTTTTTGGTTCTGCCAATGTGTTAGTTTGGGACAGTTAGTTCTTTCAGTTAGGGAGGATTTTTGAGGCTGTCGACTGCCCTGAGGATTGAAGAATGCCTATTGCACAATACCTTATTGACCAAGATCCTGCTAACTGGTGAGAGGCTATTAAGCATAAGGATCCTGTCATCCTTTGGGAGAAGTTCAAACAACTAATGGACGTCGAGTTCCATCCAGGGCCAGTCAGAGAGTTGTGAGTTCGAGAGGCTCAACCTCGATATAAATTTATGTCTAAGTCTATTGTTGATTATCGTCGACAACTTAATCATATGCGGAAGCAAGTGAGAGATGGGGAAGATAAGATCCATCATTTCAATATGCGGATGAACATATTCGTCAGTATATGGCTGGTTTTCATTGGGCTACATTGCGAGATTTCAACGGCTTCGCTCCAATGGGCCTATGAAATAGTGGGATTAGCCCATACTTCTTCTTGACTATGGTGGAAGCAAATCTTTGTTTTTCAGGGGAGGTGTACTTGTTCTTACGGCACATATTCTTTATCTCTTTCTAAGTGCTTCATCATACAACTTTCCATTTAAATCAATTGGAGGGTCCTATGGTCTGAAATCAGGGATTCTAGGATAAGCATTGAAGGTTTCTTCAGCAATCCTTTTCAGAATTTCCCACAGATTTGGCCACTTGATCTCCATGTAGTCAATGAAGATTTGTTGAGGAGTACAGTCAGGGTCTTGGAGGATTTCCAAGAGATAATATTTTTCAATGAACTGTTTCTTGGCAATCCCCCATTTATGTCGAGATTCCTCTGGAATAAACTCCTCAATGTCTAGAGACCTTTGCCTTCCCAACTTAGAGGCACATCTCGATCTTTCCTGGTTCTTTTCTTTTTAGCTGCAGGTGCTTCTTCAGGGAACATCTGCACTTTTCCATTTTAAGACACTTGAAGTTCCTGCTTCAGGGAAATGGATGATTTGAGGTGCATGTGAGCTGCTGGGGACTAAGGATAATGCCTCCTGCTTCCATTTGGATCTCATTTCTTCCTCCATTTTTGCCAGCATCAATGATTTTCGCCAGGTGCTCCTCCACCTTGTGCATGAAGTCTTGCATGCCAAGTGGCCTCCTTGAGGATGCAGGTGGTGGAAATGGTTCTTTCTTGTTTAGCAGTGAGACTATTTTGCTATTTAGAGATAGCAGATGAGGTTCTACCCTTATTGCCAGAAGTTTTGCAATAGTTTCTTCAACCATGGCTCTGATCATCTCATTTAAGTTAGGGGGTAGCTGATAGGCAGACGCCTTGGCCTGAGGAATGTTTTCAACTGAACTCTCTTATGCAACTGATTTCTGAGCAATGGATTTCTCAATCGAGGTTCTCCTGGCAGATGACTTTTGATCATATGGGGTTTTTTCAGGTTGTCCCCCTGCCTCTCTGATTTCTCATCTTGTGAGGGCTGAGCTGAGCTGGATCCTTGATTAGGTGCATCCTGATCATGATCATCATCATCTTTGTTCTCTTCATCCCTTCCTTCTTCTTCTCCTTCTTCATTTTCTTCTTCTTTTTCTACTTCTTCCTTTTCTTCATCCTCTTTTTCAACTTCTTCTTTTTCTCCTTCTCTGACTTCCTCCTCTTTTTCAACTTCTTTTTTTTTCTTCTCCTCTTACTTCCTCCTTTTTTTCAACTTCTTCCTTTTCTACTTCTCTGACTTCTTCTTTTTCTTCTTCTCCTTCATCATCCAATGTTTTCCCTTGTGCTACCCCTTCCATGAGGTCAAATATGAACTGATCCATATTCTGTTTGAAATTGGATATGAACCAGTTCTCATCCATTAGCAAGCTCATGTCTGACTCATGGCAGAACTCTTTGAGCAGGTGTTCTGTGGCTATGGGGTAGTCCCATACACTTTTCTCAACTTACTCCTTTAGCTCATAAAAGCTAAGGTTCTTTAATCCCTTCCATTCATTGTAGATATTGACAAAAGAAAACTTGAGAGCTTGTTTCCATACCAATTTCAATTGTGCCTTGGTAAGGTTCAGAGGATTGTTTTCCGTGAGGTTGAAGGAGTATCTAACATTTTGTACCTCAAGGAGTTCTGTTGCTTCTTCTTCAGTGACACTTGGGAGTGTTAGGAGCGGAACTACAGGAAGATCTTTAGCATGATCTTCTTCTGGTTGAGTTGTGGGTGTTATATGTGGAGGTGCAGCTTCCTGTATCTTCTCCTCTTCTTCAGGTGAATGGTCCACCAGCCCCTTCTGTCTTTTGGGAGATGGTTTTGGAGAATATGTGACGTGAACATGTTCTTCTCTCTCAGATGACTTTCTTTTTAAGAGTTTGGAGATGGGGATGTTGTCACCGTCTGCACTGTTTTCAGGTGCAGTTGCAGGGGTGGTTGGAAGAGCAGGTGAGGGTGCAGGAGAAGGTGATATGTCTACATCAGCATCTAACTTTTTTGATGGGATGTTAGTTGCAGTTTCTTCAGCCGTGGTTGGAGCAGGTAGTATCTCAGCTGCGGTTTTGTTGGGATAACAAATACCCTGTATCGAAATTGTTGGGATAACAATCCCTGTATCGAAATTGTTGGGATAACAATCCCTGTATCGAATAGTGATGCTCAGAGGTTTTGAAAATATGCCAATACAAAGATACGAAGGAAAGCTGATCGAAAAGTCAAGTGTCAACCTCGTATCAAGACTGTCATAGATCCGGATACGTGGAACCTTTCAAGACAAAGAAAGAAGACTTATAAAGACTAAGTATGGAAGCTGTCTCGAATTGTCAATACAGTGATCCTTCCATACAGCTTTCAACAGGACAAGAAGGAATCTTCAGTATTCACTAGAAGTCAAGTCCCCTTGATAAAGAAGTATTTAAATACTAAAGGATAAAGTATTTAAATACTGTAAGTCAGAAGATCTACAAATCCCGCAATATCCGGATCTCAGTCAGATATCTGTTGTCACAGAATCTTGCCTAACGGATAGATCTCCAACGGATATATTTCAGAGACTATATATATCTCCAGAGTTTGAAGATCATAAACTACTGAACGACTAATCTTCTTAACGACTTACAAACGATCAAGCTTACAAAGAAATATTCAGAGCAAAACATATCTCCAAAGCTCACTGCGATTCAGATCAAAGAGATATACAGTGCTCAACAACTTGAACAACACTTCATCAGCTAGAAGTTCAGAAAGTCAAAGCTGTTGTTCATACCCTGTTCTATCCTTGAACAAACCCAGATCAGCCCTGTGTGGACTGAGTAATCTTTGCTACTCCGGAACTGTGTGTGAAGGAATTGCATCGAAGAACACGAAGCTTCAGAACTATGTGTAAAGAAGCCAGTCAAGTGTTAGCTCAAACCAATCTGTGTGAACGGTTGAAGCTAAGATCTTTATATCAATCTGTGTGAATGATATATTGATTGTGTGTTGTTATAATTACATAGTTGTGAGCTCAGTAATTATAATAAACTTTTTACTCCTGTGTGGAGGACCAGTGGACGTAGAGGGGTTTACCTCGAACCACTTTAAATACTGCGTTATTTACCTTCTGCCTTACTTGTTTTATTAATTGTGATTATATAAGTATACTCTGCATATCGAGTTGCTGTATCCATAGCAACTTACTGTATTTAAGACTTCCGCTACGCACTCAGATTTAAAACCGTACATCTTTTAGTTTAAAACACTTTCCAAGCTGTATCCAGTATACTTAGTGGCCAACAAGTGGTATCGGAGCGACTGATTCTAAAAAGAATCAGTCGTATTTTTAACCGAATCAGATCCAAAATCACTTAATTTTTAAAATAGTCTTTTTCATTCCTTTATTCTCACATGGATACATCTATGATCAACAAAGTGCCTATGTTCTCTATTAATGAATTTGATGATTGGAGAATCAGGATGGAGGCTCATCTTGCAGCAATGCACGAAGAAATAATTTTTGCTATACAGGATGGCCCCATTAAGATCATGAAGGTAAACACCGCCGCAAGGATTGAAGGCCAAGCCCATGTTAAGATGCTCGAGAAGGAGCGTGAACAATAGACCACAGATGAAAGAAAGCGCGCCAATCTCGACAATGTGGCTAAGAACGCGTTATTTGTCACTCTTGACAAAGGCACGTTCTTAAAGGTAAAGAGCTGTAAAACAGCCAAGGAAATCTGGGATAAACTCAAGTTTATTTGTGAGGGAACTGAGCTCTCAAAAGAAAACAAAATTTCAAAACTAACTCAGCAATTTGAATATTTTGAAATGAAACCAACTGAGACACTTGAGGATCTTGACCTCAGATTCACTGGTATTGTTGGGTGTACTTGAAGCTTTGGGCAAAATTTATACCCAAAAGGAGAAGAATTTAAAAATTTCAGATCTCTCCCTGCCCGATGGGACATTAAGACCACAGCTATGCGTGTGTTATGTAATTTAAATGAAATATCTACTTTTGATCTCTTCTCTGACCTCAAAGCTTTTGAGTATGATATTAACAGAAGAGAGAAAGCTGAAGAATCTCCTTCAAAGGTTACAGCACTAGCCGTTGTATCGAACTGTCGACACAAAGATGCCCACTGGCCGAAGCCTCCACAAGAATGTCGATGTGACGACATCCTGTCTCAAGATGAAATGGCTCTTCTCATGCATAAGTTCAAGAAGTTCATCAAGCAATCGGGAAAAACTCCCTACAGGCCCAAACCTGTCCACAAGGTAAGTACCGAAACTTCATCCAGTGATGCTAACCTGTGCTATAATTGCAGGAAACTGGGACATTATGCAAATAAATATCCTCATCCCAAAGTTCAAAGGTTGCCGGAGGCCGAGCAACAAGAGAGAGATGAAAGAAGACGTGCTTGGAAAAACAAGCTCAAGGCCCTGATTGGAGAATCAGAAGCCTCGCCCACACCATCCAAATCCGAAGAATGTCTTCAGGTGGTCACTGAAAGTGATTCATATGACGATGAGTTCGATGATAAAGCATATATGTGCTTTATGGCCAAAGACATTCCGGAAGGTGAAGATAGCGATGATGAGGTAAGCTCAACCTCAGCTATTCCATTAAATGCATCTCATACTTTTGAAAACATGATGAATGAGTTTAAAAACATTCAAAAGGCCCACGAGACATTGAAAAATGAGAATATACATCTCCAACTGTCTAACCTAGAGCTGAAAGATGAAAATGACTTGCTGAAAATAAATTATGAAAATATGTCTATTGATTGTGAAACCAGCAAAGTCGATTATGAAAAACTCATGGAGAGCAATCATCAACTTGCTCATGAACTAAGTGAGGTTAAAACTCACAACGAGAGCAAGACAAATGATTTCGTTCTACTTCAAGCCAAAGTCAAAACTCTCGAAAAACGAGAAGATGAACTTGAGACCATTCTGAAATCGTTCGAAAAATCGTCCAAAAGAATGGAAGAAATTCTGAGCACTGGACAACATGCTCATGATAAAAGTGGCTTAGGATACAGCTCATGTTCAAACAAAGGGAGAACTAGTACAGTGTTTGTCAAGAGTGTGGAACACATTCCTGTGTCGAAAGAAACTTCGAGTCATGTGAAGGAACCTGTCACACAGCGAACAGCAAAGGCTGCCATTCCGCCCCTGCAATCCTATTCCAGACAGCGGAATCACCATCCATTCAGACCTGAAAGGCGCACTCAACAGCATGCTCCCCGAGCATATCAACAGCGCCAACAGCCGTTCAGAAGAAAGGCTATATCCAAATATCAAAGGCTCGCACGGTAGTACTATCAGTATAGCACGCCTAGGTATTGCATACAGGAGCCCTGTTATTCCTCGAGATAGCATGTGTCCGCACAGTATCAACAACAGCGTTGGGAATCCAACTGGAGACCCATAAGGAAAGCTGTTAGGCCAAAGAAAATGACTCCACCTCCGAGACGGCACTCGTACTGGACTAATAATAATAACCTTGAATTTTACATGCATAACAACTATCATGGTTATAGCGACTACGTATATGCCCCACGTAGATACCGCAACACTGTACCGAATGTGACCTACAGTAAACCAATTGCTGTCAGGAAAATTTGGGTATCTAAAGGCACTAACATTCATGGACCCAAAAATCAAAGGGGACCTAAATCTACTTAATCTCTTTGCATACAGGACATCCTAGAGGAGGACACCTGGTACTTCGATAGTGGATGCTCTCGGCACATGACCGGAGATAGAAGCAAGCTATCAGATTTCGTAGAAGGTCGCGGTCCAAAAGTTCGCTTCCGTGATAAATCTAAAGGAAGAACAAGAGGGAAAGAAAACCTTCTTGTAGGAAAATTCAAAGTCACCGATATTGCATATGTTGAAGGCTTACAGTACAATCTACTTAGTATTAGCCAGTTCTGTGATAAACAATTCGCGGTGAAATTCTATATAGATCGCAGTAGAGTCAAGAACATCCAGACCAAAGAAGTTGTGCTTACAGGAAGCAGATCAGGTAACATGTATATTGCTGACTGGAAGCCTATGAGCTCCTCAATTCCATGCTTTGTTGCCAAAGGCACTGCAGATCTAAGCTGGTTATGGCACAAGAGGATGTCTCATGTCAACTTCAAGACGATCAACAATCTCTCAAGACAGGGAATGGTAAGAGGATTGCCAAACGTGTCATTCAAAAAGGACAGCGTCTGCGGACCTTGTCAGAAAGGCAAGCAAATCAAGTCAACCCTGAAGAGCAAATCCTACCTTTCAACCCAAAAAGTGTTGGAGATGCTACATATGGATCTCTATGGTCTTGTAGACCCGGTAAGTTTGGGAGGTAAGAAATACTATCTTGTTGTTGTTGATGATTACTCCAGGTATGCTTGGACAATCTTCTTAAGCAAGAAGAAGGAAACAACATCAAAGCTGCTCGAGCTTCTGAGAAAGCTTCAAAATGAAAAGGCATTGAGTATCGTGTCCATTCGTTCCAACATAGGTACAAAATTCACTAACCGCTTTATAGAGCAATACTGTTCGGAAAATGGGATACAGCACGAATACTCAGCTGCCCGTACACCTCAAAAAAATGGTGTTGCCGAGCGAAAGAATAGGACGCTGAAAGATGCAACAAGGACAATGATTGCCGCAAGCAAGTTGCCACAGCGTTTCTGGGGTGAAGCAACCAATACAACATGCTACACTCAAAACTGCTGTATTGTCAACAAGCACCGCAACAAAATAGCATACGAGGTATGGAACAACAAAACTCCGTTAGTTTCGTATTTTCACATTTTTGGATGCAGGTGCTATGTGTTGAATAATGGGAAGGATCAACTTAGAACCTTTGATGAGAAATCAGATGAAGGAATATTTGTAGGATACTCCTCCGTCAGCAAAGCTTACAGGATCTTTAATAAAAGGAAGTTGACGATCGAGGAATCAGTTCATGTAGTGTTCGACGAACCTCACCATGACCCTACAGGAATAGAAGATGTAACTCAGAACATCCAACAACTCTCCATCTTAGATCCACCAACTCCCATAGAACCTGTTGTTGACCTAGAAATCAACCCCGCAGCTGTAAGAATCGACGTAGATGAAGCCGATGCTGTACAAGCTGAATCTGTATCTACAGAAACTCTAGATACAGTACGGGACCCTAAATTAGAACCCGACCGAAGATGGTTGAGAGATCACCCGCAAGAGCTATTCATTGGAAACTAGATGCTGGTGTTTCTAACCGTAGGAGAATATAGAGTGCACAAGGAAATGTACTTTGTGCACAAGAAGAACTAGATACTGAGATATCACCATTCCCTAAATGGAAATATCAATCCGAGCTTAGAAGACTCAACATGTGCACCATTGCTGTATTCTTAGCCCAGTCCGAACCTGTTTCGACCATAGACGCTCTTAACAATTCTCATTGGATAACATCTATGGAAGAAGAGCTTAACAATTTCGAAAGAAACAATGTATGGTATCTTGTACCTAGACCTACGCATCAATTAGTTATAGGAACCAAATGGGTATTTCGGAACAAGAAGGATCGAAATGGACTAATCGTAAGGAATAAATCCAGACTAGTCGCACAAGGCTATAGACAGGAAGAAGGCATAGACTATGATGAAACGTTTGCCCCTGTAGCCAGACTAGAAGCCATTAGGATATTCTTAGCCTTTGCCGCCCATAAGAGCTTCATTGTATATCAAATGGACGTCAAAAGTGCATTCCTGAATGGAGACCTTGCCGAAGAAGTTTATGTTGAACAACCACCAGGGTTTGCCAACACAGACGGCATCGACCTAGTATACAGGCTAAGAAAGTCACTGTATGGACTTAAGCAAGCCCCTAGAGCATGGTATGAGACCCTGTCCCAGTATCTAACCGATAATGGATTTGAGAAAGGTGCTGTGAACAAGACCTTGTTCAAAATACAGGAAGGCGATGACCTTCTGATGGTGCAAATCTATGTAGATGATATAATTTTTGGTTCAACTAACCTTGCTTTGTGTCAAAGGTTCTCTGATATCATGCAAAGTAAATTTGAAATGAGTATGATGGGAGAACTTAGTTATTTCCTAGGTTTCCAGGTAAAACAGTTGCCTACAGGTATTTTCATCAACCAGGAAAAATACAGCAAGGAGCTTCTCAACAAATTTGGAATGAACACTTCCAAATCATCGTCAACCCCCATGAGCACTTCCGTGCAGATTAATGCTGATGAAGCCGGAAAGCTGGTTGACCAATCACTCTACAGGAAGCTTATTGGCTCGCTCCTGTACCTAACGGCTAGCAGGCCCGATATCCAGTTTGCTATTGGAGTGTGTGCGAGATATCAAGTAGCACCCAAGGAATCACACTTCAATAAAGCTAAACGAATCCTGAAGTATATTAAAGGAACAGTCAATGTAGGACTGTGGTATCCTAAAGAAGGCGGATTCGATTTAGTTGTATACAACGACTCGGATCTCGGAGGCTGCAAGCTAGATAGGAAGAGTACAAGTGGAACTTGTAACTTTCTTGGACCGAGACTTGTTTCTTGGTTCAGTAAGAAGCAATTGGCAAACTCTCTTTCCACGGCTGAATCAGAATACTATGCTGCTAGTAGTTGCTGTATGCAGATCCTTTGGATGCAGCAGTAGTTGTCAGATTATGGAATTAAAGCCAAGGAAATGCCGATCATGTGTGATAGCACGAATGCAATTGCAATTACGCACAATCCTGTATTGCACTCGCGCACTAAGCATATCAACATGAAGCATCATTTCATAAGGAATCATGTCGAGAACAAGGATGTTCGGCTCGAAAAAGTTCATACAGATATTCAGTTAGCCGACATCTTCACCAAACCTCTCGACACAGCAAGATTCAACATGCTTAGATAAGAATTGGGAATGCTACAGCCCGACTCCCTGTAAGTAATTTACTGTTTTTACTCAACAATTGAGGGGGAATGCTGTAAGACCCAAGAATACAGTATCCACCATTAATTATCTGTACACTCAGAGCCTTCAATACATCACTGTAAGGAACAAAGACATATGAATCATCCTACAGCTGACGTGTGCAATAATTAAGGGGGAATACAGTATGACCCATGAATACAGCATTAATCCAAAAGTTGTTGTATGGAGTTAAAACCTATATGTACCTTTTAAGAGGGAACACTGTAATGTCATGGATACAGCACATACTATAGGATTTCGATTCAGTGTATATATATATTATATTATAATATTTCATTTTAAAAATAATTTTTGTCCACGTGCCCTGTTTTCATGTCAAACGTCATTTACATTAAATGCCTTACACGACATCTGGACAATCAAATCTCAAAATCCGCAATGTTTTCGAATTGTTTAAAGTTTAATACCGCCCTTTCAGGAATTAAGGGTAACAACAAATGTCAGAAGTGGGACCCGCTCATATTTTAATATTCCATGGATAAGTGTACCAGTTACACTCAGTTCATCGTGACTGTTCATTTCAAAAACCGGTTTCCATCCCTTAAATCTGACCATTCGTTCTCTGGAAAACCCTTCTTCGCTACCCACTATAAAAGACTAATACTGCCATTTGAGACTCTTTACACTTTCTGCAAAATTTAAGAGCACTCAAGCAAATACAGCCTACAAGTTTTCTTTGTGTTTTACTGCAAATTTCTCTTAATCTCTTTCATATTTTCTTGAGAATCACCAATGGCTGCTCAGACATCTTCTCCCATCCTCAACAAAGCCTCGAACATCATTGACGGACGGATCTTCTCCAGATCTGTCGTCATCGAGCGAATTCTCACTGAAATAAATGACGTCGAACCAATGGAGTTCATCATCACCAAACTCCGTCAGCAAGGCCTCTACCGCCTTGGGAGTCACACTGCTGAGAAATACGACGTTCATTTGGTTGAGGACTTCTACCTCAACGCTGCCGTTCGCTTTCTGTCGCTGGCCCAGGGAGGCGACGTCGCTGACATCACCGCTGTCATTCAAGGAGTGGAGATCTGCATCGACCGAGATCTTCTCCAGAACATTTACAGGCTGCCCGCTGATGGCCTGACCATGGAAGAACTTGATACTTTTGGTTCTCAAGAGCTGATGACCAAGTATTATGGCCTGTTCATCGGCTCAGCTACGTTGAAGTAGTTCACACCACCTGTCACAAGAAGAATTTCTGTTTGCCATACGTGTACTTGCATGACTTTTGTTGCAGAATCATCGAGAATCGCACTGGTGCATTTCAAATGTGCACTAATCTTAGGTTTAGAATCATGGTTGCGATTTTAACCTGTGAAATGGTCAATTGGTGCCAGATTATTTTGAAGCGCTTGCAGGAAGAAGTGTCCAAGCCTGCCACTCAAAAGAAATCATTTGGTATATTTTCAAACCATATTTTGACAAAATGCGGACTTCCACAATCCGCAGATGCGAAGAAAATCAGTTCCCGGATCTACTTAAGAGGCGTCAAGCCTTCGGCTTTTAACCAGAGCACTCTGGCCTGCAACCAACCATCCGTCTGCAGTATGCCCGTGTCTAAAGATCCAAGGGATGTTTCTTTGAAGTCCCAGAGTGTGGAGTCTTCAAGGAAAATAAAGAGATCTCACAGCAAGACACCTATTGCTGCTGAGAAGCCGAAAAGGAAGCTAAGGAGGCTTTCTAAAGCCAAATCCACAAAAACAACCGAGGAAGCTTCTACCGTGGCGCAACCCACTGAACAACTACCCCAGGGCCCAACCCCTGCGGAAGAGATGCCCGTTACTGTATCGACAGTAAATCCCGAGCCTTTGGCGGCAACGACGGATGAGAGGACATATGCCAACTTAGAAGACTCTAGCGAGTCGGCTGCCCCTTTGGAGCCAACAGCTAACTCTCCTATGTGGGATTCCACACCCGTACAGGATCCACCTTCCTTCGGGGTACCATCCCCTGTAAGGAATCCCTCTTCCATACAGGATCCCATGCCTGTAGAGGAACCCCTCGCTACAGCGGACTCATACGTTGTACAAATCCCTCCCCGGACACTATTATCAACAAAACCCTTCTCTCTGTGCATATTGATCATGCTTATGAAAGATTCCTTCAATGGAAAAGCTACCGGTTAGCTCCATACGACACCTTATACAACTGGAGCGACTGGAGCCATGAAGAAAGATTTGTATTGGAAGTGACGGACTCGACAGAAGTTGAAGCCCTGATCCAATGGGACAATCTCTACTGCAAAGAATTGATTGAAAGCCATCTTTTGCAAATATCAGATGCCAGAAGAAAAGGAAAAGATAAGTCCGAGGACTCTCCCCAATATCTAAAAGAAGACCACGACTCAGACGACAATGATGCCTTACAAGCAGGTCTGAGAATGAGCCGTGAGGAGGCTCAGGACAGAGATGTCTCCCAAACCAAGAATGACGAAGGGCCATCAAGCCGAAGTGAGCCCCCTTAGGCATAGCAAGAACATATTCCTGACGATGAGGAATCAGTCCCTCAAGTCGGGGAAGAAGAAATTGTTTCGGAATAGGCACCCGAGCCTGCTGCCGCAGAAGAAGTATCACGCGCCGTCCAGCAAGAGGAATCAGTCCCTCTGCCGGAACAGGCGGAAGCTGAGAGACAACAGGATGAATCAGTCCCTTCTGTACCCATGTCTACATACACCTCTTCGCAACAGGAGGATACCACACCTCCTGCCGCCGAACCCACAACAGCTGCTCCCGCCCCATCAACCATGGAATCCGACGACGGTACTACACCTGAGGATGTCCAACTCAATTCACGCCCTACCGTGAATTTGAGAAGGTTGAATGGAGCCGAAGATTTTGCCAAGCCGGATTCTCCCAGCACTGCTGCTAGGAAAGAGCGATTGCGTGCTCTTGGCCTTCAAACCGTCTTTATCTAGGATGCAGTTAATGCCTTGTATTCAGTAGAAAAAGCTCTAAATTAGATGCACACATCTGCTGTCGAAGAGATGACTGGATTACAGCATGAAGTCTCTCGAGTAGTCGAAGCCTTCACTGTATTGACAGATGTCTTCAAGCAAGCTCTGAAGAATCTGCAAGAAAAACAAGAGCAACTCCTGAGAGAAGAGGCATCCAAAACTCGCATATCTGAGGCCAAGACAGCAGCAGCCATGATCGAAACAACTTCTCATCTTCGAGCCCACGACAAAAGTATTAAAGATATGTCGCAGGTGCTCTCCTCCCTTGTCGAGAAAATGCCAAACATTGAGACGAAACAGGATGCCGCACTGGAGATCCTAGGACGTCTTGATGACGCCAAAAAGGGGGAAGAAGAGAGAGAAGCTGCAAGGAGAACAAGGCTCCAGCACGAAAGGGAATTTAATGCTGCTCAAGACAGCATTACTGCCGAGCTGAATAAACTAGCCCCTCCCGCACAAAGTTTCAGGATTTCAGGTTCTCGACCTGAGTTCCATGATCCCAGCGTCCCATGGCAAAGCTTAATCCAAAGACCTTCTGAAATTCGTCTGCCAACCAACCGCCATCCCACTGCTGAAGAAGTGAAGCAATGGAGGAAAAATGAACTGATGAGATATTTTGTTAAACTCGCCAGGGAATCCGCCATCTTCAAAGGTTATAAAACATTAGCGGAGGCTGCAGACAAATTTACGAAGATGTTATAAGAAGGAAAGCTTCCTCTCTAACGGGAAATGAAATCCAAGCATAGAAGAGGAGATCGGATCACCCATCCAGATGACTGGATTCTTGCCTTTGACAGATCATATGATGGTAGAGCAATCTATTTAGATCGAGGCAACGATTCCCTACAGCACTGGTGGCGTGGAACCGAGAATGATCCAGAGAAAAGGCCATGGAGACACTCGGACTATAGGAGCTGAAATCCTTAGTATATTATTTTTGTTTGTGATTTACTTTCAAAACAGCAATCCTTGTACTCTATTTTGAATATCAATAAAATGTTTGCTTATCTTGAAAGATTACAACTCGTAATCTACTGTGTTAATGTATGATTACATAACTTAAATTGTTGGGATAACAATCACAAGTATAGAAACTTCTTTAAAAATTAAGCTGTACGAACTTGTCTACGAACAGTTCATAGATTCAGTTGTATGCATCTAGAATACATTGTAAGATTGCCTGCGCGCCAATCATAAGCTTAAGTTGTAAAAACTCTTAGCTGTATCGAACTCGCCTGCGAGCAGTTCATAAATTAGACTAAGTTGCTGAAAGCCAGATCATTCGACAGAAGACCAAGATATCTGCCCGAAGTCATCAAGAAGGTTATTCGCTTCATGAAAAAGGTTTTGGCATCATCAAGAAGGCTTGAATGATTTAAGTTTTGGCAAATTGTCAAAAAGGGGGAAATTGTTGGGATAACAAATACCCTGTATCGAAATTGTTGGGATAACAATCCCTGTATCGAATAGTGATGATAAGAGGTTTTGAAAATATGCCAATCTAGCATACAGTAAGGAAACTGTATCGAAAAGCTGAAGTGTCAACCTGTATCGAAGACCTGTCATAGATCCAGCATACAGTGGAACCTTTCAGTACAGCAAAGAAGTCTTATAAAGACTAAGTATGGAAGCTGTCTCGAATTGTCAATACTGTGATCCTTCCATACAGCTTTCAACAGGACAAGAAGGAATCTTCAGTATTCGCTAGAAGTCAAGTCCCGTTGATAAAGAAGTATTTAAATACTAAAGGATAAAGTATTTAAATACTGTAAGGCAGAAGATCTACAAATCCCGCAATATCCGGATCTCAGTCAGATATTTGTTGTCACAGAAACTTGCCCAACGGATAGATCTCCAACGGATATATTTCAGAGACTATATATATCTCCATAGTTTGAAGATCATAAACTACTGAACGATTAATCTTCTGAACGACTTACAAACGATCAAGCTTACAAAGAAATATTCAGAGCAAAACATATCTCCAAAGCTCACTGCGATTCAAAGCTGTTGTTCAAACCCTGTTCTATCCTTGAACAAACCAAGATCAGCCCTGTGTGCTGTGTAATATTTGCTACTCCGGAACTGTGTGTAAAGGAATTGCATCGAAGAATACGAAGCTTCAGAACTGTGTGTTAAGAAGCCAGTCAAGTGTTAGCTCAAACCAATCTGTGTGAACGGTTGAAGCTAAGATCTTTATATCAATATGTGTGAACGATATATTGATTGTGTGTTGTTATAATTACGTAGTTGTGTACACAGTAATTATAATAAACTTTTTACTCCTGTGTGGAGGACCACTGGACGTAGAGGGGTTTACCTCAAACCACTTTAAATACTGCGTTATTTACCTTCTGCCTTACTTATTTTATTAATTGTAATTATATAAGTATACTCTGCATATCGAGTTGCTGTATCCACAGCAACTTACTGTATTTAAGACTTCCGCTACGCACTCAGATTTAAAACCGTACAACTTGTAGTTTAAAACACTTTCCAAGCTGTATCCAGTACACTTAGTGGCCAACAGGTTTCTTCAGCTGCAGTTGGGATTTCAGTTGTGGTTTTCTCAGCTGCAACTAATTCAACTTCTTCCTTTTCTGATTCCTTGACTCCTTTGTATGAGGATATTCTAGTCCTCATCCTCTCTAGTAATTCCGCCACTCTGGGCTTATTTTCTGCAAACTTTTCCATGGCAGTTTGGTCCAAGTGACCAAGTCTCTTGCTGCTGTGGAAATTATTAGCCTTGCCTCTGGCCTTTCCCAAAAACTCCAGAATCCAACTGATTTGAGTCCCAACAGCCAGTTTTTGAACAAATTTCTTGATCTTAGTATCCCAGCAAACTTTGTTCACCTCTCAGACTAATTTCATGTAGATGTAGTCATGCTAATTTATCCTTTGGTTCTGAATCATGGCGCTCATGACAATATACTTTGAGTACGACAATTGGTCAAAGCTTTCTGCCATGCCAATCACAATTTTGTTTGTGATGTCCAGCATATATCTAAACTCCTTTTGAAGGTATGACTTTCTTGCAGTAAACTTCATTTTTATAGGCTTGTCAGGCATCTTTATCCACTGCCAAATGTCCACCGAATTCTGCTTTGGGCTTCGACTGATATGCCTCGATTCTCCATGTTGAAGGCATCTGCAGTAGTCTGTTGAGTTATGGAAATGGGTTCTCCAAAGATAGAACTTTCAATGCCTCTTTCTGTGACTTGGGCCTCCTTGAAAAAATAGATGACAGCCTCTTTGAACGGTTGTGTAGGGTTGATGTCCAGAAAGTGGTATATTCCATTCTTCTTCATCATCTGGATCAGTTGCGCCATTAACGCAGAGTTATTTGACTCCAGTAGTTCGACAAAATCTACGATGATGCTGAATATTATTTGCTCCTTCACCATCCTTAGATTTATGTTCTTGAAGTAGGTAGTGGTGTCCATATCTGCAAATATTTCGAGTTTTAGTGTAGTGAAATTCTAGGTATTGCTTTTCTGGAAAAACTAGGGTTCTTTGCTTGAAGGTTGAAGACGATAGGGTTTTCTGCAAATTTCAGTCGTCTTTAAGTAGTTACTCGGAGAGCCGGTTTTAAAATTTAATAATTAAATAAAGAAGTTGTGGTTCATGTGATTAATTGGACAACGTGATGTATATGTGGAGTTACTATTAACCACGTGTAATAGTGAAAAGTAAAAGGAGTTTGAAAACTTAGCTAGTTGACTTTTTGACTTCTGATCAGCTGCAATTTCAATTCCTTGCTTCCTTGTCTGCTTCAGACCAGGTGACATTCTTCATCTTTAGATTTTCAGCTACGTGCTGCATTCCCAGTCTAGAAGTCCAAGATCCCTGCTTAGTTCGAGAAACCTTTCTTCTGGTAAAGGTTTCGTGAATATACTGAACCAAGATATGAGAAACCTTTCTTCTGGTAAAGGTTTCTTATAGGTACTCTGACTCGGTGGTGGATATTGAATTGGACACCCGCTTCTTACTGAACCAAGATATGAGTCTGGTTCCAAGGAATTGATACGTTTCACTAGTGCTTTTCCTGTTGATTTTGCATCCTGCAAAGTCAGCATTGGAATATCCTGATAGTTCAAAGTTATCATCGTTTGGATACCATAATCAAACATTGATTGTAGATTTTAGGTATCTGATTATCCTTTTTGCTGCTTCCTGGTGAGATTGCTTTACTTAGACTGAAATCTTGCACACACTCCTAATGCATATGAAATGTCATGTCTGATTGCAGTGAGGTATAGTAATGATCCAATTACTCCTATGTAGTGTGTTGGATCCACTGCATGCCTCCATCAACTACATCAATACGGAGAGATGTATTCATTGGTACTCTTAGGGGTTTGGCTGACTCCATGCCAAATCTTATGGTCAGCTCCCTTGTGTATTTTGCTTGGTTGATGAATATTACAGTGTCAATTTATTTGACTTTCAAATGAAGAAAGAACTTTAGTTTACCCATCATGCTCATCTCGAATTCTCCTTGCATGATATTTGAAAATTTTTCGCATAGCTCTGGTTGGTTGAGCCAAATATGACATCATCTATATATACCTGAACTAATAGTTTGTGGTCTTTATGTTCAATTCTGAAGAGAGTTTTGTCCACGTTTCCTTTGCAGAATCCATTCTTCTCAAGAAATACAGATAGAGCTTCATACCAGGCTCTTGGTGCCTGTTTGAGTCCATAAAGAGCTTTTGGTAGCTTTTATACCTTGTCTCATTTGACAAATCCAGGGGGTTGCTCAACATAGACTTGTTCTTCTAGTACTTCATTGAGAAATGCGCTTTTCACACTTATTTGGTAAACTTCAAAATCCTTGCAGGCGGCATATGCAAAGAATAGTATGATGGCTTCTAGTCTTGCTACTGGTGCATATGTTTCATCAAAATCTATTTCTTCATATTTAGCATATCCTTTTGCAACCAATCTGGACTTATTCCTAACAACAGCGCCATCTTCATCACACTTATTTATTTACACCCATCTGGTATCGATGACCTTCTTGTAATTTGGTCTATCTGTTTGTTCCCATACATTGTTCCTCTCTATTTGGTTTAATTATTCTTGCATTGCAATCACCCATGTCTAGTCATCCAGGGCTTGTTATGATGTTTTGGGATCTATTTGGGACATGATGTAAGAGAACATTGCCATTCCTGTTGGTTCTCTTAAGTTCCTAGTTTTAACTCAATCTGGTAGGTTCCCAATGACTTGTTGAATGGGATGATCCTTATCCATCTGGGGGTATCATCTTCATCTTCTGCTTTTGGTTGAGAATCTTCATTGTTCATTCCCCCTGTTGAGTTGCTTGGAGGGACTGCACCTGTCTCTGGATCAGCTTGGTTTTGACAGTATGTAGCTGCAACTGGTTCAGCTATGATTTGGTCATCTGCAGTCGGGTCATCTGTGGTTGGATCAGCTATGGTTGGACCAGATACGTTTGGAGATCCTGGCTAATCTGCAGTTAGGTCTTCATCAACTATGTCCAACATTCTTATGTCATTGATGCTGACTTCTTCTAGGGATGTGGATTTGAGCTTTTCTCAATTTGTTCCACCTGTTTTCTGTACTTAACAGTAGATTCATCAAAGACAGCATGAGATGTTTTTTCCACAACTAATGTTCTTTTATTAAAGACTCTATATGCCTTTCTTATCTGTGAGTATCCCATAAAGAAACCATCATCATTTTTTGCATCAGAGGCATTTAGTTGGGTTTTGCCATTGTTGTGGAAGAAACACTTACAACCAAAGATATGAAAATATGAAACAGTTGGTATTCTGCCATTCCAAACCTCATAGGGAGTTTAACTGTGTCTCCCTACTATCATACTTTTGTTCTGCGTATGACATGCTGTATTGACAGCTTCAGCCCAGAACCTCTTTGGAAGATCGGTCTCAGCAATCAATGTCTTAGATGCTTCCTTGAGGGTTCTGTCCCTTCTTTCAGCTATACCATTTTGTTGAGATGTTCTTGCAACTGATACTTCATGCTGAATTCCATTTTGATCACAATACTCAGTTATGGCTTTGTTGAAAAATTCTCCTCCTTTGTCTGATCTGTTCTTTATGATTGACAAGGATTTCTCAATTTGAATTTTCCTTAGCAGCTCAGGTAGCTTGGTTAGAGTTTCACTCTTCTTGTAGATAAACACTATCCAAGTGTATCTTGAGTAGTCATCCACAACTACTAAGGCATGCTTCCTTCCACTCAGAGTTCTTCGCTTGATAGGACCAAATAAATCCATGTGAAGTAGGTCCAAAGGTTCAACTGATTTTAATGACGCGTTGGTTTGCTTACCCTTCTGCCATGCATCACAAAGAGTTTCCTTCTTGAATACTTCATCTAGGAGCCCTCTGACCAACTTCTGTGAGCTTATCTTGTTGAGAGCTTTGAAGTTCAGATGACAGTCTCTTGTGCCATAACCATCTATTTTCAACTATTGTTCTTGATATGAAATAGGTATTGAGAGTGCTTGTATTCCAATCTATCATGTGTACATCCCTTCTTCTGTAGCCTTGTAGTTTCACTTCTCCAGATAGGATTTCAATTACCATGCATTTCCAAATAGTGAAAACTACTAGGTTCTTTTCATCACAGAATTGGCTTATGCTCAACAGGTTGTATTTGAGTCCTTTGACATATTGCACATTTGAGATGATAATGTTTCCTCTGTGCAGCTCCCCATAACATTTTGTTTGTCCACAAGGGCTATCCCTAAAGGTTACATCTGGACCTCTTTCTTTGATGTAGTTTGTCAGAACTTTCTTGTTTCATGTCATGTTCCTTGAGCATCCTGTCCACAAACCATTCTTCACCTTCTACTCTTGAATTTCAGGTGACTTGGTAGTAGTCCTTCCACCTTTTCTGCAATTAGACAAGAAGAGATTTAGGTACCCAAATTTGAGTGGGTCCTTTATGGCTAGTGGATTTCCTGGAGAATTGATTTCTCCTGGTGTTTTGAAACTGATGTTGGTTATTTCTATAGGGTGCATATTGTCTTGGTCTATATCCTTGAGTTGGGTTGTATATAGGATATGACTGATAATGGTTTTGATGTGGCCATTCCTAAATCTTGGAGGAGACCAGTTATTAAAGTTTTGGGGTCTTCACACATGGTAATTTTGGAAATTTGGATTACCTTGTGGTTTCCATTTACCTCTCCCATTGTGAAATCTATTTTGTGGGAGTCTTTGGTAATAAGCAGAATATGTTTTGACTGTTAATGCTGTTTTGGCCATTACCTAGTCTTTTGTCTAGGTGGTTGCCTTGTAAACCTTGGCTGCTACCTATGCTGTTGACTGGGATGCTGCTTATTTTTAAATACAGGTTTGTTTGTAGGCTCAGCAGTCTAGACAAGTATTTCTCCCTTGATGAAAGTGGTTTTCAACTGGATAGAGTATTTGGGTCATATCCAAGGCCTGATTTTAAATAAAGTGGCATCTAGTTTATGCACAATCCATCTAAGATTATAGATGCTTTTAAAGATATTATTTCTTTAGCATGTGCATTTCTCAGTTGTGTCAGCTTAGAAAACTTAATTTTGATATGAGCAAGTGCAGCTGAATTTTAACTGTTTAAAGTAGTCAGCCTCTTAATCTCAGCTGTGGTAATTTCAGCTGAGTTTTTCAAATTATTATCAGTATGTTTCTCAAACTCAGATCTGATGTTTGCTGACTCTAGGCTGAGTTTGTCGAAATCATTTTCCAGCTGCCTATTCGCATCCTTCAGCTGTGTATTCTCAACTGTCACAGTCAAGTGTGCAGTTTTAAGTGTTTCAAAATCTTTAAAAAGATGATTTACAGATTTATGAAGATCAATATCTTCATGCATGTCTGAGCTGACATATCCTGAAGTTGGAGGTTCAGATGTTACCTCTTCATCAGCTAGGTTGGCCATCAAGCAGTTGTAGTTGTCCTCATTATCTGAAAAGAATCCAATGCTTGATTATACTCTCTCTTAGATTTAATCTTCACCAATGAGAGCTTTTCTCTAGTCTTCCTTTCTTCCCATGTCCTTATCTTCATCTTTCTTGAGATCAGGGCAATCAAACGGGATATGTCATGTCTTATGACAATTGTAGCATTCTACTTTCCAATTTTCAGCTTTTTGGTTCATCTTTGGGTTCTCCTTGTAGTTCTTTTTGTATTTTGAGTAATTCTTCCTCAAGTTGCTAAACCTTTGCATGATGAATGCCATTTCTTTCTCAAAGTTTACAGGACTTGGAGGATTAATTTCAGTATAGCTTTTTGCAGGTGACTTTGCTGCAAAAGCTATTACTTTCTTAGCTGGCTCATTAGATGATGAGCACGGCATCTCAAACCCAAATACCTTGAGGTCTGAGAATATTTATCAGATCTTTATCTTGTTAAGGTCCTTAGCCCTCATGGCAATGGCCTTCAAGCTCCATTCAGGGGTGAGATACCTTAATACTTTTAGAGCCATCTCTCGGTTGCCATAGGTTTTACCAAGAGAATTTATTTCATTGATGATGTCAGTGAGTCTGGTATTCACTTTATTAATTGCTTACCATTCTTCATCTTGAAGTTTTCAAACTTATGGGTAGTTATTGACAACTTATTTTCTTTGATCAGCTCGGTTTCCTCACACATTACAGCTAATATGTCCCAGATTTCTTTGACATTTTTCCAATTCTTGATCTTCACCATGGTGGCTTTATCAAGAGTCTGATATAAGATATGTCTGGCCCGGTTGTCAAGGTTGGCCTTTCCTATGTGGTCTATGTTCTTATTTTAGGAATCTGCTTTGGTTTCCATGCAGCAATTTCCTCATTTGTATTGTCCTTCAGGAAGGTGAAGGGTCCATCCTCGATTATACACCACATATCATCATGAATGAATGATAGATGTGCCTGTATTCTTATTTCCCATAAGTCATATTCGTCAATAGAGAAACAGGTAATCTAGAGTGCATGTGTTCTATTTTAATGAGAGATTTAAATATATATACTCAAGTATATGGATCTGGTTCTGTAAAATTGAACCAACCTCTCTGATACCACTTGTAGGTCACAAGGCGTCAGGTATAAGTCTAGGGGGGTGAATAAACTTATAAAATCTTTTACTTAAATAACTGTTTTAAAAAACACGGCTGAAGTATATGAATCTAAGGTTACTCGACTGATAATAATGCAGATAACCTTTGTTAGCTGTAAAATGGTTTTACATAATGACAACTGACTTTGAGTGCAACAGTTAATATGAATGCAACAGTTAAGTATGATGGTTAATGCAGTAAATCACACAGCACTTTTATATTGGTTACAGTGGTGGGGTAATCCTCTAGTAGTCCACTTCTCTTCAAACCAGTTGGAGATAAATTCACTATAACTTTCAACCAGTGAAATTAATGTTATAATGAATTCTGTTACAACAGCTTCCAACCGTGGAAACTCGTGGCCGTTGCAACTCCTTCCCTTAGTTGCTTAACACCTCCTGATCGAAAACCCATGGATGTCAACAACTCGCAAGCTGCCTATCAACTTCCAATCAAGAACCCGTGGATGTTTTAGAACCTCTTTACTCTCAAGAACCCCATTCAAGAAAGTAATCCAGTACTCCAACTTAAAGACAAGAGTGTTGTCTTATCCAACTTTAAGAGCTTCTTAGTATTGACTTTAAGAACTTTCACTTATATAGATTTGTTTTGATTGCTTTGATTGCTTGTAAGTATTGTTCGCATCGTACTTCTGCTAAATCTTTCTTCAGATATTTATAGTACGATCTTGAGCTTTTCACAGCCATTGCATATTACAACAATTCTGTTCATTGGAGAGTGGACTTCATTGTCTATCTTTTCATCTCTTTGCACGGTTGTCCCTTTCTTCAAATCTGAACGTTTGAAGATGTATCTTCCCATTGCGCTGCTTTTCTTTAATTACTATAATTAAAAATTCTTCGGGGCGCGAATCTCGATAAATATTATACTCCTTAAATTCTGGGAATCAATCACACTGTCTCCTTGTATTTTGCATTTGTATGTGTTTTTCCGTCATTGTTGACTTTTAAACATTTGCTGCGTGGAAAGTTGATATCAAAACTTGGCTGATATATCGTCTGTGATAAAACTCATCTGATATTTCCTTTAGTCAAACCTGGTTGATATGTTGGTCAAACATGGCTGATGTTTATTCTGAATAAAAGTTGTCTAATATCCGGTCTTGAAAGTTGGCTGCTATTCACTTGGTCAAGCCTCAACTGATATTATGATATGACCAAAACTCGGCTGATATTTTGGTTGTTATGTACTTAGCCAAAATTGTCTTCTGAGATATTCAGCTGTACTTCTGACTTGCTCAATCTCGACTGATATTTTCCTTTGACCCAAAACCCGTCTGATGTTTTATCGGTCAAACCTGGCTTGAGTTGACCAAAACATCGGCTGATACTTAGCCAAATTTCTACTTGATCAACATGACCAATACTTAGTCTAATCTTTTAAAGGCCTATAGAAGATACTCATTTGGCTCTTCTTTACAATGCCAAGTACATACATTTGAATTAATCTTGATTACAGGTATGAAATCATCAAAATCTTAAAATTACATACCTAACATGAGACCTTGTAAATCAGTTGGTGGATCTAAGAGTTCGAGTCGGTGTTGCTAACTTCCGGTAACATACCAAGATGCTCCAACTGTAGTGTTCCGAGCCACGAACGTGCCAATTGTAAGGCACCATCAGTGATTTATTACAATTATAGATGCGAGGGGCATTGACTCTAGTATTGTGGAGATAGTTTTTAAATAATTTGAGACTCCGGTTTCAGCCCCAATGTCTAGTTTAACTTGTAGAAATCCTTCATGTTGGTTTTTCCTCTTTTACATTTATTTACATTTTAAGTTTCAAGGATGAAACTTATTTTGAGGTAGAATGTAATAGTTGATATTCATTTCCATTTGTAGATTTATCTGTCGTCTTTCGCCGGATATTTGTTTCTGATGATGATTAATGGGAATTATTTCTTAGTTTATTATGAAAGGTGTCATCATGTTGTGGTTCTTGTCGGGCGCGACTTGTCATTGCATGAGTTGTATTGATCGATTGCATGTGTTTGTGGCCTTATACGTTGTGTTTTGTTATTTGATTATTTTCATTGTGTATTGTTGTAGCTTCGTCGTTAATTGCGAGCGAGTCGTCTTATATTGTTCGGAAGTTGCATCAATATATTGACTTCAAGATGGTGTTGCTGTCAGCATGTGTTACGAATGTAACTAGTGCATTACACACGTAAAGTGTGAACCGTAACATATGTTATGGCAATAATGCAACATACACTGACATACCTGGGAGTCCGAGGCCGTGGCCTGTAGCGAGGCCATTGTTAGGAATATGCCCTCGAATGCCACTCAGAGGATAAGAGAGTGAGAGCATTTGTATTGTAATTATGAATATTTAACAAGGCAATTATTATTCCTATATTATTGTATATCACTGGCATTGTTATTTGGTATATAGAATAATAGTCCTTGCATTTGAGAGCAAACATTCTACTCCTTATGGAGATAAGGAGATAGGGACCGGAAGTGCTTAGAGCCTGAATGCTTAACTAGTTCGCAAGTTGATAAAACTTAATTGGGGATTAAGTTTAGCCAAGATTTGTATAACGTGTACTTTGACATGTAGAGTGCCTCTCTTCACTAAGAGTTAGTGGGAGCACACGTTATAGGTATGCCAATGAGATTAGTATACTCGAACACGACTCACCTCGATTCGGTCACGTGGATATCACTCAGGGTTTGTCAATGATTGAATCGAAAGGTTGTGATAGGTATACGTGGATCTTTGACTTGAGGTTTCAGTACGAGATGTGCTTGTGGCATTAAGTTAGTCACTAGAGTAGTTCGATCCAATCGCCGGTAGGTGGGGTCAACCTCGAAATGCAACTTAGTGGGCAAGTAGCAGTCTCTACTGAATACCACGATAGAACTCTTTCTTCTGTAAGTGAGCAGGTAAATGTTATATGCGGTTAATTCCAAATGAGATCATAAGTCTTTGGCCAAAGCATTTAGAGCTAGTTGTATTTGATACACGAGATCTCGAAGATCTCGGTTTGCATAAACAGAATACATAGAGTCAAGTTACAGTAGGGTTTGACTTTACTGTGACCCTAATACTTGACCCAGACATGTGATTGAAGGGTTTATACGTGTACGGTATTCACGACATAATAGTTTTGGAATGATCCGATCATTCGTTCTTAGTTGGGTTACGATACGGAGCACTCGACTGGCTAAGTGTTACCCGTACTCCTTGGTTCCTCACATTTCCGACTAAGACGGACCTACGGAGTCGCGTACAAGGATATTTGATGGAAAAATATGTATTTGTTATCTCTTCATTAATATTGGATATTAGATATCTAATTTGATTTATTTGATAAATCATGCGGTCTTGTGAATTGAAATTAATTACCAGGTGATTAATTTAATTCATAAATAATTATTTCTTGGAAATATATTATTATAATTTTGTATTTGATAAAATTAATTAATTGGATTAATTAATTAAGTATAAATACATTTGAGATAAAACGAAGTGTACTAGACGCGCGAACGTTCGGCACACGAACCGAGTGGCTCTTTTTGTTTTTCTCACCAAACTAAGTGGGCCGCCCCCTCACTTTCTCCTCACCTTCCATGTTACTTCCTAACATGTGAGGTGTATTTTTTATATAGAAAAGTATGAAGACTTGTAATGAGATTCCTTATCTCATGATTGATCTCATTTTTTGTTATATAATAAAGTAAGTCTTTCATTTTGAGACTGAGACTTGAGAAAGCAAAACACACACACAAAAGGTGTGATCCAGCCGTGAGCTTCATGTGAAGAAGGAGAAGAAATTTTTCTTCAAGTCTTGTTCATCTTTGAGAGAACGAAAATGAAAAAGAGAAGAGAAGAAAAATACTATATCAATTCCTAGCCGTGTTCTTTGAAAATGGATTGATATATTATTTTTCCGATCAATATCCGACACGTGAAAACGTAGAGACACTCGGCTTCTTCGGTGTTTTGATCATTCATCAAACTACAGCGAATTGGGTTCATGTTCGTATTGGTGACCGGGAAACGATCAAAGCTTGGCTCTGGAATTTTTCTTCAAGAAGATATTATCAAAGGTCTACGAGGGTATGATCTCTTAATTTTGTATTCGTCATTTTATATACATTTATACGATGCTTGTAAGACCCGTTTTGGGGTTATTTTATCCGATTAGACCGGTTTTATTTTCTGCTGCGTATTTCATTTTGTTCATCGAATCCCAACAGTAGTATCAGAGCGAGGTCTATGCGATCATATATTCGATATTAGCATTTGGAATGCTTGGTTATTTTTTGTTCTAGGAACGGTCCATGAACTGCATGTTGTTAGTTTTAGGTTGTGCATGTTTTCATATTGTATGACAAACAAACAAACCGACAAACTGCGCTTATAAACGGATTAATGTGCAAAGTGTAACATATAATCGCGTTAATACTCCCACTTACAAACACTAAGTTATAAAGGTTACGAGGTTTTCTACCCTCCATCAAACTCATGGAAAATTAAAATCTAAACTGAAATATTATTCTTCCGAGTATGTCGGGGTAATATTTTTGGGGAAGCTTGAAAAATTCCTAGAGTGCATTAGATACCTTTGATTTGTCATACAAATCAAACCCCTAGAAACCGTATGGTTTGCCGAGTAAAATTCAATTGTCATACTAATAAGAGTTGGCGATTTAAACTTAGATAGTTCAGCAAGCCATAGAAACTGAATGGGTTGAGGTCAAGTGAAGTAGGGGTAAGAGAAGATCGAATCATCCACTAGATGGGTTGGTGTTAGACACCACTTTATAAATAATGATAGAATAGAAACCGTATGGATTTCTCTCTATTAAACTTTGTAAAGAACTCGATCACCACTAAGAAGTCAACCTGACTTCCGGATTTCACATGGGAGTGTGCAAATGCAGATAAAAATAGTGGAAGCCGAGTTATGAATAAATAAAGTCCTTAATTCTTAACTTGGATCACAATTAAACAATCACTAACAAATCTTAAAAGTATTCTCTGCAGTTAGCAAAATCTCTCAAAATGACAATGAACCCACTCGTTATACTGCTTGAAAAGAAAGTCCTGACTGGTCCGAACTATGTGGACTGGCTTCGAAACTTGAGGATTGTCCTCACTATGGAAATGCTAAGATACATCTTGGAGGCGGACATTCCAGCGGCTCCTGCAAGAACCCGAGCAAATCAGGAAGATGTCGATGCCCATGAAAAATGGATAAAAGACGACGTAAGATTGCGCGGGTACATGTTAGGCTCAATGACTAATGGGCTTCAACGTGCCCATGAAAAGATGACATCTTCTAGAGCCATCTTAGTGAACCTAGCTGAGCTCTATGTAGAGCATAGTCGAACGGCTAGATATGAGATATCGAAGCAATTATTCAGCGCCAGGAAGAAGGAAGGAGAGAGAGTTGGGGACCATGTCCTCAAGATGTTCTCGATGATTGAGAGATTGGAATCTCTTGATTTTCAGATGCACGCATGTCTCCAAACTGACCTTATCCTGCAGTCACTTCCTGACTCCTTTTCCCAATTTGTCATAAACTTCAACTGCAATGAGATTGCATGTAACTTAGCTGGGCTAATGGACAAACTGACGACTGCACGGGAAAAGAAGCTGCACTTATGATTTCTTCTGGGACTTGGAAGTATAATAATACGAAGAAAAAGAACAAAAAACAGTTAGGTCCAATAGCCAAGATCGATAAGGGAAAGGGCAAGGGCCCAATGGTTTATAAGAGCAAGGGGGCCAAGAAGATGGATGTATGCCTCAACTGCGGTGAGCTAGGCCACTGGAAGAGGTACTGTCTAAAGCTTGACCGTAATACGCCTTCAGGTACGGAACTACTGGTTTTGGAAACACATTGTTCTGTAAATGTATATTCTACTTCTTGGATACTTGATTCCGGTGCGAGTACTCACATTTGTATAATGAATCAGGATCTGGAACGAAGTAAGAAGCTAGATTAAGGGGAGGTGATGGTCACCGTTGGAAGTGGACATAGAGGCTTCTGATATTGAATCCCTTATGTTGAATTAGAATTTGGTTTTATTCTTACTTTAGATGATGTACTTGTTTTGCCCAAGGGGCACAAGAATATTATATTAATTCCGGTCATGGACCGAAAGGAATTTCACTTCTTTATTGGAGATGGGTCCTATCGTATTTATTTCATAAATAAATTGGCTGGTACTGCTACATTATTAAATGGTTTATACCATTTGAATCTAAAGAATAAAACAACTGTGAACACTATAACTAGGAAGCGTGGTAGGGATGAAACAAACCAAGCACTTAAGTGGCATCTTAGACTTGGTCATATTGGTCAGAACAAGGTTCATAAAATGGAGAAATATGGGCTTACGGGTCCATTGGGATCAGATTCCTATCCAACTTGTGAATCTTGCCTTTAAGGCAAAATGACTAAGTTACCCTTCAGATGGACTTTTGAAATAGCTGCTGGAAAACTTGGATTGATCCATACCGACGTCTGTGGCCTTTTTGAAGTGGCACGTGATGGTTTTCAGTATTTCATTACATTCAGTGATGACCATACTAGGTATGGGTTCGTGTACTTAATGAAACATAAGTCTGGACCTTTTGATAAATTCAAGGAATTTAAAGCCCTAGTTGAAAATCAAACAGGTAACCATGTTAAGACTCTTCAGTCAGACCGAGGTGGTGAGTACACAAGTACTGAGTTTGATGAGTTCTTGAAAGAACTAGGAATAGTGTCACAATTCACTCCTCCATCTACTCCATAATTAAATGGTGTATCATAAAGAAGGAACCCAACCTTGTTGGACATGGTTCGCTCCATGCTTAATTATACTGATCTACCGATTTATCTGTGGGGACACGCACTCCTTACTGCTGCGCATGTCTTGAACAAATGTCCTTCTAAATCCGTTCCTAAAGTAGAGAGGTGTGGAGAGGTAGGAAACCAAGTCTTAATCACATTAGCATTTGGGGATGCCTTGCTTATGTCAAGAAGACTAAAGTAGAGAAATTGAAAGCTAGGTCTGTGAAAGGTCGTTTCATAGGATATCTAGGGGATTTCATGGGATATCTATTCTACATGCACGAAGATCATAGGATATCGTTGCTTACAAGCACACTTCCTGGAAGATCAGTTTATTCCGGAAGGAGGCGCAGGTAGAAATATTTCTTTGGAAGAAATAAAAGAAACACCAAAAGAGACACCTGTGCAAGATATTAGAACCGAACCTTCTGAAATACAAACACAACCTCGCAAGTCTAGTAGAATTTCTCAATTACCTAAGAGGTATGGCTATCTGCATCAAGAGGAAGTGGGTGTCCATGAGATCACAGAAAGTAGTCAAGAGAATGATCTTTCTACATACGATCAAGCGATCGTAGATGTTGACTCCGCCAAGTGGCAAGAAGCTATGGAAGCTGAGATACACTCAATGCATGCTAATCAGGTCTGGACTTTAGTAGATCGTCCTAAAGGCATAGAGCCTATTGGAAACAAATGGATCTATAAAAGAAAGACTGATGGAGATGGCAAGGTTGATACCTATAAGGCCAGGCTTGTGGCAAAGGGTTATTCCCAAAGAGAAGGAATTGATTACTTCAAGACCTCCTCGCCTGTAGCTATGATTTAGTCTATTCGCATGGTGCTTGCCATAGCAGCCCACTTAGATTATGAAATATGGCAAATGGATGTGAAAATGGCATTCCTAAATGGATTCCTTGAGAAGGATATTTACATGGAACAGCCTAAGGGATTCATATCTCAAACCAATATTCATAAAGTATGCAAACTTCAGCGTGCCATTTATAGACTGAAGCAAGCTTCGTGAAGTTGGAAACTTCGTTTTAACAAGACAGTCAAAGAGTTTGATTTTGTCTAAAACGAAGAAGAGTCCTTATTTACAAGAAGGTTAGTGGGATAAAGATTGCGTTCATAATACTATATGTAGATGACATTTTACTTATAGGAAACAACGTAGGAATTCTCAGTTATGTGAAAGCTTGGCTTTCTAAAGAGTTCTCAATGAAAGACTTGGGAGAAGCTACTATATTCTGGGTATTCGCCTCTACCGGGATAGAGCGAAAAGAATGTTAGGTCTTTCTCAAGCCCTCTACATAGAAAAGATCCTGAAGCGATTTAGGATGGAAGATTCTAAAAGAGGGTTTCTACCTATGCAACAAGGTTCAAAACTTTCGTTAGAGATGTGTCCTCAAAGTGAGGAAGACAGAAAAGAAATGAGCAAGGTACCCTATGGTTCGGCAGTAGGTAGCCTCATGTATGTTGCACTAGACAGGACATTGCCTTTGCTGTGAGCATAGTAAGTCGGTTTAGTCAAATCCAGGGAAGGAATATTGGACTGTTGTAAAGAACATTCTTAAGTACCTAAGGAGGACTAAAGACTTGGTTCTTACATACGATGGTGGAGAACTTAGAGTGATGGGTTATACAGACTCAGATTTTTTAGGGGACATGGATGTTCAGATGTCCACATCAGGGTATATCTTTACTCTGAATGGTAGGGCAATCTCTTGGAAAAGTTCCAAGAAAATTTCGACTGCTATCTCTACATGTCAAGCCGAATATCAGGCAGCCACAGAGGCTGCTAAAGAAGCTTGTTGGATTAAGAAGTTCACTGAGGAAATTCAAGTGGTTCCTAATGTAGAGAAGCCCGTGACGCTGTTTTGTGACAACGATGGAGCTGTTGCACAGGGTAAGGAGCCTAGGGCTCACCACAATACCAAACATATTGCGAGAAAATATCATTTTGTTAGAGAAATGGTTCAGGAAGGCAATGTTATACTGCAGAGAGTATACACAGCAAATAACATTGCTGATCCACTTACCAAGCCACTATCTCAGAAGGTCTTAAAGAGACATCTAGAGAGCATGGATATTAGATACCATAATGTTTGGAATTGAGTGCAAGTGGGAGATTGTTAGGAATATGCCCTCGAATGCCACTCAGAGAATAAGAGAGTGAGAGCATTTGTATTGTAATTATGAATGTTTAATAAGATAATTATTATTTCTATATTATTGTATATTACTGGCATTGTGATTTGGTATATAGAATAACAGTCCTTGCATTTGAGAGCAAACATTCTACTCCTTATGGAGATAAGGAGATAGGCACTGGAAGTGTTTAGAGCTTGAATGCTTAACTAGTTTGCAAGAAGATAAAAGTTAATTGGGCATTAAGTTTAGCCAAGATTTGTATAACGTGTACTTTGATGTGTAGAGTGCCTGTATTCACTAAGAGTTAGTGGGAGCACATGTTATACGTATGCTAATGAGATTAGTATACTCGAATACGACTCACCTCGGTTCGGTCACACGGATATCACTCAGGGTTTTTCAATGACTGAATCGAAAGGTTGTGATAGGTATACGTGGACCTTTGACATGAGGTTTTAGTAGGAGATGTGCTTGTGACATTAAGTTAGTCATTAGAGTAGTTCGATCCAATCGCCGGTAGGTGGGATCAACCTCGAAATGCAACTTAGTGGGCAAGTAGCAGTCTCTACTGAATAACAAAATAGAATTCTTTCTTCTGTAAGTGATCAGGTAAATTTGCTATGCAGTTAATGGCAAATGAGATCATAAGTCTTTGGCCAAAGCATTTAGAGCTAGTTGTATTTCATACACTAGAGCTCGATGATCTCGGTTTGCATTAACAGAATGCATAGAGTCAAGTTACAATAGGGTTTGACTTTATCGTGACCTTAATACTTGATCGGGACATATGATTGAAGGGTTTATACGTGTACGATATTCACGACATAATGATTTTGGAATGATCCGATCATTCTTTCTTAGTTGGGTTACAATACGGAGCACAAGACTGGCTAAGTGTTACCCGTACTCTTTGGTTCCTCCCATTGCCGACTAAGACGGACCTACGGAGTCGCGCACTCGGATATTTGATGGAAAAATATGTATTTGTTATCTCTTCATTAATATTGGATATTAGATATCTAATATGATTTATTTGATAAATCATGCGGTCTTTTGAATTGAAATTAATTACCGAGTGATTAATTTAATTCATAAATAATTATTTCTTGGAAATATATTATTATAATTTTGTATTTGATAAAATTAATTAATTTGATTAATTAATTAAGTATAAATACATTTGAGATAAAATGAAGCGTATTAGATGCGCCAACGTCCGATACACGAACCGAGTGGCTCGGCTCGTTTTTCTAACCAAACTAAGTGGGCCGCCCCCCTCACTTTCTCCTCACCTTCCATGTTACTTCCTAATATGTGAGGTGTATTTTTTATATAGCAAAGTATGAAGACTTGCAATGAGATTCCATATATCATAATTGATCTCATTTTTTGTTATATAATAAAGTAAGTCTTTCATTTTGAGAGTGAGACTTGAGAAAGCAAAACACATACATAAAAGGTGTTCTCCAGCCGTGAGCTTCATGGGAAGAGGGAGAAGAAAATTTCTTCAAGTCTTGTTCATCTTTGAGAGAAAGAAAAGGAAGAAGATGAGAGAAGAAAAATACTGTATCAATTCCTAGCCGTGTTCTTTGAGAACAGATTGATATATTATTTTTCCAATCAATATACGCCGCGTGATAACATAGAGACACTCGGCTTCTTCGGTGTTTTGATCATTCATCAAGCTACAACGAATTGGATTCGTATTCGTGTTGGTGACCGGGAAACGATCAAAGCTTTGGCTCGGGAATTTTTCTTCAAGAAGATATTATCAAAGGTCTACGAGGGTATGATCTCTTAATTTTATCTTCGTAGTTTTATATTCGTTTATACGATGCTTGTACGATCCGTTTTGGGGTTTGGTTTTATCCGGTTAGACCGGTTTTATTTTCCGCTGCATATTTCGTTTTGTTCACCGAATTCCAACAGCCATAACGTGCGTGATGCTGGACTCATAGCATCCATTATGATCTTGTTGCGTACGTAACTTTGTATTTGTTATGTACATTAGCATACCAAAATGATTTAGGCAGTTAGACCTGGCAAACGGGCGGGCTCGGCCCAAACGGGCCAGGCGAAAAACGGGCGGGCTTTTTTTGGGCTGGGCCAAAAAGGCCCGTTTTTTTCTGGGCCAAAAATATTAGGCCGTGGCCCTGTGGCGGGCTGGCCACTGCTGAGCCTTAATTTTTTTAAAGATAAATAAGAAATATAATATTTTGAATAAATGTACGAAAAATTTTAGATCATTAATCATTATATTATTCACTACACTATCATAATCAAAAAAATAAATATACAACTATTTTTATTTTATAATTACATTATTTACTACACTACCACAATCAAAAAATAAATATACAAATATTTTTATTCGATCATTATATCATTTATTATTACTAATATTTTTAAAAAAATCATAAAATAATAGTATATATTGATGTGATATACTACAAAGTAATCACAAAGTCCCATAAAAAAATAAATCTACATCAATAATTAACATATAGATGTAATATAATCTAATAAAATACATAAGGAAAAAAATTTAAATATTATAATTACCCATAACAAAAAAAAAAAAAAGGGTCGGGCGGGCAGCCCGCGGGCCGGGCCTGATCGGGCGGGCAAAAACTGGGTCGGGCCAAAAAGGCCCGTTTTTTGGGCCACAAATGTGGAGCCCAATGCTCGCCCAAAAACGGGCGGGCTGGCCCGGCCCGCGGGCCTGGGCCTATTTTGCCGGGTCTAGAGGCAGTGGCCTCCGTACAGACCGTTACGTATGTAAACTTTGGTTATTGACATACTAAAAGGTTGTTACGGACATAACCTGATAAGTGGCACATACGTAACTTTGCAGCAGTATATATATATATATATATATATATATATATATATATACATATATATATATATGTGGGTTGGAGACCTATTTTAGTGTTTTACACCGTTTTCACTTCTCATTGTTCGAAAGTCCTATAAGGGCTTTTAGGGGCGAGACAGGGTCAAGATTTCATCATCCATCAACGTATTTGGTTTCCTAGCAAGGTTTAACATCATCTAACCCTTCGTTCTTCGTCGGATCGAAGGTAATGTTCTTAAATGCCTAGAATTGACATTTTTGGGTTTCATTCTTGATTTAAGTTTGATCCGACATTGATGAATTAGTTGGTGTTGTTCAGTGTTATTGACCGTGCTCTGTGGGTTGTATATCCATATCTCGAATTCGTTTCGGTTGATGATTTGGTGCTCTTGAAAAACCTTTTAGATTTAATGTCTGATTAAATATTTTAATGGATTTCCATTCGGGTGTTGGGCGTGTTCTCCATCATTTTTAGTTGCTATTCTCGTTGTGATTGCATTGTTGTTGTTTTCTCTCGAATGTTGTAGGTTTTCGGGGCTTTAGGTCAAGCCGTGTCCGTCGGAGTATACACATATCGCTTATTCAGGCAAGTACCTTGCCTATATAATTTGCACCTTGTGAGTTAAAGTGGTGTATTTGATTTTTGTGTTATTATGTTCATTCCCGTTGACAGTGATTTATTTAATTGTTCATTATAGATATATCGTTGTGTTATGTTGTTCTTTATTATTCCTTGTTATGGAACTACGTGGTTGTGACGATTGTGTTGGATTTTTTATACATTTGATGTGTATTGTGGTGAGTTGTTGACTGGTGGTTATATGTTGTGTTGGATATATAACATTCTTGATGGTTGTCATGATGATTTGGCGCTGCGTTAATGGTGTGTTGCCTCTCAATGTTAATGCAATATTGTTGAAGTATATTACGAGTTTGTATTGCACTGGTTTAACTAGGTAATGGTTGACGAGGCCTCTGGGGTTCAGTACTTGATGAGTACGGATCGAAACCTAGAACGCACGTTGCCAGGTAGGGTCCGACGGAGCCAATGGAGTTTGTTACTTGAGGAGTACGAATAGTGTTTTTGTGTTGCAATGTTGGGTCCGGTGGGACCGTTTAAGTTCATTACTTGAGGAGTACGAACAATGTTTGTGTGGTTCCAGATCGGGTCGGACAAGGCCTCTAGAGTTTGTTACTTTAGGAGTGTGAATAATGTTTTGGCTATGAGTTGTCTAACTAGATATGATCGGTGGGGATCCCTGAGTTGGACACTTGAAAGTGTGGGATCGGGATAACTTATGGACCCTGTGTGATGACTTGTTAGGCCGTGAACCCCATGACTGGAATCGGGATATTGTAAGATTTTTGAAATGGTTTAATAACTAAGGACATGAGGTCCTCAAGACTTCCGTTTTCCGAGAACTCCCGAGATGATGAATTGTTATCCTGGACTTGAGTTTGTTTTCAAAATCATAAAACCTCTCAAGAATCTATTTTAACGCTTGTTGTTGTTGATTCATGACTGATATTTACGTGATATATTTTGTATGATTGGAATACTGGTAGTAGGAAGTTTCAGTTGGTAACCCTTTAAATGAGTAATATGTTTTATGCATTTCAGGTATTCCTAGTTCGAGGGAGCAGCAATAGGATTGGCATGGAAGCTGACAAGCTGCAATAATAATTAATCGGGAGTCTGAGTTCTTAATATTATTGAGTTATATTGCAGTTTCACTATTATATTATAACCCATGTGTGGGTATGTGATGTAATTTTATCCGGTTTATATTACTCGTGTTTTGAGTGTGGCCTTACCGGTCTATATAGTTGGGTTTTCAGCCTTATCGATCTCTATTGTTATGTAGGTTGACCCTAGTCGGTCAAACATTGTGATGTCTCCTGCGATGCCTAGCCTGGTAGATCTTTGTAAAAAGGGTCTACAATATGTGACATTCCTTTTTGGGATTGGTGGTGTTACGAAAGTATCTAATCATTTTCAACACATGAGGCCCAACGAGCTTCCCTTTCTCGAGCCGATGATTGGGAACTGCTTTGAGGTCTCAAAACTATCAATTCTTGCTTCTTGAAACATAGTTTGGAGCTACTGAATAATGTTGTACACATCCACTTTCTCAAACTGCTTTTGCAAGTTTGAGTCTATGGCTGCAACATCAAGCAAGTGACATCAATCGACTATTCTTCGACACATATTTCAGCCTGCCTTTGGGCGTTTGTGGCATTTAGACCCAGAATAGGGATATGATTGTCAAGAACTTACTCTTGCTTTTCCTGTCTAAGAACTATTATGAGATTTCTATTCCAATCAAGGAAATTAGAGCCATTAACTTTCTCCTTCTCAAGGATTGATCTTTTTGAATGAGTTAGTTTTGACAGGGTTGTTGCTTCGAGACATGATTACTGCAAATAGAAAGAAAAATACAATAAGTAAACCATTCATCTAAATAATTGCAAGTAAATATATTTTCTAGTTATTTAACATTTTATTCAACATTATTTAGACCCCTTTTGAATAAAATGATTCCAATATCATTTGTCACAAAATCTTTAAGCAAGTTTTGCCTTGTCACTTATTAGTTTTTGAAAAAGGTAAGTAATCCTATTACTAATAGTATCCAGTACTACTCTTATAGATAGGTTATATATAATATCCTATCATACTTTACCTCAACATCTAAGGACTCCTTACTGATATTGATGAGAAAATCAAAAGAGTTGGGGTCTCTTTCAATAGACCTACACGCATTATCCCAAGATTAGAAGTGATAAAAGTGTTTTGGCAAAATCTATCACTAGTAATGAAAGGCCTAATGGGTGTTTTTACTTTTAGAAAGGCATTTACTAATTATCTTTGCGACTTATATTTATTATGTTGCTTCAGTTTAAAATAGTGAACTAAATCTTAAATATACAACATACGTAAAATCACACACCGATAAGGAAAATTGTGGACATATTAAAGTGATTATAATATGGCCACTAAACATCTAATCTCTAGTCCTTCTTCTTGTTAGCTGGATCCGTCCTTTATTGACCACCGATGGCTTACGTCCTTCATGTCTTCAGAATTTTATAAATTTTTAATGGTACGCAGACCATGTAAAAGAAAAATAAAATGCAAGATATAAATGTGGTACGCACATCGTTTAAATTACATATTTTATGCAGTACACAGACCGCAAAACATGTAGAAGGTTCGCACACCGAAAAACCTAAAAGGAAAAAATTGGCCATACTAAATTACTCATATACCCTGCAAAGAATCTTATTCATGATAGTGCATCACCTACTCACTAACTGTGAATTCCCTTATTCAAAAACTGAATATATGATTCTAAATTAAATAATTACATGCATATTTGATCAAGCCTAATAATTCTAAATTATTACTTAATAAGATCTAATATTATTCACTATTTATAAGTTAATACTGAAATTAACAAATATTGATTTAATTTTAATTGATGTAAATTCACAACGACCAACTCGTGTCTCGATGAACTTATCTCTAATCTAAATACTCCTACTCGATCCATAAAAGACATCCGATGTATCAAAGTTATTTTAATTTACACGGACTGCGGTCCGGACAATAGTCCGACAACCAGCTAGAACTTGCCGATGAGCACCTACTAACGCCTAAAATTTGTGATGTCGCGGTTGCAAGGCCCAGACCTCTGCTGGGCGCAGCAATTTTGCCCTGTATGGCTCCCACTCCAGATTCTTAAAGTAACAGAAAATAAAATATGGAAAAATAAAATAAGAACTCAAAGTTTTTGATTCTATTAAGTTTAGGACAATTCCACAATTGAGATTAATAAGAAAAATAACCAGTTAAAATCCAAATTTAATAATACCAAATAATAATTTGGACTAATTAAATCAAATAAAATATGTATAAGAGTCTCTGATACCATTATTTGATTTTGATCAAGTCTAATTTGGCGGAATCATTTAAAAGTGATTTAAGGATCGCAGACAAATGTGATATATGAATGTATGGGAATTATACCGCTTGATGCATGTAATTTAGTCTAGATCTGACCTTGATCTCCGTGGAAATTGTCTTGAGAGCTTCAAGTATCGTCCCTTTACAGTATCTATGTAACAGATCTTGAATTGCCTTGAGTTGTTGGCTTAGAACATGAGCAAGATGAGGAACTCTGGGATCTCCTTCTTCTATCTTTCTCGCGGCATATAGTCTAATTAGGGCAGGTGATTTTGTTTTTTGGCTCTAATAACACACATTAGCTTTTCTCGATGTCTAGCTAAGGATAAATAACCTAGACATACAAGGTAAGCGAGAGCCCTTGTCCCACAAGGAGAAAGCCAAGTAACTGCCCCATATGGTTCAACCGACCCACATGCTCGGGCCTCCCAGCCCGAAAAGGGTCGTGATAAATTGGCTCGGCGTTGGTCCAACCCGATCGGCCTGCGTGATGTGCTCTGCCCAGCTAGTGTGACCATGCCTTGATTCATTGTTTCTACACTTCAAGTCAGTTTTTCCGTTATCCACATTTGGATTCTAAGTTTGATTGATCCAATCTCTTGTTTTGTCCGTGACCATGTGGGTTTAGTTATAATTAAATGTGAATATAATTCTCAATTAGATCATCAAACTGAAAGCAATTTTCAGCTAAATATTTCAGTCACTAATTATCGAGTGAATAAACCTATGAACTATTATATGAGTTATGCACACTCATTGAAGTACACTTCTAATATTATGCTTGTAGTAATTATGGTTTCGTTGTATTCTCATTGAGATTGTAAGTTTTCAGGGCTTTTCGATCGAGCCGTGTTTCTCAGAGTATTCGTGTGTCGGTTATCAAGTCAAATATCTTGTCTATATAAATTGTGTCTTGTGATTTGAGGTTATGTATTGGACTCATTATGGTTTGTTCATTCTCGTTTATTTCGAATGATGTGAATTACTCGTTATTAATGTCTCATTGTGATGTTGTGTGTGGATATTTCTTACTATGGAATTGTTTCAACTGTGATGTTTGTATTGGTCTGTTAATACACTTGTATGTGTATTACAATGTGTTGTGAATTATTCTTGAGTTGTGTTGATTGTGTTTGCCTCAGGACAATTGTTGTGATGTCATTGATGTGTATTGTTGATTGTTGAGGTGATGTGTTCGACCAGGTAGTGTCTAACGAGACCTCAATGATTTGTACTTGCGAGTACGGATTATGGATAAAGTGGTTTTATACTGGTAGGTAAATCTTGACGAGGCCTCTGGATTTACACTTGTGAGTATGGATCGAAATACCAAAATTTGTTGTACGAGGTAGGGTTCCATGGCCCCTCTGGAGTTCGTTAGTTGCAAGTACGAAGAGTGTTTGGCTATGAGTTTCCCAACCAGGTACTATCTGATGGGATCTTTAGGGTGCAAATTTGCGAGTATGAGACCAGGATAACTTATGGGCTTGTTTCTTCATGATTGTTATTGGGTCGTGGACCATGTGTTTGCATTTCAGGTATTGTGATGTGATATGAATTTTGGACCGAGACCCTCACTATTTTGAAAAGGTTTTATAACTAAGACTTGAGGTCCCAAAAGCTTTCCATTTATAAAATTCCCGAGATGCTGAAATGTTTTCAAAGACTTGAGCTTCATTTCCATTTATATGATTGATTGTCACTATGTGTTTTATGACTTATATTTATGTGGTATGTTTTATATATCTAGAATACTTGTACTAGCGATCTATATCTCGAGCAGTAACCCCCCATTTGGGGTTGGATGCTTTATATGCATGCTAGGTATTTTCCGTTTGAGAGAGCAGTCACTGGGTCGACATGAAAGATGTCGGGCTGCGATACTAATCAAATGAGAGTCCGAGTTTTTTATATTTTTGGGTTGTTTTTCGTTTCTATTGCGATGTATTTTACCCCTTTCATGGGTGTATATATATATATATATTGTATTGTGATTTTATTGTGTCCTAGTTTAGTTATGTTGTGGTGAGATCTTGTTGGTCCATGTATTCTTTAGCTTTTGACCTTCTCGATCTGTATTGTTATGTAGTTTGACCTTGCCAGTCAAACATTATGGTTATTCTTGTGGTGTCTGACAGTAGATCCTTGTGATAAGGGTCCATGATTTTTTTTGTGAGTGAGAAGGGTCCATGGTGTGTGACATTCCCTTGTGATTTTTTGGGGTGTGACATCATAAACACAGAGAAAGAATGTCTGAAGTCAACAATAAAAGATTAATCTTTTAGTTTTTAATAGAAAAGTTTCTGGTAATATACATATATGTATTCAAGAAGTATCCGGTAAAGTATGGGATACGATACGTATCTAGGCGAGTGCATCATGCTCATTGAAGTACCATGCTTCCTAGCTCCTCCATCTTCTTTCCAAGATTCTCTATCACTCTAAAAGCATCCTATTGTTTTCGCGCTCACCACGAGTGATTCGGCGAGTACCGACTCACTCAAGTAGTAACATCTTACTTCGAACTATTGGTTTCCAGTCAAGTGATAGCTTAATTATATGGGGTGAATAAGCTACCAGTACTTAAAAAATCCTTAAATCAAAGTTTGGCATAGCGGAAAACTTTTATCGTGTTTCACATAGTATATTTCAAATAATATGTATAATATTTTTACAAGATGTAAGTTTTAAGACTTGCCATAAAGGCAGTAGAGTAGTTATTGCCTCTTCTAGTTTTAACTGAGTAAGCAAAAGGGTCCCCTTTTGATTTTGTCAACAGATTTATGTTTATATGATCATCTTAGATGCAAGCTTCAGTGGATGAAGGTAAAGATAGTAGGTGAAAGGGTTTTAGAGTGGTTTCAAGAGTGTTTATAATCTCTCGTTGTTCCTTTATTCCTATTTGATAAATTTGTTGTGACAATTTTACGATATGAGTGATTGTATAATTTTGAATCATTTCATAAAATTAACCACACATTATTATTGATTACTATCCTATCACGTTTTAATATCACCGCTATTAGGAGAATATTATTTGTATTAGGAGAATATCGTGAGGATATTGTTTGAATTAGGAGAATATCTTGTGTACCCTTTACGTATCTTTTGTGTACCGTCCTTTCTTATTCCCCAAGTATATTAATGTGTATAAATGTAGGTCACAATGGATCATGTATAAGTCTAGAGAGGGGGTGAATATACTTATAAAATTTTTAGCTTAAATAATTGTTTTCAAAAAACACTGCTGAAGTGAATGCAGCTTAGGTTACTCGTCTGATAATAATGCAGGTAACCTTTGTCAGCTGTAAAATGGTTTTGGGAAAGACAGCTGACTTTGAATGCAACAGTTAATATGGATGCAACAGTTAAGTATGATGATGAAAGCAGTACATCACACAGTACTTTTGTAGTGGTTTCAGAGGTGGGGTAATACTCTACTAGTTCACTACTCTCCAAACCAGTTGGAGATGAATTCAATATAACTTTTAACCAGTGAAATTAATGTTACAATGAATCTTGTTACAACAGCTTCCAACCAGTGGAAACCCATGGCCGTTGCAACTCCTTCCCGTGGTTGCTTAACACCTCATGATCGAAAACCCGTAGATGCCTTAACAACTCGCAAGATGCCTACCACCTTCCAACTAAGTGTAACACCCCAAATCTCATAAGAGACGTTGCATGCCGTAGAACCTTCACAAGGTCTACCAGGCTAACACAAGACACCAAATTGAATCAAGAATCCCACAAAACAAATTTATCATAACAAGCAGGGCCGTGGCCTCAGCCAAAATATTTTAGTTCAATACCAACAAAACAAAGAGAGAAAAGTATTCAATGCCCACGCATGGGACTTCAACGACATCATTTAACAATAACGGAATAAATATAGTAAGACAGATGACACCGACACGAGCCTCATCATCATGCTGGACCATCTTTTACATGCGTGTCCCGTGTCGACTCCTCAGCTCGCCCTATACTTGAAATGCATAAAATGCATTTCCCCCATTTAAGGGGTTAGCATTCGAATAGCTAGTGGAAGTACATAATTACACTACATTATAAATACGAATACGATCTAACACAATTATTCATTTAGAAAAAATTTGAAAACAATATTCCGGAATATCACACTTTGCGTCAAAACAGCATATCAACACATTTCATCAACTGCATTTCATCACAACATTATCCATACTTAGTAACCCGCGTCAGTACCCATTAGTATCGACCCCCAGAAGCCCTGTCGGACCGTCCTTAGGTGGGAAACCACATCCGCGGCCGTACCCATTAGTATCGGCCCCTATAGGCCCCGTCAGACCGTCCCCGGGTCAAGAACATCCACACACACACACACACGATATCACAATTCATGGTCGCATCGAAAACCGTAAACCACATAACGAAATGTAATACATATACTTGCCTTGAATAAAATGACGTCAAGGAAATGGCGAAAGGAAAGGTTTCGGTCCGAATAATCTTCACAAATCCGCTCCTAACACAATAACGATATACAAACAATCCTAATATTGCGGAAACGTAGGAATTCATCATAGTTCTACCTGTTGGGATAATTCATCAGTCACTACGACGTCATAATTGGTTCTAATCTATTAACGGTGAAAACCTCGAAGTATAATCTGTTAAACTATAATGAAAGCAAGGGATTACAATTATACAATCGTAATCTAACAAATTATCGAAGCTAAATTGGTTTCAAGGGTGAAATCATGCCAAAATACCGAAATCCCCCAAATACTAGGGTTCTAAGAATATACCTCGATTTGAAGATGAACAACAGATGATTTGATGTTAGATTGATGATATGATGCCCTAAGATGCTTCTCAACTGAAGTTTGGATGAATATTTGCCAAGCCCTAACTCAAGGGTGTGTTTTCATCGCAGAAGGAAGAAGAGAGGGTGAAGAAATGGCTTGAAACGTCTGCTGCCAACTTTAAATACTGGCAAACGTTACGGCCGTAACACCAACACCATTACGGCCGTAATGGTGTTCACGACCTTTCTGTCCAATTTGCTCAATCCCATTACGGTCACTACGGAAGGGACATTACGGCCGTAATGTATGAAGACTTACGACCGTAATGCATACCACTTTACGGCCATAATGCATGCCTGGCAACAGGCCAGACTGGTCTGAACAACGGTTTGCCAACAACCGGAATGAACGTATGAGGAATGAAGTCACAGATATACGAAGATCTATATAGACGAGATAAACGTAAAAACCATCACAAGCCTCCGGTCATCCGAATGCCGGAATAAATGGATATTAGCATCAATGCCCAAGATAATAAGAATTTACAAAAATGACCCAAACATTCAAAAATCTAAACTCGTGGCCTGAACGACAATTCAGAGAGTTGTAACATATCTAAAACCATTAAAGGAACTTGAAGAAGTAATGAAACATCAGCATAAGTTGAGATTTACGAGAATCGAGCCTCAATGCGGAAAAGTTACACAATAATTAAAATCTCATCAAAACAATGTAACACCCCCAAAATATCTCGAGGTATTACAGTGCCGTGAATCCTACGTGGGACCCACAAGGCTAGTTAGAAAAATAGGCATTTTAAGAAAATCGCGATAAAACATTAAATTCATGGTTTACATAATGTGAGTCGAAAGATTTAAGGAAAAATGTAATTTGAAGTCCAATTATTACACAACAAAAGTTTTTCCAAAGAAAACGATTTATTCCAATTTAAGCAGCAGCTAGAGATAATTCCAACACCGCTCAAGTCTGACCGGACCCCTCGGGAATGTCCTGCACGTGATGAACAATTTTACCTGGTACGACGAATCATACCAGTTAACTAGGGTCAGAGAATGCATACCAAATAACAGTTGCTAACAACGATATACGTCATCTTTACAATCACAGTATCTAGTAATCACAGGGAATATTTCATCACTCGACCGACGTTGTCTCTCTCTTTTATCACATAAGCCCTAAGGTCGCAACCAAGGGTCACGGAAGTATCCACACGGGAATACCCCGGAACATAGGCGCCCAATTCGGGTCTTACCCCCTAACACATTTCCACACGGGTACCATACAGGTTTTATCCCCAACACATCGGCCCATTTATAACATTTTTAGAGAAAGACAAACGTCGGCATTTATCAAAATGGCACATACGCACATACGGTATAACATTGATATTAGAAAATTCTCGAGCAAGATTTCACTTGCCTATGATCCGATAGTAGGTGCTTTGTGATAAGGAGTCCCCACGCCCGCTCGATCTTAACCTAGCCACGAAATATCCGATTAACACCTCGTACGGATTATGATGAATAAAACTAGTCTCCCTTTCCTAATCAGATTCCTAGTGTAGTTTTGATTGTCGATATAAGTATCGTTTCTAAGTTTTAACGCATTGCGTACCATTATCCCGTTCAATCCTATAATTAACATTAGGTATATCGATTTACTCAAGAAGATAATCCTATCATTCTTCGGTTGTCAACGAATTATTATGGCGTAATCGAATCTTATGCCTTCTAATTCAATTCTATATTCCGAATACTACAATCGACGGATTCTATTGCACTATAACTTTGGTGGTTTGATACCCAATATTGATTATACTATCGAATTGTTTTCCTTAGTTTGCTAAGTGTCAAAAATCACAAGGTAAGGGTGGCTACGAACAATGGAACATACGGTGACGGATTACTACGAATTTTCCCACAATTGAGTCGTCAAATTTTACATTCCTAGCGATGATTTGAAGTGAAATTTCGTATGATAGATATGATTTGCATGAAACGAAACATATGAGAAGCGATAATTCCGGTTACTACAATTCCATCCGACAAGATTGTCTACGAAGTTTAGCAAAAATCTACCCAATACCCGCAATCTAATGAGTATAAATACGAAAACATCAAAGACATAACTCCAAGGATTGGTGGCTTACCTTATTGGAAGAAAAATAATGAAGATAGTTGACGGATTCACAAGAACTATGAGGAGAACGAGAAGTGACTTGAACGACTTGGATAATCTTCACCGGAGCTCAAGAATCCACCTCCTCAATGTTAGTTCAAGTGTATAAGAGGCTTAAGAACCGGGTATAGGGCTAGGAATTTCTCCAAGTGTGATAGTTTGTGATGTTGGGTCGTGCAAATGAAGAAGGGGATTGCCATTTTATAAAACTTGGTTTTGGTAACGTACGTCAACGATAAGAGTGTTACGTACGTAAGGTGTATTACGTACGTAACAGTGTAATGAAAACGTATGTAAAGAACTCACTGCCCGAAATGTGCCCAAGTGTTACGTACGTTAAATTTGGGACATAACGTACGTAACGAATAGTTGACTCGTTTGTCCTCTAGCCCGCCGAAAGTAACTCTGTCCGTGTCAAAAGAAAGATTCTGGTCGGGAGACCGACCCACCCGTTACGTACGTAATATAGCTACCCTAACGTACGTAACAATCGAAATATAGCGTACGTTAGGCATGAGTTATAGCGCGCGTTAGATAGAACTTTAACGTGCGTTAGACATAAACTCTTTATCCTCATACCACATTCTAACCATCTCGGGGTGACCATCCCTTCCACTCGTCAACAATTATCGGGGAACAAGACGTTGGCCACCATCATATTCGCACCGACGATCGTCCCACGGCGTCAAGGCGTGTCACCCCCGTTTCATTCACATCGTACAATTATATAGCACTCAATGGAATACATAAATAGAAATGACGTCACATTACCAAACATTCACACAGTACAAAGTAATCAAGCATGGAATACCGGAGGTATTACAAACAACTCCGAAACTCATCCGGATGGTCATCGATACAGAACAAAATAGTTCCATAATTCCAAAACAATAACAAGCGAGTTGACCGAAAAGAAAATGCAGTAAAAATAGAAATTACTAAAAATAGAAAGTGCGGATATTACATTCTCTCCCCCTAAAAATAAGTTTTATCCCAAAACTTACAAAGTGAATAACTCAGGATATCTCGACTTCATATTCTCTTCCGTCTCCCACGTGGCTTTCTCGGATCCATGTCTCGACCATTGGACTTTAACCAAAAGAATGGTTTTGTGCCTAAGTTGTTTCACACGACGCTCCAAAATCTGAATCGGTGTCTCTTCAAAGGTAATGTCGGGACCCAACTCAGTCTCTCCAAATCAATAATATGGCTAGGATCCGGTACATACTTCCTAATCTGGGAAACGTGAAACACGTTATGCACGTGACTCAAGGACGGCGGCAATCCTAACTGATATGCAAGTTCTCCAACTCTCTCTAAAATCTCCAACGGTCCAATATATCTCGGACTATGTTTACCCTTCCGGCCGAAGCGGTAAACTCCACGTGTTGGCGACACCTTAAGCGAAACATGGTCCCCCACCTGAAACTCCAACGGTCGGCGACGCGTGTCGGCATAAGACTTCTGTCAACTCTGTGATGTTAACAACCTATCACGAATCAAAGCAATCTTCTCTCTCGTCTCAACTACCATATCTAGTTCAGTGCCGGTCAACTCGGATGCATCATCCCAACACAACGGCGATCTGCACCTCCTTCCATACAATACCTCAAATGGTGCCATTTTGATCAAGGCGTGCCAACTATTGTTGTAGTGAACTCGGTCAACGGCAAGTGCGACTCCCAATCATCTTTCCAGTCTAAAGCACAGGTTCTCAACATATCTTCCAGCGTCTGTATCGTCCGCTCTGACTGTCCGTCTGTCTGAGGGTGGTCGGATGTGCTGAGTCTCAACTTAGTCCCCAAAGCTCGATGAACAGCCTGCCAAAAATGTGATACAAACCGGCCGTCTCGGTCCGAAACAATACTTTTAGGAGTCCCATGCAACCTCACGATCTCTGTAATAAACACTCGTGCTAGTCTATCCAGCCCCCAAGTATCCTTAACGCCCAGAAAATGAGCTGATTTGGTTAGTCGATCAACAATAACCCAAATCATGTTCATTCCAGTCCGAGTCCGAGGCATACTGGTAACGAAATCCATGGAAATGTCCTCCCACTTCCACTCCAGAATGGGAAGTGGTCGTAATAACCCCACAGGTCGCTGATGTTCGATCTTAACCTACTGACAGGTTAAACACTTCGCCACAAACTCGCTAACGTCCGTCTTCAAATTGCTCCACCAGTAGTTACTCCTAACATCCTTGTACATTTTGCACGTACCAGGATGTATGGAATAAGGCGTAGTATGAGCTTCACTTAAGATCTTCTGTCTCAACTAAACATCACTCTGTACACATAACCTACCGCGAAATCTCAAAATTCCATCATTCTGAACCACAAATCCAGGGGCTTTCCCTTTCTTCATGTATCCCTCAACTAGACTAAAAATGGATCATCATATTGTCTCGCCTTGATATCATCAACCAAAGACGAAGTGTTTTCTAACGCACATAACTAACCCTGAACTCTCTGAACCCAAACCTCGATATCCTGACAAATCAAATCCCACTGGATCCTACTCTGAGGCGTAAGTTCCTCTAACATTTGTAGCGTCATCGTCTTACGACTCAACGCATCTGCCACAACATTGGCCTTGCCCGGATGATAAAGAATCTCGAGATCGTAATCTTTAATTAGCTCTAACCACCTACGCTGTCTCATGTTCAATTCTTTATGACTGAAGATATACTTCAGACTCTTGTGATCCGTGTAAATCTTACACGACGACCCATAGAGATAATGCCTCCAGATTTTTAAAGTGAAGACGACTGCGGCTAAATCTAAATCATGCGTAGGGTAGTTTGCTTTGTAAGGTTTTAACTGATGGGACGCATCAGCAATAGCCCTATCTCTCTGCATCAAAACACATCCGAGCCCGAGGCTCGAAGCATCACTATACACCACAAAATCCTCGTTCCCCTGAGGCAAAGCTAAAACTGGTGCGGTAGTTAACCGTCTCTTCAACTCATCAAAGCTATTCTGTCTATCTGCATCCCACTCGAACTTCTGAGTCTTCTGGTAACTGAGTGGGTGGTCTAGCGATCTTAGAAAATCCTTCAACAAATCTACGGTAATAGCCCGCAAGTCCTAGAAAACTCTTCACTTCCTTCACATTTTTAGGCGGTTCCCATGCCATCACTGCCTCTATCTTCTGCGGATCTACCCGAACTCCCTCCGCTGAAATCACGTGCCCGAGGAATATCACTTCCTTGAGCCAAAACTCACACTTAGAGAACTTCGCGCACAACTGTTCGACTCTCAAAATGTCTAACACAATCAGGAGATGTAAAACACGTTCCTCCTGACTCTGGGAATAGATAAGAATGTCATCGATAAAGACGACTACGAATTTGTCCAGATACTCAATAAAAACTTTGTTCATCAACTGCATGAATACTGCTGGGGAATTGGTTAGCCCGAAAGGCATAACCACAAACTCATAATGGCCATATCACGTCTGAAAAGCAGCTTTCGGTATATCACTGTCCCGAATCCTCAACTGGTAGTAGCCCGATCGTAAATCAATCTTCGAAAAGACTGTCGCTCCCTAAAGCTGATTAAACAAGTCGTCGATCTGGGGCAAAGAGTACTTATTTTTTATGGTCAACTTGTTTAATTCTCGATAGTCGATGCATAAACGAAGCGATCCATCCTTCATCTTAATAAAAAGCACAGGCGCACCCGAAGGCGATGCGCTCGGTCGAATATACCGTTTATATAGCAACTCCCCCAACTGCCTCTTCAACTCTAACATCTCCGACGGTGCCATACGGTACGGCGCTCGAGAAACAGGAGCCGCGTTCGGCTCTAGATCGATGGGGAACTCAACTTCCCACTGCGGTGGTAATCCCGGCAAGTCATCCGGAAATATGTCAGGATACTCGTTCACAACTGGAATCGATGACATGTCAATTCCACCATCTTCTTCTTTCAGGGCGTAACACCAGTAGCCTACACAACCCTGGTTCATAAGTTTCATCTCCTTCAAGGCACTAATCACATTTCCCGATCTACCCGGCTTACAATCAACGAGAGTATGCTCTGTGCCATCCTCAGCCACTATCGAGATAGTACGAGTCCAATAGTTCATGATGGCACAGTGACGATCCAACCAATCGTCCTCGAGGATCAAATCCTCACCCTTAAGGTCTATAACAATGAGGTTCGAGGGCCAATCCCAGCTCCCGATCCTTACTGGGCAATCTCTAAATTCCCGGTTCCTAACCATATGATCCCCACTAGGCATAGCCACTACAAATGGTTCAGACTCGAACAAGCAGTTAATACCGGTATGACATATACAATCTGAAGCAATAAAAGAGTGTGTAGCACCCGAATCAAAAAGCACCGAAACTAGATGAGAAAGGATTTGAGTGATACCTAATGCCACTGGGATGTCTGTCTCCTCCGCATGTCTCATATGATACAAACAAGGTTGTACTGAGCCCGAACTAGATACTGCTCGGTGGTCCGGCTGGCCCCGACCCCTACCACGGCCTGTACTCTGAGGGGTCTGAGTGACCGGTGTCCTCTGGTCAACACTGTTTTCCTTAAGCACTGAGGTGGAAGTCGGAGCTCTGGCTGCTCTGGTAGACCTCTCACAGTTGGCTTCCCGATGTCCACTCTGCCCGCATATGAAGCAAGTAACTAACGGATAAGGACAATCTTTTACTACATGCTCGGGACAATTGTAGTTAAAGCAAACTCTGCCACCAGGTACTGAGGACTGAACCGGATGGTTACTCTGGAAACCTACAGCTTGAGGGAACGATCTCTTCCCAGATGCAGGAGTAGACTGAGACTTCGAAAATCGACCACCCTTACTGGCTGAAAAACTGCCAGCAGTCTCCAGTTTCTTTGCCTCGGAACCCAACTCCGACTCTGGGACTGCCATCTCAATCTCTAGGGAGCGATCCTGGTACTCCTTCAATGTGGAACACATGAGTGGTGAAATGCTCTGTATGATATGCGGCTTCATGCGCATATTAAAGTAGCGAATCTTATCAGCCTTGGTTCTCACTTGCTCTTTTACATATCCCAACTGTTGGTTATAAGTGATGATGTCCTGAGAGATCGGTACATCCATAGGAGTAGCAGTGAAGAACTACACAATCCTACGCTCTCGAACTGGAGGTGGGCAGTACTCCGCTTCCATAGCGGTCTTAAACTCCTCCCAGGTAGCTAAACGGTCCCTGGGCATCACAGCTTCCCACCACTCGCAACTTCCTTATCCAGGAGGTACTGAACAATAGGTACCCTCTTTTCGTCAGGACAAGCCACGGCATCGAACGTCCTACTCATCTGAAAAAGCCATTTCTCCCAACCCAGGGAGTCAGTATAACCAGCGAAGCAAGGGGGTGCATCTTGGTTACTTTCTAAAGCCATTTACTAACTTCATCTTCTGGAGTCGGGGGCGGATTCTGATGTCCACCCTGAGCTATCTGGGCGAGCTGAGCTACCAAATGCTGAAGTACAACAGTAGCTCTAATGTCGCCATTAATACCCGACGGCTGATCTGACTGACTGACAAATTCTGCTGCCCGTCAGAACTTAAGGGTAGAGTATTCGGCACTGAATGAGAGGCCGAATCTGCAGAGGACTGAGAAAGCGGTACTTCCTCATTATTAGCACCACGACCATGGCCTCAGCCGCGCCCCCTAGCTGGTCTACCGCAACCTCTCAACATACTGAAGGAAAGAATTGAAAAGAACAAGATTAGAAAAATTCATAGTTTACAAAGTTGGTACCACAATTTACAATTCCAATCTACACAAGGGAAATGAATTACAGAAATATAAGAGTTGGAGGAGACTTACAGCCACGGGTCATACGAAGAGATGGTAGCACGATGATATTAGGCTCAACAACTAACTCTAACGACACGACTGGCAGACCCAAAATTAACCAACAGCCTAGGCATTCATAACCTAAGTCTCTGATACCATAAATGTAACACCCGAAATCTCAGAAGAGATGTTACATGCCGTAGAACCTTCACAAGGTCTACCAGGCTAACACAAGACATCAAACTCACTCAAGAATCCCATGAAACACATTATCATAACAAGCAGGTCCGTGGCCTCGGCCAAAACATTTTAGTTCAATATCAAGAAAACAAAGAGCGAAAAGTATTCAATGCCCACGCAGGGGACTTCAACAACATCATTTAACAATAACGGAATAAATATAGTAAGAGAGATGACACCGACACGAGCCTCATCATCATGCTGGATCAGCTTTTACATGCGTGTCCCGTTCCGGCTCCTCAACTCGCCCAGTACCTGAAATCCATAAAACGCATTTCCCCCATTTAAGGGGTTAGCATTCGAATAGCTAGTGCAAGTACACAATTACACTACATTATAAATACGAATACGATATAATACAGTTATTAATTTAGAAAACATTTGAAAACAATATTCCGGAATGTCACATTTTGTGTCAAAACAGCATATCAACACATTTCATCAACTGCATTTCATCACAACATTATCCATACTCGGTAACCCGCGTTCGTACCCATTAGTATCGGCCCCCATAGGCCCCGTCGAACCATCCCTGGGTGGGAAACCACTTCCGCAGCCGTACCCATGAGCATCGGCCCCAGAGGCCCCATCGGACCATCCCTGGGTGGAAGAACATCCACACACACACGGTATCACAATTCATGGTCGCATCGAAAACCGTAAACCACATAACGAAATGTAATACATGTACTTGCCTTGAATAAAATGACGTGAAGGAAATGGCGAAAGGAAAGGTTTTGGTCCGAATAATCTTCACAAATCCGCTCCTAACACAATAACGATATACAAACAATCTCAATATTGCGGAAATGTAGGAATTCATCATAGTTCTACCCATTGGGACAATTCATCGGTCACTACGAAGTCATAATTGGTTCTAATCTATTAACGGTGAAAACCTCGAAGTATAATCCGTTAAACTATAATGAAAGCAAGGGATTAAAATTACACAATCGTAATCTACCAACTTATCGAAGCTAAATCGGTTTCAAGGGTGAAATCATGTCAAAATCCTGAAATCCCCCAAATACTAGGGTTCTAAAAATATACCTCGATTTGAATATGAACAACAGATCATTTGATGTTAGAATGATGATATGATGCCCCAAGATGCTTCTCAACTGAAGTTTGGATGAATATTTGCCAAGCCCTAACTCAAGGGTGTGTTTTCGTCGTAGAAGGAAGAAGAGAGGATGAAGAAATGGCTGAAAGCATCCGCTGCCAGTTTTAAATACTGGCAGACATTACGGCCACCAACACCATTACGGCCGTAATGGTGTTCATGACCTTTCTGTCCAATGTGCTCAATCCCATTACGGCCGCTACGGAAGGGACATTACAGCCATAATGTATGAAGACTTACGACCGTAATGCATACCACCTTACAGTCGTAATGCATGCTTGGCAACAGGCCAGACTAGTCTGAACAATGGTTTGCCAACAACCGGAATGAATGTACGAGGAACAAAGTCACAGATATACGAAGATCTATATAGACAAGATAAACGTAAAAACCATCACAAGCCTCCAGTCATCCGAAGGCCGGAATAATCGGATATTAGCATCAATGCCCAAGATAATAAGAATTTACAAAATGACCCAAACATTCAAAAATCTAAACTCGAGGCCTGAACGACAATTCAGAGAGTTGTAACATTTCCAGAACCATGAAAGGAACTTTAAGAAGTAATGAAACGTCAACATAGGATGAGATTTATGAGAATCGAGCCTCAATGCGGAAAAGTTACACAATAAGTAAAATATCATCAAAACAATTCCAAAACTCGTCCGGATGGTCATGGATATATAACAAAATAGTTTCAGAATTCCAAAATAATAACAAGCGAGTTGACCGAAAAGAAAATACACTAAAAATAGAAATTACTAAATATAGAAAGTGCGGATATTACATCAAGAACCCGTGGATGTTTTACAACCTCTCACTTTCAAGAACCTCGTTCAAGAAAGTACCCCTTACTCAAACTTTAAGACAAGAGTGTTGTCTTGTCCAACTTAAGAGCTTCTCTGTATATGACTTTAGAAACTAGCTCTTCACGATGCTATAGATTTGCTTTTATTGCTTTGATCGCTTTGTTTGCTTGTAAGTATAGTTCGCATCGTACTTCTACTCAATCTTTCTTTAGATATTTAGTATGATTCTTGAGATTATGCATAGCCGTTGCATCTTGTAACAATTCTGTCCATTGGAGAGTGGACTTCATTGTTTATCTGTTCATCTTTTTGCAAGGCTTTGTCTCCTTATTCTAATTTGACCGTTTGAAGATGTATCATCCCATTGCGCTGCTTTTCTTGATTACTATAATTATAAAGTCTTCAGGATGCGAATCTCTAGGAATAGAATATTCCTTAATTCTGAGAATCAATCACTTTATCCCCTTGGCGTTTGCGTCTACATGTCTTGCCGTTATTGTTGACTTTTCAAAGTTTGCTGACACGGACAGTTGATATCCAAAACTTGGCTGATATATCATCTGAGAAAAACTCATATGATATTTCCTTTGGCTAATCCTGGCTGATATGTTGGTCAAACCTGGCTGATCTTCTGTCTGGATAAAAGTTGTCTGATAATTGGTCTTTAGGAAGTTGGCTGATATTCCCCTGGCCAATCTCAACTGATACTTTGGCTGTTATGTATTTAGCCAAAACTTGTCTACTGAGATATTTCAGCTGTACTTCAAATTTGGTCAAACCCAGCTGACATTTTCCTTTGACCGAAACTCACCTGATATTTTATCGGTCAAACATAGCTGATATCTTACGTTGACTAAAACCTCGACTAATAATATGCCTGTTCTATACTTAGCCAATTTTCTACCTGATCAACATGATTAATACTTAGCCTAATCTTTTTAAAGGCCTATAGAATATACTCAATAGGTTCTTCTTTATAATGCCAAGTACATACATTTTAAGTAATCTTGAATACATGTATGACACCATCAAAATCTTAAAATTATATTCCTAACAAATTCCCCCTATTTTGATGATGGCAAAACTTAATGATCAACTATAATAAACTCATCATACAGACAAGTGAAATACTAAAATGTAACTACTTGGTCTGTTTGAGACAACTAGACTGTAAATGAACTTTTATTTTGGGAATTACAGTGCAGTTCTTTAGTGAAAGATTACAACATAAAATGAAAGTAAAAATTACAAGTGATAACTCAAACTTTCCCTGTTCCTCTTCCACTTCCTCTGGTCCTTCCTATAGTGAGAGACCTCAGTGCCTTTGCTCCAATCGGTCTTTTCGTAACTGTGTTAAGCCCATATTTCTTTTTGACGATTGAAGAAGCAAAATCTTGATTTTCTTGTGAGGTGTATTTATTTTCAATACATACTTGTTTGACTTCTTTTTGAAATCCAATTCTCCATTCATAAGAGTGGGTGCTTCTTCATGTCTGAAATCTGGAATCATTGGGTATGCATTAAATTCCTTCTCAGCATGTTTCTTCAAAATTTCCCATAGGTTGGCCAATTGAGCTCCATGAAGTAAATGGAAATCAGTTGTTGGGAGAAGTCAGGATCTTGAATGATTTCCCATAAGTAGTACTTTTCTATAAATCGCTTCCTTGCTGTTCCCCACACTGGTTTAGCTTCAACAGGCAAGAATTCCTCCACATAGTATAATTCTTTCCCTTACCACTGAAGTGTCTGAGGAAGTTCATGCCTGATTCTTCTCTTCTTAGCTGCTGGACCTTCTTCTTGTGATGCAGCTGTAGTTTTTCTCTTTTGAGAAGTCGAATTTCCAGCCTCTGGGAAATGGATGATTTGAGGTGGTGCACTAACTAGGGTCAATGCCTCATGCTTCCTTTTAGTCCTCATCTCTTCCCCATTTTTGCCAGCATCAATAATCTGTGCCAGCTGCTCCTCCACCTTTTGCATAAAGTCTGTCATGCCAAGAGGCATCCTTGAAGATGAAGGTGGTGGAGAGGGTTCATTCTTGTTTAACAGGGAGTCCATCTTGGTATTTAAGGACACCACGTGAGCTTCTACCTTTGCTTCTAGAATATTTGCAACCGTTTCCTCAACCATGGCTTTGACCATCTCAGTGAAGTTAGGGGGCAACTGATATGCAGGCGCCTCTGCTTGATCAGTGTTTTCGGATGAGCTCGCCTGTGCAGTTGACTTTTCAGTGATGGATTTCTCAGTTGAGATTCTGATCAGGTGGCTTTCTGATCAGATGGGGTATTTGCTTGCTATTCCCCATGCCTCTCTGATTTCTCAGCTTCTGAGGGCCGAGCTGAGCTGGAGGCCTGATCAGGTGCATCCTGATCATGGTCCTCATCATCCTTTTTCTCGTCTCTTACTTCATTCTCTTCTTGTGGTTTTTGTTCTTCCTTCTCTTCCTCCTATTTTTCAACTTTTCTCTCCTTTTCTGTCTTATACTTTTTCTTTTTGAACTTCTTTTTTTTCTTTCTCCTTTTCAACAACTTCTTTTTCTCTCTCATTTTCAACAACTTATTTTTCTCCTTCACCTTGCTTTTCTTCATCATCAAAAGTGTTCCCATGAGGTACTCCTTCCATAATGTTATAAATGAACTGGTCCTTATTTTGTTTGAAATTTGATATGAACTAATTTTCATCCAATAGCAACTTCAGGTTTGACTCGTGATAGAATGCTGTAATGAGGTGTTCAGTGGCTATGGGATAGTCACATCAACTTTTCTCAACTGACTCCTTTAGCTCAGAGAAGCTAAGGGTCTTTAGTCCCATCCATTCTTTATATATATTGACAAAAGATATTTCAGAGTTAGTTTCCTTGCCAATTTCAGTTGTGCCTTGGTAAGGCTCAGGGGGTTATTATCCATGAGATTGAAGGAGTATTGGATATTTTGTTCCTCTAGAAGTTCCACTACTTCTTCTTCTTTTATGACACTAGGGAGTGTCAGGAGTGGAATTACTTATGGTATCAGCTAAGTAGAGTAAGATGGTTGTTCTGCATATGAGGTGAGTGGTAGTGCAACTAGGGTGTTGGTGGCTTGCTGTATCTCCTCCTTTTTCTTCAGATGAGTGGTCCTTCTGCCTATTGGGAGATTGTTCAGGAGATGAGGTGAGGTGGACAACTTCTTCTGTCTCAGGTGACTTCCTCTTTAAGAGCTTAGAGATAGGTGTGTTGACAATGTCTGGGATATCTGCATGTGCGGTTGAAGGAACGAGTGAGGTTGTAGTAGTAGGTGGAATATCTTTATCTGCAGCTAACTGTTCAGTCGGGATGTTAGCTGCAGTTTTTACAGCTGGGGTTGGAGCAGGTGCGGTTTTAGTTGAGGCTTGGATCTCAGCTGCAGTCTTATCAGTTGTAGTTTTATCAGCTGCATCTGATATAACTTCATCTGAGTACGTGGGTCATTTATACGAGGATGTTCCAATTTTCATCCTCTCAAGTATTTCAGCCGCTCTGGGCTTGTTGTCTACAAATTTCTCCACTGCAACTTGGTCCAGGTGACCTAGCCTCTTGCTACTGTGGAAATTTTCAGCCTTTCCATTGGCTTTTCCCAAAAACTCCAGAATGTATCTAATTTGTGTTCCTAAGGCCAACTTCTGCCCAAACTTCTTGTTGTCATTGTCCCAGCTTACATTGTTTACTTCTCGAACTAATTGCTTGTAAATGTAGTAAGGCCAATTTATCCGTTAACTCTGAATCATAGCGCCCATGACTATGTATTTGGAGGAAGATAGCTGATCAAACCTTCCTGCCATTTCCATCACAGTTTTTTTGTGATGTCCAGCATGTATCTGTATTCTTTCTTCAGGTCTCATTTCAGGTCAATGAATTTCATTTTCATTGGCTGGTCCACCATCTTTATCTCGTACCAAATCTCGATTGGGTTTTATTTCAGGGCCTCGACTGCAATGCCTAGTTCTCCAAGTTGAATGCATCAGCAATGGTCTGTTTTGTTATGAAAATAGGCTCTCCAAAAATCGAGTTTACAATGCCCTTTTCTCTGACTTGGGCCACCTTGTAAAAGCAGACGACAGCCTCTTTGAAAAGATATATCGGGTTAATGTCCAGCAAATGGTAAATCCCATTCTTCTTCATCTTCTGGATCAGTTGTGCCATTAACACGGTGTTATTGCCCTCCAATAGACCGACAAAGTCTACGACAATACTGAATATTATATGTTCGTTCACCATCCTCATATTGGTGTTCTTGAAATAGGTATTGGCATCCATATCTGCAAATTTTTTTGGAGTTTAGTGTAGTGAATAATCTAGGGTTTTTGTTTTTCTGATAAAAATTAGGGCTCTTCATTTGAAGGTTGAAGACGATAAGGTTTTAGTGAAATGACTTCAACCATCTTAAATAGCCACATAGGTTTTTTTAAAAAATAATTAATTAAAGAGTGGTGGTTCATATGACTGATAGGACGACATGATGTAGACGTGGAGTTTGTGGGATCGTGTGTTCTAGTCCACGTGTTACAAAATGAGTATTTAAAGAAACTTTGAAAACTTAGTTGGTTGAGTTTTTGACTTATGATCAGCTAAATTTGTGCATCATGATTGTGGTCTTGATCAGCTAGCTTTCCTCCTCTGTGCTTATGATCAAATGACTTTCCTCGTATGTGGTTCTGATCAGGTGGCTTTCCACATCTGGTTATGATTAGGTGACTTTTCTCGTATGGTTCTGATCAGGTGACTTTTCTCGACTGATTCTGATTAGGTAACTTTGATTGGTTTTGATCAGGTGACTTTTATCGACTGCTTCAGATCAGGTGACTTTTCTTGACAGCTTCATATCAGGTGACTTTTCTTGACTGCTTCATATCATGATACTTTCTCCATCTTTACATTTTCACCTAGGCACTAGATTCCCAGTCTAGAAGTCAAAGATTCCTTCTTAGTTCGAGAAATCTTTCTTCTGGTAATGGTTTTGAGAATATATTAGCAATTTCGTACTCTGTGCTGACTCTTTCCACCTTTACTCTTTTGTTGAGCACATTTTGTCTTATGAAATGATGCTTGACGTTTATGTGCTTTGTTCTCTAATGTAAGACTGGATTATTGGTTATATCAATTGCGCTATTATTATCACACCAACTAAGGAATTTCATTGGTAATGAAGTTATCGTCCCTTAGCTGTTGTGGATTCATAGAATTTGAGCACAACAGCTACCTGCAACTAGGTACTCTGACTTGATGGTGGATATTGAATTGGACACCTGCTTCTTACTGAACCAAGATATGAGTCTGGTTTTAAGGAATTGACACATTTCACTAGTGCTTTTCCTGTTGATTTTGCATCCTGCAAAGTCAGTATTGGAATATCATGATAGTTCAAAGTTATCATCTTTTGGATACCACAATCCAACATGGATTGTAGATTTTAGGTATTTGATTATCCTTTTTGCTGCTTCCTGATATGACTACTTTGGCTTGGACTGTAATCTTGCACATACTCAAACTGCATATGAAATGTCAGGTCTGCTTGCAGTGAGATATAATAATGATCCAATTAGTCCTCTGTAGTGTGTTGGATCTACTGGAATGCCTCCATCATCTGCATCAATGTGTAAATATGTGCTCATTGGTCAGGGGTTTAGCTGACTCCATGCCAAATCTCTTGATCAGCTCCCTTGTGTACTTTGCTTGGTTGATGAATATTCCAGTGTCAACTTGTTTCACTTCCAAACCAAGAAATAAATTTAGTTTGCCCATCATGCTCATTTCAAATTCTCTTTGCATGAGAGTTGAGAATTTTTCACATAGCTCAGGGTTGGTTGAGCCATGTTGTGCGGCGATTAATACGCCTCGATAGGCGATCGGCGTCACGATCAGAGAAGCCAACCATAGAAGACATACTCTGGGCAAACGACCAGCGATCGGCACAATACGGCGACCGTCTTTTGGTACCCAGCGATCGTCTTTTGATATCTGGCAATCGTCTTTAATGAGCAAACCCGAGGCGATCGTCTCGTGCCACGTATGGATCCAACATACGTCATAGTCGTCAAAGACCGAATCTTGGACGGTGGACCACGTGCAGATCCACAGAAGGCGCCGACAGATAGGACATTTGACCATAGCCTGTCACCTACCTCACCTACCGACAAGGCCGCCGAAAGATACAAAGTGGGTCCTCCCCGGACAGCGACTCAGGACGCGTGCTGGCTTCCCATTAGCTCGCACAACTGGCCACCAGCAGCAGCCCCAGACTTTAAGGGAACAGCCCCACGTGACGGGACGATCGGCCATCTTATTATAATATAGGAAACGGCGGTCGCCCGCGATCGCCGGAGGGGTCCCAACTACTCTGTCCCCTATAAATAGAGAACTCACTACAGTGGCAAAAAGAGGGGAATATACACGCGAATTTGCAGGCAATTACTTATATATTCTCATTGATATTCATACACACATATCATACATCCCAAGCAAGAACTCACAGATCTACATATCTGGTTCTTCCGGCAATCTACACGCTCTACAGCTTAGATAACTAGAAGTCTTTACACTCATTGTAATAGATTCTAACATTAATATTTGTACTCGACAGTATATTTATTAATAACATCTCGCGAGAGTATTCAAGCCCGGGATTAACATGTTAGGAATGTATGCCCTCGAATGCCACTCAGAGGATGAGAGAGTGAGAGCAATTGTATTGTAATTATGAATATTATATTTAATAAGGCAATTATTATTTCTATATTATTGTATATCACTGGAATTGTGATTTGGTATATAGAATAATAGTCTTTGCATTTGAGAGTGAACATTCTACTTCTTATGGAGATAAGGAGATAGGCACTAGAAGTGTTTAGAGCTCGAATGCTTAACTAGTTCGCAAGTCGATAAAACTTAACAGGACATTAAGTTTTAATAAGACTTGTATAACTGATGCTAGGACGTGTGCACATCTTGATAGCATAGTTATAAGTATATTGGTGGGACCAGTATACTCGAACATGACTCATACTCGATTCAGTCACACGGTATTCACTCTCGGAGAGTCGATGACGAATCGAAAGGTTGTGATAGTATACGTGGACCTTTGACTTGAGGGTTCAGTAGAAGATGTGCCTGTGACGTTTAGTTTGTCATTAGAGTAGCTAGACTTATTTGCTTAATTGCTGAGTCGACATCGAAGTGCGGACTATACGGGCAGGTAGCAGTCTTTACTGTACGCCAAGAAAGGATTCTATCTCCTGTTAGTGAGCAGGCGAATGTCCTATACGGTTAATGGCGAATAAGATCATAAGTCTTTGGCCAAAGCATTCTGATATAGTCGTATTAGATACACTATTAATCAGTCGGTCTTGATTTGTATTAACACATGTATAGAGTCTAGTCAACAGTAGGGTTTGACTTTACCGTGACCCGAAGATTTGACTGGGACATCTGATGAAGGATCTATACGTATATGGTATTCATGACATAATGGTTCTGGAATGATTCGTTCATTCGTTCTCAGCCGGGGTTTACAGTGCGGCCCGCTAGGCTGGCTTAGTGCTGCCCGCACTCATTGATTCCTCCCAATGCCGGCTGAGACGAACCTACGAAGTCGCGCAACAGGATCATTGACGGATAAATATGAATTAATAATCTCTCTTATAATATTAGATATTAGTGATTTATCGGATAAATCAAATAGCGGTCTTATGAATTGTAAGTAAGTTACTCGGTGATTACTTTAATTCATAAATTATATTTCTTAGGGAAATGTATATTTGTGTTTGATATAACTAATTAATTGGATTAATTAATTAGTATAAACACATTGGAAATAAAACGGATTCGTTTGACGGACATCCGATTCACGGGGGATTCGTTTGACGAACATCCAATACACGAGCCGAATTAACTCGACTCGTTTCTTGGAAGATTCCCTATAAGGTCCCCCCTCCTCTCTACTTTGTCTCTCTCTCATTATATAATATACTTGTGGGATCATGTGAGGAGTAGATATGCTTTTAAAAGCATCTTCTACATGTGAGGCTTTGAATTATTGTGAAAAGAAAGTCTTTTAATAAAAAAAGTCTCCTTCTTCCTTCCCCAAGTGAATATTTCGTTTTTGAGAGAGCTTCAAGAGTGAGAAAAATTTTCTACAGCATATACTTGATCTTAGAGACAAGTTATTAGTAGAAAAGATCGAGAGAAAAAATTCCTACAAGCTTCCCTAGCCGCATTCTTAGAGAAAGGAAGTTTGCTGATTTTTCCGTCAAGTTCCGGCGTGTGAAGTAGAGGCACCATGCTTTTGGTGTTTGCAACGAAGGGCTCTTCATCATCATCATCATACGAAGGTTTTTCAGAGACATCAAAGGTATGGGACTTTGATTCCTTGATCTTCGTATTTCTTTTCGTATATACGTTACTTTGAAACTTTTTCGTTTTGGAAGCGAGTCGAAAAAATGAGAAAAACGGGGGTTAAACACGAATACTGCACGAAGACGCGATTGCCAAAGAATACCATGGATCGCTGCTGGCGGCCGAGAGTGACTCGGTAGGCTCTGTAGTAGCTCGGCCACCGCTGGGCGATGGCGAGAGTGACTCGTCCGGCGGTTCTCGGGTTTTCGGCCCGATTTTGAATCGGCCGTAATGGCCTGACATCGATCTTTGGATTTTCCGGACTCCATTTTTGTGTTTATATTTCGTTGTAATAATTTTCGAAATTTAAATTGGATTTAATTGGATTTAATAAAATATTTGGAATATTTTTTATTAAGGGAAATTATTAGACGAGAATATTGTTTTGGCCGGATTACTTTGAACGGATTAAAATGACGATTATAAATATTAATTTGATTAATATTGTAGAAATTAACTAGATTAATTTTTATATTAATTGGATTAATATATTACTTGATTACTTAATTTCATTTACCGTTACATGTTGTATGGAATGCCTTATGTGATGGTGATATATCTCGTGGACTTAGTTGTTGATTTGTTCGATTCGATATGGTTGTAAAGGCCGTTTTGAGCCTATTTATTTTTACTAGAAAATATGTATAATAGGACGTATTGTTCAATGATGTAATTATTCATATGGCTATGACGAAGACCGAAGACGACCGACCAGAAGACGAAGAATCAATACTGTATTTTTCCTTTCTTTATTTGGCTTGGCCCAATACTTAGGAAAAAGTCCATGAGCTATATGTTGGTAGTAACTAGGTTGCTATTTATTGTTTTTCATTTTGAATGATTGACAAACCACAAACCGCGCTTATAAACAGATTAATGTGCAAAGTGTAACATATAATCGCGTTAATACTCCCACTTACAAACACTAAGTTATAAAGGTTATGAGGTTTCCTACCCTCCGTCAAACTCATGGAAAATTGAAATCTAAACCGGAATATTATTCTTCCGAGTATGTCGGGATAATATTTTTGGGGAAAGTTGATAAATTCCTAGAGTGCATTAGATGCCTTTAGTTGTGACAAATCAAACTCCTATAAACCGTATGGGTTGCCGGGTAAGATTCAATTGTCAGACTAATAGGAGTTGACGGTTTAAACTTAGATAGTTCAGCGAGCCATAGAAACCGAATGGGTTGAGGGCAAGTGAACTAGGGGTAAAAGAATATCGAATCGTCCATTAGATGGGTTGGTATTAGACACCACTTTATAAATAATAATAGAATATAAACCGTATGGGTTGCCCTCTATTAAACTTTGTAAAGAAATCGATCACCACTATGAAGTCACCCAAGACTTCCGGATTTAACATGGGAGTGTGTAAATGCCGATAAAATAGTGGGAGCCGAGTTATGAATAAAGAAAGTCCTTAAATTCTTTACTCGGATCATAATTAAACAAACACTAACGAATCTCAAATTATTCTCTGCAGTTAACAAAACTCTCAATATGACAATGAACCCACTCGCTATACTACTTGAAAAGAACGTCCCGATCGTCCGAACTATGTGGATCGGCCGGAACTTGAGGATTGTCCTAACTATGGAAATGCTGGGATACGTCTTGGAGGCGGACATCCCAGCAGCTCCTGCAAGAACCCGAGCAAATCAGGAAGATGTCGATGCCCATGAGAAATGGGTAAAAGACGACATAAGAGTGCGAGGGTACATGTTAGGCTCAATGACCAATGAGCTTCAACGTGCCCATGAAAATATGACGTCTTCACGAGCCATCTTAGCGCACCTGGCTGAGCTCTATGGAGAGCATAGACGAACTGCTAGATATGAGATACCAAAGCAATTATTCGGCGCCAGGATGAAGGAAGGAGAGAGGGTTGGGGACCATGTCCTCAAGATGATCTCGATGATTGAGAGATTGGAAGCTCTTGATTTTCAGATGCATGCATCTCTCCAAACTGACCTTATCCTGCAGTCACTTCCTGACTCCTTTTCACAATTTGTCATGAACTTCAACTGCAATGAGATTGCATGTAACTTAGCTGGGCTAATGAACAAACTGACGACTGCCCAGTCTCAGATGAAGACAAAGGGAAAGGAAGCTGCACTTGTGATTTCTTCTGGGACTTGGAAGTCCAAGAATAAGAAGAAAAAGAACAAGAAGCAGTTAGGTCCAATAGCCAAGATCGACAAGGGAAAGGGCAAGGCCCCAATGGTTCAAAAGAGCAAGGGGGCCAAGAAAACAGATGTATGCCTCAACTGCGGTGAGCTAGGCCACTAGAAGAGGTACTGTCCAAAGCTTGACCGTAATGCGCCTTCAGGTACAGAACTACTGGTTTTAGAAACAAATTGTTCTGTAACTGTATATTCTACTTCATGGATACTTGATTCCGGTGTGAGTTCTCACATTTGTACAATGAATCAGGATCTGGAACGAAGTAGGAAGCTGGATTCAGGGGAGGTGATGGTCACCGTCGGAAGTGGGCATAGTGTCGAGGCTTCTGATATCGGATCCCTTATGTTGGATTTAGAATCTAGTTTTATTCTTACTTTAGATGATGTACTTGTTTTGCCCAAGGGGCACAAGAATATTGTATCAATTCCAGTCATGGACCGAAAGGGATTTCACTTCTTTATTGGAGATGGGTCCTGTCGTATTTATTTCAGAAATAAATTGGTTGGTACTGCTACATTATTAAATGGTTTATACCATTTAAATTTAAAGAATAAAACAACTGTGAACACTATAACTAGGAAGCGTGGTAGGGATGAAACGAACCAAGCACTTAAGTGGCATCTTAGACTTGGTCATATCGGTCAGACCAAGGTTCATAAAATGGAGAAAGATGGGCTTACATGTCCATTGGGATCAGATCCCTATCCAACTTGTGAATCTTGCCTTCAAGGCAAAATGACTAAGTTACTCTTCGCAGGGACTTTTGAAAGAGCTGCTGAAAAATTTGGATTGATCCATACCGACGTCTGTGGCCCTTTTGAAGTGGCACGAGACGGTTCTCAATATTTCATTACATTCACTGATGACCATACCAGGTATGGATTCGTGTACTTAATGAAACATAAGTCTGAAGCTTTTGATAAATTCAAGGAATTTAAAGCCCTAGTTGAAAATCAAACATGTAACCGTGTTAAGACTCTTCGGTCAGACCGGGGTGGTGAGTACATGAGTACCGAATTTGATGAGTTCTTAAAAGAATAAGGAATAGTGTCATAATTCACTCCTCCAGCTACTCCACAATTAAATGGTGTATCAGAAAGAAGGAACCGAACCTTGTTGGACATGGTTCGCTCCATGCTTAACTATACTGATCTACCGATTTATCTGTGGGGTTACGCACTCCTTACTGCTGTGCATATCTTGAACAGATGTCCTTCCAAATCCATTCCTAAGACTCCCCATGAGATGTGGAGAGGTAGGAAACCAAGTCTTAATCACATTAGGATTTGGGGATGCCCTGCTTATGTCAAGAAGACTAAAGTAGAGAAATTGGAAACTAGGTCTGTGAAAGGTCGTTTCATAGGATATCCAGGGGATTCCATGGGATATCTATTCTACATGCACGAATATCACAGGATCATCGTTGCTATACAAGCATACTTCCTGGAAGATCAGTTTATTCAGGAAGGAGGGGCAGGTAGAAATATTTCTTTGGAAGAAATAAAAGAAACACCAAATGAAACACCTATGCAAGATATTAGAACCCAACCTTCTGAAATACAAACACAACCTCGCAAGTCTAGTAGAATTTCTCAAATACCTGAGAGGTATGGCTATCTCGCATCAAGAGGAACCGGGTGTCCATGAGATGACAGAAGTAGTCAAGAGAATGATCCTTCTACATACGACCAAGCGATGGTAGACGTTGACTCCACCAAGTGGCAAGAAGCTATGGAAGCCGAGATAGACTCGATGCATGCTAATCAGTCCTGACTTTAGTAGATCGTCCTAAAGGCATAGTGCCTATTGGAAACAAATGGATCTATAAGAGAAAGACTGATGGAGATGGCAAGGTTGATACCTATAAGGCCAGGCTTGTGGCAAAGGGTTATTCCCAAAGAGAATGAATCGATTACTTCGAGACCTTCTCGCCTGTAGCTATGATTAAGTCTATTCGCATGATGCTTGCTATAGCAGCCCATTTAGATTATGAAATATGGCAAATGGATGTGAAAACAGCATTCCTAAATGGATTCCTCGAGGAGGAGATTTACATGGAACAGCCTAAGGTATTCATATCTCAAACCAATATTCATAAAGTATGCAAACTTCAGCGTGCCATTTATGGACTGAAGCAAGCTTCACGGAGTTGGAATCTTCGTTTTAACGAGACAGTCAAAGAGTTTGATTTTGTCCAAAACGAAGAAGAGGCCTGTATTTACAAGAAGGTTAGTGGGAGTAAAATTGCGTTCTTAATACTATATGTAGATGACATTCTACTTATAGGAAACGACGTAGGAATGCTCAGTTCTGTGAAAGCTTGGCTTTTTAAAGAGTTCTCAATGAAAGACTTGGGAGAAGCAACCTATATTTTGGGTATTCGTCTCTACCGGGATAGAGCGAAAATAATGTTAGGTCTTTCCCAAGCCCTCTACATAGAAAAGATCCTGAAGCGATTTAGGATGGAAGATTCTAAAAGAGGGTTTCTACCTATGCAACATGGTGCAAAACTTTCCTTAAAGATGTGTCCTCAAGGTGAGGAAGATAGAAAGGAAATGAGCAAGGTACCTTATGCTTCGGCAGTAGGTAGCCTTATGTATGCAATGATTTGCACTAGACCAGACATTGCCTATGCTGTGAGCGTAGTAAGTCGGTTTCAGTCAAATCTAGGGCAGAACATTGGATCGCAGTAAAGAACATTCTTAAGTACCTAAGGAGGACTAAAGACTTGGTTCTTACATACGGCGGTGGAGAACTAAGAGTGATGGGTTATACAGACTCAGATTTTTCTGGGACATGGATGCTCGATGTCCACATCGGGGTATATCTTTACGCCGAATGGTGGGGCAATTTCTTGGAGAAGTGCAAGCAAAGTTCGATTGCTATCTCTACATGTCAAGCCGAATATCAGCAGCCACGAGGCTGCTAAAGAAGCTTTTGGATAAAGAAGTTCACTAAGGAACTTCAAGTGGTTCCTAATGCAGAGAAGCCCGTGACAATCGCTTTTGTGACAACGACGGAGCCGCACATGTGCTAAGGAGCCTAGGGCTCACCACAACACCAAACATATTGCGAGAAAATATCATTTTGTTAGAGAAATGGTTCGGGATGGGAATGTTACATCACAGAGAGTAGACACAAAGAAATAACGTTGCTGATCCGCTTACCAAGCCACTATCTCAGAAGGTCTTAGAGAGACATCTACAGAGTATGGGTATTAGATACCATAGTTTGTGGCATTGAGTGCAAGTGGGAGATTGTTAGGAATGTATGCCCTCGAATGCCACTCAAATGATGAGAGAGTGAGAGCAATTGTATTGTAATTATGAATATTATATTTAATAAGGCAATTATTATTTCTATATTATTGTATATCACTGGCATTGTGATTTGGTATATAGAATAATAGTCCTTGCATTTGAGAGTGAACATTCTACTTCTTATGGAGATAAGGAGATAGGCACGAGAAGTGTTTAGAGCTCGAATGCTTAACTAGTTCGCAAGTCGATAAAACTTAACAGGACATTAAGTTTTAATAAGACTTGTATAACTGATGCTAGGACGTGTGCACGTCTTGATAGCATAGTTATAAGTATATTGGTGGGACCAGTATACTCGAACACGACTCATACTCGATTCATCACACGGTATTCACTCTGAGAGTCGATGACGAATCGAAAGGTTGTGATAGTATACGTGGACCTTTGACTTGAGGGTTCGTGAGAAGATGTGCCTGTGACGTTTAGTTTGTCATTAGAGTAGTTAGACTCATTTGCTTAATTGCTGAGTCGACCTCGAAGTGCGGACTATACGGACAGGTAGCAGTCTTTACTGTACGCCAAGAAAGGATTCTATCTCCTGTTAGTGAGCAGGCGAATGTCCTATACGGTTAATGGCGAATAAGATCATAAGTCTTTGGCCAAAGCATTCTGATATAGTCGTATTAGTTACACTATTAATCAGTCGGTCTTGATTTGTATTAACACATGTATAGAGTCTAGTCAACAGTAGGGTTTGACTTTACCGTGACCCGAAGATTTGACCGGGACATCTGATGAAGGGTCTATACGTATATGGTATTCATGACATAATGGTTCTGGAATGATTCGTTCATTCGTTCTCACTCGGGGTTTATAGTGCGGCCCGCTAGGCTGGCTAAGTGCTGCCCGCACTCATTGATTCCTCCCAATGCCGGCTGAGACGAACCTACGAAGTCGCGCAACAGGATCATTGACGGATAAATATGAATTAATAATCTCTCTTATAATATTAGATATTAGTGATTTATCGGATAAATCAAATAGCGGTCTTATGAATTGTAAGTAAGTTACTCGGTGATTACTTTAATTCATAAATTATATTTCTTAGAGAAATGTATATTTGTGTTTGATATAACTAATTAATTGGATTTATTAATTTGTATAAACACATTGGAAATAAAACGGATTCGTTTGACGGACATCCGATTCACGAGGGATTCGTTTGACGAACATCCAATACACGAGCCGAATTAACTCGACCCGTTTCTTGGAAGATTCCCTATAAGGTCCCCCCTCCTCTCTACTTTGTCTCTCTCTCATTATATAATATACTTGTGGGATCATGTGAGGAGTAGAGATGCTTTTAAAAGCATCTTCTACATGTGAGGCTTTGAATTATTGTGAAAAGAAAGTCTTTTAATCAAAAAAGTCTCCTTCTTCCTTCCCCAAGTGAATATTTCGTTTTTGAGAGAGTTTCAAGAGTGAGAAAAATTTTATACAGCATATACTTGATCTTAGAGACAAGTTATTAGTAGAAAAGATCGAGAGAAAAAATTCCTACAAGCTTCCCTAGCCGCATTCTTAGAGAAAGGAAGTTTGCTGATTTTTCCGTCAAGTTGCGGCGTGTGAAGTAGAGGCACCGTGCTTTTGGTGTTTGGAACGAAGGGCTCTTCATCATCATCATCATACGAAGGTTTTTCAGATACATCAAAGGTATGGGACTTTGATTCCTTGATCTTCGTATTTCTTTTCGTATATACATTACTTGATCGATCCTCTTGGGGATTCCGTTTATTCTTCCGCTACGTTTATTTTCTGAGGAATCCCAACATAACAACCCCGGCAAATCTTGTGTTATATCTTTTCTCACGGAAGTGTTCTCGCATTTGTTTGTTACTCGATCATTCCAGCAATACTATCTCCGGATAATATTTTGGGTAACAACAATTGGCGCTAGAGGAAGGGGCGGCTAAACCTTCATTTTTATTCCTACCGTCTCGAAGAACACTCACTCTTCTCCGGACATATACTTGAAGAAACACTCACTGTTCTTCAACAGAAAAGCCTTCAGAAAAATGACGTCTGCTACGACTTCCAAGAGAGCCACCCTAAGATCCGCCGGAAATCTCATTCCGGCCCGGACCGAATCCCAGCCCACGGCGGAAGGCGGCCGTGGCGACGCTAGGCTCTCACTCCCGCCCCCGAGGGACGGTTCTAGCCTCTCACTCGATCAGTTCCAGACCACGGAGCAGATTGAGGAGGCTATAGCCATCCTCAGGGAGCGACGGAAGGCCTACGACTCGCCCACCATCACTCCATCGGCCATCCGCAGGGCAGGAAAGCGGAAGCTTAAGGGGATCTATGTTGAGAAATCGACAGAAAGCCCCGAGCCGCAGGAGAAGTCTCTCGTGAGGCGGGACAATTCCGTCTTCAGCCGCCTAGGGAGCGATCCCTCGTGGCGACCCGGGCACTCAGGCCCCAGCCGGGAGACATCGGAGTCCGAATCCTTTACCAGGAGTTCGGCATATCCGACTCCCAGGAGACAAGCCGGTCAGTGAGCCCCCGCTCGCCCAAAAAATGAATCCACAGGCAGGGAACTCGCCATTCACCACGGGGCCAGGGGATCAGTACACGATCGCCTTGGCTCGCGCTTTGGGAGTCAATCGGGGAGCAGTCAGGCGACGACGATGGCCGCCATGCAACGCCAGCTCGACGAGATGAAGGCGCTCCTGGAAACTGGGGCAGGCACCAGAAAATCGATCGCTGGGTTAAATGAAACACTCGCGGTTCAGATCGAGCTCGCCCCAGTTCAACCGAAGATCGCTCCCCCACAAACGCCTCTATATGAGGGGAGGTAAGATCCGGAGACCCACTTGAGCAAATTCCGGATCTACATGACCGGATGCGGAGCATCAGATGCGACGAAATGTCGAATGTTCCCGTTAACTTTGGGCGACCTCGCCCACAGGTGGTACATCTCACTACCACCTCGCTCAATCAATTGCTTTGAGAAGCTGGCGAACGACTTCACGTCGTACTTCGCCGCCAAAGTCGCTCGCCCGGAAGGTCCCCACTGCATGATTAAAATCAGGCAAGGGAAGGACGAATCAGATGAAGATTACATCGACCGGGTAGACGAGATAGTCCTCACCGGCGAGCCCATCAGCGACGACCTCGCCCTCTACTCAGTCCTCGGTGGATTCTGCGGGCACTCACCCATGTTCAGGCACCTCACAAAGGATATCCCCCCGACCTACACGGTTTTCCGCGTCAGAGCCACCGACTTCTTGGCCAGGCAGAGGATGCTCTCCATCCTCTTAGGCGAGGGACCGTCCGGGGAAGGAAAGGCGCCATCCCATGTCCAGAAGAAGGCGGTCGCCAAGCCCAGAAAGGCGATCGCCAAGCCGCCTGGCGAGTTCAAAGCCTTCGAGGATGTGGAGGTCCACCTTCTCCACAACCTCAACTTATCTCCGGCCCACATCTTCAACGCAATCAAGGGTCGCGAGTGGCTTTCCAAACCAAAGCCGATAAGGGACCACGGTCATCTAGACCGCAGCAAATTCTGTGCATACCACAAGAGTCCCGGTCACAACACCAGCCAATGCCGCGACCTCCTCAGAAAGCTCTGGCGACTGTTTGAGGAAGGCAAACTGGACAACTTGGTCACCAAGCCAGAACCTAGGACGGAGAGAGCCAGAGGGCGCGAGCGCCGACCAAACGAAAGAACTCCTCCCAATCCAGTCGCCAGAATCGAGCATGATCCGGAGTACTCTGATGAGTCGATCCATCCGATCAACCCTGGCGGTCGGATCAATATGCTTCAAGCAGGAGGTGGAAACCTCGGGGGCCTTTCCCCGGTTTCCACCATGTCAAACAGGAAGCGAAAGGCCGAGTTGAGGGCGTTCGCCGGGGTCCATGTCGTGGTACCTCCGGAGCCGACCATCTCTAAAGACGCACTCATCACCTTCTCCAACAAGGACAGGGAGGGAGTGCAATGACCCAAAGAGGATGCACTGGTGATATCTTCTTGTATCCTTGGGAAGACGGTCGATCGCGTGCTGGTCGACAATGGGAGTTTCTGCAACATCATATTCAAATCCGCCCTAGAACAACTCGGCAACTTAATCAAATTCATCAAGCCGTTCGACACCGTGCTCCAAGGGTTCGGCGACAACACAATCCAAGCCTACGTAAGAATCAAGCTCTCCGTCGAGCTAATATGCTTTTATGATCCCAAGATTAGGATTACTAGGAACCTAAGTTTTGTAATCATAGATAGGCCCAGCATCTATAATGGGTTCCTAGGTCGCCCCTTTATAGAAACCTTTGAGGCGGTCGCCTCGTCTTTCTTTTACTGTATCAAATTCCTCACTGCTGATGGGACGGTCGGTACTGTAAAAGGAGATCAGCTAATGGCAAAAAGATGTTTAAATTACTCCTATGTCGTTACTGCTTTCAATACTTCCCATAATATGTGTAACACTGAAGCGATCGACGATAAACCCATGGAGATCGACGAGCCAAGCACATCATACCAACCTGACTCAAGGGACGCCATCTCTCATCAATTGACGGACGACATCGAGCCAAGGATCGGTTTCGAGCCAAGTCTCGACATCGATCCAAGGATCGAGTCCGGAGATCGTTCCAAACGAGAGGCGACCGTCCCCATCGAAGAGTTGGAAGGCATTACGATGGATCCGGCTCATCCAGAACGGGAAGTACAGATCGGCGCAAGCATCGACCGCGAACTAAAAGGGGATCTGATCAATTTGCTACGTAAGATCATCGGAGTCTTTGCCTGGTAGCATCAAGATATGGTCGGCATAAGTCCTGAGCATGCTTGCCACTATCTAAAGATCGACCTGGCAATGAAGCCTGTTCACCAAAAACGTAGGAAATTCGGTCCCGAAAAATACGCGGCGCTCGACGTAGAAGTCCAAAAATTACTCAACAATGAATTAATCGGGGTAGCTACAGACGAACCACAATGGGTCGCCAACGCGGTACTCGTCAAGAAGCCAACTAGTTCCTGGAGGTTATGCATCGACTTCACCGACCTCAACGCGGCATGTCCAAAAGATCACTTTCCGATGCCTCATATTGATCACTTGGTCGATAGCACAGCAGGTTGCGAAATGATGTCGTTTATGGATGCCTTCGCCGGATATCATCAAATCCCAATGGCGGAGAAAGACATAAAACACACATCTTTCCACACGGAAAAAGACATATACTTTTGGGTCCGAATGCCGTTCGGCTTAAAAAACGCAGGGGCAACCTACCAAATGATCGTCAATGTAATGTTCGCCAATCAGATCGGCAAAACCATGGAGGTCTACATTGACGACATCGTGGTCAAAAGCCTCAAAAACGAAGATCACCTCAAGGATCTCGCCGAGACGTTCGCCATCCTCGATAAGTTCAACATGAAGCTGAACCCCAAGAAATGCAACTTCGGGGTGGGCTCCGGGAAGTTCCTGGGGCACATCGTGAGCCAAAGGGGGATCGAGGCGAACCCCACCAAGATTCAGGCGATCCTTGACATGCAGGATCCGCGTAACATCAAGCAGGTGCAACGCCTCACAGGTTGTCTAGCCTCCCTCAACAGTTTCATATCCCGGCTCGGCAATAAAAGTAAGCCATTCTTCGCGACCATAAAGGAACAAGAAGTTCGCATGGACGAAGGAGAGTCAGGTAGCGTTCGCCAAAATAAAGGAATATCTATCTAACCCCCAGATCCTGGCAAAGCCGATCCCCGTTGAAAAATTATTCCTTTATCTGGCATCCTCGGAGGTCGCATTGAGTGCCGTTTTGGTGCGATCGGAGGGACAAGTCCACTTGCCGATCTACTATGTAAGTCAAGTGCTCCATGACGCTGAGACACGCTATACACCATTGGAGAAGATCGCTTATGCCCTTGTCATGAGTGTTCGTAAGCTAAGGGCTTACTTCTTCGAACATCAAGTGGAAGTCCTAACAACTTTACCTCTCAGGCAAGTTCTACACCGACCGGACACCAACGGGCGACTCCTCAAGTGGTCACTGGAGATCGCCCAATACGGCATCACATACGCCCCTTGCACGGCGATCAAAGGCCAAGCTCTGGCGGACTTCGTGGTGGAGTTAACTTTCCCTCACAGTCCGACCCAGATCGGCCGACCTGCCTGGAAATTATATGTGGATGGCTCGGCGACAAATTTGCGAGCAGGGGCAGGGATTGTCCTCATCAGTCCCGACGGACAAAGTTTCACTAATGTTGTGCGTTTCAGTTTTCGTGCGACCAACAATGAAGCCGAATACAAGGCCTTGGTGGGCGGGCTCGATCTAGCCCTCGCCCTAGATGTTCCTCGCCTCCATATCTTCATGGACTCCCTCTTGGTCGTGAACCAAGTCAAGGGAGAATATGAGGCGCGCGGCGAACAGATGGTCAAATACCAAGAGCTGGTCGCCGAAATGTGCACAAAATTTGAGGAAGTGCTAATCGAACAAGTCTTAAGGGAGCACAACTCCCAGGCCGATGCCCTTTCCAAACTAGCATCATCGGATGGGGCAGCCGACTTCTCCAATATCCAAATCACAAAGTCAGCAAGGCCGGCGATCGACAGAAGCCTGGTTACCACGGTTTCCATCGCCGAGGAGAACTGGATGACTCCGTTCATCAAATACTTAAAGGACGGAACGGCGTCGATCTGCCTTGGTGGGCGGGCTCGATCTGCCTTTTTGGCGGCTCGAACGGCGTCGGCGTAGGCCACATAATAGGCGAACTCGCCGATGAGCACAATATTGAGGTAGGGATCAGTCTCGATCGCCTTGAGCTGCCCTCTCAACTCCACGGCCATCTTCTCATCCTCCGCCAGCTCGACAACATTGGCGGCATTTTCTCCTTTGGCCTTCTCCAGCTCTCTCATCGCCGCCTCCATCTCGCCGCTGAGCCGATCCACTGTCGCCTTCAGCCCGGCCGCCTCCTCCTGTGAAGCCGCATGCTTCCGGCGAGTTTCTTTCTCCTGATCACGGAACCGATCGGCAGCCTCCTTAGAGCGGCTCATCTCTTGCTTCAGTCGGTCGACGTCCTGTTTAGCTCGTTTGGTCGTCTCTACGTACTCCTTCTCCATAGACAGGATCCGGTTGGCATATTCAATGTTTGCGTTGCGAGCAGCCTCGAGATCGTTATGGAGGCGAGCAGTGGAGGGTCGCCCCTCAAAATCCTTGGCAGCCTAGATGGCCATCGTCACCGTCTGAAGAGCTAGGGCAATGGTCGCCTGCATGGTATCTCCAGATCGCCGACGAGCGATCGCATCAAGATCGGTCGTCCAGGCCTTGGGCAGTGAGGTGATGGCCTTCTGGACGTAGGTAGAGACGTCGAGGGACTTTGGTGGATACTTACTCGACAAGAAGTCGAGCACCATGGGAGCGACGTCAGGGTCAGCAAGACGAATCCTGCAGCGCAAACAAAAATGACAAGGGAGTTAGTCTATATCTCACTCAAAATGCCTAACTCAGAAATTTTGATCCAATCTTACCTGTTGACCAACTCGGGATCGCGGCCAAAATAAGGCTTGCCCCGAGAGGTTTCCGCCTCGGCGATCGCCACCTTCTTTGAAAAGCCGCCCGATGACCTGGAGCCGGACACTGAGGGCCTAGGGCCTGATCCCTCCACCATCGGAATGGCATAGATAGGAGCCACAGCAACCGGAGGCTCCAGAATGGAAACATCCGCCTCAGTGGTCGGCAGGGACTCCTCCGGTCTCCGCCTCTTGCGGCGCTGAAGCTGTTCCTCATCTTGAACTTCCGGTTCGGCAACCGGCACCTCAGCAGGCCTCACCACCGGAGCAGGGCGAGATGTCGTCGTAGGAACGCGACCAGTCTTCTTACCCAAGTGAAGGCGACCGACGAGTCCCGGGTTTGACATGGCGATCTCTGGCGGTGGCTCGGCAAAAAGGGGAAAGTGAATCTCTGTCAAAGAAGAAATACAAACAAGTTAGACAACTACTTAAATGCTACGACCTCCTGGAGACGATTTCAAGCAAGGAAGCACCACTTAAGTTTATACCTGGAGATCTCAAGTGATGAGGGAAGCGAAACAACCGAGCCCCCAACCGATGAAGTTCGTTACCTAGCGAGCGAACGTCTATGAAGGAATCCGGTAAGGCACGAATCTGCTCCCAAACGATCAAGAAATCGAAAGGGAGATCGCTGATCACTGGAATGAGAGGTCCTGCAAAAAGAAAACGAAATTAGATCAGTCCAAGACAAGCTCGATCAAAGGGAGAGTAAAAATCCTTACTCGGATTCCTCTCCCGAAAATTGGTAGGAATATCCAACTCCTCCTCCGGCCTGTCACTCGATGTCGATCACCACGCTCCGCCGACCCAGCACCATTTCGCCAGATCGCCCCGGGACTTGTTCGGCACACCAAGGACCACTCTTCCCATTCGGCCCTGGATATGATTACCGCCGATCGACCCTTTCTGTGCATCCAGTTTAAACAGATAGTTCATCTCCATCGCACAAAGGAGGCGGAACAACCGGTGACCGCCAAACAGTGTCAAAGTTCAGATGACCTGTAGCCAAGCATTCAGCGTCAGTTGGAGCGGCGCCAAATTCCAGGCGATCAACAAGTAGGAGACGGCGAATGGGAGAGGGAATCGCAGACCGGCCTCCATGATCATCTCACTAATGGCGACCATTCCCTCGGGCGGTTGATCGGCACGTTTATTTTCCGATGGCACGTGCAGGGAGACGTCAGAGGGAATATGATATTTTGCCCTCCATCGGTTCACGTCTTTCCGGGTCGCCGAACTCCGGATCTTACCAAGGGTCCACTGAGACGGGTCGGCGGCCCGAAACACCGTCCGTTTTACATGTTCATAAGGATGAGCGGCGGAGTAGGCTTCGAAGTCAAATTCCGGACAGGGTCCGGCGATCCCCTCCATAATCTTGGCAAAAGCCATATAGGCGGGGCCAAATACACTCTGTCGTTCCCAAGTTAGCCGCTCCATTTCGTCCTCATCCGCCGGCGAGCCCCCCTGCTCCGCCGTCACCGCCGTCCTCGCCACTGCGGCCTCGTTGAAAAGCTCTTCGAGTTCTGCGGGTGCAATCCCCGCACGAATGGCCTCAACGGCCGTTTCCATGTCAACTCCAACGGGAATCTCCTCCCGGTCAGGCGAAGCTGCGGCAGCGGAAGAACTTCCGGTCTCGAAGGTCTTGGATCCTCCCGACATATTATAAAAAGTAGAGGGAGAAAGAAGATTGATTTTTCTTACCTAAAGAAAGGAATACGATCGGCACAAGAAGCTCCGGAAAATTCTACAGAGTTTCGGCTCAAAATGCGAGGATGCGTGAAGGGTGAAAATGAAGAAGCCCTAGCCCCTTTTATAGATGGAGGCGGGGGCCTCTGTGCAAATAGGCGGAAGTCCGAGGGCTGAATAGCAACCGTCAGTGAGGGGACGCATTAAATGCTGCCCTCGAATCCCGCGTGCGCGTCTTTTCGAGGGCACGCCAGACGACAAGTCTGACAAACCGTCGGGCTCCCCCAACAGTAGCGCGACGCGTGTCCTTGCAACGTTTCGAGAGCCCGCCTTCATTTCCCGCTGCTCCCAGCGCAAAAGGAGATCGTCTAAATTTGAAATCAGGTCGCCTGATCGCCTAAACATCGGAGATCGCCAAATAGTGCCACCTCACCCCGAGTTTTCAACATCGAGGTGAACTGGGGGGCAATTGTTGTGCGGCGATTAATATGCCTCGATATGCGATCGGCGTCACGATCAGAGAAGCCAACCATAAAAGACATACTCTGGGCAAATGCCCAGGGATCGGCACAATACGGTGACTGTCTTTTGGTACCCAGCGATCGTCTTTTGATATCTGGCGATCGTCTTTAATGAGCGAACCCGAGGCGATCATCTCGTGCCACATATGGATCCAACATCCGTCATAGTCATCAAAGACTGAATCTTGGACGGTGGCCCACGTGCAGATCCATAGAGGGCGCCGACATATTGGACATTTGACCACAGCCTGTCACCAACCTCACCTACCGATAAGGCCGCTGAAAGGTACAAAGTGGGTCCTCCCCGGACAGCGACTCAGGACGCGTGCTGGCTTCCCATTAGCTCGCACAGCTGGCCACCAGCAGCAGCCCCAGACTTTAAGGGAATAGCCCCACGTGACGGTACGATTGGCCATCTTATTATAATATAGGAAATGGCGGTCGCCCGCGATCGCCGGAGGGGTCCCAACTACCCTGTCCCCTATAAATAGAGAACTCACTATAGTGGCAAAAATAGGGGAATATACACGCGAATTTGCAGGCAGTTACTTATACATTCTCATTGATATTCATACACACATATCATACATCCCAAGCAAGAACTCACAGATCTACATATCTGGTTCTTCCGACAATCTACACGCTCTACAGCTTAGATAACTAGAAGTCTTTACACTCATTGTAATAGATTCTAACATTAATATTTGTACTCGACAATATATTTATTAATAACATCTCGCGAGAGCATTCAAGCCCGGGATTAACAACCCCGGCAAATCTTGTGTTATATCTTTTCTCACGGAAGTGTTCTCGCATTTGTTTGTTACTCGATCATTCCAGCAATACTATCTCCGGATAATATTTTGGGTAACAACAAGCCAAATATAATATCATCCACATATACTTGAACTAGTAGGATGTGGTCTTCGTGTTCAATCCTGGAGAGAGTTTTGTCCAATTTTCCTTTGCAAAATCCATTCTTCTCAAGAAATACAGATAGAGTTTCATACCAGGCTCTTGGTGCCTGTTTGAGTCCATAGAGAGCTTTTAATAGCTTGTATACCTTGTCCCCTTTTACAAATCTAGGTGTTGCTCAACATAGACTTCTTCTTCTAGTACTCCATTGAGAAATGCGCTTTTCACGTCCATTTCATAAACTTCAAAATCTTTGAAGGCTGCATATGCAAGAAATAGCCTGATTGCTTCTAGTCTTGCTACTGGTACATATGTTTCATCAAAATCTATTCCTTCACATTGAGCATATCCTTTTGCAACCATTCTGTCCTTATTCCTAACAACAATTCCATCTTCATCACACTTGTTTATACCCATTTGTGCCAGTGACTTTCTTGTGATCTGGTCTGTCTGTTAATTCCCAGACATTGTTCCTCTCCACCTGGTTTAGTTCTTATTGCATTGCAATCACCGATGTGTAGTCATCCAGGGCTTGATCTGTTGTTTTGGGCTCCATTTGCGACATGAAGCAAGAGAACATTGCCATTCCTGTTGGTTCTCTTGAGTTCCTGGTTTTGACTCCATCTGTTAGGTTCCCAATGATTTGTTGAATGGGGTGATCCTTCAGCCATTTGGGAGTATCTTCTTCATATTCTTTTGGTTGTTGATATTCACTGTTCATTCCCCCTGTTGAGTTGCTTTGAGGTACTGCGTCTGTCTCTGCATCATCTTGGTTTTTACAATCTGTAGATGCATCTGGTTCAGTTGTGATTGGGTCAACATCAGCTTTAGGTGGATCAGCTACGTTTGAAGATACTGGCTGATCTTCAGCTTGTTGTTAATCAGTTGTGTCCATCGTTCTTGTGTCATTGATGATGACTTTTTCTAGGGAGGTGGCTTTGAGTTTTTCCTCAATTTGTTCCACCTGTTTTCTGTACTCAAAAGTATTTTCGTCAAAGACAGCATGAGGTGTTTCTTCCACAACTAATGCTCCTTTGTTAAAGACTCTATATGACTTGCTTATCTGTGAGTATTCCATAAAGAGACCATCATCAGTTTTTGCATCAAAGGCATTTAGTTGGGTTTTTCCATTGTTGTGGATGAAACACTAACAACCAAAGGATATGAAAATATTGAACAGTTGGTATTCTGCCATTCCAAACCTCATATGGAGTTTTACTGTGTCTCCCTACTGTCATACTTCTGTTTTGAGTATGACAAGTTGTGTTGACAGCTTTAGCCTAGAACCTTTTTGGAAGATCAGTCTCAGCAATCATTGTTCTGCTGCTTCCTTGAGGGTTCTATTTCTTCTTTCAACTACACCATTTTATTGTGGTGTTCAGCTGATACTTCATGCTGGATCCCATTATGATCACAATACTCAGTTATGGCCATGTTTAGAAATTCTCCTCCTTTATCTAATCGGATCTTTATGACTGATAAGAATTTCTCATTCTGAATTTTCCTTAGCAGCTCTGGTAGCTTGGTTAGAGTTTCACACTTACTGTAGAGAACACTATCTAAGTGTATTTTGAGTAGTCATCCACAACCACTAAGGCATGCTTCTTTCCACTCAGAGTTCTCGGCTTGATAGGACCGAATAAATCCATGTGAAGTTGGTCCAAAATTATGTGGGTATGTTGAACTGATGGGGTTTTTGCTTGTTGTTCCACCTGCCTCTCTGATTTCTCAGATTCTGAGGGCTGAGCTAAGCTGGAGGCCTGATCAGGTGCATCCTGATCATGGTCCTCATCATCCTTTTTCTCGTCTCTTACTTCATTCTCTTCTTGTGCTTTTTGTTCTTCCTTCTCTTCCTCCTCTTTTTCAAGTTCTCTCTCCTTTTCTGTCTTATACTTTCTCTTTTTGAACTTCTTCTTTTTCTTTCACTTTTTCAACAACTTCTTTTTCTCTCTCATTTTCAACTTCTTTTTCTCCTTCATCGTGCTTTTCTAATCATCAAAAGTGTTCCCATGAGCTACTCCTTCCATAATGTCATAAATGAACTGGTCCATATTTTGTTTGAAATTTGATATGAAGTAATTTTCATCTAATAGCAACTTCAGGTTTGACTCATGACAAAATGCTGTAATGAGGTGTTCAGTGGCTATGGGATAGTCACATCCACTTTTCTCAACTGACTCATTTAGCTCAGAGAAGCTAAGGGTCCTTAATCCCATCCATTCTTTATATATATTGACAAAAGATATTGCAGAGTTTGTTTCCTTACCAGTTTCAGTTGTGCCTTGGTAAGGCTCAAAGGGTTATTCTCCTTGAGATTGAAGGAGTATTGGACATTTTGTTCCTCCAGAAGTTCCACTGCTTCTTCTTCTTCTGTGACACTAGGGAGTGTCAGGAGTGGAATTACTTATGGTATCAGCTAAGTAGAGTAAGCTGGTTGTTCTGCATATGAGGTGAGTGGTAGTGCAACTAGGGTGTTGGTGGCTTGCTGTATCTCCTCCTTTTCTTCAGATGAGTGGTCCTTCTGCCTATTGGGAGACTGTTCAGGAGATGAGGTGACGTGGACAACTTCTTCTGTCTCAGGTGACTTCCTCTTTAAGAGTTTAGAGATAGGTGTGTTGACAATGTCTGGGATGTCTACATGTGCGGTTGAAGGAACAGGTGAGGTTGTAGTAGTAGGTGGAATATCTTTATCTGCAGCTAACTACTCAGTGGGGATGTCAGCTGCAGTTTTTACAGCTGGGGTTGGAGCAGGTGCGGTTTTAGATGTGTTTTGGATCTCAGCTGCAGTCTTATCAGTTGTAGTTTTATCAGCTGCATCTGATATAACTTCATTTGAGTACATGAGTCATTTATATGAGGATGTTCTAATTTTCATCCTATCAAGTATTTCAGCCGCTCTGGGCTTGTTCTCTGCAAATTTCTCCACAACAACTTGGTCCAGGTGACCTAGCCTCTTGCTACTGTGGAAATTTTTAGCCTTCCCTTTGGCTTTTCGAAAAAACTCCAGAATGTAACTAATGTGTGTTCCAAAGGCCAACTTCTACCCAAACTTCTTGTTGTCATTGTCCCAGCTTACTTTGTTTACTTCTAGAACTAATTGATTGTAAATGTAGTAAGGCCAATTTATCCATTGACTCTGAACCATAGCGCCCAGGACTATGTATTTGGAGGAAGATAGCTGGTCAAACCTTCTTGCCATTTCCATCATAGTTTTTTTTGATGTCCAGCATGTATCTGTATTCTTTCTTCAGGTCTGATTTCCAGTCAGTGAATTTCATTTTCATTGGCTGGTCCACCATCTTTATCTCGTACCAAATCTCAATTGGGTTTTATTTCAGGGCCTCGACTGCAATGCCTAGTTCTCCAAGTTGAACGCATCAGCGATGTTCTGTTTGGTTATGAAAATAGGCTCTCCAAAAATTGAGTTTACAATGCCCTTTTCTCTGACTTGGGCCTCCTTGTAAAAGCAGACGACAGCCTCTTTGAATAGCTGTATCGGGTTAATGTCCAAAAAATGGTAAATCCCATTCTTCTTCATCTTCTGGATCAGCTGTGACATTAACACGGTGTTATTGGCCTCCAATAGACCGACAAAGTCTACGACAATACTGAATATTATATGTTCCGTCACCATCCTCAGATTGGTGTTCTTGAAATAGGTATTGGCGTCCATATCTGCAAATTTTTTCGGAGTTTAGTGTAGTGAATAATCTTGGGGTTTTGCTTTTCTGATAAAAATTAGGGCTCTTCATTTGAAGGTTGAAGACGATAAGGTTTTAGTGAAATGACTTCAACCATCTTAAATAGCCACATAGGTTTTTTAAAAAAATAATTAATTAAAGAGTGGTGGTTCGTATGACAGATAGGACGGCATGATGTAGACGTGGAGTTTGTGGGATCGTGCGTTCTAGTCCACGTGTTACAAAATGAGTATTTAAAGACTCTTTGAAAACTTAGTTGGTTGAGTTTTTGACTTATGATCAGCTGACTTTGTGCATCATGGTTGTGGTCTTGATCAGCTAGCTTTCCTCCTCTGTGCTTATGATCAAATGACTTTCCTCGTATGTGGTTCTGATCAGGTGGCTTTCCTCATCTGGTTATGATTAGGTGACTTTTCTCGTCTGGTTCTTATCAGGTGACTTTTCTCGACTGAATCTGATCAGGTAACTTCGATTGGTTCTGATCAGGTGACTTTTCTCGACTGCTTCAGATCAGGTGACTTTTCTTGACAGCTTCATATCAGGTGACTTTTCTTGACTGCTTCATATCATGAGACTTTCTCCATCTTTAGATTTTCAGCTAGGCACTAGATTCCAAGTCTAGAAGTCAAAGCTCCCTGCTTAGTTCGAGAAATCTTTCTTCTGGTAAAGGTTTTGTGAATATATCAGCAATTTGGTACTCTGTGCCGACTCTTTCCACCTTTACTCTTTTGTTGAGCACATTTTGTCTTATGAAATGATGCTTGACGTTTATGTGCTATGTTTTCAAATGTAAGACTGGATTACTGTTTATATCAATTGCGCTATTATTGTCACACCAAATAAGGAACTTCATTGGTAATGAAGTTATCGTCCCTTAGCTGTTGCTGATTCATAGAATTTGAGCACAACATCTACCTGAAACTAGGTACTCTGACTCGATGGTGGATATTGAATTGGACACCTGCTTCTTACTGAACCAAGATATGAGTCTGGTTCCAAGGAATTGACACATTTCACTAGTGCTTTTCCTGTTGATTTTGCATCCTGCAAAGTCAGTATTGGAATATCCTGATAGTTCAAAGTTATCATCTTTTGGATACCACAATCCAACATGGATTGTAGATTTTAGGTATCTGATTATCCTTTTTGCTGTTTCCTGATATGACTACTTTGGCTTGGACTGTAATCTTGCACATACTCCTACTGCATATGAAATGTCAGGTCTGCTTGCAGTGAGATATAATAATGATCCAATTAGTCCTCTGTAGAGTGTTGGATCCACTAGAATGCCTCCATCATCTGCATCAATGTGTAAAGATGTGCTCATTGGTCAGGGGTTTGGCTGACTCCATGCTAAATCTCTTGATCAGCTCCATTGTGTACTTTGCTTGTTGATGAATATTCCAGTGTCAACTTGCTTGACTTGCAAACCAAGAAATAAATTCAGTTTGCCCATCATGCTCATTTCAAATTCTCTTTGCATGAGAGTTGAGAATTTTTCACATAGCTCAGGGTTGGTTGAGCCAAATATAATATCATCTACATATACTTGAACTAGTAGGATGTGGTCATCGTGTTCAATCCTTGAGAGATTTTTGTCCACTTTTCCTTTGCAAAATCTATTCTTCTCAAGAAATACAGATAGAGTTTCATACCATGCTCTTGGTGCCTGTTTGAGTTAATAGAGAGCTTTTAATAGCTTGTATACCTTGTCTACTTTTATAAATCTAGGGGTTGCTCAACATAGACTTCTTCTTCTAGTACTCACATTGAGAAATGTGCTTTTCACGTCCATTTGGTAAACTTCAAAATCTTTGAAGGCTGCATATGCAAGAAATAGCCTGATTGCTTCTAGCCTTTCTACTGGTGCATATGTTTCATCAAAATCTATTCCTTCACATTGAGCATATCCTTTTGAAACCATTCTGGCCTTATTCCTATCAACAGCTCCATCTTCATCACACTTGTTTTTGTATACCCATTTGGTGCCAAAGACTTTCTTGTGATCTGCTCTGTCTGTTAATTCCCAAACATTTTTTCTCTCCACCTGATTTAATTCTTATTGCATTGCAATCACCGATGTGTAGTCATCCAGGGCTTGATCTGTTGTTTTGGGCTCCATTTGGGACATGAAGCAAGAGAACATTGCCATTCCTGTTGGTTCTCATGAGTTCCTGGTTTTGACTCCATCTATTAGGTTCCCAACGATTTGTTGAATGGGGTGATCCTTCAGCCATTTGGGAGTATCTTCTTCATATTCTTTTGGTTGTTGACATTCATTGTTCATTCCCCCTGTTGAGTTGCTTTGAGGTACTGCATCTATCTCTGCATCAGCTTGGTTTTCACAATCTGTAGATGCATCTGGTTCAGTTGTGATTGGGTCAACATCAGCTGTAGGTGGATCAGCTACGTTTGGAGATACTGGATGATCTTCAGTTGGTTGTTCATCAGCTGTGTCCATCGTTCTTGTGTCATTGATGATGACTTCTTCTAAGGAGGTGGCTTTGAGTTTTTTCTCAATTTGTTCCACCTGTTTTCTGTACTCAAAAGTATTTTCGTCAAAGACAGCATGAGGTGTTTCTTCCACAACTAATGTTCCTTTGTTAAAGACTCTATATGCCTTGCTTATCTGTGAGTATTCCATAAAGAGACCATCATCGGTTTTTGCATCAAAGGCATTTAGTTGGGTTTTTCCATTGTTGCGGATGAAACACTTACAACCAAAGGATATGAAAATATTGAACAGTTGGTATTCTGCCATTCCAAACCTCATATGGAGTTTTACTGTGTCTCCCTACTGTCATACTTTTGTTTTGAGTATGACAAGTTGTGTTGATAGCTTTAGCCTAGAACCTTTTTGGAAGATCAGTCTCAGCAATCATTGTTCTGCTGCTTTCTTGAGGGTTCTATTTCTTCTTTCCACTACACCATTTTTTTGTGGTGTTATTGCAGCTCATACTTCATGCTGGATCCCATTCTGGTCACAATACTCAGTTATGGACTTGTTGAGAAATTCTCCTCCTTTATCTAATCGGATCTTTATAACTGATAAGAATTTCTCATTCTAAATTTTCCTTAGCAGCTCTGGTAGCTTGGTTAGAGTTTCACACTTACTGTAGAGAACACTATATAGGTGTATCTTGAGTAGTCATCCACAACCACTAAAGCATGCTTCCTTCCATTCAGAGTTCTTGGCTTGATAGGACCGAATAAATCCATGTGAAGTTGGTCCAAAATTATGTGGGTAGGTTGAACTGATGGGGTTTTTGCTTGTTGTTCCCCCTGCCTCTCTGATTTCTCAGCTTCTGAGGGCTGACTGAGCTGGAGGCCTGATCAAGTGCATCCTGATAATGGTCCTCATCATCCTTTTTCTCATCTCTTACTTCATTCTATTCTTGTGCTTCTTGTTCTTCCTTCTCTTCCTCCTCTTTTTCAACTTCTCTCTCCTTTTCTGTCTTATACTTTCTCCTTTTGAACTTCTTCTTTTTCCTTCTACTTTTCAACAACCTATTTTTCTCTCTCATTTTCAACAACTTCTTTTTCTCCTTCATCCTGCTTTTCTTCATCATCAAAAGTGTTCCCATGAGCTACTCCTTCCATAATGTCATAAATGAACTGGTCCATATTTTGTTTGAAATTTGATATGAACTACTTTTCATCTAATAGCAACTTCAGGTTTGACTCATGACAAAATGCTGTAATGAGGTGTTCAGTGGCTATAAGATAGTCACATCCACTTTTCTCAACTGACTCCTTTAGCTCAGAGAAGCTAAGGGTCTTTAATCCCGTCCATTGTTTATATATATTGACAAAAGATATTTTAGAGTTTGTTTCCTTACCAGTTTCAGTTGTGCCTTGGTAAGGCTCAGGGGATTATTCTCCATGAGATTGAAGGAGTATTGGACATTTTATTCCTCTAGAAGTTCCACTACTTATTTTTCTATGACACTAGGGAGTGTCAGGAGTGGAATTACTTATGGTATCAGCTAAGTAGAGTAAGATGGTTGTTCTGCATATGATGTGAGTGGTAGTGCAACTAGGGTGTTGGTAGCTTGATGTATCTCCTCCTTTTCTTCAGATGAGTGGTCCTTCGGCCTATTGGGAGATTGTTCAGGAGATGAGGTGATGTGGACAACTTCTTTTGTCTCAGGTGACTTCCTCTTTAAGAGCTTAGAGATAGGTGTGTTGACAATGTCTGGGATGTCTGCATGAGCGGTTGAAGGAACAGGTGAGGTTGTAGTAGTAGGTGGAATATCTTTATCTGCAGCTAACTGTTCAGTCGGGATGTCAGCTGCAGTTTTTACAGCTGGGGTTGGATCAGGTGCGGTTTTAGCTGTGGTTTGGATCTCAGCTGCAGTCTTATCAGTTGTAGTTTTATCAGCTGCATCTGATATAACTTCATTTGAGTACGTGGGTCATTTATACGAGGATGTTCCAATTTTCATCCTCTCAAGTATTTCAGCCGCTCTGGGCTTGTTCTCTGCAAATTTCTCCACTGTAACTTGGTCCAGGTGACCTAGACTCTTGCTACTGTGGAAATTTTCAGCCTTCCTTTTGGCTTTTCCCAAAAACTCCAGAATGTAACTAATGTGTGTTCCAAAGGCCAACTTCTGCCCAAACTTCTTGTTGTCATTGTCCCAGCTTACTTCGTTTACTTCTCGAACTAATTGCTTGTAAATGTAGTAAGGCCAATTTATCCGTTAACTCTGAATCATAGCGCCCATGACTATGTATTTGGAGGAAGATAGCTGGTCAAACCTTCCTGCTATTTCCATCACAGTTTTTTTGTGATGTCCAGCATGTATCTGTATTCTTTCTTCAGGTCTGATTTCCGGTCAGTGAATTTCATTTTCATTGGCTGGTCCACCATCTATATCTCGTACCGAATCTCAATTGTGTTTTATTTCAGGGCCCCGACTGCAATGCCCAGTTCTACAAGTTGAACGCATCCGCGATGGTCTATTTGGTTATGAAAATAGGCTTTCCAAAATCGAGTTTACAATGCCCTTTTCTCTGACTTGGGCCTCCTTGTAAAAGCAGATGACAGCCTCTTTGAATAGCTGTATCGGGTTAATGTCCATAAAATGGTCAATCCCGTTCTTCTTTATCTTCTGGATCAGCTGTGCCATTAACACGGTGTTATTGGCCTCCAATAGACCGACAAAGTCTATGACAATACTGAATATTATATGTTCCGTCACCATCCTCATATTGGTGTTCTTGAAATAGGTATTGGCGTCCATATCTGCAAATTTTTTGGAGTTTAGTGTAGTGAATAATCTAGGGTTTTTGCTTTTCTGATAAAAATTAGGGCTCTTCATTTGAAGGTTGAAGACGATAAGGTTTTAGTTAAATGACTTCAACCATCTTAAATAGCCACATAGGTTTTTTTAAAAAATAATTAATTAAAGAGTGGTGGTTCGTATGACTGATAGGACGGCATGATGTAGACGTGGAGTTTGTGGGATCATGCGTTCTAGTCTACGTGTTACAAAATGAGTATTTAAAGAAATTTTGAAAACTTAGTTGGTTGAGTTTTTGACTTATGATCAGCTGACTTTGTGCATCATGGTTGTGGTCTTGATCAGCTTGCTTTCCTTCTCTGTGCTTATGATCAAATGACTTTCCTCGTATGTGGTTCTGATCAGGTGGCTTTCCTCATCTGGTTATGATTAGGTGAATTTTCTCGTCTGGTTCTGATCAGGTGACTTTTCTCGACTGATTCTGATCAGGTAACTTCGATTGTTTCTGATCAGGTGACTTTTCTCGACTGCTTCAGATCAGGTGACTTTTCTTCACAGCTTCATATCAGGTGACTTTTCTTGACTGCTTCATATCATGAGACTTTCTCCATCTTTAGATTTTCAGCTAGGCACTAGATTCCCAGTCTAGAAGTCAAAGATCCCTGCTTAGTTCGAGAAATATTTCTTCTGGTAAAGGTTTTGTAAATATATCAGCAATTTGGTACTCTATGCTGACTCTTTCCACCTTTACTCTTTTGTTGATCACATTTTGTCTTATGAAATGATGCTTGACGTTTATGTGCTTTGTTCTCAAATGTAAGACTGGATTATTTGTTATATCAATTGCGCTATTATTGTCACACCAAATAAGGAACTTCATTGGTAATGAAGTTATCGTCCCTTAGCTGTTGTTGATTCATAGAATTTGAGCAAAACAGCTACCTGCAACTAGGTACTCTGACTCGATGGTGGATATTGAATTGGACACCTGCTTCTTACTGAACAAAGATATGAGTCTGGTTCCAAGGAATCGACATGTTTCATTAGTGCTTTTCCTTTTGATTTTGCATCCTGCAAAGTCAGTATTGGAATATCCTGATAGTTCAAAGTTATCATCTTTTGGATACCACAATCCAACATGGATTGTAGATTTTAGGTATCTGATTATCCTTTTTGCTGCTTCCTGATATGACTACTTTGGCTTGGACTGTAATCTTGCACATACTCCTACTGCATATGAAATGTCAGGTCTGCTTACAGTGAGATATAATAATGATCCAATTAGTCCTCTGTAGAGTGTTGGATCCACTAGAATGCCTCCATCATCTACATCAATGTGTAAAGATGTGCTAATTAGTCAGGGTTTTGGCTGACTCCATGCTAAATCTCTTGATCAGCTCCATTGTCTACTTTGCTTGGTTGATGAATATTCTAGTGTCAACTTGTTTGACTTGCAAACCAAGAAATAAATTCAGTTTGCCCATCATGCTCATTTCAAATTCTCTTTGCATGAGAGTTGAGAATTTTTCACATAGCTCAGGGTTGGTTGAGCCAAATATAATATCATACACATATACTTGAACTAGTAGGATGTGGTCTTCGTGTTCAATCCTTGAGAGATTTTTGTCCACTTTTCCTTTGCAAAATCCATTCTTCTCAAGAAATACAGATAGAGTTTCATACCAGGCTCTTGGCGCCTGTTTGAGTCCATATAGAGCTTTTAATAGCTTGTATACCTTGTCTCATTTTACAAATATAGGGGTTGCTCAACATAGACTTCTTCTTCTAGTACTCCATTGAGAAATGCGCTTTTCATGTCCATTTGGTAAACTTCAAAATATTTGAAGGCTGCATATGCAAGAAATAGCTTGATTGCTTCTAGCCTTGCTACTGGTGCATATGTTTCATCAAAATCTATTCCTTCACATTGAGCATATCCTTTGCAACCATTCTGGCCTTATTCCTAACAACAGCTCCATCTTCATCACACTTGTTTTTGTATACCCATTTGGTGACAGTGAATTTCTTGTGATCTGGTCTGTCTGTTAATTCCCAAACACTGTTCCTCTCCACCTGGTTTAGTTCTTATTGCATTGCAATCACCGATGTGTAGTCATCCAGGGCTTGATCTGTTGTTTTGGGCTCCATTTGGGACATGAAGCAAGAGAACATTGCCATTCCTGTTGGTTCTCTTGAGTTCCTGGTTTTGACTCCATCTGTTAGGTTCCCAATGATTTGTTGAATGGGGTGATCCTTCAGACATTTGGGAGTATCTTCTTCATATTCTTTTGGTTGTTGATATTCATTGTTCATTCCCCCTGTTGAGTTGCTTTGAGGGACTGCATCTGTCTCTGCATCAGCTTGGTTTTCACAATCTGTAGATGCATCTGGTTCAGTTGTGATTGGGTCAACATCAGCTGTAGGTGGATCAGCTACGTTTGGAGATATTGGCTGATCTTCAGTTGGTTGTTCATCAGCTGTGTCCATCGTTCTTGTTTCATTGATGATGACTTCTTCTAGGGAGGTGGCTTTGAGTTCTTTCTCAATTTGTTCCACAGTATTTTCGTCAAAGACAGCATGAGGTGTTTCTTCCACAACTAATGTTCCTTTGTTAAAGACTCTATATGCCTTGCTTATCTGTGAGTATTCCATAAAGAGACTATCATCAGTTTTTGCATCAAAGGCATTTAGTTGGGTTTTTCCATTGTTGTGGATGAAACACTTACAACCAAAGGATATGAAAATATTGAACAGTTGGTATTCTGCCATTCGAAACCTCATATGGAGTTTTACTGTGTCTCCCTACTGTCATACTTCTATTTTGAGTATGACAAGCTGTGTTGACAGCTTTAGCCTAGAACCTTTTTGGAAGATCAGTCTCAGCAATCATTATTCTGCTGCTTCCTTGAGGGTTCTATTTCTTCTTTCCACTACACCATTTTGTTGTGGTGTTCTTGCAGCTGATACTTCATGCTAGATCCCATTCTGGTCACAATACTCAGTTATGGACTTGTTGAGAAATTCTCCTCTTTTATCTAATCGGATATTTATGACTGATAAGAATTTATCATTCTGAATTTTCCTTAGCAGCTCTGGTAGCTTGGTTAGAGTTTCACACTTACTGTAGAGAACACTATCTAAGTGTATCTTGAGTAGTCATCCACAACCACTAAGGCATGCTTCCTTCCACTCAGAGTTCTTGGCTTGATAGGACCGAATAAATCTATGTGAAGTTGGTCCAAAATTATGTGGGTAGGTTGAACTGATGGGGTTTTTGCTTGTTGTTCCCCCTGCCTCTCTGATTTCTCAGCTTCTGAGGGCTGAGCTGAGCTGGAGGCCTGATCAAGTGCATCCTGATAATGGTCCTCATCATCCTTTTTCTCATCTCTTACTTTATTCTATTCTTGTGCTTTTTGTTCTTCCTTCTCTTCCTCCTCTTTTTCAACTTCTCTCTCCTTTTCTATCTTATACTTTCTCTTTTTGAACTTCTTCTTTTTCTTTCTACTTTTCAACAACTTCTTTTTCTCTCTCATTTTCAACAACTTCTTTTTCTCCTTCATCCTGCTTTTCTTCATCATCAAAAGTGTTCCCATGAGCTACTCCTTCCATAATGTCATAAATGAAACTGTCCATATTTTGTTTGAAATTTGATATGAACTACTTTTCATCCAATAGCAACTTCAGGTTTGACTCATGACAGAATGTTGTAATGAGGTGTTCAGTGGCTATGGGATAGTCACATCCACTTTTCTCAACTGACTCCTTTAGCTCAGAGAAGCTAAGGGTCTTTAATCCCATCCATTCTTTATATATATTGACAAAAGATATTTCAGAGTTTGTTTCCTTACCAGTTTCAGTTGTGCCTTGGTAAGGCTCAGGGGGTTATTTTCCATGAGATTGAAGGAGTATTGTACATTTTGTTCCTCTAGAAGTTCCACTGCTTCTTTTTCAATGACATTAGGGAGTGTCAGGAGTGGAATTACTTATGGTATCAGCTAAGTAGAGTAAGATGGTTGTTCTGCATATGAGGTGAGTGGTAGTGCAACTAGGGTGTTGGTGGCTTGATGTATCTCCTCCTTTTATTCAGATGAGTGGTCATTCTGCCTATTGGGAGATTGTTCAGGAGATGAGGTGACGTGGACAACTTCTTTTGTCTCAGGTGACTTCCTCTTTAAGAGGTTAGAGATAGGTGTGTTGACAATGTCTGGGATGTCTGCATGTGCGGTTGAAGGAACATGTGAGGTTGTAGTAGTAGGTGGAATATCTTTATCTGCAGCTAACTGTTCAGTCGGGATGTCAGCTGCAGTTTTTACAGCTCGGGTTGGAGCAGGTGCGGTTTTAGCTGTGGTTTGGATCTCAGCTGCAGTCTTATCAGTTGTAATTTTATCAGCTGCATCTGATATAACTTCATCTGAGTACGTGGGTCATTTATACGAGGATGTTCCAATTTTCATCCTCTCACGTATTTCAGCCTCTCTGGGCTTGTTCTCTGCAAATTTCTCCACTGTAACTTGGTCCAGGTGACCTAGCCTCTTGCTACTGTGGATATTTTCAGCCTTCCTTTTGGCTTTTCCCAAAAACTCCAGAATGTAACTAATGTGTGTTCCAAAGGCCAACTTCTGCCCAAACTTCTTGTTGTCATTGTCCTAGCTTACTTCGTTTACTTGGCGAACTAATTGCTTGTAAATGTAGTAAGGCCAATTTATCCGTTAACTCTGAATCATAGCGCCCATGACTATGTATTTGGAGGAAGATAGCTGTTCAAACGTTCCTGCTATTTCCATCATAGTTTTTTGTGATGTCCATCATGTATCTGTATTCTTTCTTCAGGTCTGATTTCCGGTCAGTGAATTTCATTTTCATTGGCTGGTCCACCATCTTTATCTCGTACCAAATCTCAATTGGGTTTTATTTCAGGGCCTCAACCGCAATGCCCAGTTCTCCAAGTTGAACGCATACGCGATGGTCTGTTTGGTTATGAAAATAGGCTTTCCAAAATCGAGTTTACAATGCCCTTTTCTCTGACTTGGGCCTCCTTGTAAAAGCAGACGACAGCCTCTTTGAATAGTGTATCGGGTTCATGTCCAGAAAATGGTAAATCCCATTCTTCTTCATCTTCTGGATCAGCTGTGCCATTAACACGGTGTTATTGGCCTCCAATAGACCGACAAAGTCTATGGCAATACTAAATATTATATGTTCCGTCACCATCCTCAGATTGGTGTTCTTGAAATAGGTATTGGCGTCCATATCTGCAAATTTTTTGGAGTTTAGTGTAGTGAATAATCTAGGGTTTTTGCTTTTCTGATAAAAATTAGGGCTCTTCATTTGAAGGTTGAAGACGATAAGGTTTTAGTTAAATGACTTCAACCATCTTAAATAGCCACATAGGTTTTTTTAAAAAATAATTAATTAAAGAGTGGTGGTTCGTATGACTGATAGGACGGCATGATGTAGACATGGAGTTTGTGGGATCGTGCGTTCTAGTCCACGTGTTACAAAATGAGTATTTAAAGAAATTTTGAAAACTTAGTTGGTTGAGTTTTTGACTTATGATCAGCTGACTTTGTGCATCATGGTTGTGGTCTTGATCAGCTAGCTTTCCTTCTCTGTGCTTATGATCAAATGACTTTCCTCGTATGTGGTTCTGATCAGGTGGCTTTCCTCATCTGGTTATGATTAGGTGAATTTTCTCGTCTGGTTCTGATCAGGTGACTTTTCTCGACTGATTCTGATCAGGTAACTTCGATTGTTTCTGATCAGGTGACTTTTCTCGACTGCTTCAGATCAGGTGACTTTTCTTCACAGCTTCATATCAGGTGACTTTTCTTGACTGCTTCATATCATGAGACTTTCTCCATCTTTAGATTTTCAGCTAGGCACTAGATTCCCAGTCTAGAAGTCAAAGATCCCTGCTTAGTTCGAGAAATATTTCTTCTGGTAAAGGTTTTGTAAATATATCAGCAATTTGGTACTCTATGCTGACTCTTTCCACCTTTACTCTTTTGTTGATCGCATTTTGTCTTATGAAATGATGCTTGACGTTTATGTGCTTTGTTCTCAAATGTAAGACTGGATTATTTGTTATATCAATTGCGCTATTATTGTCACACCAAATAAGGAACTTCATTGGTAATGAAGTTATCGTCCCTTAGTTGTTGTTGATTCATAGAATTTGAGCAAAACAGCTACCGCAATAGGTACTGACTCGATGGTGGATATTGAATCGACACCGCTTCTTCAACAAAGATATGAGTCTGGTTCCAAGGAATCGACATGTTTCATTAGTGCTTTTCCTTTTGATTTTGCATCCTGCAAAGTCAGTATTGGAATATCCTGATAGTTCAAAGTTATCATCTTTTGGATACCACAATCCAACATGGATTGTAGATTTTAGGTATCTGATTATCCTTTTTGCTGCTTCCTGATATGACTACTTTGGCTTGGACTGTAATCTTGCACATACTCCTACTGCATATGAAATGTCAGGTCTGCTTACAGTGAGATATAATAATGATCCAATTAGTCCTCTGTAGAGTGTTGGATCCACTAGAATGCCTCCATCATCTACATCAATGTGTAAAGATGTGCTAATTAGTCAGGGTTTTGGCTGACTCCATGCTAAATATCTTGATCAGCTCCATTGTCTACTTTGCTTGGTTGATGAATATTCTAGTGTCAACTTGTTTGACTTGCAAACCAAGAAATAAATTCAGTTTGCCCATCATGCTCATTTCAAATTCTCTTTGCATGAGAGTTGAGAATTTTTCACATAGCTCAGGGTTGGTTGAGCCAAATATAATATCATCCACATATACTTGAACTAGTAGGATGTGGTCTTCGTGTTCAATCCTTGAGAGATTTTTGTCCACTTTTCCTTTGCAAAATCCATTCTTCTCAAGAAATACAGATAGAGTTTCATACCAGGCTCTTGGCGCCTGTTTGAGTCCATATAGAGCTTTTAATAGCTTGTATACCTTGTCTCATTTTACAAATATAGGGGTTGCTCAACATAGACTTCTTCTTCTAGTACTCCATTGAGAAATGCGCTTTTCATGTCCATTTGGTAAACTTCAAAATCTTTGAAGGCTGCATATGCAAGAAATAGCTTGATTGCTTCTAGCCTTGCTACTGGTGCATATGTTTCATCAAAATCTATTCCTTCACATTGAGCATATCCTTTGCAACCATTCTGGCCTTATTCCTAACAACAGCTCCATCTTCATCACACTTGTTTTTGTATACCCATTTGGTGACAGTGAATTTCTTGTGATCTGGTCTGTCTGTTAATTCCCAAACACTGTTCCTCTCCACCTGGTTTAGTTCTTATTGCATTGCAATCACCGATGTGTAGTCATCTGTGGCTTGATCTGTTGTTTTGGGCTCCATTTGGGACATGAAGCAAGAGAACATTGCCATTCCTGTTGGTTCTCTTGAGTTCCTGGTTTTGACTCCATCTGTTAGGTTCCCAATGATTTGTTGAATGGGGTGATCCTTCAGACATTTGGGAGTATCTTCTTCATATTCTTTTGGTTGTTGATATTCATTGGTCATTCCCCCTGTTGAGTTGCTTTGAGGGACTGCATCTGTCTCTGCATCAGCTTGGTTTTCACAATCTGTAGATGCATCTGGTTCAGTTGTGATTGGGTTAACATCAGCTGTAGGTGGATCAGCTACGTTTGGAGATATTGGCTGATCTTCAGTTGGTTGTTCATCAGCTGTGTCCATCGTTCTTGTTTCATTGATGATGACTTCTTCTAGGGAGGTGGCTTTGAGTTTTTTCTCAATTTGTTCCACAGTATTTTCGTCAAAGACAGCATGAGGTGTTTCTTCCACAACTAATGTTCCTTTGTTAAAGACTCTATATGCCTTGCTTATCTGTGAGTATTCCATAAAGAGACTATCATCAGTTTTTGCATCAAAGGCATTTAGTTGGGTTTTTCCATTGTTGTGGATGAAACACTTACAACCAAAGGATATGAAAATATTGAACAGTTGGTATTCTGCCATTCCAAACCGCATATGGAGTTTTACTGTGTCTCCCTACTGTCATACTTCTATTTTGAGTATGACAAGCTGTGTTGACAGCTTTAGCCTAGAACCTTTTTGGAAGATCAGTCTCAGCAATCATTATTCTGCTGCTTCCTTGAGGGTTCTATTTCTTCTTTCCACTACACCATTTTGTTGTGGTGTTCTTGCAGCTGATACTTCATGCTAGATCCCATTCTGGTCACAATACTCAGTTATGGACTTGTTGAGAAATTCTCCTCCTTTATCTAATCGGATCTTTATGACTGATAAGAATTTCTCATTCTGAATTTTCCTTAGCAGCTCTGGTAGCTTGGTTAGAGTTTCACACTTACTGTAGAGAACACTATCTAAGTGTATCTTGAGTAGTCATCCACAACCACTAAGGCATGCTTCCTTCCACTCAGAGTTCTTGGCTTGATAGGACCGAATAAATCTATGTGAAGTTGGTCCAAAATTATGTGGGTAGGTTGAACTGATGGGGTTTTTGCTTGTTGTTCCCCCTGCCTCTCTGATTTCTCAGCTTCTGAGGGCTGAGCTGAGCTGGAGGCCTGATCAAGTGCATCCTGATAATGGTCCTCATCATCCTTTTTCTCATCTCTTACTTTATTCTATTCTTGTGCTTTTTGTTCTTCCTTCTCTTCCTCCTCTTTTTCAACTTCTCTCTCCTTTTCTGTCTTATACTTTCTCTTTTTGAACTTCTTCTTTTTCTTTCTACTTTTCAACAACTTCTTTTTCTCTCTCATTTTCAACAACTTCTTTTTCTCCTTCATCCTGCTTTTCTTCATCATCAAAAGTGTTCCCATGAGCTACTCCTTCCATAATGTCATAAATGAAACTGGTCCATATTTTGTTTGAAATTTGATATGAACTACTTTTCATCCAATAGCAACTTCAGGTTTGACTCATGACAGAATGTTGTAATGAGGTGTTCAGTGGCTATGGGATAGTCACATCCACTTTTCTCAACTGACTCCTTTAGCTCAGAGAAGCTAAGGGTCTTTAATCCCATCCATTCTTTATATATATTGACAAAAGATATTTCAGAGTTTGTTTCCTTACCAGTTTCAGTTGTGCCTTGGTAAGGCTCAGGGGGTTATTTTCCATGAGATTGAAGGAGTATTGTACATTTTGTTCCTCTAGAAGTTCCACTGCTTCTTTTTCTATGACATTAGGGAGTGTCAGGAGTGGAATTACTTATGGTATCAGCTAAGTAGAGTAAGATGGTTATTCTGCATATGAGGTGAGTGGTAGTGCAACTAGGGTGTTGGTGGCTTGATGTATCTCCTCCTTTTCTTCAGATGAGTGGTCATTCTGCCTATTGGGAGATTGTTCAGGAGATGAGGTGACGTGGACAACTTCTTTTGTCTCAGGTGACTTCCTCTTTAAGAGGTTAGAGATAGGTGTGTTGACAATGTCTGGGATGTCTGCATGTGCGGTTGAAGGAACATGTGAGGTTGTAGTAGTAGGTGGAATATCTTTATCTGCAGCCTAATCTGCTCACGGGATGTCACCGCAGCTTTTATACTGGGTTGGAGCAAAGTGCGGTTTTAGCCGTGGTTTGGATCTCACTGCAGCCTTATCGCTTGTAATTTTATCACCGCATTCGATATAACTTCATCTCGAGTACGTGGGTCATTTATACGAGGATGTTCCAATTTTCATCCTCTCACGTATTTCAGCCTCTCTCGGGCTTGTTCTTCGCAAATTTCTCCATCAGAACTTGGTCCAGGTGACCTAGCCTCTTGCTACTGTGGATATTTTCAGCCTTCCTTTTGGCTTTTCCCAAAAACTCCAGAATGTAACTAATGTGTGTTCCAAAGGCCAACTTCTGCCCAAACTTCTTGTTGTCATTGTCCTAGCTTACTTCGTTTACTTGTCGAACTAATTGCTTGTAAATGTAGTAAGGCCAATTTATCCGTTAACTCTGAATCATAGCGCCCATGACTATGTATTTGGAGGAAGATAGCTGTTCAAACGTTCCTGCTATTTCCATCATAGTTTTTTGTGATGTCCATCATGTATCTGTATTCTTTCTTCAGGTCTGATTTCCGGTCAGTGAATTTCATTTTCATTGGCTGGTCCACCATCTTTATCTCGTACCAAATCTCAATTGGGTTTTATTTCAGGGCCTCAACCGCAATGCCCAGTTCTCCAAGTTGAACGCATACGCGATGGTCTGTTTGGTTATGAAAATAGGCTTTCCAAAATCGAGTTTACAATGCCCTTTTCTCTGACTTGGGCCTCCTTGTAAAAGCAGACGACAGCCTCTTTGAATAGTGTATCGGGTTCATGTCCAGAAAATGGTAAATCCCATTCTTCTTCATCTTCTGGATCAGCTGTGCCATTAACACGGTGTTATTGGCCTCCAATAGACCGACAAAGTCTATGGCAATACTAAATATTATATGTTCCGTCACCATCCTCAGATTGGTGTTCTTGAAATAGGTATCAAGGCCCATATCTCGCAATTTTTTGGGAGTTTAGTGTAGTGAATAATCTCGGGTTTTTGCTTTTCTGATAAAAATTAGGGCTCTTCATTTGAAGGTTGAAGACGATAAGGTTTTAGTTAAATGACTTCAACCATCTTAAATAGCCACATAGGTTTTTTTAAAAAATAATTAATTAAAGAGTGGTGGTTCGTATGACTGATAGGACGGCATGATGTAGACATGGAGTTTGTGGGATCGTGCGTTCTAGTCCACGTGTTACAAAATGAGTATTTAAAGAAATTTTGAAAACTTAGTTGGTTGAGTTTTTGACTTATGATCAGCTGACTTTGTGCATCATGGTTGTGGTCTTGATCAGCTAGCTTTCCTTCTCTGTGCTTATGATCAAATGACTTTCCTTGTATGTGGTTCTGATCAGGTGGCTTTCCTCATCTTGTTATGATTACGTGACTTTTCTCGTCTGGTTCTGATCAGGTGACTTTTCTCGACTGATTCTGATCAGGTAACTTTGATTGTTTCTGATCAGGTGACTTTTCTCGACTGCTTCAGATCAGGTGACTTTTCTTGACAGCTTCATATCAGGTGACTTTTCTTGACTGCTTCATATCATGAGACTTTCTCCATCTTTAGATTTTCAGCTAGGCACTAGATTCCCAGTCTAGAAGTCAAAGATCCCTGCTTAGTTCGAGAAATATTTCTTCTGGTAAAGGTTTTGTAAATATATCAGCAATTTGGTACTCTATGCTGACTCTTTCCACCTTTACTCTTTTGTTGATCACATTTTGTCTTATGAAATGATGCTTGACGTTTATGTGCTTTGTTATCAAATGTAAGACTGGATTATTTGTTATATCAATTGCGCTATTATTGTCACACCAAATAAGGAACTTCATTGGTAATGAAGTTATCGTCCCTTAGCTGTTGTTGATTCATAGAATTTGAGCAAAACATCTACCTGCAACTAGGTACTCTGACTCGATGGTGGATATTGAATTGGACACCTGCTTCTTACTGAACGAAGATATGAGTCTGGTTCCAAGGAATCGACATGTTTCATTAGTGCTTTTCCTTTTGATTTTGCATCCTGCAAAGTCAGTATTGGAATATCCTGATAGTTCAAAGTTATCATCTTTTGGATACCACGATCCAACATGGATTGTAGATTTTAGGTATCTGATTATCCTTTTTGCTACTTCCTGATATAACTACTTTGGCTTGGACTGTAATCTTGCACATACTCCTACTGCATATGAAATGTCAGGTCTGCTTGCAGTGAGATATAATAATGATCCAATTAGTCCTCTGTAGAGTGTTGGATCCACTAGAATGCCTCCATCATCTGCATCAATGTGTAAAGATGTGCTCATTGGTCAGGGGTTTGGCTGACTCCATGCTAAATCTCTTGATCAACTCCATTGTGTACTTTGCTTGTTGATGAATATTCCAGTGTCAACTTGTTTGACTTGCAAACCAAGAAATAAATTCAGTTTTCCAATCATGCTCATTTCAAATTCTCTTTGCATGAGAGTTGAGAATTTTTCACATAGCTCAGGGTTGGTTGAGCCAAATATAATATCATCTACATATACTTGAACTAGTAGGATGTGGTCTTCGTGTTCAATCCTTGAGAGATTTTTGTCCACTTTTCCTTTGCAAAATCCATTCTTCTCAAGAAATATATATAGAGTTTCATACCAGGCTCTTGGTGCCTGTTTGAGTCAATAGAGAGCTTTTAATAGCTTGTATACCTTGTCTACTTTTACAAATATAGGGGTTGCTCAACATAGACTTCTTCTTCTAGTACTCCATTGAGAAATGCACTTTTCACGTCCATTTGGTAAACTTCCAAATCTTTGAAGGCTGCATATGCAAAAAATAGCCTGATTGCTTCTAGCCTTGCTTCTAGTGCATATGTTTCATCAAATTCTATTCCTTCACATTGAGCATATCCTTTTGCAACCATTCTGGCCTTATTCCTAACAACAGCTCCATCTTCATCACACTTGTTTTTGTATACCCATTTGGTGCCAGTGACTTTCTTGTGATCTGGTCTGTCTGTTAATTCCCAAACATTTTTCCTCTCCACCTGATTTAGTTCTTATTGCATTGTAATCACCGATGTGTAGTCATCCAGGGCTTGATCTGTTTTTTTGGGCTCCATTTGGGACATGAAGCAAGAGAATATTGCCATTCCTGTTGGTTCTCTTGAGTTCCTGGTTTTGACTCCATCTGTTAGGTATCCAACGATTTGTTGAATGGGGTGATCCTTCATCCATTTGGGAGTATCTTCTTCATATTCTTTTGGTTGTTGATATTCATTGTTCATTCCCTCTGTTGAGTGGCTTTGAGGGACTGCATCTGTCTCTGCATCAGCTTGGTTTTCACAATCTGTAGATGCATCTGGTTCAGTTGTGATTGGGTCAACATCAGCTGTAGGTGGATCAGCTACGTTTGGAGATACTGGCTGATCTTCAGTTGGTTGTTCATCAGCTGTGTCCATCGTTCTTGTGTCATTGATGTTGACTTCTTCTAGGTAGGTGGCTTTGAGTTTTTTCTCAATTTGTTCCACCTGTTTTCTGTACTCAAAAGTATTTTCGTCAAAGACAGCATGAGGTGTTTCTTCCACAACTAATGTTCCTTTGTTAAAGACTTTATATGCCTTGCTTATATGTGAGTATTCCATAAAGAGACCATCATCGGTTTTTGCATCAAAGGCATTTAGTTGGGTTTTTCCATTGTTGTGGATGAAACACTTACAACCAAAGGATATGAAAATATTGAACAGTTGGTATTCTGCCATTCCAAACCTCATATGGAGTTTTACTGTGTCTCCCTACTGTCATACTTCTTTTTTGAGTATGACAAGCTGTGTTGACAGCTTTAGCCTAGAACCTTTTTGGAAGGTCAGTCTCAGCAATCATTGTTCTGCTGCTTCCTTGAGGGTTCTATTTCTTCTTTCCACTACACCATTTTGTTGTGGTGTTCTTGCAGCTGATACTTCATGCTGGATCCCATTCTGGTCACAATACTCAGTTATGGACTTGTTGAGAAATTCTCCTCCTTTATCTAATCGGATCTTTATGACTGATAAGAATTTCTCATTCTGAATTTTCCTTAGCAGCTCTGGTAGCTTGGTTAGAGTTTAACACTTACTGTAGAGAACACTATCCAAGTGTATCTTGAGTAGTCATCCACTACCACTAAGGCATGCTTCTTTCCACTCAGAGTTCTTAACTTGATAGGACCGAATAAATCCATGTGAAGTTGGTCCAAAATTATGTGGGTAGGTTGAACTTATTTGAAATATGCTTTTGTTTGATTTACCTTCTGACATGCATCACAGAAAGACTCCTTCTTGGAAACTTCTTCTGGGAGTCCTCTGACCAACTTCTGTGAGTTTATTTTGTTGAGAGCTTTGAAGTTCAGGTGACACAGTCTTTTGTGCCAGAGCCATCCATTTTCAGCTATTTTTCTGGATATAAAATAGATATTGGGAGTGCCTGTATTCCAATCTATCATGTAGACATCCCTTATTTTGTATCCTTGTAGTTTCACTTATCCAGATAGGATATCAATTACCATGCATTTCCAAATATTGAAAACAACTAGGTTCTTTTCATCACAGAACTAGCTTATGCTCAACAAGTTGTATTTGAGTCCTTTGACATACTACACTTTTGAGATGATTATGTTTCTTCTGTGTAGCTCCCCATAGCCTTTTGTTTGTCCATGATATCTATCTCCAAAGGTTAACTTTGGACCACTTTCATTGATGTAATTTGACTGTGCCTTCTTATTTCCTGTCATGTGCCTTGACCATCCTGAGTCCACAAACCATTGTTCACCTCCTACTCTTGAATTTGGGGTGACATGATACTAGTCCTTCCACCTTTTCTGCAATCAGACAAGTAGAGATTTAGGTACCCAAATTTGAGTGGGTCTTTTGGGGTTAGTGGATTGCCTCGAGAATTGATTTCTCCTGGAGTTTGAAAAATGGTGTTGATTATTTCTGTAGGGTGCATATTGTCTTGGTCTATATCCTTGAGTTGGATTGGATATAGGATATGACTGATAATATTTTTGGTGTGGGCCATTCCTAAATCTAGGTTGAGACCGGTTATTAAAGTTTTGGGGTCTCCACACCTGACAATTTAAAAAGTTTGGATTCACTTGTGGTTTTCATTTACCTCTCCCATTGTGAAATCTATTTTGTGGGAGTCTTTGATAATAAGTAGAATAATGTTTTGACTGTTGATGCTGTTTTGGCCATTACCTAGTCTTTGTCTAGGTGGCTGCCTTGTAAACATTGGATGCTGCCTATATTGTTGACTAGGCTGCTACCTATTTTTAGATACAGTTTTTTTTGGAGGGTCAGCAGTCTGGACAATTGTTTCTCCATTTATGAAAGTGGTTTTTGATCTTGAGGGAGTATTTGGGTCATATCCAAGGCCTGATTTTAAATAAAGTGACCTCTGGTTTATACACCAACCATGTAAGGTTATAGATGCTTTTAAGGTTGTTATTTCTTTAGCCTGTGTATTACTAAGCTGTGTCAGTTTAGAAAAATCAGTCTTGATATGAGCAACTGCACCTGATTTTTCACTGTTTAAAATTGTTAGCCTCTTAATCTCAGCTGTGGTAATTTCAGCTGAGTTTTTCAAATTTTTATCAGTCTGTTTTTCAAACTCAGATCTGATGGTGATGGACTCAAGGTTGATTTTGTCTAAATTATTTTCAGCTGTCTATTCTCATCTTGCAGCTGTGTGTTCTCAACTGTCACAGTTAGGTGTGCAGTTTTAAGTGTTTCAAAATCTTTAAACAGCTGAGTTAAAGATTTATGAAGATCAATATCTTCAGACATGTCTGAGATGACATATCCTGAAGTTGGAGGTTTAGATGTTACCTCCATCAGTTAGATTGGCCATAAAGCATTGTCATCATCATCTGAAAACAATCTACTGCTTGATTCTAATCTCTCTTGGATCTGATCTTCTCCAATGAGAGATTTCCTCTTGTCTTAATTCTTGTCCATGTCCTTCTTATCTTCATCTCTCTTGAGATCAGGGCGGGCGAACTGGATATGTCCTGTCTTATAACAGTTGTAGCATTCTACCTTCTAGTTTCCAGCTTTTTGGTACCTCCTTGGGTTCTATTTGTAGTTCTTATATTTTAAATAGTTCTTCCTGAAGTTGCTGAATCTTTGAATAATGAATGCCATTTCTTCCTCAAAGTTTAGAGAACTTGGAGGATGAACTTCAGTATTGCTTTTTGCAGGTGATTCTGCTGTAAAAGCTATTCCTTTTTCGGCTGGCTCAGTAGATGATGAGCAGGGCAACTCGAATTCAAATGCCTTGAGGTCGAAGAATATTTCTTAGATCTCTTTCTTGTTAAGATCATTGGATTCCCTCATGGCAACAGCCTTCATGCTCCATTCTGGTGTAAGAGACCTTAGTACTTTCGGAGCCATCTCTCGGTTGCCATATGTTTTACCAAGAGAGCTTATCTCATTGATGATCTCAGTGAAACTGGTATCCACTTTATCAATTGTTTCTCCATTCTTCATCTTGAAGTTGTCAAACTTTTGAGTAGCTATTGACAACTTGTTTTCCATGATAAGCTATGTTCCCTCACACATCTAATGTGTCCCAAATTTCTTTGGCATTTTTGCAATTCTTGATCTTCATCATGGTGGCTGTATCAAGAGTCTAGTACATGATATCTCTTGCCCCACTATCAAGGTTGGCCAGGTTTCTTTCTTCTGAGGTCATCTCTATTCTTCTTTTGGGAATCTGCTTTGGTTTCCCGGCTGCAATCTCCTCATCTGTATTGTCGTCCAGGAAGGTGAAGGGTCCACCCTCGATTATAAACCACATATCATCCTGGATGGATGATAGATGTGCCTGCATTCTTATTTTCCATAATTCATATCCATCATTAGAGAACACAGGTAATCTAGAGTGCATGTGTTGCGTGTATTCCATTTTAATGGGAGATTTAAATACATATACTCAAGTATATAGATCTGGTTCTGTAAAATTGAACCAACTGCTCTGATATGACTTGTATGTCACAAAGCATCAGGTATAAGTCTAGAGGGGGGTTAATAGACTTATAAAATCTTTTGCTTAAATAACTAATTTCAAAAACACAGCTGAAGTGCATGCAACTTAGGTTTACTCGTCTGGTAATCGTGCAGGTAACCTTTGTCAGCTGTAAAATGGTTTGCGGAATGACATCTGACTTTGAATGCAACAGTTAATAAGGATGCAACAGTTAAGAATGATGATGAAAGCAGTAAATCACACAACACCTTTATAGTGGTTTCAGAGGTGGGGTAATTCTCTACTAGTCCAATTCTCTCCAAACTAGTTGGAGATGAATTCACTATAACTTTCAACCAGTGAAATTAATGTTACAATGAATCTTGTTACAACAGCTTCCAACAAGTGGAAACACGTGGCTGTTGCAAATCGTTCCCTTGGTTGCTTAACACCTCTTGATCGAAAACCCGTGGATACCTCAACAACTCGAAAGCTGCCTATCACCTTCCAATCAAGAATCTGTGGATGTTTTACAACCTCTCACTTTCAAGAACCTCGTTCAAGAAAGTACCCCTTACTCAAACTTTAAGATAAGAGTGTTGTCTTCTCCAACTTAAGTGGACGTTGCCGCATGGGATTCCGAACTAGAACATGACAGGAGGTGGCTAAGAGATCATCCCCAATAATTAAAAATTGGTGATATCGATGCTGGTATAACCACTCATAGGAAAATACAGAGTACACAATTCTAAGAAATCTCAATTCCCCGTATGGAAATCTCAAACCGAACTTAGGAAACTCTCTATGTGCACCCTAGCTGTATTCTTAGCCCAGTCCGAACCTGTTTCGACCAATGGAGCTCTGAATAATTTTCACTGGATCACTTCGATGGAAGAAGGGCTCAATGGTTTCAAACAAAACAATGATTGGTACCTAATTCCTAGACCAACACATCAGTCAATCATAGGAAACCAAATAGGTATTTAGAAACAAAAAGGACAAAAATGGACTTGTGATCAGGAACAAATCTAGATTAGTTACCCAAGGATACAGGCACGAATAAGGAATCGACTATGATGAAACCTTTGCACCCATAGGCCGACTAGAAGCCATCAGAATATTACTAGCATTCTCCACTCACAAGAACTTTATTGTATATCAAATGGATGTTAAGAGCGCATTCATGAATGGGGACCTCGCCAAAGAAGTCTATGTTGAACAACCTCCAGGGTTTGTCAACACTGAAGGCGTAGACCTTGTATACAGGCTAAGGAAAGTGCTGGATGGACTGAAGCAAGCACCTAGAGCCTGGTATGAAATCATGTCACTGTACCTGATCAATAATGGATTTCAGAAAGGAGCATTAGACAAAACCCTCTTTAAAACACTGGAAGGTGACGATCTCCTTATGGTTCAAATATATGCAGATGATATCATATTTGGTTCAACAAACCTTCCTTTATGTCAAAGGTTCTCTCATCTCATGCAAAGTAAATTTGAAATGAATATGACGGGAGAACTTTGTTATTTCCTAGGATTACAGGTGAAACAACTTCCTACAGGTATATTTATCAACCAAGAGAAGTACAGCAAGGAGCTGCTCAATAAATTCGGGACGAACAACTCTAAATCTGTAACACCCCGAGATATTCAGGATTATTACAGCGCCGTAAACCCTTGAAGTCAGGATTTACTAGGCTAAGAATTTAAAAACAACATTATTAAATACTAACTGTAAAGTTTATTATTACATCACGAGTATGAAAAGTACAAATCGACCAACATCCAAATATAAATTTCAAAGGAAGAACAAAACGACAATGTACTCGAGTACTTTATTAAAAACAAAATGCAACTGACAAACCATCTGGGCCATAACATCACTCCGCACCCTCGTCATTATGCAGCTCAAGTGGTTGCTTTCCTATCCTCCTGTATCCTGGACATAAAACAAATGTCCACCCCCGAAGGGGTTAGCACAACGATGATAGTACGAGTATGATAATTATACAACAACAGATTATTCAATATCTCGCGAAGAATAACAACATCCTCGATGACAACAATAACAACGAGTCTCTACTACGAGAATACTCATAATACCATACGCAACATGATAAACATAAGATGATACAACATAAACATGGTAATTCCGATGATCCAGCGTTCACTGCATAGATCCCAAGATGATCCCATCGGACCAACACGAGGTGGAAAAACCTGTCCAATAATCCAGCGCAAGCTAGCATAGATCCCAAGATGATCCTGCCGGACCAACACGAGGTGGACATATAGCAACAACACATATGCACGACAACATGTACAACATCAATACATAAGACGTAATTAAAGTACATGCCTTATAAAGATGGCAAGGAATAAACACTCCAAGGACTTCAATAAACTCAAGGGCCGTTCCTTCTATCAACCGTTCGCAACCTCGAACCTTAAATAAAGGAAATAATGAAAACTAAACTTACGTAATAATTCTAACGTTCGAACATCTAATGCCTACTACGACCGAGTTACAATCTAAGTTAGCTGGTTCATGGTTCGACTATTCGACGAACGCTCGGCCAAACTAATGACATACCTCATGCGAATCAAATGACCATAACGGAGATGAAAAGTCGACGTCTATGAATTCATGGATATTCAAATCATCATAAATTCACACTTCGATTCCTAATTATCAATTCCAATACTTGGTTAGGTCATTTAACACATTTCAATCGAGTTCTAACTTAATTCATCTCCATGGTTTCGTTCTTCCACAAGCAATACTTCTTGCCAAAGTTTTAAGTTCAAACCCATTAACACCAACCTAATCACTATGTTCTATCTAATAATATGAAGATTAACGAGAAACTTCTACAAATCATGAACTATACTTTAAGAACACCCTCCACCTTAATCTTCTTGAATTTATCTAACACATGTGATAACCTAAACAAACTGTTCCCCAAAAGGGTCTTTCAAAACCATTGTTAAATGCATGTTATGAATTCAGTAGACTCCATCTTGATGTTTAACAAAATCAAGGCGTAACCCAAATTCTATTTAACCTTGAAGATCTTAGTATAAATCCCCTCAATTCTCCTAAAGCATGGTATACGATTTGCTAAGTTGTGAAATAAATCTTAATAACTCCAATAGCATGCTCATAAGTAGTACAAGAATACGAATTCCAGGTTGGGATAGCTTCACATACCTTATTTTGGAAGAGAATGATGAAACACTCGGCGAAACTCAACACCCGGAGCTTGAACACCAAACCAAGATGCTTCCCAACTTCAACCACCAAGTAGAAAGGCTAAACAAGGATTATAATGTGGGGGAAGGCTCTCTGGACTTGCAAAAATTGGCCAAGGAATGAAGGAGAACAATTGTGAAATGAAATGGGGGTGATGTCTTATTATAAGACCCTGATCTCTATGTACATTAGCCATAAGGTATTACGTACACTATAGCATTAACGTACGTTATGTGCTACTCCTTACGTACGTTAACGTTCGCCAGTAGCTACTGCCTCATTTTTTGACCTCCTTAATGTACGTTAACCATCATCTTTACGTACGTAATATGCTCTGTGTAGCGTACGCTATCTTAATCCTTTAACGTACGTTATGCCTCGTTGACTTGCTTTTTCAAAAAGCCATCCGGGATCACGCGGGAATCTTATCCGGACCTCATCCCAAGCTGGCCCATACGCCGACCAACCCGATCTGCTTGACTGCCTGTTACGTACGCTATGCGTCACCCATAACATACGTTATTTGCGGTTCTTAACGTACATTATGCTCACCAGTTAACGTACGTTATGACGTAGTTGCATGCATGAATTTGCAAAATCTTCCCAATATGATCATGAATGTTGGAATACGAATACGGGAAAAATCACACTTCAATTATTAATACCCCAAAATCAAATGCTACAAGTTTTGAATACAGGCAAAATACACGATAATTATCCGGGTATTACATACTCTCTCTCTAAAAATAAGTTTGGTCCCGAAACTTGAGACGAAAACAATTCCGCGTATCTTGACTTCATACTATCCTCCGTCTCCCAAGTGGCTTCTTGGACTCCATGTCGCGACCATTAAACTTTAACCAAGGATAATGGTTTATTCCTAAATTGCTTGACTCGACTCTCGAGTATTTGGATTGGCTTTTATTCGAACGTGCCATCATTAGCTGCTTCGATCTCGCCGAAATCGATGACATGTTTGGGATCTGGTATATACTTCTGTAAATGAGATACGTGAAACACATTATGAACATGACTGAGTGATGGTGGCAAGGCCAACCTATATGCCAACTCCCCAACTCTTTCAAGAATCTCGAATGGTCCGATGTATCTCGGAGTCAACTTCCCCTTCCTTCCAAAGTGAAAAATTCCCCGAGTAGGAGAAACCTTCAGAAGTACGTGATCCACAATTCCAAATTCTAACGAGCGACGGCGCACGTATGCATAAGATTTCTGCCGACTCTGGGCAGTCAACAGCCTTTCTTTCATGAATCAGCGCTACCTTCTCTTGAGTATGTACTATCAACTCTGGTTCCGTACCAATTAAGTCAGACGAATCATCCCAACATAGGGGTGGTCTGCATCTTCTTCCGTATAATGCTTCAAAAGGTGCCATCTTAATGGAAGCATGCCAACGATTGTTGTAGGTAAGTGGTAGATGAATTACCCAATCTGTCGACTAATCTAAAGCACAAGCTCTCAACATGTCTTCTACTGTGTGAATAGTCCTTTCGGACTATCCATCCGTTTGAGGATGATAAGCCGTGCTAAAGTTCAGTTCGGTCCCCAAGGCTCTATGAACCACTTTCCAAAAATAAGACACAAAACAACCATCTCGATCTGAAATAATGGTCTTCAGTGTACCATGCAATCGGACTATCTCTGCAATAAACACTTGTGCCAACCTCTCTAGTCCCCAAGTATCCTTAATGTCCAGAAAATGAGCCGACTTGGTTAGACGATCAACTATAACCCAAATCATGTTCATCCCTGTTCTGGTCTTCGACATACTAGTGATAAAGTCCATGGATATATCTTCCCACTTCCATTCAGGAATCGTAAGTGGCTTCAACATTCCGGCAGGTCACTGGTGTGTTCGATCTTAACCCGCTGACAAGTTAAACACTTCGAGACATATTCCGCCACGTCTTTCTTCATGTTGCCCCACCAAAAATTCTGTTTCAGGTCCTTATACATCTTACTAGTGCCTAGGTGAATAGAATAGGGCATACTGTGAGCTTCCTTCATGATTGTCTGCTTCAAAACATCAATATCGGGGACACAAAGTCGACTTTGAAATCTCAAAACTCCGTCTTCATGAGTTACAAATCCTGGGGCCTTTCGCTCACTTCATCACGTAACCGAATCATCAGAGGATCCTCCAATTGCTTAGATTTGATTTCTTTGATTAACGACGAAGTTAATTTCATCACACACAGTTGCCTTTGGACTCCTTGCAACCATACTCAATTCCTTCACGAATCAACTCTCGTTGAATGCTGGGCTGGGACGTGAGCGTTTCCAGCATTCTGTTAGGCGTATTTTTATACGCTTATTTATCATTATTTTGTAGTATTTTGGAGAGTGAAATTGTCTAAATGAGCCTTTAATGCCTTAATTTTGGATGATTGACAGGAAATTGAAGTCCGGAAGCTAAAACGAGGCAAAACGGGCGAAAACGGCAAATCTGGACTCTGAGCCGCGGCACAAGGAAGCTGAGCCGCGGCACAGGAAGACACCCACCAAGACAGAGTAACTCAGACTGTGCCGCGCAGCCAGTGAGCCGCGCACGTAAGAAATTGATGACGCCCAGGCTTCCAGCTGAAGGCTCTGTGCCGCGGCACAGGTTTAGTGAGCCGCGGCACACTTGGCGGTTTTTGTATGTCCGCGCGGATTTTGGGCCGTTTCGAAGCCAGTTTTCGACCGACTGATACGGACGCGATTTGGAGTTGTGCTGAGCTATAAATAGGGTTTAAGACCCTAATTAAATCATATTTGGATCTGGAATCTTTTGGGGAGCTTAAGCTTGGATACGGCAGAAGAAGAGGGAAGCAGAAGACTTCAAAGGCAGAGGGCGGAAGCTGAAGAACAGAGGAATCCGAGCTTCATCTGCGTTTGAATTTTATGCTTTCATTTATTCATTCTGTATTTTCAATTATTAGTATGTCAGGCTAAAGCCCTAATCTAGGGTTTTGATGAAACCTATGTGTTGACGAATTTCTTGAGATTATCCAATTGATTACCTTTTTATTGAGTTTTCCCAATTGTGTTTAATGCTTGCAATTATCTGGCCAATAGTTGTATTGATTAAATCATTCACTTCGAATCGGGAGAGGAGATTTTGTGAGGAACTATTGGTGAGGACCGTTTTATTCTGTGAGATAGGAATATACTCATAGGAACTACGTGGCCTTTGGGAGATTTTATACTTTTCGCCTATTGACGAATTAATTCACCTAGGGATAGAGTGCGTTATTCGCCTTTAGATAAATCTATTGACCTCGGGAGAGGCGGTAGAATATATTAGCAATCTCCGCCTTCAATAAACTGGGAAAATTATTTATTACGGATAATCGAGAGTAAATTCGGATAAACTAAGGTGGATTCAGAATCCTAGACTTATTCATCATTTGATTTATTTTATTCAAGCCATCGTTTTCTACTAGTCTTTTAGTAATTCTTCTAGTTATTAATTGCAAAATCCCAAATTCGATTGTTCAGATAAAATTGGAATACATAAAAATCGGTAGTTAGAAATTCAATCCTCGTGGGAACGATATTCTACTTATCACTTTATTACTTGTAAACGATGACGTGCACTTGCGTGTAAGAAATATCGCAACACATTCGAATAGAAACAAGTTTGCATCTTAGTGCATCAGCCACTACGTTCGCTTTGCCTAGGTGATAAAGAATTTCCAAGTCATAGTCTTTAATCAATTCCAGCCATCTCCTCTGCCGCATGTTTAACTTTTTCTGACTGAAGATGTATTTGAGACTCTTATGATCTGTGAAGATCTAACAGTGAGTCTCGTATAAATAATGTCTCCATATCTTCAAGGCAAAAACCACAGCTGCCAGTTCCAAATCATGCATTGGCTAATTTACTTCATATGGGTTCAATTGCCGTGAAGCGTAGGCGATCAGCTTCTCATTCTGCATCAGTACACAACCGATACCTTGGTTTGAAGCGTTACTGTAAACTATGAATCCTTCAGTTCCTTGTGGTAGTGCTAAAATTGGTGCCGTCGTCAATCTCTTCTTCAATTCATCAAAACTGGCCTGACACATATCGTTCCATTCAAACTTTTGGGTTTTCTGCAGCAATCGAGTAAGTGGATGGGTAATTTTGGAAAACTCTTCCACCAACCGACGATAATACCCAGCAAGCCCTAAGAAACTTCTGACTTCCTTCATGTTCTTAGGAGACTTCCATTCCAGAATTGCCTTGACTTTTTGGGGATGTACTTGGACCCCTTCTGCTGATACCACGTGACTAAGGAACATCACTTCGTATAGCCATAATTCAAACTTGGAATGTTTGGCATATAACTGCTCGCTTCTCAAGAGGTTCAAAATGAGCCGTAAGTGCTGCGCATGTTCTTCCGGACTCTTGGAATAAACCAAAATATCATCGATGAACACAACTACGAACTTGTCCAAATACTCTATGAACACTCGATTCATTAACTGCATAAACAGAGCAGGTGCATTAGTGAGACCAAACAGCATAACCACAAACTCATAGTGTCCGTAGCGAGTTCTGAATGCTAATTTCGGAACATCTGATTCTTTAATCCTCAATTGATGGTATCACGATCTCAAATCGATCTTCGAAAATACTGTCGCTCCTTGCAAATGGTCAAACAAATCGTCAATCCGTGGCAACGGGTACTTATTCTTGATCGTCATATTATTCAACTCTTGATAGTTGATACACAATCGAAGCGATCCATCTTTCTTTCGAACAAAAAGAACTGGTGTACCCCAGGGCGAAACACTTGGCTGAATATAACCTTTGTCCAGTAATCTTCCAGTTGCTTCTTTAATTCATACATCTCAGTAGGTGCCATACGATATGGCGCCTTAGAAATCGGTGTAGCTCCTGGTTCTAGCTCGATGGTAAACTCTACATCTCGTCGTGGAGGTAGTCCATGTAATTTGTCGAGGAACACGTCCGGAAATTCATTCACAACAGGAATGGATGAAAGATCTACTTTTCCTTCTTCTTTCTTCATCGCGTAATACCAGTATCCAGTACAGCCCTATTTTAACAGTTTGACGGCTGTCATAGCTTTGATCATTTTTCCTGAGCTTCATGGTCTCCATCCCTCTAATAATAATTCGGAACCATCTTCGGCTATCATCGAGATATTCCTCTTTCGGTAGTTTACAATAGCTCCATATCGGTTAAGCCAATCGTCTGCAAGAATGAGATCGTCTCCTTGTATCTCTACCACAATCAGATTTGAGGGCCACTCTTTGCCTCTAATTGATATAGGAAAATCTCTAGTTTCTAAGTTTCCCACAGTTCTTTCCCCACTCGGTAAACCCACAATATAAGGCTCACATTCATGGAAACAAGAAATGTTCAAGCGATTAACACAAGATAATGATATAAACGAATGTGTAGCTCCTGTATCGAACAAAACACTAACTAGTTTAGAAAGGATCTGAACGGTACTTGATGCGACCGATGCATTCTGATTATTTGCCCTTCTCATCTCATAAAAATGTGGAGGAGCGGACCCTACACTCGATGCTTCTTTTCGGTCATACTGTCCTCTGCCTCTACCTCGGCCGAAATTCTGGGGCTGCTGAACCCTCTATTGCATCTGAGGGACGCTCGCCTCTTTCTAGAATGGCTGCGAATTACGAGCTCCAAAAGATTTTGCAGCCTCTTCATAGAACACCGCATGATGTCCTTCTTGTCCACAATCATACCACGTCATAGCGGGGAGTGAGAAATCACGTCGATAGTGTCCTGTCCGACCATAGTTAAAACACTTCCTGACTGCATCGGTCATGGCTGATACTGTTGGGATTCGGTGCCTAAATCGAAGGCCCAGCGGAAGCGGTAAAAGGAAAATTAATTCGATCCGAATCCCTACGAGGATCTATCGAGCTACGTATATACGAATATTAAACGAAATCACAAGAGATATAAAAACTCATCCTTGTAGTCCGTTGATTAAATGGATTCCTTCTCTTGAGCTATTCCCCAAGCTTTAGATTGCTTTTCCTACGATCTAATCCGCTCCAAGCTCTTGGATGATCCAACGCGGAAAGTACTACATCTCTACTTGCCTGCGCCGGAGAAATGAACGGAATGACGATCACCTTGCTATCCTCCAAGGATACGGCTAGAGCTAGGATGATGAAGCTTTCTATTGTGATTATAACACTCTAAGTGTATAACTCACTATCTCTCTTTGATTTCTTGATTTTTCTCCAAGAACAAGAGAAGAAGAAGAAGATGAAGACTAATGAGAAAATAATTTTCTCTCTCTCACTCACACAACTCACGGATGAATACAATGAATAGGGAGGGTGAGTTAGTCTTCTCTTTTATTCTTCATGACAATCAAGCAAATCACATGAAATCACCTTTTCCAAATAAAAAAGAGATTCCATGTCCCCTTAGATAACACAATTCATGATTTAAAATCATGAAGTCTTCCACCACATTAGGTAGAAGACAAGGAGGGCGGCCATCTATAAGGGAATTGAAGAGTTCGGTTCCTTCCGGACTCCCGTGAGTCCAAACAGATAAACTCTGATTCCGTTCCAATGTATTTATATCGAATAATTAATCCAATTAATTAATCATATCAAATACATAATAACATAATTAATTTCTCCAAGAAATAATTATAACCATGAATTAAATTAATCACCCAGTAATTTATTTAATTCATTAGGCCGTAAATTAATTTATCCAATAAATCAATTTAAACATCCAATGTCCCAAATTTAGATATCCAATATCTAATATTCATAATGAGAGAATAAGCTCGATTCATTCCGTCGTCAATCCTATTGCGCAACTCGGTAGGTCCATCTCAGTCAGCAATAGGAGGAACTAAAGAGTAGTAGCACCACCTAGCCAGCCTGGCGGCCTACACTGTACCCCAACTGAGAACGAATGATGGGATCATTCGAGAACCATTCTGTCGTGAATACTAGTAAACATATAAACCCTTATTTTACATGTCCCAATCAAGTTATAGGGTCACGGTCAGTCAAACCCTATCTGTACTTGACGCTATGCATGTGTTAATGCAAATCGCGATCATCGAGCTCTCGTGTATCTAATACAACTAGCTCCAATACTTTGGCCAAAGACTTATGATCTCATCTACCAATAACCGCATAGGACATATAACCTGTTCACTAACAGGAGAAAGAATTCTATCTTGGTATTCAGTAGGACCTGCTACTTGCTCATCAAGATGCACATCGAGGTTGACCCCCGTCTTCCGGTTTACAGGGTCGAACTACTATAATGAAAATCTTGACGCCACAAGCACATCCCTACTAAATCATCAAGTCGAAGGTTCACGAATGCCTATCACAACCTTTCGATTCCGTCATTGACTGTCCCGGAGTGAAATCCGTGTGACGAATCGAGGGTGATTCGGTTTGAGTATACTAATCCAATTAGCATACCTATAACGTGTGCTCCCACTAACCATTAGTGTTCGACAGGCACTCTCTATGTCAAAGAACACGTCCTACAAGTCTTCACATAAACTTAACGCCCAGTCAAGTTTCATCGACTTGCGAACGATTAATTATTTGAGCTATAAACCTTTCCAGTGCCGATCCCCTTATCCAATAAGGAGTGAAACGTTTTGCTCTCAAATACATGAACTAGTTTGTATATATATATATATATATATATATATATATATATATATATATATATATTTACGAGTCAGGAACGCCAGTAACTTCCAGTAAATAAAGACACATCCATTGCCTGCCCTCACTCAACATCCTCTGAGTGGCATTCGAGGGCATACTCCTAACAATCTTCCACTTGCACTCAATGCCATACACTATGGTATCTAATACCCATGTTCTCCAGATGACGCTCTAAGCTAATCTGAGAAAGTGGCTTGGTCAGTGGATCAGCGACGTAGTCGGCTGACTCTACTCTATGCAGTACAATGTATCTCTTTGCAAACAAATTCTCTTACGAGATGATACTCTCTCTCAATATGTTTGGTACTGTTGTGAAACCTCGGCTCCTAGGCCTGTGCTACCGCTCTGGCAGCACAGCACAAGGTGTCACATGAAGTTTACCCGGTAACTTCTAAATCATTCCTTTGAGGCCTCCGAGGCCACTTTATACTTAGCCTAACAGGTAGAACCAGCAGTTGCGCTATACTTGGCACTATGGCAAGATACTGCTCCTCTATTAAGAGTAAATGTAGCCAGAAGTAGACATCAAATCGTCTTTCTGTCCTTGGAAGCCCAATTCAGTTAATCCCACCATTCAGTTCTCCACCACCATATTTAAGAACCAGATCTCTAGTCCTTCTAAAGTACTTTGAGAACGTTTGTTATGGAGGTCTAATGTTCCCTAACTGGTTTATCTCGAAACCTACTTACCATGCTCCCAGCATGCGCAGTGTCAGGTATCGTATACAATAAAGTATATATAAGGTTTCCCACTACTGAAGCATATGGTATATTACTCATTTCCTTTCATTGTTCCTCACTATGAGGACACATCTTCAAGGTGAGTTTTATTCCATGTTGCATCGATAAGAACCCTCTTTTAGAATAATCCATCTTAAATCGCTTTAAAATTTTATCTATATAGAGGGCTTGGGAAAAACTTATCATTCTCTTCGATCTATCCCAGTAGAGTCGAATCTAAAGAATATAGGTTTCTTCTTCCAAGTCTTTCATGGAGAAATTACTCGAAATCCAAACTTTCACAGAACTGAGCATTCCCACATCATTTCCTATTAGTAGAATGTCATCTACATATAGTACTAAGAATGCGATCTTGCTCCCACTAACCCTCTTGTATACACAAGGTTCCTCTTCATTTTGCACTTTGACTGCCTCATCAAAACGAAGGTCCCAGCTACATAAAGACTGCTACAGTCTATTTCATGAAGTCTACATCCACCATTGATAGGTCATTGGTCGCGGGTCGGTCTCTTGTTTATCACCTGGAACCTCGTGGAAACCCAGTTCCTCCAAGTGCATAAAACTATACCTCTCAGGTAATTGAGACACCATACTAGACCTACGAGGTGGTTGTACTTGTGTTTCAGAAGGTTCGGTTCCAATTTCTTGCACAGGTGTCTCCTGAGGAGTTTCATTATATTCTTCCAAAGAAATATTTCCACCTGCTCCGCCTTCCTGAATGACCTCTTCTTCCAGGAAGTGTGCATGCAAAGCAATAACGATCATTTGATCTTTGGGCATGTAGAATATATAATCCATCGTCTCAGATGGGAATCCAATGAAACGTCTCCTCATGGACCTAGCATCCAACTTCTCCACCTTAGTCTTCTAGACATAGGCGGGACATCCCCAAATCCTAATGTGATTAAGACTTGGTTTCCTGCCCTCCCACATCTCATGTGGAGTTTTAGGAACGGATTTGGAAGGACATCTGTTCAAGATACATGCAGCAGTCAGGAGTGTATACCCCACAGGTAAATCAGTAAGTTAGTATAGCCCAGCATGGAACGGACCATGTCCAACAAGGTCTAGTTCCTTCTTTCTGACACACCATTTAACTGAGGAGTGCTTGGAGGTGTTAGTTGTGATACTATTCCATGTTCCTTCAGGAACTTGTCAAACTCCATACTCATATCCTCTCCACCTCGGTCCAACCGAAGTACTTTGATATGATTTACAGTTTGTTTCTCGAACAGGGCCTTAAATTCCTGGAATTTCTCAAAGTCCTCGGATTTATGTTTCATTAAGTATACATAACCATACCTAGTATGATCATCTGTAAACGTAATGAAGTACTGATATCCGTCACGTGCTGCTTCCAAACCACAACATACGTCGGTATGGATTAATCCCAGTTTATCAGTGGCTCTTTCAAAAGTCCCTGTGAAGGGGGACTTAGCCATTTTGCCTTTAAGGCAAGATTCACAAGTAGGAAAGGGATCTGATCCCAATGGACCCATAAGTACACCTTTTTCCATTTTGTAAACCTTGGTTTGACCAACATGACCAAGTCTAAGATGCCATTTCAAAACTTGATTGGTTTCATCCCTACCACGTTTCCTAGTCATAGTATTCACAATTACTTTGTTACTGAGGTTTAGATGATACAGTCCATTTAACAATGTAGCATTACCCACTAGTTTATTTCTGAAATAAATTTTGCAGGAACCATCACCAATGAAAAATGAAAAGCCTTTTAGGTCTATGACCGGAATGGATACAATGTTTTTATGCCCCTTGGGCAAAACAAGTACATCTTCTAAAGTCAGAACAAAACCGGATTCTAAACCCAAAAGAAGTGATCCTATGTTGGTTGCCTCAACACTATGCCCACTTCCGACAGTGATCATAACTTCTCCATCTCCAAGCTTCCTACTTTGTTCCAGATCCTGATTCACGGTACAAATATGAGAACTAGCATCAGAATCCAGTATCCAGGAAGTAGAAAATACAGTAGCAAAACAATTTGTTTCCAAAACTAAAAGTTCTGTACCTAAAGTGCCATGAAGAATCGGACAGTCTCTAGCCCAGTGGCCCAGCTCACCGCACTTGAGACAAGCGTCCTTCTTCTTGCTCTACGGAACCATTGGGGCCTTGGCCTTTCCCTTGAAGTCCTTGAATTGTGGTCCCGTCTGCTTCTTGGTCTTTTTCTTCTTGTTCTTAGACCTCCGAGGTCCAGAAGAAATCATAAGGGCAGACTCCTTCATCCGCGGAGTCTTCATCTGAGACTAAGCGGTCACCAGATTGTTTATTAGCCCTGCTAAGTTATATGCAATCTCATTGCAGTTGAAGTTCATAACAAACTGTGAGAAGGAATCAGGGAGAGACTATAGGATAAGGTCGGTTTGGAGAGAAGTATCTATTTTAAAATCAAGAGCCTCCAATCTCTCGATCATGGATATCATTTTGAGGACGTGTTCCCCAACCTTCTCATCTTCCTTAATCCTTGCACCGAACAGTTGCTTGGATATCTCATATCTAGCAGTTCGACTGTGCTCACCATAAAGCTCGGTTAAGTGAGATAGAATCTGCCTAGCAGAAGTCATTTTCTCATAAGCTCTCTGAAGCTCATTAGACATAGAAGCCATCATGTAAGCACGGACTTTTACGTCATCCTTAACTCACTTTTCGTGGTTTTCAATCTCTTCCTGATTGGCTCTTGTCCGCACTGGAGGCGCCAGAATATTCGTCTCCAAGACATATCCCAGTGCCTCTATACTGAGGACTATCATCAGATTGCGGAGCCAATCCACAAAGTTAGGTCCGATCAAGGTGTTCTTTTCTAGTAGAATTGCGAGTGGGTTCATTGTCATATTGAGAGTTATGTCTGCATTAAGTCCGATTGATTAATTAGTGACTCGTTCAATAATGATCTGAGTATATCATTAAGGTCTTTTCTATTCTTGTTACCCAGCTCCCACTATTTTTATCGGAATAACACACTCCCATGTGAAATCCGGAAGTATCGTCGCTCTACTTCATAGTGGTGATCGAGTTCTCTAAAAATCTTAATAGAGGACAACCGAATAGGTTTCTAGTCTATTAATTTTCATAAAGTGGTGTCCAACACCAACCCATCTAATGGATGATTCGATCTTCTTTTTCCCCTTGTTCACTCCCCTCAACCTATACGGTTTCTATGGTTCGTGAACAAGTTAAGTTTATACCATCGACGCAAATCAGTTTCACAATTGAATCTTATCCGGCAACCTATCAGGTTTCTAGGGATAAAATTTGCTCCAACCGAAGGCATCTAGTGCGCTCCCGGTAATTTATCCGTCCTCCCCCAATGACTACCCCGATAATTCAGAAGCATAGCACATTCGGTTTGGATTTCAATTTCCCAAAAGCTCGATGGAGGGAAGGAAAACCTTGAAACCTTATAAACTTAATAATTTGTTGTGGGAGAATTATCGCGATTAATGTTACACTTTGCACATTAATTCAATTAAGCGCGTTTGTGGCATTCATACAATATGAAACAACCATTCACAACCTAGTTGCTACCAACATGTGGTTCATGGACCGTTCCTAGAAAATAAAAACTTCGTAATCTAATTACAAGTCTTCGTCTTGAATCTTCGTCTTCTCGGAATGGATCTTCCTCCGGTCTTCATCATTACATATAAATTTTACAGTGAAAGTTGCACCCTAGATACAAATGTTTCTAGTAAAATAAATAGGCTCAAAACGGCCTTTACAACCCAATCGAATAAACCGAACAATTCAAAACTAAGTCCACGAACCACATCCCCATTCAAAAGCATTCATCCAATAAATACTATATAAACAGAAAGCGTAGAGATACATTGATCCAATCAACAATCCGAACTGATCCAATCAATTCACACAACCGGTAATATGAAAAACGTTCAAATAATTCGGTCACCCACAAATATTCCAATTAGTCAAATTTCCCTTATAAAATGAAATACCATAAATCATTTTAATCATATTAAATCTAATTTAACATGCGGGAGATTAATTTTCAAGAATACACGAAAAAATCGAGTCGGGGCAAAACTGGCCTGCCTGGCCGAGTCACCCTCGGTAGCCTGCCGGCAGACATGCCTTATCGCGAAAGGCATGGTCGAGTCATGCTCGGCAGCCTGCCGGCCAAACAGGGCCCGTTGTTAGGCGTATTTTTATGCGCTTATTTATCATTATTTTATATTCATCTTGAGCCTAAATCTTCATAAATGAGCTTTTAATGCACTATTCTTTTATGTTTTGCTGGAAATTGGAGTCTGAAAGCTCGAACGACGAAAAATGGGCGAAAACGGTAATTTTTGGCCAGGGGCCGCGGCACAAGGAGAGCGGTCCGCGGCACACGTAGGTGACCAGAAAGCGCCGAACCCACTGTACCCTGAGCCGCGGCACAGCCTAAGTGAGCCGCGGCCCAGGAGGAAAATATGCGCCCAGGCATCCGGCGCTGAGCAGTAGGGGCCGCGGCACAGATTAAGTGAGCCGCGGCCCACATGGTGGTTTTGGATGAGCCTTCCGCGTTTCTTCGCCGTTTTGGAGCCTGTTCTCGACCTAATCACACGGACGCGTTTTGGAGGCTGAGGACGACTATAAATAAGCATTGAAGGGCTGGAGAATGAGGATCATCAAATCAGAGGAAGACATCGCGGGGTCGACGAACTCAAGGAGGAGATTTGTGGGCGACGACAAGACCACGGATCCCCTACGGTTTTTCTTAATTTTTCCGCATCTTAGTTTCTAGATCTATTCGAGTAGGATTTTGATTGTAGCCGATTACATGACGGTTTGATTTATTTATTATTATTTCAATTCATTCGTTATTCTATTGAATTGGATTCTTCTTACTGTTCTTAATGCTTTTTAATTGTCTGGCCAACAGTTGAATTGTTTGGATGTCTTTATGGATTCAGGAGATGAAATTTAGGCATAGTTCTTGTGAGACGAATCATAATTTTCGTGAGATAGGAATATACTCATGGGAATTGTGAAGCCTATTTATTGTGGGAATTCTTGAACTATTTTAGCTGTTAATTATATAATTCGAATAGGGATATATCGAGTTAATAATTCGTAGTATTTTCTATCGACCTTGGGAAAGGCTTTAGAATAATTTAGGAATTCCTGGCTTACAATCAATTGAATAAAAGTGAATTGAATTGAATAAAAATCATTCCTGATTGTTTGAAGTGAAAATCATAATCCTACACCCTTATTATTATTATTTTTACTATTATTATTTATTATTCTGAAATTAGTTTAGTAATAAATTCCATATAATTGTTCTTCAAATAAAATTGTGAGTTGACTATATTTTGGTACTTAGTGAAATCAGTCCTCGAGGAAACGATATCTTATTCATCACTTTATTACTTGTTGACACCGTGCACTTGCGGCATAGTGTGAGGGATTTCCTCACAACAAGTTTTTGGCGCCGTTGTCGGGGACTGATTTTTCGCTAATATCAATACCAAGCGACTGTAATTTTAATTTGAAGATTTCTTTAATCTCTTTATTTTTATTATGTTTTCCTTTGATTATCGTGACCCTTGGCATTTCATAAATCCCAATGTTCTTAATAATTTGCCTAATAGGGTCAGTCAGCCCCCTCCCCCAAAACAAAATACCATGCTTGAACAATGTGTAGACGCTCTCAATAATCCTGATAGTACCCCTCTTGAGCGAGAATGTGCAAGTTGTGGTCTTGAGATTCACTATGGTTATTTTCCAGCTCATTGCTTTAGTAGTGAAGTTGAGGGGGAGGTTGAGAAGAAAAACATGCTAAGTTTTAGGGTCGATCCCCCAGCACCTGATAATTACATAAAGTGTGATGAGCTTGTAGAAGAAGTTACCATTGATGATGTTTCCAAATAAATTTCATTAAATTGTCATCAAACTTCGAATAATAAGGTGAACACTTATGTGCCAAAAATTTTATTAACGGTGCCGCGCATAATTTTTCCTAAATCCATAATGGGAGAGATTGACCCCATTACTTTTGATTTTGTTGAGGCTGCTTCTTTGAGTTCGAATGTGGTTGTTCATGATATGTCTTTATTATCTACCCATTCGAACTCTGCTTATTTTTTCATGCCTTATCATTATTATATTCTTCCACTATTTCTTGGTTGTCAGCATAATTATTCTTACTCATTATTTTTGGCAACCAGGCATGAACCAATGCCTCCCTTGTGGAATAAGAGACTTATAGATTGCAAGAAGGGGGCATTTGGCAATCTCCCTAGAAAGAAGCCACGTTAAATTCTTTTTGCCACGTCGTGCTCAAGACGTAAAATAGAGCGCTTGATGGGAGGCAACCCATCATTTTTACTTGCTTTCTAGTTAGTTGTTTTTTTTGTTTTTTTTATTTTTTTTTTTCGTTATCAATTTTTTTTCTTTGTTTTGTTATTTTGTTTGGATTCGTGTATTCTTGTGGCCCTGATTTCTCTAATATTTTGTTTTACCCCAATGAGTATTATCCTTCATATTCTAGTCTTTCTTGACTTAATGTCTATTGATATTTCATGACTGGAGACTAAGTTTGGGGGTCCCTCGTGATGTTGGGCATTAGTTGAAGTATGGATTGACAGACGATTCCACTCAGACATGTGCTGGCGTTCAAGAGGACATTTGGAATAAGATTCACTTTTCCTTATCTCTTTTATTTTCACATGTATTTGATTGTTGATGATTTTATGTGTAGTGGAATAAATCGAAGCATGCGATATTTTCTTAAATTTTCTTGGTTATAAATTGCGATTTCATCATTGCTTTATTGTCCTTGCATGCTGTTGATAGTTTTTGTCAAAACCGTGATTTTTTCGTGAATTTTTCGTGCTTCCGTGTGTAAAACTGATGTTACGATACTGATTCCTCTTGGAAGAAACGGTTGAGTTTTAGTCGAGTTGCAGTCAGAGATATCTGCTTCTGTTGAGTATTCAATTAGGTCCGAAATTTTATCATTTTTGTAAAAATTTTAGCAGATAAGAAAGGAGACATACGTGTTTTCAAATCACTGTTTATACGTTTGGTTAAACTTTTCGCGTAGCTAGTCGTCCAGTAATATGAGTCTTGTTGGCACTTGGATTGAGTTTAGAGTCGGACAGTTTTTCCCAAGAAAAGTCAAGATATTATTTGTTCTATGATGGGAAGTCTAGTAACCGAGGGTATTCACGTGACCCGTTGTTTACTCTCGCGTAAAACGACGACCCTGAATAGACTAATGGATTAGAGTTATCGCATGTTCCGATGATGGGGAGCCTATTAACCGGGGGTATTCACGTGACCCGTTGTTTACTCTCGCGTAAAACAGCGACCTTGAATCGGACATGCGGGAATAGCTATTCGAGTTGTTTCACCGTTGTGGAGGGGAACTTAGTAACTAGAAGCATCCATGTGCCCCATGAGTGTCTTTTACGTCAAACGGTTCCCCAATACACGAGAATGGAAATCCACCCTAGGATCATCCCGATGAAATATCCCGAGAGCCGAAACCTAGTGGTTAACTCGAATCATATTATTGATCATACATAAGGGAATGCTGTCCTAGGAGTAATTTTGATAATGAAACTCTTGAATTTTGCCACTAGACTGTGGGACTGGGCGAATTGGCTTGTTTAATCTAACCCTTCATATTGACGGTCGGTTAAATTCACGGTTGTTAATCTTTGAGCTTGATTTTCTTCAGGAACGATTGATTAGGACTGGAATTGGTTACTTAGTGGAATCAGTGTCCGTGAATGTGACTCACTAATACGATACTCGTGTTATTCTTTGAGATTTTCAGGGTAGTATTGATTAAGTTAAACACTCTGGATTTGCACGATCATTCACGATACTATTTTATTTGAAAAATGATTTTTGCTTGAGGACAAGCAAAGTCTCAAGTTTGGGGGTATTTGTTAGGCGTATTTTTATGCGCTTATTTATCATTATTTTATATCCATCTTGAGCCTAAATCTTCATAAGTGAGCTTTTAATGCACTATTCTTTTATGTTTTGCAGGAAATTAGAGTCCGGAAGCTCGAACGACGAAAAACGGGCGAAAACGGCAATTTTTGGCCAGGGGCCGCGGCACAAGGAGAGCGGGCCGCAGCACACGCAGGTGACCAGCAAGCGCCGAACCCACATACTCGAGCCGCGGCACGCCCTAAGTGAGCCGCGGCCCAGAGGAAAATATGCGCCTGTGCATCCGGCGCTGAGCAGTAGGGGCCGCGGCACAGATTAAGTGAGCCGCGGCCCACATGGCGGTTTTGGCTGAGCCTTCCGCGTTTCTTCGCCTTTTTGGAGCCTGTTCTCGACCTAATCACACGGACGCGTTTTGGAGGCTGAGGACGACTATAAATAAGCATTGAAGGGCTGGAGAATGAGGATCATCAAATCAGAGTAAGACATCGCGGGATCGAAGAACTCAAGGAGGAGATTTGTGGGCGACGACAAGACCACGGATCCCCTACGGTTTTTCTTAATTTTTCCGCATCTTAGTTTCTAGATCTATTCGAGTAGGATTTTGATTGTAGCTGATTACATGACGGTTTGATTTATTTATTATTATTTCAATTCATTCGTTATTCTATTGAATTGGATTCTTCTTACTGTTCTTAATGCTTTTTAATTGTCTGGCCAACAGTTGAATTGTTTTAAATGTCTTTATGGATTCGGGAGATGAAATTTAGGCATAGTTCTTGTGAGACGAATCATAATTTTCGTGAGATAGGAATATACTCATGAGAATTGTGAAGCCTATTTATTGTGGGAATTCTTGAACTGTTTTAGCTATTAATTATCTAATTCGAATAGGGATATATCGAGTTAATAATTCGTAGTATTTTCTATCGACCTTGGGAAAGGCTTTAGAATAATTTAGGAATTCCTGGCTTACAATCAATTGAATAAAAGTGAATTGAATTGAATAAAAATCATTCCTTATTGTTTGAAGTGAAAATCATAATCCTACACCCTTATTATTATTATTTTTATTATTATTATTATTTATTATTCTGCAATTAGTTTAGTAATAAATTCCATATAATTGTTCTTCAAATAAAATTGTGAGTTGACTATATTTTAGTACTGAGTGAAATCAGTCCTCGAGGGAACGATATCTTATTCATCACTTTATTACTTGTTGACACGGTGCACTTGCGGCATAGTGTGAGGGATTTCCTCACAACACCCGTGTCGCCAGACACGCTCGGGTCATCCTGCCTGGCACGGCCCGTGTTGCCTGACACGGTCGGGTCGTCTCGACAGTGGCCTACAGACTACCAGACACGGCCCGTGTCGCCCAGGACACGGCCGAGTCACCGTGGCAGCTTCCTGCCCTTGTCCGAAAAAATCGTTCGATGACAATTTGGAGCTAGATTTTCGACCGGATATCTAATATCAATACTTTTCGACTTTCATTTCTTCAATATAAATCATATTTCCCAGAAATTTAAGATTTATATTTAGACAAACTTACGAAAAATATAACTATAACGAACGTAAAACATATACTATGATTATGACTAAAATGATTCCAAATCATTCACCATCTAATCGAGAATTCCAAATGCCAATATCGTATATACGATCGCAAGACCTACGCTCTGATACCACTATTGGGATTCGGTGCCTAAATCGAAGGCCCAGTGGAAGCGGTAAAACGAAAATTAATTCGATCTGAATCCCTACGAGGATCGATCGAGCTACGTATATACGAATATTAAACAAAATCACAAGAGATATAAAAATTCACTCTTGTAGTCCGTTGATTAAATGGATTCCTTATCTTGAGCTATTCCCCAAGCTTTAGATTACTTTTCCTACGATCCAATCCGCTCCAAGCTCTTGGATGATCCAACGCCGAAAGTACCGCGTCTCTACTTGCCACGCGCCGAAGAAACGAACGGAACGACGATCACCTTTCTATCCTCCAAGGATACGGCTAGAGCTAGGATGATGAAGCTTTCTATTGTGATTATAACACTCTAAGTGTATAACTCACTATCTCTCTTTGATTTCTTGATTTTTCTCCAAGAACAAATGAAGAAGAAGATGAAGACTAATGAGAAAACAATTTTCTCTCTCTCACTCACACAACTCACGGATGAATACAATGAATAGGGAGGGTGAGTTAGTCTTCTCTTTTATTCTTTATGACAATCAATCAAATCACATGAACTCACCTTTTCCAAATAAAAAAGAGATTCTATGTCCCCTTAGATAAAATAATTCATGATTTAAAATCATGAAGTCTTCCACCACATTAGGTGGAAGACAAGGGGGCGGCCATCTAGAAGGGAATCGAAGAGTTCGGTTCATTCCGGACTCTTGTGAGTCCAAACAGATAAACTTCGATTCCATTCCGATGTATTTATATCGATTAATTAATCATATCAAATACATAATAACATAATTAATTAATCCAAGAAATAATTATATCCATGAATTAAATTAATCACCCAGTAATTTATTTAATTCATTAGGCCGTAAATTAATTTATCTAATAAATCAATTTAAACATCCAATGTCCCAAACTTAGATATCCAATATCTAATATTCATAATGAGAGAATAAGCTCGATTCATTCCGTCGTCAATCTTATTGCGTGACTCGGTAGGTCCGTCTCAGTCAGCAATGAGAGGAACCAAAGAGTAGTAGCACCACCTAGCCAGCTTAGCACCCTACACTGTACCCCAACTGAGAACGAATGATGGGATCATTCAAGAACCATTCTGTCGTGAATACCAGTAAATGTATAAACCTTTCTTTCACATATCCCGATAAAGTTATAGGGTCACGGTCAGTCAAACCCTATCTGTACTTGACGCTATGCATGTGTTAATGCAATTCGAGATCATCGAGCTCTCGTGTATCTAATACAAATAGCTCCAATGCTTTGGCCAAATACTTATGATCTCATCTGCCAATAACCGCATAGGACTTATAACCCTTTCACTAACAGGAGAAAGAATTCTATCTTGGTATTCAGAAGGACCTGCTACTTGCCCGTCAAGATGCACATCGAGGTTGACCCCCGCCTTCCGGTTTATAGGGTCGAACTATTCTAATGAAAATCTTGACGCCACAAGCATATCCCTACTAAATCCTCAAGTAGAAGGTTCACGAATACCTATCACAACCTTTCGATTCCGTCATTGACTGTCCGATAGTGAAATCCGTGTGACGAATCGAGGGTGAGTCAGTTCGAGTATACTAATCCAATTAGCATACCTATAACGTGTGCTCCCACTAACCATTAGTGCTCGACAGGCACTCTCCATGTCAAAGAACACGTCATACAAGTCTTCACATAAACTTAATGCCCAGTCAAGTTTCATCGAATTGCGAACGATTAAGTATTTGAGCTATAAACCTTTCCAGTGCCGATCCCCTTATCCAATAAGAAGTGGAATGTTTTGCTCTCAAATACACGGACTAGTTTCTATATATATATATATATATATATATATATATACATTTACGAGTCAGGAATGCCAGTAATTTCCAGTAAATAAAGAAACATTCATTGTCTTATATTAATGATATACATAATAACAAGTACAATGCCCTCACTCAACATCCTCTGAGTGGCATTCGAGGGTATACTCCTAACAGATACTGCTCTGGAGTTCTTCCCACCCTTGGATGGATGCGGAGGACTCTTGAATGAATGAAGGATGACTGGGCTTTGTGGGGCCCACTACTCTTGTGCTCTGTGAAACTACCAGAGACTTTCTGCTTCTTGGACTCTGAGAACTTTTCCATAACTGCTTCTTTTATTTCATATGACAGAGCTTTGTCTTGGTACTGACGGAGAGTGGTGCATTCAAAATCTGACATGTACCTCTGTATCTCCGACTTCATTCTCATATCAAAAGTGAATCATCATTGCTGCGTCGGTTCTAACCAGGTGTCGTACAAACGACGGATGTTGATTAAATGTCTTAATCACCTGAGCCACCGGCACATCCGAAGGCTGTGCGGAGAAAAATTCTCGAACCTTAGCTTCTCTAACCGGACGAGGGCAGTACTAAGCTTTCATCATAAGTTTGAACTCTCCCCAATCGGCATCATGATCAATAGGTCGGATGGCTTCCCACCACTCGGACACTTCTCCTGTTAGAAAATACTGGGCAATGAGGGCTCTCCGGCCCTCTGGGCAGTTAATCCCGGCAAATACTTTCTCCAGTTCTCTCAACCAGTGATCCCATGTTGGTGTCTTAGAAAAACCATCGAATTTTGATGGGTGCATCTTGGCCACCTCCTGAAGCCATCTGTTTCCTCGATTTCCCAAGTCTGGGATGCCTTGCTGTCTTTCCCCCGACTGCAATCTCACCGCCACTTGCATTTTGGCCACTACTTGAGCAAATTGGGTCATCTGGTTGACCACTTGGCATAGTATGTCGGGAATGGCAGGATTGGCATTTGTCTCCACTGTCTGATCTCTTTCATTGTTAACGGACTCTTGCTGTTCGCCAGAATTGGAGTTAGCCTGATTTGACAGCGAATCAGGAACAGAAGGTGGAGCTTCCCTTTCTGCATTTCTACGTCCGCGTCCACGATCGCGACCACATCCACGTCCTCCTCTCATCATACTGTAAGCAATAAATACTCAATATGCAGGGAACAACATGTTACGTATTTTTGTAAACGCAAGTGCACGTTTTCGTAAACAAGTAATAAAGTGATGAGTAAAGTATCGTTCCCTCGAGGACTGATGTACTAAGTACCAATTTATTGGTATTTCTAATTTTATTTGAACGACCGAAAAAATTGTGGTTAAGTAGCTATAGAAAAACGAACAACTATAATATACAAGGAAATCAATTATCCGATAGAAAGAGATCAAATATGAGAAGAATCTAGGATTAAGAATTCACCTCGATTAATCCAAATTCACCTTGATTTATATAATTTATGTAATTTCCCAAAATTGAAAGCAAATATCTAATTTAATCTAATGCCCCTTCTGAGGTCAGTAGAATTTTCCAAAGCGAATAATTCACTCTATTCCTAGGTGAGTTGGTTCGACATTAGCCAAAAAGTTCTATAATCTTCAAAACATCGAGCTTCATAATTCTTATGAGTATATTCTTATCTCACAAGACAAAACGGTTTTCTCCCAATAATCACTACTCAGTATTCTCTTCCGATGCAAGTTAAGCAGCTTGAATAATTCAATTATTGGCCACACAATTGAAAACATTAAGAACAATCGGGGAAAACTCAATAGAAAAGGGAAAACTTTCAATAGTGAAAAATCAAGAATAAATTCATCGTAATCTCGATTTCATCTCAATCCTAGAATAAAGGGGTCTAGCCCGACATGCTAGAAAACAATACATAAATACTTGAATTAAACATAAGGTTGAAGAATTTCAAACACAATTGAAGAACTTGTCCTCCTCCGTTATCTAGTCTTCGTTCTCTTCTGCTAGGTATTCTCCTCTTCTTCCTTCGATGATTTCTTTTCTGACCTTCTCTAGGCTTTTATAACCATCTCCTACCTCCAAAACGCGTCCGAGTATTAGGTCTAGTCCACGTCCAAAACGGACAAAATCGCGAGGTGAAAAAAGGCTTCCCGCCGCTGCGGGCCGCGGCCCTAGCCATGCCGCTGCCCAAGCCTGGGCAGAAAATCAGTACGGGCCACGGCCCGTAGAGAGTGTGCTGCGTCCCCCGGTACAGTTTGTGCCGATTTTCTCTATGTTGTGCCTGTGATGCGGTGCGATGCGGCCCTCGACCGAAAAATGTCGTTTTTGGCCTGTTTTTCTTTGTTCGAGCTTCAGGACTCTAATTTTCTTCAACACATGTAAACATAATGCATTAAGAGCTCATTTATGCAGATTTAAACCCAAAATGGAGATAAAATAATGACAATAAAATGTACAAAATAACATATAACAAATACCCCCAAACTTAAGTCTTTGCTTGTCCTCAAGCAAAAATCAATTTCAAGCAGACTACAAGTATCGTGGTATGTCGTGCAAATCCATAGTGCTCAACTAATTAATACTACCCTGAAATCTCAAAGAATATTATGAATATCATACTAATGAGTCACATTACGGATAATGATTCCTCAAGGTAACCATTTTTAGTGCTAATCTTAGCTCATGAAGAAAGTCAAGGCTCAAAGATCAACAAACGTGAATTGAGCCGACCGCCAATATGAATGTTGAGGTTATAACAAGCTAACTCGCCCAGTCCCACAGCCTCGTGACACAAACAAAAGAATTGCAGCATAAATGACATTCCCCGGAAAGCATTCCCTCTTATATAATAATTATTATGATTATAGGAATAACGAGCTAACCGCTAGGTTTTGACTCCCGGAATGTTTCATCGAAAGAATCCTAGGGTGGATTACCATTCTCATGTATCAGGGGACTGTTTGACGTAAAAGATACTCATGGGGCTCGTGAATGCTCCTAGTTACTAAGTCTCCCTCTACAACGGAGAAAAAAACTTGATTGCCTCTGTTTGACACGTCCGAATTAAGGTTGATGTTTTACGCGAGTGTAAATGACGGGTCACGTGAATACATCCGGTTACATGGCTTCCTATCATCGGAAATGCGATTTCTGAACAATTAATCAACTCATAAACATGTCTATTCAAGGTTGTCGTTTTACGCGAGTGTAAACGACGGGTCACGTGAATACACCCAGTTACTAGACTTCCCAACCTAGAACATGCAAGGTTGCTCAAATTTTGGGGAATTAAAACTGTCCGACCCAATGCCTAATCGTAGATACTTAATTGAATGCTTACAAGACTAATGTTACTAGACGACTAGACAAGTGAATAGCTCCACTAAACATATAGACAATGGCTCGTGTAATATAGACACTACAAACACGTATGTCTCATTTCATAAATGCCAAAGCTACCACAATGAGGCAAAAAAATCAGACCGACATGAATACTCAAGGAAAAGAAATATAACATAATGTGAACTTGACTAAACTCATCCGTTTCTTCAAATAGAAATTAGTATCATATATTCGGTCTTACACAAGGCTGCATGACATACTTACGAATGTCAACAATATCCAGAATACCATAGAAGACAAGCAAGAGAAGCTAAATAAATAACAACTAAAAATTAATCCCCCCCTCCAAACTTGAGAAGTACATTGACCCCAATGGACGACAAATGAGTATAAGTAAAGGACAGGTCAAGTACTCCCCTGAATGAAAGTAAGCTCAGGCACTGGCATCAGCCTCGTCAGGTGAATTCGGTGGTGTAGATGGCCTGGTCGGAGGGATGAATGGTCCGTCTGGTGGAGGATATTGTCTGTCCACACTGCTAAGTAATCCCGATGGTAAGCGTCCCTCGCAGCTAAGCGCCTCTCAGCACGCCGATTGGCCCGTCGGACCTGCTCGTACATCTCATGTCGCACAGCTGCGATCATACTGTCTCGCTCTGCTCGCATCTCCTCCCTCAAGCCGTCAAACATCGCATGTAAAAGGTGATCTCTCGTTGGGGGTGGAGTAGACTCCGTCTGATCCTTTGTATCCGTCGGCGGGTCATAAGTCAGAAGAAGAGGCTCTGAGGAGTGCTCATGTGGCTCATCTAAAAGAAATCCTCGTCCTTACGGGTGTGCCCGCGCGCCACCCCACTGGTCGAAATGCAAAATTATGCGATGGTCAATCGGACCCTGGGGTGCGATAGTAGGCTCGTCATCCGACCAGATCACACCCGACTGGCGGCATAAGGTACAGATCAGAGAGGGATGCCTTAGTCCCGTGTTGGTGCCTCCCTGGATGCATAGGAGAATGGATCGGGCTAGACGTGGGGCCACATCGAATCGAAGACCGGACGTGATGGCATAGAGCAGTCGAGCGCGAGGCAGCAAGACAAAGCGGATCTGCGAAGTAGGGTCAACCCGCGAGCATAGGAAATATAGCCAAGCTCGCCCTAGACGACTGAGACGGGAGCTCTTAAAGAAGAAAGTTGCGGACCCCGGGACACGCGTCTCCCAAATGGACTCCGGCTGAGTAAGTGCGCCCAACAATGCCTCCCTCGTGAGGCTACCTATTGTCTGCGTGAACGCCGATTCATCTATCTCGGGTAGCTCGTATAAACTCCGAATTGCTGCAGAGAAGTCAACCATCTGACCACGGACAACGACCTCAGTATGGATATCCGGTCTCCCCAACATATGTCCTCCGTGCATATGGTGTAGCAAAGCGCTGGCGTAGAATTCATGCTATAGAGATGACGGCCGGTTCGGGCTGTCCCCATTTCGGTGATCATGGGTAATAATTCGTCGTCTTGGGGGGCGGGAGTGAATCCCCTCTTAGGAATGATGGGCCGCGGACGAATTCTTTCATTAAAGAGTCGATGGACTTCAGGGTCAGAGAATTGCTAGAATTGCCCATCCGTCGGGTTTTGAGAGGTTTCCCCTCTCGGGGGGATGATCGAGTCCTAGTCCTAGTGGAGCTCAACTTTCTATTTCAAGCCATTGCGAATTCCTGGAAAATAAAAACAGGATATCAGATGACTAAATGGTATAACAAGGCACCAACCATAACTTTATAATGTGTGAGAAACGAATGTAGCGTTAAAAACTCTCACTTTCATATGAGGGACATGATGCGAAAATTTACTCAAAAATGAACATAAGGGCTGGGGGAACATATTATTCAGATAATCTTATTCGTTGCAAAAAGATTAGAGATGTTTAGATCAAACACGTTTCACTGGGGTATTACATCAAACACTTGGCGTGTGTAAACATAAATGAAGAACAAAAATAATCATTAGTGAATTCAATCGCCAACAACATACAATATCGCAGAATTTCATGACAATACATGAAACACAATCAACATCAATCGATAATCTTAATACTTTCCGATCAAAATCTTGATAGAACTCAGGAAAAAAAAAACAAATTCATCAATGAACGTAATAAAAATTACCCCACTTCTCAATCCTTGCAATTTTTAGAAAATAACTTAAGGAATATGGATTACCTGGTGTTGGATCAAAGAAGATAAGAAGAAGAATTGATTTGAGCAAGGTGACCTGCACCGCGGAAGAAGAAGGGTTAGAGAAGAAAACCTGTTTCGGCCGAATGACTTCCTTCATGCCCTGCCCGTTTAAAAACTTTCATCAGGGGCCGCGGCACGTAGCAAGTGGGTCGCGGCCCACAGTACAGGTTGTTTTGGCGTTCAGGGTGTCTCGCAGTGTGTCGCGGCTCGAAGTACCAGTGCCGCGGCTTTCAGGGTAAGTGTGCCGCGGCTCGGAACTAGCATGCCGTGGCCCATAGTACAGTTAACTGGGCACCTTTTTGGGGCTTTGGCGTGCCGCGGCCTGTTCATAGCGTGCCGCGGCTCCTGGACGAGTGTGCCGCGTCCCAGAACTAGCATGTTGCGGCCCCCAGTACAGTGGGTTGAGCCGAAATTGGAGTCTTTTGCGTGCCGCGTCCCACTCTTAGTGCACCGCGGCCCTAACTGAAAATCTATCCTGGAGAGGTTCCTGCGAAGGTTTTTCAACTGAAATCAAATAAAACACGTGAGAAAAACACAGTAAAGCAAAAATGCTGGAAAAATAGACTCCTAAAATGAAAAAAAAACGAAAACTAAAGTCTACTACTAATACTCGGGTTGCCTCCCGAGAAGCGCTAAGTTTATAGACTTCAGCCGGACCTTTTGAAAATCAATTTGCTTTTCGCAAACACCATTTGGACTCTGCCAAGTCCATCGAACCGTTATTACGTGTTTTAAATTTTTTGACCATTAGTTTTAACCGTTCCACTTTTGGTTTGGACATCCAACGTTCTTTGCGAAAAGACTTGAACAATAGTAACTTCCCAAAACACCCATGTTGCAAATGACTTGGCAACCGTATCACTTCCGGCTTAGTTTTCTTTTCAACGGATGAATTTGCGGCGGCATTAGAATTTTTTAATGGTAGGCACACTTACCATCCAAATGCCTAAGATACGCGTTTCGTTCTAAATTTTTCTTAGATGTCGGCCCAACAGATTCTGAACATTGCGACAGAGAACTATTTCGGAGTGTGTCTTCCACAAAAATATCTAAGCTTTCAATTTGAGAACACTTCTCAACATCGCTTGGATACGGGAGAGATCGAAACACTTTGAATGTTACTTGTTCATCTTGAACCCGAAGCATCAATTCACCCTCCTGAACATCAATAAGGGTCCTACCAGTGGCTAAAAACGGTCTACCCAAAATAATCGGAATGTCATGATCTTCTTCCATATCGAGCATAATAAAATCAGCGGGGAAAATGAACTTATCAACCCTGACCAGGACATCTTCTATCACCCCTCTAGGATACTTAATGGATCAATTTGCTAGTTGTAAAGAGACCGTAGTAGACTTGGCTTCCCCAATACCTAATTTCTTGAAAATAGAAAGAGGCATAAGATTAATACTGGCGCCAAGGTCACACAAAGCTCTATCAAACGACAAGTTCCCAATAGTGCAAGGTGTTGTTGCCCAAAATATTTATCCGAAGATTAATACTGCTGGAAGACGGACAACAAACAACAATTTGCGGGAGCACTTCCGAGAGAAGATAAATAATACAAGATTTGCCGGGTTTGTTAGGCCCGGGCTTGAATGCTCTCGCGAGATGTTATTAATACAAATATTCATGGATACAAGTATTAATGTGAGAAATCTAGATACAATGAGTGTAAAAAGACTCTGTTAATCCGGCTCTTGAGCGAAGCTTGGTGTTCTTCGTCCCTGCCGATCGTCTGCTTGGTGAGAGAGGCCGGGAGAAGAAAGTACCGAATGATAGCTGTTGCCAAGAGTTGGAGATTGCCAAGTGCTGGGTGTTAATACTGTAATGTATACTGAAATCGTGATAATGCCAGAGCGTTGGCCGAGTGCAGGGTGCCTTGTATATATAGGGGCAGCCGGGTCTTGTCTTCTGGCGGGTGATCGCCTTTCGGCCATTATAATAATGGGGCGATCGTCTGCCGGCCAATATTATAATGGAGCGATCACCCGGGCTGTCGGGCTAAAGTCAAAGAAAGAGGCTGGCAGTTTGCCTAAAGTCCAAAGCTACAGCCGGCTGCCAGCTGGGCGGTCCAATGAAGAGCCAGCATGCGTCCGGAGTCAGTCACATGCGGCCCTACTGACAACTTTCGGCGGGCCTGTTGGCTGGTGGACGGATGCTGACAGGCTGTGGTCAATGATCCAAGATTCGCGGATCTTGTCTCGGATCTTGCACGTGGTGCCAGTCTTGAGGCTCGACCTTTGCCGACTGGATGGCCATCGGCCCTGATCGACATGAGGCGGTCGTCTCTAGCTGGTCATCAGAGGTCGCCATCGGCCAGTTGCTGAGGGTCGGAATTGGTCGGTCACCGAGGGTCGGTCGGCAGGTGTCGAGAGAGGATCGTCCGCTAGTCAGTCGCCAGGAGTCGGTCGCCGAGCACCGAGAGACGATCGTATTTGATGTCGATCGCTCGGCACCGGGACTTGTCCTGGGACCTTCGGTTGGCCGATTTAGCTTGTCCGCTGGGTAAAGGCTCGGCCGCCTGGTCGCGATTCGCCTTTGCTTTCAGCGTGGCTAGGTCGCCCGATCTCCGAGGCGATCGCCGGTCGGAGAGTGTAATTCTTGACACAACAATTGCCCCCCAGCTTGCTCCTATGTTGAAGACATGGGGCGAGGTGGTTCTTGCTGGCGATCGTGTAAGATGAGGACGGGCGATCTTGCTGAGCTGACTTAGGATTTCGGACTTGGGCTATCATGGTCGATTGGCTAGCTATCTTTCGGTCTTGTACCTGCAAAAACAACATTGGCCGATCCCCCTTGGAAACTTGGTGGTTTCGCTCGTTTGAGGAATCGTGCACAGTCGCGGAATTCGATGGACCGACTCCATGACCGTGTCTTGATGCGCGAAGACATTGAGTGTCTCGTGACTCACTTTATTATGAGGGTCCTCTGTTAGGCTGCGCCTCGCCTCGTATTTAAACGAAGGGCGTGCGGTCTCGGTCTAGAGGAGTCCTTGCGCGGGGCAGCGTTGGATGAATCAACTCCATCTCCGCGGCTTGTTTGGCTCTGCTTCCACCTTGGCCAACCATGAAGATGGCGAACCTCGACGGTGTATGTTGAGACGGGGGTTGTGGCACGTGTCGCTTTGTCCGGGTAGATCATCTTTAGATGGTGAACCTTGAGGGCGGGCGATCGTGTCCACTGATTAATGTTGGAGAGCCCTTAGACTACGCCGGCCTCGTATTTAAACGAAGGGCGGGCGATCTCGGCCGAAAGGGACCTTACATGGCCGAAGCAGCCGGTTCCATCGACTACCAGGACCATGGCTTCATGATGTGCGGTGGAGGCGATCGCGAGCCTTAGTCCCTCATGTTAAATGATGGACTGTAGGCGGTGAGCGAGTCCTCCGGCTCTGCTGGATAGTAGCGACCGAGCTGGGAGACTGGAGGTCGTCGCTCGGGCGCCGATCGCTCTACTCCTAGGCTAAGAAGAAGCCTTTGCCTGGCCAGGAAATCTGCGGCTCTAGCCCGGAAGGCTGCGTAGGTCGTCGGTTGGGTCTTCGTGAGATGCCTGAACATAGGCGAAAAACCCTGAAACCCTCCTAGGACCGCGTAGAGGGCGGTCTCATCGCTTACGGGCTCGCCGTTTAGAATGATCACGTCTACCCGGTCGATGTAGTCCGAGTCGGACTCTTCTTCTCCCTGCTTGATTTGCATCATGCGAAGGGGACCTTCTAGCCGGACGACCCTGGTGGCGAAGTACTCCGTGAAGGCGTGCGCCAGCTCGTTAAAGGAGCCAATGGACCGAGGTGGCATTGAGGTGTACCACCGGTGGGCGAGGTCGTCCAGCGTCATAGGGAACATTCAGCACCTGGTCGCGTCAGATGCCCCACACCCGGTCATGTAGATGTTGAATTTCCTCAAGTGTGTTTGGGGGTCCGATCGCCCCTCGTACACGGGTGTTTGCGGGGGAGCGATCCTGTGCTGCACGGGGGCGAGCTCGATGTCAATCGCGAGCGGCTCGCTTGGCTCGGCGATCGTCTTCATGGCGCCTGCCCTGGATTCCAGGAGCGCTTTCACGTCTTCGAGCTGACGTTGTAATGCGGCAATCGCCGTGGCTCGGCCGCTCGCTGATCGGCTTTGGGAGCGGGAGCCGAGGCGATCGTGTACCGATCTCCGGACTCCGCTGCTGCCGACCTCGGCTATTTGGCGAGCGGGAGCCAGTCGGCTGGGCTGCCTTCTGGGAGCCGGGTAGGCCGAGCTCCTGGTGACGGACTCAAACTCCGTCGTCTCGTAGGCCGGGCCGGATCGCCCGGCCGCGTGTCGGGTCACTGCCCAGGCGATCGAAGACAGAGGTGCCCCGGCTGCCGAGCGCCTCCTCTTGCGGACGAGAGCCTCCTGGCGATCGCTCGGCCAGTAACGCCTTGAGCTTCCGCTTGGACTTCCGGCGGGCGGCCGAGGGGGTGATATCAGGAGGCGCGTCGAGAGCACTCCGTCGCTCCTGTAGGACGGCCATGACCTCGTCGATCTGTTCCTTGGTTCGGAGCTGATCGAGCGAGAGGCTTGGGCCACCGTCCAGGGATGGGATCGAGCGTCTCTGACCGCGGCGGCTGCCTTCCACCATCGGCTGCGGCTCGGATTGGGACGGAACGGGGGGTTTGGCCAGCTGGTCAGCGGCTTTCTTCGATGCGGAGGCGGAAGACATGATTTCTGAAAGATTTCTTTGAAGTGCAGTGAGTGTCACTTCAAGTATCTGCCCCGAGAACAGTGAGTGTTCTTCGGGACAGTAGGTATAAAAATTTGAGGGTTAGATGCCCTCCTTCTAGCGCCAATTGTTGTTGCCCAAAATATTTATCCGAAGATTAATACTGCTGGAAGACGGACAACAAACAACAATTTGCGGGAGCACTTCCGAGAGAAGATAAATAATAAAAGATTTGCCGGGTTTGTTAGGCCCGGGCTTGAATGCTCTCGCGAGATGTTATTAATACAAATATTCGTGGATACAAGTATTAATGTGAGAAATCTAGATACAATGAGTGTAAAAAGACTCTGTTAATCCGGCTCTTGAGCGAAGCTCGGTGTTCTTCGTCCCTGCCGATCGTCTGCTTGGTGAGAGAGGCCGGGAGAAGAAAGTACCGAATGATAGCTGTTGCCAAGAGTTGGAGATTGCCAAGTGCTGGGTGTTAATACTGTAATGTATACTGAAATCGCGATAATGCCAGAGCGTTCGCCGAGTGCAGGGTGCCTCGTATATATAGGGGCAGCCGGGTCTTGTCTTCTGGCGGGTGATCGCCTTCCGGCCATTATAATAATGGGGCGATCGTCTGCCGGCCAATATTATAATGGGGCGATCACCCGGGCTGTCGGGCTAAAGTCCAAGGAAGAGGCTGGCAGTCTGCCTAAAGTCCAAAGCTACAGCCGGCTGCCAGCTGGGCGGTCCAATGAAGAGCCAGCACGCGTCCGGAGTCAGTCACATGCGGCCCTACTGACAACTTTCGGCGGGCCTGTCGGCTGGTGGACGGATGCTGACAGGCTGTGGTCAATGATCCGAGATTCGCGGATCTTGTCTTGGATCTTGCACGTGGTGCCAGTCTTGAGGCTCGACCTTTTCCGACTGGATGGCCATCGGCCCTGATCGACATGAGGCGGTCGTCTCTAGCTGGTCATCAGAGGTCGCCATCGGCCAGTTGCTGAGGGTCGGCATTGGTCGGTCACCGAGGGTCGGTCGGCAGGTGTCGAGAGAGGATCGTCCGCTAGTCAGTCGCCAGGAGTCGGTCGCCGAGCACCGAGAGACGATCGTATTTGATGTCGATCGCTCGGCACCGGGACTTGTCCTCGGACCTTCGGTTGGCCGATTTAGCTTGTCCGCTGGGTAAAGGCTCGGCCGCCTGGTCGCTGGTCGGCAGTTCTACCTTGGCTGCTCGGCAGTGGCTAGGTCGCCCGATCTCCGAGGCGATCGCCGGTCGGAGAGTGTAATTCTTGACACAACACAAGGTATAGTGAAACTTCCTGGATCTTTCAATTTAGGTGGAAGCTTTTTCTGCAAAATAGCGTTGCACTCTTCAGTTAATGCCACCGTTTCATATTCTTCGAGCTTTCTTTTGTTAGATAACATCTCCTTCATAAACTTCACATAACTCGGCATTTGTTCCAAAGTGTCGGCAAATGGGATATTAATGTGCAATTTCTTGAAAACATCAAGAAACTTAGAAAAATGCTTGTTTAACTTTTGCTTTTGCAGATGCTGTGGAAACGGGACTGGTGATACATAAGTAGGATGCGTGGCCGAGACTGCTTTAGGTTTGGGATTTGAGGACATGGTGGCCTCTACTTGAGTGGGATCCTCATCCTTCACTTTCTCAATGGGAATGATCTTTTCTTTCCTACTCTTGGACTGCTCGTATAGTTCCTTTCCACTTCGTAACTCAATAGCTTGCAGATATTCCTTGGGATTCGTTTCGATAGCACTTGGTAATACACCTTTGGATCTAGATGATAATAGATTTGCAATCTGCCCCATTTGAACCTCCAAGTTCCGAATAGAAGCGGAATGACTCTGTAGAGTAGTTTCCGTATGAGTCATGAATTGACTCGTGTTAGCCGCTATTTGAGCAATTGCATCTTCTAAAGAGACCTTCGATGGTTGAGGGGGGCTGCTATTGTAGCTGAGTGACTTGAGCTTGTGGGGGGTTGTTCAATGTTTGCCCGTTCCTCCATGAATGATTTGGATGATTTCGCCACCCTTGGTTGTAAGTGTTAGAATATGGGTTATTTTGACGATTTCCATTCCCCACAAATTGAGCTTGTTCCATATGAGATTGCTTAAATGGATTCCTGACTTGACATTCAGTGCTAGGATGAGACCCGTTGCACCAATTACATGTTTCCGTGGTACCGGTAGAAGGAGTGTGTGACAAAACTTGGAGTTGTTGAATTAGAGCTGCAACTTGAGCCGATAGCGTAGATAGTGGATCATTATCAAAAATTCCCATAACTTGCTTCGGATTCAAACGCTCAAAATGCCACTGATAAGCATTCGCCGCCATAGCTTCTAATAATGAATAAGCTTCGGCTATAATTTTGCCCATTAACACGCCCCCAGCTGCTGCATCCACTAGAGTGCGTGTAGAAGCACTCAACCCATTATAAAATGTTTGAATTTGCAGCCAATCCGGCAGACCATGGTGGGGGCATCTCCTTAGCAAGTCTTTATATCGCTCCCATGCCTCATGTAGCGACTCCATATTGTACTGTCCGAAAGTGGTTATCTCATTTCTAAGTCTTGCTGTCTTCGCCGGTGGAAAGAACTTAGCCAGAAAAGCTTGTGCTAACTCCGCCCAAGTTGTGATAGAGCCTGGAGGGAGTGAATTCAACCAGAACTTTGCCTTGTCCCTTAGAGAGAATGGGAAAAGCCGTAGACAAATGGCATCATCAGTAACACCGTTATTCTTGAATGTGTCACAAATCTCGAGAAATGAAGCAATGTGAGCATTAGGGTCATCATTAGCCAATCCGCAGAATTGGCTCGCTTGCACCATTTGAATGATAGCTGGCTTGATTTCAAAATTATTTGCTTGAATGGTCGGGCGCCGAATCCCCGAAAAATTTGCATTGATTTGTGGAAGTGCATAATCACGGAGAGCCAATGCTGGTTGAACCTGCTGAATTGGGTTGTCAATCCCTTGATTTCCAGTGTTGTCTCCCATGATATCCGTAATCAATAGCTCACGTCTTTCCTTCCTGTTTTTCTGCAGAGTACGTTCGAGTTCGGTATCCAACAGAAATAAACCTTCGTTACCTAATTTTCTCATGCACTAAATGAATTTCTGAAAGGAAACAACTGAAACCAAATTTACAAAAAAATAAAATAATGTTCAAATTAAGACTAAAAATACTGAAATTGATATTAGTAAGAACAATCAATCCCCGGCAATGGCGCCGAAAACTTGTTACGTATTTTTGTGAACGCAAGTGCATGTTGTCGTAAACAAGTAATAAAGTGATGAGTAAAGTATCGTTCCCTCGAGGACTGATGTACTAAGTACCAATTTATTGGTATTTCTAATTTTATTTGAACGACCGAAAACTTTGTGGTTAATTAGCTATAGAAAAATGAAAGACTATAATAAACAAGGAAATCAATTATCCGATAGAAGGAGATCAAATAGGAGAAGAATCTAGGATTAATAATTCACCACGATTAATCCAAATTAATCTTGATTTATATAATTTATGTAATTTCTCAATTAATTGAAAGCGAAGATTCTAATTTAATCTAATGCCCCTTTCAAGGTCAGTAGAATTTTCCAAAGTGAATAATTCACTCTATTCCTAGCTGAGTTGATTCGACATTAGCCAAAAAGTTCTATAATCTTCAAACCATCGAGCTTCATAATTCTTATGAGTATATTCCTATCTCACAAGACAAAAGAGTTTTCTCCCAATAATCACTACTCACTATTCTCTTCCGATGCAAGTTAAGCAGCTTGAATAATTCAATTATTGGCCAGACAATTGAAAGCATTAAGAACAATCGGGGAAAACTCAATAGAAAAGGCAAAAATTTCAATAGTCAAAAATCAAGAATAAATTCGTCATAATCTCGGTTTCATCTCAATCCTAGAATAAAGGGGTCTAGCCCGACATGCTAGATAACAATACACAAATACTTGAATTAAACATAAGGTTGAAGAATTTCAAACATAATTGAAGAACTTGTCCTCCTCCGTTCTCTAGTCTTCGTTCTCTGCTGCTAGGTATTCTCCTCTTCTTCCTTCGATGATTTCTTTTCTGACCTTCTCTAGGATTTTATAACCATCTCCTGCCTCCAAAACGCGTCGGAGTATTAGGTCTAGTCCGCCTCCAAAATGGTCAAAATCGCGAGTTGAAAACAAGCTTCCCGCCGTTGCGGGCCACTGCCCGGAATAAGTGTGCCGCGGCCCTAGCCATGCCGCTGCCCAGGCCTGGGCAGAAAATAAGTACGGGCTGCAGCCCGTAGAGAGTGTGTCGCAGCCTCCAGTACAGTTTGTGCTGGTTTGCTCTGTGTTGTGCCTGTGACGCGGCCCAGCTTCGGTGCGACGCGGCCCTCGACCGAAAAATGTCATTTTTGGCTCGTTTTCCTTCGTTCGAGCTTCAGGACTCTAATTTCCTTCAAAACATGTAAACATAATGCATTAAGAGCTCATTTACGTATATTTAAACCCAAAATGGAGATAAAATAATGACAATAAAGCGTACAAAATAACATGTAACACAACATCGCACTAACATTCAAAAAGTATAACATGTAAAGGACAAGTTAGAGTTTAGGAAACTTACAACCACCGCTCACATGAAGACGTAGGCAGTACAGTGATGTTATTCGCGGACGGTTAACTCAAAATGACACATCTGAACCCTAATTTAACCCAACGGCCAAGATATCCATAATCTTAGCTCTGATACCATATTCAGTAACACCCCGAGATATTCAGGATTATTACAGCGCCGTAAACCCTTAAAGTCAGGATTTACTAGGCTAAGAATTTAAAATAACATTATTATATACCAACTGTAAAGTTTATTATTACATCACGAGTATGAAAAATACAAATCGACCAACATCCAAATATAAATTTCAAAGAAAGAACAAAACGACAGCGTACTCGAGTACTTTATTAAAAACAAAACGCAATTGTCAAACTATCTCGGCCATAACATTATTCCGCACCCTCGTCATCATGCAGCTCAAGTGGTTGCTTTCCCATCCTCCTGTATCCTGAGCATAAAACAAATGTCCACCCCCGAAGGGGTTAACACAATGATGCTAGTACAAGTACGATAATTATACAACAACAGATTATTCAATATCTCGCGAAAAATAACAACATCTTCGATGACAACAATAACAACGAGTCTCTATTACGAGAAGACTCACAATACCATATGCAACATGATAAACATAACATGATACAACATATATATGGTAATTCCGATGATCCAGCGTTCACTGCATAGATCCCAAGATGATCCCGTCGGACCAACACGAGGTGGAAAAACCTGTCCAATGATCCAGCGCACGCTAGCATAGATCCCAAGATGATCCCGTCGGACCAACACGAGGTGGACATATAGCAACGACACATATGCACGACAACATTTATAACATCAATACATAAGACGTAATTAAAGTACTTGCCTTAGAAAGATGGCAAGGAATAAACACTCGAACGACTTCAATAAACTCAAGGGCCGTTCCTTTGATCAACCGTTCGCAACCTCGAATCTTACAAAAAGGAAATAACGACAACTCAACTTACGTAACAATTCTAACTTTCGAACATCTAATGCCTACTACAGCCGAGTTACAATCTAAGTTAGTCGATTCACGGTTTAACTATTCGACGAATGCTCGACCGAACTAATGACATACCTCATGCGAATCAAATGACCATAATGGAGATGAAAAGTCGACGTCTACGAATTCAAGGATATTCAAATCATCATAAATTCACACTTCGATTCCTGATTATCAATTCCAATACTTGGTTCGGACATTTAACACATTTCAATCGAGTTCTAACTTACTTCATCTCCATGGTTTCATTCTTCCGCAAGCAATACTTCTTGCCAAAGTTAAGTTCAAACCCATTAACACCAACCTAATCACTACGTTCTATCCAACAATATAAAGATTAATGAGAAACTTCTACAAATCATGAACTATACTTGAAGAACACCCTCCACCTTAATCTTCTTGAATTCATCTGACACATGTGATAACCTAAACAAATCGTTCCCCAAAAGAGTGTTTCAAAACATTGTTAAAGGCATGTTATGAATTAAGTAGACTCCATCTCGATGTTTGACAAAATCAAGGCGTAACCCAAATTCCATTTAACCATGAAGATCCTAGTATAAATCCCCTCAATTCTCCTAAAGCATGGTATACGATTTGCTAAGTTGTCAAATAAATCTTAATAAATCCAGTAGCATGCTCATAATTAATACAAGAATACAAATTCCAGGCTGGGATAGCTTCACATACCTTATTTCAGAAGAGAATGATGAAACACTCGGCGGAACTCAACACCCGGAGCTTGAACACCAAACCAAGATGCTTCCCAACTTCAAACACCAAGTAGAAAGGATAAACAAGGATTATAATGTGGGGGAAGACTCTCTGGACTTGCAGAAATCGGCCAAGTAATGAAGGAGAACAATTGTGAAATGAAATGGGGGTGATGTCTTATTTATAAGACCCTGATCTCTATGTACGTTAGCCATAAGGTATTACATACGCTATAGCCTTAACGTACATTATGTGATACTTTTTACGTACGTTAACATTCGCCAGTAGCTACTGCCTCATTTTATAACCTCCTTAACGTACATTAACCATCATATTTACGTACGTAATATGCTCTGTGTAGCATACGCTATCTTAATCCTTTAACGTACATTAGGACTCGCTGACTTGCTTTTTGAAAAAGCTGTCCGGGATCACGCGGGAATCTTATCCGGGCCCCATCCCAATCTGGCCCATACGCCGACCAACCTGATCTGCTTGACTTCCTATTACGTACGCTATGCATCACCCATAACGTACGTTATTTGCGGTTCTTAACGTACGTTATGCTCACCAGTTAACGTACATTATGAAATAGTTTCATGCATTAATTTGCAAGTTCTTCCCAATATGATCATGAATGTTGGAATACGAATACGGGAAAAATCACACTTCAATTAATAATACCCCAAAATCAAATGCTACAAGTTTTGAATACAGGCAAAATACACGATAATTATCCGGGTATTACAAAATCATCGTCCATCCCCATGAGCACTTCTACATAGATAAGTGATGATGAAGCTGGAATGCCGGTTGATCAATCACACTACATGAAGCTTATAGGCTCACTCCTGTACCTAACAGCCAGCAGGCCCGATATACAGTTTTCTGAAGGAATGTGTGCTCGGTACCAGGTAGAACCTAAGGAGGCACATTTTACCATAGCGAAACGGATCCTTAAGTATGTTAAAGAAACAATAGATGTAGGATTATGGTATCCTAAGGAAGGAGGATTCAATTTGGTAGGCTACAACGACTCGGATCTCGGAGGTTGTAAGTTGGATAGGAAGAGTACAAGCGACACGTGTCACTTCCTTAGATCCAGACTCGTTTCATGATTCAGTAAGAAGCAATTGGCTTTCTACCACTGAGTCGGAATACTATGCTGCTGGACGTTGCTGTATGCAGATTCTATGGATGCAACAGCAGTTACAAGATTATGGGATCAATTGAAGAGAGACTCCAATCCTGTGCGATAGAACGAGTGCAATTGCAATCACGCACGATCGTGTATTACACTCGCGAACTAAGCATATTGATATGAAGCATCATTTCTTTAGGAATCATGTTGAGAATAAAGATGTTCAGATCGAGAATATTCATACAGACATCTAGTTAGATGGCATCTTTACAAAACCTCTCAGCACCACCAAATTTCGAATGCTTCGCCAAGAATTCGGAATGCTACAGCCCGACTCCCTGTAAGTTTTTATATTTTACTCATCAATTAAGGCGGAATGCTATATGACCTATGAATATAGTATCCACTTTAATTAATTGTACACTCATAACTCCAAATTGTATCCTTACTATAGGAAGAAGAAGGCATAATACCTTCCTACAGATGACGTGTGCATTAATTAAGGGGGAATACAGTATGACCTAATAACACAGTATTAATAAAGAATCGCTGTGATAATTGAATCTTGTATGTACCTTTTTAAGGGGAAACGCTGTATTTTTACAGATACAGCACATACACTATAGGATATCAATTAATATTTTAATCGTATCTAAATCCATACTCTTGAACATAACAAATTATTTCCAGTCAAGTGCAATGTTTGAATTCAAAACAATTTATCTTTCAATACTGAAAAGACACCCAGGCTTTAATGCCTTAAAAACCGCAATTTCAAAATTCAAACCTCCATTTCATGCAATAGTGGAAGACGAACTGTGTCAGAAGTTGGACCACTCATTATTTTCAAAACTAACGGATTAGACGTACAAGTTACATCTGAATCCATCCTGTACATTCATTTAAAGACGGTTCTCATCCATTAAATCTCACTGTTCACTGTAACCTACCTTCCCTGCACCCTATAAAAAGTCCAGTATGGTGCTCCACAGACTCTTTACGCTTTCTGCATATTATCGAGCCTACATCATACACCCTACATACTTTCTAGCTTTCTATTTGCTTTTTTTTCTTTCACTTCTATAATAATGTCTTCTTCCCAGTCTTCATTTTTCTCAATTAAGAAGAAGGACATGATAATAGATAGAAGAATATTTGCACGTGTGAAGCAAACCGGCCTCTACCATTTGGGTAGCCTGCATACATGGAAAGCTACAATGAGCAGATCATCGAAGCGTTCTATGTTGACACTAAGTTTAAGTATACGTCAAAAAAGAAGGATTCTGACGTCATTGCCATCGTCATCACCATCCAAGAAAAGGAGATAACCGTTAACCTAGAACTCCTTGAACGTCTGTATAGACTTCCCTCCGATAGGTTGATATTGGAGGAGTTGGAATGTTTTGGGTCTGGGGAGCTTTTGAAGGCTTATTGGGATCTATTCACTGGTAAATCCCAACCTTCTCAAGTTCATTTTCCTGTCATAAGAAGAACTTCACTCTGCCCTACATCTATTTACATGATTTTTGTTGCAGGGTAGTTGAGAACAGAACTAGCGCATTTGAGATGTGCACAAGCCTGCGTTTCAGGATGATGATGGCCATGATGACTGGAGAAAAGGTGAATTGGTGCCATATCATCGTGGAAAGTCTTCAGGAGGAAGCATCGAAGCTTGAATCTGCCAGGAAATATTTTGACCTCATACTGAACTATATCCTGACTAGTTGTGGCACACAACAGTCAACAAATGCCAAGAAGATTCTTACCGGGAAGTTCCTTGGTGGCTCAAAGCCATATGTTTTCAACAAGGAGTTTCTCGCCAACAGGCATGGTCCTTTATCCCTCCCTACATCTAATGATCCCAGGGATGTTGCTGATCTCCCTTCAAAATCTAAATTTGTTGACAGCAAGAAGAAGGCTGTCAGCAAGATGAGAAATTTCCCAACAGTAGCTCACCTACAGTTGTCGAGAAGAAGAAGCAGAAGACCAAGAAGTCTTCAAAGACGGAAACTGTACCTAAAGCAACCCCGGTGGCCACAGCGGCAACTGAGGCAGTTCTACATGCTGCACTTGCCACAATACAAATCCCACAAGGCGCAACCCCTATAGAAGAAACTCTAGCTGCTCCCACAGCAGATCCTGAGACTATAACGGCCATGACGGATGACCAGGCGTTTATGAAGCTTGAAGGAACTGGTGAATCGGCTACCCCTTTGTAGCCGACGATCACCATTTCAAATAGAGCACCCATCCGAGTACGGAGTCCCTCTTCCACCAGGGCATCCCACCCTGTTAGAGATCAAACTTCTCAACAGGTTCCCTTACTTGTCGAGAATCCAAACCGGACAGCAGAACCCACTACTATTCGGAGTCCTTCCCCAATGGATATTATTAACAACACTCTTCTCCAGCTCCAGATAGATGAAGCCTATGAGGGCTTCAAGATATGGAAATCATACAGGGTCTCCCCATACGAAACCATGTACAACTAAGAGGACTGGAAGGAAGAAGAGTTGTTTGTTTTAGAAGTTACGGACACCCAAAACGTCAAAGTCTTGAATCAGGTAGGATTATCACTTTTTCCAAGTACAAATCACTTCATATTTTGTGGCAAAGGAAAAGATAAGGCTGAAAGAGAAATCGCCGTCCGGTGACAAACCACGAAGCCCGAGCCATCACTCCGACTCTGACAAAGACGATTCTGAGGTTGAGCCATGAGAAGGCTCATGAGAAAGAATTTGCTCAGTCCAAAGCCGCATATGGCCAAGGAATGTCTGCCGAGAAACCACTATCAGCCCAGCTAGGAGGATTCAGTCCCTCCAACAGAAGCTGATGTGACATGCGTCGTCCAACAGGAGGAATCAGTCACTCCTAAGGAACAGGCGGCTGCTGAGAGCCAACAGGAGGACCCAGTCCTTCCTGTACCATATGCTACAAAATCTAATCAAAGACAGGAGGAATCAGTCCCCTCTGTCTCTCCATCAACTCAAGCAGAACCATCCGACGTTCCTGCTCCATAACCAGCACCTACTGTTAGGCGTATTTTTATACACTTATTTATCATTATTTTGTAGTGTTTTGGAGTGTGAAATCATCTAAATGAGCTTTTAATGCCTTGATTTTGTATGATTGACAGGAAATTGAAGTCCGGAAGCTAAAACGAGGCAAAACGGGCGAAGACGGCAAAATCGACTGAGCCATGCAGACAAAGAATCGAGCCGCGGCACAGAAGACATCACCGAAGGGCGAGTAAGCCAGACTCAGGCCGCGGCAGACCAGTGAGCCGCGGCACACACCACCGATGAAAATGGCCGATCAAATCAGCACTGTGCCGCGGCATGATCTTACTGAGCCGCGGCACACCAGGTCGCTGAGCCGCGGCACACTAAAGCTGAGCCGCGGCACACTAAATAGCCAAGAAATGCCCAGGGAGCCTGTACTTTGTGCCGAGGCACACTAAACTTAAGCCGCGGCACACTAACACATTGAGCCGCGGCACACGGAAACTGAGCCGCGGCACCCGACGACCTTACAAAACATCCCAGTCCGACTGTACTTTGGGCCGCGGCTCACTTATATTGTGCCGCGGCCCACATCGCAAAATAAGAACAGCCAGGTAAGGCTCATTCAGTCGATAGGCCTGCATAGGATACTTCTCCCCTCCCTTTCTTCCTTCCTGCACACGATGAGGTTAGTTGGTTCCATTCTATTAGTCTCCTTCTCAAATTCTCCAGGTAATTTTTGATTTCTAAATCATAAGTGATTCTTGATGTGAAAAGTTTTGAAGTTCTATATTGCTAGTTGTTCTTCACTTTTGTTTCTAAAATGGAGTTGGAATATGGGGAATTTGATATTGTGATGGAATTGATGTTTATGAACGAACTGTTGATGATAGTTGTTGTGATTCAGGGTTATAATCTGTGTTATTATTTTTGGGATTTGGAATTAACCATCAAAATTCTTGTTCTTCATTTTAACTTGTGCACACAAGGTGTTTGATAAATTGCAGCAATGAAAAATGGGTAAGCTAGGCATTTTCAAACTTATATGCAATGAATCATGTTGTCCAATTACATTATCCCCAACCCCTACATCATGTTCAACTTGAGAGCTCGTACTTAACTTCCTTTTTGATGATGTAAGCTCGTTTATTCACATTCCGCATGATGTAGTCAAGAAGCATGCAAGCTCACCGGACGATGCCGGCACCAGCTCTTGAGCAGACTGGAGGGGAGTACTTGACCTTTTATTTTTCTTGCATATCATTTTTTGTCCATTGAGGTCAATGTACGTCCTAAGTTTGGGGGGGGGGTTTACTTTCAGTCTACATTCATTGATGTACCTTATTTTATTGCTGTACATTATTTCGTTGCACTTTTCATTTCTTTGCATAAAATTTTTTTAGATAGCCTTGCTTGTCGTAGTTTTCCTTATTCGTGAATTTTCGTGCTTCTATTTGTGTGATACTGATGTTATGACACTGTTTTTCTCTTTGAAGAAACGGTCGAGTTTTAGCCGAGCTGTAGTCAGTTATTTCTGTTCTGCTTAGTATTCAATTAGGTCCGAAATTTTTCGTGATTTTAGAGGTCTTGGCAGATAAGAGACGATACATACTTGTTGCTAAATCCCCATCAATACGTTTGGCTACATTTTCCGGATAGTGAGTCGTACTGTTTCTTTAGTCGTGTTGGCACTTAGATTGAGTTTGGAGTCGGTCAGTTTTTCCCAAAAGTCGAGATAAAGTGTTCTATGAAGGGAAGTCTAGTAACCGGGGGTATTCGCGTGACCCGTTGTTTACTCTCGCGTAAAACGACGACCCCGATTAGACTAGTGATTTAGTGATTTCACATGTGCCAATGATAGAAGCCTAGTAACCGGGGTATTCGCGTGACCCATTGCTTACTCTCGCGAAAACGGCAACCTTGATTCGGACATGCGGAAATTATGTATTCGAGTTGTTTCTCCGCTGTAGACGGGAACTTAGTAACTAGAAGCATCCATGTGCCCCATGAGTGTCTTTTACGTCAAACGGTTTCCTAATACATGAGAATGGAAGTTCCACCCTAGGATTATCCCGATGAAACATCCCGAGATCCTAACCTAGTGGTCGACTCGAATCAAATTCTTGAGCATATTTATATAAGGGGATACTGTCCGAGGTTTTTTTGTTATGAGACTCGTGAAAATTGTGCCTTTAGACTGTGGAACGCGACGAACTAGCTTGTTTATGTTAGCCTTTCATATTGACGGACGATTTGACTCATGTTTTGTAAATCTTTGAGCTGAAATTTTCTTCATGAACGAGTGATTAGGACTGAATTTGATTACTTTGCGGAATCATTAGTCTGAGTGCAGCTCGCTTTTATGACACTCGTATTATTTAGAGAGAATTACAGGATAGTATTGATTAGGTTGAACACTATGAGTTGCACGATTATTCACGACATTCTTTTATTGACTTTAATTCTTTTTGCTTGAGGACAAGCAAAGGTTTAAGTTTGGGGGTATTTGTTAGGCGTATTTTTATACGCTTATTTATCATTATTTTGTAGTGTTTTGGAGTGTGAAATCATCTAAATGAGCTTTTAATGCCTTGATTTTGTATGATTGACAGGAAATTGAAGTCTGGAAGCTAAAACGAGGCAAAACGGGCGAAGACGGCAAAATCGACTCGAGCCGCGGACAAGGAATCGAGCCGCAGACAGAAGACATCACCAAGGGCGAGTAAGTCAGACTGTGTCGCGGCACGCCCAGTGTGAGCCGCATCAAGAATAAATTAACGCCTGCATTCACTTTTGCGATGTGCCGCGGCACAGGTTTAGTGAGCCGCGGCACACTTAGCGGGTTTGGTACGTCTGCGCAGATTTTGGGCCGTTTCGAAGCCAGTTTTCAACCGATTAATACGGACGCGATTTGTGAAGGTGCTGAGCTATAAATAGGGTTTAAGACCCTAATTTAATGATCGGGGAATCATTGAATCTAATACCTTGGAGAGCTTAAGCTTGGAGACGGCAGAAGAGGAGGAAAGGTAAGAATTCAAGGGCGGATATGGAGTCAAGAACGGAGGAATCCGAGCTTCATCTGCGTTTGAATTTTATGCTTTCGTTTATTTATTCTGTATTTTCAGTTTTTAGTATGTCAGGCTAAAGCCCTAACCTAGGGTTTTGATGAAACCTTTGTTTTGACGAATTGATTGAGATTATCCAATTTATTACCTTTTTATTGAGTTTTCCCAATTGTGTTTAATGCTTGCAATTATCTGGCCAATAGTTGTATTGATTTAATCATTCACTTCGAATCGGGAGAGGAGATTTGGTGAGGAACTATTGGTGAGAACCGTTTTATTCTGTGAGATAGGAATATACTCATAGGAACTACGTGGCCCTTAGGAGATTTCATGCTTTTTGCCTATCGACGAGATAATTCACCTAGGGATAGAGTGCGTTAGTCGCCGTTAGATAAATCTATTGACCTCGGGAGAGGCGGTAGAATATATTAGCAATCTCCGCCTTCAATAAATTGGGAAAATTATTTAATGCGGATAATCGAGAATAAATTCGGATAAACTAAGGTGGATTCAGAACCCTAGACTTATTCATCATTTGATTCCTTTTATTCAAGCTATCGTTTTCTGCTTAGTCTTTTATTAATTCTTTTAGTATTAATCGCAAAACCAAAATTCGATTGTTCAGATAAAATTGGAATACGAAAACATCGGTAGTTAGAGATTCAATCCTCGTGGGAACGATACTCTACTTATCACTTTATTACTTGTAAACGATGACGTGCACTTGCGTGTAGGAAATATCGCAACACCTACTCCTCTCCAACCAAGATCCCCATCTGGATCGGATGAAGATCTCTTTGCTGATAATGAGCCCTAAAGGCCCCGTCATAGTGTTATACTCAAACATCTTGGAAAACCTTCATACGCCAATATCATGCACCCCAACTCACCGAGAACAAAAGCCCGCATAGAACAGCTTGAAGCCATCGGGTGCTAAACTGTCTTCTTACAGGATGCCATCAAGACCCTGTATGATGTCGAGAAGAAACTCGATTGGATGAGATAAATTGCTCAGGACGAGCTCCCTAAGCTGCAGAGGGCCATTCAGGACGTGGAAGAGGCTTTCCGCCTCATGCCCACAGCATTATGGCAAACCCTCAACCAGATGAAGCAGCATCAGGAGCGAATCCTGAAACATGAGCAAGAAAATATGTTGCTGAGGCTAAGACTGTCGCCTCCCTTGAATTCACAGTATTGAAACTTATTGCACATGATCAAAAGATCGATGAACTAACTGCAGTAGTTGCGAGCCTGGTGGACTGTGTCACTGATCTCAAGACCAAACATGCCATATCAATGGACATCCTTCGGGACATTCATGGCAAGGTCTCGGATCTTGATACTGCCAAAAAGGGGGGAAGAGACGGGAGAGGCTAGAAGAAGATGGCGCCTGGAGAAACAGAAGGAGACGGAGGCTATCCTAGATGACAATGTAGCATATGTCATTGGAAGACTAGCCAGACCAGGGCTAGGCAAGGAAACAAGGGATACATGGTATCTGGTTCTCGTCCAGAGACGAAAGTCCCAACAGACAGATAGCCAATAGCCAAAGAGTTGAAGGCATGGAAAAATAATGAACTGATGAGATACTTCTATGTTCTCATCAGGTAATCGCCCATGTCAATCAATTTAAGATGCTGAAGGATGTAGTCAAAGAGTTTTCGAGCCTTCTTGCAGAAGAACCACTTCAGATTAAACTGAAATCTAAAGTCCTGAAGGGCGAAAAGCTAACCTATCTGGAAGACTGGATTCTCTCCTTTAATGCAACCCACAAAGGTAAAAATTTATACAGGGATCAAGGAAGAGATGCACTAGTAAACTGGTGGAAGGGAACCAAAAATAAACCCTCTCAGAGAACTTGGAGACAGTCATATAGGGCATAGTACTTCTGTTTTTCTGCACATTAATGTTTCCTGTCTGCTTCCAATATAATTTTCAATTCAATCAGCACTGTTATCTATTATCAACAAAATATCATTTTTATCCCAAAGATTACAGCTGGTGATCTAATGCTTCTACTTTGATTATATTTTGTGCTGAACTATTAACCGAGTACAAAACATCAGTAAAGTCTCAAAGCTGTAAGAACTTGTCTGCGAATAGTTCATAGATCAAGTTGTATTCAATTAGGATTACTTCCTGTAAGATTGTGCTTGTGCGCCAATCATACGTTAAGTTGTAATACACTTAGTCCTATAGGATTTATCATTTTAGAACTTGCCTGCGAGCAGTTTAAATTTTTTGGTTAAGTCTTGAAGATCAGATCTTTCGACAAAATACTTGAAGACATCCTCTCCATATCAAGAAAGTTTTGACATTATCAAAAAGGGGGAAATTTTTTGGGAACAATCTGCCCTGCATTTTGATAATAGAATCATTCACCAAGATATTCAAAGTCAGTATTTCGGTCTAAGTATGGAAGTTGTTAGGAGAATATCATACAGCATGTCCATACAACGAAAGATCTTCCAGCAAAGTCAAGAGTCCTTTCATACAGCGTATCGTCAAGATAAAGCAAGAGATGAAGAAGTTAGATACAATAAACATGATGTAAGTGTTTTACTTAGGAAAAGTAAAACACATATCCAACAGGACTGAAAAAAACTTTAGACCGCTATGAAAGCAACATTGTTTATTCCCAAAGTATTCACAGTTAAAGTAGCATTTGATGTTTATAGGACAGCATTTAATGTGGTTAAAGAGAATACAGTCTGAAGAACATTTAATGCTAGTAAAAAAGAATGTTTGAAGCATTAACTGTGAATCGCCTTTAATTCAAACATTCTGAAACCGCCAATCAGAACACTCTCGGTCTCACCATCCGGCCAATGGCTACATTTATAAGGAATCTATATCCAAGGTTATAAATAGCCCCAAGCAAGAGGATATTGCTCATACTTAACTTCACAAAATACATTTGACGCTGAACACTCTGACAATCTGAATATCAAGCTTACAAGAGCAGTATAGAGCATACAGCTTCACCAAGAGAAGAAATATATAGAGTCCTCAATACAAATAACACACCTTACAATGAACGCTCATCAAGCATAGAGCTGTTGTATGATCTTGTCATACCAAACCTTTCGTTGAGTTTAACTTAGCCCAGTGTGGACCAAGCCTTGCTAGTTATAACCTGTGTGGGGTGAATAGCATCAAAGACGAAGCTTCAATCTGTGTGAGAAGAAGCAAGTCGAAGAAGCCAAGCTAATCTGTGTGAATGGTCCAAGCTACTGTCGGTTGTATAAATATGTGTGAACGATACAACGACGCATTTATTTAAAGTCACATAGTTGTGTACACCATGATTTTAATAAACATTTTACTCCTGTGTGGAGGACCAGTGGACGTAGAGGGATTTACCTCGAACCACTTAAATCTGTGTATTCACATTCTGTCATTTACTGTTTCTATCTGCCTGTGTGATTTAAGTATACATATTGTAAAAACCATGTACGCACCAAGCAAATAGGAGATTGCTTAGTTGTATTTACAGCAACTTAACATCAGACTTCCGCTACGCAAATAACTTCGAAAAAGATACATCTTATTTAACTGTCCCTTCTAAGCTGTTTACTGTATACTGTGTGGCCTACACTTATGTGTTCCTACCATGCATAAAAACCTTATCTCTGTCCCAAAACTCTGCAATACTAATGATGTTGATGTTACTTTCTCTCCGACTGATTTTCATGTGAGGCAACATCGGACGGGGGAACTACTTATTCGTGGACATCATAGGGACGGCGTATACCTCTGGCCATCTTTGCGGCAAATGGCGGCTTATCTAGTAGCTCTTTCTTCTGTTAAACTATCTATCTTGGTTTGGCATTCGCCTCTAGGTCATCCATCTGGGAAAATAGTGAGTCTTTTAGTGTCAACAGAGTTGGTTTCTTTTTCTGAACAATTACCTATTTTTTCATGTTCGTCTTTTCATATCAATAAAAGTCACAATGCCATTTCATGAATCTTCTCTTACTTCCACTCGTCCACTCGAATTACTATTTTATGATGTGTGGACATCACTTGTACTTTCTATTGATGCACGCAAATATTATGTAATTTATGTCGACCATTTCACTCGTTACATTTGATTGTACCCATTAAAACAAAAATAAGATGTTTTCTCGAGCTTTTCTACTTTCAAAACCCTTTTTGAGAACTTATTCGCTATAAAAATTAAAACCTTATGCAAAGATAATGGGGATGAATTCATGGCTTTACGTACTATTCTATCATCTCATGGGATTAATCACTTAACCACTCCACCACGCACACCCGAAAATAATGGGTTTTCCGAACTTCATCACCGACATATTTTTGAAACATGCTTAACTCTCTTCCACCAGGAGTCGGCCCCCATCACCTTCTGTACTTTTGCTTTCTCCACCGCCACATACCTTATAAACCGTATGCCAAAAGTTATTTTAGTTACCTCTCTTACTATGAGAAACTATTCTCTAAACCATCGTCGCTTGAATGTCTTTGTGTCTTTGGTTGTGAGTGTTTCTCCCGGATTCGTCTGTACACCTCCCATAGCTTGAACCATGTTCTGATTCCTGTGTATTTTGGGGTACTCACTTACACAAGGTGCGTACATTTTTTTTTCTCGTGAGTCCTCTAAATTTTACACCTCACCTCACGTCACATTTCATGAGAATGTTTTCCCATTTTCTACCACTTCTCACCCGTCCTCCTCTCCTCCTGAGTCATTGTCCATGCAGCCTGCTGCCGTCTCCTTGCTGCCCTCGGTCTATGATTACTGGCGAGCACCCCCCGTCGGTGACGTCTCACTGGTACCATCCTAAATCGCTAATACCCTGTCAGTGCCACTTCCGCACTCACCCAAACCCCCTCTCCTGATGAGCCTCAATCACCCCCTCCCAACCACACCTGATAATGTCCAACCAGCCTCCCAAAATCGCACAGCACCAGCTGCACCATCGAACCACCATCCCATGCTTACTCGTGTGCGAAACAACTTTCACAAACTGAATCCCAAATATGGCCTTACCACTACCCTTTCTGAACTCGAACCTATGTGTGTTACTAAGGCTCTAACTAGTTCCTGATGGCGTGTTGCGATGTCCGTTGAGTTTGATGCCCTCATGTGGAATGACAAGTGGGATCTTGTACCTCCTCTGTCTTTGCAGAATGTGGTTGGCTGCAAATAGGTATTTCGTATAAAACGAAACCCTGATGGTCCCTTTGACAAGTTTAAGGCCTTACTTCTTGCCAAGGGTTTCCACCAATGCCCTGGTCTCGACTACTTCGATACATTTAGTCCAGTCGTTAAATCGGATACTATTCATGTGGTTCTTAGCATTGTTGTTTCTCATGGTTGGCCCCTCCGAAAACTTGATGTCAACAACACCTTTCTTCATGGTCATCTTGATAAAGAAGTTTTATGACACAGGCCCAGATTTTGTTCACAAGGATCACCTTACATTTGATTGTCGCCTCAAGAAAGCTATGTGTGGCCTTAAACAGGCACCTCGAGCTTGGTACACTGAACTTCGTCGTGCCTTACTTGCCATGGGATTTGGTAACTCTCAGTCTGATACTTCTCTATTTATATATCATTGTGATAGTATCACATGTTACTTCTTGGTCTATGTGGATGATTTGACCATTACGAGCAGTGACTCGACCTTAATTTTTAGCTTGGTCTCCTCTCTTGCACATCGCTTCTCTATCAAGGATTTGGGGCTCTTGACATAGTTTCTTGGTGTAGAGGTTCGCTCCGTTGGCAATACTTGCATTCTCTCTCAGCCCAAGTATATTATGGACCTTCTATCTCGTCACCATATGTTGTCCGCAAAACCAATGCAAACACATCTATCGACCTCTGCTAGACCGTCCACCTTGATTCAGCCCTATTTGCCGATGCCACTGTTTTTCGCCAAGTTATTGGGGGCCTTCAGTATCTTCTGCTCACAAGTCTTGACATTGCCTTCGCTGTTAATAAACTTTCCCAGTTTATGCATGCATTCAACGAGGCTCATTGGACGGGTGCCAAGCACTTGCTTCGCTACCTGAATGGTACACGCAAGGTCGGTCTCACCTTGCATCGATGCTCCTCTCTCACATGATTGCTTCTTTGATGCTGATTGGGGTGGTGATTGTGATGACCGTTATTCTACATTCTAGGCTCTAATCCCATATCTTGGGGTTCTAAGAAACAACGGTCAATTGCTCGCTCCTCCACAGAAGACGAGTATAGGGCCATTGCATCTGCCGCATCGGAGGTTACTTGTAATGCCCCAGTCTTTTATATGCATGAATTATTATGACCTCAAGTGCGACATTAGGGTTTTGCATTCACAAATAATTAAATTCTGACTAATGGAATAAGTTTAGAACTATTTACACTTTTGAAATTTAGAAATCGGATGTTCGGTTATCTGGTTGGGTTTATCTTCTGAATTTAATTTTTATGTTTCGATAGACAGAATTGTGATTTGGTCGCCTTCTATATAAACCACTTTTACGTTACGAGTACAATTTTCAAAAGTTTACTTTTTGAATTTTTGGGTATATTTTATGTCGAGTCGTTTTCTCGGATAATTCGCATTCCATAAATCGCGAAACTTTTCTCCGACTTTAGCTGTAAGTGCGACACTATAATTTAAGTATATGACATACATTTAATACCCGAGTAATTTTATCTGTGGAGGAGCGAAACATAGAATATTATTTGACCGCTTTATTGATGAAGTCTATGGTTAACCTAGTATTTAAGGGACATCACCTCCCTTTTTTTTTTCCCTCACTTCATATTCTTCCTCCCTTCCCTTCCCCTTTGGCCGCCCCCTCCCCCTTTTGAGTGAAGAACACCATTGTTCTTCCATTCAAGCTCAAGTTACAAGCTCATTTTGTGTGCCAAACTTAAATCCAAGTTCAGATTCAAGTAAGTTACCTCATTCTCTTCATTTCTATCCAAGTAGAAATAGGTTTTAGCTAACTTTAAAATTTTGGAATATATGAAGAGCTTAGGTTTAATGGTATAATGTTTTGTATGTAGTTTTTAAGTTGATTCTAAGGTTCTTGAAAGTGTTTAGAACAAGTTGTAATCATGTTTTGATTTTTACATGTTAGCCGAAATTCCTAGGGTTTCATAACCCAATTATGTGTTGTTTTTCGTATGATTTTCTTGTTGTGCGGCGATTTGCACGCCTCGATGGCGATCGGCATAATGGTCAGGAGCCAGCTAAAGAAGACAGATGCTGGGAAAGCACTTAGCGGTCGACGTCCAAGGCGATCGTCTATTGGCATCTGGCGATCATCTCTAATGCCACGTGTGAATTCGACACCCGCAAAGTCTTCGAAGACCGAATATTGGGTGAAGACCCACGTTCAAATCCGCAAAAGGCGCCGCAAGAACAGGTCCTACTCCAGCCCATCAGCAGCTGTCCGTGATAGGGATGGCCTCACCAACCGACAGGCCCGCCGAAAGGACTTAAGGTGGGACCGCCCAGGACAGCAAGAAGAGGCAACTGCCGCCTCCTCATTAGTTCGCACCTCAGGCAACCAGCAGCAGCTGCGGACTTTAAGGAAACAGTCCCACATGATGGGACGATCTCCCACCTTATTTTAATACAAGAAACGGCGGTCGCCTGGGTTGGACAGGGAGAACCTAGCAACCTCTTCTCCTATAAATAGAAGGCCTCCAGCAGTGGCCAAGGGGATACAGAGAAAATCGTGAACAAAAAGACAGCTTACAACGTGAACACATAACACTAAAAGCAAACAATACGGAGAACTCTCCATCTTTGTAACAAGAACTCACAGAATTTCAACCCTGGTTCTTCCGGCAATCTTCAGCACTCGATATCTAAGATAACTAGAGTCTTTACACTCATTGTAATTGTACTCTAACATTAATATCTGTACTCACTAGTATTCATATTAATAACATCTCGCGAGAGCATTCAAGCCCGGGACTAACAACCCCAGCAAATCTTGTGTTATTTATTTCCCTACGGACGTGCTCTCGCACTTTGTTTGTTACTCGACCATTCCAGCAATATCATCTCCAGATAATATTTTGGGTAACAACATTTCTTACACAATATGTTGCTATATGATGATATGATGCTATGGTGAATTTATGGGATTTTTATAAAATATTTGGTGTTTTGAAAGTAAGGAAGAATCATGCTTAGTTCTTGACATGTTGATATATGTTCAAAAGTGACTTGATAATTGTGATGATGTATGAAAGGATTACATGATATGTTCTTGTTAGATTTTTATAAAATGTTTTGAAAATTTATTTGAAAACAAGAGCATGAAGTTAGATTTATGAAGTTGGAAGATGTGTTAGTAATATTTTATGTAGTTAAGGAGCATGTTATGTATTGAGGATTTTAAAGTCGTGTTTAGGTCATTTGTATGTTAGGACCAAGACTTGATTGTCAACATGAGTAGATATAAAATGTGTTGTTGATGTTAGTGATATTTGATATGTGGTGTTTGAATGTTAATGTTGGAAAAATAAGAATGAGTAAGTAGTCATGTTTTCAAAAGAAAAGATTATGAAATGGAGTTCGTAATGTCGAGAAGCATGATTGTATGTCGACTTCTATATGTGTTATAAGTATGATATGCATTATTATAGTTTATATGTTTAGGGTTTTTGTTGCTAGAAACGAGCTCTAGGTCAATATGATGTTTTTCCCATTTTTGCCGGATATTGGCAGTTTCATTACACTTCATGGAAATGGCCATAACTTTCTCCACGTTTAATATTTTTGAGATCCATAAAATGGACATGAAACTAGACTTCAGTGGATTTCCAGTGGTGTAAGATACACTATCTAGTTCTTACTGTGCATTAACATGGTGCTAATTATTTTCAGCCTTGATGCACATTATGTTATGATTATGTTAAGTGTTTGATGTTGGTTTTCGAACCAAGGAATGTGTAACAGAATCGAGTATCGATTACCGTTGTTAGTATGTTTATATGTTATATGGTCAATTAGGTTCTCTAAGAGAATCATAGCTTTTTTTATTAAACTTAAGTCAAATGCAAAACTCTAAAGTCAAACATGTAGATCGAGTCCGTTGTCCGTTAGACTTCGTTAAGCTCGATCGACCGCTAAACTTAGTTGTTTCCGATGAAAGGTAGAGCATCAGACTGAAGCATAAGGAAGAGCTGAGAATCATTTTGCTTGCGTTTATTACTTGTCCAGGTGAGCATTCTATATGACAATGATTTGAGCTTTGCTCTATCTTGATGAAATGTTTTACAAGCAAATTATGATTTCAAATGATTATGATGCATAAAAACTTTTATGTGGATTCTTATGAACCTATCACTGTTGGCTTGCCAACCTATGAAATGATCGGATTCTGAGCTAGACAAAGGTCGCTGGCCAGGGTTAGTGTACACACTACTCGGGATTGTGGGCTCTCTTTGGAGTGGCCGATCTCGGGGAGTAACGTTCGCGGGAGATGGCCACCTTCCCCGGCGTAAATTATGGATATGGTGAATCTGATGATATATGCTATGAAATGAAATGATTTAGTAAACATGAGCTTTTTCTTAAAACCCCCTTGTGTTACTGCTTATATGCATGATTACAAATACGAAAGCATGTTTTATGTTTTGGCAATATGTTCACGGAGTAAGTTGTACTCAGCCTTGTATATCTTTTAAAATGTGCAGGTTGAGCAGGGGATGTGACGAAGGGTGTTGAGTGGAAGTCTTTGTTAGCGATCAATGTTAAGTTACATATCTTCATATATGTAACCAACCATCTTTTTCCGCTGCAAACACTCTTTATGATTTTGCTTTCAAAGTTATGTCGATTGTAATATGCTATGAAGCCTCTTTTCTAAACTTCAAGGCTAATATTATAATTATGTATTCTACTTTGGATTCTAAGTCATTCCCACGGTATTGACTCCCCTTCATGATACCTTGATAGATCATTCATGGAAATCCACCCATATTCCTTATGAAACGTATGCTTCCTCCTTTCTTCCCCGCTTCTTAATTCCTACCCCGGGTCACGCTCCGACTGTGCCGTTCCCAGGGATAAGGGGCCGTGACACTACTTGGGTTCGATCCTTACTCTCTGAGCTTCATATTCCGCTACCGTACACGCCTGTAATCTATTCTGGCAACATTGGGGCAACCTACCTTTGTGCTAACCCAGTGTTGCACTCTCGGATGAAACATATTGCGATTGACTATCACTTTGTCCCAGATCTTATCCAGCGTCAGCAGCTTCGTGTTAGTCATGTATATTCGGCGGATAAGTTGGGTGATGCTCTTACCAAGCCGCTGTCTACTCATCGTTTTCGCTCATTGATGGTCAAGACTGGTGTATTCATGGAATCACCATCTTGAGGGGCCTATTAGGAGAATATTATTTGTACTCGAAGAATATCTTGAGGTTACTGTTTGTATTATGAGAATATCTTGTATATCCTTATGTATCTTTTGTGTTTCTTCTTTTATTATTCCCCTAGTATATTCCTGTGTATAAATACCATTGTTGGTGAAATTAATAAAGTAAATCCATTTCTCTTGTAATCGCAACCTGAAGCCTTAACCAGATCACATTACAGTGACCTTGAACATCATCGATTAATTTTATCGTGATTCTAAAAAAAAACGCATTGATTTACTACAATCTTGATTAATTCAACGATTAAAAACAAATTTCTAAACAGCCTTAATTTTAATGCGAGTTATGTTAAAGAGTGATTCTGAATTTCTTCATAATCTAAGATTTTTGAAATGGAAGCTTGCCTGTGCTCTCGTGTTGTTGATCGATTTCTTGAAACTCTTGTTATTCTTTATTCCCTTAAAAAAAACGGGAAAAGGGTCAGAAACACCCTTAATGTTTGCACGAAGGAACAACTAAACCCTTAAAATATTTTCAAGTGCAATTAGGCCCCTAATATTTGTAATTTTTAACATTCATGCTTATCCCTACTATTACCACTCCAAATTAGATTTATCTCATTTTTTTTTCTTTTTTTGTTTGATTTATAATTAAAGCAATGAGAACTAACTTGTAATTTTTTTAATCCAATTATCTAAATATATATATATATCAAAAAATTGAAAATATGTTAGAAATCATTTAAAATTGCATCAGAAAAATAGAAAGAAATCAAGAAACTTAAAAAGGAAAAAATAATATTAAAAAGATGAATCAAAATAACAAAAAAAATGATAAACGGAAAGAAAAGGAAAATTAAAATGAAAAAAAATACAAGAGTGAAAAAATAAGGTAATCAATTTCGGTTAATTCAGTACAATAGCATATAAATTTATAAAAAGTTTCATAAAATAATTAAAGAGAGTTTCAATTTAATCAGTTTATTTTTTGACCATCTTCATCACATGAGACGCTAAGATTGATGCGCGAAATGACCCAAAAAAAAAATTAAAAGTCACGTTAATTAAAGCAACATAAATAGGGTACATTCATAATATATATATATATATATATAATCATTGGATGTAAATATTTTTTTTTCTAAGAGAAGATGACTAGAACCATATCAAATTAAAATATATTAATCCTAATTATGGTTTATTAATTTTTAAATAAAATTATAAACTTATTAGATATATTCCTCATAGAGCATATTCTATTTTTTTGCTTAAAATTTTAGGTACTGTTTTTTGACTTGATCATATTCTGATTTAAAATAACTAAAGAGAGCTTTAATTAAATGATTTTTTTAAAAAAAGTAAAACAAAATTAATAGAAATAAACTTAATTTGTGGTGGTAATAGTAAAGGAGGAGCATGAATGTTAAAAGTTACAAACATTAAGGATCTAAGGCTCTGTTCTTTTGGATTGAGTGAATCTGAATCGAACTGAACTGAAATGAAATGAACTGAACTAAATTGAATCAATCAATTGAATCGAACTAAATCAATCAATCAATGGATTCGAATCGAATCAATTGAATCGAATCAATAGACCGAATCGAACCGAATCAATCAAATATTTATTAAGGGTAAATAATAATAATAATAATAATAATGGTAAATAATAATAATAATAGTAATCAACAACAACAACGATAATAGTAATATTATTAGTAATAATAACAATAATAATAATTAAGATTAATAATAATAATAATAATAATAATTAAATTGAACTGAACTGAATTGAACTGAACTGAAAAATTGAAAAATAAGTCCAAAAGAACAGGGCCTAAGTGTACCTAAAAATATAGAGTTTTTGACTAAACTAGTGTTATTGAAAAAAGTATTTACCATAATAGTCTAGTTCCAAAAATATTTACCATAATAGTGTATTTTTCAATTTTTTTCAATTTTCAGCATTTCATCATTTTTTATGTTTATGTTTGAGTAAAAATTTCTTTTAAGAAAATTCAGAACTTTTATTGGAACTTCTAAAATCGTAAAAATCGAACTTTTATTTAAAATTGAAAATAAAAGTAAAAATAAAATTGAAAATTGAAAAATTTAAAAAATCTAAAAAAATCGAAACTTTATTCTAATTATAACCCAAAATGTGAATACAGTTAAGCCTCGATAAAACTTTTTGGGTTAGAATTAGCATAAAGTTCCAATTTTTTCAGATTTTTTAAATTTTCCATAATTTTCATAATTTTTTATTTTTTACTTTCTATTTTCGAATTTTAAATAAAAAATTCTGCTTTTTAATATTATTCCATATATTTTTTCTTAAGAAAATAAAAGTTTCGATTTTTTTGCATATTTTTTAAATTTTCCAGATTTTTTTTTATTTTTTAATTTTTATTTTTGAATTTTAAATAAAAAATTCTGCTTTTTAATATTATTCCATATATATTTTCTTAAAAAATTAAAGTTTCAATTTTTTGCATATTTTTTAAATTTTCCAGATTTTTTTATTTTTTACTTTTTATTTGAATTTTAAATAAAAAATTCTGCTTTTTAATATTTTTCCATATATTTTTTTCTTAAAAAAATAAAAGTTTCGATTTTTTTGCATATGTTTTAAATTTTCCAGATTTTTTTTATTTTTTACATTTTATTTTTGAATTTTAAATAAAAGATTCTGCTTTTTAATATTATTATTCCAGATAATTTTTTCTTAAAAAATAAAAGTTCCGATTTTTTTCTGATTTTTTAGAAGTTTCAATAAATGTTCTGAATTTTCTTAAATTTTTTTTTACTCAAACATAAACATAAAAAATGATGAAATGCTGAAAATTGAAAAAAATTGAAAAATATATTATTATGGTAAATATTTTTGGAACTACACTATTATGGTAAAAATGTTTTTCAATAACACTAATTTAGTCAAAAACTCAAAAATAAATAAGGTTGTTAAAGGAATAATACCCGTTGTGTGCCTAAGTTTGTTAGTTTATGAGCTTTCCTAGATAGGATTTGGCTGAGGCCTGTTTGTATGTACTTCACCCTATTTAAGAGATCCCATTGATGGAATAATACAACACTTTTGCCCTACTTTCTTGTCTCAAGTTATTTTTCCTTCAACACGTTATCAGCACGTGTTCAACCACTGAGAGAAAAGATCCCGGCCGAAATTCTGAAAAAAAAAAAGAAAATCGAAAAAAAAAAAAAACTAGCGACTCTGCACATCCGCCGTCGTCCAACTCTGCACAACCACCGCGACCGGTCATCTTCCCCACCGCGACCGGTCATCCCTTTCGACCAGAGATCGTCACCTTACCTCCCAGTAGCCGCCTTAATCGCGACCTCCCTCCATCTCCTCCGGCTCGTCGCCTGCTCGTCCTCCGTCCAAGACCAGACCAGATCGGACGAAACCCTAGCTGCCACCACCGAAAACAGGTCACCTTCTTCACTGACCTGCGGCAACCACCACCTTCCCCACCCCCCGCGCGACGCCGTCCGCCTTCTGCAAACCCGCCGACGCGAAGATCGGCCTGCTCCTCCGGCTCCCGCTCGTTTTTTTTTTTCCCCGTCGTTTTCCCCTGCTCCGACGCGAAGATCTGCAAACCCGCGCAACCCCCTTTTCCAGCCTGCTCATCTCCCATTGCTCAGTTCCGCCGCTCATCCAAATTGTCATTGTCCAAATCGACCGTGCTCACAGCCGCCCGCGATCCGCACTCCGATTCGACTCAACCGATGCACTGACCGACCCGATTGCTGAACGAATCAGATCCGGTTGCTGACCCGACCCGCACGCAGTCTTGTTTTCAGCCCGTTTCTGCTCCTATTCACAAAACAAAGTACACAAATACGAACCCTACTATCTGCAATGTGCGAATTTACATTTTTTTTTAATTACTATTAATTGCATATTATACTCCGAATTTATTTATGCTTAATTAAACCAAAAGCATGATGCATCCATAATTTTAATTAAATTAAAATAAATTGCTTAAGCAACTTGAATTAAAATAAATTCACGTTGAATTAATAATTATTGCGGCATAAGATACATCTTTGACTGCATTTATACGTGTATAGATATATTCATAGGGCTATGTGATTATATCTATAATTATATATATATATTTTGCATGCATTGTTAGTTATGGCATGTATATTAAGTTCATCATTAGTAGAACCTAGAGGACTTATTTCTACTATCTATATCAACTCGAACCGTGATAAAATAATTTCATCGGTATAAACCTCAATAGCATCGAAAGTAATTTTGACCATATCTTGGTTCTGAAAAAATAATAACCCTCCACATTATTGAAAATTTTATCATGGAAAGTACTCATGATATACTGTGAAAATTCATTTTCCTTTTTTTTCTTGTCTCAAGATGGCTGATCCAACTCGTCCTGAATTTGACATCTTGGACTCAGAAGGGCTTGAGTACCATAGATGGGTTTCTGACGTAGAGACCACTTTTATCGCTAAGGACTATAGTGCTACTGTCTTTGAAAAAGCAGGCTAAGTACCGTCTGACAAAACCAAAGCTAGTGCATTAATGTTCCTTAGGCGACATATCGACCCGAGCCTAAGATGGGAATATCTGCAGTCGAAATCCCCGAAAGAACTGTGGGATGCCCTTAAGGGCCGTTTTGGGAACATCCACAATACCTTGCTCCCAGAGTTGACCGTGCAGTGGAATGAAATCCGCTTGCTTGATTATAAACGGATCAACGATTTCAACAAAGATATGCTCCGTCTGAAGGCACGCCTTAATTTCTGTGGAAAGGACCTCACAGAAGATGATATGATTCAGAAAACTCTTTCCACTTTTCCTGTAACACCCCCAGAATACGACCGGGAATGTCACACGTCGTAGACCCTTATCACAAGGATCCACCAGGCTAAACTCCAAAAGACTACTCAAAGATTGACCGACTGGGGTCGAAATTTAATACAAAGTAGACCGACAAGGTCTTAAACCAATTCATAAACTAACGACATTCATACAACAATGACAACAATAAACTTGAACACAGAAAAGAATGACAACTCAATTTAAAAATCGATAACTACACCCATGCAAGTGTGAATACTCAAACGACAAAGAAAATACCGACCAAAATGAAACAAAAGAAAAGACTCTGACTCTGGTGTGATTAGCATCGTCGTCTTCCATCTCCTTCCAAGCCAATCCCGTGATCGCTCCCGAGCCGCCAAAAACTCCGAGCGCATAACAGCACTCACCCCCGAAAACTCGGGGTTAGCAACCGGAATTTTGCTAGTGCAAGTACATAATATACAAGATATACAAACAAGAATAACACAAAATTCAACCGCCGTGAAGCCTTAACACAAACCATACATTCCCACAACAAGACGTAATGACACTCGCATACACAAGGTGAAAGGTAATCACATAGTCACATTCTCCTTACGGAAAATAACATTCAAGAAACTTTAAACGAGCCCAAGGAGTCGGAAGATCCCTTTTGTAAAAAGGAAAAGTATTTTGATAAGATAGTTTGCAAACATTATTATTGACTCGGGCCGTTTAGGGGTTTTTAAAATCGAATGGGAATACTTTTGGAAATGATTTCAAAACTCTCGTCCTTGACCCAACGTATGGAAAACGATTACACAAAAACCAAGTCAACTTATTTGGGGTTCTCGACCCAATTTATAGAACACCGTCACAACGAAATCATTACAACATCTCACGGGGTTCTCAACCCATTCCAAATAACATCATCACGAAACCAATCATCTCAACATCCCACGGGGTCCTCGACCCAATACAATGAATAGCACCACAATACAATCAAAGGTACGTAACTCTCATTCGACATATCCCGCTCAAGACCCCGATTAATTAACCCTGAGATTTCGTCAAACCTCCGTGGTTAACTAACCCCGATACCAACGCTTTAAAAACAATTTGAAACAAGCTTTCAAAAACACGGATTGCGGTCTGTATCAAGACAAACATTAAAAGTGAGTTGAAAGAATTTGAGATACGAACATCGTTCGTATCGGGGTCTTAGCTATCACTCAAATACCCGTAACCAATAAGCCTGCCAGCGCTCCACCGCACACCCGTGCACCGGCGTTCACTCCACTATGTCGGCCGCTCCTTGAACATGTCACCGCACCGGCGCGCTACTCCCGCAAGAGCCGCCTTGCACGCGCATTAGGTGACACCGCGTTCACCACCTATGGAGCCGCACATTGCACAGACACTGTGCCGAGTACACCGCCCGCCTCGTAGGTTCCGGATATGACGTTTCTCACAACAAGTATCCACATTGTTCAAACATCAAGCACACGGACAATTGTCACAAAAATTTTCAACTCGGTACATCAAGTCACACAATTTCTCCGCCAGTCCATATCCACACAAATAAACAATAACACACACGTTATCAATCAAACTCAATCAACACCGCACATATATCTCTATGTTGCGACTCAACCGAATATATACACATTTATATATATATATATATATATATATATATATATATATAAATATATAACCTCATTATATTATATGAATAACTATAGTTCGCCCATCAATCCAAGTTGAGTACGTCAACTAATGGTAGAATTCAACACTCGTCGATCACCGACATAAACATATATATTAATATACGTATATACATACATATATTTAACATGTAACTATATATATAAACACATATATATATATATACCTCCATATAAACTCATACACTTCGACAACAATGATTTCACGCAGCTACAATTCGTATATCGAGGTACTTGCCTTGGTAATACGACGCGAAGGAGACGACGAAGGAATAGGTTCCGGTCCGAACAATCCTCTCAAATCCGACCCTAACACAATAATGATATACAATCAATCTCACATCAAGAATACGAAGAAATCCCTCCTAGTTCTACCCGTTGGGACAATTTATCGAACACCAAGAGTGCGTAGGGAATTGAAATCGGTTAACGGTGAACTAACGGGATTTCATCCCAACCAAAAACAAGAAAGCCAAGGGTCACGAGAGTACTATCAAAATCTAACAACATCGGTTAATTCGGATTAAAACACAAGATCACCACCAAACCCTCCCCAAAAATCATACTAGGGTATAAGAGATCTTACCTCTAGAAGATACAAACCCTATAATCCGGAGAACACATGCTAGATCCACAATCCGAGCTACACGATCGAAGGAAGATGAAGAAAAACACACAATCAAAAGGGTGGATGGAGAAGAAATCCCCCTCTCAACCCTCTCTCTCTCGCGCACGGTGGAAGAAAAGGAGGAAATGAGCGAAACTTCGCTGAAAACACCCAGTTATAGCGCTGACCGCATTGTGTGCCGCTCGGCTAATGACCAGGCGCGGCACGAGGCCAAAAATTGCGCCCGGTGGTCGGTTGACCGCTCGATGTGCCGCGGCTCATTCGGAGTGTGCCGCGGCTCGACTGCATGTGCCGCTGCATCACGGGATCCGTGCCGGGCACGCAGACATGAGGTTTTAGCCGGCAGTGCCACACGGTGTGCCGCGGCCGGACAAGTGTGCCGCTGCACCGACTGTGTGCCGCGGCGCACAATCCTTGTGCCGCGGCACACTGCATACCGCTGCCAACAATCGGTAGTATGTGTGCCGCGGCGCACAATCCTTGTCCGCGGCTCACACCCCCGCGGGTCCCAAAATGACGAAAAATGATCCGGAAAGAGAATAAAAGCAATATGAATCGATATTTGGGCAACAATAACACGAAATGGAAGTACGGAACCCCAAAACGATCTGAGGTACACAACCAAGGTCGAACAAGGAACAAATTCCCTAAATTTCTAGGAAGTTACAAAAACGGCCCAAACATCCGAAAATCACGACACAACGTCGGATTAACAATCAAACTCACAACATGCTCTACTCAATCATACGAACTCATGGAAGTAAGAAAATGACGAAATCGAACGAGTTTAACGAGAGACAAATTCACATGAGACAAAATATAACACAAGATGAAATTACGTAAAAACATCATCGAGACCCGTCTAAGCGGAGAAACTCCAAGAACAAAATAGGTTCAGAATTCCATAACAATGACAAGCGAGTTGTCGAAGCGGACCTCCGCCGGAAAATGAAAATTACCTAAATCGAATTTATGGATATTACATTCTACCCTCCTTAAAAGAAGTTTCGTCCGAAACTTAAAATAGAGAGCAATGAACAATCAAGGAAATAACTACTTGCTCACCCCAAATCATCACGAGCAAAGCGCGAATGCAAGGTTCCGTAAATACGATGAACCGACTAGCGAGCATATGGTACGTGAGTCGAGGCGATAAAAATATATGGGAACACGATAAGTTGAGGTGAAGGGGTATGAATTTGGATACCAAAACTCCCAGAGGGAAGAAAATCACAAAATAATTCAAACGTCCTGAAAATCATGTTTCGAGCTCAACCAACCACAATCCAAGTTCATAACACATTCGGAAGTGTCAAATGCACGCGTGGGAATAATAGTTCCGAACAAAATTTGCAAGAATTAGGTTCAGATATGGAAAGACCACAATAATTCACGGGTTTTAACAAAACAAATTCAAATTGCTCGAGGACGGCAGCTAAGGAGAACAAGATAGTTTAAAATCGTCGAGAGGATCATAATTGAGTTACCAACAATGAAAAATCATACAATGCCGAAAATACCAAGGAAAGTACGGTAATACACTTCCCCATACTAAAAGTTAATTCGATACCAAACTTAGAACAACAAGAGTTGGAAATATATAGCAATTAAATTAAGAACTATCAAAGTCACGATTGATCAAAACAAAGAACAATTAGGACATATTGCAAAATATTCATCCTCCCATGTTAGGCTCTTCAGAAGGAAACATAGGGTTTCGGGACATTCTCCAGTCACTAGCTCTGCTCTCTCTCAGGGCGGCATTCTTTGCCAATTCGGAAACTGTCTCACAGTGTTTCTCCCGATGACCTTCACACCCACACCGGTAACAAGTCAAGAGTGGAGAGGGACAATTTGCGCGAACATGTCCCTGACAGTTACAGTTGAAACATCTCCTCTTCTTACCGCGAGTCACCGATGCTGGTTTGGGATTTCCAGCGTTCACTCCCGACCGCGAAGATGACGCTTTCGAACAACGTAACGGCTTGGGAGCCTTAGTCTCCTCACCGCCCAGAAATTTTCCCGATACCCTCGGTCTCTTTGCTTCGCTCGTGGGCTCGACCACTGAGGAGATTTCATAGGATATCGTTTGATCTAGATACTCCTTCACCGTAGCATGGATCGTGGTTGTACGAACCACCTTGCCGCTTCCATTTCCATCATCACGTCCACGTCCGCCGTGGCTTGACATACTAATACGGATAACATCGATCAACGATTAGTTTATCGACGCACAATATACCACAATTATCAACCCGAGTTTTAGTTAGCATCCTGAGAATAACGGTACTATCGTAAAGCATAAAGTTTTATGAAGTCAAGTTCGAGTTCCTCGACGAGGACGATCATTATATGTATGCACTTAATGAAAACAAATTTTTGAAAAAGGGGCTAGTCACGTTGCGCCCAAGACTTGTAAACATTGTCTTTTATTTCGGAAGAGGAAGTTTACATAATGACTCTAAAAATTATTTACGAGTGATGAATAAAAGAAAAAAAAAGAAATCGAAAATTAATTCGTAACTAATTTGAAATATTTCAAAAATGTTGAGTCCCAAATATCAAAATTTTGAAAATCTTTCCTCTTCTTCAAAAATGTTTATTCGAAGAATTTTCCACCGAGGTACGTGACCATTTAACATGACGGTTGATGAGTCGATTTTTGATCGTCTCATTCTGTTCTATCGAGTCGCACTTTCATTTGTTTTCGAGTGTTTTTGCCCTTTTTACGCGTGGTATGTTGTGTTTTTATTTTGTAGGTATCCGGACGAAGATTGTGGTGAAATATGCGCTTTCATAGCTAATATTGGAGTCCATGACGATCAAAAGCTAAAACGGGGCCTAAAACGACGAAAGATTTAAGCAGTATCGGTCAAATCTCCTAAATCCCAGAATCTCCACTCCGAATCAAGATGTATTCTCCCTTGATATAAATTCCTCGTGAAATTAGCTTCGAAACGGTATATCATATGCTAAAATCCGAGGTGAACTGATACAAGAACGAAGGATCTAGCCGAAGAAGACCAAAAACCGGACTTGGCTGCACCAGGCGACTCAACTAGCCGCACTGTGCGACTCAACTAGGCCGCACAGCGACTCGAGCCACATCAGTAACTCGGCCGTGCCACAGACACGGCCGGTCTCATTCGACAAGAAATTCATTTTCCGGAAAGGAACGACTCGACCGTGCCTTTTGGGACACGCCGAGTCACTATCGGCCATTTACACTCCCGGCGCAAGATAACACGGCCGTGTCATAGGACACGGGTCTCAAGACGATTACCTTTTCGCTTTTCAACGTAGTACCGCACGGCCGTGTCCCAGACACGGGCCGTGCCACTTTTATTTCATGTCACTTTCCTTGACATCTTTTGCATATTTTTAAGCCTTTTGTCTTGATTTTTGGCTATAAAACAAAGTGGAGTGACCCTCGAGAGATGTACTTGTCTTGTGAAGAAGATATTTTGTGGAAAAACACAAGATTAGGGAGGAAAACACCAAAGAGTGGGAAAGAAAGAGATTTTCATCATCTTCCTTGTGTGTTCTTGGAGTGAGAAAAATACTTGAGTGAGATATAATAATTCCTTGTATAAATTTGTTGTGAGTTCTTGTAAGAAGATCATCAAACCTTCATCGAATTCGATTTCGGCATTTACAAGGGAAGTTTTTACCATGTTTTGTTCTTCAATTTCCATTATTATTGTTGAATTAATCATGTGTGGCTAAACACTTCATATGGGTTTTTAGATATAGCCACACACATGTTTTTGATTGTTAGTTCCTTTTGATTTTCCGGATAAAGTTTGGGATTATTCCTCTTGTTCGTTCTTCGTTTAAGAACTTTTGAATTAGATCATCAAACCTTTTTCATTGTTGTTATTATTATTCGAATCGAGGGTTTTTATCGGTGTTCGCCATCAAACGACCAAAGAAACGATTGTGAATGTTCTCGGCTTTTTCGCGATCTTTTAACGATTTACCTCATCAAAAGTAGTCGGTTAATTGATTGTTAGCTAGGTTTCGTCCCCATCAAAAGAGTATCCCTTAATTTTCGTTGAGAACAATCGTGATTTTAGAATTTCCGCCATCAAACGGATTTCTTTTAATCGTGAGCAATCGATAATTCCTAACCTTATTTATTTGAGTATCGGAACTAATAATTGATTACATGTGTGTCGGTGACTCTAAATTCCCATATTAATCTCATTATTGTTATCTCTCATTTATCCAACCATCAAATTGGTGTTGCTATCACTTAGTTCAATTTAAATTTTGTGCATTAGTAATTGCAATCATAATCAACGAATGATGTATTTTAATTTAATTTATTTTTGTTCATTCGACTATTTGCCGAACATCATCGAATTTTAAACCGTTTCCAATTCCTCGTGAGATCGACTCGAGTTACTTGCCGCTCACTACAAGAGCGATTCGTACACTTGCGAGTATTTAATTTGAATCCATCAAGTTTTGGCGCCGTTGTCGGGAATTGGCGTTTAATTTTTAATCTTGTTTTAATGATAGTTGAATTGCTATTCTTGATCAATACTTTTTCGATAAAATTTGCTCTTACTTCCTTTGTTTATGTTTGGTAGGAGATCGTTGGGTAACCCGATTCTTCCACCGATAGACGAAGTTCAAAGAATTAGAGCACCAAAAATAATGGCCACAACATCAATGGCAAACGACGAGGTGAATCCGACTTTGAAGAGCGACTTTTGATCCAAGAAGAAAACACTCACAACCAAGGGTTGAGAATGTTGCACAAAATATAGATGAGGAAGAAATTCACAACCAAGGTTTCCGAGATATGATAATGTTGGGCGCAATCAAGGGATACCTAAGCTCAACAAGGGAGGTACTTTTATCCGAGACAACCACCCGTCGGAATGCAATATGGAGCGAATTATTATCCCGGACCTCAATATGGGATGGAGGCGAACTATAACATGCCGCAACAACCTCCGGTCGAACATCTTATGAGGGACTATGCAAAGCCCGTAGTGAACACCGCCATTTCATGCATCCAATTAGCACCGCCGCAAGGAACTACCACATAAGCGGATTTCACATCGAGCAATTGCCCTCATTTCACGGATTAGCACGAGAGGATCCGTTATCATTCATTCGAGATTTCTATGTGGCGATTGATAACTTCCCATTGAACGGGTTGAGCGAGGATCAACTACGAATGAAGTGTTTCCCTAATACACTCAAGGACGGGCGAAACAATGGTTGATGACTTTGGCGCCCGGATCGTTAAGAACATGGGATGAAGTTTACGACAAATTCATTACCAAGTACTTCTCTCATTCGAAGACTACACAATTGAGAGCCCAAATATCAACATTCGGACAACAAGAAGGAGAGGCATTTCATGAAGCATGGGACCGATTCAAGATGCTCCTCATTCAATGCCCACACCATCACTATCCGCTTCAACTACTCAATCAATTCTTCTATGACGGATTGACTCAATATTGCCAAGGAGCGGTGGATAACGCCGCCGGTGGTTCGTTTTGGGGGTTAACGGAGAGACAAGCTTATGACGTATTTGAATTATTGGGGCTAATTCTCAACAAAAATTGTGCGTGTTCATAGAGGAGTTGTGAACCAAGTAAGCGAGAAGGACGAGATGCAATCTAAAATCGATGAGTTAATGAAGGAACTAAGACAACTCAAGATTCAAAATAAATCTTCGAGCTCACGAGTTTGCGAAATTTGTTGGGGACCCGGACATCATGCTAATTCTTGACCTTATATTTTTCCGGAGAACAAACCGAACAAGTTAATTGGGCTATGGGACAAAGCACGGAAGGCCCGAGTGGGAGGAGAGGAGGAATAATTATGGCGGAAACGCAAGAAATGCACCTCTCCCAAATACTTATCACCCGATGGCATACGACGCAAATATCCAAACTCAATACAACGGAGGAAACCGAGCCCAACAACCAACGAAGTGAACCACCTCCACAACAAAGGGACTCTCTTGAGGAGAGTATTGCGGCATTCATTAAGGAGGGCAAGGAAAACCGAGAGGAGAACAATAAAAGGTTTGAATCTTTAGAAGTTTCATGAAGAAAATGGAGATTCAAATTGGGCAACTTGCTACCGAGGCATGCAACAAGAAACGGGTAAACTACCAAGTCAACCCGAGCAAGTTCAAGCTATTACCACCATCCGAAGTGGTAAAGTGATAAATAAAGAGATAATTTCCGGCGAAAGAGAGGGGCAAGAGAAAGAAGAATTGCCGAGTCAATCGGGAAATGTATGGTGATTGAAGAGGATGAGTCGAACGATGAAGAAATCCGAGTAACCGCTACCCAATCTTGCGAGACTCGAATTCCTTGGGACAAATCTAAAGATCCAATCGAGAAGCCAATTGAAGAGAATAAGAGCGAACCGGTCAAATCAATGCATCAAAAGGAGGACCTAGAAAGCTTTGATATGGAAGTCCTTTTCGTGGAGAAAGAAGTTCCGTTGTGAACTTAGGAGCGAGTATTAATTTAACAAAAATCAATATACTCGCCACTAGATTTGGGGGAGGTGATAGCCCCGATGGATTTTGTGATACCAAACATAGAAGAAACATCACCAACAAAAATCACGTCACTTACGATGATACTGAAAATTGAAATGGTGACAAAAGCGCTCACAATGAAAATCCATGGAACCACTCTCCACATCCTTACAAAGGAAAACGAGCGAAAAATGACGAGCTATATGGTTGGACCTATCACATTTCCATTTAATCCCGGATAGAAGAACCCGAAGAAGTCGAGCTAAAGACTATAAAAAAGCGCTGCTTGGGAGGCAACCCAAGGGAGTTTTAATTTTTATCGCTTTTATTATTATTATTATTGCATTAATTTTGTTTTTGTCTATGGCGTGTGTAGGTAATCTAATAAAGGAGGTATTTATGGGAGGAAGAAGCCTAGCTTATTGAAAGTTGAGACCCGAGCACAAAGGATGGTGCCACGCGATCAAAAACCACACTTCTTAATCCTAGTTTAATTTTCTTTCTTTTTAATTTGTATTTTCGCATTTTTCCTGACTTAATCTTTCTGCTTGGGGATAAGCAAAGGTTTAGGTTTGGGGGGGGTGCAACTTCTTTGATTTTTATTTGTTTTTAGTTTGCGTGATGTTTGTTTCCTTTCTTTATTTTTTTTCTTGCGTGATGTCGTAGTTGGATTGCAATAACCTTGTTAATCGTTGGGTATATGGATGATTAATCGTGTTTGTGTTTGGCTCGTAGAGTTTAATAAATCTAATTGATTGCTTGACCTTGCGTGTGAATGTATAGTTTTGGTTACTTGATTTGACGTGTAAGGAATGAGTATGGTAGTCCAAAAGCCGTGAGTCCTTGTGCCTAATTAAACCGCTCACTTTTAGCGGTGAAATTCTTTCATGAGTGATTTCTCTTCTTGTGGATTGTATTCTTTAGAACTTGCATGATTCTCGCCGGATGACGTGTTGATATTTACATACACGAGGAATGATTAGGGCTGCCCATTTTTGTCTTGAACCTACTTATCTAAAAATATCTACCAATTCATATCAATATCCTTTGCTAGCCTCGTTGAGCCTTTAGCCGTAATTTTGTTCGAAAACCCGCATCTTATTGCTCCATATCCAAAATCCATAACTTACCCAAGTATTGATCCACGTAAGAGCATGAGAGGGTATATTTGAAAACGAAGGTGTGCAAAGTTTGTGGTGTATAGAGGCAAAAATCTTCTCTCCTGCCTCTCGAAAATAATAAGCCCCATCCTAATAATAATAGTGGGATAGAAAAAATAGGGAGGAGAGGAGTGAGCCCGAGAAAACAAAAGGGAAGTCGATGGGTTGTGAGAAATAGGCCAATATCATAAGAATTACACTTAACAAGGCCTAGAGAAAAAAAAAGAGGGAGATATATATACGGGAGAATTGAAGTAGAATGATCGATCTTGCTTTGAGTTTTTATTTCATATATATGAGGATCGTATATGCTCTACTTGACCGAACTTGTAACTACTAGCCAAATTTTCCCAACCCGAGCCACAAATTACAACCAAAAGTAAGACCCTATGACTCATGTTTTGTGAATATTGATGCGTTTGATGAAGAGAAGAAGTGCAAGCATATAGTAGAACTTTCCATTTGAATCGAGTTGAGCGTATTGACCTATCTAAACACTTGAGAGATGAGTGAATCGATATAATTCAGTGAGGGACTATTAAGACTTGTTTTCTTTCATGTTCGATCTAGTGCCATTGCTTTCCACTCATTTGTGAGTTTAGGCTTCCATGATGAATTACGAGACTTTACGATACTTTTACATTCTCGGTTGATTGTATGTATACCCGATGATTAACTTGATTATTCAATCCTTCTCGTTTATTTGTCGTGTGTTTTATTTCTTTTGCTTGAGGGCAAGCAAAGTTTAGGTTTGGGGGATTTGATGAGTCGATTTTGATCGTCTCATTCTCGTTTCTATCGAGTCGCACTTTCATTTGTTTTCGAGTGTTTTTGCCCTTTTTACGCGTGGTATGTTGTGTTTTTGTTTTGTAGGTATCCGGACGAAGATTGTGGTGAAATATGCGCTTTCATAGCTAATATTGGAGTCCATGACGATCAAAAGCTAAAACGGGCCTAAAACGACGAAAGATTTAAGCGAGATCGGTCAAATCTCCTAAATCCCAGAATCTCCACTCCGAATCAAGATGTATTCTCCCTTGATATAAATTCCTCGTGAAATTAGCTTCGAAACGGTATATCATATGCTAAAATCCGAGGTGAACTGATACAAGAACGAAGGATCTAGCCAAGAAGACCAAAACTGACTTGGCCGCACTGTGCGACTCAACTAGCCGCACTGTGCGACTCAACTAGGCCGCACAGCGACTCGAGCCACATCAGGTAACTCGCCGTGCCACAGACACGGCGGGTCTCATTCCAAACAAGAAATTCATTTTCCGGAAGGAACGACTCGACCGTGCCTTTTGGGACACGGCCGAGTCACTATCGGCCATTTACACTCCCGGCGCAGATAACACGGCCGTGTCATAGGACACGGCCGGTCTCAAGACGATTACCTTTTCGCTTTTCAACAGAGTACCGCACGGCCGTGTCCCAGACACGGCCGTGCCACTTTTTATTTCATGTCACTTTCCTTGACATCTTTTGCATATTTTTAAGCCTTTTGTCTTGATTTTTTGGCTATAAAACAAAGTGGAGTGACCCCTTGAGAGATGTACTTGTCTTGTGAAGAAGATATTTTGTGGAAAAACACAAGATTAGGGGAGGAAAACACCAAAAGAGTGGGAAAGAAAGAGATTTTCATCATCTTCCTTGTGTGTTCTTGGAGTGAGAAAAATACTTGAGTGAGATATAATAATTCCTTGTATAAATTTGTTGTGAGTTCTTGTAAGAAGATCATCAAACCTTCATCGGGAATTCGATTTCGGCATTTACAAGGGAAGTTTTTACCATGTTTTGTTCTTCAATTTCCATTATTATTGTTGAATTAATCATGTGTGGCTAAACACTTCATATGGGTTTTTAGATATAGCCACACACATGTTTTTGATTGTTAGTTCCTTTTGATTTTCCGGATAAAGTTTGGGATTATTCCTCTTGTTCGTTCTTCGTTTAAGAACTTTTGAATTAGATCATCAAACCTTTTTCATTGTTGTTATTATTATTCGAATCGAGGGTTTTTATCGGTGTTCGCCATCAAACGACCGAAAGAAACGATTGTGAATGTTCTCGGGCTTTTTCGCGATCTTTTAACGATTTACCTCATCAAAAGTAGTCGGTTAATTGATTGTTAGCTATGGTTTCGTCCCCATCAAAAGAGTATCCCTTAATTTTCGTTGAGAACAATCGTGATTTTAGAATTTCCGCCATCAAACGGATTTCTTTTAATCGTGAGCAATCGATAATTCCTAACCTTATTTATTTGAGTATCGGAACTAATAATTGATTACATGTGTGTCGGTGACTCTAAATTCCCATATTAATCTCATTATTGTTATCTCTCATTTATCCAACCATCAAATTGGTGTTGCTATCACTTAGTTCAATTTAAATTTTGTGCATTAGTAATTGCAATCATAATCAACGAATGATGTATTTTAATTTAATTTATTTTTGTTCATTCGACTATTTGCCGAACATCATCGAATTTTAAACCGTTTCCAATTCCTCGTGAGATCGACCTGAGTTACTTGCCGCTCACTACAAGAGCGATTCGTACACTTGCGAGTATTTAATTTGAATCCATCAAGTTTTTGGCGCCGTTCTTGGGAATCGCGTTTAATTTTTAATCTTGTTTTAATGATAGTTGAATTGCTATTCTTGATCAATACTTTTCGATAAAATTTGCTCTTACTTCCTTTGTTTATGTTTGGTAGGAGATCGTTGGGTAACCCGATTCTTCCACCGATAGACGAAGTTCAAAGAATTAGAGCACCAAAATAATGGCCACAACATCAATGGCAAACGACGAGGTGAATCCGGACTTTGAAGAGCGACTTTTGATCCAAGAAGAAAACACTCGTCAACCAAGGGTTGAGAATGTTGCACAAAATATAGATGAGGAAGAAATTCACAACCAAGGTTTCCGAGATATGATAATGTTGGGCGAATCAAGGGATACCTAAGCTCAACAAGGGAGGTACTTTTATCCGAGACAACCACCCGTCGGAATGCAATATGGAGCGAATTATTATCCCGACCTCAATATGGGATGGAGGCGAACTATAACATGCCGCAACAACCTCCTACGAACATCTTATGAGGGACTATGCAAAGCCCGTAGTGAACACCGCCATTTCATGCATCCAATTAGCACCGCCGCAAGGAACTACCACATAAGCGGATTTCACATCGAGCAATTGCCCTCATTTCACGGATTAGCACGAGAGGATCCGTTATCATTCATTCGAGATTTCTATGTGGCGATTGATAACTTCCCATTGAACGGGTTGAGCGAGGATCAACTACGAATGAAGTGTTTCCTAATACACTCAAGGACGGGGCGAAACAATGGTTGATGACTTTGGCGCCCGGATCGTTAAGAACATGGGATGAAGTTTACGACAAATTCATTACCAAGTACTTCTCTCATTCGAAGACTACACAATTGAGAGCCCAAATATCAACATTCGGACAACAAGAAGGAGAGGCATTTCATGAAGCATGGGACCGATTCAAGATGCTCCTCATTCAATGCCCACACCATCACTATCCGCTTCAACTACTCAATCAATTCTTCTATGACGGATTGACTCAATATTGCCAAGGAGCGGTGGATAACGCCACGGTGGTTCGTTTTGGGGGTTAACGGAGAGACAAGCTTATGACGTATTTGAATTATTGGGGGCTAATTCTCAACAAAAAATTGTGCGTGTTCATAGAGGAGTTGTGAACCAAGTAAGCGAGAAGGACGAGATGCAATCTAAAATCGATGAGTTAATGAAGGAACTAAGACAACTCAAGATTCAAAATAAATCTTCGAGCTCACGAGTTTGCGAAATTTGTTGGGGACCCGACATCATGCTAATTCTTGCCCTTATATTTTTCCGGAGAACAAACCGAACAAGTTAATTGGGCTATGGGACAAAGCACGGAAGGCCCGAGTGGGAGGAGAGGAGGAATAATTATGGCGGAAACGCAAGAAATGCACCTCTCCCAAATACTTATCACCTGATGGCATACGACGCAAATATCCAAACTCAATACAACGGAGGAAACCGAGCCCAACAACCAACGCGAAGTGAACCACCTCCACAACAAAGGGACTCTCTTGAGGAGAGTATTGCGGCATTCATTAAGGAGGGCAAGGAAAACCGAGAGGAGAACAATAAAAGGTTTGAATCTTTAGAAGTTTCGATGAAGAAAATGGAGATTCAAATTGGGCAACTTGCTACCGAGGCATGCAACAAGAAACGGGTAAACTACCAAGTCAACCCGAGCAAGTTCAAGCTATTACCACCATCCGAAGTGGTAAAGTGATAAATAAAGAGATAATTTCCGGCGAAAGAGAGGGCGTGAGAAAGAAGAATTGCCGAGTCAATCGGGGAAATGTATGGTGATTGAAGAGGATGAGTCGAACGATGAAGAAATCCGAGTAACCGCTACCCAATCTTGCGAGACTCGAATTCCTTGGGACAAATCTAAAGATCCAATCGAGAAGCCAATTGAAGAGAATAAGAGCGAACCGGTCAAATCAATGCATCAAAAGGAGGACCTAGAAAGCTTTGATATGGAAGTCCTTTTCGTGGAGAAAGAAGTTCCCGTTGTGAACTTAGGAGCGAGTATTAATTTAACACAAAAATCAATATACTCGCCACTAGATTTGGGGGAGGTGATAGCCCCGATGGATTTTGTGATACCAAACATAGAAGAAACATCACCAACAAAAATCACGTCACTTACGATGATACTGAAAATTGAAATGGTGACAAAAGCGCTCACAATGAAAATCCATGGAACCACTCTCCACATCCTTACAAAGGAAAACGAGCGAAAAATGACGAGCTATATGGTTGGACCTATCACATTTCCATTTAATCCCGGATAGAAGAACCCAAAGAAGTCGAGCTAAAGACTATAAAAAAGCGCTGCTTGGGAGGCAACCCAAGGGAGTTTTAATTTTTATCGCTTTTATTATTATTATTATTGCATTAATTTTGTTTTTGTCTATGGCGTGTGTAGGTAATCTAATAAAGGAGGTATTTATGGGAGGAAGAAGCCTAGCTTATTGAAAGTTGAGACCCGAGCACAAAGGATGGTGCCCCGCGATCAAAAACCACACTTCTTAATCCGGTAGTTTTATTTTCTTTCTTTTTAATTTGTATTTTCGCATTTTTCCTGACTTAATCTTTCTGCTTGGGGATAAGCAAAGGTTTAGGTTTGGGGGGGGTGCAACTTCTTTGATTTTTATTTGTTTTTAGTTTGCGTGATGTTTGTTTCCTTTCTTTATTTTTTTTTTTGCGTGATGTCGTAGTTGGATTGCAATAACCTTGTTAACTGTTGGGTATATGGATGATTAATCGTGTTTGTGTTTGGCTCGTAGAGTTTAATAAATCTAATTGATTGCTTGACCTTGCGTGTGAATGTATAGTTTTTGGTTACTTGATTTGACGTGTAAGGAATGAGTATGGTAGTCCAAAAGCCGTGAGTCCTTGTGCCTAATTAAACCGTTCACTTTTAGCGGTGAAATTCTTTCATGAGTGATTTCTCTTCTTGTGGATTGTATTCTTTAGAACTTGCATGATTCTGTCGGATGACGTGTTGATATTTACATACACGAGGAATGATTAGGGTCGCCCATTTTTGTCTTGAACCTACTTATCTAAAAATATCTACCAATTCATATCAATATCCTTTGCTAGCCTCGTTGAGCCTTTAGCCGTAATTTTGTTCGAAAAACCCGCATCTTATTGCTCCATATCCAAAATCCATAACTTAACCAAGTATTGATCCACGTAAGAGCATGAGAGGGTATATTTGAAAACGAAGGTGTGCAAAGTTTGTGGTGTATAGAGGCAAAAATCTTCTCTCCGTTCCTCGAAAATAATAAGCCCCATCCTAATAATAATAGTGGGATAGAAAAAATAGGGAGGAGAGGAGTGAGCCTGAGAAAAACAAAAGGGAAGTCGTTGGGTTGTGAGAAATAGGCCAATATCATAAGAATTACACTTAACAAGGCCTAGAGAAAAAAAGAGGGAGATATATATACGGGAGAATTGAAGTAGAATGATCGATCTTGCTTTGAGTTTTTATTTCATATATATGAGGATCGTATATGCTCTACTTGACCGAACTTGTAACTACTAGCCAAATTTTCCCAACCCGAGCCACAC